>OW285238.1:41887281-43200349 GCA_935421215.2 Melolontha melolontha
AAGGTACAAAAAGAAATATAAGCATAAACGATACGCCAGAGTTTCTGAAAGAAATCCAATTTTTGAAAAATACTAATTTTATGATAGTAATTGAATGTTATTGAAAACAGTCCGCAGAAATCAGCTTTTTTATGGTAATCATTGTTGATCGGAATGTATCAATAAACAAACTTAAATACTAAAAAATAAAGTTGTCATAAAAATGATAACTACTTGATTATACTTTCTAAAATATAAATAGTATGTTTTTTTAATGGCTTAATATTTATTTGAATATGACCGCGAAAATAGTCTTTCAAATGTGGGCAAATACAAAGTCAGTATTTCAATTTACTGCCCATCCTGAAACGCAATCTCCTTACTTCATATCTCTGCGCATACATGTATTACGTAAGGTAAATTTGTGCCCATACCCAATGACAACAAAGGACCTCACAAAGTTAAGATAGTTTTAGTATAACATTAATTGTTCTTAACATTTTACGCGTTGGTTACAATAAATACACTGGCGACCAAACAATTGTGACATATTTTTAGGATTTTTAGTTAAACATTTATACTATGTGAGGAAAAGACTGAAATAGTTGTTATACTACCCGACATACAAAACCCGTACACTAACATATTATCAATGTAAACCAGTTTTATATCAAATTTTACATGTCTTATTTGACTTGTCAAATTTGACTTAAGTTATAAGCATTAGCAATGTATGTATAACCCCGGCGCGGCTCGTGATGACGTTTTGGGAGGGCGCGTACAATGATGCTAGTGCCTCGTGTGTTTTCGGTGTTTAGTAAGAAAACGCTAGTTAGTACACGAGAATACACGAAGCACTCGCATCATTGTACGCACAATTTGTACGCGCCCTCAAAAATATGTCATCACGAGCCGATTTAAAAAATTGCTAAATTTAGTACAATTGTACTAAATCGGTAACACTGATCTGAATTAGTGCGATTAGACAACACGATGACATCTGGGAATTTTCGGAGCTCCGCCTATTTGCTCCACAGACAGACAGGAAGACGAGGAGATAGGAAAAATCGAGTGGCCAGCATGACCAGACTTAACGCCGTGCGATTTTTCTCTGTGAGGAGCACTCATCAAAGATAATGTTTGTCACCCCATTACGTGATATTGAACATTTGAAAACAAGAACTTAGAAAAAAGAAGAATTGGAATTTGACGCTCTCCGTGCACACCCAGAATTCATTCAAAAAACCTGCTATACTGTAAATAAGTGGCGTCATATCAGCATTGAGTAAGGTGGTATGCTGTTTGAAGACAGAATGTAACATTTAAACCGTCATTACTTTTGTATCTTAATAAACACTACAATAAATCATATTTCTGTATGCTCATTTTATTCGGTATGCAAATCGGTTAACTGACTTATGCCGGACCCTGTATATTGCTGCCGTATTTACGATTTTTATGAAATAGTGTGCATTCGTTATAATTGAAAATTCATATTTCAGTGTCTATTTCTTATAGTCTATTTTTAAAGTAGAGAGACGAATTTCTGAACGTACGCCTGGCCCAAAGTACATGCACGAAAATATTGAAAACAATTTGTACGCGGCAAAATTCAAATAATTTTTGCATTTGTGACACGCATATATTAAGTATAGACCTATGCAGAAATCAACAACAGGAATTTATCTAGGATGACAGAAGAGGAAAGAAATTAAGTAAATATTAGAAAGTGTAAACGGAGAATAGATAAGATACATAACATTTATTTATTATAATACAAAATATACATTAATAATACATTTATTGTAAACTTACTGGTTCAGCAAAAATTACATTGAAATATTTATTTACAGAAATGCAAATGTAATAAAAATATTTATCATAAACTTATGAGCTGCTCATAACTATTAGAAGTAAATTAATATATCTCTAAATTATGATTATGATATCGAACTACAATCAAAATCTTCACTGTCACTATCCTCTTCAACTCTAATGATGAATGGTTCTACCACTTCGTCAATTATTGCATCAAGATCTTTCATAAGGGATTCTTCTTTTATAACATGGTTTATGCATTTTAGCCAAGTAGTAGCTGTTACATTTCCCAAGGCGTCAAGTAATAATTGTCTCACTTCAGATAATTTAAAGGTTTTGTTTTTGGCAGCCACTTCATTCTTTATTTGGGCCCAAACAAGCTCGATAGGGTTCAGTTCGCAGTGGTAAGGAGGTAATCGTAACACAGTTTTATTTTGTGATTTTGCTAGTTCATCAATAACATAGGAATTATAAATATTCTTATGAATTTTAACCAAGCTTAATAGTTCAGCTCTGACCATACCCTCATCATATTGTATTTCCTTACTTGTTAGCCAATTTTGAATATCCACCTTTCTCCATGATGATGATGGTGGCTTTTCTATTTTACGACTATGATATGATGCATTATCTATAACTATAACAGCATTGTCAGGTAAATAGTTTAATATTCGAGAGAACCATTCTTCAAAAACAGTGGCATTCATTTCATCGTGGTAATCAGTGGTTTTCTTTCCTTCAAATAATAATAAGCCATCTTTTACAAAGCCATTACAACTTCCAATGTGCAACAAAATAAGACGACGTCCCTTTCCTGCTGGGTTTTTTAATCCAGTTGTAAGCCCTTCGATAAAGGCTTGTCTACGACTGTGAATACTTGTGTCAGTCCACACTTTCTGTACTGTATGACCCTCATTCACCCAAGTTTCATCCAAATAGAAAATTGATCTGTTCTGAGCTCTATATTGTGAAATATCTCTGAGATATTGTCGCCTCCATCTTACAATGTCATCTCTTTCGGTCAAAATACTATTTCTGCTCCTTTTTAAGTATCTAGAGGACATAGCACAATTATATACATGTATTTCTATATAATAAATATTTCTTACTTAAAATTCATTTGCTTTATTAGCAAATACAATGTTGATCGACTCATGTTTGGCAAATCTTCGTCATTTCTTACTTGCACCACCACCTTATCTAATGTCGGAGGTTCATTTTGTCGAAACATATTGTGAACTATTTGGCGTATAGCAGTTTTCACAGTCTCATCAAAGAATTTCAGTAAAGAAGGCCTACCACTAATCTTTTTAGGATCTGCACATTTTCCAGAGGCTTTATACTCCTTAACCACCCGATACACTGTTGCTCTTGAAATTCCTGTAAGCATACTCTGTAAAATATAGATCATATGTCATAAATTGTATTCACTTGCCTACTACGTCAGAAATTTGTTTTATCATGTCAAGTTTCTTGATATTGGGTGTATCGGCTATAATTTTCTTGTAAGCATTGATCAGGGTCTGCTTTTCGGTACTACGCAAATGATTCGTATTTTCACGCTTTTTCGGAGGAGAACAAGCATGTTCACGGCCAGCGGCACTTGTACTTGGTTGTGCATCCATATTGGAGACCAACTATAAAACTCTTTTAATTGTATTTATTTCAATATATTGCTTATAAATTACTTACGAGTGTATCTGATAACTATTACTGTCGAACTCCGAAAAGAACTGGTAAAGTATATAATGAAATAACGGAGAAATAATAGAAACAAGGCTTAATTATAAACAATGTCAGTTGATGAGAATCTGAGCAAGATTTGTACGGTGTCATTTGGCCTTGCTTTCAACCAATGAGATTTCACTGTCAAAGTGGTCTGTTCAGAAATTCGTCTCTCTACTTTAAAAATAGAGTATAGTATTTAACATTGATTTCTTTTAATCGCACGGTGAAGTGGCTTATAGAGTTTATTTAACAGGTAATAATGCCTTTAGATCTTGTTGTATCAAAAATTATAGTTATTGCATGCAAGAATTGTTGGTAAGTGCCTTTGTGCTGTACAAAAGGTGCAGGAGATTGCTCAAAGCGCTGCTAGCCAAGATCCGTTCGAGAAAGGTTCACCATCCAAAGAGATGAGTTTTTTTGGTGTCCGCAAGCTTGCAGAATAGAACAGCGTATGTGGTTTATCTGAAAAATCAACTCTAAGAAGTTTATGTTAGTGAATGGACCGTTAAAAAAGACTTCGTGTTACGAGATTCGTAAGAAAATGATTACGTGTTCACCATTTCAATGCCGACATCGAATTGCAGGATTGGCTTTTGCCCGAAATCACATGGCATGAAATGAAAAGGACTGGAGCAGGTTACTATTTTCAGCTGAATCCCGTTTTTGCCTCAGTGGATCAGACAGAAGGCGGCAAGTATGAAGCAGACCCGGAGAAAGATTATAATTTGTATTTACAATCCACTTGGCGGTGGATCGGTTATGGTTTGGCCCGGAATTACTTCACAAACACGCACAGAGTTGATATTTACAGGAATAGCTCTATTGCAGCTCACAGCTACATTACGGAGATACTACTAGATCATACTATATAATGAAATAACGGAGAAATAATAGAAACTAGGCTTAATTATAAACAATGTCAGTTGATCAGAATCTGAGCAAGATTTGTACGGTGTCATTTGGCCTTGCTTTCAACCAATTAGATTTCACTGTCAAAGTGGTCTGTTCAGAAATTCGTCTCTCTACTTTAAAAATAGAGTATAGTATTTAACATTGATTTCTTTTAATCGCACGGTGAAGTGGCTTGTAGAGTTTATTTAACAGGTAATAATGCCTTTAGATCTTGTTGTTGTATCAAAAATTATAGTTATTGCATGCAAGAATTGTTGGTAAGTGCCTTTGTGCTGTACAAAAGGTGCAGGAGACTGCTCAAAGCGCTGCTAGCCAAGATCCGTTCGAGAAAGGTTCACCATCCAAAGAGATGAGTTTTTTTGGTGTCCGCAAGCTTGCAGAATAGAACAGCGTATGTGGTTTATCTGAAAAATCAACTCTAAGAAGTTTATGTTAGTGAATGGACCGTTAAAAAAGACTTCGTGTTACGAGATTCGTAAGAAAATGATTACGTGTTCACCACTTCAATGCCGACATCGAATTGCAGGATTGGCTTTTGCCCGAAATCACATGGCATGAAATGAAAAGGACTGGAGCAGGTTACTATTTTCAGCTGAATCCCGTTTTTGCCTCAGTGGATCAGACAGAAGGCGGCAAGTATGAAGCAGACCCGGAGAAAGATTATAATTTGTATTTACAATCCACTTGGCGGTGGATCGGTTATGGTTTGGCCCGGAATTACTTCACAAACACGCACAGAGTTGATATTTACAGGAATAGCTCTATTGCAGCTCACAGCTACATTACGGAGATACTACTAGATCATACTATATAATGAAATAACGGAGAAATAATAGAAACTAGGCTTAATTATAAACAATGTCAGTTGATTAGAATCTGAGCAAGATTTGTACGGTGTCACATAGCCAGAGCTCTCAGAGAATATCTTAATTTGTAAAAATTAGGCGGTTCGAGTGGCCAGTCGTCAGTTTAGATACGAATCTCGTTGAACATATCTGGGATGAGTTGGGACGACGTATCCGAAGGCATACACCAGCTCCAAAAATTGCCGCCCAGGAGCTTTTACTATTGCAAAAGTGAAATGACATCGATCAGAATGCGATCTTCAATTGAAATTATGCCTTATCGACTTCAAGCAGTCATTAACGCAAGAAGAGGGAATATACGTTATTAGTGATAATTTTTTCATTGTTTTACTATCATGTTGGTCTTACAACAAAAGGCCTAGCTTTGTTTAAAATGCAAATTTATTGCTTTTTCAAAATAAAAACCAAAATATATAACACCAACAATAAGTAGGCAAAAAGTTTTAATTTAATTACGTTGTTATTTATATTTATGTTGGGTAATATTAGATCACAAAAGACACGTGTTGACTATTCATTAAAGCAAACTCATCAATATAACCGTTCCTATTAATAATGTCCAGGTCTCTGAGCCATAGAGGAGAACTGGTTTCACTGTTGAGTTGTACACTTTGATTTTTGATGATAAGCACAAACTTTTAGACCCACTCAGAGACCTGGATGGTTACCTCAACAATCAAGAGAAAACTCCAGTCTTTTATAAACAGATGCCTTAGAAATATACTAGGAATATGGTGGCCGGAAAGAATATCAAATGCTGAACTATGGCATAGAACAGAACAAAACGACATAAATGAAGACATTAAGAGAAGGAAATATAAATGGCTTGGTCATACATTAAGAAAGCCAGTTGATACACCAGCTCACACAGTCCTACTTTGGAAGCCACAAGGAAAGAGAGCGAGAGGCAGACCACGCACCACCTGGAGGAGAACAGTTATGGAAGAGACTAACAAGTCCATCCCACAACTGAGGAGCATTGCCCAGGACCGAATAAAATGGAAAAAATACATAGAGACATTATAAGTGCACATACTTGCTATACGAGTATGTAATGTATAATTACCCTACGTCCCGAAAGGGAATAATGGGTTTAATAAATAAATAAAATTAATAATGTGCCTAAACCATACCTTAGATTAATAAATTGAATACCAGAAATTTTAATTCATGCTTAACGAGAACGAAAAAAAAACAACATATTAATATATTCAAGTATATTTATTTATTTAAATTAACAAGATATAAATAAATATGAATAAAATGTAAGATTCAACATTTATTAATGCAGATTATATATTATATGTAATAGTGTCTACTGACAAAATATACTTTTTGATACGAAAAAAAAAACATTAATTAGAATGTCTTAATAGAAAGTGTATCAAGTCAAATACTGCTGACAATTTCAGTAAGAATTAGTACCTCTGTTAACGGATTGGAGCGTTAACATGTATTCTCATCTACGATCATTAAATTTTACTTGATTTAAGTAACACTGCTCGCGCAAACACTTCTATCGCCGAAGAAGCATCATATGACTTAGCAACAGAGTATTCTTTGTAGTAATATTACACAAACACAGACATTCTAAATTATGCTTTTTCAACAGTTTACATAGTTAAATAATACACTAGACTTCCTAGATCTTTCGAATCACTTACACACATCGAAATTTATTAATTAATTCGTTTTACATTTTCTAAACTAACTGCCAGTAATTTAACAATATATTTGCGAAGAATATAAGAATATTATAGAAAAGTTAATGAATGTTACGATATTTTTAAGATATATCAACACGCCCTTACTACAATGTAATTTAAAATCCTATGAATGTGAAGAAAAAACGTATTTGGATTAACGTAAAATAACGAGTGATCATTAAAATTATCACTCGTAGCAGGCCGTGTATATAAAAAGTTGTCGAAACTTAAGTCGTTAAGATGTTAATTCAATCGTCTACAATGTCAATTATACTATATGAGTCAAAAAATTTTGTACATATAAGTGTGGAACATATATTTCAAAAATGTATGTCTTAACTTAATATCATTTACTTATCTGTCAAATGTGATTCATTCTAAATATCAGAATTTCCATTTACTAATACAATATTCCGACATCTAAAATTAATCACATTTGACAGATAAGTAAATGATACTTAAGAGTCAAAACATACACTTATAAAAAAAAATTTGAATCATATAGTATATCATATAGTTTCATCAAAAGAAAAAATCATAGCTTTTAACGATATGCATAAAGCTTTTACGGTAGATTGTTACTTCTTGACATCTTTTGTAAAAATTATAAAATATATTTAATATAAAATCCAACATTTTATTTTATGATAATCATGACGTTTAAAAATATATTGACTTATCTCCTCTAGTAACTTAAGTTACGACATTCTTTTTGTATACATAGCTTACTTGAGTGGAAATTTTAATGATCACTCGTTATTTTACAGTGGATATATCAGTAACTGTAACATGGTTTTGTGAAATATTTTCTACGGGCCCTACTTAACTCTTTTATTTGGAAACAAAAATGTACTATCAAATTTAAAATTACATTGTTGTAAAGGCTTTTTATTTAATGATATTGTTAAAGGCAAAAACCTTTTTCAGATTATCGAGAACACGATTATAATTTGTAGAGCGTTAACAAAATGGAATAAATTGATGTAAAATACGACAGGATCATAACCTGGAAAAATAACTCGTAACTACCTTGAATTTTTCTTACATTAATACATATTGATTGATTTATGTAATTCGTAATGGATGAGTCAAAAAAGAATTTTATGATTTATGTTAAATAGTTTTCAAAATTATATAAATTCTGTAATTATCAGGTTTGTTCCAACTACAGGTTTAATAACGGTTCGCGTATTGTGTGATAAATTATAGCTGAAACGTATTTCTGATGGCTTGATTATACCAATCTATTTTATAGTATTGCTAACTGTAGTTCTCACAGGATAAAGTATGTAATGCACATGTCAGTACACACGGTACCTGCTTCAATCTGTGAACTGTTTTGACCGTCCAGTGAGTGACTAATTTGTATATGATCAAAATTTGGTTGTAACACTTTTGGTATCGTTCTATGTATGGTCCAAAATGAAGTTGGAACGCATTTTCTGCAATGCGCATGACCGGGCACCGTCACTGTAGTTTTTATAGCGAATTGGAACAAACCTATAAAATCCCACTATCATTTTATTCAGTATTTCGAATTTTAATGGTAAAACGACACTTAATATGACGTAGTTTATATTTAAATAATAAGAGTTTTCGATGATAATGATAGAACACCATGTTTTTAGTTGAAAATCAAAATATTTCTAGAACGAAATAGATATTGATGCAAAATATGTAATGCAAAAATTGACCAATTCTGATGATCTAAAATAAATACTTTTGTAATAAATTAAATAGCTAAAAACACTTGAGAATAATTCCTGAGCTGCCTTCGATTACTAGTATAATTTGAGATGCTCACTCTTTGACAGCATTTACTTCAATCTGAGAATAATTCCTGAGCTGCCTTCGATTACTAGTATAATTTAAGATGCTCACTCTATGACAACATTTCAACTTCAATCTGAGTCGAATCAATCAAAAATTCGAACAACAAACAAAAGTAATGTAACTACAACCTAGTAAATATGTTTAAATTTAATCTGATGCCTTGGCATTTGCAATACATGTATAGAACGTCTCACGATCAACACAAACTTATTTATTGAAATTGTTTGGATTGATTGTCAGATGTTCTAAGTGTTTCTTATTTATAATTAGTAAAAAATTAGTTAAAGACAGCGTTGGTTTAGTGGCTAGGTCACTAGACTATAATCTGATAAACCGGGTTCAAACCCTGGTGTAGCCAATAATATTGATAGCATTTTTTCGGTCCCAACTCGACTCAGGCTAACAAAAATGAATACCTGAAGGTGTAATAATAGGCGGTCGTTGCGTAATGCTAGCTAAGTTACCATCCTAGTGTACCGAACGGCTCAAGTAACAAGCTTACCATGTTACATATCAAGCTCCTGCAAGGTTAGTTGCTACGGGAACTATTGCTATTATTATTAAACAGTGAGAAATCAAAGACGTGTGAATAATATGCTTCAGAATGATTCCTGAATTACCTTCAATTATTATCATAGCTTAGAATGCTCAGTACATGAAAACAATATTTACTATAAGTAGAATAAGAATGAATATAAATAATAAACAAACGACAGAGGCAGTAATATAACTGCGAAAATACATCCACCTCAAATCATAAGCTAAGTTCACTCTTACGACTTTGAATAGTTTTAATGCAAGGTATTATAAATTAATGACTGCAAGGCAATTGAAAAGATGAAAACGCAACGAATAAACTTACATTTTAAGAAAATTAAGCTATGTTACTGTATAATCGTCGTGACAGTTTCTTTATCGGTGTATTGAGAGCGACAAGGGTATAAACGGCCCCAACGGGTTATAATTTAAACTGTTTCTCTTATTTGAAGTAATTAAATTTTCACTTATCACAGAAATTAATTGATTTTGTATCCACAACAAAGTACTAAAGTTTTGGAGGAGGAGGTAAACAACGGTAATTTCTTAGATTATATACAGTTTACGGTAGTGTATTTTCCGTTATCTTATGCGGCCATTTTGTGTTTATAACGTAATATATACCTATTTATTTGTTGAAATCCTGTTTGCAGTTGGTGACGATACTTATAACTGACAAATGACCGGTGGTGAGCCAACAACAGACAGAAATGTATACAGATTTGCAAAATCTCATGTTATTCGATATGGAGAATGTTGAAGACTTTCTTGTATTTACTTCTATAGAAAAAGCAGCTAAAGAAAGGAAGACACAGTATTCGACAGCGAAATTTAATTTGCCTTTGATGCCATCAGAGAACTGTCATCCTTAGTGATGTAAACAGTATACGACTGCTGAGATTCGGGGGTCGAATAATGTCACTTTCGTAAAATTATCTAACAAATTCGGCATTTTTTCAATAAATATTCTAATCTAACACAACCTAACAGTACAATAGGTATTGATGGCCATGCGCGAATCATAACAATTAAATTCTGTTTGGCTCCGTTATTCCTGGAAATTACTGTAATTTCATACTCTATATGGAATAAATTTTTTGTACTCGCTTATCAAAACCTGTCATTTCACGATTCGATTTGCGTGCGTAAAAAGTCACTTTAAGCACGAGTGCGTAAAAATAAAGTTGGTACTTCCTGGAACTTGATTAATTTAGTGACATTTTAAAATCATAAATCCCTAACCTTAATAATATGCTACCCAGTTCGTTGTTTTTCTATGAAAATAAAAGGAAATGAAATAGAAATTGTTATATTTGGAAGGTATGTAATTCAATGTCAGAACAGCAACAAATATTATTTTTTAAATTTATAGAAAACTAAAAAAAAAAATTGTCAGAAGTGGGATTCGAACCCACGCCCTCAGAGATGACCAGAACGCTCGAGAACCCGTATAACGGGCAAGGTAAACCTTGAGTCTGGCGGCTTAGACCGCTCGGCCATCCTGACAGTTATTAGTAATATTGTTAAAAATACATATAAATATAAAAATTTAGAAATTATATTTATATTTTATATAAATATTATTATTGCTTATAGTTCTCGTACAAAAAATATTGTACAAACTTCGTGCGTGAAACATTTCGCGAATTCGTGTCCATAAAGCGCTCGCCTGCGGCTCGCGCTTTAAACTGGTCACTCATTCCCGAAATATGATTTCACGCACTTGGTCCGTAAATAACTATTAGCAAAAAGGAACCTTATAAGTAAATCATAACAGTAATTTTTATAAGGGAAAATACACTACAGCAAACTGTCTATTGTTCAGTATAACGTTATATTATATTAATGAAATCTAATTTTGCTGCTTCACTTAAATTTTTACAATGCTTTCACATAAGTTTTTTTATTAATAATTTATTTACTAAGAATACTTCATTTTCGGATTTGGCTAAGGTAAAACATAAATCTGCCACCGATTTTCGCAAAAATTATGATTGGGGAGTAAAATAATTGGGGGGGGGGGGTGTAGAGGACCTTTAGGGAAGCAATTTATCCCAATAAAGTTTACAAAGTTTTAAGAGGAAAGACATCGTTAAAAATTAAATACGCTCAAATGTCCTTTTTACAGTGGAATTTTCCATAGCGTTTATTGACAAAATATACGCTAATCAAAGTTAATATACAGAAAATATAAACGCCAATGGCTTTAGTATAAATGAAGCATACTATATAATGCCACGAAAATAAATGATGTGTATATTTGAATGTAAACGTAACGTTCGAGGTTAGTTGTCATTTTGAATGTAACGTGAGATCAAAATGAATTGAGGTAGTAGGAGGCTGCTGTTCGTAGAACGTATTTCGTGATTAATAATTCACAATATTTACCTGTCAAACATTTAATGATAGACGTCAGCGTGAATTATTGATTATTTCGATTCACGAAATACGTTCTACAAACCGCAGCCTCCTACTACCTCAATTCATTTTGATCTCGTTATTTTGATTTTTTTATAGCTTAGCGGTGCCTTTCCTCGTAAAACTTTGTATACTTCATTAGGATAAATTACTTCCATAAAGATCCATTAAAACACCCCCCCCCCCCCAAATTATTTTACTCCCCAATCATTATTTTTGCGAAAATCGGTGGCAGATTTATGCTTTACCTTAGCCTCGGATTTTTTTATATTATTTTTTACTATATATCCTAAACACTAGTCTATTAACATGCAATTGCTAGTTTCGCTATGTAATTGCTTGTTTTGGGTATGTAAACACCTTCTCTATATTTTAAAGGCATGCAAATACCTGCAAATACTGGAATAATAACTATTTCATGATGATACCTAAGATATTTCTATATATTAAGATAATTATGAGTATTGTCCTTCAAAAACACGAGCTTAATAGTAAGAGAACACTAAGTATGATATACAATGTGAGCCAAAAAGACTGAAATAGTCACTTTTCTTGTGTTTTTCATTTTATGATTTAATTTAGGTTAGAATTACATTAATTTGACGTTTGAAACGTTGTATTTAATGCGAATGCCAATGCGAATTGTTTATAAACGTCACAGTGAAGTAGTTGTCAGATCACCACCAACTTTAACACTAAAATCAATGGTGCTAACTATTTCAGTCTTTTTGGCTCACATAGTACTATTCACAATAAAAAACACATATGCTGCCAATGTTTCATTTTTTGACTCATCCAAAAATAAAATTACATTGTATTTTATTTTTGAATTACTTCGGAATGAGTTGGCAACTTTAGAATCTTTGTATAATAATAAACGGTGTATCATTTTGAAATAGAAATGAAACATTTCAATATTGAAAGATTAATAATATTTTTAACAGAAAACTTTAAATTATTGGTATCGTAATTGTAATGATTACAAAACAGAATAAATTTTGGATGTAATTTTTGATAGAAATAACTTTTTCTAATTTATATCACTGATTGAAACTACCAAAAACTCGATAAAATTAATTAAAGTCTTTTTTTTTAATAAACATATTTGCGCAATTAAACAAGATATTACTATCATTACATTAACTATCAATATAGCGTGCATGCTTTTTGATAATGGTTGGAGACAGTGCACAAATGTATAATTTTGAATGAGCATGGCCATCTCTAATGAGGAAAGTTTTTGAAGACACGTTAGTTTAGGGTGTCTCAAAATATGTTATGGGCTGTACGAATGTATAATACCCATAAATAATCTAATAGTCAACAGTTTAAAAAACGTCAATCAACTGTACACTTGCGTTTCGAGTACCACTTCATAATAAAAGAAAATAAAATGCATTTTTTACATTTAATTCTGTTTTATTATTGGCGAAAGGAAAATGTTGGTTACAGTCGAAAGCAAAAAAAGGAGACAAAAAATTTCGTGCCTTCTACACTTGGCTTTATTAACTTAGAAATGTCATTAGTGCCAATGTAATGATTCTATGGGATATTAAATTATTAAAAGATCTTGTATTTGTTTAAAAAGAACAAGCATAATAAATATAAAACAATTAATAACAAATATAAACATTAATATCTGGCAATAGAACCGTATTTATTTAAAACTTCGTTTAATATGTTGTTGGCACAATTATTTTCATCTACATTCTTCCATGCTGTCTGAACTATTTTTACCAAATTTTCTATTTTGAGGCCTTCAATTTAATCTCTTTATTTCGTTAATCATTAACCTCCACACATTTTCAATTATATTTAAATCTGAACTTCTTGGAAAAAAATCCAACACATTGATATTGTTTTGTCTAAACCATGTTTTGACTGTATTGATCGTATGGATCGGACAGTTAAGTTACGATTTGGAAAAAATAGGTCCACTGAAGGCAACATTACCTTATTTAGAATGTTGACATAAGAATTTGAATTTAAATGTCCTTCTATTTTCCATAAAACACCAGTGCCATGAATTGAAATCCAACTCCAAATATTTACTTTGAAATTTTCTGAATACACATTATTGACAAAATTTTCTTGAAATATTCTCTTCATCGGTATACATGTACTCGTATTGGTGCATTTTTTTAATTTTGAAATAACTTTTTGCCCGTAAAAATTACATTTTTCCAAAAGTCTCTATTATGTGCCAAGTGTTGAAGTGCATACCCTAAACGATTTTCTTTGTGGGTTGCATTTAGATTAAGTTTTTGGGCTGTTTTATAGCACCACAAATTAGCTTTTTTGATTCTTTGTCGGGCAATAAAAACAGAACCAAGAAAATTACTAACATCAGCTGCATTCTCTGCTGAAGAAAATGGATGTTCTTGAAGTACATTTGTAAGATGGCAGTCCTGCTCAGCTGTAGATATTCTTTTGCGACCAGAACCAGGAGTTCTAGAAATTTTATGGTGATCTCGCAATTTTTTTTATAATTTTAAAAGCCGTGCTTTTACTTATTTTATTTTACTATTATTTCGTGCAGCAATTTGTCGTATTTTGAAACCATTATTTAAATCTGCAATAACATTCACTTTAATATCTTTAATTATGAAAGACATCTTTCAAATAATTTAATATCAATTTTGAGAGATTACAAAATATTGACAGGTAATTTTGAAGCCACACTTACACCAAATCATTTTGATAGAAAACTGTTTTTTGTCTACTTTTTTTTTTGCTTTCCACTCTAGGTAAACGTACAGAAAAATACGTGATGCTTACGGTAATGGTGCAACTATTCCCAAGGGATTCAGTCTGAAAAACTTCTTTCGTTGTTCAAGATCAAATATTGCGGTTGAAAACAACGGCCGCTACACTACACACCAGGCAGCAGAAATAGTGAACATACGAGGGACATGTTAAATGTTAAATAATGGTAGACATCGTATTCTATCAAAAATAGTAACAAATGATGAAACTTACATCCCATTTTACGATATTCCTACCAGCCCATAGAGCCGTGTGTGGATCACGACGATGCTCCGACACCAACAATGGCCAAAAAGCAAAGGGCTGTCAAGAAAGTTATGTACGCAGTTTTCTTCTGTAGTGCCGGATTAATAAAAGCAATCAAGCTGGAAAATCAACGTACAGTCACAGCAAACTGGTACACCACAAAATGTTTTACCTACATTCGCGGGTTAATGTTGCATCAGCACAATGCATCGTCACACAGTGCACAGCAGATAGTTGAATTTTTACGTGAAAATAAGGTAGAAGTGATTGAACATCCAACCTATTCGCCAGATTTGGCCATGTGTGACTTCTGGTTCTTCTTTAACCTAAAGAAATATTGACGTGGTCGACGTTTCACGACAGAGGATGAGATAGATTAAGCAATTCATCTATTTTTTGAGAGCATTCCAAAAGATGACTGACTTCAACCTTTTACGTTGTGGAAACTTCGGTTACAAAAGTGCATTGATGCAGGAGGTGATTATTTTGAACATAAATAAAATCATTTTCGTAAAAAGACTTGTAGTTTTCTTGTATCTCAAAATATATAGCGTGACCCTTGTATAAAGGAATTTTTTATTTTGCCAATTGCAGAAGTTCAACCGATGGGGTTCATTACGCTTTAATAGAAAAGACTGACTCGAATTTCAATATGCGATGCTTTTTATAGACGCAATGTCAATGAGCTATTTTCTAGGGATGAAAAATGAATTCTTTACAGGGACATTGAATACAAAAAATTGTTTGAAACACGATACACAATTGTAATGCACTTGTCTGTCTAGACGGGGCGGACGGGTAATAATTAAAATATTAAGGGTGTCGAGACATCCCAGAGCGGAAAACGAGAGGTTAAGGAAGAAATACTCTTCTAAATGCGGACGGTGGGGTTAAGTTACAGAGACAGGTATCGTAACGATTCATGCGTTTAAATACATAATTAGAAATGGCATATTGATGCCACATACATAGCCAGAGATATTCCGTGCGTTATCGGGTATGATATCGGCAGCTAGCCGTGCGAATGAAAGAAACCTTGAATTGCAAAATAGTATGCAGCCGTGTCGTGTATATAATGTGGTAAATGTATGTGCACGATTTATGCCGCTGGCATGTGTCGGTTCAAAAGTTCACAATGTCTAGTGTGTGATCTACATCCAAACAAAATCATTCTTTGCGTTTAGTAGAATTGGAAAGGAGTTGTATTATGTGTTTCTTGGATCTATCATCTATCTATCATTAATTCAAGTAAGCAATGCGAACAATTCAATTCACTAAATCCTTAGTAGACATGACAAAAGGTGCATCAATTTGGTTAGGATCTTTTACCTCATCCGCCATATTACCCAGATACCATTTATTCCGCCTTTTTTTTTCAAAATCGACATTAACTGAAAACATTTTGATAATTCAAAGACATGTAATGTACATTTGGAACAATTTTTTTGAGTAGAAAGATAAGTTTCGGAAGAACGAAATTTCCAAACTTTCCGATAGATGGCCTAAAGCTATCAAGAATATGTTTACAATTGATTAATAAATTTAATAATTTACTGAATAAATTGTTCAATTCATTGATTGAAATTTTCCCTAAAAATCACTACGACATATTTAAACATTCTGAAAAATAAAAGAATGTGAGAAACTATATGATAAGCCCCGGGCCTAACGTTTAATTTTTTTCCTACAAATCATTCTTTGGTAAGTGTTAACGTTATAGGTTTTTTATGTCTAAAGGGTGTGTATGACAAATTCATTATACTGAATATTTTTTTAACATATAAAATATGCCAATACTTTTTTAGAAGCTTTAGTTTAAATTGAGCAAAATAGCTAACGATACATTTAAAACCTACCAAACTTTTAAATGTTTATATAAAAATCCGCAAGTTGTTGGAATGTAAAATTCGCTGGAATATCAAAAACCATTTCGTGTTAAATTTAAATCAGATTTGGAAAAAGAAGGGTCTGTAAACAGATGACTAAAGATGTTAGTTAGCTATTATTAACTAAGAGTTTATGACTAGCGGTGAAATGTGGCGTTTTGAATATAAACCATATTCAAAGCTATTGGATAAAGCTGACTAAAAGGTATTACTCATTTTTTTTAAATTAAATAATTCAATCAATCCAAATAAATACCTACTATTATAGCT
Organism: Melolontha melolontha; assembly: GCA_935421215.2. Taxonomy (NCBI): domain Eukaryota; kingdom Metazoa; phylum Arthropoda; class Insecta; order Coleoptera; family Scarabaeidae; genus Melolontha; species Melolontha melolontha. The sequence goes on from OW285238.1 coordinate 41,904,247, forward strand.
TTAACGGTTTTAAATTCTTCGAAACCAAATTCCAAGTTCTCTGATTTCAGAGGTCAAAGTTACGTTCATTCAACAATAAACCGAAAAATAACTTTAAATTTCAATTCGTGAAGCACTGTTAAATGGAATATTGATATTTCAACATTAAAATGTCTCATAGAAATTATCATTGTCTTAAAAATACATTAAAGCCACGTTATACAGGTGCAACTAGCAACGTAAACGCAACGGCAAATATAGTTAAACAGTAGAAGGTTTTGCGACTAGTTTACAAGTTTTTCTCTTGTTATTCTGAGGTCATGGTGTAAGAAATTATGCGTTCTCTCTAACAAAACTCCACTGACACTGAGGTAACTGAGTAACGAGATTAGAGCATGCACACTTCGTAAATCACGTTGCTATCATTTTCAAGTTACTCCAGTATAAACATATTAATTCAATTACGCATGCTCTTTCAAAGCAATTCTAGTTACCATTATGTTTCCGTTGCCAGTTACTCTCTAAATAAACGCGGATTAATGCCAACTCTAATCGTTTTTATAATTAAATTTATTATATAGTGTTGTAATGGAAAAAAATTGTCTTCGCTATTCTAACTTTAATACTTCTACACTGTACCAAATATTCACAACTCTTTATATTTATGAGTAAGTATAGTACTTTAGTTTATTATATTAAATTTTTAAAGTGTACAGATTAAATATAATAAATACTTTAATCATTATAACATTAACTAAACATTACGTCACATAAAAAAATATAAAGGAGATTCTGTAATTGGTAATAGGATCTCGAACAATTTTTATGAAACGATATGACAAAAAAAAATGGCAAGGATATAAATCGGCACAGCTTTATATAATGTTTGTTGGAGATCGTACAACCAATATCTGTTTACTGTCTTTGGTATATGTAAGATATCACATACATAATACAATATTATATAACGTTTACTTTCAATAGAAATTGATTTTTTATATTTCGATTTACCAAACTTAAATTATAAATCTGAGAATTCAATAATAAAAAATATCACATGTTTGGTTGTAGAAGTTATTCTGAAATAAAGGACTTAATTTTTGCGAGCAGATCGTGTAGGTGGCGCGGTTTGCTCTGAGCAGCAACTTAAAAGGGCATTTAACAGACTAATTTGATGATAATATAAATTATACGGAGTCAGTGACTAATTTAAAATTGTCAAGAGCAACCGCACCGTGATTATAACTCATAATGTTTGTTGATACCAGGCACTTTAGAAACAAAACAGTAAGTCTGCGTTTCGCCCATGGGTTGTAAACTCGTATAGATTCTTCGGTTAAAATGTTTTAAAGACGATCGCAGACATGTGCTATAATTAACCATAGCACAGCCACACTAAAATTATTTTTTTAAATTTACGAATAAGCTAGAGGCATTTATCAAATGAAGATTTGCAATAATGAGAAGTAAGGGCAATACGAAAATGATCACTCTACTCTTAAATCACCTCAAGTACTACCAGTATTTATGGAAAAAAACCCTAGCATGAGTTGGCATCATATGAAGCAGCTCACAAAATAGGCATCGAGAGTGTTAAACGATTTTGCCGAAAAACAGGCGTGAAAACTTCAACTTTAACTCTGTTATCAAAAAAAAAAAGAATATTCCATTAATTTTTATTTAGCAGAAAAATTAAAATACTTAAGGACAACTATAAAACCACATGGCAGATTAGAAGAAATTAAAAACAGAATAAATAAGGTAATCAAGACATATTGAATATTATATAAAACATTCTTCAATAAGAAAGAAATAATTATCAGAGAGGTTAATTCGCCGTCCGAACACCGATCGAACGAAGTGTGCGGCGACGACTGACAAAATATACAGACTGTCCCGTAAAAAACGCCAACATTCATAATTCCGTTATTTATTGTCCGGTTTTATTTAAACAAAAAGTAAATTTAATAGCATCAAAAACACTATAAGATAGCAGTGTTTTATTTGTTTTCAATTGTTTTCATTAATGTCAAACGACAGTCAAGTTTTTTATTTTAAATGGCAACATATATATTTTTGGCTATATTCGGATTGTATTTTTTTTTCTGAATTCAACGATGTATAACATGTTTATTTTTGATAAACGTTTATTGCAAAAAAAAAACTTTATAAATTTCATCTTTGTCTTCCATTATTTATAAATATTCGAATGTGTCATGAAACATTTGAAATGTAAGTATTATAAATATTATTATAAGAAACAAAACACTTTACAATAAATGTTGAAATTGCCCGCCACCTTGTTTAACACATATCGCACATCTCCTAATAATAAAAAATAAAAAAAAAACTTTATAAATTTCATCTTTCATTATAGTAGACTTGGCCCAGTCCACTAGCATTATGTCAATGTGCCTTAAGTGTCAGTTTGACTTTATTAAGTTTTCTGTATTATCCTGTTTGAACGTTTTGCCGCAACAAAAAGCGTATTTTCGTTAAAAAATAAATAACAATGAATTAACGGACATGTTACAAGTGTTCTTTGAATGTAATAAAAATCGCCTTCAAGCAGTTCGTCGGTACAGTGCTCGTTTTCCGGACAGAGAAGTTCCAGGTTCGAAAATATTTCAGAGAATTGAAAAGAATTTAAGAAATTATGGATCATTTACCAAACCAAAAACACAAAAACGGAAATTCTACGAAGATAAGGAATTAGATGTTCTTCTTGCAGTACAGCAAAATTCACGAACTTCGATTCGCGAAATTGCTCATAATATTGGGGTATCAAAAACTACAGTTCATGGTATTTTAAGAAAACACAAACTTAAACCGTACATAGCTCGAAAACTTCATGCATTAGAACAAAATGATCCTGGCCGAAGAATCCAGTTTTGTCGTTTTTATTTAAATGCATTAGAACAAGACCCGAATTTTTACAGAAGGATAATTTGGTCTGATGAATGCACTTTTAGCAACAACGGTATTTTTAATAGGAACATACATCGACAGTGGAGTGCAGACAATCCGAGATTTGTAATTGAAAATAATTTTCAAAGACGTTTCAACGTAAATGTTTGGTGTGGCATTTTAGGTGATCAATTAATTGGGCCATTTTTCATAGATGGTTGATTAAATCAAGAAAAATACTACACTTTATTACACGAAAATCTCCAAAACTTTTTAGATGAATTACCTTTGGCAAATTTAAATAGAATATTTTTTCAACAAGATGGGGCTCCCGCGCACAACGCCAGAGTAAATACTGATTTGTTGAACACCCAATTTGGAAATAGGTGGATAGGAACATCCGGTCCTATCGAGTGGCCTGCGCGTTCACCGGATCTTACGCCCCTCGATTTTTGGTTGTGGGCTTATCTACAAGATCGAGTTTATTTAACAACTCCAGAAAATGTTGACATTTTAAGACAAAGAATTATTAACACTTGTCAAGAAGTACCTGCCGCTTGTCTTTTAAATGCGACCTTTGGAGTAATTAGGAGATGTGCGATATGTGTTGAACAAGGTGGCGGGCAATTTCAACATTTATTGTAAATATACAAAAAGGTTTTGTTTAAGTATGACAATACGTTAAGCACGTATAAAGCGTTTGTACAATATGAAACAAACATGTAAATAATTTACATATCTGTAACTATGCACATGGACAATACACCTCGTATTTTCAGCATTTACTTCTGCTTAATACATATGTTTCTGCCATCTAGGCGTCCTCAGTTAAGCTAGTGAAGCAATGTATACAAATTAATACAAACCTGTTCTAAACAACTGGTTTGTATCTGTATTTAAATTTACTGAAATAGCCCGCATAGATCAAGCAAGTTCCGGCAAGCAAGCCCTCCGGACAAAGTATCTTTCGCCCGTAAGATGTCAATTATTAAATAGTTGTCTTCTTATAGGACGGAACTTGCTTGATCTATGCGGGCTATTTCAGTAAATTTAAATACAGATACAAACCAGTTGTTTATAACAGGTTTGTATTAATTTGTATACATTGCTTCACTAGCTTAACTGAGGACGCCTATATGGCAGAAACATATGTATTAAGCAGAAGTAAATGCTGAAAATACGAGGTGTATTGTCCATGTGCATAGTTACAGATATGTAAATTATTTACATGTTTGTTTCATATTGGATTTATTGTAAAGTGTTTTGTTTCTTATAATAATATTTATAATACTTACATTTCCAATGTTTCATGACACATTCGAATATTTATAAATAATGGAAGACAAAGATGAAATTTATAAAGTTTTTTTTTGCAATAAACGTTTATCAAAAATAAACATGTTATACATCGTTGAATTCAGAAAAAAAAAAACCAATCCGAATATAGCCAAAAATATATATGTTGCCATTTAAAATAAAAAACTTGACTGTCGTTTGACATTAATGAAAACAATTGAAAACAAATAAAACACTGCTATCTTATAGTGTTTTTGATGCTATTAAATTTACTTTTTGTTTAAATAAAACCGGACAATAAATAACGGAATTATGAATGTTGGCGTTTTTTACGGGACAGTCTGTATAGGTACAGGTGCGCCACATAAAACTCCCTGGTCAAATATCTTAGAAACGGATAAAGATATTTGAATTTTCTAAAAAACAGTTGCTACAGAATGTGATTGACTCCGGTTTGCTATCACAATTGTGTGTTATTACATGAAAATAAAGATGGCGCTGCGATCAAAAGAATTTTTTAGATCGCCAGAATCTTCATTTGCTTTTAATTTGAAAGAGTATTAAAATTAATGCAAATCTTATAATTTGTGTTAGTTTCAAAAATTTAATGGTTTCATAGATATTTGTGTTTAAAGAAAGTAAGAGTAATTTCAATTTTTCAATTTTTGTCTTTATTTTTTATAGTTCTTTAAACGGATCTAATATAACTAACAAAGATGTTCAAAATTGTTTTCTTCTTAATTGCTACATAACGTACATCGCCTTATTAGTTCTCTTTCGCGAACATTTAACAATGTATTTCTATTAATTTTTTGAACACTTGCATAAATTTTATTATAAAGGCCGCCCATATCTGTTATTGGTTCCTTGTAAACTTCAGCTTTCAAGTAACCCCACAAGAAAAAATCTAGCGGGGTTAGATCCGGCGAATAAGCCGGCCACCTGAGGGCGCCATTAGTACCAATCCAAAAACGTGGTAACGTTTGATTTAAATAATCAGTAACTATGTTGGCATTATGAGCAGGTGCCCCGCCTTGATGTAATCACATGTTATTTCGTAGCTCTGTTGGTACATCTTCCAAAAGTAGTGGTAACTCATTTTGCAGAAATTGTAAGTAGCGCACACTAGTTAATGTTTCATGATAAAAGTGGGGGCCTATGACGTATCCGTTTAATATTCCACACCAAACGTTAACGCCAAAAACTGTTGGATTTTTTGTTTGCCTTATCCACCTAGGATTATCTTCTGACCAATTACAAGCATTATGCTTAATTAAAGTACCATTGTATCAGAATAATTGAAACATACATGAGTAGGTAAACCCCACCAGTTTTGTATAATACAAAGGTATTTTTAATAATATAAAATATTATTAAAAATCTGGTGTGAAGAACACAAATACAGGTTCACTATTAATATTTTTGTGAACGTGTCTGAACATATCCCTCCCCAGAGACGTAGATACATATTTCGCCTTTCTACAGGCTCATCTCCAGCAGAGGCGTACCGATGAGCCTGTAGAAAGGCGAAATACGTATCTACGTCTCTGGGGAGGGGTATGTTCGGACACGTTCACAAAAATATTAATAGTGAACCTGTATTTGTGTTCTTCACACCAGATTTTTAATATTTTATTTTATTAAAAATACCTTTGTAAAGTACCATTGTTGTGAAAACGACATTCGTCACTCACATGATCTGATTTAGTAAGTTATTGTTTTCTGCTGACATTACAGAAAATTCTGCCAGAAATTCGAGTCTACGTTGACTATCTCATATTCTTAAATGGTGCACTAAATGAACTTTATACGGAAAGTATTTATTTTCTTTTAGAATCCTACTGCAAGAGGTTACAGATAGATCATGCTGTTCTTTTAATTACCGTAATTATGTATGTGGATTGTTATTAACTGTTTGTAGTACCGCTGCTGTAATTCCATCATCTCTAAAGCCCGTTTTACATGTGTCAAGATATTGATCAATTTCTAGATCTTGAAATAGATCAAGTTCTAGTTCTTAACTTGAAACTTGTTGTCGTATTACACTTGTTAATAAATTTGTCTTACATTTCAAGATCTAGTTCTTGAACAAGTTCTAGTTCTAAAATAAGAACTTCTTCCTGCTTTACATCTGACAATAAATTGCTGGGGAAAGTTGAAATGGAAGTGAATTTATTTTTGCAACGTTTTCGTACTAGGGAAATTTGGTGACATATATGTAAATGAAAAGAAACATTCATTTCATTCATTTTGCCGTAAGCATTTATCGACTCTACATTGCATAAACAACGAAAGCTGAATGAATTTAGAAAGAAATTAAACACAAACATACACTCCACATACAATAAACTAAATCTTCCAATAAATTACTAGAAAATTGAGGGAAAAATAGAACATGTTTGTCTTGGTCAATTTCTAGAACTTGATCAAGTTCTAGAAATTGATCAATTTATTGATAAATGTAAAGTAGTGAGCTTGAAGCTGAAAATTGAAGACAACTTGAACTAGAAATCGAACTTAAAATTGAACTAGAAATTGATAGATGTAAAATCCCAACTTGTCAACCAAGAGCCCAAGTTCTAGAAATTGATCAATAAATTGACAGATGTAAAACGGGCTTAACTCTTTTCTGCCTTAATCTTTTTTGAAGCTTCCGTAATTTCTGAGATTTGCACAAACTTATAAATGTTTTATGATCTAGTGAAGATCTGTTTGGAAAGCGTAGAGCATATAATCGCACTGCTTTATATGCATTTCTAAGGAATTCTCCATAAATTAAAATCATATTTAGTTTGTCTTCATTTATGTGTAAAACCATATTTTTAAGACAATCTCAACGCAAAGTAAGTAAATGTTTTAATGAAGCTAATTTTTATAACAATTAGTAATCAAGCAAATGTCACTAATGTTAAAATATTTTTTATATTATCAACAAAGAACTATAAAAAACAAAGACAAAAAAATTCTTTTGATAGCAGCGCCATCTTTATTTTTGCGTAATAAAACACAATTGTGATAGCAAGCTGGAGCCAATCACATTCTTTAGCAACTGCTTTTTACAAAATTCAAATATCTTTATCCGTTTCCGAGATATTTGACCTGGGAGTTTTTAGTGGCACAACCTGTATAAGCGCAAGGAAGAGTCGCCGGTGCGATGTAGCTCGAATGAACCTCTCTAATAATGATCCTAACAAATAATTTAAAACATAAGATAAGGCATGTGACATTAAAATCGTTAGAAGGATAGCGAGGAAAGTGACTAGACTAGATCAAATCTGAACTGAAATGGTTACAGAACAATTATAAAGAAAAAGTGTTATCGAAAAAATTGACAATACAACAAATTGACAATTGAAATACAACAACTGAGATGGTTTAGACACGAAGTTAGGATGGACGAAGAAAGAATGGTGAAAACTGTATGGGAAACAGGAATAAATGCAAGTTGAAGAGAAGAAAGGCCAAGAAAGGAGTGTAATTCAGAAATTGCAGAGATACTAAAAAGGCAAGGACTAACCTGGACGATAGCAAAACGAAAGTCAAAAGAGATAGAAAAAAGTTGAAGAAAAATTATTACCTCAACACCGATGGTAGAAGAGGTATATGATAAGTATGTAATTTTGATTTAATAAATTATAAAAATAATGAAGCTTTATAAAAGATTGATCTAAAAATTTTGAATAAGGAGCGGCCAAAAATTTTTTGCTACACATAAACTAATTTCTAGATTCCGGCATTGGTTTGAGGTAATAATACAGAGTCGACGCATATCGCTAGCCACGTTACTACTCTACCGTAAAGCTAAATCATAAGAGACCTACTATGTTACAACCCTATGGGCCTTCGAGACCTGTTATGGGGAACTATGATCATTATTTCTTAAAGTGTCGTAAGGTAAAATCGAAAATGAAAAGCAAAAGTAAATTACCAATAAATCTCCTCAAAAGAAATAAATTTATGACAAAAATCAGTGAAATAAAAAAAATCATTTCACCATTCACGATATAATTTGAAAATATTAATATGAAGACAATTCTGGACGAGAAAATAAGAAACATTAAAGAAAATCTCAAACTTAATGCTTCAAACATTTCACCGAATTAGAAATAGACACAGAGATAAAAGTTAATTCTGAAACAGTAAGAACTGAGAAATACGTAAGGCCAATTATCATGATATACTGAGAAATATGTAATTTTGGATAGTGACAGACGCTTTATTATTTGACAATCACAGAAAATCTTGTTCTAACGGTCAAAACCTCGGATGTGCATGTCGACTGCTGGTTTTGGGATCTGCAATTATCGACAGGATTATTTATTTCAGAAACTTGTTTAAACAAGCAATATAAATCGCGTCTAGTACTTTATATAACGGTATAATACCCAGGCCCCAACTCTATAGAGCATTTGCGAGATCTTTTAGAAAAAAGTATTAAAAAAGTATTCAGGAAATTATATTCACATTAGCAATATTTATACCTACTAGGCTGAAAAGGAAAAGCACAATAAAGGTCAAGGAACAACTAATTAAATATTGCCTTGCTTTGTGTTGCTGTTTTTTTTATATTACAGTTCAATGACTTTAATGAGATGCAATTATTCCTTTTATTCTTAATTCCAGGACTTTCCTATATTTTTTATTTTAGCTACAGTAAAAATAGTAGAAAATTGTTAACGACTTCCTGGATAGCCAAAAGTGAAATAAATATGTATTTTTCTTTTGTAATACATAGTATTTATTTATTTCAGAATAACCCCTTTATATAAAAAAAGTTGGCCTTGTTTGAAAATGAAAAACTAAACCAACCATGTCTAAAGATATTTGTACACAATGAAGCACAAACTATATGATTTATTGCTGCGCGTAAATACGACAGACTTAAAGAAATATAATTAATATACCGCGAGATCAAAAATTACATTGATAAAAGTTGGCCATGGAGTGGAAAACGCCTGTCTTAATTTATATCATTCTTTTGAGATAATTCTGATAAAATTTTCATGTTAAGTGTCATGCTGACGTTAAAATTTGTCAATATATTAATCTTAACGTCAGTATAACACTTGACCCGAAAATTTTATCAGAATGATCTCAAAAGAATATATACGCCGTTTACAATTCGAAGACGCGTACGTCCATCAATGATGTCAAAACAATGTTGCGAAATCATTTTGCAAAATTCTTTTGTTTACATTTTAGGTTAGGGTAGTAAACGCTTATGTCAAACTTGCAATATTTAGGTTATAAGTGCAATATGTATTATAAAATTATAGCAAAATACAAATACGATTTTACTTCCTCTCAGCTGATAAAGGCAACAACGGTCCATCATTATCGCGTTTCTGCTTCACAATTTGCAATCGCGAATGTAACAAGCCGCTTACATTGGCTGCAAAACGCCTTCGGCATTGCAAACCAAGAGTAAACAAACGCGAAATATGTCAAAACGATATGTGTCAACACTGTACATTCGCACCAACATAAACATGCATTCACAGTGATGTTGATATAAATATTATACTTTACGTTTATTGTTGTTGTGTTGGTGATTCCGAAAAATCTGTTGATGTGCACGTCTTCGAATCGTGAACAGCGTTTATAAGTACAGATAGACGTTTTCCACTCCATGGCCAACTTTTATCAATATAATTTTTAGTAGTAGTATATTCAATGTTTGAAAAAATAACACCCTGTATATATGGATATACTACCTATTGCGTGAGAAAGAAAAAATTAGGTTTGGCAACAAAAAAAAATCATAAAACTATAATTATAGTTTATATTTACCAACTTTAAAATTAAAACATATGAGGTAAAAAAAGAAACCACACAAGCATATTGGAAAGTTTATTTGAGACGGAGAATGCGTTGGAATTCAACAACTACTAGTTGTATTAACGTATTGGACGTATTTACCCAATAAAGCAAATATGTTTTAATTACACAGTCATTCGTCATTAAATTTAAGACTACTTCTTCAATTTTAAGTTTCTAAAAATAGTTTACGAAATGCAATTGCAAAATACATTACAGATTCGCTGATCATATTCGAGTAACAATCCTACAGTGACTTTAAAATAAACCTTGTTGTGTTGTGTTTTAAATATATTTGTGTTGTGCTTTTATTTTACAATTAAAAATTTACTGAAGTTTAATTACGAAATGGGCAAAACAAGCGATGCATCATCCGAGAAAAGAAGCAAGAAATAACACGGAAAGAAGATGTTTCGCATTAAAACAGTAATGAGAATAGCGAAATCACACAAAGAAAATATAAAATAAAGCACTCGACAAAACTGTTCCCAAAAAAGCAAAACTACAGTCCGTGATAATCGCTTGATCATAAAAGAAAACATATGTTGCTTATGTCCATTCATCGAACTGCGAAAGAAAGGGTCTAGACATATCTCCACGAAGGTTTCGAAGACGTTTCTAAGAGGCCGGACTAAAACGTAGGCCGAAGAAAGCGCGATATAACTAAGCGATACAGATGATTATTTTAAAAAGGTAAAACATTAATACTAACTTTTTTAATACAATTTTATTCATTAAAATATCTGCAATCAAATTTTATTTCTTTTTATTTCCCATAGATAATATTTAGTGACGAATCAAAGATAGAAGCGTTAACACAACGTGCTATGAACGTTTCAAGAAATAATGTACCGCAAAAACAGTGAAACATCTACCTTCCGTGATGACATGGTCATGTATTATAGCAGAATGAATAAAAAAAGTTATAGATGTGTATTTAACGCCCTATATTGATACTCAGGATTAGGATAGAGACAAAGGACAATGTATCATTATCCGTGATAATGTTCCGTACCACAAGGCAAAATTTGTGAAAGAGTACTTCAATGCAATAAACTTGCAACTTTGGATTGGCCATAGAAAACATATGGAATATATTAAAATATCATATTATCATGGAACTGCGCCAAAAAGTAAGAATTGCTGTTTCACTAATTTGCTGATTGCAAAAAATATCCGTTTTTTTTTCTAATCAAAATGTTAAAAAGATGAAAACGTATTTCTGGACATTTCTTGTATTCTATAGGCAATGCTTTATCGTTTTACGTAGGACACATTAATAACACAGGCCTGCATAAAATTTGTGATGACGTGATTTTTGTATGTTAAGCTCAGTTTTTATATAGCAATAACTAATTAAATACAGTTGGTATCAGAATAATTGAAACATACATGAGTAGGTAAACCCCACCAGTTTTGTATAATACAACAATAAAAATACCTTTGTAAATACAGTTGGTCTCTGCCACCCACAGATTTTTTTTTTGCACAAAAGAAAAAGAAAAAAATATAAAAAAATCTTATAATAGGCGTTTTAATACATTTTAAAATGAATGTACTACTTCAAATTCTAGGTATTAACCCTAAAATGATTTTCTGTTGTGGTTTTAAAGAAATTTGTTAAATAGGCTCTCATTACCTGATGTAAATCTTTTATTACATGTATTAATTTTGGACAAGATTTCCGGGAATTTTTACCTGCTAAATCCTATTTATTATGCTTTCACTTTATTAGTACTGGGAAGAAGGATTTCAAGTTTATCACTCCAAACAAAATGTATATTTTAATGTCATTTACTTCATTATAGCTCTGAGTGTCGATCAGTAAACAAGTAAAATTAATTTGTCTTTAGTGTTGTGCGTGGTATTTGATAAATAAACATTGCTTAAAAATATGTCTAGCCGGTGTTGCAAAAACAAACCAGATGATTTCTGTTATATTTGTGGATATTTCGTCTTGAAAAAGTTTAAGAGACCAATTGGTGAATTTGTGAAAAATGCATATTATGCTTATTTCAAAATCAAATTAGGAGATCAAGATAAAGATTGGGCACCGCACGTTGTTTGTAAGGTATGTGAAGAAGGTTTAAGACATTGGACCAAAGGGAATAGAAAAAGCCTTCCTTTTGGAATACCGATGGTTTGGAGAGAACCGCAAAATCATCATGAAGATTGCTACTTTTGTCTTTGTGATATTAAGGGGCATAATAGAAAAACTTTGAAACATATTTTGTACCCAAACAATATTAAATCAGCTATCAGACCAGTTCCTCACAGTGATCATGTACCTATACCTATACCCCCCAAAGTACTACAAGATATTGAAACCTCTTCAACTTCCGGCTCCGTACAGATGGATAGTGATTTTGAACCATCAACCTCAGCTCAAAACCAACCTCAGCTATTTTCACAAGCCGAACTGAATGATTTAGTAAGAGATTTGGGACTTTCAAAAGATCTTTCTGAAGTACTGGGGTCTAGGTTGAAACAAAAAAATTTGCTTGCCCCAGAAACTACCTTCAGATCTTCCTTTAGCTGAATATGACAGAAAAACAACCAAACGAAGCTTTTCTGAAAAACGAATACGTTTTTTTAAGAAGTATAAAGAATAAATAACTGTTTCTAATAGTTTCTATGTGTATATTTTTGTATTTTTTTTAATATAATATAAAACTACCTTATAAATGAAATAAATCGTGTTTTTTCTATATTTTTTGATTTTACTGGTTTGAAAAATAACCTTACGTGATACAAAAAAAATAAAAGCAGATTTGAAATCAGCGCTACCCAATTACTAGAAAACAGTTAAAATTTTTAAATCAACATTCAAAGAGTTGAAAAATGCAGGCCTGTGTAATTTTTAAAATATCCAAACTTTTATCCGCTCTGTATCTTTGAAATAAAGCATCTTTGAAAAAATCATTCAATGACAAGAAAATCTTAAAATATCCCAAAGAATAACGCCATTGAATTTTTGTTGCATGTTTAGCAAACAAGGGTGTAATTTACGGTTGGATGCAAAAAACCTGTTTGCATTATTGCAATAAAAAATAGAATATGCTGTTTGACGCCTTGAATAATCAACTTGATATCGAAGATATTGGCAAGGTGCGCATATAAATAATACTTAGATGTTACCATGAAATTAAAAATTATTTTTTGTGATTTTTTTATTACCAACCATTAACGCTTGAGTTTGATCATTCCTTACTTTCAAGCGTGCAATATTTTTTTTACGTTTTGTTGTGTTACAGATTTTAATTAGAGTATGGTCATGTTAGAACATGAAATTTAATTCAAATCATTAAACTGCATACGTCCAGTTGGTTGCCAAAGCTATAATAACCAATATTCAAATTCTTCAAAAGACTATTACTTTGACTAAAGTTCCTTTAAAAAAGTCGGTGCTAATAGAAATTATAAAGACCCCCAATTTGGCCGAACTGTGGTTGAGACGAACAGGTGCTGCTCAATGTGCAAAGAGGAACAGGCAATGAACAAGAGAGCATGTATTGACAGACAAAAAGTTTTAATTTCGCGTTAAAAAATATATATCGGCGATAAAAAAAAATTGGGAAGAGGGGCGGGCAAGATAAATCGAAGAGTAAGTATTGGCTGACTAAAGGCTTCAGTGGGATGGTAATACCTTGGCGATTAATTTTAAAAAACGTCAAACGGATGACGTAGTCAGATGGATACGGAAAAGAAGAAGAGAATGGAACCACCATGTCAGCCGAATGACTCCCGACAGAATGGCCAGAATAGTACGAAACAACATACCTCACGGAAGAAGACCCATAGGACGACCACCAAAACGCTGGCGAGACAGCTGGCAATCAAACTCACAAGAACTGCCACAACAAAGAAACCGGAACTAAACAGGCGATACGCCTATCGAAAGAAGAAGATAAAAAAAAATTGGGAAGAGGGACGGGCAAGATAAATCGAAGAGTAAGTATTGGCTGACTAAAGGCTTCAGTGGGATGGTAATACCTTGGCGATTAATTTAAAAAAATCCTACATAAGTTTCATTAATCACGATTTGAATTTTCGGAATAAAGTAATTTACCAATAAAAAAGTTTTTTTGAGTATTCAAAAATCTTATAAGTTAGAGCTATAAGCATAATTACAGAATATTGATCAAAATTATGTCAGTAATGCATGGATACAATCCCGTGGAACTAGCACGTATTGGAGAAAAACTAATTATGTCGATATATTTTAAAATCTAATGCTATCGGTTGTCAACAAAACAACAACCAAGTTCACAAAGCAAATATCGTAACAAATTAACTGATTCATAAATAACAATGTCGAAGTTCTGCTTTGGACCAGCAATATTCTGGATTTATCATTGAAAACAGATGATGTTTAGTTATTTTAAAGAATTCATACGCCCCTTTTTTAAATCTGAAAATTCTGAAGAAATATAAAATACTGAAACTGAAAACACAATATTTTTTTATAAATTAGATGCCTTATAAATTCCAAGGAACTTTTCATGCCATTTGCCATTTCAAAATGTAAATTAAAAAAACGACTTTATATGTTGCTAAAAATGCTTTTTAACCTACAGTAGAATTCACCAAAAATTATTGATGGATCGTAAATACTTGATTAAATTAACGACTCAATATAATTATATGATTTGCCTTTAATAATAATTGTGCCAGACAAACAAATATTGATTTCTGCGACACAGTGAAATAGTATAATAAAACACTTGATCTTTTATTTTATTACTTGCCGAAAGTATCTTGACTAACACGGTAATTTCATAAAATGTATCTATGTAGTTGTATCTAAATCTATTTGCCAACTTTTTATATTCTAAACACATATGACAATTCTTTGGTTCAGTTTTATTGGTAAAATCAATTTGTGATCAGCTTTTGATAGTTACATGTTTAAGGCGCATACACTACAAAATTGAATACCGAACCACAGTTTAGAGATATTGCAGTTGGGACAGTCGTATATAGATTATAAAGCCAAAATTGGCATGCGTGTGGTCCTTAAATTAGAGCTACTATCGCGCAGCTTGTAGTAAAAATTGGCAAGCATGTTTAGTTTGGTCTAGTTAATCTAACCACGTGCGAACTAACATTGTTATCTCAGGTTTAGATCCTTAACATAGTGAATTGCGTTTTGTTTTTGGTCTTGTGTATATTAATAAAAATTGCAGGGAATTGTGATTTCACTAAATTTCAATCCACTTTTGTTATCAACCAAAAACAATGACGTCTATATTGCCTCTATCAGCGCCGGATCTAGGGGAGGGCAAGCCGGGGCCCATGCCCCGGGCGGCAAATCCAGAGGGCGGCAAATTCGCAAGTTATCAAACATCAAAATGAAAAAAAAACCAACAATTTAACCAAAAATAAGGGTGTAACCTAAAACATTAGCTATACCATGATACTGACCGATGTGTCGAATGTAATATCTGTGGAGTTTACCTACCCGATGGTTTTATTATGGTCGAGAGAACGGTTACTTCTAAAACAAAGGTCCATTTTTTTTAAACATCATGCTTTTGTCTTGCAAGGAATTTATGGGCACACGTGTTCAAGCGGGTACAATAGCATCCGAAGCCCAGTCTTGTAATTCTCTAATTTTACCTTCGTTGCTGCGCCAGGAACGAACCATTTACACTGGTCTACGGAAACTTGGCATCTGTTCGTAATTGCAGTTTAAAATTATGTTGGACGATCGAGACGTGCGCTGTCATTTGGACGTTCACGAACCGGTCATATTTGACCTGTGATTATGAGCATTTGTTGCGAGTTGAGGTATCAAAATAGAATGGTTCGCTTCTGCCGCTGCGTCAACAACGAATAAGAGAATTACACCCCTGCTTTCTAACTTAATCAGTTTGCTTTTAACTTGTAAACATTACGGATGTGCTAACTACAAAAAAATTAAAAACTGTTTTTGAAATTAAAAGTGTACATGTTAATTGTTAATACTGATTGTGCTTTAACATTATGTTGTTAAATATCAGAGAAAGTTTTTGAGGCGACGTGACATTATTTTTTTGAATTACCGGTAAGTTTAAAAAGTGTACACTTTTTATTTTTTTGTTATATGGTTACATAATGATTTTGTTTTTTTAAGTTTATGGATTACATGAAGTATAAGTTGAAAATGATAAATATTGGAATTATAGTTGGGTAGGCAGTGTCTTTTTAGGGTTCCGGAGCCAAATGGCAAAAACGGAACCCTTATAATTTCGTCATGTCCGTCTGTCCGTCCGTCCGTCCGTCCGTCCGTCTGTCCGTCTGTATGTCACAGCCATTTTACTCAAAGACTATTGGCACTATATAAATGAAATTTGGAGGATAGATGTATTCTATGAACCGCTATACAATGATGTAGTAAAATTGAGAAAAAAAATACATTTAGGGGTGGCACTCCATACATGTAACAGAGGGACGAAAAAAATTTTTTTGGATTACATCAGCGTGTGGGGTATTTTTGGATAGGGCTTTCAAAATGATATGGAGCTTTTTTATTTAAGTCAATAGTTGACGAGATATACGCTTCTAAAGTCGTCAAATCCTATCCGGGCCTCTAATTTTTGAACTGTTTAATAGAAAATTAAAAAAAAAAATACAGTAGTAGAACATACAAAATACTTTCATCCAAAATTGTTTTGAACACGATACGTTGTGTAGTTTTCGAAATATGATATATTTTCGGTTACACGCTAGTTCTACTTTAGTGACCGCAAAATAAGTTTGTGTTTTCATAGGAAGACTATGAAAATACAAACTTATTTTGCGGCCGCTAAAACGAATGTTGACTGTGTACTACAGAAATTTTAGTTGGGATGGCGAGGGGTAGGAGCGGGAGGGGAAGAATATTGGCGGAGGGGGAGGAAGGGGGATGTTTACGGAGTAGGTACGGAACCCTACATTGTGCATGGTCCGACATGCACTTGGCCGGTATTTTATCTTTATGGAGTGCACGCCGCACGTCCCTGATTGATTAAAGTTAAAGTTTTGTCTTTTTTTGCAGGCTGAAATTATGAGTGCGCCAAGAAAAAAACTATCAGGAGCTGAATATAGGAAAAAAGCTAAATTTAAGGTGTTACAGGGAAAACAATTTGCGGAAAAGATGAAAAATTGGCTTCGCGGACAAGGTAACCCGTCAGTTTCTGCCAGAGCTTCCCAAGAAGATGATATTCAATTAGAAGAAAATTGTTGCACTTTTCCTGAACAAACGGATCAAGATTTTTCACCTGTAGTCGCCCAACCGACTACGAGTACAGCAAGTTCTGGTTTGACAATGCAAACTTCATCATCATTTTCGATCTGCGAAGAGCAACTTGAAAGGATAAACGTTAAATACGAAGAATCTGAATCAGCTCCCGCGGATGTGGATGTACTGCAAAAAACCGAAGTAGATTTATCGGACCCAGGCTATTGGCCACACACGGAAAAAATTACCGACCAGCAACAATCTTTCTTTAGCAGTCAGGCTGTGTTATTAGGAGAGAATCACCCTGAAAACATTGAATTCAGATCAACTGAACGCGCTGGCAGACATTTAACATCTTCAATGTGGTACAAAACGTTAGCCAATCACGAAAGGCTTAAAAGATCTTGGCTTTTATATTCTAAGACAAAAAATGCAATTTTTTGTGTGTGTTGCAAGCTTTACCAACAACCGTCCTCTGCCGCTACATCTGCATTGTGTTCTACAGGGTTTATGAATTGGAAAAAAGTTTCAGAAAGATTAACCGAACACGAGGCATCACAAATGCACAAAGAATGTATGATTAAGTGGAAAACTCGAGTACAACAAATAAAATCATGCCAGGGTATTGATCAAGACATTGAGCGAGTAATTCACACAGAGAAAGATAAATGGAGACAGATCCTACGTATTGTTATGGATGCTGTGCTGTATCTATCAACAAACTGTCTTTCTTTTCGAGGGTCTCACGAAACCCCAAGCAACCTCATCACACAATGTCCTCAGCCTTCTCAAGGAAACTTTTTGAATTTAATTTCCCTGCTCGCGAAACATAATTTAACTCTTAAGTTTCAACTAGAACACCTAAAAAAGGGGCAAGTATCATATTTATCAAAGACTACACAGAATGAAATTATTGGTCTAATGGCAAAGACAGTTAAAAATAGCATCTTAAACGACATTAAAGAAGCCAAATACTATACTATAATGTTCGACTGCACTCCAGATGTGTCTCACACAGAACAAATGAGCCAGGTAATTCGATATGTAAAAAAAACTGGCGACGTGTGGGAAATCAAAGAAAGTTTCATTGATTTCATAGAAGTCGCTGGAAAGACAGGAGAGTACATTTGTGAAAAAATTATAGAGAAATTGACAGTTGATGGTTTTGATATTGGACAATGTCGTGGCCAATCTTATGATAATGGGTCCAATATGGCTGGCACCTATAAAGGAGTGCAAGCTAGGATTGCAGAAAAGAATGAGCTGGCGGAGTTCATACCGTGCTCGGCTCACTCCTTAAATCTTGTAGGTGTCCATTCTGCCTCATCTTGCCAGGAAGCTGTAAACCTATTCGGACTAATTCACAAAGTGTATTGCTTTTTTGTTGGCTCCACTTCTCGGTGGGATATTATGAAAAAACATCTTAAAACCAATTTAAAAGGAAGCAGTCAGACGAGATGGTCAGCGAAATATGTCGCTGTAAATGCGTTGGTAAGTAATTTGCCAGAAGTAATAGAAGCCTTGGAAGAAGTTAAGCAAACTTCTCATGCTCCGGAAGCTAAGTATGAAGCAGGTTGTCTCTTAATTGCTATAAAGAATTTTAAATTTATTCTGAATTTGACGATATGGGCAAATATTCTTCGCGAAATCAATCGAGTAAATATCGAAATTCAAAAGAATGATATAATCCTTGCGCGTTCCGTTGCTTTAATGGATGGCCTGCTCAAAACTTTGCAAAAAATGAGAGAAAATTCAATTGAAAATTGGATAAAAGAGGCTACGGAAGTTGCTGAAAAAATTGACGTTGAGCCTATTCTGCCGAATAGACGAATTCCGAAATGTAAAAAACAATTTGACGAGATGTGTGATGACAAATCGCGAACACTTCAACCTATACAACTCTTTTCTAAAAATATAATGATGGTATTTGATCGAATCATATCAGAAATTAAAACGAGATTCGATTCTGCTACCATGCTGAATCTGAATTTTGCATTTCTCAATGGTACAGAAATCTTCAAAATGTCAACTGAAGAACTGCAAAAACATGGAGCAGATCTAGCTCGAAAATACGAGCGAGATTTAAACGCTGTTGAATTCTGCCAGGAGCTCTATGTTTTTAAAGAACAAGCTCAACTTTTATTTGAAGATATAAACAAGGCTAACAGCTTCTGTCTCTTGCAACAGATTCATGCGCATGATTTGCAGGATGCCTTTCCTAATATTTGTATTGCTTTGCGAATTTACAGTACGCTTCCGACGACATCCGCAAGCTGCGAACGAAGTTTTAGCAAATTAAAACTTATTAAAAACTATTTGCGATCGACTATGAGCCAGGAACGTCTATCGAGTCTCGCAATCCTCGCCATAGAAAATGTAATTGCTAACGATATTAATTATGAGCAGGCCATAGATCTGTTCGCAGAACAAAAAGCTCGCAAAGTAAAATTGTAAATTGAAAATGTAAGACAGTAAAATAACTTATAATAAATTAAGTTAAGATAAAATAATATAAGTTATAATGTAAAAATTTTGATTTAAGGAATAATG
The DNA here is from genome assembly GCA_935421215.2 of Melolontha melolontha. NCBI lineage: Eukaryota > Metazoa > Arthropoda > Insecta > Coleoptera > Scarabaeidae > Melolontha > Melolontha melolontha. The sequence continues at coordinate 41,923,997 of OW285238.1, forward strand.
AGGAAGGTACAGCGCGACTATTATAATCCAATGTCAGTACATTTTTTAAATAAAATTAAGTTACTAGAAAAAGAGAGCCAAAAAAAATGTAAAATAGGTTAAGAATTTTTTTGAGTAATAAAACAAAAAAAAACCAGATTATTATTTTTTATCCTCACTTTCTATTTCATATACTATTCTGTGTTATCCTAATTTTATTTACATTTAAAACATATACAAGCGGAGGCGGGGCGGCATTTTTCAGTTTTTGCCCCGCCTCGAATAATGTCTAGATCCGGCGCTGGCCTCTATCATATATATTTAAAAATTTGATAATATGGAATATGTATATAATGGTAATTGGAATATTTCGATGAATAAGAATAATTAAAAATTATAAATTTGCCGTCATATCGACTAGTTTTATTAAGGATATTAACATTGGATGTTGGGGATCCAGAAAAATCGTTTACATACTATTTTCGAATAACTTTTTAAATTATAAGCAATTTTAGATAATGGAGAATCATTGAAAGAAATTATTTCTTCAAGTCATTGTTTTAAGTCTTCTGTATTAAGGCCGTTTGACACGGTATAAATTTTGTTATAAGTTTACAATAACAAATATTATAAAATACTATGCAATTTGACCTTCAAAGTTATAAAATAAAATTGTAAGAAAAAAATGAAACTATTTGACACGATTTGAAAAATTTGTGAGTAAGCATGCGCATTTTAAGTTCCGTGACTTGTTTTCGATAATATTATTTGTTTGATGTTCCGATGCCAACTTCTCACATGATACCTAACCAGTGATGGTAACCCTACCGATTTTTCGGTAGATCTACCGAATTTAGGTATAATCTACCGATCTACCGAATTGCTATGGAATTCTACCGAAATATTTCAATTCTTAAATGGCTAATCTGCACAACAAATAAAAAAATTAGAATAACCAATCTGACGGATGTTAGCTACCTATAAACAGATAGGCAATTACTTTAGGTGTTACTATTTTTACTAATATTAGTATTTTTAACGAAAAACTGTTTCTCATTTTCCTTGTCTTACTCTAAGAAAGAATTTATTTACCTAAAACTGATAGTAAAGAAAGAACAGGAAATAAAAATAGATAGATAGCAATTGTTATTCAATAAATTCACTTCAATATAAGGGTATTCACCGATGGTTTTATAGGAAAACCACCAGCCAAAACTATATATATACGTTTAACTTCCTATTCGATGTTATTTATTGAATTCACTTCAAAATAAGGGTATTCACCTAAATACATTTATATAGGGAAATCACCAAGCAAACACTATATATACGTACAGGGTTACCATCACTGTACCTAACCTAACCCACAGAATAACCAGAATGGACAAGAGCGGATCATGGAATTTATGCGCAGAATCAAAAATCGCCATGTTGTAAATAGCGTTTGTTTATGTTTACGTTTTAGATGTTATTTATTAGTGTTGTGTTATAGGTTATACTGATTTTGAAAATTTGAATTATTTTTTTAGAACCATCGTTTCTATTTTTATAGTATAGTTTTAGTTAAGAATCACTTAGTTTTTATAGTATGCGTTGTATAGCTTTGTGATTCAGCAAAACCATCAACATCCACAAAATTAGGAATGAATTATAAATATGTATATAAAAACTTAAGCATGTTATGCATTTGAATAATATGAATGAAATTGACTCAGTTTATTTTAAAATATTGTTATATATTATAGAAGATATACCCAAGGTAATGAAGCAAGCGATCGTAGTACCTTCAATGTCAACAGAATTTAATGTCAATTGTAAGTCTTTCCATTAAATCTTTAATATATTATAGCATTTAATTGTATAACCAGTTACATATTTGAATAATATTGATATGAAACTATGAATTAAAATCACGAAGATCTTTTTCTAGTAAAATGATGTAATTAACTTCATTTATTCTAAAATATTGTTGCAGTAGATGAAGTGCCATCAGAAGCAGACACAGAAGATATACCTAGCAAATAATGGAGGAGATGAAGATACGTTAAACAACAATAGAATCAGATGTCATTGTATTTGCATAAAAATATTAATAAATTGTAGTAGTACTAATTGTATAACAAATTACTTTGAATAATATTCATGTTTAATTAAACCCACAAGATATTATTTTGTCTTTTAATAGTTTCTCAACAAAATATTGGAACGTTGAAGGATACAACACTATTACAAATAACTGAAGAAAATCAGGTTGCCACTTAGTTATCAACATTATAGTTTTGTTACACTTAAAATTGTAATAGAAAAATCATTTCTTAATAAAATATATTACATAAATATTGCCTGATTTATTATTAATAATTAAGAATTCCCAAGTATACATTATTTTCAGTGTACCAGTTCTTAAGTAAGCCCTTAAATTATTAATTAATGCAGTAATAAAGAGTATATACTATATGAAATGATTCTAAAGACTAATTTAACAAAAACATTATAGACCCAGATGTTTCCAAACGTCAAAACCAAATACCAAAAAAATTGTCGACGAGATAGCTATTTGTGCGTATATAGTATTACATTTTGAGTGAATTACGTTAAACGTCAAATTTGAAAACATAAACAAACGCTATTTTCAACATGGCGATACGAATACGAATACAATGGAATCAAGATCCCCAAACGACGCTACATCGACAACAATAAAAAAATCAGCTGTTGTCCATTCTGGTTATTCTGTGCCTAACCTCGTCAACCGCCGGCATCGCCCGTACACGCAAGTTTACTTGCACTTTTTATTCTTTATTTTATAATTTATAGAACCAATCCTGTAAATTTTCTAATAATATTTTATATAAAATTTTACATAAAATAATTGTGTGTGACAAGCTATTAATTTTACAAATACATTTTATAATATTTTTTATTGTAAACTTTATAACAAAATTTATGCCGTGTCAAACGGCCTTTAAGCAATAATTAAATAATGAAAAATACTATGTTTGATTTTTATAATTCGTTAAATAGTGAACTTAAAAATGTAGATTTATTTCCAAATCGTCACAAAATACATTAGTTTGTTACTTACTTCTTTGAGAATATACTAAATTTTTATTTAGAAAATTTGGTCAATTTTGATACAAATTTAGATGAAAGCGGTATATTTGAAAATGTCTGATGGATTTATACATCGCGCTATGAAGTCGGCGCGTGGTAGAGTTGTAGTGGACCAAGGTCACCGATATTGGCTGATAAATTTCATTCAAAAATACGTTATGTGTCCCAACTGCTATATCTCTAAACTGTGGACGAACTATACTTCATTTACGTTAAGTACATAGAGCTGGGAAAGATTGAGCAGTATGTTCTGGTATATAACTGAACAAACAAGTAATCAAATTACACGAGAGAAATGCGTAGTTAAGCTCACATAAATCTAGTATAACCTAACTTGACAAAATTTTCTAATATTGCTTAGTGTTTATTAATATTTTTTTGAAAGACAAGTAATTTTTTAATACAATTTAGAAAAGACAAATAAACTAATACTTAATTGATCCGTCATTCGTATCAATTACTGCCCTTAACTTTCTAGGTATAGAATCAATGAGACTTCTTAAAAAATTAGGTTTTTCAACAATATTTTCCCAGGTATTTTCAATAGATTCCCATAGTAGTAAATCTTATACGAGATCTATGAATTTGCTTTGTCATTTTTTAAATTTTCCAGTTCCTCGTTTGTGCCATGTTCTGCCTTCATTTCCCAATATTTTTTTAACTTGTACTATAGATTTGTTCAAATGAAATTCTTCTGCAACTTGTTTAATGGTGCGACTTTCAAAATTTAACAAAATTTATACTTTGTCTGCCGGAGTCAGTTTTATTGCCATTTTGGATATCAAAAAGTGACAAATGTCATTTTGACGTGACAAGAATGAATTACAACAAAACAAAAATTCAAAAATGGTTTATACTAGATTTATGTGAGCTTAACTGTACAGTTGCGGCCCCTACAAACTCAGACAGTTTGACAAATAATAAATGTTGGCTTTGTAACATTGTCTTAATATTGAATCTTATAAAATGTCACCTAACTGAAAGAAAGTCAGTGGCGAATAAAATTTAAAAAAATTGAAAAATTCAAATACATACAAATAAAGTTTTTACATATACGTTTTTAAAATGAAAATGCATTCCAGTTTGTTATTCTTGATGAAATCTGAATTTTTCAAGATGGAAGTTCTCAAAAACCACGGCAAGATGAGAATATAAATCTGTAAAAGCAAAACAAGTATGTGACAAAAGGTATTAATTATTTAAAAAGTATTGGCATGGGCAATATATCATTGATTTTTATCGACATTTATTTCATTTGCGATGTGCCATTAGGCAGAGGGCTAGAGGCTTAGGCTAGAGGACGGCATGAGTATTAACTCATGCCGTCCTCTAGCCTAGTTCTAATTATCGACTTTTGCAGTTCGTTTAATTGAGGCATTTTAAAAATCGTGTACGCTTCTGACTTAAATAAACTGACACTAACATAACCATACCGGATAAAAGTCAAATTTACAAATCACGAATTTTTAATTTGACAGATTGTGTCAAATGTCGATGTCTGAGTTTGTAGCGGCCGCAACTGTACATCTCGTTCAATGAATTTATGTTGGATAAAAGTTCATAGTTATCAATCACATCAACCAACCGATAGCCTAATGGTAGCGCACTGACTTATAATGCCAGGGAAAAAACTTTGGAATTTGCAGTCATCTCTAAATAAACATTTATTGATTCTGTGTCATGTGTATCTTAACCCCACTCACTACTATCTTCTTAACATAAATGGAGTATAGTTTGATATAATTACTGTCATTCTATTATCTTTATTCAAATAATTTAATTATGAAAGGTAGGTTTTACTGTAAATAATCTTTTACCATTATTTCATGGATTTTTGCCAAATTCTCCTTTTGATAAATTAATTTGTTTAATAAATTCCAGTTAATAATGAAAAATTATTAGACACTAGCATTAAATTTTGATCATCAACGTCATTAAAAACTTTTCCTCTTCTGCCACGAATTAAAAATTTCCTTTAATTGATAATGACTTTTGACACTAAGTGTCAAAAATAAATTTGTCATAACAATGGTACCAATTTATTATTATAGTAAAGTACAAATAATTTCTTTAATTGAAACTGGACTATCCGAGGTTGCGGTGGCAGTTCAAATGGGAATGTCAAAAAATTCAGTAAATTCTATAGTAAGACGTTGGAGGGAAAGAGGATCTCTGGAAAGGTTACCTGGTTCTAGACGTCCACGCGCTTCAATACGGGAAAATGATAACCTTTTAGACGTCATTAAAAATAGTTCCTTTACAACTGTCGTAAAAGCTGTAAATTTTACAGGTTTTCCTGTATCTGTACATACTGCTCATCGTTATGTTCGGAAAAGGAATTTAAAGAGCTACTCAGCAGCTAGAAAAGTCAAACTTTACAGGTTTTCCTGCATCTGTACATACAGCTCATCGTTGTGTTCGGAAAGGGAATTTAAAGAGCTACTCAGTAGCTAGAAAAGTCAAACTTACTGCCAGGCACGAAGAAATTAGAATGGGGTTTGCTTTAGAGCACATCATTAAAGATGACAATTTTTGGTAACATGTCATTTTAGCGATGAAAACGTTCAATTCATCTGAATCTGGAAGATTAAGTTCCTTTAAAGTTTTTTTTATTGTTCGTGCCATTTTTGTTGGATTTTAAACTTTAAATAAACATGTATTTCATGTTCAATTACTTGATCTGCTGTACATAAAAAAGAATGACAGTATTGACAACGTCAGGCAAGTATTTGAAGCCATTGATTGTAGGTTATGACCTACTTACTATAGAACATTTTCGGTCGTGTCAGAAAATGACATTAACGACCAAAATTTAATGCTAGTGACTGTATGTAAATTTTAAATCTTTTCAAATCACAAGTCACAAGTATGAATGTCAATTCTGACAATGCCCGTTCCTGAATTTGTGTTTTTAAAAAAAGACTAGACTTCAAATTGACTTTACAGTACCAATTGAATTCATATTCTAATAATATTATGACGCATCGGTAAACTTTGGTGAAGTCTACGTAACTTAATTTGCAACCTACTGTGAATACATATGCCGATCTATAATTTAGAAACCAATACAAAATCATAAAGTTCATAATCAAAATGATTTAGCATTTGCTCTGAAGAATTATTCATGTCTCTAAAATGTATGTTTCAGCATACAAAAGGTCATTGACCAAACGTCTATTAACGTGATGTTCCTAAAACTTGATTGCGTTAAAGCCTAATCCCAGCTGATTTAATTATTATATCAGAGTTCCGCGCTTTGTCGACTTACAAAAAGCATTTGATCATGTAAACTACATGACGTGGTAATACTACAGGAGAATAGCATACCAACATCGTTGATAACTATAACAGAAGACTTAAACACAAAAATGAAGACCAAAACACAAACTACGAATGGGTTACCTAAGGAAATTAAAAGCAGCACTCGTATACGACAAGGCGATTCGCTAAGTCCAATACTTTTTAATCTTATTACGGATAAATTCATAGACAGCGTGAAAAATATGAATGGCTACAAAATGGGGGAAAACAATCTGACTATTTTGTTACGCTGACAATGCGGTGCTAATCGTCGATACTGAGGACAACCTATAGAGACTTTTCCATAAATTCACAAAAACGGCTGAAATATACAAAATGCAAATATCCACAGAAAAGACAAAAATGTTAGTAGTCGCAAAAGAGCTTACACGATGTAAATTAGAAATATGCAACAAAATCATCGAACAAGTGATGACCTTTATGTACTTGGGGGTAGAAATATTGAGTGAACGAAACAACTACAGAGAAGTCAAGCGACAGACCATGAAAGCAGCACGAGTGTCTGGATATCTAAGAGATGTCACCTACAAAAATAAATACCTCACAACAAAGAGTAAAGTAAAAATATATAAAACACTGACGTATGCAGCTGAAACCCAAACCGACACAAGCAGAATTAAGCAACTGATGCGAAAAACCGAAAGAACGATAATGGGAAAAACAAGGAGAGATAGAGTTAGGAACGAACCTATAAGAGAGAAGCGTAGAATCGGGGATGTCGTTGGATTCATCAGAGGAAGGAGAAAAGCATGGAACGAGCACGTCCAAAGGGCAGATGAGACCAGGTTGATAAAAATATCAAGAGACCAAAGACCAGCAGGAAAAAGAGATCCTGGGAGACTGTTAAAAAGATGGAAAGAAAGTTGGGTGTCCACTTCCACTGAAACGCCATGATAGATGCGTGGAGAAAAACTGGGTTCAACCTAAATAAAAGAAGTTCCTATATATATATTTTTATTCACTCTTTTTTCCTTTAAGGCAATTTCTTTCGTTTATATTTTTATTAATTTATATTAATAGCTTGGAATAAAATTTAAAATATTAAATAATCCATCTTAATATATGTATTACACGCTTGAAAACATCATCAGCAAAAGCTATTTTTTTAAATTGCAAAATAGCATGAACAAGTTTGCTACACAATTGCAATGTTTCTTAAACGACATCTTTTTAAGTACAACAAAAAAAAAACCTAATTTTCTAGTTTTCTAGTTTAATTTTTCGTGCAAATATACTTTTTTAGCACAACGGAAATTTATAAACCTCATAGACGAGTATCTTAACTTAAGAAACACAAAAATAAGTCTTACATTTCCACAAACCTTTATCAAAAAATTGTCTACTCACAAAAATCCTAGAAAAACCAATAGCATACTTCTATTGAATATATTTCTTGTCCAATATTTAATGATTATACTAATAAATAAATAAATACAAACACCAACCATTAAATTTTCATATATATCCTATACGAATGGTGTTACTACATACCATAATAAAATAATTAAATCACCATGGTAAATTTTGTATAAAAATATTTGCTCTATCAAACACTCTATGGTATTGGTAATGTTATTAAATATCATTTTGTTTACGTAACAGGTAAATTGCCGTACTAATTGCATTTAATTCGAAAACGGCGGTATATTTTCCAGATCTAATAATTCCAATATTCTCTGAGTACATTTTTTGGAAGCGTTGTATGCTTCTTTGGACACCTAAAAACATATTATCCAATAAAATCTCGTACAAAAGCAATTATTTAATATCTTACTAAGGAAAAATTGAGAAATCCATGTGGTAAACCCTCCAATACGTCTAAGGTAACATCGTGCCCTAATTTTTTTAATTTTCTACCAAACATTACGCAATCATCTAAACATGGGTCCAAATGAACTGTCTGTAAAATATATAAAATAATAAAGGAATTCTTGCTTTTTTAATTCTTTTTATATACAGAAATCGATTTTGAGAAAAAATTATACAAATTTTTGCTACATCATGAGAAATTTCCTTGTTCAGTTAACATGTGGCTGATCATAAACTATGGCCTCTTTTCCAAGAACCACAATGCATACAATTTGATTCCGTTTTTTAAAATATTCTTTAAATATTATATTTAAGTTTTTAATTTATTTTATTTTTTTGTTTAAACATGTACCTATTGATAAAGGTCAAACTTGGCTACCTTTTACCAGTGCCATATAATGGTTACATAAATCATTTCTTGCAGCATATTGTTTTAAAGGAATTTTCACGACTAATCTTTTAACGATATTGTTTTTAATGTTGTCACAGTCCTTTTAATTATATATTTAATTCTATAATAATTTTTTAATTTTAGTCTGTTTTTCCTGTATTGCTATTGATCTAGTTGACCGCGGAAGCCATTTTTCATCTTGCCGATTCCTCTAAAACAGGATCTTTTGAAAATCAATAACAAAGAGTCGACATAGAAAGTCTCAGTACACATAGTGCCTGCAAGATATATTTTCGTTCACGCTGTTCAGCACTTTTGTGTTATGTGTTCACAATACATACATAATAAGCCTTATTCAGAGATACACACATATATATCTCTATACACGTCAGTGTATCTACGTATCGTTCTATACATATCAAACCATTTTTCGTAAAGTATTAGATTGGCTGTCCCAATCACTAGATGCTAATCCAGTTATAATGTATGGGCATTCATGTAAATTAAACTCAAAAGAAAGCGTCACACAAGTTTGAAACGGCTATCGTATCAGATTAAATTAATTTGGTGGTCTCTTCGCACAGATTAGGTGAAAAATTTTGTTGCGAGTATGGAAAAACGCTATCGAGTAATAGTCGATAATAACGACCACTGAAATGCATATTAGGTAATTTGTAACTTAGTATTTTAAAAATACTTTCTAATAATAAAAAATTCTTATATTTTAGGACACGTTTTCCTTGCAAAATCGCCCACCCGTTATGACTGAAACTGTGTGTGTTTTACAAATAAGAAGAGACTCGATTATGGTGGTTCACAACTTATATTGTATCTACTTAAATGCAGACGTATTTTTTGTATAAATGCATTGACGTAGACTGAATGTGCCGAAATTATATTATCAAATATAAATAACTTTTGCATTACTGAACGAATTGTTTTTTTCACACAACTAGTGTTATATTTCTTATATATAAAACCACACTATTACATTTTCTTTCTCTTTTTACTGTTAATAAGTAGTACTTTTCAAAGGCGTCTAATTAATATTTATTTTTGCCTGATCGAAACCGTACACCGATTTTGTAAAACAGTTTTATCAATACAACACAAATCTTAATATATTAAGTCTTCAAACATGTTTTTAGACCACTATTTTAATATTCTACTTGCTCAAATTCTTTTACTACTGCTCTCCTCCTTTGGTTTCTAATTAATCTTTCATTCTATAACCACTATAATCATGGTTACAATTTTAATGGACCTATTTGTTATTAATTGTATCAATTATCACTAGAGCAGACCAATTTCCGGGCGCGCCATGTGCGCCGATGTGAGGATGATTGTATTGCATCAGAACTAATAAAAAGCATTCAGTATGTGTTTGGTACTTGCTTAGACTGCATGTAAGTGTAAGCATACGTAATAAAATGTCGTCGACACATAAATCGCGAAAACGACCGTTGTCAGACGAAGTGAATAAGTTTATTATGGATTTCCCGGACTTAATATACGATGGCTCAAAAATTAAATGTTTAGTGTGCAATACATATCTAATGTGTTGGTCAAAAACACATTGTAAAGAACACGTAAGCAGTTCGAAGCACAATAATAACAAAATTAATCGACAACAGTTTATACATGAACTATGTGTAACTATGATTGTGTGTACACTGCCGTTTATCTTGTTAAGTAATGATTCATTTATTTCATTTTAGAATAAATACGCGAATGAAACATTACCGATCACGACAACGTTACGAAGGAATTTACTATCGGTGCGTAAACAGGTTGAAAATAAAATCAAAGCCGAACTGAAAAATAAAAAACTGTGGTTATGTGTAGACGAAACAACTGACAGCAAAAACAATCTGTAGTTAATGTGATGGCGCGTAATATGCTTCAATTTTATTAGCATCCAGACGACTAGAACAATGTAATGCCGAAAAATTTCAGAGGTGCTATTAGATACTTTGGAAAAATTTAAACTTTCGAAAGACCAAGTATTAATGTTTATGACCGATGATGCCGCAACCATGTGTTCTGTAGGCCGGTCTCTTAGAAAATATTGTCCTAACTTGTTACATATTACTTGTAAACTCCATGCTTGACACCTTGCGGCAGAACAGGTTCGTAGATGTTATCCAGAGGTAGATGCTTTAATATCGAGTACAAAGGCAGTATTCCTGAAATCTCCAAAACGTATTCGGAAATTTCACGAATTGTGTCCCCATACCCCTGAGCCACCACAGCCGATTCTGACACGTTGGAGTACATGGTTACTGGCGGGGGTTTACTATCATGAACATTTTAAAAAAATTAAGGACGTGGTTTAATCATTCGATCCGAAAGAAAGTGCAGCTATCAATACAAGCCAGAAAAAATTTCAAGATGCCCAGATTAAAATGGATTTACAAAGTATTCGTGAGAATTACTTGGGACTAGAAGAAGCAATAACAAAATTAGAAAATTCGTCACTGTCGTTAGAGAAATCACTGCAAATCGTTAAAGACGTTCACGCACAACTGTGTTCTGTAGAAGACGCAAAAAGTGAAAGTGTTCTAATTAAATTTTAAAGTGTTTTAGACAGAAATGCAGATTTTGACACCTTATCAAGTATTTGTGAGGACACATCTACAGATACGTTAAGTTGCTTAAAAAAGTATTTTGATTATGTGAATATAACATCACTAGATGTAGAACGCTCGTTTTCCGAATACAAACATATTTTTTCCTCACGGCGGACATGTTTTTCAGAAATAACCTTAGAAACGCACCCGATGTTGAAAATATACAATCGAGTTTCTCCAGTTTCTCAATCCTTGGAAGACGCTTAAAACGGTAAGTGTTTTTTTTAAATCCTCTGTCGTGCACACAATCACTGATTTCATACATTTTCCATTTTATTTATAGGTACATACAACGCTGCTATAATATGTACTATTCTTATTTTTCGTGTGTTTATGCATATTACTTTAATAGCAGAAAACCAAATATATATTTAATTATTTCTGATAGAATAAATGTCTCTACTTCTATACTTATATCGGTAACAAGCTCATGTTGCGTCCCTATTCTATCGCATATTCTAATATGTATATGTATTACGAATTACACTCCCATACCGGCGCTCATGGCGCGCACGGAAATTGGTCTGCTCTAATTATCACTATCAACTTTTATTATCTTTTAAGCTTAGAAACTGTCCAGAATATCTTCCAATATACATACTTTTCATGATAAATTTTGTTTTGAAACTGACTGAAAACTAATACTTCTCTCACGGAAAGCGTTATCGCCTGGCTTAAATATCTTTAAGATTCTAGGATGCTAACTCAACCTTTGTGATATTATGGATATTTCCACGAATAATTTTACTTTACCCAATTTATATTTCCTGTTAAATTTCTAACCTTTAATTTTTTAACAGGAAATAATATTCTGATATTCTGAGATAATTTTTAAAAGATACAATCTTTTAAAAGTGAAGGCGTTCTACATCACTAGTTCTCAATGCATACAGTGTATTATTATGTTACAAATTTTCTTCGTGCTGATTAGCGCTTCCGTGTATCGTGTATGCGGCACACACCGAACTTAACTGTTTCTCGTAAAAGTTATTCCTGACACATTAGTACATTCTTACAATATTTTTATTAGTTACTTTGAATATTTTTTTGAGTTTATTTATCTAATATTTGACACATCCGGAAATCTTGCATTTAATTTATATTTTGTCAATTTTTAAAGATTATATTATTTCCTTTTTATTATTTTCTTTTAGTTTTGCACATTTTCCAGATCTTTGATGCTCATAATGAGTTATTTGTTTAATGTTTCAATTTACCGTTACGACATAACTAGGGCAATAATCATTGCCATTGAACGTAAGTGTAACTGCTTCATATCAAAGATAAAAAATGGCAGCTTACGACGTGGGGAATTTTTTAATTAAGTGTAACAATAATTGTCGCCCAATGTGGAGTTTTCACTAACTCCACACGTGATGTAACGATGGAAATATCAATGATAAGAATTACATTGGAGGTTGGTTTAATTCATAATTTACTGGAGTTGCTTCTTTTGGCATACCGATAGGTCCAACCCGATACGGGCCATACGAAACAATATACGTATGGAACGTAATGCGATGTGGCAACGTATGTACGAAGCCACTCCGCATACATAAGTCCGATGATCGAGAGCAATAGATTGGCCGTCATTCGTATCTAGCTGTGCAAACGTAAAGGTTGCAACAGTTGCAAGTTCAACTGTTTAGAATTTTCGAGACAATAACCCCTAGAAATCTCGAGGGAGTGAGGCGGGAGTTTTACAATAGGCTCGGCTATTGTTTGGGGAGAGAGGGCAGTATTTTCGAATCCTATATTTAGTGACTTTCTTAGAATTAAAATTTATTTTGCAGAATTATTGATTTTTTTACTTTTATCTTTTAGAAAACGTTATTGCTTTTTTATTACTTAAAATTACTTTTCCGTAGCAGCTAAGAATACAATAATAATAACTTGGAGATATTATATCTGAAACAAATGGGCAAATTACGTATACAGAACGAATTTGCAAACGACTATATCCTTGCGCGGTTTAAGTCTTACTAAATTCATAACTTTGCAATGTATGGTAATGTAAGCTACTGCGCGTAGAGGGGATAGCTGTTGCCACTTATTGCAGGGTATGGCTCGTTGAGAGCTGGACCTATGTGTATAAGTCCTATAGAGCGTTCCAGGTTAAGAATGAAGTACAAGGGCTTATGGAAGCTATGTATCTCACTTCATCGTTAATGATTGCAATAAGTGGGTCTCATTATTTTTCGCAGAATTGCAGAATTGTAGTTTTTAGTTTACCGTCAATGTCGTCAATTGTCATCTGAAAAAAATGTCGGTTATTTTTTATGTGTATTAAATTTGTGATTCGTGAGAAGAATATTCCAATAGAACAAGGAATGCTAAATCGAGATTTGTCGTTTCTAGTGTCAAACATAAAACATAAATATAACAATTACTACTTAGATACAGTGGCTAAAGATAAAGGTTATGAAATATTAAGACCACCACCTTTGAATTCCATTGAATTAGTATGGGCACAAGACAAGCAATTTATTAGAATGAATAATTCTACATTCAAATTAAAAGATATTTCAAGTTTAATTAAACATGGTTGTGAAAATGTAGCTATACATAATTGGCAAAATTAAATTGAGCATACCAAAAAAGTTACACTGTCTCACAAATGTTTAGATCATATTACTTATATTTTTTTGTACTTGAAGAAGAAATGTGGAGAATAGATGAAATAGAAGATGATCTCGAGCAATTTATCATAATGTTGGATGGAGACACAAGGTCATCATCCGAATCTAACGAAGATTACAATAATTAATTACTTTTATAATAATGTATATATTTTTCATTGTAATCTGTCTGTTCAATATAAGTATGTAATTACGTATTCTATTTAAGCATTCAAAGAACCAGCTTTCTTTTTGTTGTGATTTTCTTATTTAAATAATTATATGTACGATATTCATATTTTCCATGCAGCATTCTTATAGTTAATAAAGCAATTATTTGAAACCTTAACAGTGTAATTTGTTACCATATGTTTTTAGTTGTGATTTGATTGTACTTTATAGTTCCAATAAGTACAAATAAAATCTTATTTACAATTGTGTTTTCTATTTACTTGATGACAAAAGCCAATAATTTAATTATACATTCTACGATAACTATTTCTTCTTCTTCTGTTTTGGGTTGGGCGCCAGCACGTCCAGGCACTTGACCACACTGCTCTTTGTACTATCCCCAATAGATCTCTCAATTCCACTCTGTTAGTCTTGTGTCCTCGATAAAAGCCACTATCCTCTTCAGGGGAAGTTTGAGTACCCTCATAGGATCCAATAGATCTCTCTCAATATGTTTCTGTCTGAGTCCCTTCAGTTTCTCACACGTGCATATTACATGAAGGCTAGTTTCCTCCTATTTTTCACATCTCCTACTTCACGGCTCGCTAATGTATAGATGCTTCCTTAAAGGACAATGTCCGGTTACTAAGTCGGTAATTATTTTGTTACTACGAATTACGTTGGCTGAAAACCTTCCATCCAGCTCCAATAGTAGTGTTTTAGTATGGAGTTGACCTTCCGTTAACCTCCATTTCTTTCTATGTTCTCTTTCTAGCTATAACCAGATCTCCCTTTTAGCGGAATCCTTAGGGATTCCACATACAGGTTCTGGTCCTATGAAGTTGCTATTAATACCTTCTTTGGCCAGTTCGTCGGCTATCCATTGCCTTGTAATAACTATATACCGTGATATCATAAAGTTTCTAGGACGAAGCCATGGGGTGAAAAACGTCTGTCTTAATTTATATCATCCTTTTGAGAATAATCTGATAAAATTTTCAGGTTATGTGTCATACTGACATTAAGATTAATATATTGACAAATTTTAACGTCAGCATGACACTTAACCTGAAAATTTCATCCGAATTTTCTCAAAAGGATGATATAAATTAAGACAGACGTTTTTCACCCCATGGCCATCTTCGTCCTAGAAACTTTATGATATCACGGTATTTATTTTATTATTGTGTGCGAATCTTATTATACCTAAGAGATTTAAAAAATCATATCAACATAACCTTATAATAACTTATTACATATGTATGTCAAAAATGAAATGTTTATTTCCCCATATTCCCCTATTTCCCCATAAGATGTGTACTTCATTCTTAACGTGGAACGCTCTATAACAATTATTTTTTCAAAGTGGACAAATTACTTACCAATATCTTCACAGGAGGTAATTTTTTTAACATATCATCTGAAGCGCAATACGGACTAATGTAGGGGTCATTAGGAATTGTGAATTTCAGTTCATCGACAAGGGTCTTTTCTCGCGTAGTGTCCAAATAAACCGCAGCACCGCTACGTGGTCTCATAGGAACTAAACTCTCAATTTTTCCGCGTAAAGCGGACATAAAAGCGGAAATTCTACTTTGTATTGGAGAATCTGTAGTTTGAGCCGTTGTCGCTTCACTCGTTTCACATTCAGGCACCTTCGTCAGATCAGTATCAGTATCGGAATCTACAGATAGGCAAAAATTCAAAAGCAAATACATATATGATACAGTATTATCATGAAACATTGTCGTTGAACCCTTGAAAACTATTAAATTTGTCATTGTTTAATTATCGTTATTGATGGAAACTGTGGCTTGAAATCTGAAACAGACAGGAACAAGAAAAATTCCTAACCACAATATAAATTAATAAACTCTAAATATGTATTTTGGCAACTGAGTTACCATCTTTAGTAGAACACTCTGAAAAAGTGTTTAACGTAGCGTCTTTGGCTAAGGCATAACCTTTTAGGGTATGCTCTTCACCAAATCGCCAATGGATAACACTAAATTCCTAACATCAAAACAAACCCTTATATACTACTTAAACCTAGCGCAAAAATTAAAGAAATGTGAAGGATAAAAGAAGTGTTAAAATAATTACTACAGTCACAGCAAAGCATATAAACTGGACTCAGGAGTTGGTCCATTGTCAGAAATCATTAAATTACTCTTATTTCTATTTATATGAATACTTTCGTAGCTATCTAATTCTCTATACTTATTGTGATGTGTCATCCGCAACTAAGACAGGCGATAGTCTGACGATGACATCATGCGCCGAATATGCCGGAAAAGTCTAGAAGCGGAATCCGGATAACTCTTGATTGTGTATAGACCTATATACGAACTCAAAATGGAGGTAGACCATTCTCACTGCGTCTTCTGATCCAGCAGTATTCCAGTTGAGAGAACTTACGACGAAATATCGTCAAGCGAAGCCGGAAGCCATGGCCGGGCGAATTGTTACATTAACAAAATTAATAGTGAATCCCAATATGGTTGAGCGCTGGCCACCTGGAATGCTTGAACAAACACAGTCAATAATTGATGAAACTCACAGCGAAAGTGGCGTACAACAACTTCTACAGACATCACCGAGTTTCTTCGTAGTAGACCCGGATCAACCGAAAATACAAGTCAGGATAACAGAAAACAATACCGAACCGCTCAAAGAAGAAAAAAAACACCGCCGAACACAGAACAAGAAACAACCTGAAAACAAAACTGATGACTTTATATACCCGAAATTTACAAAGAAGCCGAAAACAGACGAAACAACTATACCGATCGAACCAAAAAATTCATACGACGCCCTCGAAACCAAAACCGAGGAAAAAATGGAAGAAGAAACAACCGAATTCACCCCACAACCATCAACATCAGACAGCACACCCAGGGTAAGTGACAAAACAAACACCACACAAAACACAAACACCGAAACACGCAATACACAACACAAAATCGCACCAATAATAATAACTGAGAAAGACAAATGGGCACATATACGACACATACTTAAAACACACAACACCGTACAAAACAAACTTGTGAAACCTGGTATTCACATCGAACCAAAAACTGACGAAGACTACCGTACACTTAAACACACACTCGACACAGAACACATCCAATTTTACACGTTTCAATTAAGAAGCGAAAAAACACTAAAGGTAGTTATGCGAGGCATTCCTACCTTTATCACTGACATAGACATTACAAACGACTTGACTGACCAAGGCTACCCGACATTAAAAATTAAACGTATGAACGGTAAACACGGCATACCTGCACCACTAGTATTAATTGAACTGACGAGACAATACAAATCAATCTACAACATACACGACTGCTGCGGACTAACAATTAAAATCTAACCACTAAACAAACGGACAGACATAATACGATGCCACAAATGCCAGACTTTTGGACACCATCAAAAAAACTGTAATGTAAACTACAAATGCATGAAATGTGGAGACGAACACTCGACATACCTATGTACAAAGACGAAAACAACCCCACCAAAGTGTGCAAACTGCGGTGGTCCTCACCTGTCAACCTTCATAAATTGTCCTAACAACCCAAACAATCCTGCAAACAAAACCACACCCAAACCTAATTACATACCAGGTAAAAACCACCCCCAACAACTAACCCCTGGACACAAAAACAAAAAAAACACAACACCTAACACAATTGACGAATTAGCACTTGCCTTAGGCAATATGCTAATAACATTACACTCTACAAACGCAACAACACAACAGATACAATACTTTGTAACGCAAACACAGAAAATAATTACTCTTTACAACAACAAACAGTAAACACACACATGACTGAAACGCAAAAGACCGATGACCAGTGACTTAAACGCAAAAAAGCGACAAACACACAGGCTAAACACACGCAACACAGCACCGCACAAAAACACACGATTATTTATTAATCAGACACAAACACGTCACAACCCTGGGACATACGAAACAGTGGAGTGGAAATGGAGGCGACTTCGACCACAAAACAAAATTCAAAGGACTTATAAAAGGAGGAAGACCATTCATTCGACCAGTAACAACCGCCGTGTAGACGTCGTAGTTATAAATAAATATTGTGAATAAATCAATATAAATATTGTCATTATTGTAATAGTTTTAAGTGTTATTTTAGTGTATTTGTTTTATTATTAATATAGTGTGTGTTTAAATATATGTGTGTAAATATATTCTTTAACAAGTTGAAATTGAACGTTTAGTTTGTACTTATTATTTTTGGTTAAAATTGTTATAATTTATTTCATAGATGCCAGACTTTTTCCTACTTCAATTTTATCATTGGTGCTACCTAAAAGTGATTTTAATGAATTGGATAATTTAAGCACGATTTGAAGAGATGGTTTTTGAAGATAGCATTCACATTTCTAGAAGCTGAGTGACATGGTAAACAAACAATCTTATTACCTTGATTTTTTTTGAGATAGTAAACTCGTGGTATCATGAATTAGTTTTTTAAACCTGTTTCTTAATTAGGTTAGTTACTATTTTTGAGTGGAAACCATTGTATATTGCGATGTTTTTGATTAAACGTTCTTTTCCGTATCTGTCTTTTGTAAGCGGACAACTTAACAACCGATGCATAAAATAATTAAAAGATGCCATCTTTTGTTGGAGACTATGATTGTCCATTGGTTGCAAAATATTTGTTACGTTTGAATTTTGAACATTCAAAATTTTTAGCAAAAGGACATTTCAAGTAGTAATGATAAGGATCTTTCACGTGAACTGACCGATAACAAACTGGGAAGCAAACAGAAACATTTTCACCACCTTCTGTTTTACGAGTGAAGTAAAAAGAGTGAGTGTTGGAATCGTAATAAAAAATATTCGGAGAGTTTATGTAGATTTTTCCTGCTCTTTGGACAGTTAAAAAGAGATTTGACAAATTTAGAAGAGATTTTAACTTGATGATCAGCCCTAGTCTGAATAGCCTTCTCGTGTTAACGATGACATCTTGCATACTTCAGAGGAAAATAACCCAAAAATTACAATTGAGAAGATTGCTGAGACACTGAATACCGACAAATAGAACTCGGATTCAGTTCTATAGGTATCACATTCTTTAAAATAACAAAATTAAACAAAAAAAAATGTCTTTGCAACAATTTTTCTGTTCGAGCCTCTTTGATGAGAGTCTCTATTAAATCGAGCTGTAATAAGTCACAGAAAGTTACTATACAACGGTGTCCAAAGAAAAATGAAGTGTGGTTTACATCCGATAGTGTTACTGTCTGTATTTTAGGATTCTAGGAAAATAATTTTCTTGCTCCTTCCACCTAACGTAATAATTACAGAAGACAAGTACTATTGCGGCATTTAAAAATCGGACACTTAATTTGTTGGTTTGAATATGGCTTTTCAAGAGTAAATAGGTATCTATTTGCTTCTGTTTACAGATCCGTCAGTGTCATATTCAGGTTTGTCAAAATATAAGGTTAATATCCCACATCCACATTAGTTTGAATATTCAAACTAAAACTCAAATAATTACGTTACTAGAAGAAGGATTGTCAGTTAGAAGATTAGCGAATAGATATTGCGTGGGGAAAAGTATCATTTCAGATATCAAAATTAAAAGGCAGCGTCGGAGTTATTAATAGAAAACGAGGCTCCGGTGGTATCCATGTGTCAACTCCCGAACAGGATGAAAATATTAATTTTATAAGAAACGATCTGTTCGAAACAATAGTAAACGAGCGGAAGATTCTCAGTAAACGTCTGGGTCTGGATTTGCGCACATGGGCCAGGTGTTTGTTGGATTATAGGCGAAAGATTTAATAGTAACAATTATATTAGAAAATTTTTTCTACCTTCGGCAGAAATTATATAAGTATCCTGAAATTTCATCTTTCAACACGACAATTGTCCAGTCCACACGGCAAGAGTAGTTTCTCAGTGGTTTAGAGAAAATCATATAGTGTTTTCCGTAGTGTTCTGGAAGTCCAGATATGAACCCCATCGAGAACGTGTGGGGTTACATTGTTAAGACGATAAGCAGGAATAATTTTAGGCCAGCAAATGTCTAAGAATTATCAAATGCCGTGTTTACACGGTCAAATAAATTCATGAATAAATTGACGAATTTCTTCATGAAGAAATCCATGAATTTATTCATCAATTTATTGGACCGTGTAAACGCAAAAGTTTTTCCAATATTTTATTCACAATAATCATGATGACCAACCATCAAATAGTGACATTTGTTTTCCAGCAACTGTGCCCAATTCCTTTTGTTTTCATTCGTTCATTTGAAGGTTAGGTTCAACGTATTATTAATTATTTATATATGAAAATTACAAAAAAAGCAAAAATAAGACAACGTGTAGCGTTGTATACAATGGCAATTGCTTCATACTGTTTGTTGGAAAATAAGAAAACGCCGGTGACAAAACGGCGTTGGTAATTACAACACAATGGGAATGTTGGCAATACATTTTAAACTCAAATGTAACCATAATTCCCTAGAAACTTGACGAAAAATTAGGGCGAGTTCTATTCCGACAATTTATTCATGAATTATTTGACAAGAAAAACTTCACGACAATTTTAGCGTTTACACGCTCCAATAAATTCAAGGTTAAAAATTTCATGAATTTATTTGATCGTGTAAACACGGCATAACATACATATTATCTATCATACATAATGTCATAACATCTATTCCCAGACGTTTACAAGAGGTCTTACGACAAAAATGGTACTGAAATAAAGTATTAAAAATTAAAACCAAATAATTGTAGTTTTCTGATTAATAAATTCTTGTCTTTCATTTATTCACTCAGTAACATAATTTTATAACAAAATGTGTAACATAATTTTGCGTGAGAGGTTACAGATAAATGTTAGTATGTTGTCATCTACACAACTCAATTATACAAAAACCGAATCACAATGCTTAATTATAGTGAAAGTGAATATCTAATCGTCCGAATTTTAAATGCCGCGATAGTACATCAGTAACATTATAACAATGTAAACTGTACGTTGCTAAACAGACGCCGCGAAAGCTAATGTAGTTAAAATAGGAAATTCTCCAACATCCACCCTTTTCTCCAGAAGTTGCTTTTTCAGATTTTTATGTTCCAGTTTCTACAGAATTATTTAGATGGCAAGAACTTTGGTAGCATAGAAACCATTGCAAACTACCTCACTTTTTGAAGGAAAGTCAAAAAGTTTCTATGGAACAGAAATTCACCATCTTGTACATCCTTGGATCATTACACAAAAAGAAGACGACTCATCATTGACTTACAAAGCAGTTTTTTTAAATATAATCACAATCACACACGTTTTATTTTCAAATCGGGCACGAATTTTTGTAATCATCTAATACAATACATATCACGAAGGCTTTTATTTATCAAACATATACAATTACAGTTTCTCAGCAAAAAGAGAAGTTCTAGGTAATTTAATTACTATTTTATTTACCTAACGCATATCGCTCCAAAAAATCGTTTGCGGAAGTATTATTGTTGCCATTATAAGGCAAATCGGGAACTGAAGACTTCATTTCTTTATTTTCTTCAGGTTGAGAATTTAATGAACCATACGTTAAGGTATCAGAAGAGTTAGAAACTGGTGATTTGTGGGCTTGCAGCTCAAGTAGGTCGGACTCCGTTATTTCTTCGAAACTTTCCGAATCAGATCCCATCTGATTTTCACAAGGTTTAATTCTATTTGGATCGGGATAAGTATACGCTGAAAGGAAAAAAATAATTATAATTTCAAATGAACATGTCAGTAATTAAATAAATGTATTATGTATATTCCCGTGGTTTCTTCTAAATCTTGGATAAGTTACGCATTCGCTTAATTTTTTTTCTGGATGTTGCAGAGTAGTTATTTACTCAAATTTTGGGTTTGATAACATTACCTTTTATATTCTAATAAATGTCTGGTCTACCAAAAACTTAAAATAGATAACATTCATATATAACACAATGCTTAGATGAACTACTATCCAAGCATATGAAAAGCCCAGATCACGATCCTCAAGCCTGAAAAGAATCAGGACGAGCCATAAGTCTATAGCCAGTGCTTTCCAAAGTCAAAAAATTAATAATAATATTAAATGCCATAGATATTATTACAGAACACCCAATTCGGTTTCCGTAAAAGACGGAACCATTGAGCAAGTGCATAAACTGATAAACAAAATCAGTCAAGACTTAAACACAGAGAGATACCTTTCAGCTGCCTTTCTCGATGTATGCCAAACGTCCTTAAATCTTATACACCTGATAGACATTTCTTTATCAAACAAAGTAAGGAATTCACGTGCTATAAATTGAACAGTACCACAAGGAGATGTCCAATTTTAATTTTCTATACACGGTACTCACCACTGTGGTAACATTTACAGATTGTACATTAATACTTGCATTTCACATTGTGCCAGAGTCAGCCTCACGCAACTTACAGTCTAACCTCAATAAAAATCAGGACTAGTTGAAGAAAGGGCGAATTAAAGCAAATGAGTCCAAATCTACACATATGACTTTCACAATGTGAAGAGGCACGTGTCCTCCGGTAAAGATAAACAACTACCAACTGCTTCAGACTGACTATGCTAAATATTTTGGAATGTATTTGGATCGCCGCCTCACTTGGAAGAAACATTTCTACTAAGCGTAAGCAACTTGGTCTCAAACCCTGACTGTATTGGATCACTAGGCGCAAGTCACAGCTTTCCATAGAGAATAAAGTCCGACTCCGCAAAAGCTATTCCTAAGGCAATCTAGACTTATGAAATCCAGCTATGACGAACTATGAGAGAGGTCAACATCGCAATACTTGACGGCTTCCAGCACATAGTTGTCGATGCTCCTTTTTACGTACCGTACGGTCATTCTGCGTGACATCCCAGTTACTCCAGCAAGTGATCAAACAATTTAGTCAAAAATACAAAAATAATATCAAGTAGTTACCTTTCTAATTCTATGTATTCACTAGAATAGTACTCTGTGCTTCGTGTTTCATTAGCATATTGCTTATCTCTTGTGATGAGTCATCCGTCGATACGTCAGGTATCACACGGCCTAGCACCGTCCAGAAAAATATCAATAAAAAAGGATCGAGAAAATCGAATATGCGAGAGTTTTCCCTTGAATATAAATAGCACTCAAGAGGGATTTAATTCATTCAAGGAATAACCGTCGTGGTGTGAAATGCAAATAAATACTGTGAAAATAAATGTTATTAGTATTTAAAGTTGTTATTCTGTTTTTATTGTTAATATCGTGTGTGTTTAAATTACCGTTAGTTTAATTTAAGAACCCCGGAAAGACAAATATTTTAACTCTTGTGGCAAATTGCCGAATTATTCGAGAAATAAAAAATAATTAGCCGAACACTTGAATGAGAACACTTTGCTCGTTTTGCCATTTGGACTTAAGTGAAATTTTTTTCAGACAAAATAATCACTCTATGAATGGTATTTTCGTATAGGTGCCAGGACATGAGGGAATTAAAGGCAATGAGTTAGCCGACGAACTGGCCAAGGAAGGTACTAAAAGGAACTTCATAGAACCAGAACTTGTATGTGGAATCGTTAAGGATTCTGCTAGAAGGGAGATCTGGTCATGGCTAGAAAGAGAACATAAAAAGAAATGGAGGCTAACGGGAGGTCAAGTCCATGCTAAAATATTACTAATAGAGCTGGACGCTAGGTTTTCAGCCAACCTAATTCATAGTGACAAAAGAAATTAAAATTATTACCGGGTTAATAACCGGACATTGTCCTTTAAGGAAGCATCTGCACAGCATGAGCTTGGTTAGCAAGCCCTAGTGTAGGAAACGTGAAAAACAGGAGGAAACCAGCCTTCATGTAATATGTACTTGTGAGGAACTGAAAGGACTCAGACAGAAACATTTCGGAAGAGATCTATTAGATCCTATGAGGGTACTCAAGCTTCCTCTGAAGAGGATAGTAGCTTTTATCGAGGACTCAAGCCTAATAGAGTGGAATTGAGAGATCTATTGGGGGTGGTACAAAGAGCACTGCGCTCAAGTGCCTGGATGTGGTAGCTTCTAACCTAAAACTGGAAGTAGAAAGAATATATTTTCGTCAATTTGTCTGATATAAGCACTATTTCACAATGTTAATTAATTACAGGCACCTCGTTTGTCTCAAGACGTCTTTTATAATTATAAAATATTACACACTCAAATAATTCGCACTTAAATTGATCAAAATAATAAGAAGCAATGAACTTGGAACAAGCAATACCCACATGAATTTAATTAGCCTTTGATCAAATAATATTCTATAAAACTAAAACAATAATTGTCTGTGGATTTTGAATTCAGAAACTGAATATTTGATTACACATATCTGGCTATATTACATAACTAGATAAATAAATCATAAAGTATTCCATATCTTTATACACAATTGCTGAACAGTTAACCATTTGCTGGATAGCTTAAAATGGCTGTCACGCATATTAATAATTGAGTATATTGAATCAGTATTCTCCATCTATACCTCTGATATATATTAAAAAATTAAGTTTATTAATGTTACGCAAATTGTAATAACTTCTTTAGTACATTGTACTCTACCTACCTTTAAGACATCTCATGAGAAAACCAAAAGGTAATAAAGGATCCATAACACATAACAGTCTTGCAGGAGACGGCATAATATTAATATATGTTGGTGAGTAAAGTAAGAGGAGTCCCATGGGAGTGTTAACACCTAGATTAATGCACTTTAGAGACATTGCCGTTAATAGATTGGCACCAGCTGAGTCACCTGCTGCAACGATTCTTTCACCTATAAAGTAAATAATTTTTTTATAAAGAAAAATTTTATTAAAATTAGACATACCCGTAGTTCCTAACAAATGGCAGTATTTTAAAGCCCAGCAATAAGCGTACATTACTTCCTCTAAAGCACGCGGATATGGCGCTTGAGGAGCTAAACTGTAATCGATACTCAGAATAGGAACGTCGATATCCTTAGCCCATTGCCGTAAATAACACTCATGAGATTTTGATGACTGTGCTACAAAGCCACCACCATGACAATGAATTAAAAGTCCTGTAATAAAGATCAGAAGTATTTTTAAATGGTAGTACTCCTTTGAATAAGCAAATTTGATTTAAATGAATCATTATATTGATATTAGGGGAAAATCTACAGATGCCCTTTAAATCAAAATAATGTTTCAATAATTTCAAACAAAAGAAAATTACCTCTGCTTTGTGGATCTAGTTTGTTGTTACCCTCTCCTATCATTCCTTCTCTTTTTCTCCAACTTAACAGCCTTACCTGAACTGATTTTCTACCTAAAATAAAATATTAAATCAACTAACAAATACTCTGAATAAAAACATATATCTTTCATAATGAACAACACATTTTTATTTGAAGTATAGTTCAATGTAGATATGTATAATTTGTAAAATACATAACAAAGATTAGGGTATAAATTTCTTTTTCAGTTACGAAAATTTGCTTAAGCATTTTTCTCATTAAAATTACCTTACAGCTTACAACTACATAGTTCAAAGGTATTTTTAATAATATAAAATATTCGGACACGTTCACAAAAAATATTAATAGTGAACCTGCATTTGTGTTCTTCACACCAGATTTTTAATAATATTTTATATTATTAAAAATACCTTTGTATTATACAAAACTGGTGGGGTTTACCTACTCATGTATGTTTCAATTATTCTGATAAACTACATAGTTACCAAGGTGTAAATATTAAATGTCATTTTTGAAACAAAATTGAGTTTTTTTTTAAATTCTACAGCAAGACAAGTTATTTTAACATTGAAATCTATTCTGCACTTCTATCACCCTTCTTGAATAATCTCTTTAAAAAAAATAAATTGAGAACATTGCATGACATGCCTACCTATATGCGATGCTGGTATAGGTATATTAATTTCCTTTCCATCTACCTCCATGCTTAAAGGTTCAGTTGGTATATGTATAACTTTAGAAACACTAACACTTGGTGCAACAACTGATGGTAGGTGTTTCATAAGCTCACCTTCTGAGAGGAACCAAAATGCCTTACAAAAATCAATATCAGCATTCTGCGAAATATTAACAATCCTTTTTGCTTTTTCTTCAGGATCAGTAAAGAATCTTGTTGTAGTCATAAATGAAGAAGTCGCTTTAGATATAATTGAACCTTACAAGAAAATATGTTTGAAAATGTATTGAATATTCTATTCGTTATCGATATTTAAAAATACCTTCACTGTAATAAGCTTCAGAAAATATTGCCATGGATAAAGTTATAAATCTCAAAGCTGCACGCATAGACTCGCAAAACTGAAATAAATAAGTATTAAAAAATCATTCTAAATATGAACATTTATAACTAGAGCTGAGGATGTTTGCGGTATAACCATGGTTATATCATGTAACCATAGTAATTTACTATGGTTACATGATATAACCATGGTTATACCGCAAACATCCTCAGCTCTATTTATAACTACCTGGAATCCAAGGCATCTTCCATAAAAGCAATACTGATCCACCTTTCCAATATGTCCTAATAAAATCAATTGTTCTTCATTGGATAAATTATGATTTGGAAATAGTTCTCCATCAGCACAATTATCTTTTATAATTTCTGTTATACTTAGGCAAGTGCCCAAACTGGCAAACAAGTGGGCACATGATTCAACCTCCCTAAAATAATTATATTAATTCTAGTATTACACACAAGATGCAAATATTACTTTGTAAAGAAAGATTTCCTAAATAGAACACTTTCACGTTTTAGGCAGACCTTTTTATTTAATTGAATACCATAAATTATAGCTGAATTAACAATATTCAAAAAACTTCTGTAACCATTGGCAGGAGTATTTTCATCAAAATCATAATTACTTACGATAGATCTTAATCGCAAAACAATTGGCCATATTTTGTCAATATTGTCAGTTATAGCTAAAAAGGCTGTATATAACCGTTGGCCATTTTCTGTATTGTCTTCCTTGAAATATAGAGCATTATTTGTACAAAGGTCTTTCAAAGCTTCATGGGTAACTTCCGCATTCTTGGAATCCTCTTTAATTGTTTCTGACATTTTTCCTTTTGATATGGTCGTGTATATTAATAAAAATCTAAATACTGCATCCTTTTATCAACTTCTAACGGATCAAACTGCTGAATTTATAATATTTTTATACATTTATAGACACGATAAAATCACACGTCAAAATTTTGTTGACATAATTCGTAACCTATATTTTTATTTGTTGAAAAAATAAGGAAGACAGATAAAAATACAAACTATTTTATCTCTACAATACCGCATAAAAATAGCTGAAAAAATAATCAACAAAGAACTTCATTCCATGAAGTTCATTGCCTTGTTTATTATTGTTTTGGCAAGAGCTCATTTGCACTTTTCTTACGTCAGACTTCAAATGTTGTTGCAACAATGCAGCATTTTTGGTAAATAGTAGAAAAAAAATCAATTAAATAAGGATGTACTGACGAAAAATAGGACGTCAATTTCAATCAATTTTATAGTGTGTGTAATTAGTAGTGATGGGTTGCTACGAGGCAAACTGCTATTTTGAAACTGCTAACTATCGTTAGCAGTTTGTAGCAGCTAACGAATATGAAAAGAAACTGCTACTTTTTGTAACAGTTTTCCGATGTAAATATTTCTGACGTAGCAGCTCTAACGGAAAGTAATATCAAGTAATATTAAGGCCCGGTTTCATAATGCACACGAAAAGAGTACTTTTGGTAAAGCGTACTTTTAAATAAAGGAGGCTTTATATGCAACTTCTATGCAATTGCGTTTCATATTGAAAGAGCATTCAATCTTTACGAAAAGTAGACTTTCACGCCACGTTTTACGGTTGGCAGTATGTATTTCTTGTTTTTTATAGTTCTTTTATTACTTAAACGTTGCGAAGACACTAAAAATTGGCGCAATTTTGTATATTTTGTATTAACCTGGTTTTGATCTGTATGATTTGTGATTTTATTTTATAAAAAAATGTGTGATAGTGTTAAAAAAATGAGAGGCAGTAATTTTACAAAAGAAGAGCAGTTGTTGCTACTGGAAGAAGTAGCAAGAGAAAAAGACATTATAGAATGCAAAGTGACAAATAAAACATCGAATAGTGAAAAAGTATGTTAATTAAATCTAATTTAGATGATTTTAATTTGTATGCAATTTTTATTATTAGGAAAAAGCATGGGAAAGGGTTAAAAATAATTTTAATTCAAAAAACCATATATATCGCACAATGGACCAAATCAAAGCGAAATATGACAATTTGAAAACAAAGGCCAGAAAGGTAATTTCTAGCCAGAAGGTATTTTCGAAAGGTACAGGTGGTGGTCCATTTCCAGGTGATGGGTTTGATCCTATAATAAATGCCATTTTAAATATAATGAATGTAAAGACGGTAGTGGGTTTAAATAGTGCTTATGGTGGTGATGCTGTTTCTGTAAAGTTTTCATTTGTGTTTCCTGAATATATGCATTGATTGTTTATTTTTTTTAGAGTAATCCAGGTAAAACTGCAGATAGGTCTCTCATTTACGCATGCGCACAAACAGGCATGCGCATAACTCAATAAAGTATGGCAGCGTTGCAGCCTTTATATAAACTTTTCCTCACGAATAACTTCAATTTCCATTATTTCGTCTTCCTGAACAATGGTGTATCCTGCAATACCTCCTCTACCTGCCATTTTAATAGAAATTATGGAAAAAAAACGAATTAATACAAATAATAAATATAATAATAAGTATAAAAAACACGTTTCAATGACAAAATGCCAAGTAACCGAAATTTGTCAACGTTGCAGCTGGTTCCGTGTGCTAGTGGCGGGAAATTCGGATGAGAGTCCTATTCTGCAGTTTTACCGTAATCCAGAAACAGGTAGTGCATCAGGAAACCCTGATGAAACATCTGATTGTATATTGCATGACATACCGTCACCTGTAAGTAAATTATTTAAATGTGCATATAATCAATAAAACTAAATATGCATTTTCAGATAATTACTATCCCAGACTTATCCCTGCCGATCTATGTGGACATTGATGTTCCTAATGAGGTATTTTGGTACATATTATAATGATGAATATATTGTAAAAATCTTTGTCATAGGTGATTGTGTCTAAAAGCACCGAATCATGTAGTACTGCATTGAAAGCTCCTATCGAGGATTTAGAGGTAATTAAATGAATATAACATGTGTATATTTTTCAATGATATTTTTTAGGAGAAATTATTAAACTCTGAAAGGAAAAGAAAAAGAGTATATATAATTTTACTAATAAATCTTACTATATTCATTAAAATATATTTTTTTAGAGTAACGATGAATGGAGCACTTATACCCCCAGAAAATTAAAGCAGCCTATAAATAAAAAGCTACGCCCAACAATCTCTACTTGTCAGAACTCTATAAAAGACGATTATTATAAATTAAAAATGGAATTGTTGAAAAATGAAATCGAACAACAGGGATTAAGAGCTGAAAGGGATAGTAAAGAAGATGAAAGAAGGCAAGAAAAACATAAGTTTGAATTAAGACTTCTTGAATTACAAATAAAAAAATTTAATGGTTAATGAATAATAGTTTTTATAAATACATATTAAATAAAGTGATATATATATATATATATCAAGACAATATAGACAATATATACATATATATATTATATACAAACCGCTATCAATTCTGCTTCTTTTCATTATACCTTCAATTTGGCGTCTACTTGAAGCTCTGAAGTATATAATGTTTTTCTCTTTTCTAAACCGCTGAATGTACAAATCAAACGCTATAGTGACTTTATTTTCTAATATACTCTGACGGCAGAAAAAAAAAATTAAGGATTTTTTGTTTTCATTTTCTTATCAATATTGCGCCCATACATGTGACTATTATTTCTGCATCAACAGATATATCTTTTTACGAAACCTGTAATTCTACGTCCGAGGTAGGTATTTTTATTTTACTGAATACATCTTTCTGCGTCTGCTATGTTGTCAAACTTCGTATCTCATATTACGTATTATCTACATATATCTAATATACTCGTAAGTATTTGTGCAATTCTTTAAAAAAATAGCAGTTACGTGGATTGGCGTATTTTAGAGAAGGAACTATTTTTCTTTAGTTTATATACATTTTTAATATGGAATTGCTTCTATTGCTTATCTTTCTGAATTAAAATTAATAAAAAAAAATTGTTTGATAATTTAAATTTAGTTAAAAAAAAATTATTTTAAATCATAATAAACAAAAGTGATGAATTTACAAACAAATAATGAGTTATGTGTAGGAATCTTACTTAATAATCTAAAATATGTAATATCTACACATATTCACAGACATACATTTGTGCTGTATTCCATATTGTAATTCTGTGTTAATAGCATGCTCCTTTCTAAATAAAATTACGTTATTCTATATATTATTGTTAGGTTGCGTAAAGTATTGAGATTTCAAGCAAGTTTTATTTAAATATTCTGTAGGATAAAGTGTTACTATAACAAAGGCAAACATTTTTACGTTTTTAAGCTTAGTAGTACTATCAATGACAAAATAAAGAATAATTTATAAATATACAAACTATTTTTATTTAAACAATTTATAAGTACAACAAACAAAAGATCTGATAATTTACTTGATACAAATAATTAAAGACTAATTTTTATTGCGATTCATATTTTGAACGAAAACTTTGATTTGTGGCCATGGCTTATTACGGAATTTTTCAGGATATTTATCCCTTAATTTTTCACATTCGCTTTTTTTGGGAGGAATTTTTGAATTTATGTGTGTTTTAAAAAATAGTTTAGTTAGTTTCTTTTGATCATCTGTCCAAGGGATTAAGGTTCTTTTTCTAACAGTTACGATAGATTTAACTGAGGCAGTAGCTGGCACCTCTTGGCTTAAGTCACTAATTTCTTCTATCTTTTTTTCATCGTCGCTATCACTATTTTCTTCACATTCTTCAACACTTTCGTCGTCCAAATTTATTTCTATCTCATCCAAAGCTTTTCCCTTAAAATTTCCTGCTTTACCTTTTTCCATAAGCATTAGAATTTTAGATATCTTAGCTGTTTGGTATACATCATCAGGTAGACAATAAACTTGTTTATGAACATTACTTGTATGTCCCATAAAAGTAGCTAATTGTTCAATATCATTCGAATTCATGTTAAAAATCTGAGTCAAAGTAGCAAGATGCTTTCGTAATCTTGTAGAGGTAATAGCTTCCGGATTTTTCAATTTACTTAATTGTGTATGTCTTTTCATAATTTGATATCCAGTAATAGGATTATTTGTATTTACTTTGGGAAACATGTATATATTTGTGTCATTGACAAAATTACTGCGCAATTGAATTAAAATATTTACATGATCCTGAATCAGTACTAAACAAAACAGGTACGCCTCGGCCTCGTTTACCACGAATTACTACTCTTTTAAATTTTGTTAATAATATCTTCTCTGTAGGTGTTATGGCATCATTAAACTCTTCATAACTCTGATGAATATTAGCATTCTCATAAAGATGCAATGGCATTCGCTGCAATTCTCCTACTCTTTTCCTATTTAATAACAAAAGCCTACAAAATATGGTTTCCATTAGCAACTTATATGCGGTAACATCCTTTTCATTGACTTTAAGAATTTCCACAGCTTCACTTGCTTTCTGTAGAAGATATATTCGAAATGTTTTTAAATCGGTTGCTAAAGGTAATATTGTTAATTTATTCCATTTTTTTGGTACTTAAATCAGATGCAGCTATTGTGGATATTTCGAATTTCCATGCATCCTCCAAAAGCTTTTTGAATGTTTTAAAATTTGATTCACTATCGGCTGTCGAAATAGTTGAATTATTATATTTTCGTTTCAACGTGAATAAAATTGCTATATCACAACAGTTTTTTAAGGATGTCCGTATGTTCATAGCATAAGTTGGTGATTTGAACACTTCTGTATTGGGATCAAATTTTGCTACAATTTTTGTATCTTCTACAAATCAAAATAGATTGGTTGCAATGCGTCGTACAAATTTTTTATTGAAGAATTTAGTTTCTTTATTTCTATTAGTAATTTAGCAAGTTCCCTCATTTTCCGAGAACACACGTTTATGAGATGTTTTTCCCTATGATTTCTTAAATATCGAGATCCGAATTTACAAATTAATAAATCCTTTTTAGCTGTAAGTGATATTTTATCCGCCGCCATTCTCGGAAATACTGTTTCTCGAAGATGTTTATCAATAGGTAAATGCTTCACTAATAAATCTTGTGCGTCACTCAAATGAGAAAATTTAGTGTTTCCTTCTGTATTTAAGTCACAGATTTTAATATGGCGCCAAAGTTGATTTGGTCTGTAGTATCCGTAGCAATATTTGCAGGGAACACATTCTGAGTTTTCTTTTTCAAGATGTGATTTTTTAACAGGTTTTACGCAAGTATCAACATTTTTCAAATAGTTTATAATTTAAGATTAAGCAGTTTAGTTTATTTATATATGTATCTGTAACCGTTACTTGTTATTAAAGAATCTTCATTAGAAATAAATTCGAATACTACCCAAACAGTTTACTCACAAATGGAGGAAGCACCAATAAACGAGGCGATCCTAAGCGTTGCCAAGTCGGTTGGACGCAGAAAAATCGGAATTATGAATATCATATACATATACACGTACACTACTACAGCGCCATCACACAAAAATAATCGAATTCTCGCGAACTAAATTATTCGTGTTTTTACACCATATCGATATTTTTGCATCCCGCTAAAAATTTTTGTGCCAAACAAGTATGCCAAATGAGAGTTGTCTGTGAAGTTTCCATTTCTGCGTCCATATACGGACGCAGCAATACATTAGACGCAGAATTACATGCAAAATCATCAATGTATGGACGCAGGATTGATGGAACGACATATATATATATATATATATATATATATATATATATATATAAAAACTAATCTGTGTATGCCCTTTCTTTTTACAAATTCGTAATATTGAAAAAATGATCACAATTGCGCAAAGTGTTCATTAATAATAAGTTGTCGTACATTTCTGCCTGTATTAATGTTCCTGTTGTTTTGAATTACTGGATTTTCATTTATTTCTATGTGTAAATTTTCTAGCCAGTCATCTGGAATATCTTCCTTCATTTCAATTGCAATATTATGCAATACTGCGGTTGCAATTATCACAGTCATTGCAGTTTCAATATTTAATCTAATTCCAGTACTTAAAACAGGGAACCTCCTTTTCCATACACCATACTGCCTTTCAACTACATTACGAGTTCTTATTTGGGACTCGTATAAATTTTCAGCTGCTGTCTCAGTATGTTGTAGTGGCGTCATTAGATACGGCTCTATTGCATAACCACTATCCCCTAATAATAAATATTGGCCAAATCTACCATTTTGCAGTTCTTGTTTTAAATAGCTATTGTTAAAAACAGTTTGATCGTGACAAGAACCTGGCCATCTAGCTACAACATTTCTAAATTTTAAATTTGCATCAGATACTGTTTGCACATTTAATGCGAAATAACCCTTCCTTGACCTAAATATCTCAGCATCATTTCCTCCAGGTGATTGTATTTTGATTAGGGTACAATCAATAGCTCCAATAACCCGAGGAAATCTAGCTATTCTGTAGAAGTCTTCAACTATTCTACCTGCTTCAACTGCATCTTCTGGCATATGTGTATACGCATCATAAAGTGAAGCTATAGCACTTGAAACACGCTTCACTATTCTACTTGCCGATGCTTTAGGTACCCCCATAAAATCTCCTGCAGATATCAGCATACTTCCCGTTGCAAAAAATCGTAATGTGAGTAGCAACTGAATAATTGGTTGCACACAACCTCCTCTACAAAATAAAATAATGTAAGTATACTACTACTTCATTAATATTTAAAAATACAATTTACCTATTTGTGGGGTGAGATATTTGATGTTGAATTCGATTCAGTAATGTTGTTACAGTAGGTTTCGTTAATCTGAATCTACTAAAAAATTCAATATCATTATATTTATTTAGCCAATTTTTTCTCTTTCTATATATTTTGCGATTTCTCATTACTATTTCATCATCAGATGAGGAACTTGAAGATGTATCCAGTAAATTATTCATATTTTACTAAATATTTACACACGTGTCAAATATATAAAACAAAATAACAAATATTACTTAGGTTATGTAGTATCTATTTTTTGGTTGGACTCGTAAGGTATCGTGCGCTGTTCGTGATACATAAAGGACTGTTTAAAATGTAAAAGCGCTGCATTCGGCACTTTACTTTAAAGTTCAGATAAAGAATCCTTTTTCTTTAAATGTCATTATGAAACGCATTTTCAAAGTTGAAGACCACTTTAATAATAAAGAACACTTTATTTTGATTATGAAACCGGGCCTAAGCTAGCAATATTTTTTATGCAGCAGATTAGAACTATTTTAAGAACTATTTATAAACTATCGATTCAGAAACTTCTTTCACGTATTAGTAATAAAAAATGGATGGTTTATTTTAATACTAAGGTAATACATATAATCATTTTTCAAATACCAGAATTTAATTGCATTTGTATTGATTATAGCAAAACCAAATAACAATCAATATTGAAAAAGACAGAAAATGTTGTAACGTTTATTAGTTATTATGTAAGACAATAAGATATTAAAAAATAGCCTTATTTAATGAAAAATGCTTTATTTAAAGTATATAGTACGTATGTTGCTATATAGGAGAAACTGCTACAAAAAGTAGCAGTTTTTTTAAACTGCTAATGAAAAGTAGCAGTAGCAGTTTGTAGCTGCTAATGAAAAATAGCAGTTTTACACATCACTACGTAACATAGACATTTCTGAATTTCTAAAGTCACTAGATATATATCCATACGATTGGTTTATAGCAGGAACTACAAAAATTTAGGAATAAATTAGGAACAATAATTCCTATCCAAGTGAACACTTGTGATCATAGCTGTTCAATCTGTGTCAGTCCATTGTTCAATCCATTGTTCAATATTAGATGTTCTATGGTTCAATCGTTGTTAACCTAAGGTGAGTCAATGTCTTGATATTTATTAAATGTTATAAGTAAAATGTAATTCGTCTGACATTATGTTCATTTTCAACGATTGTGTCTAAAATTAAAGTAAATCAAATAACTTGAATCCTGACCCACGAACGTGGTTTTTATATTGTAATCGTTTTTCAATGTCATAAAAGAAAAACATTGTTTTCGCGTCCAAAACATGGTAGTAATTAATAACTAGAATAATTATATTTATTATACTGTTATCACTGGGAAGTTGTAACACGTATTGTACGGTAGGCAAAATTGCTTATCTGAATTTGTGTTTTTGAAAGGTTTTTAAATATCGCAGAGAAAATATCTGCTTAAAGCTGACTCGTACTGTAAGTTGTTTCTATTCTTAGTTTGCTAGTATCATAATCCAGAAAGGTCCAAATCACACAATAGGTATTTGACTGCAGCTATTTTTTTATACTTGGAAGTAAGTGAATAATCTCATTTATCGGAAGAAAGGCATACCTATATTCAGAATACCAATTATTCATTAAACTCAACTTGTTTGTTAAAGTTAACTAATTGCCTTTCGCAGTTACTTTATAATAGCATACTTTACAGGCAAATAAGCTTGACCGTTGATAAACTTACCTACTCATTCTATCAACAACACAATTTCTCTCAAAGTTAGTTGCATTCCAAAAAAAAAAAATATATTGAAGTAATCTAAAAGTTGGATTTTTTTAAGGACAATTTGTTGTGCTTAGGTTATCAAAGATGAGTTATCTGTTTACATTGTCATCATCGATTAAATTATAATGAAAACATGTCTTTACCACAATTGTTGTTATATTGTTTATTACCGAATCTTTGCTATAAAACTATTATACTATTATATGGTCTTTGGTTAACTTGATAATATTTTTAACCATCTCTCTTAATTTCAATTATCGTTTCAATTTGCTTTATCTGACTATCTTTTCGAGTGATTCTCCTATATTCAAATAAAACTTTTTAGTGTATTCCAAATATGAATAAAATATTTCTTCCAAAGTAATATAATATTCTCTAATTTCTTGATCCGTTTTTGTATTTAATGTTATTATTAGGGATTTAATATTACGAACACTCAATAAAATCCATATTGTTTTATTTAAATTATTTGGCGAAACATTTATAATATATTTTGTTATCAATTTTTTATAATATGATAATTCATTTTTAATCTTATCATAATTTATTATTTGGTATTCTATTTTATAGTTTTCTAAAATTTTCTTTAAATCTTTCTTAATATCGCGTAAATTCAGTGGGGATAGCCACCCCCGACTGAAATTCCATATTGTATAAAGCATAAAAGATCATTTGTTATTATTATATTTTTCTTTTAAATAACGTAAACCATATATCGGTCACCCACGTACTCAAATTAATTTTATAGGAGTAGTTATTTTTATTTATAAAGTCAAACAGGTTTAATGGATTAGCATTAATTTTATAATTATGTATTGCTTTAGAAGATTATATTCGTTAACGTTAGTTTCCTATTTATCTAGCAATTCTTCTAATTTAAAATAATATTTCATAACTTTTTTTGCCTTATTGTTATTCAACATCATTATTAATTCTTTAAAATTTTTAATCATTTTGTATATATTTATACAAATTTGCTTTAGCATGTTTATAATCTATTTCTTCGTATGAGATTTCCTTGTCTTTTAAAAAGTTCTTAAAATCGCGTTATTTCTTCAATAAATCCCATGAATTGAAGCAAATTATTTGTGATTAATATTTTTCTTTTTCTGCAAAAACAACATATGTATTTCCAAAAAATACGACTATCAATTTTAACTTCAAATATGTCTCCTGCTATATTTTTTTCATAGCATTTGTTGATTTTTCATAACCCAATATTTTTGCTAAATCTTTACCTTTAAACAAAGGTTGATTATCATTGTCTAATATGAAAAATAAGTCTTGATCATAAACTTTCAAGTAACAGTATTATCTATGTCAATAATTTAATTTATTTTTTATTATGGGGTGAACGATCCCATTTATACTAGCTGTCTCAGTTTCAGGTTATCGTTTTTCAATTGCTCCAATTCATTTGCCATGCTTTCGTATTGTGGGAAATCCCTCTGATGTCAATTTTTCGCTTCTTCTTTCTTGGATGATAAAATTCTTTCCGTACGTTATTTGTCTTCATCATATAATTACTTCTAATAGCTTTATTTATATTATTATTATTCTAAAATAATTGCTGTCTTTTCTCGTGAACCTACGTTGATATCTAGCTTTTCATTCATTTTATGTAGACTTTTTATAATACGTAGGTCCCATATTGCCTCACATATTGTACTAGATCCCTTTTATTACAAGTATTTATTTTTTTGATAATTAATTAAATAAACATTAAATTGATCACCTCCCTATACCACACATATTTTTTTGAATCTCGAGGCTTATCACAATTTTACCTAAAAAGGGACAGTGTGTTTTAGCATGCACTGTTTATAGATAATTTCTTATGAAAAAAAATGTAATAAATTAAATGAATCGCTCACATAACGATGACCAAGAAGCATGGCAAATGTTTCAGAAAAGGTTAAACGATATGAGAAGTAAAGCCAATAATGACTTTGAACGATTAGTATATCGGAATATGTTTAATCAGTTTAAAATGTATGAAAATAACGTATTAACCTTGGCAAAACTAGATTTTCTTAAAATACACTTTCCTAATCTTGAAGTCTTTGATGAATAAATTTTCTAATAAATGACAAGTCTTTGCTCCATTTGTTTGGAATTAAAATGTCCAGATGATTTTTATAACTATAGAAATAAATATGAAAAAACATGTAAACAATGTAAAAAAGCAGTTAATTCTACTCGTTTATTATGTGATTGTGGTAGATATTACACTAGAACTAATTTTAAAAGGCATATAAAAACAGATTTGCATAAAAATGGATTGAATTTATTTATTTACTAAAAATTGTTTGTTAGATTTTTTCCTATAATAAATGGAACGAAGGAACTTAAGTAATCTTCGTTTATCTGAGCTGTTTAATATTGCAAAATCACTAGACATCAAATATATTAGAAAATATAATAAAGCAGACTTAATAAAAGCTATTATTAAAGCTGAAGAGCAATTACATAAGGAAGTAAAAAACGGAAAAAAATCAATTATGCCTCCTTTGCGGAATTCGGACAGAGTCCTCATGAGCGAAGCGAATTCAGAAATATTTTCATTTGATGATGATTTATTTGCTGAACCAAGGAAAAAGAGAGTTAGGAAAATCAAATGTGACATATGTGGAAAATATATCAAAAGCACCCGAATGCAGCTACATAAAGAGAAAAAAAACAAAAAGAACCTAAAAACATTTCAGTTTGATGACGATATATTTGCTAAACCAAAAAAAAATAGAGTAAAGAAGATAAAATGTGATATGTGTGGAACATATATCGAGGAAACTCGAAAACATTTGCATAAATTAAAACATGATTTGAATAGTCGTCGTTTGCTCGAATTACGTAATATGGCAAAATCCTTAGGTATAAGATACATTAAAAGATACAATAAGTCAGAATTGATAAACGAGATTATTAATGCTGAAGAGCAATTAAAAATAAAAAGAGGAAACAAAAACAGCTTGGAAATATTTCCGTTTAATGATGCCATATTTTCTAAACCGAAAAAAGAAAGAGTGGATCAAGTGTGATAAATGTGGAAAATATATTAAGGAAAGTCGAATGCAGTTGCATAAAGCAAGACATAATCCAGAGCCAGATTTTATTTTAGTTCAGGTTGCTTTTAAGGGAAGATTATTAACGTATCAACATAATAATCTAGAAGAAGGTATAGATATGGAAACACATGGATATGATAAAAGAAAAGGCTATTAAAATAATTATAAATGCTTTAAATCTCCATAAAAATATTAAAATTAATTTAGAGATGGAATGCGAGTTTATGAAACTGGAAAATGAAGACTTTACAATGATACATAAATTTCAGTTACTAAATGTTATACTAAGAGAAAAAGATGGTCTGGAGGAATATTGGGATGAACAAAAGGATTTATTTATATCAAAATGTGATGAATTACAAGAAAAGGGATCTGGATGGACTTTGAAAAATATAAATTATTTGCGCATTAATATAAACAAATATACACCTTTAAGCGGAAATTCATATGTAGAATTACCCAAGTGGATTAAAGATAAAAAAGCTTGCGTTAATGTTAAAAACAACGATAACAAATGCTTTATGTACAGCGTAATATCCTGTTTACATCAAGCAA
Organism: Melolontha melolontha; assembly: GCA_935421215.2. Taxonomy (NCBI): domain Eukaryota; kingdom Metazoa; phylum Arthropoda; class Insecta; order Coleoptera; family Scarabaeidae; genus Melolontha; species Melolontha melolontha. Next base: position 41,963,444 of record OW285238.1, read on the forward strand.
AAGAACATGTAGATAGACTGAATCATTATAATAAGCTGGAATATATAAACGAATTAAATTTTGAAGGAATAAATTTTCCTGTAAAAATCCAGGACATACCTAAATTTGAATCACATAATAAAATTAATGTTACCGTGTTTAGTTACGAAGAACAAATATTTTATCCTTTGTATCATAATAAGAAGCGATTCTATGAAATGAATATCGACTTACTATACTTTGGAAATAAAGACAACAATCATTATTGTTGGATCAAGAATTTGAGTCGATTGTTAAATGATCAGTTGGAAGTAAATAGAAACAAAAAACATTTCTGTAAAAGATGTTTAAACTACTCCGCTAGAACTGAAGATGCTTTAAAGAAACATCAAAATGTGTGCTTTAGTAATGAACCATGTGTTCCGAACATGCCTGAAGATAATGTATTAAAATTTAAAAATATTCAAAGAATGTTAAGACATCCGTATGTAATTTATTCCGATTTTGAAACCTATTCATACATGCGAACCAAATCCTGAATCATCATATACTCATAAAACACAATCTCAAATTCCCTGTGGTTATGGATTATACGTTAAGAGTGCTTATAATAATATTGATAACCTATTGGAAATTTACAGAGGAGAGGAAAGTGATAAATGTTTTATAAAAAGAATAACTGAACATGCCAGAACAATATATAAGTTATTAAAAGAAAATAAACCCATAAAAGATATCGAACTAGAAGAATATAAAAAAACAAAAATTTGTTATCTTTGTGAAAATGTGTTTTCTATAGAAAACCCAAAAGTAAGAGATCATGATCACTACACTGGAAAATATAGGGGAGCTGCTTGTAGAAAATGCAATTTGAAATATAGACAACCATTGTTTATTCCAATTTTGTTTCATAATTTAAGTTCTTACGATTGTCATTTGTTTATAAAAAATCTAGGAGAAGATAAAAGTCAATTGAAATTAATACCTAATAACGAAGAGAAGTATATTTCTTTCAGTAAAATTTTAAGAATGGATGATAATGGATATATCGAATTGAGATTTATCGATTCATTTAGATTTTTAGCAAGTAGCCTAGACAATTTGTCATCTAATCTGGAATCAAGTCAGTTGAGAGAAATAGTTAAATACTTTTCAAATAGTGAATTAGATGTGTTATTTAGGAAAGAAAAAAGCAAGATAATTAGAAAAGGAATATATCCTTATGAATACATGGATTCTTTTGAGAAATTTTCTGAAACAAAACTTCCATCAATAGATAAATTTTATTCTTCGCTCACAAAAGAAGGAATTTCTCAAGAAGAATTCAAACATGCAGTTCAAGTATGGAAACATTTTAAAATTAAAAACTTGGGTGAATGGCATGATTTATACTTAAAACTAGATGTTTTGCTGTTAACTGATGTATTTGAAAATTTTAGAGACTTGTGTTTGGAAAAGAGTTATGGACTCGATCCTGTTTGGTATTATACAACTCCGGGGTTAGCTTGGGACTGTATGCTCAAATATACTTCAGTGGAATTGGAATTATTAACTGATTATGAAATGTATTTGTTTTTTGAAAAGGGAATTAGAGGAGGTATTTCACAGTGTAGTAACAGGTATTTGCAAGCAGATGAAAATACTCAGATTATCTATATAGATGCTAATAATCTATATGGATGGGCTTTATCTCAGAAATTACCAGAAAAAGATTTTAAATGGTTGACTTGTGATGAAATTAAAAATGTCGACGGTATATTGGTATCAGATAGTGATACGGGTTATGTTTTGGAAGTCGATTTAGCATTTCCAGTAGACTTAGCAATTCATAACAAATTTAATGATCTCCCTTTAGCTCCGGAAAATAGAATTCCTCCGGGCGGAAAAGTAGAAAAACTACTTTGTCATTTCTATGATAAGAAAAATTATATAATTCATTACAAAACATTAAAACTTTATAAAAGTTTAGGTATTCGAATAACAAAGGTTCACAGAGGTATAAAATTTACTCAGTCAAATTTCATAGCACCATATGTAAAATTTAATACTGAACAAAGACAAAAGGCGAAAAATGATTTTGAAAAAAGATTTCTGGAAATTAATGGTTAATGCCCCATATGGTAAGTCTATGCAATCTGTTAGAAACCAACAAAATATTAAATTATATTGTGATGAAGAAAAATTACAAAAAGCGATAAACAAACCTAATTTTAAACACAGAACTATATTTAGTAAACACCTGGCAGCAGTTCACAATTATAAAACGAAAGTATTGTTTAATAAACCAATTTATATTGGGCAAGCTGTATTAGATTTATCGAAATGGTTAATGTATAACTTCCATTACAATGTAATTAAAAATGAATTCAATGAAAACGTAAAACTTCTTTATGGAGACACTGGTAGCTTTATATATGAGATTAAAAATGCCGATTTCTATGAATTTATGAAAAACAATCCCGACTATTTTGATACATCTGATTATCCAAAGGATCATCCATTATATTCTGATAAAAATAAGAAAGTAATAGGGAAATTCAAAGATGAATTGAATGGTATTAAGATATTAGAATGCATAGGTTTAAGGTCAAAAATGTACAGTTACAGAACTGAAACGTCTGTTTCGAAAAAATTAAAAGGTATCAAAAAAGCAGTATTGAAGAAAGAAATAAGTTTTGAAGATTACAAAAATTGCTTATTTAATCAAAAAGAATACTTCCATAGACAGAAAGTGATCAGGAGTCATAAACATGATATATTTACTGAAGAAGTAAAGAAAAAGTCTCTAAGTTGGAAAGATGATAAAAGATACCTTTTACCTAATTCTACAGATACATTAGCTTATGGACACGTATTAGTATCATCATAGGTACGTTCATGGACATTGTTGAATAAATCGCTATTTTTGATTAGTGTTGAAGTAATAAATTAAGAAAACAATAATTACAATTACGATAATAAACATAAGAACAAAAATAATAATTTTTAATTTATTAACTTGTTGAATGAGACTTGAAAACTTTTTTCGTAATTTTGGATATTCTTCATTGAATATATTTAAATTCTTGAATACAGTACTTTCCATTTAATTTACAATTTTTGAATCTTTTCATTTATTGCTCTCATATTTTTAGTATGTCTTTCAAATATTTTCAAAGTTCTTTTCTTTACATCATCGATGTTTGATGGTATTACTACTGTTTTGTTTCTTAATTCTGCTAGCTTCTTAGGATCATAATTATTGTAGTTATCTAATTTATATTCCAATTCATCTATTTTATTATTAGGGGACTCTAGCTCACAGTCAGTCATAATTAATTGTTCAAGGAATAAATTAGCTGCTTTTCTTGCAATATATTTATCTACAACTTCTTGTTTGAAACCAACTATTTTTGCTCCATCTTCTAATCTGTCTATTTCAGTAATAATAGGTTTTAAATCTTTTTTCCATTTTTCTTTCTCATCGTTGGGAATGTATGAAACTAGTTTGTCCATTTATGACTGAAAAGTTTCTAAAGATTTACTAATTAATTCATCTGTTTCTTCATCTAAACTTATATTTTTACGACTACCTGCTTTATGTTCTACATTATCGAATATTTTTTTATTTTTTATTTTATTTTTTTTCTCTTTTGTTCCCAATTGTTCCGATTTGTTCTTTTTTGTTCCGGATTGCTCTGGTTTGTTCCCGTTTGTTCTCGTTTTACATGCAATCTTAATTAAGGGAATTTCTGGAAATACTTTTAGATTTGCAAAAATCTGTCTTTGTTAGTTCTTTATTTACTGTAGAATTGAGATATTCAATGGCAAAATTACGATTTCTCATTTGCGTTACTTCATTGATATTTCTTGGTATATTTAGTTTTTTATCTTGAGTAAAAGATAGTAACTATTTTTAAATTGTTGGAGTTCAGATTGTTGTCTTGTTTTTAATGGTGTGTAATACTCTGCAACAATTTTACTGTCTTTCGTATTTGTCATTTTTTTTAAATTTATTTTAGAAATTTTGTCTAATATTAAACTTTTGTTGGTTATGGTTTGCCATGTAATAGAGATTTGTTTTCGGTCTAATTTGACTTGTATGGTTAAAGGCAATTTATACCCCTTCTTATAATTAAATTATTATAAATAAATATAAAAATCAATGATCTTTCCCAATGCAAATAATTGTGTTTATATTTTGCTACAGCTTTCTGATAACCAGTCCAATTTTTTTCTCTTCACCTGAGTTCATCATGCCTCGTGGTAGAACAAAGAATGGACAGAATACACGCACAACTCCCACAACAGCAACAAAACGCGAGATAAGGACACGGTCACACGACACACTTCAGCTAGCTGCAGTGAGTGACTTACTTGTTCACAAGTAAATATTGTGTGAATGTTCAATATTTGTATGTTTCTGTATTTTTTCCCAGGGTACAAGCTCCGACGGTGAAGTTGTGAGTGTAGGTGGAACTGCTGCTGTCTATGGAAACAAAGTAAGTTGTTGTTGTGTGAGTAATTAAATAATTTAATGACTTTTAGTTACAGAAACCAAAGATCGAGTGTAGTTCAGCACTGTTTTCGGAGATCAAGGCAACAGACCACTTTGTTGATAAGACAAAAATGATAGAGGTGCTTTTCGATGATTCAGAATATATTTTGATAACAAGACCAAGACGATTCGGCAAATCTACCATCATGAACATGGTCAAAGAGTTTGTGAATAAGAAGGTATACACAACAGGAGATAAAGTAGGACAAGAAATCCTGAGATCAACAGAAAATGATCGTGCATTTCCTGAGATGAATTTGCGTCTGTTTGAAGATGGGAACTTGGAAATTTCCAAGTGGGATGAGTTCTCTCGCCATCGTGGGAAATATCCGACCATTCACCTAAATTTCCAATCGATTGGTCATGGTAATGATTATCTGGGAATTTTGCGTAAGTTTAGGAATGTCGTAAGAGGTGCATTCGATCAGCACAAATATTTACTGTGGTCAACTGAAAAGCAGCTTGACAGATTCGATAAAGAACAGTTTGAAAAATACCTGTGTCCAAAACCAACAGAGGAAGCCATATTTGAGATGATAGCAAGCAGCCGAGAACTAGAAATAACAAGGAAATCAGTGGAAGGTTTATTGTCAAACCAAATAACAGAAGCTTTGCCATTCCTAGCTCAAGTTTTACACCAACACTACAATCATGAAATTTATCTTTTCATTGACGAGTACGACGCGCCCATTAACAACACACTCTTCAAAAATACAGATTTTTGCGAAAAAGTTAATGGCCTGCTTACCGTTTTCTTTAAAAAACTTTTGAAGCGAGAAAACAGTTTCATAGCTCGTGCTTTAATCACAGGGATATCTTATATGAGTTCAGTAGGCTTGTCAGGAGTGAACAATGTGAAAAAACACATGTTTCTCAGAGGAGCACTGGGTGGTGATGATAGGTATGAAGTATTTTATGGCATAACAGAAGAAGAACTGGAGCAGCTCACAACAAAGTTTATTGAGAAGTTTTGGCAGGGCGTGAACAAACTCCCTAAAGAAAAAGTGGAATCATATTACAACGGATACCAAAGTATTGGACAGAGTAGAGTCCAGATATATCCTATTTGGTCAATTGTGCACGCTCTAAAAAATGGAAAGCTAAGCAATTATTGGGAGGAGTCTGGAATCATGGCGAGCGGAAGACAGGGAGTTAACATACCAATTGTTCGGATCGCAATTGAAAAGTTGTTGTCGGGAAGACACATCAAATGTGAAATTCCATATAAATTAGAGCTAGAACACCTCCAAGACCTGAGGGATGTAATTTTGAAGTGGGAAGAGAAAAGGACTCTCTTAAAACCTGATGTTTTCGTTTCCTTTCTGATGCAACAAGGGTATTTAATGTATAAAAAAAATATATCAGGAGACATATTTGAAGTTAAAATTCCTAATACACTTATTGAGAACGAATTTAGAAATCTGTTCAAAACGTATGTTGGAAATAATTATGATCTTCTCATTACAAATGTAACGGCTGTGTTCGATGAGTTCCCAGATGATCCAGATGATTTAAGTGATGAAATTGTGAAGAGGTTAATTAGTTCTATGCAGGAGGTATTTGAACATGTGAGCGAAAAATGGTACCAATGCAACGAAGACGCGTACCATTGTGTGATTTTCCACTGTTTGTGTAAGTCATTAAAGTACATGTGTTGCAGTGAACTGTCGGGAGTGGAAGGGAGACTTGACATTGCGTTCAATTCAGAAAATATAGCAATAATAATTGGGGTCAAGTACCGTCAGAGTGCATTAAAAGCTTTTAAACAAATTGAAAGTAAACGCTATGTAGAAATTTTGAGGAAAAAGTTATCAAATGAAAATATCAAATGTGTTTGTATGGGATTGAATGTGAATAACAACAATAAAGTAAGCATTGCCTATAAGAATGCAGATAAGTCTGGTTCACCACGTGTGATTTCTTTGAAAAATGAAGACTGAAATGTGCCTGTTGTGTTTATTACATTGTTAAATTCCGTTTCTAAATCAGGTTAAACAGTAGGTTTATGAAACGTGTAAAATGAGTTTATAGTTATTATATTCAAATAAAGGAATTTGCAAAAATTTTACTCGCATCTTTAAAATATTTTTTTAACTTTCAAACTTAAAATAATATATTTTTGGCCGGTTGTATAAAGATGTGCCAACTAACATGATTTTAACTGATCATGTGACCCCTTTTTGAACGTGTTGATTGTTTTATTCATGTTTAATTGATTGTCAAAATCTTGTTAAAGTAGACACAGCTTTATACAACCGGGGCTTTATAATTTTATTATGATGAAAAACAGTAAAATAATAAAAAAATCTTATCCATGGCGACCAAAGGTGGGTGTTTTGCAATTTTTTTTATATAAACAAATACAATAATTCTCAATAATAATTATTTCTTTTCAGTATGTAATGTATCATATTTCAAACTTTTTAATGTAATGACAGTTTTTACCGTACTAGTGCGGTAAAGAGAAGTTTAGCAGTTTTCATTGCAATTGCTTTCACTTGAATGCATGTTAAAAAAATAAACAACTTCGTAACTAGGGTATGTATTATGTATCGTAAAATTTCATTTTTTTAATCAATAAGAAAATTAGAATAAAATATATAATCCGAAAACGACTGTATAAGATCCATTATAGGCATGTTGGTAAGATATTCGCGTTCAATCCAAGGGGTCTCGGGTTCGAATTATTGCGAAACCAACTTTTTTTATTTCGTAATATTGCGCAATTTGATGTATTATTGTAGCTGATTAGAAATTATAATGGACAAGACCTAAATAGCTCAGTTAGTAAAGAGTTAGATAGGTAATTACAAGGTTTTGAGTTCGATTCCTATCGCCGCCTTTTTTATTGAGAATGCAGTTGTTCTTAAGTCTGAACTGGTGAGATCTCGAGTGGCCATAGAGATTGAGGACCCACGAAGATTGACGGGCAACTGAGTGCTGCCAAATATTCTCAAAACATTTCTCGGTTTTGGGACTCTTCCATCTATTCATGACTTACAGTAATATCGAACAACAATGACCTGTCCTGTTGATTCGCCAAAGGCTCATGAGTCGAAGACAAATTCAGGATTGATGGTCGTTCCGATGATTCTCCTCGATAGACACATACCTATAAACGGTATAAGCTGTCGTGAAAGAGGAGATGCTGTAAGAATAGATCGGATTATAGTCGGAATGGAAACGGAGAATGTTTTGCACATATTTTTATTAATTCTGTGAATATTCTGAATCCAAGAATTATCATGAAGGCATAGTCGAATATTGGGGTGTCGAAAACAAATATTTCCATGCCATGACAACGTTTACGTTCACGTCTTTGTTAAAATTACCAACGCTTGATCAACGTTAAACGTTGTCGTATACGTGTGATATTTTTTGATAATTAAGACAAACCGAACATGTTTACGATAACATTAAAGTTTTAATAGCGATCTCTAAATGAAAATCCATAATGGAGTGTTCAGATATTTTAGTAGACTTCGAACAATTAGGTGTATCTTTTTTATGTGCGTATAATAGTTGAATACAGTTGGGGTATGCAAAATGTATTTGGTAATAATTTTTAAGACCTTTGCCATGCGCCAATTGGCTTGGTCCAGAAATGAAAAGCTATTTTTGGGGTATCTAAAAACTAGGGAATTTATAAAGGTTTTTCCTGGTTTTTAAAATAATTTTACTTGGAGTGTCGAGGATTTTAAGTTGCTTTAAGTTGTTTTTCATTGATTTTTCCATGCGCCAATAGGCTTGGTCCAGAAATGAAAAGCTGTTTTGAGGTGTGTGAAATCTAGAGATTTGACAATGGTTTTAGAGCAGTTTTGAGGTAATTTTAATTGATTTTTGCATGCGCCAATTGGCTTGGTCCAGAAATGAAGAGCTATTTTTGGGGTGTCTAAAATCAAAGCATTTTGTAAGTTTTTTAGATCTTTTTCGGATGGTCACTTTTGGGAAAACACTAAATTTGTAGGATTCTACCCTGTTTTTCGTGTGCCCAATTTTTGGTGGCCTACACATATTTGGGAACTTTTGGGGTGGATAAAAATTAATGATTTTTGAGAGGTTTTAGGCCCTATTCGGTTGTTTGCTTTTGGGCAAACAGCTAAATTTCTAAGATTTTGCCTTGTTTTTTAAGACGCCAAATGTCCTGGCCCAGAAGTAACAATTTATATACTACTGAATGATGATGAACTTGGAAGAAATTATGAGGATATGTTTACCTTAGATGAAATAAAAAAGATTGAGAAATTATTAAAAATACAAATAGTTATAATTTGTTCAGAGAATTTCAATAATATAATTTATAAAGGTGAATATAGAAAATTAAAAATATATTTATATAAAAATCATTTTGACGTTATAAACAGTTTAACAGGAATCCAGTTTTTTTCGTTTCCTTTATTTCTTCTCTTGAATATAATTTGTTAATAACTTTTTCTATTTCTTTATTACTTTTCTTTGAGTAATCTTCAAATGGATTAAATGCCTTTTTCCACTTGGGGGGAGCATTTCTTTGTCTTATTAGGTAATCTGGTTCAAATCTTTTCTCATATTTCATTTCCAACATAATTACCTTTAACTTTTGTTGTTTAATTTTATCAAAATTTTCAGGATATATTTTTCTAACAATATCTTGTAAATTTCGTAATGTTGGTTTAATATTTAAATTATTAAATGTTTTTTTCTTTTTTTTCTTCTGCACTTGTTGATCCATTTATAAGACAAAAAATTTATTAAATAATTTTGTTTAGTCTATTCTTGTGGATGTTAGTATTCAAGTGATCTTTAAGATAATATTTACGAACTTGTTTTCCACATTCACAATTAATTTTTTCTGAATTAATAATACAACTACATTCTTTACAGATAAAACCTATTCCATCTCCTGATAATTTATTATTATGAAATTGATCATAACACTTTTCTATTTTACAACAACTACCTTTTTTATTTTATTAATTCTGTTTTTATGAATATTAGAATTTAAACTAACGTGATTCAAGTTGATTCATATAGCGTCTATTTTTTAAATCTATTGAAATAAAACCGTATTGTTTCCAGAATTTATTACAAATATTTTTAAATTCTTTTAATGTCATGTCACTTCCAACAAAATCTTCCCATATCTTTTTAGTATACCTAATGCTCACTTTGTTCAAATATTATTAAAAAATTAAGATTTGTTCTAATTACTTTCAGATCCACAAGACTATAAGATTGAGATAAATAAATACAAGATATATTTTTTGGTCTTGATCTAACAAAATATTCTTTTATAATTCCTTGTTTTTCCAAAATACAATCGTCAAAAATTATTAAACTATTTGGTTCACACATCATCAACAGGTATTACATCATCACAATTATCATAAAAATGTGTTTCAATATCTATGTCATTAAATATTTGTTGTAATGTTTGATAAATTGGTTGTTCTATTGATTTTGTGAAAATATATAAATTTTCATATGGTATCCAATATTTTGTGATAATATTCCATAATAATGTTGTTTTTCCCGATCCAGATTTTCCAATAATTAAACATCTAAGTGGTAATGGAAATATGGAGTTTGATTCTTCTTTCTGAAACTCTATAGGAGTTATTTTATATTTTTTCATTTATTCCTAATTTTTTTTATTTATAAATGTCACTACTAAAGCTCAACGGAAAACAATCTATTGCTTCTCTTAATTTCACTAATATAATTAGTGATAATAGAGTTAGTGTTGATGAGAATTATGAAATCGGTGTCTCTGATCATTATTTTAAAGATTTTAAATTCCTGAAGGTATTTACTTAAATTCAGATACAAGAATATCATTTGGTAACAATGAAACATATATAATTTTCTTGAGTTCTGTCTTTATACCATTTTAAAAATTCTTTTCTTTGTTCTTGTTTCATAGTATCCGGACTATAATATTTGGTATCAGGAATTTTTCCAACATAATTTTGATTTTCTGGAATATTAAATAAATGTGGAAAGAATCCTTTTTTTAGTTCTGTTAATCCAAATGTTTTTGGAAATGATGATAATGGTCCTGGAATAAAGTTCATTGAATCTATAATTTTTAATCTGATTGATGGAATTTCTAACAACATTAATTTAGTACCATTGTATATTGTATAAGGTTTTATACCATTCCCAACACAATTACTCCAAAAGGTATACAATATTTAACAACATTTATATTATCATTACCAAAGAAAATTATTAAAGGAGAAGGTCTATTTAATTATCTACTTAATAAGTTACCATTACCTGAGATGCATCTACCAGGATATAATTACTGTGGTCCTTTTACTGATCTAGATAAAAGATTAATAAGAGGTGATAAACCAATTAATAAATTAGATGAAGGTTGTCAAGAACATGATATATTTTATAGAGATAATAAAGATACAAAAGAAAGACATAAAGCAGATAAAGTTTTAGAAAATATAGCATGGGAAAGAGTAAAATCTAAAGATTCAACTATTGGTGAAAAAATAAATTCTTGGGGAGTTACAAATATAATGAAATTAAAGAGACATTTTGGAATAGGTTTGAAATATTAATATTTTCTACTTTATAAATGGAATATAAATTAAATCTAAGTGAATATCAATCAAAAAAAATTATTGCAGCACATAAGAAGAAAGTAGACATTATAATTCAACTAAAATCTTATCAAATTGATACTGGAGACCGAAAATTTCAATTAGATGCTAGACAAATTAATAAATTAAACAAAGCAAAAAAAGAAGGAGTTGGTACTAGAATAAAATTAAAATATGGTCAAATAAAACAAGGTGGGTTCTTAGCAGCAGCAGCAGCTATAGCTGGTATTGGCGCAGCTGTTGTTAAAGGAATAACAACCATTGTAGAGGCAGTGCATAATAAACAAGCAAAAGATAAAGAATTAGAAGAAGAAAAGAGACATAATAAACAATGGAAGGAAAAGGATTAAAAAAAACAAAAATCAAGAAATAAAACCATTAACAAATCTTGATATTGGAAAATATGGTAAAAATATTAAAAATTTTAGAGGTTGTTATATGAAAGATGAATTACCTAAATATCCAAGAGAAAGTGAATGTGGAATATTAAATTTAGAAACTTCATATCAGAATGGATCTCATTGGACTGCATGGATAAAACAAGGAAATGTTAAATTTTATTTTGATTCTTATGGTGATGCATCTCCTCCTAAAGAATTAGTAAAATATCTAGGAATGGATAATCTTTATTATAATTATGATAGAATTCAAAACTTTGATGATCCACCTATTTGTGGTCATTTATGTTTATCACTGTTGAGTAATTTTTTTACTAACTAAATGGAACCAATATTCGAGAAATATTCAACAAGAGTTGAAAAAAATGAATTTCATGAATTTCAACCAAACTCAATATTAAACCTTAATATTGTAAATAAAGACACAACTATTAATGTTGAAATGGGAGATGAATTGGTTGGACCTAGTTTCAGTCTTGTTACATATGGACGATATATAGGTACACAAAGAAGATGATAAACAATATGGTAAAGTATCAGAATAATTGAAACATATATAATATGGTAAAGATTCAAATGTAAAATTAGTTGATGATTTTATGAACAAATTCTTTAAACAAAGTGAATTTTTATGTAATAATAGAACTATAGAAAAAATTGAATATCCTGGAATATTAAGTACTGTACTAGGAACAATAAATAACTCATCAAATAATAATGGGCCCCAAATAATTTCAGGTTTTCAATCTAGATTCATAGGAGGAGGTTACTTTGAGGCAATATGCAGTTTGGGTGATCTTGGATTTGGATTTTTTAAAGATCTTAAGTACCCAATATATAAACCAAATTTACAGTTTATATTTACTAGAAATAGTGATAATGATGCAATATATAGATGGAAAAATGCTGATGGAAGTGGTTTACCTTATCAAGGAAAGATTATTATAGAACAACTTGTAATAAGAGCTAATAAACCTGTATATGAAAATATTGCTAAAATACAGTTAATTAATGAATTGAAACAATTATCTTTGGAAAACCAGTATAAATTTTATTTTAGAAAATGGCAATGTATTCAACATAAAAATGTAATTGGAAAAGCTTTAACATTCACTATATCAGATCAGTATCGAAGTATACGTGCTCCTTTATTTGGAATTGTTGTATTTCAAACAAATAGATTAGATGATCAAGAAAAAGATTCAAGTTGTTATGATCATTGTAATGTTAAAAATATTAGGTTCGAAGTTAATGGGGTATCATATCCAGAGAAATCACTTAATTTAGACTGGAATAATGAGAAATATAGTATTGCTTATTATTAGAATCTTAGCAGAGTTTTAATATGTTTTTACCGGTACTGTGTGTAAAATAAAACGTTTTGTTACTTATCTAATATCTGTTTATTCAACATTCAACATGTACACCATTCGTACATCGTGTATAACTATATACTACCAACTACTGAACTACGTTTTCTTTTGGTTGGCACACTGCCAGTAAGGAATGAGCGCGTAATTACAAAAATACTTTAACACTCCCACGAATTACATGATCATTCCTTAATTCCCTAAACTTAAGATATAACACATACATCTTTAATTTAAAAACTTATACATGTAGTATACATGGCTTAATGCCCATCATATCTCTAAATTTATTAAATTTGAGACTTGTTAATGGTTTCGTAAATATATCGGCAATTTGATTATTTGTTTGAACATATACAATATTTACCAAACCATCTGCAAATTTCTCTCGCAGAAAGTGATAATGAATGTCAATGTGTTTAGTACGCCTGTGATACACGGGATTTTTAATTAATTTGATAGCACTCTGATTATCAACTTTTAAAACGATTTTATCACTCGCGTTCACATCCACATCCTTTAGTAGTTGTTTTAACCACATCATTTCTCTCGTTGCTGACGAAGCTGCTACGTATTCGGCTTCGGTTGTACTGAGCGATACCATATTTTGTTTTCTGGATGACCAGGTAATCGCACCGCCACACAACATGAACACATAACCACTGGTAGAACGTCTAGTATCTGGATCTCCAGCGTAGTCTGCATCCGAGTAGCCTTCCAAATCCAAGTGTTCACTCTCTGATGAATATTCAATTCCATAGTTCTTGGTTGACTTTAAGTATTGAAGTATTCTCCTCACAGCATTCCAGTGAACCCGTTTTGGATCATTTTGGAAACGACACACTAGGTTCACAGCAAATGCAATGTCAGGTCGAGCTGTAATTGCAGCAAACATAAGCGACCCAACTGCCTCTCTATATGGCTCACTAAGTGTTTCAGTTGTAGTATCGGTTGAACTTAATACAGTATGCACATCAGTTGGCAAATTTAGTGGCTTAACGTCCATAAGATTGAACTGATTTCAAATTCTGTCAATGTAAGAATTCATGTGAATAAAGATAGACGTGTCCTTTCTTTGTTCTATTTGAATTCCTGCAAAACGATTAACCTCTGTCACTATAATGTCAAATTTTCTTTTAAAATCGTCAAGAAAATTGTCCAAGCTGGCACGCACTTTAGTCATTATTAATCCATCATCAACATATAATGCTAATATTATTTTTGAATTATTCAAAGTTCCTATGTAAACACAACTGTCCACACTGCATTGTGTAAATCCATATGTTTTTTGAAAACTGTCAAACTTTTTATTCCAGCATCTGGGTGATTGTTTAAGTCCATACAAAGATTTTCTTAATTTGCACACTAAATTTTCTTTTACACTTACTCCTTGAGGTACATCCATATATATCTCTTCTTCCAAGTCACCATACAAAAATGCTGTTTTGACATCGAATTGGAGTATTTCCAAGCCATACTTAGCGGATAGGGCTAGTAGCACTCTTATTGTGTCAAATCTAATTGTTGGCGAATAGATTTCATTATAATCTACTCCTTCTGTCTGACTAAATCCTTTTGCACATAAACGAGCTTTGAATCGTTCAACACTTCCATCTGTTTTGTACTTAACTTTAAAAACCCATTTGCAACCTATTTTCTTCTTTCCTGGGGGTTGTGGCATCAGCTCCCACGTTTTGTTTGTTTCTAAGGCATCTAACTCTTCACTAACTGCTTCTTTCCATTTTGGTGCATTTTCACAAGTTACTGCTTCTTCGTAGCACTCTGGAATAGTAAGTTCAGTATAGTAAAGTTCATAACGTTTTGGTTTATGTATGTCTTCCTTGTTACGTAGGTTGTATTTCTTTGAAGTTTCAGATTCATTATATTCATCTTCTTCAGGATCATTTTGTTTTTCTTCTTTGAACACATTTTCTGGTTCACTCTTTTCTGTACCATTTTGTATTTCTTTTTGATCTATTTCTTCAATTGGTAATACAGGAACTGTATTTATTCTTACACTTGCTACTGTATTGTCTTCTTTGAAAATCACATGTCTTGACTTTTTGATTTTCTTCGTCTCTTGATCAAATAAACGATAATTTGTTGAATCTCCATCATAACCAACAAATAATAATTTTTTACTTTTAGGAGAAAATTTATTTCTAAGTTGTGAGTCTATAAACATGTATGCTTCACTACCGAATATTCGAACATGTCCATAATCTGGTTTCTTTCCGGTCCACATTTCATAAGGAGTCATATTAGGTGTCTGAGTGGTCGTCGTGCGGTTTAGTAAATATACTGCAGTATTTACAGCTTCTGCCCACAGATATGTTGGCAAATCCTTACTGTAAATCATTGAACGAGCACTCTCAACGATTGTTCTCATATCTCTTTCTGCACGTCCGTTTTGCTCTGGAGTATATGGAGCTGTTGTTTCTAATAAAATTCCTCGACTGGATAGATACTGTTTAAAAGGCTGATTACAGTATTCTGTTCCATTATCAACATGTAATGTTTTTACTGAATGACCAAACTTATTCTCACATAATCTGGTAAATTCCCTAAAACAGTCTAAAGCATCGTTTTTATGTTTAATAAAATATATAACACAATAACCTGAACAGTCATCTTTAAAAATGATGAAGTACTTGGCACCACTGACTGAACGAACTGACATCGGCCCACATACATCACTATGTATAAATTCTCCGACCTTTGTTTTTCGCTTCTCATTTACTTTAAAAGGTAATTTATGTTGTTTTCCATAAATACATCCCTCACAAAAGAAATTTTCAATTTCTAAGGTTTCAACGTTCCTTATCAATCCCTTTTTAATCATTTCGCTAATTGTTTTGATATTCACATGACCTAATCGTTCATGCCATACATTTAAACTGGCATTGCTAACAGCAACATTGGCTTCGTTTGGCTTAACAGGTTTAAATGACATTTGATAAAGATTATTTGAATTACGAACAGCTGTAGCAGCTAATCTCCCATTTTCAAATATTTTGGCAGCATTTTCATCTTTAATGATAACCATACCTTTGTTTGTAACAGCACCTTCAGAAAACAGATTCTTTCTCAAACCAGGAACCAGTAACACATTAGTAATTATCGAATCATACCATTTTTTAATAGTTTCTTGATCTTCACTGTTCCTTTTCCAATCACAGGTAGTTCTTCATTGTTACCTAGTTTCACTTTGAAATCGTTCACTTCACATAAGTCAGTCACTATTTCTGGTTGGAAAGTCATATGTGCCGAGGCACCACTGTCCATTATCCATGCATTGTCACTATCTATTTCACTAGATATACTTGTACATTCAATATTAAATGCAGAATGTTCACCACCATTACTGGATTTGTTGACTTTTCTAAGTTCACGACAATTTTTGGCATAATGTCCCTTCTTATAACAGTTATAACAAATCACGTTCACTTTCTTATTTTCTTTGTTTGCTTTTTGTTTACTGTAACAACTTTTATGTTCTGAAGTTTTACCTGAAACTACAAGTAACCTTGATATCAAGTTTGTTATTGTTTGTTTTGAACTATCTATCGATAACCAAGCTTGTCTGAAATTATGAAACTTAGTAGGCAATGTACTCACAATTTTGGTGATTATAGCAGCATCACTAACTGTATCTCCAGTTTCCTTTATTTGTCTAGCTAAATTTTCAATTGTGGCAATATGCTGTGCAATGTTATCATTTCTATCCATTTTATATTGATAGAATTTCTCATGCGCCATTAACTTACTTGTTTCACCTTTCTGCTCATAAATGGAATCTAGTTTTGTGAACATTTCATGTGCAGATTTACAATTTTCAATTAGTGTTATTTGTGATAACTCTAATGCCGAGGTAATTAAGAACATGGCGGAAGCATCTTTCTTATTCCATACTGTTAATTCCTCATCGTGACCTTCATTTGGTTTGATTTTTGTACCTTGTGCAATTTCATCTAGGGCTTTTGCACGTAGAGCACACTTTACCAAGAATTTCCACTGATGGTAGTTCTTTCCATCAAACTTACAGATATTAAAAACGTTAGCAGCATCCATTTTCGACGCTTCTACACACCGTAACAAATCAACTTACTCGCAAAAACTAACTTCGTACACAACGATTAACAGCAACACATGCCTGGGGCCATAACCTATTAGAATCTTAGCAGAGTTTTAATATGTTTTTACCGGTACTGTGTGTAAAATAAAACGTTTTGTTACTTATCTAATATCTGTTTATTCAACATTCAACATGTACACCATTCGTACATCAAGTATAACTATATACTACCAACTACTGAACTACGTTTTCTTTTGGTTGGCACACTGCCAGTAAGGAATGAGCGCGTAATTACAAAAATACTTTAACACTTATAATATTTACTGTGATTACAAAATAGTATATTAAAAAACGAGTTTCATAAGGCACCATTTTGCCGCACGAGATCAGTTTAGAAAACGAGCCGCTTGCGGCGAGTTTTCTAAAGAGCGAGTGCGGCAAAAGGCCTTATGAAACGAGTTTTTTATACTATTTTTTCTATTTTGCGTTTTTTACATTAATAAATTGCTTAAATTGGAATTATTTAATTTGAAAGTTCAGAGTTTAATTTTTATATAGAGCATGCAGTTGATCACATTGATACTCGACATTTTCAAATTTAAATCTTGCTATCCGCGAAGTATATTATATTACATATTATTTATTAATTTTCGTTAACATTACTTGATATTTCATTTAAAAATATAAACATGAGTGACATAGAAACATATGTATGTTGTTGACAATTGTATACAATATACGTTGTTTGTATAAAATACGGATATATATCATATCTGTCAAATGTACATAAATTCTTAAAATCAAATGACAGCAATGATATTTATTTCTGTATTCGAACAACGCCAACATTGGAAAATGAAAAAAAGCGTATCGAAATGGAGCTCATTTCGATACTGTTTTGGGTTTCATAATGAGTTCATTTCGAACGCAAAATAGAAAAAATATTTTATAAATCATATCTAGAGTTACCTTTAATGTATTTAGATTTAGATAAATTTAAAAATGAAAGACCAATGTATGTAATAGATATGACTAATCAGTCTGAAAGTATCTCAAACACAAAAAATAATATTGTATTATATGGTGATTTTGATAAAAATATTGATCCACCAAGTGGTGGTAAAGAAGGTATTGTTTGTTATATTTGTTTGATGTCTACTTCCGAAATTATTTATGATGTTATAAACAATACAATTACAGAGAATATTTAAAAAAATTTAGATATAAATGAAAGAAGAAAAAATTAAACACATTATAGATTTATTTAAATTTGATAAAACATTAAAACTGTTTTATGAGGAAGAATTAGATTATTATGATTTGAGGATAAGTTTTATATTATCACCAATTAAAGAATCATATACCGATGATGAACAAACGTTAATATTGGAATGTTTAATTATCTTAGAACAAAGTAATAGAAATGAAAAACTTTTGGAATTGTTAATGTTTGTAACTTTAAATAATACACTTTTATATATTTATTTATTGTTTATTATATAAACTATTTTACATTTTAATATTTATAAACCACACACAAACACAACTTAACAACAACTCTTCTTTATGTCTTATTATCATTTCTTTCTTGTTGGTTCAGTACTACCAACTTTGTATTCTTAATAATACCTACTTAATAATACATAACTAAAAGTAAACAAAAGTAACTAATATTTAACACGCCTCCTTACTTTTGGGTGACTTTTAATAAAAATCTAAATTTATAATGTTTTTGCTTACTCAAAGACTTTGTAAATATGTCAGCAATGTTATCCTGACTATCAATTTTAACAATATCAATAGTCTTATTTAAGTAATTTTCATTTACATAATGGTAATGAGTTTCTATATGTTTTGAATTCTTTGATAAATTTCCATATTTAGATATAACTACTGCACCAGAATTGTCTTCATACAAATTTATAGGCTTGTTGAATTTAATATTAAATGATTCTAAGATACCCTTCATAAAAATTACTTCTGTAACAGCTTCTGATAATGCTACATATTCCGCATGTGTACTTGACTTTGTTACAGAGTTCTGTTTGCGTGATCTCCAATAAACTGAGTTCCCAAATAATCTAATTACAAATCCTGATGTTGATCTTCTATCATTTATGTCGCCTGCCCAATCAGCATCAACGTAACAATCCATTATATTAATATTTTCATTTTTCAAATAAGTTAATTTATAATCTTTTGTTTTATATAAATATTTTAAAATTCTCAATGCATATTTGAAATGCTCCTGATTATAACTTGATTGGAATCTACTTAAATAATTTACACAAAATGATATATCAGGTCTGGTGCCTGTTGCAATATATAACAATTCTCCTATTAAATTTCTAAATTTAATATTATCTTCTACTATTTTACTTGTCATTAAATTTAAATTTATTTCCATAGGCGTATCATATAGTTTTGAATTTTTTATTTGATATTTTTGTGCTAAAGATTCAATGTAACTTTTCTGATCTAAAGTCATTTCTACATCATTATATTCAATGTTAATTCCTATATAACTTTTTACTTTGCCCAAATCTTTAATGTTAAATTTACTCGCTAACTTAATTTTAACTTGTTCTATTTGTCTTTTATTTTTACTACATATTAATAAATCATCAACAAATAATAAAATATATATTGAATCATTACCTGAATTTTTAACATATAAACAGTAGTCGTAATTATTTCTTTTAAATCCTAATTGAGTAATATAATTATTAAAATGTTCATACCATGCACGTGGGCTTTCTTTTAGACCATACAAAGCTTTTTTTAATTTATACACTTGGTTAATTCCCTTTTCGTATCCTTCAGGTTGTTTAACGTATACTTCGGATTCTATCTTGCTGTTCAAAAACGCTGTTTCTACGTCCATTTGATCAATGTTTAAATTGTACCTACAACAATATGCTAATAATAGTTTTAACGTTTGCATTTTTGCCACTGGTGAATATGTATGTTCAATTAATTCTTGCTGTTGAAAACCTCTTACAACTAATCGAGCCTTGTAACTGTCATTGCTTTTCCGTTTGTATAACCATTTCACATCTAATATATTTTTATCTTCTGGTTGTTGTACCAAATCCCATGTGTAATTTTGTTGAATACTTCTTATTTCGTTATCCATTGCATTTTTCCAATTTATGGAATCTATACTTCTCATCGCCTCCTTAAATGTTTGCGGTACTGTCGCATTGCAATAATTTACATATATAATATAATCATCAAGTTTTGAAGGAAGTTTTCTTTGTCGTTGAGGCCTTTTTAAATCCACTTCCTCGTTAGTATCATCTAAACTTTCATCATCTTCATCTGGACCCTTTTCATTTTGCTCATTGTTAACCAACTCAATGCATTTAACTTCTTCTTCAATAATTTCTACATGTCGTGCAATCTTTATTTTATCATTTACAAGTATACGATATCCCACATCTGTATACCCTAATAATATGCCTGCTTCAGCTTTTTTATCCCATTTTGATGCTCGTTTCTCCTCAGGTATACGAACGAAAACTTTGCTCCCGTACAGTCGTAAATTTTTTACACTAGGTTTTTCATTAAAAAATATCTCATAAGGAGTTTTCTGTTCAGTAGTGTTTGCTAATGTTCTGTTATGTAAATATGCAGCCGTTCTAACACATTCCGGCCAATATTTAATATCCACCTTTGCCTCAGCTCGTAAGCACCGAGCTATATTCATAATTGTTTGATTAAAACGTTCAGCTGTTCCATTTAGCTGATGCACGTATGGTGGGCACGGGTTTAGATATATTCCTTTTTCACGGATAAAGTTATAAATTTTTGAGTTCATATATTCTGTTCCATTATCACATCTTAATTCTTGTATATTTTTACCAGTTAAATTTTGAACAAGATTTACGTATTCTACCAGACAATCGTAAACTTGTGTTTTTGATTTCATGGTGTACACTTTTGCTAGTTTGCTATAATCATCTATAAATGATAGAAAGTACATTTCTCCCTGATTTCCTTTTGTTGTGTGTGGGCCATTTACATCTGTGTGAATTATTTGTAAAATGTCCTCTGCTCTCTTACGGTTATTTCCAAAAGGTAAATTTTTCATTTTATTTTCAATACACACCGCACATTTTAAATAATCACCCTCTAACTTTTCCGGAATTCCTTCTATTAGTTGTTTTGTACATAGAACATTTAAGTAATTAAAATTTACATGTCCTAACATTCGATGCCATTTTTCTTTTAATGTTAATTTATTTTCACTACATGTTGTATTTGCAAATGCTGATCTGTTATTATTGTCAATAAAACTTTTCATTTCATACAGATTTTCCTTTTTGATTGCTATGGCTATTAATTCACTGTTCATATTATAAATTTTTGAAATATTTCCATAAGAAATAATTTTATTATTGTTTGTAATTTTTGAATAACTTAATAAATTTGTTTTCATATCTTTTACATAAAATACATTATTCAAATTTATGACCACTTGTTTATTGTACACAGGAAATGAAGCTTTTATTTGACCAATTTTTGTCGCTAGCAATATGCGACCGTCTCCCACTTTTACATTCACTGGTGTTTTTAATGTCACAAAACTTTCAAAATAAATGTCATTGTTTATAATATGATCGGTACAACCACTGTCTAATAACCAGTTTATTTCATTTGGATTGACGATGCAAGTTTCACTTATTGTTGAAGTATTTGCTGTCACATAAAAGTTATTACATTCACTATTATTTCTACTTTCTGAATTTTGATGCCCACTGTAATTTCCATGTCCCCTATTTTGATAACCACGATAATTTCCACGTCCTGCATTTTGATAACCACTAAAATTTCCACGTCCTGCATTTTGATAACCACTAAAATTTCCACGTACATTTTGATATCCACGATAGTTTCCATAATTTCCACGTCCTAAATTTTGATAATGACCACGGCCACCACGATTGAAATTATTATGTTGCCCTTGAAAACTTGTTTGATATTTTTGTTGACAGTTCCTTTGAATGTGACCTACTTTACCACATCCATAACAACCTTGATTCCGTTGTGATGTCGAACCCGCTGCAAATGCATTTGATTTTGTATTTTTTTCTTTATCTTCACCATTGTCACTTTTGTCATTCATAAATTTTAACTTGATTTTCGTTTTTAAATATTCTACATTTCTTTCTTCTTTGGGTAAAACATCAATTAAATCACCCAGGTGGCTAAATGATTTTGGGAGTGCTCTTAACATATAATTTAACTTTTCATCCTCGTTGATTTTTGATCCAGCCGCTTTCAATTCATTTGTTGCTTTTTCAAATTTGTTAAAAAAATTTTCGGGGTCATCTTCTTCCTTTAATTTGATATTTTCTAAATTGCTTCTACAGATCATTTGTAATGCTGTCGATTCTTTGTTGTAAATTTCATCCAATTTTTTAATAATTTCAAAGGCGGTTTCCTGTTCACTAATTAATTCTAATTGTTTATTTGAGATAGCGCTATATATGTAGTTCGTTGCTTTGATGTCCATTTGTTCCCATTCATTTGCATTCTCAGTTGCAGTCCTTTCTCTTTCAGTTACTATTTTACATTTTTTAAATTGCAAAAATTTTAATATTCGTAGCTTCCATTTTGTATAATCGGAACCATCAAAGATCGGTACTGTTACATCATCTATTTTTATATACGTCGCCATTTTTGTTATATTAAATTTTTTGTTTTAACTTTTAACACTTTTATATATTTTTAATAACTACGCTCTGCTACCATGTTAATGTTTGTAACTTTAAATAATACACTTTTATATATTTATTTATTGTTTATTATATAAACTATTTTACATTTTAATATTTATAAACCACACACAAACACAACTTAACAACAACTCTTCTTTATGTCTTATTATCATTTCTTTCTTGTTGGTTCAGTACTACCAACTTTGTATTCTTAATAATACCTACTTAATAATACATAACTAAAAGTAAACAAAAGTAACTAATATTTAACAGGAATATTTATCAAAACTTGAAGATAGTGAACTTGTATTAATTTTGACATGGTTAGTAGATTTTAAATTACTTTTAAACAATGAAATATTAAATAATATCTGTAAGTATGATTTATACCAAAAATTAGAAATATTAGAAGAATTAAACATGATAATAATAATTAAAGAAATATTAATGCTAGTTGAATTAAAAAATTGATGAGTTAGAGATTGGTTGTGTCTTTTATTTTAGTATATAAATGAATCCAAAAGAATATATTGATGCCTTATTAGATATACATGATATTAAATATTCTTATGAAATCTACATTGAGGCTAAATGGAAAGAATTAGATAAAAAATATCATAATAAATATTTCATAAAAAATACTAAACTCAATGATTTTATATATCATTTAGCGTCTATGATTAAAAATTTTGAAAAATGGAATCTGGAGGTAGAAAATTATGCTTGTTCTTATATTAAACTAACTAGGTATATGTGATGAAACATTTTGGACGTTTTATTTTTATTTTGATTAGTTTAGATTTTACAAACAAGAATTACAAAAGACAACATTTTAATAAAGTGGTAGAGATTTTAATTTCATATCTTTATACAATTGTTCTGAAGGTGTCAAAATTTATAAAGTAACACTAATTCAGAAATTATTTTCATATTCTAAATATTATTTTCAATTTTTACATATTATCCTATTTTTTACAAAATGTACCCGGTGTGACTGAAAAACTCAAAAGTTTTTTTTTATTTTTTTTTAATTTTAATTTTTTAACGGTTTAAATTAGGGGTAAATGAGTGAAAAACTGGTGTTTTTTCATAAATATTCAATCTTTGACCGTAATTTTTGAAAAATATTCAATATTTGAACTGTTTACCTATTTTTTCATGATTATTATCCAAAAATCTTGTTGAAATTGTACTCAAATTTGATGATTTTTACCAAAATTTGATGATTTTGCATCATATTTTAAGGATTGTCCTAAAGGTACCCATATACTACTAAAGTAGTATATAAATTGTTACTTCTGGGCCAGGACATTTGGCGTCTTAAAAAACAAGGCAAAATCTTAGAAATTTAGCTGTTTGCCCAACAGCAAACAACCGACTAGGGCCTAAACCCTCTCAAAAATCATTAATTTTATCCACCCCAAAAGTTCCCAAATATGTGTAGGCCACCAAAAATTGGGCACACGAAAAACGGTAGAATCCTACAAATTTAGTGTTTTCCCAAAAGTAACCATCCGAAAAAGATCTCAAAAACTTACAAATTGCCTTGATTTTAGACACCCCAAAAATAGCTCTTCATTTCTGGACCAAGCCAATTGGCGCATGCAAAAATCAATTAAAATTACCTCAAAACTGCTCTAAAACCATTGTCAAATCTCTAGATTTCACACACCTCAAAACAGCTTTTCATTTCTGGACCAAGCCTATTGGCGCATGGAAAAATCAATGAAAAACAACTTAAAGCAACTTAAAATCCTCGACACTCCAAGTAAAATTATTTTAAAAACCAGGAAAAACCTTTATAAATTCCCTAGATTTTAGATACCCCAAAAATAGCTTTTCATTTCTGGACCAAGCCAATTGGCGCATGGCAAAGGTCTTAAAAATTATTACCAAATACATTTTGCATACCCCAACTGTATTCAACTATTATACGCACATAAAAAAGATACACCTAATTGTTCGAAGTCTACTAAAATATCTGAACACTCCATTATGGATTTTCATTTAGAGATCGCTATTAAAACTTTAATGTTATCGTAAACATGTTCGGTTTGTGTCTTAATTATCAAAAAATATCACACGTATACGACAACGTTTAACGTTGATCAAGCGTTGGTAATTTTAACAAAGACGTGAACGTAAACGTTGTCATGGCATGGAAATATTTGTTTTCGACACCCCAATATTCGACTATGCCTTCATGATAATTCTTGGATTCAGAATATTTACAGAATTAATAAAAATATGTGCAAAACATTCTCCGTTTTCATTCCGACTACAATCCGATCTATTCTTACAGCATCTCCTCTTTCACGACAGCTTATACCGTTTATAGGTATGTGTCTATCGAAGAGAATCATCGGCACGACCATCAATCCTGAATTCGTCTTCGACTCATGAGCCTTTGGCGAATCAACAGGACAGGTCATTGTTGTTCGATATTACTGTAAGTCATGAATAGATGGAAGAGTCCCAAAACCGAGAAATGTTTTGAGAATATTTGGCAGCACTCAGTTGCCCGTCAATCTTCGTGGGTCCTCAATCTCTATGGCCACTCGAGATCTCACCAGTTCAGACTTAAGAACAACTGCATTCTTAATAAAAAAAGGCGGCGATAGGAATCGAACTCAAAACCTTGTAATTACCTATCTAACTCTTTACTAACTGAGCTATTTAGGTCTTGTCCATTATAATTTCTAATCAGCTACAATAATACATCAAATTGCGCAATATTACGAAATAAAAAAAGTTGGATTCGCAATAATTCGAACCCTAGACCCCTTGGATTGAACGCGAACATCTTACCAACACGCCTATAATGGATCTTATACAGTGGTTTTCGGATTGAATATATTATGCTAATTTTCTTATTGATTAAAAAAATGAAATTCGCTTTGCATGCTACGCACTAGTGTACATAACAATTATTGTATCCAAATTAAATTTATTTTTTAAAGGTAAACACGCACGTAATACGCTCAATCGTGCAGCGCTTAAATTTAATAACGAATAACGCATTTTGACTTGGAGCGTTTTTATTAAACAGAAGACGGTTGATGGTCGAGCGTTGGTATCCTTCAAAAATACGCTGACACATCGGCCTACTCGTTTAAAAAAACGGGTTTACTGTAAAAGCAATTTTTTTTCCGTTATAGAAATTGTTCTTAATCTTATTGTCCAGAATGTCAATTATTGATTAATTGAAATTTGCGGTTATGTTATACTTTGTGACATTTGTCAATCTTATGTGCAATCGATATAATTTTAATGGAAATGAAAGCATTACAAGATAAATTAGTTTTATTGTGAATTACAAAAGGTGTTCAAAGTGTTCTCCCCCTGTTGCAATGCAACTGTTAATCCTCCGTTTCATATTTTCAAAAGCATTTTCCAACATCTGAACGGTTATAGCGTTGCATGCATTAGAAATTGCCTCTTGTAGTTCTTCAAGATTATGTGGGTTATTTTTGTAAACTGTGTTTTTCACATACGGATAAATGAAATAATCAAGAATCGTTAGGTCCGGACTGTGAGGCGGAAATTCAATGACTCGATTATCATAAAACTCGCGAATTCGAGCCACACTTTCCCTTGTTTTGTGAGCTGTTGCATTGTCCTGTTGGAAATACCCATGTAAAAGTTCGTCATCATGAAGATTTTGGAAAAACGGTTCAAGTAAATTATTTCGATA
Organism: Melolontha melolontha; assembly: GCA_935421215.2. Taxonomy (NCBI): domain Eukaryota; kingdom Metazoa; phylum Arthropoda; class Insecta; order Coleoptera; family Scarabaeidae; genus Melolontha; species Melolontha melolontha. The sequence continues at coordinate 41,989,816 of OW285238.1, forward strand.
TCTCTCAGCATTTATCGTTCCTTCAAAAACACAGGTCCAAATATACGCCTTCGAGAAACCGCTAGCCAAACACCAATTTTCTGCGGATGGAGAGGCGATTGAATAAACTCATGAGGATTCTCCGAAGACCAAATACGCATATTTTGTTTGTTTATATAGCCGGATAGGTGAAACCATGCTTCGTCCGAAAAATATGTTAAATCCAAAGTGTTGTTGTTATTTAAATTATTCAAAAACCACTGACGGTATTCTATTCGGACAGGAAAATCTCGAGGGAATAGCTCTTGAACGACGTTAATCTTATAGGGATAAAGATTTAAATTTTGTTTTAATATTTTTTGACAAGTTCCATATGATAGGTTTACTTCTTGGGCTAATCTGCGAAAAGATTTTTTGGGAGCCTGTTCCATTCTTACTGCAACATCTGCCACAATCTCAGGAGTTCTTTTTTTGGGCGCGCCACTACCAACTTTCCTACCTACAGTTCCAACATTACGAAATTTCGCCACACATGTGTAAATTTTTTAGACTAATTAAAATTTAAATTAAAAATTAGGGAAGGCATTTTGAAAATCATTGATGCAGTGCGGTACTGAATATGTCCATTCACCATTCTCTTGTCGTTCGGCGTTTTTAAAATAACATTCTGTAAGAAAAATCTTATGTTCTAAATCAAACATTTTGAAACTTCACTTTGACAATTCAAATTATAAATTAGTACTTATATACCAACTTAATTTAAATTTCACAAACTGCTCTAATTTAGAATTTAAATGATCGCGTAGTAGTATTCAACGATAGGCAACCAACAAGTCATTATTGTTACGTAGTTATAATTTGTTTTTGTAACACATCTTACTAAATTTGAGGTTCTTTTTAATTTTGTAATTGTGATATTAAAAAGCTTAGATATTTTTAAAATAAAGTTTAATGTAAAACGATAATATGGATGGCGCCATCTAGACCAGGATCGCGCGCGGCGCTGTTTCGGTCGATAATTCAGTTTGGCTTTTTACTTGTTTGTTGCGTAACTTGCGTAGACAGTGGACACAACAGCAGCAACTAACAATTTTCAGTGCATCATAGCCAGAGATAAGGTAAGAGAGGGAAACTTAACGTTAAAAAGTTGTCCCCTGTTTATGAATAGTTCCTGCTAAAACTGTAGTTAGAGCCACAGTCGGTTAAAAAAAAAATCGCGGTTTTTAAATTTAGTAATATATTAATTGTAGTATTTTAAAGGCTTGTTCGTAGCCTCTACAGTCTTCACCATTCTACACCGTTGTAATATGTATAGCATAAGTTTGATGGTACACATACTACACCAGTGTAGAATAATGTAGAAACTGTAGAAGTATCGAACAAACCTTTAAACAAGTTTTCATCACTCTTAATTCATGTATACCTTAAAAAAAGAACAAAAAAGCAAACCTAGCAAATACGGTCATCCAACCAAAATTGATTTTTATACTTTGCAAATTACATTAGTTGTATAATTCAAAAAATAAGTTTAATGAAACGTATATTGCACTTTTGTCTTTTGTTGAACGTCTCATAATTCAATAAAATATATTTATAATTTATTTATATTTTCACAAATACATGGATTAAATTTAGATTCGCAAAATTAAGGCATTTGAAAATATTTTAGTACAGATAGGTATTAAAAAATACTCATATATAATGATTTTAAAGTTTTTATAATAGTAAAATATATAATTGTAATTAAAAAAACAAAAACCTTTATTTAAATTAAAATAAAAAAGTCAGGCTTTGTCACAAAGCATATATTACAAATAAAAAAAATTTTCTTACGTAATCAGCTGTACAATATGATTTCTAATTTTATTAACAAATTGCTTAAGTTAACAAGAACTACATTACTGTTGTTAATGGATTTTTCAAGGGCTTGTCAGCCCTTAAACAAGCCCCTCAACAAATTTAAAACCTAATCGAATCAAACACATCTGAATACATAAATACATAGATTGAAAACAAGTAGTTTTCAATTGAATAATAAATTGTACAAATATTTATTAAATGGTTAATTGACAAAGGAGGTACTTGCAGAAACTTCACTATATTGCATACATACAATATATTAAACTACATTACAATAAGACTCGATTTTAGAAGAAAGTAACAAACATTAATGTTAAATTATTTCTGTCTTGACTTTAAATATTTATTCCTACACTTTTGAAAAAATGTATCCGCGGTTTCCCTGGTGTCTTTTCCTGTTAAGAAACGGGAAGCTCCCTTTAAATAATTGAAGATAATTAATTTGATAAATTCTTTTCTGATAGCGGCACAAAGTTGCTCCTTGTGGCTACCGCACTTTATTAGGTATTCTAAACGAATTTCGTTTGAAATTGTTGCATATAATATTTTATAAATGTCTTTTTTAAAACAAATATCTGGCAATAATATCATACACAAATTGTACATTGATTTCATATTGCCAAAACGTGCTCGGATGACCACTGCGTGGATCGTCTTCTAATGATGTTCTGACACTTTTAAAACGATTGATCCACCGATATACAGTACTTTTAGATACTGCGGACTCACCAAACACTCCTTGCAGGCGTTTAATAATTTCTGAAACTTTCACACCCTCTTTCCACAAAAAGAAAATGATTGCTCTTTAAGATTTAGCCACGTCTTCCATGGGTACACCTGAATCAGACTGAACGATATTGCACTGGATAGCTGCATAAACATGTCAAGACTTGTCTATCGCCTATAAGTTCTGCGTAATTTAATTAGAGCACAATTCCCAGAACTTTGGAAACATCCCTCATATAACAATTTATTCTTGAAATTTGGTTATGATGCCGTCTCTATTAAGAATCTTAATTATTCTACAGTATTCTACGTGGTATGGAATGTTACATATTAAGATAATAATCTTCAGAAAATTCTCCCATATTGGTAGGTACTAACGTTTTCAAACCAAATAAACCCCATACTTGTCCAAAAATTTTCAGCGAGGTTAGGGGGTCAGGTCATAGACAAACGTCCAAGAGTCCAGGTCTATAACTGGGCCAGTAATAGACAATATATTATTTTCTCGAAATTAGTTGATTGCCGTGCACGCTAAATTCTGGAGAGTAACTTTCATCATGTTAGAATATAAAATCTCGATTCAAAAATATTACTGTTACAGAAGGAAGCATATTAATTTATTAAATATATTTTGGACTATTAAATCGTTCTTCGATATGACACAAAACACTAGATCCACGTGCCGATATAAAATATCCACCTCTCCAGTGGCGGTTCTGGGTGACGTACGATGTATGCTGCTGCCCGGATAGACTGCTCTGAACAATTTCGGTTGCAGCTACTTGCTTCTCTGTATAAATGAAAGCTTAAATGAAGCAGTCTCATCTATGCAGCAGCGTACATCATACGTCATCATTGATGACAAAATGTGTCGTTAGCTAGTCCATTAGATGATGTAATTTCCTAATACCACTGCGACAATGCTTAAGTAATATCTCGTGGCGCCATCTACATTTACATAATAGTACTGCTACTATTGATATTATCTTATTAGACTCCTAATTTTCTTTCTAGTGGTCAGATCGAGGATTTTATTAGCTTGAAACCTTTTCTGGACAACGTGAAAAAAGCCGCGTGTAAATCGGTTCAGTAGTTTTTTAGTTTATAACGGACACACGTACGAACATTGCATTTTAAATATACAGGGTGTTCCCTGAGATAACCGACAAACTTACACAATGCGTTCTAGAGGTGATTCTGAACAAAAAAGTACATACGCACTTAAGCTTAATTTTTTATTGTTCTTTAGATTTCAACAAAAGGAGAAAACTGTTCGAGTAATGTATTTAATCATGAAATTACATAACAAACTAATAGACAAATATTATGTCATCAAGAACTGCTGCTGCACCTCTCTATTCTTAATATCTATAGGATTTGTCATATTAGTATTTGCAAGTCGGATTGAACTATTTTGGCCTGATTGCAAAGCTTTTTCGTTAATAAATATCACATTGTTTCAAAAATTTTGATCAACTACCATACATTCTAAAGAATGTCGAGTCTTATTTCTATATGTTCTTCCTTCAGCAAAGGTTTTTTGGCTGTTACACAGCAACGTAAATCCATTTCCCCTACTCGGTGACAATCCGTACGACTTCAACTCGAAAAGTGACTATTCTATAGCTTTAAGAATTAGCGAAATGATTTATTCTTAGAATTTGTATAAATAATCCATTTTATTCCTGAATCTAAATTCTTGGTTTTCCGGATCCATTCATTCTAACAATCTCGATTTTTTATATATTCAATGCATACTGGCTTGTAAGTTTCCGCGGTCGTAGTCCATGATTGCTTCTGGGATTCTGGACTGAAACAGCGTCCTTAGCCTGCTTTCTTCTTAGCCGACGTTTCTCGCACTGGTACAAGGAAGATCTTCTGGACTGTTACTACTGTTGCTGCATTGAAATAGTGGTAGCAGCCCTGAAGATGTCACTTGTAACAGTGGATGAAAGGTCGGCCAAAGACGCGGCTTCAGTTCGAAATCCTAGAAGCAATTATTAAATACAGAATTTGTATGAATTTTTATAACGAGCCATCGAAAAAATTCATAATTGGAGTAGACTGTAAAATTGGGTTGGTACTTTAACCACTTCCACATAATGACATTTATTATTTGACATTGAAACTATAAGTTTGTGTCAAATTTTTCAAAACTCTTGTTAAGAAAATTGTTTGTGTTTAGATGTAAATAGACAACATTTTCAACAACTTCTGTAGCTATATGTAAATTTTGATTATGATTTCGATATTAAATAAATTATTTGTTTTCTTTTTTGTTGTAGTATCATTTCAATGCCATAACATTTTTTTACAATGAAACCAAATTAAACTGTCAAGCATCAAGTAATGTGTCATTATGTGGAAGTGGTTAAAGTATCAACCCAATTTCACAATCTACTCCAATTATAAATTTTTTCGATGGCTCGTTAGTTACAACAAACGACAAATGTCAAATAATTGTAAAAAGTGAGATTTAAATCAGGCGCGGCTCGTGATGACGTATTTGGGAGTGTAAGTACAATGATACGAGTGCTTCGTGTATTCTCGTGTACTAACTGTAACATTTTCTTAGTAAACACCGAAAACACACGAGGCACTCGCATCATTGTACTTGCACTTCCAAATACGTCATCACGAGCCGCGCCTGATTTAAATAGCTAAAATTTAGTAAAGATGCCTAATAAAACTCGGTCACTTTTTTTTTGGCCACGATAGTACAGTTTCATTTTCTATGAGCATTGTATAAACTTGTTTTTACTAATGGATTTTTTTAACAAATTTAAGGTTATGTTAAAATAAAGTTTGGTTACTTGTTCATGTGTCACCGTTTTCTTCTCATACAACTAAATTCTACTAATTAATAATATATTTTTTAATTATTCTAAAGTAACATTTCCTACTGTGAATAGTAAATAATAATTAATAATATGACGACTTTAAGGCCTTTCACCTGCGACGATATGTTTAAATTTAATAATGTGTAAGTTATGTTATTATTCCATTATACCTAATAATAAATAAATTTTGTCCAGTAATTTAGATCCTCTCACTGAAACTTACGGATTATCATTTTATATGCAATATCTTGCTCATTGGCCGGAATATTTTCAAGTGGCTGAATCTCCCAGTGGTGAAATTATGGGATATAGTAAGTACCTTCTCGATAAGCATGTATTGTTTAATATTGTTATTATTTATAGTTATGGGTAAAGCTGAGGGTCATGGTGAGAATTGGCATGGACATGTAACAGCATTGACAGTTTCACCAGGTTTTCGAAGACTTGGCTTAGCAGCCGCTTTAATGAATTTTCTTGAAGATGTATCTGAGAAAAAGCGAGCTTACTTTGTTGATTTATTTGTGAGAGTTAGTAATAAAGTAGCTATCAACATGTACACTAATTTGGGATACATCGTTTATCGGACTGTTTTAGAGTATTACTCAGGGGATCCTGATGAAGATGCTTATGGTAATAATTGAGTTTTCAGAGTAATTATTAATCCTACCGGAGGGGGGCTAATGTACCTGAATGAATATTAGTCAAAAGAATATCCTTTCCACTTCTTTTGTTACTTCGTCTTCTCATCTTACTTTCTGTCTTCCTCTGGTTCAGCTTTTACTTGATTTCCATTTAATTACTCTGTTTAGCACTTCCCCTTTTTCTTTCCTTTACATATTTCTGTACCATCTAATCCTTTATACTTGAAGTATTTTTACTATATCCTGTCCTTGTAACTTTTTTCCATCTTGTGATTCATTGATCTTCTATACTCTCTATTGTTTTGATCAGACCGTAGATTTTTCTTGATTTTTTTGCAAATATTCATAGTTATTTTTGATATCTATTTACCATATGCATGGTTTTAGAGGTTACGTAACTAAGGGTCTTATAGCAGCCTTGTAAATGTTCTATTTTGTATTTATACTTATGTTATTAGCATCACTTGTATTTAAAGGCTCTGGTTTCAGCTTGTCCGCATTACATTATTTACACACTTGCATTATTATTCACAACTTCTAGATATTTGACACTTTCTATGTTTTCCAACTGATACTATCATATTTTCACTGATTTTGATATGTTTGTGTTATTTTTGGAGCAAAACATATATCTAGTACCGTGATATCATAAAGTTTCTAGGACGAAGATGGCTTTGTAATATAAATTGTATGTCTGAACTTAACTTAGGAACTATAACTCTGTTTTGTAAATTATTTTGACAGTGACATTATCTGTCATCCATTAATGTGTTAGAATTGCTGAAAGCAAGTTTGAACGTCGAGTTTGAAACATAGCACATTCGAGTAAATTCAAATATGGTTTACAATATAGTGCAAAAAGCGTACATGATTGAAGCCTATTTTCGAAGTGGAGTGCGAATTGATGGAATTTGGGTGTACAGTCAACGTGCATGTTTGGATGATTTTAGAGAGCACTTTCCAGAGTTAGCTGTAATTCCCAAAGATTTTTATAATTGCCTTTCCAATTGTGTTGGTGTGTTTCGTGAGACTGGTTCTGTGGGTCATAAATCACGTACTGGTAGACCAACTGTTCGTTCGGAACAAGTTATAAATGATGTTCGTCAACGTATGGTAAATGAACTCACAAAACCTTTGAAACGCCTTTCTCAAGAGATTGGACTTTCTTATGGAACATGTCAGAAAATTGTAAAGAAAAACTTACACATGCATCCGTATAAGATGCAATCACATCAGGCTATTTTGCCGGTAGACTACCCTAGACGTCGTGCGTACTGCCAGTGGTTTGCAAATAACTTAATAGAAGATGATGACCTGCTAAATTTGTCATTTTTTTCTGATGAAGCATGGTTTCATCTTTCGGGGTATGTCAATTCCGAAAATACTCGAATGTGGAGTAGTGAAAATCCTCATATTTTTATTGAATCGTTTCTCCATAATGCGAAACTTGGTGTTTGGCTAGCAGTTTATCGCCGCAGAGTTGTTGGCCCTATTTTTTTTAATTTCACAATTAATGCTGAGAGGTATAGAAACATTCTGAATGAATTTATTGAACAGTTGCATGATGATGAATTGCAATATGGATACTTTCAACAAGATAGTGCAACGGCACACACAACACGAGAAAATATTGCTTTTTGCTTTTTGTGAGTTTTTTGACGATCGGATCATAAGTTTACATACGGAAGTTGAGTTTCCACCACGATCACCTTGTTTGACAATTATGAACTTTTTCGTGTTTCCTCACCTAAAGAATAGAATATTTAAAACTCCTGTTGCTAATTTGCAAGATATGCAACAAAGAATTATTGACGAATGTGCATTAATAACGCCCGCAATGCTGCAAAATGCCTTTAACAGCATGAAAAGGCGTGTCACATTGGGAATTGAAAATAACGGACAACAATTTCAACATTAGCTTTAATTTTGCCTTTTTTTATTAATAAAATTTTGAATACAAGCTGAGCTTGTTGTTTTATTGTATCTTTATTAAATCAAATGACATATTTATTGATATCACGATGACACTATCAAAATAATTTTCAAAGGTTAAGTTACCAGTATGATAATATGGATAAAGTTCAGACATATATTTTCTATTTCAATGCCATCTTGGACCCAGAAACTTTATGATATCGCGGTATTTTCTTGGTTTATTTCCAAACCTCCTCTTCTAGCTCTGATTACCTTCAATAGAGTACTCGTTTCTTTTTTGCATCGAAATATCATGGCAATATAATCAGAATATGTTTGGATCTTTCTATATAATCGCCCTTTCTAGTCGATTCCAACGTTGAATAGGGTTGTGGGTAGTGAATTGCCTTGCCTGATACTTCCACTTATTTCAAAATCTTGTTGCGTCATGACTACTGTATCGGTTCCTTCCAATGTCGTATTTATTAATCTCATGATTTTCTTTGGAGTTTCTATTGCTACTAAATCATTCTTTATTTTATTGCGAGATATATTATCAAACGCGTGTTTGAAGCCAATGAACAGGATATGCAGATGAGATCTATCGGCGATTTTCTTTTTATGAATCCGTACTGATAATTGCCTATTAATATCTATATGTGACGTCAATAAGTTCTGATTTCTATTCATTTGTAATTTTGTCTTCATTCCATAGTTTCATTACTAAGTTATATAATCTAACAGATTTTTTTTCTCGCATTATTGCGTTTATTTCGTCTATCTCTGGTGCCTTGTTTTTTATGTTCGTGACCACTTTTCTGATTTCTTAAATAGTAAGTCTACATTCGTTTGTTCCACTATTTAGCTTTCTATTATGTTTTCCTCTTCCCTCGATTTGATTTTTTGAAGTCATCAGCCCTTTTTAACATATTTCCATTTGTTTTTATCGTTTTTAATTACATATACAATTTAATTTTGAATTTTGTAGATATGAGGAAGGCTTGCTCACGTGATGAAAAACTAAAATCTGTTATTCCACTGACGCACCCGGTAAGGCCAGAAGACGTTGAATGAGATCCAGTAAAACAAATTTATGTATTAAATATTCTGTGTTATTACTCTTACTATGTATTTATTAATACTGTATTTTATAAAATAAGCCTATTATAATTTTATGAATTTAATTAGCAGTAATACAGATAATAAAAAATTGCTGAAAAGCCACGTCCATCAACGGAACGTACAGACGCGTTTCGCTCTTATTGGAGCTTATCAATGTATGGTATCTCGAAGACGGATATGGCTTTTCACTTCCATGCTTTGTGTATTCATTCATGTGTAAACATTCTGAACTTACTGCAAATGAGAATTAATGAATATTAAATATTCATTAATATTATGTTAACTATATATACACAAAGTATAGAAGTGAAAAGCCATATCCGTCTTCGAGATACCATACATTGATAAGCTCCAATAAGAGCGAAACGCGTCTGTACGTTCCGTTGATGGACGTGGCTTTTCAGCAATTTTTAATTATCCTAATTACCACGAAGGTCCGAGTCGCGACGAGGTGTGTTCTACATACTGGTACAAACTTAGTTTGTCGGATTGTAGATATTAACGCATCACATAAGGCTACATTTACATGTAAAAATGAGATTTAATATTCATTAATTCTCATTTGCGGTAAGTTCAGTAATACAGAGTTTTAAATTTGCAAGGCAGCAAAATGAATTTGAAAAGATGTGTGATGACTAGAGTGGACCAATTCGGAGCGAAAGCAGAGGCGTGACTAACGAATTAGTTCCCGCGTGCCCCATCGCACATACGATTACTTAGTATGTTGTTCACGGTCATCGTGTGTACACGTATAATAGCAGCAGGAAAGTGTATTCTGTGTATTTAATAATGTTGAAGGAGCGTACAGTAAAAAAACCGCTATCATCAAAGTTAGTCAATAGGTTTATTGAGAACCATCCTAGTTTATCTTACAATGGGGTAAATGTAAAATGTTTAGTGTGCAATATATATATAAACCATTTAACAAAATCAAATTTACAACGCCACGTGCATAGCGCAAGACATAAAGATAGAGACACTGGTGCCGATACAAAATACGAAGTGTTCTTCATACAGTAAATAATAAAAATAAATTAAAACACTTGGCTTGTTTCACTATGAGATTTATTTAAGATTTTAAAAAACTAAATTCCGATCCTACGAATAATTACCAACAAAAAGTTAAGAATCTCATAAAAAACAATGACACACTTAAGAATAAAAATCTAACAATAATGAACCCACGAACACCGATACTGTATGGACAACTAAAACTTCATAAAGACAACACACCAATGCGACCAGTAGTATCATACATAAATGCCCCGACTTACAAACTTTGCAAGTATTTCAATAAAAAGTTACCGACAAAAATAAATTTCAAATCTAAATATGCGATAAAAAATACCATAGAATTAACGAACAATTTAAAAGACATAAAGATACCTAGCAATGCTAAATTAGTCTCATTTGACATTAAAAGCCTTTTTACCTCTATACCAATAAATGAAATAAAAAAGATAATTGACATACACATTAATAACAATAACCTTAATGACACAGATAAACGAGAAATTAAAGAAACTTTAAATTTATGTCTAAACCAGAATTACTTCAAATTCAACAATGAAACATACACACAAATAGAAGGATTACCGATGGGAAACCCGTTAAGCCCTATTAGCAGAAATATACATGAATAAATTCGAAGAAGAACTTTTCAAGAAAAACACGGTATTAATTCAACAAGTCCATTTCTGGGCCAGATATGTAGACGACGTAATTTGCATATGGAAGGGTACAGATAGGCAATTAACGGAGTTCCTAAAAGTAATAAATTCTATAAACCACAAGATACAATTTACAAAAGAAACAGAAAAAGACAAGAAAATAAACTTTCTAGACATTACAATAAACAGACATAATAATAAGCTTACATTTGAAATCTACAGAAAACCCACTTTTACAGACAACATATTACACGCAAACGCTAAACAATCGATGAAAATAAAAATGTCAACATTCAATAGTTATATACATAGAGCCACAAACACACCATTAAACAAGACAGATTTTAATACAGAAATAAACACAATTAAATTAATCGCAAGAAATAATGGATATGGCCCTAAAATCGTAGATAAACTGTTAAAACGTAAAGAAATACAAAATAATAAGAACAAATACCTATACCCGAAAATAACAGAAAATATACAAAGATGGCACAAAATTACATACATACCCCAACTCACTAATAAAATAAACAGAATAGTAAAAGGATTAGATATCAAAATAAGCTGGGTAAATAAAACAAATTTGGGAACAATGATTAGCAACAACAAAGATAAAAGAGATAAAATGGACCAATCAGGTGTTTATAAATTAAAATGTAAAGACTGTGAAGCTATCTATATCGGCCAAAGTGGACGAGCCATTAAAAACAGAGTTAAAGAACACAAAAAGTCAATTTTATATAGTGAGAAAAACACAGGCTTTGCCGAACACTGTATAGAACTCAACCACTTCCCCGATATAGATAACTGCGACTTAATACACAATATCACAAAAAGCAAGAGATTGGACCTCCTAGAAATATTAGAAATAAAAATAGCGAAAAAACAAAATCTATTAATCACCAACACACAGATAGAATATGCCAATACACCCTTTATAGACACCGTAATACACAATATAGTACCACCCCCACTAGACACAAGAACAGACAACATATAAGAACAAGTGCGATAGTCTTTAAGTTAGATTTATAGATCTCTTTGAGAATGGCATAACAGCCGAAACAAATGTTAGAGAATTTAAATAAATCTCATAGTGAAACAAGCCAAGTGTTTTAATTTATTTTTATTATTTACTGTATGAAGTTAAAATGTTTCACCAAGAAGTATCTGCAACAACAGCCGAGAATATCGAAGTGTTCTTATTTGATTTGTGTACAATGGTGAGAAATAACTTTGGAGACGCACCTTATGTTAACAATATTTCATCGCGCTTCTCCAGATTTTCAAGTCACGGAAAACGCATAAGACGGTAAGTTTTTTTTAATCATCTAATTACATACATTTTAGATTTTATTTTTTATATGTATCATCGAGAACGTCCCATAATCTAGAAAAATCGTCTTACATTTTTTTTGTATCTAACATAATAACAGCACCGTTCGTGATAGTATATCTCTAGATATTAATAATGTTTCGCATGCGGGAACCAATTCGTTAGGCACGCCTCTGCTTTCGCTCCGAATTGATCCACTCTAGTGATGACATGAATTGACCAGTAGTACAATTACGTAATATGAAAAAGAAGCTACACATTGACAAGCAGAAGTATGTGTTTCTCTTGGAGTTAGAAATTAATATTTTTGAAACATTTAGTTAACATTTTACTTAAACATCTATTCCATTTACGTCAATAATATGATAGTGTCGGCTACAATATATGTATGTACAAAGGTGGATCAAATATGAATCGACCTTTCCGTCCTGCGAATAACAATCTCGAGAGAGAGGTAAGTAGTTATGTGGTGCGAGGGGTTAGTCTGATGTGTTACGCCACGTCGTCGCCTGTCGTGCATCTACGTACAGTCAGTTCTTACGATGAGCGAGAGTACATACAGTACCATGTTCGCTTGCGCAACGCATCAAATTTCTTACGAAAATGTTGGTCCCGCTGAAATTTGGCGAAGATTGCATAATCAATATGGGGAATAAACATCACCCAAAGCACAAGTGAAATGTATCAAAAACAATTTCATGGAGGACGAGATGCCGTGCAAAACGAAACTCACCAACGCCGTCCAAAAATAAGCACCAGTCATAAAACATTGATTCCATTCGTAACCTAATTGCGACAGATCGTCGACTGACCATAGTAGAACTTCAACAAAGAGTAGGAAGAAGTTATGGTAGAAAAAGAAGCTATGGTAATCCCTAATCCATCATTAGAACAAAACTTCAGTTCGAAAAATTTCAGCAAGATGGATTCCAAGGCTCTTGAATGAATATCAATGAACTGTTCGTTTTGAAATTTCTTAAAGGCTGTTGACATGTTACGAAGCAGAACGAGAAGTATTTTTACATCGTATAGTAATCTGTGATGAGACTTTAGTACACCACTATACACCGGAGTCAAAACGAGCAAGTAAGGGGTAGAGACGACAAGAAGGTGAAACTTGTCCGGTAAAGGCGAATACTCGCTTGTCTGCGGTCAAAATGTTGGCGACAATATTTTGGGATTATACACCTGCTTTGTTGTTGTATTTTGTTCATGAAAGGCGAACCGTCAATGCAGATTATTATCGCAATATTTTGGAGCGTGTTCAAGCCGCCTATCAGACCAAAAGGCAGGGATGTCCGATACAACTGTTGCTCTTGCGCCCAATCGCATACAGCAACTCTAACGTAAGAAAAACTAGCAGAAATGCATTGGACTGTCGTTGAATACCCTCATACAGCCCAGACTATTCGCCATGTGATTACCATATTTGGTTCACTAAAAGATGCACTGAGAGGAGCACGTTTTGACGACTATGATCAAGTGGAGTTTATGTGCAACTGGTTAAATACACGCCCTCGTTCTTTTTTTTATAAAAATTGGATAAAGACTCTACTTAGCCGCTGGGAAAAATGTATTCAGAAGGAAGGTACACAGAAAAAAAGATATTGTTCGTTTATTGTAATTATAATTCAATAAAAAGTAATTAAAGGTCGGTTTATATTTGATCCACTCTCATATTACATAAGATCAATAAACATTTATTTGGAGATGGGAGCAAATTTTTCCTCACAAACGTGAATTTGAGTAATTTACTTGCAGGTAAATTGCCAGTCTTTTATTCATTTTAATAAGGCTATTTTTTCCAAAATAAATTCATTGAATGAGATGTACAGTTAAGCTCACATAAATCTAGTATAATCTAACTTCCAACGAGGCATTAATAACTCAGGTAAGGATTTTTGCTATTTTTTTCGTTGTTTCATTATCAAGTGATTACGTCTTTGTGCAGATAATGTGTACAACAGAACTGAAAATTTGGTTGGTATAACCTTTTTGTAAAACAAAGATATGTGTTCATCGTGCAGATGACTTGGGACAATGCCAAATTTGTATCAGAGAAGGCCAGGATCACGAAAATTTAAGGACTCTGAGGAAGTAGATTTAGGCAAAGCCCTTACTGAGGTTGCAAATGCATCTGCATAATACATTCCGAAATCAACAATTCATAGAAAATATAGAAGCCAACAAAAAACCAGGAGGTCCAAGAGTATTCTCAACGACAGATGAGGCACACCTTTTAAATGACTTACTGATAACGGCAAACTGGCGCCTCCCATTCACTCCATTAGATGTACGAAAATTAGTGAAAAGATTTATGGATCGAAAGGGACTTAAAATAAATAAATTTAAAGAAAATCTTCCAGGTCGACAGTGACTAACAAAGTTTCTTAGAAGACAAAAATAAACTAAGTTTACGATTATCTGAAAACATAAAAAGAACTCGGTCCAAGGTTAGTCCCGAAATAACTAATGAATTCTTTGACCATGTTGAAAAGTTCTTGGAGGGTGCCAAGCCAGAAAACTGTATATACTTTGATAAAGCCAATATTTAAGAAAGTTCGATGGACCTCAAAAACCAATGTCACTTTCTTTAATATAAATTATTTTTTGATAGAAATAAGTTTTTTTCAACTTTTATGCATTTTTTAAAGAGACTATCGATGTCCCAAGTATCCTAATTCACGTAGAATGTCCCAATGAAACAAAGCAAAGTTATTTTAAATAGGGTCCTAACTCTCCTTCTTAAAAATGACTTGGGACAATCACTTTACTTAAAAAAATTTAGAATACAGGAGGACGTGTTTTAAGTTTTATATATGAACCTCATTTCCAGGAGCTCTACAATGCTAAATCCAAACGGTGCACATTATTTTCTCAAATCGCCTGAAAGATATTGATTAAAAACACCAAAAAAGTGTCCCAAGTCACCCGGTTTTACAGTAGACTTTCATGTAAATTTTGCTCCCATATTGTCCAAACATATACCTGAAAATACTGCCCTATCTTTGCCAACACTATGTTTCTAACGTAAAATTTCTTATAAGTAAAACAGTCCATAACCAGGTATAAAGGTGCAGCATATGCAGCAATATGAACGAAATAAAATTCAGTATAAATTACAATTTTATTAGTGCTTAATACACAATATAAAAAATATTCATAATTAACATTTATAATATACAAAACCAGTTTAACTTTTTTAAATTAAATTCTTTTATGGAAAAGTTTGCAACCTAAAAAAAATTATGAAGACAACCTACGCGATCCCTGGGGATGAGCCTTAATTCCGATCCATGTTTCAGGAAAACATTACCTGAAATCAAAGAAAATTAAATCAGAAACTTTAGTCTAATTATCAGGAAATTCTAATGAATAACGGAATTTAATTAGAAAAATTGTATTAAAAATACAATGTGCAATGTGTTCTATTATGCGTTACTTTTTATTTAAACGCATTGAAAATTGGAAAATTTCTTTAAACAAATTGATAATGTAAATAATAGACACAAAACCGAGTAAACATTTTTTCATAATTTCAAAAATTTATTGAAAATGCTATTTTAATCACTATACTATCTCTTATCAAAAATCAAAGAAATATTTTTACACATTTTAAACACTAAAAAGTCTGAGACACTTTATTCAGCTTGTTAAATTCCAAGTTTTTATTATTATCGAACTAGATTTTAAAACGTTGTTTCTTTGATGTTTTATATTACCTGCTGTTTGTTGTGGATTTATACCAACACCATCATCAGTGATAATGGCTGATGTTGCAGGAGGAACTCTAAATTCTTCAGCAGCAAATTTTAATACTGCAGTAAAAGGTGTTGCTTCAGGAACACTTAAACTGTAATTAAAGCATATAAATATATAATAATTTCTTGCTGAAAACATATTTATGCGGCACAGTTAGAAGAGTGAACTTAAACGTAGACCTTTTCATAATTGGTAATGTTGCAGAAATGCTTATATTTTAATATGAAAATGCATGCTATTTTATTATAGAAAAAATATGAACTGATACTGAACTAAATTGTAGACATTTAATATAAAAAATTTAATATATTCATAGCATGGCTCTATAGTTTAAGAAATTTTTGTTGAAAACCTGGAAGAGTTATGAGGACATTAACACACTGTACAATAATACTACTAATTAAATAAAAGAATTTATTAAAAAATAAAATTATAAAGAAAATAAAATATCTTGCCATATTTCTGAAGATGAATTTTTGAGAGCATCTGAAATCTTTGACAAAACTAAATTTCTTGTTTGAAAATCTAAGTCATGCAATTTTTTAATAATCTTGAACAAATCATTATAAGTTATTTCTGGAAACAATGAAAATTCCTTATTTGCTATCCATGTTTTCTGTGAATTCACCCAAACTGCACTCATCATAGAACCTAAATATTCAATAAAACTCAGTAGAGAATTTGTTATTGTCTTATCACTATTACACACACTAATAAGTAATGTAGAATCTAATTTTGTAAAAATATAATTCCAAAACTCTTTATTCAGAAGACTGCGGTTATTTAATTTCTCTTGGAAGTTTTCCTTGATTATAGATTTAACATCTTTAAAATCCTCATCAGACATAATAAAAAGCATTTTTAATAATACATGTAATGATTTTGATAATTTATAATCACTAAACATTTCATAAATGGAAGTTTTAACAAGTTCAGTATTCCCATCATTTATTAATTTTTGCCAATCTTGAACAATAATACGAGCCTCAATCTCTTTAACATTAGTAGGTGATTCGATAATTGCATTAAGAAGAATATTATATGATGAATACTTTAAAATCCTATCCTTCAAAAATTTATGAAAGCGTTCAACTGGATAAAAAGATGTATAGATTCGTAATGCTATATCTGCCAAAGTTACTTCTACAGCTTTATCAAAAAGAAATGCTTCAAGAATATAGTCACTGGCATATTGAAAGAAATTAATATCATACATCATAGTTCGTTGTTCATTTTGCCATAACCAGTCTTTAAAAGTTTGTAAGAATTCTTCAGACATGTTTTTATTGTTAAAATGGTCTATAACTTTTTCAACAAAGTTTGATAGTTTAAAAGAATTTTTTATTGCTTCTAATGTAGCTTTCCTAGCCCAGTATGCATGATCAAATATTTTCAGCAATTTATGGAAATTATTTATAATAAGTAGTACATTTGACGATGTGCTATCATTACTTGGTGCCATTGGGGATAAATAAAAAGATCCCTTCCAATACTCACACTTTAAACGGTAGTTTCGGATCAGAAGTTAAAGTGATTTTGAAGGTAACTTTAGATCTGAAAAGGATTTGTTAAAGTTAACATATGGAAAATTTTTGAATGGTTAAAAACATACGCCATTGTAATCTTAATAAATGTTTGGAACTATTTTTCGGTTATAAATATTTGAAAATAATTTGTAACGCTGACCCTTAATTTCAACACCTTACAAGTCAAATAAAATTTAACCTCAAACAGGCAAAAACCAAATTGTCTACGAAACACCATTGATAGCTGTCCTATAAATAATAACGGGTGTTCAGAAACATTCGAAGTCAAAGTAGGCCATGAAAATATGAAGTCATGTCTGAGATAGATTGATACATTTACTTAATACAATTTTATAGGTTATCAAATTAGTATATTAATACTTAAGTGAAGATATACGATTTTTTGTTCAGAGCCCACTTGACTTCGAATGTTTCTGAACACCCGTTATATACCATACAAAACACTATAAAATAACAGGTAGCACGGCTCTATGAACAGAAATTTTTACTGAAATTAGCGCGCCCTTGAAACCATAATTGCGTTAAAGGTAAGAAAATTGAATATAAAACTGTATGAAAGGTGGGTATCTTGAATAAGTTAGAAAATTTACTATAGGTGGCATTTTTGAACAATTAAATAAAATACACTGCTCAACAAAATTAGCGGAAGACAAATTTATGCTGCAACGTTTTTTAATTAAAAGGGAGATAATAACTTTGGAATATCAAATTTTCAACATTAATTAACAAGATGTTAATAACAAATATGCTCTAATTTAACAATTTTCTTGTAAATTGGTGGACAAAAAAACTGTCGGACTCATTGCATTGTAAAATGGATCGATAACATCTATCAAAACGAGAGTATGAATTGTTATAGGTTATAAATAAAATATTTAAATATGTAGATCCATATGGCAGATAATATACCAACAGTTCATAAAGTATAAGTTTTCAGTTCGTACTACCCAAGTGGGAACCGCAAATTGTACTCTATCTCTTTCTAACACACATGAATACGCGCTGTAATACTACACACGTTTGTCATTTTAAGTTAAGACGTACGTCTTAGAAATATTATATTAAATAAAAAGGATAAGTTGTCCAGGAGATAGTCTTATGATATTCGGCTTGCTGTAAAATTATTTGAATACTGTTGTTTATTGACTTTGTTTCCGGTATTCTGACTTAAAACAAACAACCAAAACAATAACAAAAAAACCAATGAATTCACATATATCCCCACACCCTATATAACTAGGTTAAGCATTCTTCTAATTTGAATATTTAGTTTGTTATCAAAAATTACAAAATCTGTTCTTTTGAGAACAATACTGATAATAAATAGTAATATCAATTAGTGGCATAAGTACGAAATTGTTTGATTGTCACTTTGACATTTCTAACCTACCTATTTATTTTACAGAATATTTCTTAGATGCCTGGTAATTTGTTCGAATATTAAAGTAATAATTTGTGCATAGTTTTCTTGGATAGAATACATTTATACAAAACTAGAAAAGAAACAATACTTTTGAACTATTCATGTTCCTACTTTACTCATTATTATTATTTTGACATGTAGGTTATGTATATGCTTTCTTTGGTTATATTACAAGTGGCATACTAAAATTTTGACAATATCGCAAAACATGACGTTTATATTTTATGATGACAAACGGTTATTCAAAATGGGTCGGGCAGTTTTTTTGTCCGCCAGTTTACAATAATGAACAATTAAGAATACTACCAAAATCAAGATGTATTTTATTACCTAAAATTATTAAGAATTCTGTTTAGACCCGAATATCCAGATATAATATCGTGTGTGCCCTCCGTTATTACAGCGTGGCATCGTCGAGGCATGCTGCGGATATAGCGTCTTAACATGTCTTGTGGTAAATTTTACCATTCTTCTACAAGAATTTCGGCTAACTGCTGAAGAGTATGAGGTGCAACAGGACGCTTTCTGATATTCCTATCAAGTGAATCCCAAACATGTTCGATAGGATTCAGTGCCGGCCACTACATCACTTGGATTTCTTGTTCTCAAAGAAAATTGGTCGTTAAATTTGCTGTGTGAATTCGGCAGTTATCATGTTGGAAGATAAAACCATCGCCAAAATTGTTGGCAAATGGTACAACATGCTTTTGAAAGACCATTCTAACATAATTCTGTGCATTGATACGTTGAGGAACAACCAAGTCGGTACGATCATCTATGCTGATTCTACCCCATATCATAACTAATCCTGATCCCAATCGATCCACTTCCTATATATACTCTACAGTGCATCTACCTCTAGGACGTCTGTACACTCGTACACGACCATCGCAACGTAAACCGGGATTCATCAATAATAAACACAGACCTCCAGTGTCGAAGTTGCCATTCGACATGTTCGTGAGCAAAGTTTAGGCGGATCCGTTTGTGATCCCTGGTCAAGCGAGGAGCTCGCACAGGCCTCCGAGATGTCAAATTTGCTTCTTTAAGTCTTCTTGTAACCGTTTGAGAGATTGTTATACCGGTAGCATTTCGAAGTAGGTTTTGTAAGTCACGAGCGGCGGTGGAATGCAGTTCGACGGCGAAAGCAAGAATTGATAATGTAAGGGTCAGCATGACAACTAGTTTTACTTCTACGTTCTTGTCCAGTTCTGCTAAAGTATCTGCCCGTTTCTTGATACCTATTCCATATTTTGCAGATAATCGATGGACTGGTTTGTAGTTGATGGGCGACATATCACATAGATCCACCATCTACAAGTAAAGCAACCGCCCTCGCGACTTCGATTTCACTTAAAATAAAGCATTTTAATCTTAGAAGTAAATTGACACTCAAAATTGACGTTTAAAATGCCAAAAAACTAACTTAAAAAGTTTTGATTATTTGCTTAACACGTTGACTGCCATGTCATTCATACATGAATGACAGTACTGTTTCCGTTTGGGTAATACATATATGAATGACGGGGGTATTTATGAGTAGATGCCACAGCATGATGTTAACGGCTAACTATAGAGCGTTATAATGTGGCCTGTGAAGAACACACTGATGTACGTGGTTTGGCCAGATTCCTACAGGAACTGTTTTTACAGTGGTTTAAAGCTGCTAAATTATAAACAGAAAATCGTCTACTTCAAACCACTTTTATTTTGTCAATTCTTACAAAAAAAAAACATTTAAATACTAATACCAGACTTCAAATAAAAACAAGCATACGTGTAATAAAATAGCTACCTATTTATTTTCAAAAAAAAAAAACTGTTGATTCTAAACCATACCACTAACAAAAACAAAGGTAAAACACTTTACGTACAACAGAGCAAACAGGTAAGTATCTTATATTCTAAAAAAAAATACTGAGAAGAACAAGAGTGAAATCTTAAACCAAAACAATATAATCTTGTTGCACAAAATTTATTTGGCCAACAATTGCCAAGTGGTACAGTTGTGTGCAGAAAAAACTCGGACAAGCTATTTTTTCTATGTAAATCTGGTTCACCCATACTTAAATTTGAATTGTCACTTAAGTGTCAAATTGAGTTGTCAAAGTGAGAGTTTTATTATAATGCCAAGACAATTGTGTAATCAACAAAAAATTCAAATCATTTCCGAGCTTCAAAAAGGACCAACAATTAGAGAAGTAGCGTTTACTTTCGGAGTTAATAAAAGCACCGTACAAAATGTCAAAAACCGTTGGGAGCAAGAACAAACAATTAACAGAAAACAAGGAAGCGGTAGAAGAAGGATTTCTTTAGAACATCATGATACCGCTTTAGTGAATTTCTTAAGAAAAAGTCCGTTTTCTTGTGCATTAGATGCTGTTGCAGCAACAAATTTCCCGGGTTCTCGGTCAACAGCCTGCAGAAGTATTCAAATGTTAGACATTAAAAATTGTATTGCAGCCAAAAAAAGTATTTTGTCGGAACGCCATAAACAGGGCAGAATAATCTTTGCACTAAATTATTTGTACAAAGATATTGAATTCTGGAATAAAGTACCTAATTTTTACTGACAAAAAGACGTTTCAATCGACCTACAATGGACACATTAAAGTGTATAGACCGAGAAATACAGATATGAAGAATCATACGTATCTAATGCAGGTCAGTCGCAACGTTTCTCTGTTAATGTATGGGCTGCTATAACTGCTAATGGACTAGCTATCTGTTGGAGAATTGATGGTAGATTCAATGCTTTGGCATATCTAAATATTTTGGAGAATATAATACCATTATTTCGTGAACATCACCCAAATAATAATTTTATTCTCCAGCAAGATAATTGTTCAGTACACACGGCAGGAATAATAACTCAGTGGGGACAAACTAATAACATCGAAACTTTGATTTGGCCCTCCAAATGCCCGGATGTAAACATAATTGAGAATATCTGAGGTATTATTGTTAAAAAAATGTATGAGCGTCATTTTAGACCAAATAACAGAGAAGAGCTGTGGAATGCAATAATTGAAGCATGGCAAGAAATAACAGAAAACGAAAATCTTATAAGAAACTTGTATTCGTCTATTCCCTTGCGATTGACCAATATATTAAATGCAGATGGTGTCATGACGAAATATTAGTTTATATATATTATATGGTTTATTTGTAGATTCTTTAAAATGTTATGAGTATGACTGTTAATTTTATTAAAGTTAATTCATTTTATTGAAATTCGTCTCTTTACTTCAACATATAAAAGGAGTTTTACTCATATATTGGCATATAATGCTATAATTCAGGTGACATTGATATGAGTGTACGACTTTTTTTTGGAAATGTGTCAATAGTGGTATAGGTTCACACAACTAAACACTTGTCCTACTTTTTTCTGCACACAACTGTACTAGCCCCATCCATAGCATTAAGTCAAAGAACTTTTTTACTTCGTTGGCATCTGTCGGTATCCATTTATTGATAGGAATATGCTTTGTTTGGGGACGAATCGCAATACATTGTTCTGCGAATATATTTAATTATTTGTTTCGGTTACTATAAGATTGATGACTTCATCATCAAATATAAGAGAGAATATAGCAAGAGAAGAACTGATAGATGGAATTTCCTGCTGTAGTCCCTCCTTACCAATGAAAGGAAAGCATTTCTGACGCTTTAAAATCGGGCCACTAGCCAGCAATTTCAGATGTATTTTCTTGTTTCTGGATTCTATCGTTTTAGCTATCACTCTCAGCTTGTACAATAGTACGCGTCAAATCAAATCCTTTACCAACATTTTCTATCTATTAGGAACTAGACAACTCCTCATCTGATCACCAACCAGGGTCTTTGTGTTTGCGGCTATTTTTTCTAGCTGCTGTTGTGTTAGCGGTTCTGTGCGACGTCTCTTACTCATATTGTATTGTTTTTCATGATTCCTAACATATTTTTGTGACATTCATATATGAATGACATGGTCTACTGTATGAAAAACCAGTACGCTTTTGTTAGTGGGCCACGTCATTCATATAGGCATGACAACAAAATATCTCAAAAAATGTCAAAAAAACGTCAAAAACATGACAGATAGCCTTAACGCGTAATAATATGAAGTTTGACGCCAAATCCTAAAGTTTGATCACCTTGGCCCCCTAAACGACTTAACCTACAATCCCGTGGCAGTTAGCGTGTTAAGGAACGAAAATCATTTTATTTTGGGCAGTGTTTTACATTTGAGCATCTAAGGAGAAAAAGAAAAAATGTATCAAAGTAATTATCTTTTGTGCTAAACTACGACCAAGTAAATCTGACCCCCGGAAAATATGCGAACTAATTTACCAACGTCTTGCTCCGCACACCCTCTAACCCACACTTTACACGTTCGACAGCTGTGTACAGTCCCGTTCATGCTCCGTCATTTACAGTGCTCGTTTACTTGTTTATTAAATCGTTGTTTTCATATTCTCTTGCGTTCTTACTCGTTTCTATTATTTTTTGCTTCTTTTTGAATATCCGAACAGTTTTTCTTAAAAGTATTTCATTTTCTGTTGTTAGCTGAAGGTAAGTAATAATATAACCTCAATTATTTTTACGCGTTTACTTATGTTACAAATATGTTGTAGATTATCCATCATCTTCATTATGGCTAAACGAAAATCGGAGAAAAATGACGCTTTGACTATACTGGAGACAGTTATCGAGTTTTGTGAGGAAGAGAAACGAACAGGCCACTATGCTTTTCCTGTAAAGCAAGTCATTAGAAGAGTAGCTGCAATGACAGGAAAATCAGAAAAAAGTATTAAGCGTATCAAAACCAATTTACGCAAGAGTTTGGAGGACCAACCTTCATCTTCTACTATCCATATACAGCCAAGAAAGGAGAAAAAGTCCAAAATTATATTAGATGATGCGGACAAGTAATATATCAATATAAATATTTAACGTACTTTATATTTATTTCAATTTAAATCTTAGATCTGTATTGCGGAACAAGATCACATCTATGTACACTGTCAGTAAGACTGTACCTACTTTACAAAGTTTACATTCATATATGAAATCTGAAACAAAATTCCCCGGCAGCAAAGAAACTTTACGGAAAATTATTATTGGTATGGGTTACAAGTACAAAAAATGTGAATCGAACAGAAAAGTATTAATGGAACGACAAGATATTGTGGCCTGGCGAGCACGATATTTACGATTTAAAATGTATAACGATAGTCTTGGTGAAAACAAGAGACCCCTGGTATATCTTGATGAGAGTTACGTGAAGAATATACAATATCACCCTGAGATGTTAAAGTGTGAATTGCTTGAATTAGTGAGACGTAATAAACCAGAACCTGAATATGAAATAGACAATTATGCAGCAACATTAGGTCATTCGGTGCTAAGATTACTGCCATATCACTGCGATCTTAAGCCAATCGAAATGATTTGGAGCATGGTGAAAAGGAAGGTGGCCTCTAGAAATATTGATGGTAGTTGCGATGTTGAGGGTTTAATTTTGCAGGTTTTTAGTGAAATTACTCCAAATTTATGGCAAGCTGAATGCAGACATGTTCACAAAATAGAAAAAGAATATATCGAAAGGGATCAATTAATGGATATACACGAAGAATTTATTATTAGATTATGCGAATCAGATTCAGAAACGGATTGGTTACAATCGGATGATGAATAAGAATTTTGTAGTGTATTTATAATGCTATATTAATTATTTCTTGTATTACTTTAGTATTTTTGAATAAATCATATATATTCATGTTGTTTTCTCCAAAATGTTTTAAAAATGTGTATGCATATTAATATTATAACATTCTACCTTTTTTTAACTGCAATCTTTTCATTAACATTTGACATTAACGATACGACTGATTCAAATACTGGCGCGTTCAGTTTTTTTCTGGGAATGTACACAACAAACCGACAGTGCTGCTTGAAGGGTCACGCTTCGTTGGTCGTACTCTAGGCTAAAACATTTCAGACAATAAAAAACATAAAAAAATTCCTGTTCTACTCACAGAAAAGTTGCAAGCGTTCGGAAGTAGTGTTTCGCTAATTTTGTTAAGCAGTCTATGTAAAATATATTATATAAATATATATATACGGTTTGATCACAAATCAATGATTAAGTTGGTGTACCTAAAATATTGGTATTGAAGCAGAACAACTTAACACTTATTTTTGATAATTCATTGGCGGGACATTGAAATGGGAAATTACTTTAATTACGTACACATTATGCATTTTGTTCTATTTATTGATGTCAGTACATCTAAATACGTAAAAGCAGCACTAGTATTACTAAAGTTAACGACAACTAAATAAAATGAAGACCTTTTAGAAAATATGTTTATTATAAACAAACGTTTAAAAAGATCCATTTTTATAAAATATTCGTAAACAGAACATTTTAATATATGTAAATTAAGAATGAATATAGGATATACATATTATACCATCATAGGTATACATCAGTGACGGTTCTTGATGACCTAGGGATCGGCGAAACATATTTTGTCCGGCTTACTAAAACAATATTGTACGAGTACTATAAAATATTCAGCCAAAATTGGCATGCGCGTGGAATTTGAATTAGAACTACTACCGCGCAGCTTGTAGTAAAAATTGGGAAAATTGTAAACATGTCTTTGGTTTAGTCACATTTAGTTAACCTAGTGAACTTAAACGTTGTGCGAACTAACATTATCTCATATAAAATTCGTTAAGAGTGAATTGGGTCGTATTTGGTCTTGTGTATATCATTGAAAATTACAAGGAACCGTAAGTTTTCCGTAATTTATGCTGTACACAATATATTAGTATCGCGTATTGTTTTCAGAGACATTCGGTGGAATTTACCTTTGTTTAATTAGTAAACATGAGTAGTTACAATCGTTGTTGTGCTGCTGGCTGCAAAAATAATGTAAGAGATAATTACGGCATTAGCTTTTTCCGATTTCCAAAGGATTTGACACGGTATGTTTACTTACATAGGTATAACATTTTTCGAATAGAACATTGTTGAATCATATTTTATTGTAGATGTAAGAATTGGTTGAAAAATGGACATTATCAAGAAATTTTTAAACAAGTCACACCACAATATTATTTTGAAGACAGAATGTTTTCGGGCATGTCAAAGAACCGTTTGAAGAGGGACGCAATTCCCACATTATTTGAAAGAGGTTTGTAATGTTAATGGTTATTGACAAAAAGTACATTAATCAAAAAATATTTATTAGAGCCACTCTACGGTAGATCAAAAGAAAATATAAGTAGCCGCTCCATTATGTTTCCTCATGAAACATGTGTAACGGGTATGTAAACAATGGAATATGTCCTTTTATTCTGTTAAAGTATAGTTCCTAGCTACATGAATTTAAGTTCCATTACATATTTTTAAGTACATTAATAAAGAAAGTGGCTCAATATACTAAATTGTTTACATAATTAATAGTACTTTTAAAATAATTAATATTTTAAAAACTGTTTTATAGAAACCAACAAAACCCTATCTCCATCTACTGATGAAAATAATGAATTTGTGACTTCGGAAGAAGGAAAAAGCCATATTTGTAAGCAAAATTTTATTGATGACGATGTCCATAGTTTACTTTTTTTATTAGCGTATTACGATAACATGTAATTACCATGAATATGTTCTTTTTTTGATAAAACATGCTTTGTTATACTGAAATACATCGTTGACCAATGTTTCTAATATATGCTATTTGTTGTAGACGCATTAGATGAATGCATTCAATGTGGTCACTCTAGAACCATGTCATCGCCCGTTAGTACGCAAACCTCAATAGCAACAAAAGAAATGTCTCTTGAAAGTGAAAAATTAAAAAGAAGAGTAAAAATTTTACAAAATAGAAATAACTATCTCGAAAACAAACTAAAATCAATTGCAGCCAAACCTCAAGTGGTGGATTCACAAAGGGAAATATTTGACAAACTTTCTGACAAGTTCCTACCGCCAAAATTATCTGTATTTGTTAAATTACAAGCCGATTTGGTAAATCGACAAGATAAAGGTCATCGTTATACAGATGATTTCAAAAGATTTTGCTTATCCCTTTATTTTCGAGGACCAAAAGCATACAGAGCGTTATCTGAAATATTTGTATTGCCTACAAAAAGAACATTGAGTCGTTTCACTGAAATGAATAAATTTCCACCAGGTATTTACAAAGCTTCATTTGATCTTTTTAAAGAAAAAATTAACAGTTTCCAAGAAATTGACAAGGTGTGCATATTAAATATTGATGAGATGGCATTGAAAGCTCATTTATTTTACAATATTACTACTGATACTGTTATAGGATTTGAGGATGATGGAAACAGTAGATACTTTAAACCTTCTTTCAATGTGTGTGTATTTATGCTTAGAGGTTTATACCACAATTGGAAGCAACCTATTGGGTATTACTTCACACACACAACAACCCCACATAACATCTTGCTGCAAGGAATCAAAGACATCGTTTACTTTGCCAAAGAAATAGGTCTAACTGTTTCAGTTCTTATAACTGATCAAGGGAGTAATTTTATTCAATTAGCCAACAACTTGGGTGTTAGTTCTGAAAAACCTTATTTCTTTATAAGTGATAATAAAATTGTTTTTATGTTTGACCCACCGCATCTACTAAAATCTATAAGAAACAATTTACTGAAAAACAGATTTCAGATAGAAAATAAAGTCGCTTCTTGGGAACATGTACAACAATTTTATTTTGCTGATAAAACATGTAATAATAGATATGCACCAAAATTAAGTGATTCACACATAGCTCCTTCGAACTTCGAAAAAATTAAGGTGAAATTGGCCGCACAAGTTTTTAGCTCGTCTGTTGCAGCAGGCATGCAAGTGCATTTATCGAACGGAGATCTCCCGGCAACAGCTTTAGGGACTATAGAATGCATTGAGATATTTGACAAACTATTCGACTTATTTAATTCTTCCAAATACAACCCGGCCAAGCAATACAACAAACCATTCAAGAATGAGAAGTATCAAATTGAATTTTTACATGAAACGGTCAATTATTTGAAATGTCTTAAAGTAATAAATAAAAGGGGCCGAGAACAAAAAAATATAAAATGCGTGAAAGGTTGGATACAATCAATTCAAGGTTTACTTGAAATATGGAAAGATGTATCAATGAAGGGATATGCTTTTATATTTACGCGGAGATTAAATACAGATTGTCTTGAAAATTACTTTGGGAATGTTAGACAACAGGGTGGAAATGCTATATCCCCAACACCAATACAATTCTATAGAACATATAAAAAGCTTTTTTGTATAGATTTTCTTCACTCTGGCACAGAAAATAGCGCAAAGGATTTTTGTGGAATGCTTGCATCCATACAACAAACGTCTAATATGCTCCTGACAGAAGATCCGGCTTTTGAAGAAAAAAATGTAATGTTGAAAGATCGCGACTACACAGCAATACATGAGCAAAATTCCTTGCGATATATATGTGGATATCTCATGAAAAAGTGCCTGAAAGTACACAGCTGTGAGGTGTGTGAAAATTATGCAAATTCTCATACGGAATTAGATGCAACCTCGATGGTTTGTCATTTTAAGGCTTATGAAAGTGCTGGACTAAGTACTTTTGGAAAACTTAAAATGCCGAATGACAAATTTTTTGAATATATTTCTTCAATAGAAGATATATTTTTTGATAAATTTGAGTGTTTTTCTGTACAAAAAAACTGTTCACAATTGTACAGAGACTTGTGTTTGGCTGCTAAATTTACTCATCCATGTGACAAATTTCCTTTCATTTACTTACTACATTTATATTCCAGAATGAGACTGTATTATACACTAAAATTTACCAACAGGAAATTTAAAAGTAATGTAGATACAATCAAAAGGAAAACCATTGTATGGCAGCATATTTGATTTTTTTTTTTTTTTTTTTTTAATAAACTATTACACAATTAAAACATTTGTTTTTATTATTAAGTTAATCAAATGATTATAAAATTAGTCTGATAGGTGAACCTAATCTATAATAATATGATATGATACTTACCTCGATGATACTAATTTAACTTAATTATATATTGGTAATATAGACTTCTTGTAGTGATTTCAATCAATTTCGTTATCAACCAAGATTGACGTTTATTTAGCTACTTCCATAACGACGACAATAATTGTCATATATTAAAAATTTTGTTAATCTGGAATAAATTATTCTTATATAATAGAAATTGTAGGATTATTATGATGGATTAGAATAATAAAAAATTACAAATTTGCCGTCATTTATACTACTTCTATTAAGGATAATAACATTGGATGTTGGCGATCTAGAAAAATCGTTTGCATACTATTTTCGAAAAATCCTTATATTGAGCCATTATTACAGATAATGAGGAATACTTTAAAGAGATTATTTCTTCAAATATACTAATGTGCATAATTATTGTTTTTTGTCTTCTGTATTAAGCAATAATAGAATAATACAATTACTAAGTTTTAATTTTTAAATGCGTTGAATAGTAAACAACAATGTGGTTTTATTTGTTTATAATCGCCAGATACATTATTTCGTAACTAATTTCTCTAATGGGAAGCTACTTAGTTTGTATTTAGAATATTTGGTCAATTAAAATAAAAATATTGATATTTAAAAATGTCTAAAAGGATTTATATATCGCGCTATTGTCTGCGCGTGGAAATGTCGCAGTAGACCAAGGTTACCGATTTTGGCTGAAAAATTTCATTCATAAATACGTTAAGTGTCCCAACTGCTATATCTTTAAACTGTGGTACTGCAGAGTCAAATGAAGTCAGTATTCAATCCCGGAAACAACCGTTTGTCATCATAAAATATAAACGTCATGTTTCAATATTGTCAAAATTTTAGTATGTTACTTGCAATATAACCAAAGAAAGCATTTACATAACCTACATGTCAAAATAATAATAATGAGTAAAGTGGGAACATTAATAGTTCAAAAGTATTGTTTCTCTTCTAGTTCTGTATAAATATATTCTATCCAAGAAAACTATGCCGAAATTTACTTTAATAATTGAACAAATTATTTTAAATATTATTTATAATTATAAACTCACGAAAATATTCGATCAAAAATTTATTTAAAAAGAAATATTTCAAGTCAGATATCAATAGTGAAATGAGGTATTGAAAAGATCTTTAGTGTTAAAAATGTTTGCATTATTAAGAACGACATACCTACCAAAATCATTTTCTTGCACTATATCTGGGTTAAGAAGATTGGGAATGTATTAATTTGATGAATAATTTAGATTTCTACTTAACTTATATATTGTTTATATTTTAAATAAATTTAAATATATTGGAAAAGAATGTAAAAGTTATGTTTGTAACTCTTTGAAAAAGAATTAAAACCTTTTGAAAGTTGTAAATATATGTTGTCAAATTACATTTATAGAATTATACATAAAAGAAACATTTACATAGTCTACATTTAATATTTTATTGTTTCTTAAGAAAATAATGGTATAATAATACAATCCAAATCCATATTATCCTTTATTAGATGAAGATAATATTTAACAAACACATGAGGATTTTCTGATAACTACATTTGATAATTTTGCAGGTTAGTACACTACCAATAAGAAAAAAACAAACTTCATTCACTTTGCCACGAGATATTTATCATGTAATGTTTCGTTGAACCAGTGGCAGTAATTTCTTCGCTGCTTTATATTATGTGCATGCAAATGATACACATTGATGGTTTTTATGGCAGTATTCCATAATTTCTGTTTTTTTGAGGAGGTATTTGGTTGTTTATTTTGACTAGCGCTATGATAAGGAGCATTATCTATTATTATAAGTGATGGTACCTCAAGATTTGGTATAAGCTGATCATTTACCCATTGCTTAAAGGAGTCACCATTCATTTCTCCATGGTAATCACCAGTGATTGTTTTTGATGGAAAAATCAGACTAACTCCTTTAATGAAGCCATTTTCTGTGCCAATATGTATAATAATAAACCGTTTACCATCATAGTCTTTGGGTTTCCTAACACTTTTTATATTATCATTTTGCCAGGATTTCATTCTATTCTCTTTCGAAAAGATTCAAATTTCATCAAGGAACATAACCTGACATAAAGTTGAATTTAAGTTATTCATATATTCCCTTAAAAATACATTTCTCATTCAGACTATATTTAATTTCTCTGTGAGCGCTCTCCTGTTACACTCTTTCTTATATTTAAAACCAATATCTTTAAGCAATATTGCTAAAGTAGTTGTACATGTATGAACAAATTCTTTCATAGCCAAAACATTGTTTAAATTTTTTAAGGTAAGATGTTTTTCTGAAAAATTTTAACATGTAATAAATATTTACAATATATTAAAAACATACTTTCTTTATACATGTCATAAACAGTATTTCGAACTTCCATTTTAGTTGCTTCTGCCAAGTCCTTAGTTTTTGCCTTCTTACAAGACTCTTCTTACAGGATTCTGAATGTTACGATGTTTAATAGTGTAGACCGTTCTACTAGAAATATTAAGGGCTTCTGCTACCCTCTAAAATAAAACTTATTTCATAATACCGCCTTATCTGACTGATTATGTGATTTACCTCATGAACGCGGTCGATGGACATAAATGGTCTACCATTCTCCTTTACCTGTTAATAGGCTGTAAGATTTAATACAAGCTGTTTCGCTTGAGAACCAAGAGGTTTACTTGGCATCTAAGAAATATTCTGTAAAATAAATAGGTAGAAATGTCAAAGTAATAATCAAACAATTTCGTACTTATTGCCACTAATTGATATTACTATTTATTAACAGTATTGTTCTCAAAAAAACAGATTTTGTAATTTTTGATAAACTAAATATTCAAATTGGAAGAATGCTTAACCTAGAAGTCAGAATACCGGAAACAAAGTTACAACAACAATATTGACATAATTTGACAAGTCGAATATCATAAGACTATCTCCTAGACAACCTATCCTTTTTATTTAATATAATATTTCAAGGACGTACGTCTTAACTCAAAATGACAAACGTCTGTAGTATTACAGCGCGTGTTCATGTGTGTTAGAAAGAGATAAAGTACAATTTGCGGTTCACACTTGGGCAGTACGAACTGAAAACTTATACTTTATGAACTGTACACATCGCTCTAAATCACCATTCTTTATATTAGTAGTGCATTTGGCAACGTTGCTCGTATATTGCCGACATATGATTGGTTATGCTCATCCGTAAATGGCAGTTGAAATGGGACATTGATTCTGCAGGTTAACTAAAATTCTGTAGTTGTGATGGATAACGCTGATTTTCATAATGTTTTAGCAATAAAGCAACCAAATACAAATTCCAAGAAAGAGCAATGATAATTTGGCTAAATAAACATGGCATTAGATATGAAGCAAATTTTTGTAAGCAAAGGAAACAGTAAATGTGTTGTCTTCCACCATACTATCCCAAATTAAACCCAATTGAAAAAATTTACGTAAATGTGAAAAACTGTCGCTACAAAAAATGTTACATTTTAAACTAAGCGATGTAGAAACTTTGGTAAGAGAGATTCCCTCAAATTAATCATGAATGGGCAAATGTGTGTCGCCATGTCATGTTGATATACATTCAGTAGTATATAAATTGTTACTTCTGGGCCAGGACATTTGGCGTCTTAAAAAACAAGGCAAAATCTTAGAAATTTAGCTGTTTGCCCAAAAGCAAACAACCGAATAGGGCCTAAAACCTCTCAAAAATCATTAATTTTTATCCACCCCAAAAGTTCCCAAATATCTGTAGGCCACCAAAAATTGGGAACACGAAAAACAGGGTAGAATCCTACAAATTTAGTGTTTTCCCAAAAGTAACCATCCGAAAAAGATCTAAAAAACTTACAAAATGCCTTGATTTTAGACACCCCAAAAATAGCTCTTCATTTCTGGACCAAGCCAATTGGCGCATGCAAAAATCAATTAAAATTACCTCAAAACTGCTCTAAAACCATTGTTAAATCTCTAGATTTCACACACCTCAAAACAGCTTTTCATTTCTGGACCAAGCCTATTGGCGCATGGAAAAATCAATGAAAAACAACTTAAAGCGACTTAAAATCCTCGACACTCCAAGTAAAATTATTTCAAAAACCAGGAAAAACCTTTATAAATTCCCTAGTTTTTAGATACCCCAAAAATAGCTTTTCATTTCTGGACCAAGCCAATTGGCGCATGGCAAAGGTCTTAAAAATTATTACCAAATACATTTTGCATACCCCAACTGTATTCAACTATTATACGCACATAAAAAAGATACACCTAATTGTTCGAAGTCTACTAAAATATCTGAACACTCCATTATGGATTTTCATTTAGAGCAGTGGCGGTTTCTGCTATGGTTTGCAAGTTTGCGCAACCACCAAAACTAATAGATTTAATTTAATGAAAAAAAGCGTAATTCTACATTTTTTAAATTAAAAATTTGTACTACCTCACAGAATAAATGAACTATTATAAATTACTTATAATAGGTATATCTAATTGGATATGAATACGTTAAATAAATGAGAGAATAACACACTTGGTTTGCAGACTCATTGCAATCCACGAACGTATATATCCCTATACGGCTGACGAACTTTGTCGAACGTCTTTCGGGTATATCTCCATAAACGACAATAGTGTTGCAGCAGCAGTGCAACCAAAACATTAGACATATTTCTTGCTTACGGTGCAACGGTATAAAAGCGAATAAAAAAGTTGTATTTGTGTGTTTAAAAGTGTTTATGCTCTTTATTTTTAAATAATAATGAATTCAGTGCAGAGTTTAATAGTGGATCCGTTCTATAAAAGAACGTACGCCGAAAAAATTGAAATAAAGCGGTTGGGCAGACCTGTTCCGAATTTAAATCTGAAACAAACGATTTCCAGTAAGACGCGAACTTTTAATAGACTATTTAATAAGGATATTTATAATAAACATTTGTGGATTTGCGGTTGTAGTATAAAAAATGCATTATTCTGCTTTCCTTGCTTACTATTTGAAGGTGAAGAATTATGGACGAAAATGGGTTTAACTGATTTAAATCATTCAAGCGATCGAATTAAAAAACACAGTATATCACAAAGGCATATGAAAAATGTAGTCCAATTATCGCTTTTTGGGAATGTGGATATTGCTGCTCAGATGGATAGTGCATATCGAAGAAATATAGCATTGCACAACGAGAAAGTTAAGTACAATCGATATGTAGTGAACATTATAATTAATTGTGTACGTTTTTGTGGAGCTTTTGAACTTGCTTTCTCAAGAAAGATAAATTTGCGACTGCGAAAGATCGTCGCATGGATTTTTTGCTTCAATAAAATCAGGATCAGAATCAGTGAGTTTTAAAAGCCTTTTTTCTTCTTTATATGTACCTTAGCAAAATTACTTTTAATAAAACATACTTAGTGACCTACCTTGTTTACCTACTGTAAAAAGTATTAGTATTCACTAAATTTGCAACCCCCACATTTTTGATGCACGAGCCGCCGCTGATTTAGAGATCGCTATTAAAACTTTAATGTTATCGTAAACATGTTCGGTTTGTCTTAATTATCAAAAAATATCACACGTATACGACAACGTTTAACGTTGATCAAGCGTTGGTAATTTTAACAAAGACGTGAACGTAAACGTTGTCATGGCATGGAAATATTTGTTTTCAACACCCCAATATTCGACTATGCCTTCATGATAATTCTTGGATTCAGAATATTTACAGAATTAATAAAAATATGTGCAAAACATTCCCCGTTTTCATTCCGACTACAATCCGATCTATTCTTACAGCATCTCCTCTTTCACGACAGCTTATACCGTTTATAGGTATGTGTCTATCGAAGAGAATCATCGGCACGACCATCAATCCTGAATTCGTCTTCGACTCATGAGTCTTTGGCGAATCAACAGGACAGGTCATTGTTGTTCGATATTACTGTAAGTCATGAATAGATGGAAGAGTCCCAAAACCGAGAAATGTTTTGAGAATATTTGGCAGCACTCAGTTGCCCGTCAATCTTCGTGGGTCCTCAATCTCTATGGCCACTCGAGATCTCACCAGTTCAGACTTAAGAACAACTGCATTCTCAATAAAAAAAGGCGGCGATAGGAATCGAACTCAAAACCTTGTAATTACCTATCTAACTCTTTACTAACTGAGCTATTTAGGTCTTGTCCATTATAATTTCTAATCAGCTACAATAATACATCAAATTGCGCAATATTACGAAATAAAAAAATTTGGATTTGCAATAATTCGAACCCTTGGATTGAACGCGAATATCTTACCAACACGCCTATAATGGATCTTATACAGTCGTTTTCGGATTGAATATATTATGCTAATTTTCTTATTGATTAAAAAAATGAAATTCGCTTTGCATGCTACATTTACATTAATGTAATTATGTTCCAGCAGCCCTTTAAATTAACAAACCTATTAATATCAGTTTGTATGTCACTTTCAAACAAAATTTAAATAAACAAGACATAATTTTGTGCATTTCTGAAGCTTTCCAAAATAATCAAGAATATATAAACATCTACATTATATATAAATAAAGAACTTACATTGTGATGACAAATTTACCAATGGAACAGCTATTTTGTATAAACGTCCATTTCTACTTATATGTTGTGGTAAGAAATGCTTATTACAGATCCTTTTTAAAGTGTACACTTCCTTTGGATCCATATTTTTCAATTCAGGATTTACCACTAACCACATAGTAAATCTCTCTCGATCATAACGAGGATTTGGAAAATAATGTCTTTTACGTGTTTTATCGAGGCAGCCTAATACAGCAAAGGAACGTACATAATCCATGTCTGCATACACAAGAGTTTTTCTTTTAATTAAACAGTTCTTTTATATTTCATTAATACAAAATAGGGCACTTACCTAAAGGCAATTTCTGATGAAACAAATAAACACTATAAATAAAAAGTTCAATACTAACTTAAACAACTTTAAAATTCATGTACTTTATGTATAATATTAATATATTACACATATATAAACAAAGCCTGCTAAATAAAACACTCTAAATATAAAACACTATATATATAAGATCCAAGACTGGTATAACCGGTATATAGAAGTAAAGATTATGTATTATATATAAAAAGATGATCCGCCTTATGCATAGTCGCGAAGTTAATAGGCTGTTAGTACGCTATTAGTTAGTAGCTACTAAGAGCGTACTAAGATGCTTTTATCTTTTCGTATTCATAGTCGCGTATTTCATCATACTTAGTGGCTACTAACTAATAGGATCTTAGTAGAAAAAAATATGTGGCAACCGTGAAAACGGAGTTCGCAGGCATGCGCATTTTGCATGAAGGAGACATTTAAAATAGTTTACCTATTGGAATTGTAGGTTATTTTAAATACGTTTTAAAAAATCTTCTTTGTTTTAATAAATTTTATGATTTTTTGCTTTTAAATTTGATATAAGAAAAATGTAAGTGTAATATATAATCTTACTTAAAATTTGTATTACTCAAATTATATAATTTTGAAAGTATGGAAGATCTAGTTGATATACAAGCTGAGTTGCAAGAAGTTGAGGAAGCACGGGTAGATATCATACGAAATCCCAAAGCTTATGGTGATGATATAAGTATATACATATTTAACTGGCTTTGTAACATATTTAT
This sequence comes from Melolontha melolontha, assembly GCA_935421215.2. Lineage (NCBI taxonomy): Eukaryota > Metazoa > Arthropoda > Insecta > Coleoptera > Scarabaeidae > Melolontha > Melolontha melolontha. The sequence goes on from OW285238.1 coordinate 42,026,351, forward strand.
TACTGAATTTATTTTAGCAGAACAACATGGATTCACATGACAATATCCACAGCAATTTATTCCGACAACAATTATATATGAAGATATTTTAATTAGTAGACTTTAACAATGTTAATTAATACATAATTTATTATTTATTGAAATACTTTAGGGATATTTTGATATAATTTTTATTAGTATTAAATATAATATATACATTTAGAAGTATCCACATGTAACAAATATTCATACCTACTTTATACATGATGCAGTATTTACACGTAACTTAGGTATAATTATACCTACTTTATTCTATATTTTAAATTACATCATATCATCCTATTGTCATACTTATCTAATATCATATAATAAACATATTCAATTATCATTTTCACTCAATAACTTCAGCTCCAGTTTCAAGTAAACTTTTTCCAATACTGACTGATATTTTTCGGTGCTTGCATCTGCATCTGTTGCCAATGTTCTCGAAGATGCTTTGAATCTTTAACAAATCCTGTAATAAATATATCATTACTTCCCTTAAGATAAATGATTCATTTATAGCCAACAAAGTGACATATATATATATTAAATATATTACATAAATACATTTAAATCACACCATCCACCTGCTACAGAACTAATATTTGCAAATAAAATTTGAAAATAAATCATACCATAAATACATATTAAACAGACTTTTTCTCATCAGTTTGCTTCATTGCATCTCATGGGTACTTGGAAACAGCATTCAAAAAATAATAATTAAAATTGATTAAAATTTTGTTGATAATGAAATTATAATGAGACACCATGCACTTCCATTATTATTAAAATTGCTGTATGCCGATTATCCGTATACTTACAGTTAATGAATTCATTGTTATGATTTTTACTCTCAATTTTGTATCATTTCGTTTTGTTTTGACAGTTTGCGCTTTTTCTTTTTGGAGGTTAGCTTTAATAGACACTTTAAACACGGTCTCAAACGCTATTAAGGATTTAAGTAGCCTACTAACGTTAAAACGTTGTTAGTACGCATGAAACGCGACTATGAATACGGAAATTCTTAGTAGGATGTTAAAATGGTCTTAGTAGCGTGTTAGTAGCCACTAAAACGACTATGCATAAGGCTGGATACGTTTTTCACACAAAATGCTATATCTGGCAAATTACAACACAAAAACAATTGCAATACAGGACAGCTTAATAACACTACCAACAAAATTTGGAATTAAGGCACGTAACATTAGTGATGGGTTGCTACGAGGCAAACTGCTATTTTGAAACTGCTAACTATCGTTAGCAGTTTGTAGCAGCTAACGAATATGAAAAGAAACTGCTACTTTTTGTAACAGTTTTCCGATGTAAATATTTCTGACGTAGCAGCTCTAACGGAAAGTAATATCAAGTAATATTAAGCTTGCAATATTTTTTATGCAGCAGATTAGAACTATTTTAAGAACTATTTATAAACTATCGATTCAGAAACTTCTTTCACGTATTAGTAATAAAAAATGGATGGTTTATTTTAATACTAAGGTAATACATATAATCATTTTTGAAATACCAGAATTTAATTGCATTTGTATTGATTATAGCAAAACCAAATAACAATCAATATTGAAAAAGACAGAAAATGTTGTAACGTTTATTAGTTATTATGTAAGACAATAAGATATTAAAAAATAGCCCTATTTAATGAAAAATGCTTTATTTAAAGTATATAGTACGTATGTTGCTATATAGGAGAAACTGCTACAAAAAGTAGCAGTTTTTTAAAACTGCTAATGAAAAGTAGCAGTAGCAGTTTGTAGCTGCTAATGAAAAATAGCAGTTTTACACATCACTACGTATCATACACATTTCTGAATTTCTAAAGTCACTAGATATATATCCATACGATTGGTTTATAGCAGGAACTACAAAATTTTAGGAACAATAATTCCTATCCAAGTGCACACTTGTGATCATAGCTGTTCAATCTGTGTTAGTCTATGTGTTCAATCGTTGTTAACCTAAGGCACTGCAGAGTCAAATGAAGCATAGATAATATACTTCTAAAGATTGGTAACTCCTGTTTGAATTATCGTGCATTAACAGCGCCATTTCAGGTGTAGTATGTAACTACTATTTTACAGCGGGCTTTTTGAATTCTAAATGTGCATTATTTTTGTTGGAATTTTTGGTTATTTCTGTTCGAATTTGTGGTTCTAATCAATCGAAGAGCTGTTGCATTTGTATCATTCCATAAAAACGAAAAGCCATCGTTTTTTCTTTAAAACGCAAATGTTACAGTTCTACCATTGCAAATTCGAACAGATTTTTATAAAATATACTTTCATCAGTAAACGGTATGTATAACTAAATAGGTAAAAGGATTTGTTGAAGGGAACAATAAAAACAAATTGATATTCTAATTGATCTTATTTATAATATAAAACTATTAAAAATTGCAAGACATATTTACATTATAATATTTACTTGAACAATAAACATATACAAATCTACCAATTCTGTAATATTGAATATTCTAGTGATATATATATATATAAAGATATTGTATAGTTCTATTTTCTATTCCCTTGATAATGGCAGTAATGTCAAAACTATAGTCGCATAAAAGCAAAAAAGTAGTTGTATTTTATGTTATACGAGTCTCTTTAACATTTTAATTTTTTGTTTTATATTGAACATACCTCTTTTGAGCCAGTTTTGCAATTGGATTCAGAATATTACTCTTGTAATATTTCTTATAGTCTAATCCGTTCAAACTTTTATTTATATTTCTTATCCATGTATGTATAAAAAAAATTACAATACGTATTAAAAAAATATCTTTTAAATTATGCTTGTTGCATAGACTTTCATCTATTTGTATATGTTTTTGCAACATTGAAATACAATAATTTTTAATGTTTCGTTTGTGACATATTTTGGGAAGTATAACATGCAAAATACCAATGCATTCCGAGAAATTAATTAAAAAAGCACTATTTGGGCGAAATAATTTGTTACGGCTATATTCTTTGACTTCTATCAAAAAATGTTCTGGCTTACATGCCTCTTCATTTTTTTAAAAAAGTTGCACATTCTAAGCAATTTGAAGTAATTTTTCGAATACTACGCATTACATAGCCAGCAATGTAGGAATGTACAGCTTGTATTCGAATACGGTTTCTGAGATCTAAATATATAAGAAATATTGATTACATATGTGAGCTAAATATTATAAAAATTAAAGACAAAACATATCTGATGCTATTCTTACAAAAAAAACATGGAACAATCAGAAGTATATTAAAATAATTACCTTTCCTAGATTTAGGTGTTTTCACATTTCGAAAAGACAGTGAGGTAATACTTTGCTTAGTGGGTCTAGTTGGAAAGTTTGACATAGTACCAATTGATACTGCAGATTCTGTAACACATAATTTATTGATATACAAGTTAAAACGTGGGATTTCTTAAGTAGATACCTTCTTGTGCTTGAACAATATTAGAAGGGCCTGCTTCGCTGTTTTCATTCTCAATGGTTGTAATTGTTGTCCGATATTTTAATAATGAGTTTTGTAATGTGGGAGTTTCGCAAAAAACCTATAATAATTCATTGTAAAGCACATATAATATATAAATAAGGGTATTTATGATTTACCAGGAAGTAAGACTGATGGTATACTTCTTGCCTTAAGGTCTTTTCATCCAGTTTTGTGAGTAATGCGTACACGGGAGAAATTACTAAAATGAATATCGCAAATTCGGTAATTCCTGTTAACATTAATTGGGTCAATGTTTAACAATATCTTATTGCCAATTCTGCCAATCCAACAATTGTACAACTATAAAGAAAATGGTATATTACATAGTGTATGATTAAATAAACACGTTATTACACAATTATTCACAAAGCGATAATTGTTTACTAACCTCTTCATCCAAGTGAGGAAACCGATGCATTTTATAGTCTTTATTTGTATTCTTACAATTTGGTACACAACACTTAAACACCATTTTTTTAAAGTTAAATTACAGCCTTAACTGAACTTAATTACACAAAACCTACAAAAACAAATGCAATCTATGAATGCAATGAAATATTTATTGTTTACATCTATATATATATATCTAAATATATGATACAACTAGCGCCAAATCAGGTGTAGTATTGAACTAAAACAAAGTCCGACCTTGGGAATTTAACATTATCCCCCATGAAATGAAGTCAGTATTCAATCGCGGAAACAACCGTTTGTCATCATAAAATATAAACGTCATGTTTCAATATTGTCAAAATTTTAGTATGTTACTTGCAATATAACCAAAGAAAGCATATACATAACCTACATGTCAAAATAATAATAATGAGTAAAGTGGGAACATTAATAGTTCAAAAGTATTGTTTCTCTTCTAGTTCTGTATAAATATATTCTATCCAAGAAAACTATGCCGAAATTATTACTTTAATATTTGAACAAATTATTTTAAATATTATTTATAATTATAAACTCACGAAAATATTCGATCAAAAATTTATTTAAAAAGAAATATTTCAAGTCAGATATCAATAGTGAAATGAGGTATTGAAAAGATCTTTAGTGTTAAAAATGTTTGCATTATTAAGAACGACATACCTACCAAAATCATTTTCTTGCACTATATCTGGGTTAAGAAGATTGGGAATGTATTAATTTGATGAATAATTTAGATTTCTACTTAACTTATATATTGTTTATATTTTAAATAAATTTAAATATATTGGAAAAGAATGTAAAAGTTATGTTTGTAACTCTTTGAAAAAGAATTAAAACCTTTTGAAAGTTGTAAATATATGTTGTCAAATTACATTTATAGAATTATACATAAAAGAAACATTTATATAGTCTACATTTAATATTTTATTGTTTCTTAAGAAAATAATGGTATAATAATACAATCCAAACCCATATTATCCTTTATTAGATGAAGATAATATTTAACAAACACATGAGGATTTTCTGATAACTACATTTGATAATTTTGCAGGTTAGTACACTACCAATAAGAAAAAAACAAACTTCATTCATATAAAACTTTGCCACGAGATCTTTATCATGTAATGTTTCGTTGAACCAGTGGCAGTAATTTCTTCGCTGCTTTATATTATGTGCATGCAAATGATACACATTGATGGTTTTTATGGCAGTATTCCATAATTTCTGTTTTTTTGAGGAGGTATTTGGTTGTTTATTTTGACTAGCGCTATGATAAGGAGCATTATCTATTATTATAAGTGATGGTACCTCAAGATTTGGTATAAGCTGATCATTTACCCATTGCTTAAAGGAATCACCATTCATTTCTCCATGGTAATCACCAGTGATTGTTTTTGATGGAAAAATCAGACTAACTCCTTTAATGAAGCCATTTTCTGTGCCAATATGTATAATAATAAACCGTTTACCATCATAGTCTTTGGGTTTCCTAACACTTTTTATATTATCATTTTGCCAGGATTTCATTCTATTCTCTTTCGAAAAGATTCAAATTTCATCAAGGAACATAACCTGACATAAAGTTGAATTTAAGTTATTCATATATTCCCTTAAAAATACATTTCTCATTCAGACTATATTTAATTTCTCTGTGAGCGCTCTCCTGTTACACTTTCTTATATTTAAAACCAATATCTTTAAGCAATATTGCTAAAGTAGTTGTACATGTATGAACAAATTCTTTCATAGCCAAAACATTGTTTAAATTTTTTAAGGTAAGATGTTTTTCTGAAAAATTTTAACATGTAATAAATATTTACAATATATTAAAAACATACTTTCTTTATACATGTCATAAACAGTATTTCGAACTTCCATTTTAGTTGCTTCTGCTAAGTCCTTAGTTTTTGCCTTCTTACAAGACCTTTTTTTGCTAGGAGACGATAAGACTGGATTCTGAATGTTACGATGTTTAATAGTGTAGACCGTTCTACTAGAAATATTAAGGGCTTCTGCTACCCTCTAAAATAAAACTTATTTCATAATACCGCCTTATCTAACTGATTATGTGAATTACCTCATGAACGCGGTCGATGGACATAAATGGTCTACCATTCTCCTTTACCTGTTAATAGGCTGTAAGATTTAATACAAGCTGTTTCGCTTGAGAACCAAGAGGTTTACTTGGCATCTAAGAAATATTCTGTAAAATAAATAGGTTAGAAATGTCAAAGTAATAATCAAACAATTTCGTACTTATTGCCACTAATTGATATTACTATTTATTAACAGTATTGTTCTCAAAAAACCAGATTTTGTAATTTTTGATAAACTAAATATTCAAATTGGAAGAATGCTTAACCTAGAAGTCAGAATACCGGAAACAACAACAACAATATTGACATAATTTGACAAGTCGAATATCATAAGACTATCTCCTAGACAACCTATCCTTTCTATTTAATATAATATTTCAAGGACGTACGTCTTAACTCAAAATGACAAACGTCTGTAGTATTACAGCGCGTGTTCATGTGTGTTAGAAAGAGATAAAGTACAATTTGCGGTTCACACTTGGGCAGTACGAACTGAAAACTTATACTTTATGAACTGTACACATCGCTCTAAATCACCATTCTTTATATTAGTAGTGCATTTGGCAACGTTGCTCGTATATTGCCGACATATGATTGGTTATGCTCATCCGTAAATGGCAGTTGAAATGGGACATTGATTCTGCAGGTTTACCTAAAATTCTGTAGTTGTGATGGATAACGCTGATTTTCATAATGTTTTAGCAATAAAGCAACCAAATACAAATTCCAAGAAAGAGCAATGATAATTTGGCTAAATAAACATGGCATTAGATATGAAGCAAATTTTTGTAAGCAAAGGAAACAGTAAATGTGTTGTCTTCCACCATACTATCCCAAATTAAACCCAATTGAAAAAATTTACGTAAATGTGAGAAACTGTCGCTACAAAAAATGTTACATTTTAAACTAAGCGATGTAGAAACTTTGGTAAGAGAGATTCCCTCAAATTAATCATGAATGGGCAAATGTGTGTCGCCATGTCATGTTGATATACATTCAGTAGTATATAAATTGTTACTTCTGGGCCAGGACATTTGGCGTCTTAAAAACAAGGCAAAATCTTAGAAATTTAGCTGTTTGCCCAAAAGCAAACAACCGAATAGGGCCTAAAACCTCTCAAAAATCATTAATTTTTATCCACCCCAAAAGTTCCCAAATATGTGTAGGCCACCAAAAATTGGGCACACGAAAAACAGGGTAGAATCCTACAAATTTAGTGTTTTCCCAAAAGTAACCATCCGAAAAAGATCTAAAAAACTTACAAAATGCCTTGATTTTAGACACCCCAAAAATAGCTCTTCATTTCTGGACCAAGCCAATTGGCGCATGCAAAAATCAATTAAAATTACCTCAAAACTGCTCTAAAACCATGGTCAAATCTCTAGATTTCACACACCTCAAAACAGCTTTTCATTTCTGGACCAAGCCTATTGGCGCATGGAAAAATCAATGAAAAACAACTTAAAGCGACTTAAAATCCTCGACACTCCAAGTAAAATTATTTCAAAAACCAGGAAAAACCTTTATAAATTCCCTAGTTTTTAGATACCCCAAAAATAGCTTTTCATTTCTGGACCAAGCCAATTGGCGCATGGCAAAGGTCTTAAAAATTATTACCAAATACATTTTGCATACCCCAACTGTATTCAACTATTATACGCACATTTGCACACCTAATTGTTCGAAGTCTACTAAAATATCTGAACACTCCATTATGGATTTTCATTTAGAGATCGCTATTAAAACTTTAATGTTATCGTAAACATGTTCGGTTGGTCTTAATTATCAAAAAATATCACACGTATACGACAACGTTTAACGTTGATCAAGCGTTGGTAATTTTAACAAAGACGTGAACGTAAACGTTGTCATGGCATGGAAATATTTGTTTTCAACACCCCAATATTCGACTATGCCTTCATGATAATTCTTGGATTCAGAATATTTACAGAATTAATAAAAATATGTGCAAAACATTCCCCGTTTTCATTCCGACTACAATCCGATCTATTCTTACAGCATCTCCTCTTTCACGACAGCTTATACCGTTTATAGGTATGTGTCTATCGAAGAGAATCATCGGCACGACCATCAATCCTGAATTCGTCTTCGACTCATGAGCCTTTGGCGAATCAACAGGACAGGTCATTGTTGTTCGATATTACTGTAAGTCATGAATAGATGGAAGAGTCCCAAAACCGAGAAATGTTTTGAGAATATTTGGCAGCACTCAGTTGCCCGTCAATCTTCGTGGGTCCTCAATCTCTATGGCCACTCGAGATCTCACCAGTTCAGACTTAAGAACAACTGCATTCTCAATAAAAAAAGGCGGCGATAGGAATCGAACTCAAAACCTTGTAATTACCTATCTAACTCTTTACTAACTGAGCTATTTAGGTCTTGTCCATTATAATTTCTAATCAGCTACAATAATACATCAAATTGCGCAATATTACGAAATAAAAAAAAATTGGATTGGCAATAATTCGAACCCGAGACCCCTTGGTTTGAACGCGAATATCTTACCAACAAGCCTATAATGGATCTTATAGTCGTTTTCGGATTGAATATATTATGCTAATTTTCTTATTGATTAAAAAAATGAAATTTTACGATACATAATACATACCCTACTTACGAAGTTGTTTATTTTTTTAACAAGCATTCAAGTGAAAGCAATTGCAATGAAAACTGCTAAACTTCTCTTTACCGCACTAGTACGGTAAAAACTGTCATTACATTAAAAAGTTTGAAACATGATACATTACATACTGAAAATAAATAATTATTATTGAGTATTGTATTTGTTTATATAAAAAAAAATTGCAAAACACCCACCTTTGGTCGCCATGGATAAGATTTTTTTAATACAAAGGTATTTTTAATAATATAAAATATTATTAAAAATCTGGTGTGAAGAACACAAATGTAGGTTCACTATTAATATTTTCTGTGAACGTGTCCGAATATATCCTATCCCCAGAGACGTAGATACGTATTTCGCTTTTCTACAAGCTCATCGGTGTAGAAAAGCGAAATACGTATCTACGTCTCTGGGGATAGGATATATTCGGACACGTTCACAGAAAATATTAATAGTGAACCTGCATTTGTGTTCTTCACACCAGATTTTTAATAATATTTTATATTATTAAAAATACCTTTGTATTATACAAAACTGGTGGGGTTTACCTACTCATGTATGTTTCAATTATTCTGATATAAGATTTTTTTATTATTTTACTGTTTTTCATCATAATAAAATTATAAAGCCCCGGTTGTATAAAGCTGTGTCTACTTTAACAAGATTTTGACAATCAATTAAACATGAATAAAACAATCAACACGTTCAAAAAGGGGTCACATGATCAGTTAAAATCATGTTAGTTGGCACATCTTTATACAACCGGCCAAAAATATATTATTTTAAGTTTGAAAGTTAAAAAAATATTTTAAAGATGCGAGTAAAATTTTTGCAAATTCCTTTATTTGAATATAATAACTATAAACTCATTTTACATGTTTCATAAACCTACTGTTTAACCTGATTTAGAAACGGAATTTAACAATGTAATAAACACAACAGGCACATTTCAGTCTTCATTTTACAAAGAAATCACACGTGGTGAACCAGACTTATCTGCATTCTTATAGGCAATGCTTACTTTATTGTTGGGATTCACATTCAATCCCATACAAACACATTTGATATTTTCATTTGATAACTTTTTCCTCAAAATTTCTCCATAGCGTTTACTTTCAATTTGTTCAAAAGCTTTTAATGCACTCTGACGGTACTTGACCCCAATTATTATTGCTATATTTTCTGAATTGAACGCAATGTCAAGTCTCCCTTCCGCTCCCGACAGTTCAGTGCAACACATGTACTTTAATGACTTACACAAACAGTGGAAAATCACACAATGGTACGCGTCTTCGTTGCATTGGTACCATTTTTCGCTCACATGTTCAAATACCTCCTGCATAGAACTAATTAACCTCTTCACAATTTCATCACTTAAATCATCTGGATCATCTGGGAACTCATCGAACACTGCCGTTACATTTGTAATGAGAAGATCATAATTATTTCCAACATACGTTTTGATCAGATTTCTAAATTCGTTCTCAATAAGTGTATTAGGAATTTTAACTTCAAATATGTCTCCTGCTATTTTTTTTTCATACATTAAATACCCTTGTTGCATCAGAAAGGAAACGAAAACATCAGGTTTTAAGAGAGTCCTTTTCTCTTCCCACTTCAAAATTACATCCCTCAGGTCTTGGAGGTGTTCTAGCTCTATTTTAGATGGAATTTTACATTTGATGTGTCTTCCCGACAACAACTTTTCAATTGCGATCCGAACAATTGGTATGTTAAGTCCCTGTCTTGCGCTCGCCATGATTCCAGACTCCTCCCAATAATTGCTTAGCTCTCCATTTTCTAGAGCGTTCACAATTGACCAAATAGGATATATCTGGACTCTACTCTGTCCAAAACTTTGGTATCCGTTGTAATATGATTTCACTTTTTCTTTAGGGAGTTTGTTCACGCCTTGCCAAAATTTCTCAGTAAACTTTGTTGTGAGCTGCTCCAGTTCTTCTTCTGTTATGCCATAAAATACTTCATAGCTATCATCACCACCCAGTGCTCCTCTGAGAAACATGTGTTTTATCACATTGTTCGACAAGCCTACTGAACTCATATAAGATATCCCTGTGATTAAAGCACGAGCTATGCTGTGTTGATTTCGCTTCAAAAGTTCTTTATACAAAACGGTAAGCAGGCCATTAACTTTTTCGCAAAAATCTTTATTTTTGAAGAGTGTGTTGTTAATGGGCGCGTCGTACTCGTCAATGAAAAGATAAATTTCATGATTGTAGTGTTGGTGTAAAACTTTAGCTAGGAATGGCAAAGCTGTTGTTATATGGCGTGACAATAAACCTTCCACTGATTTCCTTGTTATTTCTAGTTCTCGGCTGCTTGCTATCATCTCAAATATGGCTTCCTCTGTTGGTTTTGGATACAGGTATTTTTCAAACTGTTCTTTATCGAATCTGTCAAGCTGCTTTTCAGTTGACCACAGTAAATATTTGTGCTGATTGAATGCACCTGTTACGACATTCCTAAACTCAAGCAAAATTCTCAGATAATCATCATCATCGCCAATCGATTGGAAATCTAAGTGAATGGTCGGATATTTCCCACGATGGCGAGAGAACGCATCCCACTTGGAAATTTCCAAGTTCCCATCTTCAAACAGACGCAAATTCATCTCAGGAAATGTACGATCATTTTCTGTTGATCTCAGGATTTCTTGTCCTACTTTATCTCCTGTTGTGTATACCTTCTTATTCACAAACTCTTCGACCATGTTCATGATGGTAGATTTGCCGAATCGGTTTGGTCTTGTTATCAAAATATATTTTGAATCATGGAAAAGCACCTCTATCATTTTTGTCTTATCAACAAAGTAGTCTGTTGCCTTGATCTTCGAAAACAGTGCTGAACTACACTCGATCTTTGGTTTCTGTAACTAAAAGTCATTAAATTATTTAATTACTCACACAACAACAACTTACTTTGTTTCCATAGACAGCAGCAGTTCCACCTACACTCACAACTTCACCGTCGGAGCTTGTACCCTGGGAAAAAATACAGAAACATACAAATATTGAACATTCACACAATATTTACTTGTGAACAAGTAAGTCACTCACTGCAGCTAGTTGAAGTGTGTCGTGTGACCGTGTCCTTATCTCGCGTTTTGTTGCTGTTGTGGGAGTTGTGCGTGTATTCTGTCCATTCTTTGTTCTACCACGAGGCATGATGAACTCAGGTGAAGAGAAAAAAATTGGACTGGTTATCAAGAAAGCTGTAGCAAAATATAAACACAATTATTTGCATTGGGAAAGATCATTGATTTTTATATTTATTTATAATAATTTAATTATAAGAAGGGGTATAAATTGCCTTTAACCATACAAGTCAAATTAGACCGAAAACAAATCTCTATTACATGGCAAACCATAACCAACAAAAGTTTAATATTAGACAAAATTTCTAAAATAAATTAAAAAAAAATGACAAATACGAAAGACAGTAAAATTGTTGCAGAGTATTACACACCATTAAAAACAAGACAACAATCTGAACTCCAACAATTTAAAAATAGTTACAAATCTTTTACTCAAGATAAAAAACTAAATATACCAAGGAATATCAATGAAGTAACGCAAATGAGAAATCGTAATTTTGCCATTGAATATCTCAATTCTACAGTAAATAAAAAACTAACAAAGACAGATTTTTGCAAATCTAAAAGTATTTCCAGAAATTCCCTTAATTAAGATTGCATGTAAAACGAGAACAAACGGGAACAAACCAGAGCAATCCGGAACAAAAGAGAACAAATCGGAACAATTGGGAACAAAAGAGAAAAAAAATAAAATAAAAAATAAAAAAATATTCGATAATGTAGAACATAAAGCAGGTAGTCGTAAAAATATAAGTTTAGATGAAGAAACAGATGAATTAATTAGTAAATCTTTAGAAACTTTTCAGTCATAAATGGACAAACTAGTTTCATACATTCCCAACGATGCAATTTATTTAAAATTGTTTGAAACTTTAGTTAATATTACCAGTAGAAATCAAATTAATTGGCAACGGCCATAGCACGCTGTAAAGACCGGTTCCCGTCCGATCACCGAAGTCAAACAGCATCCGCCGGGGTCGGTTCGTGGATGGGTGACCGCTTTTAGATTCAAGTGCGCCACCTTTACATGCAAACGTGCATTAATATGTGACGGCAGGCGTCTGTCTGGGACGCCAAGCGTTCGTCTGGCCAAATCGCGGCCTTACCTACAGCAAATAAATAAGTTCAATCCATTTTTATCCATCTCTGTTTTTATATGCCTTTTGAAATTAGTTCTAGAGTAATATCTACCACAATCACATAATAAACCATAATAAATCCATTGTTTCCATGTTTTTCATATTTATTTCTATAGTTATAAAAATCATCGGCACATTTTAATTCTAAACAAACCGAGTAACGACTTGTCATTTATTAGAAAAGTTATTCATCAAAGACTTCAAGATTAGAAAAGTGTATTTTAAGAAAACCTAATTTTGCCACGTTTAATATATTGTTTTCATACATTTTAAACTGATTAAATATATACCGATATACTAATCGTTCAAAGTCATTATTTGGTTTACTTCTCATATCGTTTAACCTTTTTTGAAACATTTGCCATGCTTCTTGGTCATCGTTATGTAAGCGATTCATTTAATTTATTACATTTTTTTTTCATAAGAAATTATCCATAAACAATGCGTGCTAAAACACACTGTCCCTTATTTAGGTAAAACTGTGAGACGCCTCAGGATTCAAAAATATGTGTTGTATATAGAGGTGATCAATTTAATGATTATTTAATTAATTGTCGAAAAAAATAAATACTTCTAATAAAAGGGATCTAGTGCAACATGAGACCTACGTATTATAAAAAGTCTACATAAGATGAATAAAAAGCTAGATATCAACCTAGGTTCAAGGGAAAAGACAGCAATTATTTTAGAACATAATAATATAGATAACGCTATTAGAAATAATATATGAAGAAGACAAATAAAATATGGAAAAATCAGTAATATTTATAAATGAATCAGGATTATATTCTTTAATTTTATCATCCAAGAAAGAAGAAGCAAAAAAGTGTACATCAGAAGTATTTCCCTCAATAAGAAAGCAGGGCAAATATCGGTATATGAAACGTAGTAATTATTTTAAAGTAGCTATAACACAGGAAGGCAAATATTATCACTCAATAATAAAAAATAAATTAAATGATTGACATAGATAATATTATTATTTGTAAGTTTATAATCAAGACGTATTTGTCATATTAGATAATGATAATCAACCTTGATTTAAAGGTAAAAATGTAGCAGAAATATTGGGTTATGAAAAATCAACAAATGCTATAAGTGAAGACGTAGGTGTTGATTTTAAGAGAAAATTGATAAAGTCTTGCTTTGTCAGATAATAAATATTCGACCCTAACGACCCCTCACAAAACACAAGAGTTGTATTTTTTGGAAATATGGGTTCTTTTGCAGAAAAAAAAGAAATATTAATCACAAATAACTTGTTAGAATTTATGGGATTTATAGAAATATAAAAAACGTGATTTTAAGAACTTTTAAAAAGATAACAATATAGATTACGAAGAAATAGATTATAAATACGAAAAGACAAAATTATATGAATATATACAAAACGAAATCGTGGACTATGTCCACTCACGAGCCGAAGGTGTCTTGAAAATGGTGATTCCCACACAATTCATTCGAAACGTTGGATACTTTTAACAGTTTTAAATTTTAAAGGATCAATAATGATGTTAAATAACAAAAAGAATCAACAAGTTAGAAAATATTATCTCCATTTGGAAAACATATTTTATTCATACTCGGAATACACTAAAGGTTATTATTTGAATTGAAGCTTTGCTGAATATAGAGAAATTAAAATCACTCGATAAAGAAAATCAGATAAAGCAAATAGAAAATAAAAATAAAGAAATTCAACAATTGAACAACGATAATCTGAAATTAAGAGAGATGGTCAAAAATATTACCAAGTTAACCAAAGACCATATAGTGTAATAGTTTTATAGCAAAGAATCGGTAATAAACAATATTTTTAGACCGCATAAATCCAACTGTGGTAAAGAGATGTTTTCATGATCATTTAATCGATGATGACAACGTAAACAGAGAATTCATCTTTGATAACCTAAGCAAAACAAATTGTCCTAAAAAAATTCAACTTTTTCAGTCGTGCTCGAGGTCATTTGTATAAAATCGCCAACAGAGCAATTTAGCAAATTATTTTTAAATAACGTTGTTAAAAACTTGTCATTATTAGTTCTGTGATTGAAACTATAAATTAATTAGATTACATAAGTATTTATTTTTTCGAATGCTTTAACTTTGAGAGAAATTGTGGTGTTGATAGAATGACTAAGTATATCTACGGTCAAGTTTATTTGCCTATAAAGTATGCTATTATAAAGTAACAGCGAAAGACAATTATTAAGGATCTTGCTGTGATTTATTTTCTATCGTAGCTACTTATACTGTCAAAATACTGTTAACATTAACAAACACGTTGACTGTACTGTTAACATTAACAAACACGTTGAGTTTAATAAATTGGTAATCTGAAAATAGTTTTATGAAATAAGCTGGGTATGTTTTGAGGGGCTGTGATAATCACATATACCCAGTGCCATTTCTACCCGAACACTCCCTGTGTAAATTTTTGAAAATTCTTTGATGTAAGCTGCTCTACCGGTCTTTTTGGAAGGGAAATCTAGTGAGAAATTACTAGATGACAAGTGCGAAATCGGATAATAAACTAAATTGAATATAGGTATGCCCTTTTTCCGATAAATGAGATTATTCACTTACTTCTAAGTATAAAAAATAGCTGCAGCCAAGTATTGTGTGGTTTGGACAACTTTCTTGATTATAAAATGTTGTATTTGTAAAGGCAGCAAGTACCCCATCAAATCCCCCAGAAACTAATCTTACCAACTACCAAAGTTTGTACACTCAGGATATAACACTTCCCTTCAGTGGCGGCTAGCGCATAAGCGCTGCAGAGCTCCCAAAAAATTGGACGGGCGAACCTGTATTAGTTATAACTAGTTTTCTTTTACATAATTTTTCCGACATTTCTGATGTTTATAAAAGCGTAACATATTGTTATGAAAATTCTCCCCCTGTATATCAAAAAAATTGCATATTTTTCTACATCATCCTGTAGAGGACATCAAACCCTACAATTTGACACCTCAATCATCAAAATCCGACAAGTAGAAGCCGAGATATTCGCTTCCGAAATTCCAAATAATATTCAATAGGCGACCAGTGGAATAACCAACCTAATTCGCGCGATCGCTCACTTGTTCCTTATCTGGTCCACACGAGCGTGCGCTCAGAGCTCTGTCAAACACCCGCGCGCACCCCGCTACCCTTGCGGGTGTCTAAAACCAATGCGTCATTTTAGCAGGCCTGGTCGCTGCATTAAATGCAGCGAAATGCAGTGCATTTATTCCAGCGCGGAAGGCGATATGATTCGGTATACGATAGGTCCAACTCGCAACGGGCCATAGGCAACAATATACGTATGGAACGTAATGCGGTGGGCAACGTGTGTACGATGCCTATATTGAGTGACTTTCTTAAAATTTAAATTTATTTTGCAGAATTATTGATTTTTTTACTTTTATCTTTTAGAAAACGTTATTGTTTTTTAATTACTTAAAATTACTTTATATGAAAAATAGTATACCATAAAAGTGTAAACAAAGACAGTATACATTGAAACGAATATTCATTCAATTGTATTGTCATGAAATTGAATTTGTCAATCGTTGTTAAATTTGTTAGAATGAATAGATATTTATATTTATCGGAAAATACTAATACTTAAAGCAAACAAATAAGGTGTAGTGTTTTGTTATAGGAATGAGGAATGTATAATATCCATTTCTTCCTGCATATTGATTATGCAGCTGATGCTTTCGTAATATGCTCATATTTGTATTTCTACTATTATCGTGATGTTATTATAATACAGATACCAAAATCTCACGTAATATTTCCATCAGCCTTTTATTAACAATAAACAAGTAAAGTACAACTTCGTAGGTCGACAAACGCTCCAGTCTTCATTATCACTGTATTATACATGAACTGTAGGCTTAGTTTTTCGTAGAAATTGAAGTACGTGTCTGTTCCTTTGTAAAATTATAATAAGGGCAGGGGTTAATTTTATTCTGGCATTTTTAAAAATGCAGAGATCAGTTTTGCGACAGCATTCAGCTAATTACAATCTAAAATAAGCAACATTATAACGTATTTTGGAATTGTGAATATCCGTAGGTAATAAAAAAAAAGGAAGTATAGTTTAATTACAACTGTTGCTTCCTCCTGGTTTGAAGGAAGTCGGTATGTATCGACCGAAGTATAAGTTGAAATAATACAAATATGAGCATATTACGAAAGCATCAGCTGCATAATCAATATGCAGGAAGAAATGGATATTATACATTCCTCATTCCTATAACAAAACACTACACCTTATTTGTTTGCTTTAAGTATTAGTATTTTCCGATAAATATAAATATCTATTCATTCTAACAAATTTAACAACGATTGACAAATTCAATTTCATGACAATACAATTGAATTAATAATCGTTTCAATGTATACTGTCTTTGTTTACACTTTTATGGTATACTATTTTTCATATAAAGTAATTTTAAGTAATAAAAAAACAATAACGTTTTCTAAAAGATAAAAGTAAAAAAATCAATAATTCTGCAAAATAAATTTAAATTTTAAGAAATTCACTCAATATAGGCATCGTACACACGTTGCACAACCGCATTACGTTCCATACGTATATTGTTGCCTATGGCCCGTTGCGAGTTGGACCTATCGGTATTTAATATTTTCGCGACTATTTTTACGGTGCGGCGAGTTTAACGTAAAAACAATAATATTAGAGACTCTTATTTTTTGTGTGACAATTGACAATCGTTCCAGAAATCCATTACTTCAGTGCGGAAGGCGAAGAAAGCACGATAAGATCGATGGGAGACAACCTCTTACTGCCCGTGCAAGGTAAATATTTTTGTAAAACTTGCAGAACACCTTAAAATTTTTAGCACGAGCCGCCACTGCTTCCCTTTCCCACATGTAATTCTTATGCCTATAAATCTAATCTATTTGGTGGTTTTATTACTCTAGCTGATCTGCATAGACTATTTTCAAAAAAGGTAGGTTCAGGTTATAACCAATTTTCCTTATTTAATCCTGATGTCTCCTCGATATTCTCTCATCATCTGATTGAATTTTACATTGTAATTTCCCCAATACTTCCTTAATTCTTCCGAATTGCCATTTTCCTTCCCCATTGTAATCTCTCTCTCCCTCTGTTAATTTTGTAACTTCTTTCGTAGTAGGTTTTATAAGATCCAATCTTGACCCTATTCCTCTATTGAATATGATTGATTTGGAGTTTGTCTGTACTGTAATAAGAACTGTGCTAATCCTAGGTTGATGTCAGTACTTAATTGCTCGAATTGCCTGTTTAAATGTTTGAGCTTATCTTTCGGCTATAGGTCTTTCACGATAACAGACGAGACACGTGATAAACAGTTACTTCGGAACAAGTAACATTTAAATTACAATAATACCTAATAATCCTAGTATTTCTCTCTATCAAGTAAATATATTATCTTACCAGAACTGGGCATGGTTGCCAGCTTGGATTATGTCAAATGTCATTCGAATAAGTTGTTTACAATGTGTTCATATTTACAAGTTCCTCCCTATTTTATTTATAAAACGATATTATATATAAGGTCAGTTATTTTCACAACTAAATCATGCCTATATATAATATAGTAAGTATATATAATAACAACATAAAGCATATTAGTAGAAGTTGTGAATATTTTAAAATGACATAATCCTAACCTCATAGATTATTTACTAACAACAGCTGACTCAAAGCAATATAGATTTGTCAACCCTGTTTTGTAACTATTTATCACATGTCTCGTCTGTTATCGTGAAAGACCTATAAGTAACCAATATTGAAGGTATCCCAAATGTGCCAAAAATCTTTCTGCATATTTCGATTGTTGTTTTAGTGGTAATGTTTTTTTTATTGGGTGTATTTCTGGCCATCTGCTGAACGCATCGACTAAAATGAAAAAATAATATCCCGTGAAAGGTCCAACAAAGTCAACATGAACTCGCTCCTAAGGATTCTTTGCATCTATCCATGGATGGATTACTTCTTTACTCGGATTATTTTAAATTTCGTTGCAATTATAACAATTTCTCGATAACTCTTCTATGTCATCTGTTATTCCTGGCCACCAGCAGTAACTTCTTGCCAAAAGTTTCATTTTTACCATGCCAAAATGGGCACTGTGTAGCTCATCTAGTATTGCTTTTCGAAATTTCTGTGGTATCACTACTCTTTGTTCTCTCATAATGACATTGCTTTGTAACGTAAACCCTTCTTGTTGAATACCAAATTTATCTGAAGATCTTATTTTAGTTCCTTTTTGTAATCCTATTAATAAAGGTTTCAATTTCTCGTCTTCTGCAGTCTCGGCAGCCAAATCATGGAATTGTAATGGTAATATCTGTATTTGGTGTATTTCAAAACAATCTGGTTCATCGTATACTTCCTCATTTTCTGTACTTGTAGATAGTCTAGAAATTGCATCTGCGTTACCATGAAGTCGTGTATTTCTGCAAACAATCTCAAAATCAAATCCTTGTAAAAATAAAGCATAGTGTTGCATACGACTAGCTGAAAAAATTGGTAACCCTTTCCTCGGAGAAAAAAATGTGAATTAAAGGTGTAATTTGAACCTTCTCCCAGACTATTGATGGAATAGTTTTACTCCGAAGATGATTGCATATGCTTCCTTACCGGTCTGTGCATATTTAGATTGTACATTATTCAATATTTTTGAAGCAAATTGTATCGGACGTTCTGTACCATCCGGGTAAATATGTGAGAGTACAGCGCCTACCGCATACAGACTTGCATCTGTTGCAAGTACGAGTGGTAACTGTGGATCGTAATAGGCTAATATTGTTGGTGACTGAATTTGTTTCCTGATTTGGACAAATGCTTCATTGCATTTTGCTGTCCCCTTCAATGATACTTTGTCTTTTAAGAGATTATTTAATGGTAGTAATGTTTGACTTAGGTTTCCGAAAAATCTTCCGTAATAATTGACAAGTCCAACAAAAGCTCTTACCTCAGTTTTGTTTCTAGGTGTAGGTACGTTTTGAATAGCTTCAATTTTTCCATCGATTTATGTAGACCGGATTCATCAATCGTATAACCGCAGTACTTTATTTCGTTTTTCATGAATTGACATTTCTGTAAATTAACTTTAATGTTGTAAAATGAAAACTTACTTAAAACTAGTTGTAATCTTTCTATATGAGTTTTATCATCTGGAACTGTAATTTTGATATCATCCAAAAATATAGATATTCCGGGTATGTCCTGTAGTATATTTTCAATCTCGCGTTTCCAAATTGCAGGTGCGCTGGCTATACCATACATTAACCTTGAACTTTGATATAAACCTGTATGTGTACTTAATGTAATAAATTTTCTATCTGATTCCCTAACTTCCATCTGTAAGTATGCTTGCGATAAATCTATAACTGAAAATTGATTTCCTCCAGTCATTGCCGCAAATAAGTCATCTATTGTAGGTAAGAGATGTTCGTCTACTATAAGGTTTGGGTTTACAGTGATTTTAAAATCTCCGCATAAACAAATTCGTCAATTTGCTTTAACAACTAGTACGACAGGAGTAGCCCAATCTGATGCATGTACTTTGGTTAATACTCCTCCTTTAACCAATCATTCAATTTCAGTTCCTATCTTAGGTTTTAACGCTAGCGAAACTGGTCTATGTTTTATAAAAATAGGTTTTACATTTTCTTTAATATTTAATTTCGCCTGAATACCCCCAATTTTACAAATATTTTACTCGAATACATTTGAAAATAACTGTAATCATTTTTGTAATTGTAATTTAGTATTTCCTATTTCGATTTTTCCAATATTTTGAAAATTTACATTTAATTACCGTATCCATTCTCTTCCCATGAGTGATTGTCGGTCGCTGTTCACTATGTATAATTTCAATTGCAATTTCAAATTGTTTAATTCTACTTCAACGGCAATATATCCCAATACATGCAATTCATTGTTACAATATGAACGTAATTTTAAGTTCCCACACACAAGTGCACCGATAAAAATTTATATTGTTCTTATTGTAAAACTAAAGGTCATTTAAGTAAAGTTTGTTTAAGGTCAATTAAAAATAGCAATACAAATTTAGTTAGTGAAGATGTAAATACAGTAGTTGAAATAATGCATGTTAATAATGTAAATGATTCATTACGAGATAAATTTGTACTCGATGTCAAAGTTAATGGTATGATTTTAAAATTTGAAGCAGACACAGGAGCTGCTGTATCCTTGCTACTTGAACATTTGTGCCATACCTTATTCCCAAATATACAAAGAAAAACCACATTCTTTGTAAATTTTAAAATCATACCATTAACTTTGACATCGAGTACAAATTTATCTCGTAATGAATCATTTACATTATTAACATGCATTATTTCAACTACTGTATTTACATCTTCACTAACTAAATTTGTATTGCTATTTTTAATTGACCTTAAACAAACTTTACTTAAATGACCTTTAGTTTTACAATAAGAACAATATAAATTTTTATCGGTGCACTTGTGTGCTAAATGTTTATCGGAGCCACAACGAAAACATTTCTTCCTATCATTTTTTCATATCCAGCTTTCAAAACAAAACCTGATTTAAAGTACCACATGAGCAAAAATGATTTAGATAAGGGATGGCCATGGTTGGGAGGATCTTTGATAAGTTCAGTTTGTTGTTGCCAATTTAAATGTCAGTTCTGATTTTAAGTAGCTGCACATGTAATTATATTGGTTATGTTAGCTAAAAAAACTGACATTTAAATCATGTCGAATAAAAGGTCTGATTTTACTTCAAAATATACCATCATAATATATATTGCTGTTATATAATTATATATCTTAAGTTATTTAAATATTTATACATTTGCTTGTAATGCTGACAGTTCCGTGTTTTGATTCCTGTCTGGTTGTCCGAGTAGGTTTCAAAACTGACATTTAATTCATGTCAAATAAAAATTCAAATCGAAACTGACATCCAACCAACATGTAGAACCAACAACAGGCTGAACCTATCAAAGACAGTAATCCTTCCAAACATGGCCGTCACTTATCTAAATAATTTTTGCTCATATGGTACTTATAAGCTTTTGAAGGCTTTCATTTGTTCCTTTGTATAATAACTGTGTTAATACCAGGTAACTTATAATTAAATATAATTAGAGATATACTATCACGAACGGTTCTGTTATTATGTTATTAAGTAATATAATAAGTTATTATATTACTTAATACTACATATTTGTATTATATTTTGTTTATTTTAGTTCCAATTTACAGTCGTGTATTGTGTATTGTGCATTCTATAGAACAGGAAAGTGTTTTATATTTATATGAATATGAATATCACCTATATTTCTCTCAACACTGCTTTATAGAAATTATGTGTCAACAAATTTTTGCTGTTCCCTAGTTTTGATTTATTATAATTCCTACCTTTATCCGTCGTCTAAAGTTTAATATAAGCACTTATATAATATGTTTCGCATGCGGGAACCAATTCGTTAGTCACGCCTCTGCTTTCGCTCCGAATTGGTCCACTCTACTTATAATATCCATGCTTGATACGGATGGAATACCATCAGCAGCATAATTTAAGTTATCTAATTTAAAAGTGAATGGATCCAAATTGTCTATTAATTCGAGTTTGATTTGACTGTTAAAAATGCGATATGTTAAATAACAATTGATAATGTAACGACTTCAACGTAACCTTTCTCCAACGTCTGGATTTTCACATAATTCCTTTAAATAATCACTTTGCATTTAAAAAAAAACTACTTAAAAGAATTTATATAAATGTATAGGGTACCTACACGCGCAATTAAGTTTGAAATTATGAAATGAATGTTTCATTCGAAGATTTATGTTTTGTATACAATTTCCATTTAAACTACGTGCCCAATATGGCGGGTGTGAGCAAACAAATCATTTTGGTCACGTGGTTAGGATTCCCTAATTGCCTGACCTGTACCTAATTTTAGGTTAAGTACAACACGTGTTACAACTTCATAGTACTAGTATAATAAATATAATTATTCTATTAATTACTACCACGTTTTGGACGTGAAAGCAATGTTTTTCTTTTACGACATTGTAAAACGATAACAATGTAAAACGTTCGTGAGTCAGGATTCAGTTATTTGATTTACTTGAATTTTCGACACAACCGTTGAAAATGAACGGAAAGCAGACGAATTATATTTTACTTATAATATTTAATAAATATCAAGACATTTTACTTACCCCGTAAAAATAATTTAACCTAGCAAACACAAATTAATGGACACACGAATGGACAAGTAAAAATCCCTGCTGTATTATCGACCGAAAGAGCGTCGCACGTGTCGTAGCGCACTGCGATATGCGATACGTTTATCCTGCTCTAGATGGCGCTAACCTTCGTTTTTCGTTTTAATTGAACTTTTAAGTAATTTGTAATTTATTATTTTCAAATATAAAAGTGTGCAACGGGTTAATATCACAAAATATAGAAAATAATATTTTAGTAAATAGTTGCGTTACAAAACAAATTTTACGTTCGCACCATTACTTAGGTGTAATAATAATTTTTTTAGACAATGTAAAATCCGAATATTTAGGATGTGAATGAGGTTGTGATAATATTATGTCTAGTATTCAATTAGATATGTAAACAAAAAAATCAGCTAAAAATGTTATAAGTATTGTTATTCAGAATAAGAACAATTTCTATAACGGAAAAAATAGTTTTTTATGTTAAATCCGGGTTTTTTTTAAACGAGTAAGTCGATTTAGTCCATGTTTCAGAGTATTTTTGAGGGATTTTTATAGACAATGCTGTTTAATAAAAACGCTCAAAAGTCAAAATGCATTATTCGTTATTAAATTTAAGCGCTGCACGATCGAGCGTATTACGTGCGTGTTTATCTTTAAGAAATAAATTTAGATACAATTGTTATGTACACTATAATTAAATTTAATTTTTCTTAATCAATAAGAAAATTAGCATAGACAATATAATATATTCAATCCGAAAGCTTCTGTAGAAAATTCATTATATGTGGCTTGGTAAAATATTCGCGTTCAATCCAAGGGGTCTCCGGTTCGAATTTCCGCAAATCCAACTTTTTTTAATTTCGTAATATTGCGCAATTTGATGTAATATTATTAGAGAACGGACGCAATTTCCATAAAACGCAATCGGCAATTGGAATTGTGTATAACGTCGCTCAGTACATCCCGGCGTAATTCAATGAAGTATTTGTTTGACTTACTCGGACACCTGGTCTCGCCGCGATAACAATGGATAAGCCAGCTATTGTATTCGGAAAATATAGTGTTTTTTAAAGTGTTTTCATGAGCGTAGATAGAAGCGGGTTTTTATAATGTATTTTATTTATTAGTTTATATTTCGTAAGATAAATAAAGTGCTGTGAGTAAGTTTCTTGTTTTCATAGTTTTAACTGTTAATTACATCGTAATTTTTGTGATAGATCCTGTTTAATATCGTTTGATTGAATCTATTTCTACCAATTATTTCGACGTAAGTGTGCATTGAATTTCGTTCAGTTTCAATAACTTTCGCACACATTTTTAGTTTTCATTTATTTAGATCTAGAGCATTGTTTAAGTTACTTTTTCAGACATGATATGGAAGAATGTCGAGAACGGCATTGTAAAACAATGGCGAGTTGGATTGACGGTCATACTGATTGTATGTCCATTGTCAGTGATTCCGAAATTTATTACAAAATCCGTAAAATATCGTCAAAAATTCGTCACTTAGGATCGCAAACACATCTGAACTCTGTAAAACTTTTATGGCGGCTAATATTCCATTAAATAAACTTAGCAATCCCACTTTAAAAATATTTCTTCAAAAATATACTGGTCGAAATGTTCCTGATGAATCAACTTTACGCAAATATTATGTTTCTAGGTGCTATACGAGAACAGTAAATACAACAGTAATAACAACAAGTGTTATAAATAGAGTTGATGCGGAAATAGTTGCTGAAACCATTAAGAAGAATATGCAAAAAATGCTTCATTCGGACGCCACGTACAAAGAAAAAATACTTTTATTTGTCAGTGATAGTGTTGCGTATATGTTAAAAACAGGCAGACTATTGAAGAAAACATATCCTAATATGCTGCATATTACTTGTGTAGCACATGCTCTCCACAGAATCTGTGAATATATCAGAGACACTTTTCCGGAAGTTGATAGACTTGTATCAGCTTTTAAAAAAGTTTTCAGAAAAGCACCATTGAGAGTAGCTCTTTTCAGGGAAAAATTTCCATCTCTGTCACTGCCTCCCACTCCAGTAATAACTAGATGGGGAACATGGCTGGAAGCTACTAGTTATTATGCTGAGAATTTCGATAGTCTAAAACATTTCGTAACACTGCTAAAGGAGGATGCTAGAAGTATTGGTGAGTGCAAGGAGCTCACACAAATCCCAAATTTAAAAAATCAGTTGTACTTTCTTCACGAACACTTTGGAAAATTGCCAAAACTAATCACTTATTTTGAAAATCGAAATCTCAAATTAAATGACGGATTAACCACATTAGATGTGGCTGTTAATAATTTGAAAAGTATTCCAAGTGACTTCGGATGTGGCCTTCGGCAAAAGTTTGAAGCAATTCTTAATAGAAATCCAGATTTAATTACATTGCAGCAATTATGTATGGAGACAATTCCACAAAATCTAACGGCTAAATATGAAGAAATAAAAGAATATTTCCAGTATGCACCTATAACCAGTTGCGATGTAGAAAGGACGTTTTTTATTTATAAGGATGTACTTAATTCAAAGAGAACAAAATTAACAGAAGAAAACCTTGAGAAACTATTGCTAGTCAATATTAATACTCCTTTACTCAACTTGAACGACAAAATGAACAAATAAAAATGTTTCATTATAGAAATAAAATTAAAAACTTTAAAAATACAACTTTTCAACAAATACATATGTATTTCGTAATTTTATAGATCACCACCCGTTTGTTTTCCAATTATATAAGTAAAATTAATTAATAAATATGTATTTCGTAATTTTAGATAGATAGATCACCACCCGTATGTTTTCCAATTATATAAATAAATTTAAAAACTTTATAAATACAACTTTTCAACAAATAAATATGTATTTCGTAATTTTATAGATCACCACCCGTTCGTTTTCCAATTATATAAATAAAATTAAATATTTTAGAAATACAGCCTTTCGCCAGTACTGCACTGGGCTTTGCGTCATGTGGTAAGCGTGTCCGTTCTCTAATTATTATAGCTAATTAGAAATTATAATGGACAAGACCTAAATAGCGCAGTTGGTAAAGAGTTAGACAGATAATTACAAGGTTTTCGGTTCGATTTCTGTCGCCGCCTTTTTGATTGAGAATGCAGTTGTTCTTAAATCTGAACTGGTGAGATCTCAAGTGGTCATAGAGATTGACGACCCACGCAGATTGACGGGCAACTGAGTGCTGCCAAATATTCTCAAAACATTTCTCAGTTTTGGGACTCTTCAATCTATTCATGACTTACAGTAGTTACAGTAATATCAAACAACAAGGACCTGTCCTGTTTATTCAGGA
This sequence comes from Melolontha melolontha, assembly GCA_935421215.2. NCBI lineage: Eukaryota > Metazoa > Arthropoda > Insecta > Coleoptera > Scarabaeidae > Melolontha > Melolontha melolontha. Next base: position 42,052,864 of record OW285238.1, read on the forward strand.
TTGATGGTCGTGCCGATGATTCTCCTCGATAGACACATACCTATAAACGGTATAAGCTGTCGCAAAAGAGGAGTTGCTGTAAGAATAGATCTGATTGTAATCGGAACGAAAACGGGGAATGTTTTGCATTTTTTTATTAACTCGGTAAATATTTGGGTTGAAAACAAATATTTCCGTACCATGACAACGTTTACGTTCACGTCTTTTTTAAGATCACCAACGCTTTATCAACGTTAAACGTTGTCGTATACGTTGGCCAGGTGTAATATGTTTTGATAATTATGACACAAATAGATCATTGGTTGACTTCGCAGATATTTCTTGGTGAAACATTCTTGTAATAACTTGATTAATTATTCGAAAATAAAACACTTGGCTTAGAAACTAAGCCAAGTGTTTTATTTTCGAATAATTAATCAAGTTAAATAGATCATGTTTACGTTAAAAGTTTTAATAGTGATCTCTAAATAAAAATCCATTCTGGAATGTTCAGATATTTTAGTAGACTTTGAACAATTAGGTAACTTTTTTCATGTGCGGATAATAGTTGAATAGAATTGCGGTATGCAGAATTTATTTGGTAATAATTTTCAAGGCCTTTGGCATGCGCCAATTGGCTTGGTCCAGAAATGAAAAGCTATTTTTGGGGTGTCTAAAAACAAGGGAATTTTTAAAGATTTTTCCTATTTTTAAGGTAATTTTGTATAATTTTAGGTGACTTTCAACGGTTTTTTCGTGTGCCCAATTTTTAGGGGTTTACAGATATTTGGGTATATTTGGGGTGAATAAAAATTCGTGATTTTTGAAGGATTTTAGGTCTTCTTTGGTCATTTCTATTGGATTTTGACCGGTTTTTATGATTTTTTTTTCCATGTGCCAATTGATATGGTCCAGAAGTAACATTTTATACTCTACTGTGATATAATTAATTTCAAGTTTATACTTTTTAAATATTTTGTATTTTTTCACTGTATAAAGTAAATGCATTTTGTGTGTATATATGAATAATTTCAATTCTAGTTAATTTAAATTCATTTAACTTCAGTGAATTATTTATTTCCCAAAAAATAAATTTCCGTATATACATTTCATTGGCTTTATTACGACTCTAGCGAAATATACTTCACACTCCGTCTGTTTGCATTGAAATACGTACAAACCGCCAACTTTTATCAATACCATGGCGCTATAACATTCATATATACTGTTAAGTTGATTGATTGTATATTGTCGGCACCGTTGAATCACACCCGATACGGGATAGCGCCGGTTCCGCAGTCTACTAATCACTAGAGACCGGACGCATCAGGCCGAAATTACGATAGACCATATAAATAGCCTATAAGATCGCTAAGTGCAACACGCAGTTATTTGTAATGGAGTTTTTATAATTTATTTTATTTATTACTTTATATTTCGTAAGATAAATAAAGTACGGTGAGTTAGTTTCTGTTTTTCATTGTTTTAACTGTTAATTACATGCTTCGTAATTTTTGGCGTTCAAGTTCAAGTTATAAAAATTTATACCAAAATACATCTATTAAGAGTTGTCCACACTGTATATGCTAAAATATATTAATTATAAAAAAAAATTGAATACTTGAATCGGTTACATATTTTCCACTAAGAAAAAGCAAAAGACAAATTTATTCTAAATTGAATGACACCAATATCTTAATACAAAAAAAAATTAATTAATTAATAACTTATGTACATATTGCTGTGTACTGTGGCCTTTGCTTATTAGGTCAGCTCACAACAAATGTCCGGACTAGTTCAATCGTAAAATCTTCTAGCAAGAAACTTCTTTCTTCAGGTCTTGCTCTCACACGAGCAAGAACGTGGAAAATAAAGTTCAAAATGGCATTAAAATAAAGTCAAAGAAAAAACACATTTATACTACACTAGTTTTATTAAAAAATTAAAAAAAAGAAAAACCCTTTTCAAAATGAAAAGGGAGCTAAAGCGGGATTAACAATAGCTTGGAGGAAAAAGTCTGTGTGATAATAACACGCACACAGAGAAAAGCCTCCTGTGACTCGCGAGCAAACATAAAACTAATAGATTGTTAAGAAAATTCTCAAATTTAACATCTAAATTAAACCCCTAACTTCAAACGTAAATAGACTAAACGTCACCTCGTAATTTACTTTACTTGTACGAACTTAACACAAGTGCAAAAATCTCCCCTCCGAAATCCTGAATAAAATGTTCTAGAATATCTTGAAAAAAAACTCCCTCATACAAAAAATATGGTAATTTTCTTAGCTATCTATATTATAAGCTAATATAGAAATAAATCAAAATTACAAATAAGCACAAATATCAAAATTTATAGCGAAATATAATTTATATAAATCAAACATAAAAAAGTACTTACGATCGCAACACTTTTTTACTGAAAAAACACTAGTACGAGAGATATCAAGCATAATCTAAATAAAATGTAAAAACGAGATCACCACCACTCGTAAAACACGTAAATGAAATTTAAATACAAATCAGAACAAACAAACAAAATAAACCCGTACTTAAATCAAATATGCAAGAAGTAAAAAATGAAGTTTTTTACCCCTAAACGTATACTTCAACACACCTGATATCTCTGTCGATCATAGGTAGGAATAGATCGAACATCGGGCACAAACAGTTCAAAATAATGCCGCAAGTCGGAAGACTTCCGATACAAAATAACTATACAATCCCAGTCATTACAATAATTCAAAAATATAAACATTTAAATGTAATACAATATAAAATAAAAGTACATTTTAAATAAATGTCATAAATACACTGTTAGTTCAAAATAATTCTTCGAGGAAAAATCCACGACAATATGTACAAAATTTATACAATTGCTTCATGTGACGCTGACGATTAATTATAACGTAGTCTCTAGAAATATACTTAAAATGAGTACTACCTTATACAATGCTTCTGCAGGAAAAAACAAAAATAGAACGGCGACCTCGTGGTCCACAGTAATGCAATTCACAGGAAAATTTCCAGCATAGCATGTGCGGAAGCTGATTACCTCAGTTTTACTCTAATTTTTGGGGATGGTACCGCCTTACCAATCTTGCTCTATTATATAAGAAAGGGAGAAAAATATAAGAAAGTGAAATACTCTATTTAATGAAATCAATGCCTCAATAGAATAACGATATTTTAGAAAGTCACTAACCTCGTGTATTAGTTTACAGTCATATAAAATGGAAACCTCTAACCGCATGATCGGGAAAAAAATATCATTCCAATCCATGATTAATTCACGAAAATCAACTTAGGAACACCTCCACGTTGATTTGCAAGGCGAAGTAAAATTAAAAACCGCTACTAGCGAACATTTGACAAATATTTTAATTAAATTTTACTTTGTACAATTTTAACACCAGAGTTACGAAGCTTTACCACTTGGCTGTAACGAGAGCTAATGAGAGCGAATCTTTCCCCATTTTCATTTTTATAGAGCTGTCTACGTCAAACGAGAAAAAAACGAGTTTTGAAAGAATATTCCAATTATCCCATATTTAATTATTCTCACAAAAGAAATCGACCGCAACGAAAACATACTACTAATTTACAATACACTCCAAATCACGAAAGATGATCCCTGCGTCATCAATAATCATTGTATGATTCAAATCAGTACTTCGGCATCATATTAAATACTGTAAATTGAAAAATGAATATGGAACTTAACTTCGTTTCCGGGCCAAATATATTTGACACAGTCGGTCTAATTTGTAGGTTATATGAACAAATATAATCGAATTACATCTTAAGTTATATTAAAATTACTATAAATTGAACAAAGCTGCGTAAACAGCAAATCAAATTAAACTATAACACCACTTGAAAAATCAAATGAACTATCAAGAATTTACAACATTTAAGTCAACATATAAGATTATGTAATTCTTTAATCATTTTAATGAATGGCAAAACCAAACAGTTTCAAGTTAGTTGTAACAGCATTATTACTGGAATTGAAATTATACAATAGACCAGAGTATCTACTTTGTATAACTGTAATTACATATTCACTGTTATGACAGTTTTATAAACATTACCTTCCCAATTATATCATAGAATAGCCCTAGATATTAGTTAAACGTTCTACAGTGCCTTATTTTAAATAAATTTTGGAATATATTGCAGTATAACTTAACACTGCCATAATAGATAAGTCGAGTTTTGCACAAAGGTCAGTATAAATATTTGAAATTGCAGTATGCATTATAAACAAAACATATTCATACAAATTTATTTGCTGTGAAATGTTTTTTTTTGCTTTGAAATTATTTGTTGACTGCTAGTAAAATAGAACTTGTACGATTGCAGAAAGAAATTTTGAAAAAGGAACATAAAATGGAGCAAGAAAGAAAAAGTTTAGTAATTGAACTTTCAAAAAATTTTACTTGCAATAAGTTATAGATTTATATAATATATACAAACAATAGTTATTTTATTTATTGTTTTCATCAAATTGTATGAATTTGCTTTGTGTATATTACAAATTTTTAAGTTAACACCAGAAGATTAGAGCTGATGGACACCAAATCAAATAAGGTAGTCGAAACACATTTCACTAGTGTACCTTGCAAAAACTTGCTACAAAAAGATGAAAACACATTCAAATGTATTTAATTGGACATACATTTTTTTTTATATGCATTGTATTTTTAACTCCAAATATTAAAATTGCAACGAAAAAGAATATGCAGTAAGAAAAAGGAGCCAATTAAAAAAAAAACTTAATATATTAAATTGTCAATGTAACTGGGAATTATAATTGTTTAATAAGTTAATATACATATATAATCATTTAACAAAATTTCCTTATTATTTGTTTAATAATAAAATTATCATGAGTATATATACAAAAAAAAGGAAATATAAAAAATATTTAATAAATATTTTATAATATTGTAACAACTATCACAAAGTATAACTGGGTTATTGAAATGTTCATTTTCTTAGCTTCTTTTTATTGCCGATCCATTCAAAATTGTTTGGTCATATGTAGATCCTGGCCATCTGGCTACGATGTCACAAATTCTTAATTGAGAATGTCCTATTACCTGAATATTCCATGATAAATATCCTTTCTGTTTCGGTACAGCTCAGCATTATTACCACTAGGAGATTGTTTTCGCATGTGAGTGCAATCAATTCTACTTAGTACATTAGGAAATCTAGCTACTTGTTAAATTCTGTTTCTGTAATTTTTCTACCTTTCTAGACATATTTAGATAAAAATTGTGGCCACAGTCTGGCACTTGCATGTGTAACATTTTGTATGATTATTTGTATTAATATCATTGTATTTGCTGCATAAAAAATCAGTTGCTAAAAGTATAAACTAACATTACATAAACAACTAATCAGCTGTATACTAATACTTGATACTTTTACTGCCAACACAAGAAAATTTGATATATTTGGCGTGAACTAAAAACGACGTGTAGCAGGTACGTTGGCTTAATCTTGGGTTATAATATAGATTAAGTAAAAACAGTTTTTTTATCTACGGTCATATAGGAAGTATTGTTAATCAATAATCACTATATCTTCACTGCTGCTTGAATCATCAATGTTAATTATAAAGCCATTGATTTCACAATGTAAATGTATTTTCTCTATCATACCATTTTTTTATAATACTTTCCGTGTGTATAACACAATTTTTCCAAATTTCTTCCTTACACTGCTCTAGTGATTAAAAATAAATTTCAAAAAATATGTATTTATAAAATGAAAATAAATAACAATTCCATCAAATATCAACGAATGTATGTTGTCAAATGTCAACGAGTAACGACAGAAATCAGAACTACTAAGCGGAAATGTGTGTATTTATCACGGAGTAGGTAATAATCCCGTCTTTGTCTTACTCAAATAAATTGCTTGAGCCGTATGTCTTTGCTAGAAAACACATACTTTCGTTCAAGCTATCCTTGTCATACAAGAAGTTACTGTTTGTTATTCGGATGTCGAGATTATTCTTTGAATGTCGTTGATAGAACTATAGATCAATGACGCAGGGATCATCTTTCGTGATTTGGAGTGTAGCTCTCCTTTTAAATTTCAACTAATTAATACCCCAAAATCGTTAATTACATCGTCCTATATCCCAAATAAATACTAATAGATGTCGCTGTATGTCTACTTCAAGTAGCTTCCCAAATCGAAATACCAAATAACTGATATACTAATTAAATTATATTTTCAAAAATTTCGATAAAATACTAAGTTCCTATTCTCAAAATATTTTACATTAAACAGCGGTGTTTAATTACAATATAAAAATACCGATACGATGACTGGCATAATTTCTATATCTGAACGGACACAAATCTAAATTCTATGTCCATGTGAATCTAACATGTACGGCGCATGTACTATAAATGTCAAAAGCATATTAAAAGATGTAAACAACACACAAAGCAAAGGGAAAAGATTTACTTAACTATGAAACCTGTACAAAATTACGATTTCAGCACTGGTAAAATTAGAAGATCCTAATCTGCCTCTATTTGAATTACTCGTAACATCTTTACAGATAACCAACGCTAGATCGATTAATGGAAGAAAATTAACTATTAAGTAAACAATGCACGAAGTTGTTATTGGAAGATCTAATAAATGTGTTAAACCATTCCTACTAACAAAATTAGTGAACCTATTATATATACCTAGTTATACAAAAATAAACTAACAACCAAAATGCAATATAAAGTAATTTAAATTTAAGAATCAGAAGATTTAAGAATATAGCATATACCTATTATATATACCCAGTGGTTCAACAATAACCAACAAACAAAAATACAAAACAGGGTGATTTAAATTTAGGAATACTAAGATAAAGTAGTAATGTAATATAGCCGAGCTAAAATGTACAAGGATCACAATTGACACATAACCTCCCATTCGCTTCGGATTATATTGAGAAAAATTTGAGTGAGCAGGACACTACAGTCAGTTCACCACAGTTAGAAACTATTTCTCGAAAAGATGGGTATTGAATCCGTTTAGTGAAAACGTTGTTGCTCCTGTTAAGTTACCAGTTGAGATTCACGACCAGCTCATCGAAATGTCAGCGACAAAACGCTATAACTGCAATTTACATTTGAAGATTTAAATACGTTTTGGCTTGCTCGTTGAAATTAATATGGAAATTTAGTCACAGAAGCATTGAAAATATTAATCCCTTTCGCCACGTCTTATCTCTGTGAAAAGGGGTTTTCATCTATAGTTCCGCTAAAAGCTAAATACAGGAATCGTCTCTTATCACTCGAAAATAATTTACTTTCGTGTGTTTCTAACGTAGATTCACGTATCGAGAAACTTTTAAATGACAACAAATGCAACCATCACATTAATTTATTTTTTTTACATGTGTACTTATTGTAAGTAAAATGTTTATAATAAATTATTTTTTCTCATAAATTTATTTTTTATTATTGGCTATTTCGCTATTTAATATCACCGCCACCCCCGGTTGAGAAACGATACTCTAGTCGCACGTTAACAAATGAAGACAATCCTGAAATATACAAAACTAGTACGCTTCTCGCAGAATGAACGGAATTATCAATTCTGTACTCGATTGTATGCCAAACAACACAAGCTCTAGTAGATAAAGTAGATGAATTATAACGCGTATCGAATGAACGCGATTATTAAGAAATTGAAATGAACCCATTAGTGTATCGGTCGGCCGCTTTGGAGGGCGACACCCAACGAGGGTCATATGTCAAGAGGCCGCTTGTATCTACATGAAGTTAATGTGTCATTTTTATATCTCGTCACGTCGCCCTGTCTGACTAAAACGATAGAAATAACGTACGAAGACAACGATTGTTATTTTCTCCTACATTTTCAACTCTCCATCGTACGCATCGATGACTTTGCATGTAAAATACGCAATAAAAAAAATGTATATGCCGTGCTAATACATGTACGTCGAGTACGTGAACATATAACATATGTCTTACTTGTTTCACCATTTTCACGCGTTGAAAATAGACCACGCAAGTGTGACGTCAAATCGCCATTTTCTGTACGGTAGGTCAGGGTCTACGTTCCAAACAAATTTAAAGCGCCATTTGAAACGTATAGTCACTCTTGGTAAAACGATTTTTAATTAATCTTCCTATATTAATATCATTTGTTACTTGGTAAGTATGTAAGCAAAATATCAATATACATATTATAGTTATTAAAAACAAAATATTTGGCAATGGTGTTTTTTATTTGAAAAAAAATATTAGCAATGACTGCAAAAAAGCTTTTTCCACCTCGATAATTCTGCCTTTTCTGTAGGAAAAGTAAAAATAGTGCATCCCTTTTTTTCACTTAATGCTTGCAAGTAAGAGCAAAACACATCACCATTATGTATATCTATCTAACCTCACTTTTGTACTTTAGTTACTCAAGTATAACCGTGCTATAAAACAATTAATATTATTAATATCAGTTTTAAACAACGTCGTTCATACTTACATGCAATAACAATTAAAATTAATTTATAAATAACAACTTTTCACTTCAAATTTGCAACGCGTTCCAAATACAATACATGAAAAAAATTTAAATGCCGGTTGTTTGGAACGCGATCCCTGACCTTCCGCAAAAATGACGACAGCACTTGCCTGGTCTATTAATGTTGAACGAGGAATTTTTTTGTAATGTTTCCACACCTGACTGTATGCATCAGCGACGGTCCTAGAGTCACGCTTGATCGAAGTTATGATAGGAAATCAAAATTGAATACGTGCGAAAACCTTGATAAGTTAAATAATGAAGCTTCAATAGGAATCCAGAAGCAGCATTATATGTATGATACTAATAAATTCCACATGAATTTGATTAAAAGGAATGAAGAAAGTATGTGGCAAAAATAAATTAATTGATGAAGGACTAAAAACGTAATACACTCATGGACAAAATTATCGAATATTTGTTGTTATCTCTATTACTCAAATATAATATAAAATTATCGCCGTAAAGTTATATATATATGGTAGATTTAATTAGTTGGCGATTTAATATCTGGTTTTACTCAAAAATGCATATATTTAAAACAATTTTACATGTTTCGGCAAGTGATGCCGTTCTCAAAGAATATAAAAGATAAATGGCAGTATATTAATGTTATACTTATACAATTGTAGTTGTCATGGATAAAATTATTCAAAGATACATCCAGTTTAATAATAATAAATTATGCCTTAGTATTCAAAAAATAGTTAGACAACAAAAACGGAGAATGGCAAGGCATGAGTTATTATTATGTATGCACCGTGGAGCGGCTTAAGCTGTTAAGCTGTCGGCATTCGCCTTAAACGAGAAGGAACACCACGAAAACCTACTCGGACAGCCAGTCAGGGATCAAAACACGGAACTGTCAGCATAATAAGCAAATGTACAGATATTTAAATAAAACATAAGATATATATTTATATAACAGCAACATATATTATGATGGTAAATTACAGATCGTTACATAATTAAGTTGTAGTATATACTGCTTAAATGTTTTGTACCACTTCTGTTGTTAATTGAATTATTTTCCTGTTTAATACTAATCATTTCTTTAATCTCCCTTTTCATTGTGTGTTGTTCTTTATCAATTATCTGTGTGTTTTCAAAATCGAAATGGTGATCGCGTTGTAGTTTGTGTGTAAATAAAGCACTTTTGTCTGTTTTAGAGTATTTGTGGGCTTGCATTCTTTTGTATAAATATTGTTTAGTTTGACCTATATAGTAACTATCGCAATCGCGACATGGTATTTTATAGATGATATGTGTTTCTCGATTTTTTCTATTTTAGGTTTTAGTTTTGAAAATAGATGTTAATTAGTATTTCATTTTTTCTGATAATTGTAGAATATATGGAATCGTGGTATATGTTGTGTCATTGTTTAAATTGTTATTGGTGTCTGCAGTGTTGTATATTTGGTGGATTCTATTTTTAATTGTTTGGTCTATAAGTTGTGGTGGATAGTTGTTATCTGTTAAGATCGTTTTAATTTTCTTGATGTTATCTTTTCTGTATTGAGTATGTGATTGTTTTACTGCTCTATCAGTCAGATTATTTATAATCATTTTATTGAATACTGTAGGTGCATTTGAGTGGTAATTCATATATCGAAAAGAAGCTGTGGGTTTATTATACCAATTTGTATAAATAGTACCCTGTCTATCATAGCTTAAAGAAATATCAAGAAAATTAATACTGTTATTAATTTCTTCTTCAATAGTGAATTTTAATTTGTTGTGAAAAACATTGAATTTATTTAAAAGGTAGTTTCTTTTATTTGTCGGAATACATATTATGATGTTATCTACATATCTTTTGAAGAAAATGGGGTGGAAGTCTAATGAATTGATAAAGTTTTGTTCCAAATGTTCCATTACCAGATTTGCAATAGGAGCAGTTAAAGGAGTGCCCATGGCAATACCAAATGTTTGACTATAAAAAGAATTTTTGTATTGAAAATATGTGTTGTCGAGACAGAAATGAATACCTCTAAATTCGTTTTTATTTAGTGATGTGTGTGGACTATTTTCATCCCACGTGGATTCTATTATGTTTATAGCTAGATCTGTAGGAATATTAGTATATAAAGATTCTACATCAAGTGATATAATTTTGTGATTAATTGGTACTTTTTGTTGTTTGATGAAATTTTGAAATTGCCATGAGTCTTTGGTATGATATTCCGGAATACAAAATATAAATGCCATTTATATTTTGTATTCCCTTGACAAAGGCAAATTGCCGAAACATGTAGGGTTGTTTTAAATATATATACTTTGAAGTAATGAACCAGACCTTTAATCGCCGACTTATTAAGTTTACCTTATCATACCAAGGTCACGAAGATATTATATATATATATATATATATATATATATATATATATATATGTATATATATATATTGTAATACTACAGTGAACGTGGATATATAAATGTATGAATGAAAGTTATGAATGCCCCAAAAGTTGGGCTGACAAATGTTATATTACTGTGAATTGTTGTATAATTAAATGTTTATTTAAATTAGTCTTATTCAATACTTAACTGTGTTTTAAGCGGCTAGCTTATTTATCTCTCAGGGTTAAGGTAGGTTCACTTCTCTCCACTCTAGTTTACTTACATAGCTTGTTTAATCAGAAATGGAACAATATCTCAAGCAATTAAAATGCCAAAGTAAAATATCAACAATTAACTTTATGAATAAATACACATATCGAAAAATTTCAGAATTTAAAAAAAACAGTTTTCGTGACACACATATCATAAGGGAGACAACACTTAGCAGTTGGTATTCATACAGTTCAAATGCAATATGGTGAAAGAACATGTGCAAATAATTGTCGATTTATTAAAAGATATTATAAATGTGAAATTGAATTAAGTTTTAATATTAAAAATAGTGAATACTAATATTTAAATAAGTTTGAATAAGAATTACAATGTTTTAATATCAGTGAAAGCAATGCAAATAATTATGGATTGAATAAACAAAAAAAAGTTCTAGATGTGTTCATAAGCAAGTTAAAATGGCGTGTATAATATTCGTAAAAATAGAAAAAGAACCTGAATCTTCGGATATAGCCTCTTGTGATCCCTGCGCATGGGTTGTGGAGGAGTCTTCACAGCGGGAAACTGGAGAATATTTCTGCTACTATCCCTCGGGATGATGCGAACTTTTCAATATTTCCAAGTCCGACGGCGGCTTGAACAGATGACCGATCTCGGGCGATCAAAGATGGTGTTCGATGTACGATGAAATTTCGTGCGTGTAGTTTTTGTATCAAAAACTTTAAAAATTATTAACTCTTGAACGGTCTGGTCGGAAGATGTAAAATGTGGTCTACAGGTAGTCCTTAGGTAGGTAAAACGTTTGATTGACTTTAAAACCTCGAGCACTTAATATTTCCGCCAAATTATTTTAATTAAGCCGGAGCACAAAAAAACGTGACCTCTCGTTGCAACTACTAATTACCGACGCCAATCTTTTCATTTGTTTTTAATTACATAACTGGCCGCAAATCGCTCCATTTTTTACTTGCATTATCTTTTTGAATACTTCTAAACTAAACATTTTTACAGTGTAAAACAGTTAAAAAAATTACATTTAGATTTATGAAATATCTTTAGTTAGGCAACATATGTTGATGTGTTTACAATCACTCTGTCAACATCTGTTTCTTTGCGGGTTATTGCACCGTTAAAATTGTGGGCGGGGCTTGATTGTTCAAATACATTTGAATATAAATACGTTAAATATGTTCGAATAAAATCGCGTTAAATATTAATTTGAAATAGAAATGAGTATAAACATCACAATAAAAAAAAAGAAAAATAAGTTAATTATTTCAAGGTAAATTTGTCGTCATAATAAAGTATTTATACTTTGAATCAATTTTTCCCCTTCTTGGTATTAAATTATATAGTAAATATAGGCATTACAGCTACATGTATCCTTTTGTATCTTTTCAGAGAAAGAGCCCTTCTTGTAATGCTTCAATATGTATATATATATATATATATATATATATATATATATATATATATATAAATATATATATTGATATATGCCGCTCCCTGCCTGCGGTGAGAGAATGAAATGTTAATGAAATAAAAGTGTAAGATAAAAATTATGTATTTGAAAAGATTAGTTGGGCGCCTTAATTTATAAAATCTCACCTCAGACTGCGCTATCTTTATCTCAAATAGCCAACTAGTCGGAAAGCAAGAAACTATATAAAAAAACAACTTTACTAAATGGGTGATCTCAGGCTCGTCGTGAATTTTAGGTTGTTGCTTCCATAAATGAATAATATTAATGTTGACGCTTAATTAAATAACTCCTACAAACAAATATAAACAAATAAAAGATTTATGTAAATTAAAAATATGATATTTATTAAATTAAAGGAAACTGTAAAAATATAACGTATTACAAATGTGATATTACCGAAACTGTATATACGCATAAACAACAAGGTGTTACTAATGTGAAAAGAGGTTATGTGTGTTAGACTAATAACTAATATGAATATAAATGTGAATAACCTTATTACAATAATGGTGAGTACCCTTTTATTGCTATATCTAAGTTTTAAATAGCTTGTTTAATTAAATATAAAAATCAGGACAGGACGTGATAGATCAGGTAAATAATTCGAGAATATAGTTAAATAAAAGTTTAAAGAATTTAATTTTTGGAAAAATAGATAAATATTATCTGAAAACCTGTTATAATAATGATCCTGATGTATGTTTGTAGATCGTATGTATGAATTGGGAAGATTGTCGGCGATCCGAAAATGTTCGGGTGCAGTACAAAACGATGGCGGCGTGGGTGGCTGTTTACGAAGACGCTATCGAAGATTTTCTTCGGACTTCGTCTCCGGTGCCTAATTACTCCCTGCGCTCGTTTCTGGCTGTAGGATTTCAGGTATCGTTGCAGATGTACGTTAGACTATTATGTTAATGTTCGGCGATGGATTCTTGAATATTTTTCTTTTGATTTTCTATCGTTTTCGGTGGAACTACGTCTGTGACGCTATGTTGTTTGAAAGTTCGTTATTACCGAAAATTCTTGTAGTAATTCTCTTGTCGATCGAGTTAATTAATATTCTGGATAAGGCTTGGTCTAAAAAGATGCGTCTATTCATTTTTAAAATTCAAGGATCGAATATGCCGATAGCACTTGTCTGAATATTACCAAACACGCTATCTATTGATATCAAAAGTCTCGATGATTTACCCTTTTAACAATTTTATATAAAAGAATTTGATTAATTTTGATTATCTAACTGATTTTAAACATTATATAATAAATTACCAAGTTAGGTTAAGATAGATTTGAATGATACAAATCGCATACTGCGCATGATAAATGTAAACATAGCGAGATGTCAATTTGTAGGCGTGTCTTACTAGCGTCGATATAATACAAAGATGCATATGGATTTGAATATGTTTTTCGCGCTAATATTTGAAAATTTGAATATGATATAATAAAAGTAAATAATGAAAGGAAAATAAATATAGAAATTTTAAGAATGAAATGCTCGTTATAAAAATACATATGCACTTCGATACTACTAAGACTTAATAATATTATTTATATAACCATTATATTATAACCCTTTTTCACTTTGTATGTCTTATTCTTCCTATTTTAGATGCAGCTCTATATGAATAACTTGCATCACTACAATATATATATATATATATATATATATATATATATATATATATATATATATGTTGTAACTGGATTCCGGGTTTTCTTCCGCGTTTCCATTGTTTGGTCTTTGTAAAGACCGGTGCTGGTTTCTGGACGACGTTTCGGCAAAATCACATTTGCCATCTTCAGGTCTGCGATAACTGTCTGCTTCTGCTTCTGGTTACTCGTAAACAGTTTAAGAGTAACCAGAAGCAGAAGCAGACAGTTATCGCAGACCTGAAGATGGCAAATGTGATTTTGCCGAAACGTCGTCCAGAAACCAGCAGCGGTCTTTACAAAGACCAAACAATGGAAACGCGGAAGAAAACCCGGAATCCAGTTACAACACATACTACTACCCGCGGAAACCTGAAAGAAAACATATATATATATATGTATATAATTGAAAAGAAATGATTGACCGTGATATATTATCAAAAATTCGGGTAAGCGGTCAATTAAAATACTCCTTTATTAAATTACCCTATATTTTGCAACACTTTGTCGCTTCTTCTGGGGTAAAAAATGTAGAGTTAAAAAATAATAAAATTGACGTACAAAATATAAAAATGATTAATCAATCATACTGTGATGAGATGAGTTAATGATAAACTTTGATTTATCATTCATCAACCATCTAATGATGAATTTAACTTATCAAATTTTAATAATAGTGAATAAAAAATGAATAGTTTACTTATTTTAATTACTTTTAACAAAGTGTGTGCCTTTTACATGTATGTATTCCACATTTTAAATTCAAGTAGCTGTTTGTTATAACGTGTGTTCAGTTGAAAAGTCAATCTAGGTTACTTTGAAATTTTGATAGAATAAGACGCATATATATTAGTATGTGTTTGTTGTTCCGTAAACGTAAATCCAAATGACATTTGATAATGTCAATCACAAATATCAGTTAGTGCATAAAATAATCGTGCGTCGATTCTGGTTTAAATAAATTGGTTCTCAGTTTTAAAATGGCTTTCACTTTAGAACATAAAATTTTTTTAGTCCAGGCTTATTTTCGAAGTTGTAATAAAATTGATGGTTTATGGGTTTATTCAGTTAAAGATTGCATGGTAGAATTTCAAGTTGAGTTTCCACATTTTGTAATAGAGTATATACAATTTAAGAATACTTTGGATAGAACTTTAAAACTTTTTTCTGAAACTGGTAGTCTCTTAAGAAAATCAGGCAGCGGAGCAGTTAAGAAATGTACACCTCAAGTTGTCAATCGTGTTGAAGAAATAATGGAAATTGAACCACAAACATCTGCTCGACATTAGAGTCAACAAATAAACCTTTCTGTTGGTACAACTCACAAGTTATTAAAAAAAGATATGCAACTTTATCCATACCGTATCACAGCAGTACAAGAATTGTTAGAAATTGATTACCCACGTAGACTACAGTTTTGTAATTGGTTTGTAAATATGAACAATAATGGAGAACTTTCGCAAAGAGTCATCTTTACTGATGAAGCATGGTTTTATAAAACGGGATACCTAAATTCACAAAATACAAGAATTTATAGTAGTGAAAATCCACATGTAATTAATGAAGAATCGCTACATTCAGAGAAAATTGGTGTTTGGGCAGCGATAAGCCAAAGGCGAATCATTGGACCAATATTTTTTCAGGGAACGTTAACTGCTCAAAGGTACCGTACGGAAATTTTACAACTATTTGTCAATCAGTTGCATGATGATGAACTTCAAAATGCATATTTCCAACAAGACGGAGCGGAGCACCTGGTCACTGTACTGCAGAATCTTTGGATTTAAGAGAATTTTTTGATGAGCGTATAATTAGTCGAAATACTGAAATTGCCTGGCCTGCACGTTCATGCGATTTAACACCTTGCGACTTCTTTTTGTGGCCTTATCTAAAAAATAACATATTTCGAACACCTATATTGAATTTGAATGATATGCTACAGAGAATCGAACAGAAATGCATGGAAATTAATAACAATCCAGTAATGTTGCAGAATATCAGAAATTTTGAACGGAGGTTTTTAAAGTGCATTGATCTTGAAGGACAACATTTTCAACATTTGTTATAGTTTTCAATAAATACCTATTATTTGTTATTTATTTGTATGTATGAAGCTGTCAAAATATACTACTTCGTAAGTTATGTAGTAAATTTTAATTTACGATATACTTAGTAAATCACATGCTACTAGATTGACTTTTCGTTATATGTTTTATATGGATTTATTAATGCTATACAATAAAAAATATTGCTTATATTTGTATTATTTTCCTGTACAATTATTTAGAAAATAAACAATTGAAATCTTTTTTTCATTCATTGAATACACAAAGAAACTTCTAATTATAAAGTATAAATATTTCTATATTTTCTTTTGGTAACATAATAAGTGCATAAATTGTGAATGTGAATAAATTCATCATAAATCATAATAAATAAAAATGTATACATACAAGCTGTAAGTAAAGAATATAAGATATGTTTACGCATTTATTATACTTATAAAGTATATTGGCCTGTTGTAGAAGTAATTTTTTTAATTAATAACCATAATTTAAAAGTATAAACTACATTACTTTCTGTATAGATAGAATTGTTTTCATTAAACAATGTATACATTACATATTCATATTAATCACTTATCAGACCGATATTTTTTGGACTATCTATAGCATATGACGTTTATATTGTTGCCCAGGTTAATGCCAAGGAAAAACACCTGAATTTTACTATGTTACACTTGAAACTGACTGTTTTAGGTCAGGCCCAGAATCCCTGATTATTATACTTTTTAAATCATTCAATTTTATAATAAAATTATTGGAAAATAAGTTAAAATTTTATTTACAGTGTCGATTGATAATATGTACTTGAAGTCCTAGAAAAATCGTTACTTGTATTTAATGGAAAACTTGCTTAATATAAGTGGCAATTTTAAAGAATGCACACAAAAAAAAGATATCAGATATATTGTTCTGATATCTTTTTTGTGTGTGCATTTCTCGTTGTTAATATAAGTGGCAATTTTAAAGAACGCACACAAAAAAAAAGATATCAGAACAATATATTTCTCGTTGTATGTAACAAAATCAAATTATAAAAAACTCATTATGCTGCCAATATTTTATGATCAACATTGTATATAGAACCATTCGTTAAGTAATTTATCAGTGTGTACTATGTTATTAATATTATTATTCATACCAAGAATTAATACAAAAAAATCCATAATTATTTATAAGTTGACAGTTTAATTTGTGTGTATTCTAATATTTTGCTGAAACAGGTATGAAAGTAATACGAAAACTCATATAAACAAGTTTATTAAGAAATTAGAAATTCTAAATTACTTATTTTCAGGTAGAATCTTAATAATCCATTCAAACAATTGATTAATTTCTCGTTTCTTTAATTCATGAAAACAATTTTGAACTTCATGAAATTCACCTTTAACTCCAATTTTCATTAAATTCTTGTATGTTGCCTTTCCCCATTCTTGCAATACTAATGTATCATGATCTCCATGAAACATAATGAAAGGTGTATTTATACCCCCGGAAGGTTCTTGTAATGCTTCAAATACACTAGAATTGTCATTCAAAAATGATGATAATGCAAATGCACCTGCTAAACCTGGTATATTTCGATAAGCTGTGTGAAACGCTAATGCACCACCCATAGAAAATCCCCCTAAATCATAAATAAGTGAAAGTATTTATTATATAATCTCATATGTAATTATATGTACCAACTATAATATTATTTAAGGATATTCCATTTTTTAATTCTAGATCGACTAAGTTTTTAATTTCTTTATCAATGGAAGCAATTGTTTCTTTATGCTCTGGAACATTGGGTGTAATATCATATCTGTCAAACCATACATGGCTCATCTAAAAGAATATTATAAAAATAAAAAATTACTCTAGTGGTGTGCAAAAAGTATGTATTCGATACATTTGTATCGGATACCTAGAGGGAGTAAATGTATCGTATACCGACAATGAAAAGTATCGGATCCTATTAATAAGTACTCAACGGTTAAGTATTATAGATATGTATAGATGTATTTGTATTTTTCTTTTGCAATACTTTTGATACATATACTCGTTGATGCATATGGTATACATATATGTATACGATATGTTTATGTAGATCTATGTTTGTGTACAATTGGATATCATTTATTTTTTAGTCACGTTCTTTTTTAAAATAAATAGTATATCAATTGACTATTTACAAAGTATAGATATATGAATAAAGTCATAATATTTTTACTATTCAAGTGGTTCGATACCCATGTCAAAAGCGTGGCTCTATTTCAATGTATGGATGAATTATAGAGTTCGAAATGATATATACACATAAATAATTTTGTGTACATATATACATACGTATATAATAAAGCAAAGATATTTTGATTTATTGTTTTGAACACTAAGTATATGTAGATATTGCACATATGTACAATTATGTTTTCGAATAACAAACTTGTGGTTTTAAAAACTATTTATTTACACTTTTAACATTTATATTTAAATTTAACATAAAATGTATAATATTAAGTGAGTTTGACTACAATAGCACTCTGACAGTGATTCGGTAACAACTGGTCTTTTTCTTAATCTTACAAAGTATATATGTTTTAAAAATGTCTATAATAAGTATCGACACTCCTAGGTGGTCCTTTAGGGTAGACGTTGTCGATGTTTGTAATACGATATGGTATTTTACCCTCTTGACCGAGAACGTAGATATTACACAGATAGGATCTAAACATATGCGTCTCTGTATAATGCCATAATGGTTATTATAACTCTTCCCTCCTTAAGTCGAGAAATGAAGGTTCGCGAATTTCTCGTGTATTATTTATATTTGGTCACCTACATAATTTTGATAACGGCCACGATGTTGATTTGGTATCATGAGGGTTCTGTTGTTGTTGCACTGACTTTCTTCTATGCTAACAGGCGTTGCATAGTGTGAATTCTTCGATTCTTGCACATTTTTCTGATGTAATCCAGTAATCTGTGTTATTGAGTAAAAGGAAGGGTTCTGCGGGTATTGTCATAGTATTAAAGACAGGACCAGAGTATAACTGGAAATATTTGTATGGGACAGCAAAGATAGGTGTATGGATTTTGAACAGCTTTGGCTGTAACTATCACTTGAGTTGAAAACAGTAAAGGCTGTCTCTATGTTGTTGATTAAATTTTGGATAAAATATAATTGTATCATTAAACTGTAAATGACAGTAAATGAGAAAGCTTACTACAACATTTTGATGAATTAGACTTTCTATAAAATATTTTAATTTGTTTTCAACGTCTCAAAGCTATTATGGTATATTTTACTAACTCTTTCAATATGTTTTTTTTTTGTTTTGGTCACACATGGTGTTATGCAATTTTTCATTATTTTTATACAAATTTATGAATTGAGAATCAATATTGATTTAGCTATCAGAGCCTAAGGTACCAAATAGGCATTTTGAGTGTTAGCATGAACTTTGCGTTGATCAGACCCGTATCCATCGTTATCTGGACCAAAACGTTGAGGTTTCAACAACGATTGATGATAAACTTTGGAATTTATTTTGATTTTATTATCATCTACAACAGTAGGGTCTATAGCAGTAATAAAAGGTGGAGTGCTTTTTTTCGATTCAGTAAACCTTGTTTGTTTACGGTGGAGAGGTTCATTTATATTAATAACGGGATTTTTCCTTACTTTATTTATTTTTTCTAAGTTTTCTTGTTGTTTATCTATTAGTTTATTATGAATTATTGTATTAAGAATACTTAAATTTTCGGAGTGGTTTTGAATGTACTGCGTTATTTTGTTTTCCTCATTTAATTCGAACGGGTTCTTATAATCGAGTTTTCCTCTAATGACTTGGAAGGGTGTATAGTTTGTAGCATTATGTACGCTGTTATTATAATGGAGTACAGCATAATTCATAAGGTTTGACACGGTTTCTCGTTTCTTTTGTTCTTTTAAGATCCTAAGGCTTTCAGCTAGAGTGGAATGAAGGCGTTCCTACTGACTGCGCCAATTATGTTTTCGGTTCCAAATAATCTTTTATGACATTTAGGAGATCATTTTCTATGTTGTTGACAGAAATTTTAAAATAGAATCGATTATTATCAAAGACTTTTATTTTATTGACTTTTATATTTCGTTCACTTTTTGTTTTATTCAGAGATATTACAATTTGATTTGCGAACGTGTTTAGATTTTTCTCCGTATAAGGAATTTCCATAACAGGGTTTTCTACGCTAGTGTGAATGGTATCGTTTTCCGAAAAATCTGGCTTTAGTGTTATGTCTTGTAAAATTGTTACTCTAGATGTGGTAGGCGAAAGATTTGGAGTTTGATATTTCCTATATTCGTCGGACAAGATTTTGTCAATATCGTCAATATCCGTGGGAATAATATCTTGGGGACCTAGTTGTGAGAGTTCATTCAGAATATCTTCGATGTCTCCAGGATTCGCATTGATTGAAGCGAAAGGCGTTAGAAAATCTCTATTAATTTCAAAAATTTGTGTTTCATTTGCAGTATTTGTAATTTCTAATTTTACTAATCCATTCTTTATACTTAATAAACTTTCTGGGATAACAATTGCGTTTTGCTCATTTTTTAATTCGGGTATCGAAATCTCGTGGTCAGGAAGATTTGTTTTAATTTCTTTTACAATGGAGGACAGCGGGGGTATTTCAATTTTCTGTGTTTCAAAATCACTTCTATATTGTAGAGGGATTGCAATATAGTCGTTAAATAGAAGTTTATTTTTGAAATCAATATTTAAATTTAATTTTCTCAGATCACGCATACCTATTAATCCATCAAAATAATCATGAAAATTGAATAAAACGAATTCTAAATCACCTTTTGAGGAATTAAATTCTTTGAATGCAGGGATATGAGCTTTGAAATGAGCTTTGCATGAACCGGCACATGTAATAATAGGTGTGTCTGTTTTAAATATCGTATCGGCAAAATACTTTTCTGCTATATACGGTCTCATTAGCGATGGGTGACAACCGGTATCTATTAATAGCTTCATGGGCGGTTCATTAATTTGAATAAATGGTAAAGAATTTGGAGAAATATTATTGAGGTCTATGTGCCCTGATGTGTCGCGCCTGTGAAAATTTTGATGTTGTTCTGTATTTGGATGATAGTCAATTTCGGAGGTTGATTCATAAGAGGGATGGTTATTTTCGCTGAAATAACTAGGATGATAAGAATGATTATATCCATAGGTATCATAAAGATTACTTTCAGAATAATCGGTATGTAAATTGTTGGGAATACTATGAGATGTCTGATAATAATTTTCAGAATTTTCATCATGACTGTAGCACCCTGTATAATCATAATTATTTTGACTTTCGTGTTCAATATTTGTGAGTTCTTCTGGAATAAAGTTTCTAGGTCCTCGATTTTGAAAGATGTTATTTTTATTATTGGTACTTTGATTTGTACGGACAGATGGAATTCGTGACGTTGTTGACATTGGTTCGGGTCTATAATTAGGTTGATAAGAATTTTGTGGTGTAAATACGTTCTTTGGTTTGCCAAAAACTTGCGAATTTGTAAAATATTTTTGCTGCATTTGTGGTTTAGGCTGTATATTAATGGGTTGACTGGGGAAATACGAACGGTTTTGTTGTGTTTGCCATGGTGGATTCTGATGAAAGAAGTTTGAATTGTTTCCTCGATTGATATGAACCGGTGGTCTAACTGATGCATTGTTATGTGTATTAAAAACAGGTATTGGTTTAAAATGAGAATTGAACGGTATAACTGGTTTTGGATTAATTGGATTTCTGCTCTTGTTTATATCCTGTAACGAATTTATTCGCTGAGTATTATAAAAGTGTCGAAAGACAATATCAGTGACTTCCGTTAAGGTCTTTGCTTCTTTCAATTCAATTTTTGTTCGTAATGTATCATCTGCATTAACAAGTAAAATATCTAAAGAGTTACTTTCATTTTGGTCAAGAAACAAGGATTTGCGTTCGGTCGGAATTGATGAGTCTGAGTTAATTTTCGAATCTAATCGCGACTTCATTTGTTTAATTTTTTCTAAGAAATCTATTATATTTTCATTGCGGTTTTTTGTCATATGTAAAAATTCTCTATTTAATGTTTGTCTATCTATCCTATCCCCGAATTGATCTCTAAGAGCCTTACGAATTAAGGTCCAAGTGTTTAGATCTGGTCTACACATTATATAATTTGCTACCTCATCTCTTAATTTTGATCTTATTGAAACATATGCGAAATGATTTAAATTATTGTCAGTAGTGACACCATACGTGTTATAAAATTCATCGCAAGAGCTAATAAAACTTTCTAACTGTATATAATTGCCGTGAAACGTTGGAAGACAATCAGCAATGGCTTTGGCTGTTTGAATATTTGAAATATTTAATGTCATTTTGCTTAATGATTCAGCGAGATTATCTATACTAAAATTATTTGTCATAAATTATAATTATTTAAAATTAAAGCGATTGTTGCTGTTCAAGGTTGAGGTTGAGAGAAAAATAGGAACTCAATAACTTACTTGTTTTAAGTTTCTTCGGAGCCTATTTTCTTCGTCGATTCGGTCCAGAATTGATGGTTGATACCAAAGGTTGAAAATGAAGTTTATTCTTCTTGATTCTACCTTTCTGGATCCTTACTGACTGCGCCAATTATGTTTTCGAATAACAAACTTGTGGTTTTAAAAACTATTTATTTACACTTTTAACATTTATATTTAAATTTAACATAAAATGTATAATATTAAGTGAGTTTGACTACAATAGCACTCTGACAGTGATTCGGTAACAACTGGTCTTTTTCTTAATCTTACAAAGTATATATGTTTTAAAAATGTCTATAATAAGTATCGACACTCCTAGGTGGTCCTTTAGGGTAGACGTTGTCGATGTTTGTAATACGATATGGTATTTTACCCTCTTGACCGAGAACGTAGATATTACACAGATAGGATACTAAACATATGCGTCTCTGTATAATGCCATAATGGTTATTATAACTGTACATACATAATAAAAATTATAACGTCTAGTTTATGGCATTGATTTGAAGCATACCTATTAAAATTATGAAGTATAATTATTAAAATTATCTTTCTTAATTTACTATAAGGGTAATAAATAAGACGTAAGACGTCTGTTTATTAAATAAACAATTCTATACGTCTTCTGGAACGTGTTTGTATTTTGTTCGGGCAAAATAGATTTAATTTTGTATTTTTAGTTTTATTTAGATGTAGGTATATTTATATTTAATTCTAGTTTTTAAATTGTAAATATTATATATTGTATATAGAAAAGGTCTTGGAGTTCTGAGATATCTTTAATATTGTTAATTACTTTAGGACTGGGCAGGTATTACATTTCTTCATTGTCCTATTTTCTACTATCATTAAAACTATTTATTTTTATTACAGGCAAAACCCTTTGCATCGATTAGGTAAATAATTTATTTGAATAAGCATAATTATAATAGAATAAGTTTTATTATATTATTATATTATACATATTTCCTGTTATATATTATTATAATAGATTTAATAATTTGTTTCGAGGAGATTCTGCGAACATTAGTTTATCTCTGTGCATTGTATATTTATTACTTTAAGAAGTATTTTATTTTCTATAATTAAGGGTTTCCGGCGTATATTGTTTATTTTAATACATTTATGACGTCGGAAACTACAGCATATACTTTTCTTAGAAATGTAAATAATTGTTATATGGAATTTTTCGTATACTCTTTTTCATTGTTTTCTCCCCCTCTTTGACTGGTGGGGAGAAAACTTCTTGCCGAAAAATAAGAGAATGAAGAAGTAGTTCCAAACAAGATCTCTTAGAGATCACTACAGTTACAAGTACGATCTCTTCGAGTTAAAGCTTAGGTCTCAGTGATCTAACAAACAGCTCCTACGAAGATCTCAGTGATCTAAATAGGAGCAAATATTATTTATAAGCCAGTTTTTCTCGGTCTTTAGTATTAAGACCAGATACTGCATTTAGCATTTATTTAACGGAACTCCAAGATTAAACTTGTAAATATATTAGTGTAAATAGAAAAAATATTGTATTATTTCAACACATACTTCGGTCTACACATACCGACTTCCTTCAAACCAGGAGGAAGAAACATATTTCTTTACACTAAAATTTGTACGGGCACGAGTATATTACATATTTCATTTGAAAATATTAAAATAAGAATCAGTACCTCTTTTGAACTTTGAACGAAAGTTTCGTGGTATATTATCATCATAGAAAAGTTTTAATTAGCGCGTTTAAGTTAAAATAGATATGGCAGAAAGATCAAAGAAAAGTAGTGTGTGGTTACATTTTACCGCTATTGATGAAAGTAAAGCGAAATGCGATGCTTGCAAATCAGTGTTATCTTATAAGGGTGGTGCTACTTGTAATTTAAGAAAACACTTAAATGCAAAACATCCAACAATTGAAGCTGAGAAGTCAATTTTTAAGAAACCAAAATCTAATATTACTGAAATTACCGAAGAACTTCCTTCTACTTCTGTGGATTCAGTAGCAAGTACCAGTATTATTGTGCTCGAAAAACCTCAAGACGTATGAAATTTAAATATAAGAAAAAAAGAAACGCAAACGCGTATTTCGTCATACATTGTAAGACCCATTTCCGTCACACGTCAAAAGAAAATTACAGATTTAGTACTAAATATGATAATTAAGGATCTTCAGCCATTCTCAGTAGTTGAAGATAAAGGATTTAAAGAACTAATGGCAGGTCTAGATCCTAGTTACAAATTGCCTTCAAGATCCACATTTAGTAGGTCTTTGTTGCCACAAAAATATGATACAGTTTTAGCTGAAATAAAAACTAAAATAAATGAAGCTAAGTGGATCACAGTAACAACCGACACTTGGACATCAGCAACAACTGAAAATTATATGGCGGTGACAATACATTACATCAGTAGTAACTGGAATATCAGCTCTTTTTTGTTAGACTGCTTTCATTTTTATGAATCCCATACGGCTGAAAATATTAGGAATAAGCTTCTGGAAATATTACAGGGTTGGGAAATATCAGAAAATATTCACGTAATTGTCACGGACAATGCTCGCAACATTACAGCAGCAGTACGATTAACAGGCTGGAAACATCTCCCTTGTTTAGCCCATACGCTAAATTTAATTGTTCAAGACGCTCTCCGATTAATTTCAGAAATTCAGAAAAAAGTTAAGACAATAGTTGAATATTTCCACAGAAGCACCACAGCCGCCCAAAAATTAAAAGAATTTCAAATACAGTCAGGCAGTCAACCTCTAAAATTGAAAAATGATGTTGTGACGAGATGGAATTCCACATTTTATATGTTTGAGAGAATATGTAAAGAACAAGTAAGTGTGGAAGCTACTTTAGGAATACTGCATAACCCGATACAAGCTCTCTCCTTAGAAGAATGGAATATCTTAAAAGAATTGTGTTTACTTCTAAAGCCGTTTGAGCAAATAACTGTTGAGCTTAGTTCTGAAACTAATGTCACTGTCTCCAAAGTCATACCTATGGTAAGAGGACTAAATAGAGCACTAATTCGGCTGCAAGAAACTGTGACGACAAACGTTGCAAAAGTATTATGCAACAGCCTAATCGATGGTATTGCTAAGCGGTTTAATCGTCTAGAATATAATTCTTTATTAGCAAAAGCCACATTCTTGGACCCACGTTTCAAAAAAAATGGGTTTAGTGATAACGAAGCCGTTAAGCAAATTAAAGATAAGATAACAAATGAAATAGCAGCAGTTATTCCAGAGAATTAAACAACTGTCGATACTACAGAAAAGAATTCCGAAACAAATGTGGACGATCTAATATGGGGTGAGTTTGATTCCAGTTTATCAATTAAAAGCAGTACACCTGTATCATCGTCTATAATAGAGCTCCGGCATTATACAGAAGAATCTAATATTAGGAGACAAGAAAATCCGTTAAACTGGTGGAAATCACGTGAAATGATATATCCTCGATTATCAGAATTAGCTAAAAAGTACCTGGGAATTGTGGCAACATCTGTTCCAAGTGAACGTGTGTTTTCTAAAAGTGGTCAAATTATATCTGACCCGAGAAATAGACTCAAAACACAACATGTTCAAAAATTAGTGTTTTTAAATGCAAATATGTAATATTATATATAAGTAGTTTTTTTTAGTATATTTGTATGTAATATATTTTGTTTTTCCTATTTATTTATTTCCTGTTTACAAACATTTACATTTAAATATTTTTCTTTCATATTCATTACCGTATTTACTATATTTCATGAATAAATATTTTTATTAGTTATTCAACAATAGTTTAATTTCCCGCAACATCGCATAGTAAGTATTTATTTGATACAATTATTTAATTTGCATAGAAGTATATAACCGATCCTCAACGGTATCGTATTAAATGTATACCAAAGTACTAAAGTATCAAAGATGAAATATAAGTATAGTTATCGACTTGAGTTGACAGAAAAGTATCGGATACAAGTATCCAATACAAAGTATCGAATATTAAAGTGTAAAGTGTTGGTATTTATTCGATACATAAAAGTATCTATTTTGCACACTACTAACGAGTACGGTATCTTACTCTCGCATTCTTTAATAGCAAGTGAAAATCAATGCTGCTCGAAAAAAACTGGACAATACCATGTATATGTAACCGTACGTCGGCGCAAACTTGTCTTACTTTGCCTATTAGGAGCACTGACATAGGCGTCATATAGCAAGAAATCATTTGAATTAAATCTAACTTATCTAACTATAGCGAAATAGACATTTTAGAAAGAAACAAAGAAATGAAAATAGCGATCGCAAAGTAGAAATAATGTGCAGCCTCAACAACAGTATTATCCGCACTAAGAGAACGATTGTATTTTGCAAACGGCAAATATTATGTGTAGCGGGGGTATGTACCGGTATCGAAGCGTTTTGTATATTCTACGGCTATGGAAGAATGACGTCAAAATATGTTTTGCCGATCCCTATTGATGACGTACTATATAGACTACTGCCTGAATAAAACTGCTTCGTTTAAGCTTTCATATGTACATAGAAGTAAGTAGCTGCAACCGAAATTGTTCGAAGCAGTCTCATTCGTGCAGCAGCTTACATCGTACGTCGTCAATAACCGCCACTGGTATACATTACACCAGTGTTTTTCAATAAATTTATTGCTATAATGAATGTTCAAAATGTCGGCCATTACTATCGAGGCAGGCTTCTCTTTAAGTTTTCGAAAACATTGTGTAAAGATTCACATTATTATTAATGTTGTTAATTTCATATTCAATTGATGCCTGCAATTCTTCGAGCCTATTGTGACATATTTTATTTCTTAAGTATCCAAACAAATAATCAAATGGAGTTAGATCAGATGATCGGGCTAGCCACAACCCTCTATTAATCAATATTTCGGGAAAGAATCGTTCCAAATATCCCAGTGTGCGCTTGCTATATATGCGCAGTTGCCGCATCTTGTTGGAAGTACAAGCACATGAGGATTTTCAGTGGACCAAGTTCGATAATTTTTAATTTAACCAGACAAGTGGAACCAAGCCTCGTCTGTAAAGAACGTCTTATCCAATATATAATTATTATTAATAGTATTGAGAAACCACTGGCATTCTTGCATTAAAGTGTGAAGAATCTGAAGTCTGGCTTTACTTCGGGACATGATGGTTTATCCAGTTTTTGTGTTATGTGAACCCTTCCTTAACAGTCCTTTTTAATTTAATAATTACGTCATCCGCGTTTCCGGACGTATGGAAGATTGGCAGAATTGTTCCAGTTTTCAAGAAGGGTGTCAGATCGAACCTTTTAAATTATAGGCCTGTTAATATTATTAGCAATTTTGCCGAAGATTTTTGAAAGTTTGTTGTATCAACAAATTATTTTCAAGTGTAAATCGGCGTTGACTGTACAACATCACGGCTTCATTGCAGGTAGAACCACTCTTACGAATTTAGCTGAAATAACCCAATACATTAGTGAAGCTTTAGATGCTCGGATGCAGGTGGATATCATCTATACAGACTTTGCCAAAGCATTTGATTCTGTTGGCCATTCCTTACTGTTAACCAAGTTAGATGCTTTTGGTTTCTCGTATGGTCTACTTCAACTAATATCTTCATATTTGTGTAACAGATTGCGTCTACTACAATGGTTTTCATTCCAGGCAGTATACTCCATCGTCAGGCGTTCCCCAAGGATTTACTCTAGGGCCCCTGTTATTTAATATTTTTATTAATGATCTCATTATGCTATTAGGTTGTAAAGTGCTAGCTTACGCGGATGATCTTCAAATATTTTCTAGAGTCTCGTCGTTGACCGATTGTAGGGGACTGTTACGTAATCCGTTGGTTACGTTGGTTAATCAGTGGTGTAGTCATAATGGAGTAGCTTTGAATACCGACAAAGGTGCTATTGTCTCGTATGTCAGTGTTGCGAGTCCAGTTTTGTTTCCGTAATATTCGCATTCCCAGAATAGATGAGGTTATGGATCTGGGTCTGTTATTTGATTCTGCATTACGATTCAATAATCATATTCAAGATATATGTACCGCAGCTATTAAATTTTTGGGATTCATTATAAGATCTTGTAGGCAGTTTCGTAATCCTTTAACATTAAAATCTCTGTATTACGCCTATGTAAGAAATAGATTGACATACGGCTCTCCTGTATGGTATCCTCATTACCTGCATTTGCGTCTGGCTGTGGAGAGTGTTCAAAGACGATTTTTGAAGTATTTGCCTTTCAAATGTGACGATTTGTATCCGGAAAGAGGCACTGAATATACGTCTCTCCTGGAACGCCATTCTTTGAATTCCCTGAGTGATAGACGAGAACATCTTAGTGCCAAATTTCTCCTGAATTTACTAAATGGAAGGATTGATTGTCCGTCTCTTCTGTCACAATTGAATTTTTTGGTTCCAGGATATTTAACTAGATTGTCGGACACTTTCACCGTTCCCATCGCCAAATCCAATGTATTGCTCAAAGCACATTTGCTGCATATGTTATATATATATATATATATATATATATATACATATATGTATATATATATATATATATATATATATATATATATATATATATATACGGTCATACGGTAGCCCATAGAATATATAAATAAACCGTTCTGTAGCCCGCGAATCGGCAACGCGATCGGCAATCGCGAATGCGTTGCCGATCCCATCTGCGGGCTCAACAACGTACCCCACCCTATTTTGATTGAAAACGTTAAAATAGATCCCTAAACGTCTATATCCAAAAAATCGTGAGGGTCTCAAAAAGTGCCCATACTCCAGACATTATATATGAAATAGTTGAATACTTTTGCCATACGGCGGCGCTTCACTGTATATAATTATATACTCCCATATTTGTATGTTTGTTGTGTAGCCCAATACATTGTTTGTCTTTAATGTAGCCCATTTCTTGGCAACGCTGCCTATCAATTTTATACATGTATTTTGCTGCGTTACATTTTACTTTGGTAACAACAGCTCTGGAAATATGAAACGATGTGATTTTCGTATTGCATCATTAAAATTAGAATAATTTATTCTATAATATAAGATTAAATATATAGCTTGATTAAAATATAAATTCGCGTAAAAAATTATAAATAATGTTTGAATATTATTAAAAATAAAACTGCTAGGACTGACTTAAGAACAAATTCTTTTCTAATTATAATATTGAGACTAATTATGAACATAATACAGGTGCGATTATATGAAAATGTATATTTTCAATTATTTGAAAATGTATATTTTTTATTTTTAATTATTTGTACATCAATACGAATTACGCAAAAAAATAGAAAGTATTTTCGTTTTTCATATTTTGTATATAAAGCCAACGTTAACTTTGAACAACTTTTACATGAAAGCTCTTTCAAAATTCGGAACGGAAGCATTACTTTTGATCTTATTGCGAATACGTCACAAATTATGGATTCTATGTAAACATATGAAGAGTACAAGCACGTATTCACTAGTAGCTTTGGAATAATTTGTTAGAATTTTTTTCACAAATTCGATCTGTAGAAGAAGGTCGTTTGATTCGGTAGCAATTACATATTACAATGATTAACTATGTATTATAATACATTTGTGTGTCTGCAATAAATTATTTTATACTTCAGCAATTTTGTGTTCTCATTTTAAACTTACATATAAGCAAACGCCAATTAAGTTGGCGCGAGGAAGGGTAAGTTCGCGCAGGATTAGAAGTAGTGGGGAGATTTGTATTTGGTTTTACATCAAATGTCAGATAATTCTAACCTCTGAGCGTGTATCACTTTATGATCCCCTAGCAAAGACATTATGTTCCGTCAAACGTCAATGACAAATGTATTCTGACAATTGCTTGAGTAGTGGGGGTGGACATTTTTAAAAACGGCGCACCCCCACCTCGCGCCAACTTAATTGGCGCTTGCTATATATCTGTATAGAATTTTGGAAACACATATGCGCATATATTTCATGTTTTATATGCATATAATTCCGATGTTTAATATTAAATTAATATCAAATATTGAAAATTGCAAAATAAAAATTACAAGAAAAAAGAACATAAATTATGTTATATATTTTTAATTTATAAATCTTTGTAACAATTGTAAATAAAAACTTTGATTATAGTCCATGCTTTATTACTGAATTCATTTGGATGCGTTTTTTTAAAATTTTCAACTTCTTCTTTTTTTGGAGATTTTTTACTTGTTATATGCTGAGAAAAATATTGTTTCATAATGGTTTTCTGTTCTTCTGTCCATTTGTTTCTGTATTTTTTAGGCCCTTCTTTTTTTGGTTGCGAATCTGAAATAAATAATTTTCTAGTTAATAACTTTTTTAATTATTTAGAAAATATTAGGTTTACCTATATTTGTTTCCGTACATGGTACATTATCATATTTATTTAATTCCACATCTGAGTCTTCAGAAGATACATTATCGGAGATGTCTATTTCATCTAACGTTTTGCCTTTATATTCTGATGTCTTGCCTTTATTGATTGCCAGTAATAATTTAGATACCTTAGCCGTCTGGTAGACATCTTGAGGTAACCTACATTATAATTTCAAGTGTATTAAAAATATATATTGTG
Source organism: Melolontha melolontha (assembly GCA_935421215.2). Lineage (NCBI taxonomy): Eukaryota > Metazoa > Arthropoda > Insecta > Coleoptera > Scarabaeidae > Melolontha > Melolontha melolontha. The sequence continues at coordinate 42,084,314 of OW285238.1, forward strand.
TGTCTAATGTATTATTATCTAATTCCGTATTATATTATTTTCAGTCAAGTTTGGTATTACAGATAGCATATATTTAGTCAGTTATACCAAATGATAAAAACACAAACACTGTTGTATTAGATTTACACTTTATTTATTTATTATTATAAAGTGTCAAACAGTGTTTGTGTTTTTATCATTTGATATGGATTTACATCAAGTAAAGGCAGAATCGATTCAATCAGTTATACCAAATAATTCATTATTACTGTACACTTATTTCTACATCAACTATCGGTATTTGAATAACCTAACATGTTTAAATAATGATATGAAGCCAATTATTACCTGTAATAAGATTCATGAGTTTTTTTTGTATGTCCCATAAAATTAGCAAATTGCTCCATTTCGCTATCTGTTATGTTTAGAACCTGTAACACTGTAGCAATTTGTTTTCTTAGCCGAGTTGAAGTAAAGAGCCTCTCATTTTGTACTCCTGATTTGCTCGCCAATTTTTTTAATGTATGATAACCACTCAGCCACCTATTTTCAGTAGAGGGATTTGGGAAAAGATACTCATTACTATTCGGTACACACTGTTCTCTTACTTTTAACATCAGCATAATATACATTTGAATACTTTTAGGAAATAATATAGCAACAGGTTTTGTACCTTTACCTCCTGTGATAACTCTTTTGAAATTCTTAGTTAAAATTTTTTCTGTATCAGAAAGTGAATTCAAGAATTCCTCTTGTTGGGAATTTGTTGATTCTTTGGAATACGTTTTAATTCTCAAGTACTGAATTTCTCCAATTCGTTTCCTGTTTAGTAACAGCGTTAATGCTAGAACGCATTCCGCAAGTCGTCTATAATTTATTTCTAAATCTTTTCCAGCTTGAAGATTATCTGACGCTGCGTTCGCGCTTTTGGAAACATATTCTTGGAATTTCATAACGTCACTGGTAAGCGGAAAGAGGTTCGGTTTCTCCCATTTTTTTTCGTTTAAGTCCTTTAACGCAAGACTGGATATTTCAAAGTTCCAATGATTTTCTACCAAGTTCTTTATACGTTTTATGTCTTTTAATGCTGCTTCTCTATCTTCACATATTATGAATTTGCTTTTTTTAATAATTAATTTCGTAGCAGTATCGCAAATTTGTTTTAATGTTGTTCCCATATGCAAGGCCAGGCTACTTGCCTTAAATGTTTGACTTTGACAGTCGTATCCACTAATAATTTTAGTCGCTGATACAATATTATCGAAAAACTCAGGTTTTAAGATATCCATAAATCTGCGAACCCCTGTTGTTTCTTTCAAAACTAAAAGCATTCTCCCCAGTTCTCGCATTTTATTTGATATAGTGTTTTTTATTTGCACACGCTTATGTCTTCGTAATAAACTTTCAGCGTAACTACAAATAAGTACGTCGTTCATAGCAATATTTGATATTTCGTCGGCTCTAATAATTTTAAAAACTTCTTTTTTTAGACGAAGTGATTTATAAAATTCTTTATTCGTTCCATTACATACACTAAAAATTCTAGATTCAGAGAAATGATTTTCTCTTGCATCATGTCTAGTTTCTGATCGTAATCCACATTTTTTTCGATGTCTTCTTAAGTAATCCCGTTTAAAAAATCCTAGACAATATTGACAAACAACATATGTTTCGTTTATTTTTCTTTGCTTTAAATCAGTACCAACTCTCGGTCTTCTTACTGGTCGAATATCTTTAGTTTCGTTGCTATATAAATAGTTGCCTTGGCGCCGTATAGCGTCAAGTAAATTCTTCCCTTTTTGGATCTCTGAAAGACATTTGTAATAATTCTCTTACTGCTCCTTCTTCTTTATGGTTTCTTTGTAAATGTCGTGAAAAATGTGTTACATCGATGAAACAATAAGGGCATGTATTTTTTTTGGTCCATGGTCTCAGATTATTAAGTTGTTCTACAGAAGTCTTAGGTGGCTGCAAAATAATTCAACTCTGATCATTACCATTAAAATTTTAAGAAGCCTTAATATTTAAAATGGAATGAATTGGGTTAAAATTTTATTAACGGTACTCCTTTTCAACATTATAATATTAAAAAATGACTTACTTCTATTATCTTGCCAAAGTTAACTATGGTATTGTCTATATTTTCTTTGTCATTAATTCTAGTAATTAGTTTATTTCTTGGATTTATACAAAATTTTTCTTCTGCTACAACAGCGGCCAAATTTCTATTATTTAAGGATACTTCAATTTGAGAAGTTTCTGGTTTCACTATAATATTTTCCGGTTGAATTTGATTGTTTTCAGAGTTGTTCTGATTTTGCTCCTCTGAATAGGAGTCGCAAGCAAAAGCCTAAACACATAATATCCTAATGAATAAGGTAAGAAAGTCGTTCTTGGAAATTATATATAAAATGATATACGATATGTATATCTGCAATGAAATGTATTAAATATTATACATACAATGCACCATATTGCTATTGTAAAATAATTGAAACAATTATGTATTTTTTCTTTAGAACAGCATTCTTATGGGAAAACATTTAAATGATACTTATTTTTTCAAACAAAAAGAATGAATAATTTCATGAAATTAGTCAAAAAATATGTGTATATATCCACAGTCATGTATGTGTACTGAATACTGTATTGATTAGAATTAAACAAATAAAGAAATATTAGAAATAATACCTATCATTGCGATATATTTGTACTATATATGTATGTACATATTTACGAATTAATTTGAGTAAATAATTTAGCGTGCGTAATCCAATTCTTTGCTAATACGACCATACCTGTTTCATATAAAAAATTGTGGATTGTCGTGAATTGTCAGATTCTGAATCCGAACAAACAGAAAAGTTGTCATCTAGAATATTAGTGTTATCTAGTAAAATATTGTCTTTATTCTCAGTAAATATTTCGTAACATTTTCTTCCATCTGTTGAATTCTAAAAGTACAGATAAGTGTGTGTTATGATTGAATTACATTCACGTTAAAAACAAATAACAGTAATATAACGTTTGACGCCTATTTCCAAAGCCTAAGTAAATTTGAAAAATATTTTGTATGAGCTTTCAGTGAAAAAAGAAAAAATTATATTTAATTTGAATAAAAAGCGAACTAGAACTGGGAAAATATTGTAATTTTTCAAAAGTTATATTGATACATGATAAATAAAAGGCATTCAAAACTTTGTATAAAAAGTATTTGTAGGAATACAAAATTTGCTCTACATATTTACTTTATTAATCTTTCAGCACCGATAAATACTGAACATCGACCTAATATTAGAAACAAACAATAGAAATTATTCAAAATGAATTCACTTTGTCAAATGAGAAAGAAAATATAAAATCCAGAATATGTGCTATGTATATAACTTTTAAACAATAAACAATTGCTTCAATTTTTTTTATTACATTTTTATTATTTATTTTATAGTTGACTCAATATTTAAAAAAAATATGTTAATAGTTTAAAATATGATTTCAGAATCTTTTCAAACTACATATATTGCAATATTTTGAATCGTTTCATGTACTATGATTCAAAATTATTGTCAATTAGTAAGTTCTCAAATCCTATTTCCTTACAATTTTTAGGATACCAAGGACGGAACGATTCAAAAACTATTTTGACACAGTTTTAAGGGAAAAATACATTTGATATTTTTTTTTTACTTTGATTTAAATTAAGATGGTACCGAAGAATGATTCTCATATACGTTGAACAAATACAACACTGAAAGACTTCATTCAAGGTCTATATAGTTTTTGTTTACATTTCGGAGATTTATTTTCTTTTCCGTCGACCGTGTATTTATATGCTTTATTAATGTAAACAAAATCATTCATTATCTTAATTCACAAACGTAAAAAGACTGATATATCGAAAAGAAAAAGACGTAATATTACAATTTATTTCATACTAATACACGCGTTCACAAATGCATATATGTATTATTTAATTTCAAATATTATATCCCTTAAGGATAACTGCTACATCCTAATATTGTATGCAAAGGTATAAATACTTCATTAGTAGGACACCAGCGTATCATAAACTTTTCATTAAGTGATTTAGCTTGCAATTGATATTGTGAATTAGCGATCCAATTTAAGTCGTTTATTGAAGAAACGGAAAGACTAATTCTGTTTGTATCAGAATTTTCTATACTAGAGTTGTTAGTGAGTATTCGTACATAAATAAATTTAAATAATAAAATATCTGTAATTTAATATTCTCTTTCTCGTTTATTTTTATATAGGTATGATATGTAGCATAAAAGTCTGATGTCTGATACGTTTATATGTAGTTTAATAGATATATACATATAATAATTAATAATATACTAACCTTATGCTTTTCTTGTAAATTATCACTTATTTTAGATAATGTATCTTTCTCGTTCTCTGCACATATAAAACGTGAATAGGTATTTAATATTGGTAAGTCTGGTATTACAATCTAAAGTATATACATATGTACCTTCGTACATAAGTAAATATAAATCCGTGTAGAATAATTAATTTTTAGATAGTAAGAATTTAAATAAGTTATTCGCAAAAAAATCAGTTTAAAACAAAATATTTAGGTATTTCTACTTTATAAGATTTTGGAATATATATATACTTTTGTAATACGTACATTTTATTATAATACCAATAATACATATTTACTTACTATTCATTGATATAGCTAGCGACACTAACTTTCTTCCGCGATCACCCATTTTCGATTCAAACATATTTTGCACATTATAACGGTTTTGGAATATGTATATACTTACACTGGGGAAGTACTCGTAACTTACAGTTGCCCATCAAATGTGGCAACAGCGTAGGGCTCAACATCAACCGCGTAATATAAATGTATATACGAATCGGATAAGCGGGCTGCACAACTGAACATTAATAAGTACGTGCGGCTGGACAAAATACTGTTCTTATAAATTCAAATAATTCGCTAAACAGATGTGAAAAACATTACCCCTCTTTGTGTGCGCATAATTTATAACAATTTCTAATATCATAAAAGTATTATATACAGTAAAAAGTACATGCTAAAGGATGGGTGGAACAACGCCCCTTAAATATAGTGGGCTTCACAATGTATGTTTATAAGTATATATATATATATATATATATATATATATATATATATATATATATATATATATATATATATTGATTCAACCGACGCAATCAGTCCCGATATGGACAACAGGCCACCAAAGACCCGCCAAAAGGAGTAATGTTAGAAGAGTATATATATTTACTACATTGTAATTTGCACAATGCAATTCCAAGCAAACCTAGAGGGGTAATAAAAATTGCGAAAAAAAAAAATTTTAATAATTAATCGTTGCTAGTCCCTATATATAAAACCGACAAATAAGTCCCTACTGTATGACAAAACGACGTCTACCCGATGCTTTCAATCCCGGCAGCGTTGCCATTTGAAAGCAGTGTATTAACGGTTTAATGTATTGGACATGCCCAAGATACTTTTCCATATTCTCACATTTTCTTATAATATCTTTGTAATAAAAAATGATGTGCCGTGGAAAATTATTAGTGAAATTGGCAGCCGAAAACGGTAAGTAGAGCTGTTAGAACTATTTGAACTTAATGTAAATACAAAGTTGTAATAACTATGCGTTTAGTTTCCATTTATATTTACGTTCGTGCAAAATTGCGGGATTCCCTAGTTCATTCACAATTTCTCTGCAAAGATAGTATTATTACGAATTCTAATCCTAACTCAGAATATAATTGTCGAAAGCTTGTTAATATATGGAATTATAGTTTTAAGGAAAAGGTTATTTTTAGTAATTAACATGCATTTTCATAATATAAAATGGAAGATAAACGTAAATGAAATATAATTTTTTTTACGATTTTATTATTTAGCCAAGGAAGAAACATCTTCGAAGAAAATGAATCGAAATCTCTTGCGCAACGGTGATACAATTTCACACACTGAAGTAAGTTACTGATTATTTCATAGAAAATATACTCTAAATTATTTCTTATGTAGATTTTAAAACTATTTCCACAAACTTCACCTACAGAAAAAATTTATGATTACCTCCAAAATGTGCCACTTATTGATCCATACGAATTTCAAGATGTTCCTCATGAGTACTCATGACACTAGAAATATAGTTATAGATAATAAATGTAACTATGCAGAAACCAAAGAGAGTGGTAGTACCGACTGTAGCTATGTATCACCATCAATAAATTCATCCAACTATGGAAAAATAATTCGTCATGAAAAGACAAATGATATAAATAATTATAAAAAGTCGTATTTGTATAAAGAACGAAGCATTGATAATGACAAAAATGAGAAACTTTTACCAGATGTAAAGGAAGTAGAACAATGTTCTACAAATATTCCGGAAGAATTATCTTCTCACAGCCCTCTTGAAATTCAATTGCAAACCAAAGGTATTTTACAATCCGTAAATGAAAATCCTCTGAACATCGTCAACGTAGGGGTAAGTCAGTAATAAAATCAACTTTAAGAAGACAATTTGGTACATAATTTTCAGAATATGTTTAGTAATTTTAACACATTTATTTCAGAAATTACCGCGAAACAATATCAATTTTCGGAATGTTTCTAAACAAAATTTTTCTAAAAACTTATGCCCGCTTTGTTTTGAAGCTGTTGGACATTTTGCCCGCCACTTGGTTAGAAAACATTCTGACGAAGAAGATATTAAGAAAATTCTGAAAATGCCAGTTAAGAGCAATAATCGTAGAACAGCAATTATGGCCTTGAGAAAAAAAGGAAATTTTATTTTGAAACAAGAAAAAAATGAACTTGAACCTCTCAGACAAATAAGAAATCGCCATAAGAGCTTTGAAAATGAAGATATTAATGAAACCGAATATTTTCCTTGCGTTACTTGTTTGGGTTATAAAAAGAGTTATCTATGGAGACATAGGAAAACATGTCAGCCCAAAGATGGACAATAATAAAGCAATAAAAACACAACATCTTACAGAATCACAAACATTTCTGGCTACAACGGGACTATTGGGTGATTATTTAAAGAAAAGTCGACTTAAAAAAGAAGTTTTTAGTATAATGAGAGCTGATCGAATAAGTTACACAGCTAAATCTGATGTATTGATATGCCTTTATGGCGAATCATATTTAAATAAACACAAGAGGGTCCAAATGAATGTTGTAGTATCCAATAAAATGCGTGAATTGGCAAGATTAAAAATTGCGATACAAGAATCCTGTACTATTACAAATTTGATTGAGATATTAAAGCCTGAAATGTACAATCGAATTATAGCTGTAACTAAAATAATTTGTGGTTATGACGCGGAGACACATACTTATAAAGCATCTTCACTGGCTCTGCATCTTGGAACGAATTTAAAATTTCTTGGTGATATTGCTAGAAAAGCTGTAATAACTAAGCATCCATTATTTGTACAGTTAAACCGAACAAACATAGTTAAGGAAATTCTAAAATTATGTGAAATGATTACTTATCATTGGTGTAATGATCTTTCCAGTTTAGCTAACAAGGTATTAAATGAATATAAATCTGAAAAACCTAAACTTCTTCCTGTTACTGAAGATATATTAGCATTTAATAACTTTGTTACAAAACTAGCTGAGAGGGCGTTTGAAAAGTTAGCTAACAATGAAGATGTTGCAAACAATTATAAAGTTCTTACCGAATGTACATACATTGTCGATGGTATTAGTTTTTAATAGAAAGAGGATCGGCGAGGTTCAGTTTTTGGATATTACAACATATGAAAGAGATAATTTCTCACTAAATCAAAAAGAATGTTTAAATTCACTCTCTGAATTAGAAAAAGTAATGAGTGCCGCCTTTAAGCGAGTAGTTGTGTTTGGAAAAGGAAGTAAGCTAGTCCCAATTTTATTCACAAAGCGCATGCAAAAATATATTAAACTTTTATTGAAAATTAGAAAAAACACGAAAATAGTTCCTGAATCTAATAAATATATTTTTGCAAATCCAAGTGCAAGTAAGATGTTTCTGTATTGAGAAAATTCGCTTCAAAATGCGGTGCAAAACATCCAGAACTCCTCACTAGTATGTACTAGATTTAGAAAACAAATTGCTACGATTTTACAACTTACAAGTTTCGAAAATGATGAAATGGAGCAAATTGCGCGTTTCATGGGACATACTGAAGAAACCCACCGAGAATTTTACAGGTGCATTTTCTTTTTTTCGAATTAACATTACTTTTTATGTTAGAAAATGTTTTTTAGCATGCTTTTAAAGTTCTTACATGTGCACTATCGTAAAAAAATATATTTCAAATTTTCATTAAGGAACTTTTTATTTACTAACTATTAATTTTATTTGTATTACGTTTTAGACTTACAGACGATGTATACCAAACGGCAAAAGTTGCGAAAGTTTTACTCTTACTAAATGCAGGGAAAGGATCTGAATTTAAAGGAATGAGTTTAGCCGAAATTCAGGTAAATGAAGATATAGTCGATTACGAATGCAATGAAAATGATGATGAACCAGACAATCACAATATAGTAAACGAACCAGTACCTAACAATGCCGAGAATAATTCTAATGCTACAAACTCCTCAATCAATGAAATAGTTACTAACGATGCAAATGATAATTGTACTGCAATAGTAAAAAATATAACTAATACATATGTCAATGAAATAAATCTAGAAGAAAAGAAAAGGAATCGTATACGTTGGTCTAAGAGCGAAAAAAACATAGTACTTAAGTATTTCAAAAACAACATAAAAAACAAGATCGTTCCCAAGAAAGAAGATTGCCTGAATTTAATTCAACGGCATTCTGATTTATTTAAAGAAAAGGATTGGGCTCGAATAAAAACATTAGTATATAATTCTTATCGTGATGCCTAATATATTTGTTTATTTAGTATTTATTAGGTTGTTTCATTTTCATACGTTATAATATTCACAATTAAAATTATATACATATTTTATTTTTAAGCAGAGTTTAAGAATAAATCTTGAAAAATTCATGTGTTGAATTATTATGGTAGATATACTTTAACTTTAATGTTATTGAATATGATTTTTACTAGTTGATATGAGTATCTCGTAAGTCGCAAATAATACAAAACAGAAATATATCAATACATATTGTATTCTTAGGTGTCGCTGAAACATTATATTATTTTCATTGGCTTCTTAAACATAAAAATACTCATTTTGCATACAATATTTCAAAATTTCAATTTAAATGGATTAATAAGTGAGTGTAAACCAATAATCCCATTCTCTTTTTATTTATGTTATGTAGCTATCTGCCTAAGACAAATTAAATAAAGCTCGATGCTAAAATTTGTTGCCAAAAGTTGTTTACAATGTTGCCAAGTATGGGGACTAATAACGTTGGTTTGGTGTATTTAACAATGGGCAGAGTATATAATATATACAGAAGCAATCAGAGCGCCCTCTGAACTGAAATCTCTCGCACTAGATTTGTATAAAATGTGATATAAGCCCATTTTTTGAGACCCTCAAAAAAATTCGTCATTATTTGTTTTCTACTGTAACCAAGCTAGAAACGTTGAATAAAGGTAAAAACGTTATCAGACCCAACACCGGGTCTGACAACGTAGAATTTGGCTTGATAAAGCGGTAGAGTATAGCAAACTGGGCGTGTGTACGCGGTATAACATATATATATATATATATATATATATATATATATATATATATATATATATACATATATGTATATATACATATATATATTTTGACTACTTTACATGTGTCTACGAATTGTCATTTGGTATTTGTTTTGTACTTGAATTGTATTTTTATTTTTTACTATTATTTTTTAACAGTGCCTTATACATGTAACTATTTTATGGTACACTGTATGTATTTACTTAGGTTATGTTTTGTCCTGTAATTGGAATATTTATGATGGCCAATAAAGAATACTCTTATTATTATTATTGAGGAAGCAGTTCTTAAATAATTTTATAAGGATGCATGCATAATTGTTTTCATACAGCTTTCCCAAACAGCACTGTACGTACAAAAGACGTACATTTTAGGGCCATATTAGGTCTTTACGTCCAAGTACCTAAATTTAACGTCTTATGTACGTAACTTTTTCAACGTCTTATGTATGTACTTTCCCAACGTCTTATGGATGTACTTTTATAGCGGCTTTTGGACTAAACTGCATACTATAATATAGTAACGTTATATATTTTCATTTTTAAGGAATATCACCGTATGTTAGTATATTTCCTCTTTAATATATTTTAAACTCGAATATTTATTTTCTCCCGTAAAATCTGATGCATCAGGTGTCAATTACCGATGCGTCCACAAGAAAAAGCTGGCGCATATCAGGGAAGTCTCGGACGTCATTTTCTCTTTTTTTAACACGAAAAGAAAAGCGAGATACCTATGTTCAGACTGCGTCGCCACACGACGTTTGTCGTAAATGCAAAACCTAAAGTTCTTTACTCTGTGGCAAAAGACCGAGCCAGTATTTTTCTGGTCTGTGGGCCGTGGGCGATGTCAAATGTCAATTCTGAAAAGCGAGCGAAATAACTTGAAAATAACCTAACCTTTCTTTTTCTGTGATAGCGTCTCGGCAAAGAAGCTTCCCGTTTTGTGCATCGAATATAATACGTTTGTGATTTTTTGTTTCAAAACTATAACTAATAGTGAGTGATTTATCTCTGTAGCACGGCAAGTAAAAATATTTTATTATGGATAGATCAAAAATAAGTAAACATTTGAAAAAAGCTGTTAAAAGTGTGAGAATATTTGAAGCATCTCTGAATAAAGCACCTCCAAATGAAATTTTGAATAGTTTTCAAACAGAGCATCAGGCAAGTTCGAGTACTTCAAGTGGTTATAAAGATTTGGGTTTAAGAACTAGTGTTAGCCTCGGTAGTAGTAACTCTTTAGAATCGCTTCCCGATTATTCCTACACTGGTAGCAGTAGTTGTAACGAGCGGGAGTTATTTGATGCCACTGAAATAGTAGAACCCAAACCCAATGAAAATGCATTATTAATGGTTAATATCAGCAGTCAATCAGCACCAAGTATACAATTGGGTTCTAAGCTTTCAGAATGGGCTGTCAATCATAATATTACCCATATAGCTAGTAATGACCTTTTGAAAATACTAAAACCATATTTTCCTAAGCTGCCAAATGATGCTAGAACATTGTTACAAACTCCTCGTACAAGTTTTTTGAAAGATTTCAACCCTGGTAAATATTACCATTTTGGATTGGAGTCATGTCTAAAAAAACTATTAAAAAGTGTATCCATACAGTCATCTTTTTTGCCCATTGAAATTTTAATAAACATAGATGGTTTACCTCTATCATCAAGCTCTAGTAGCCAGTTTTATCCCATCTTATGTACTCTCTATGGTGAAAAAGAAGTTGGTATTATAGGGGTATATCATGGAAATAGTAAACCGAAAGATGCAAATCTCTACCTAGCTGATTTTGTTAATGAAGCAATCATATTATGTAACGGTTTTGTTTATGAAGGTTCTCAATGTAGCATTAAAGTCAAGGGCTTCATATGTGATGCACCAGCCAAATCATTCATCAAATTTACAAAAGGTCATTCAGGCTATATGTCATGCACGAAATGCTATACTGAAGGAACATACATTAATGGAGTATGTTTTCCACAACTAAATAATTTAAAGCTTCGCTCCGATCTTGAGTTTAGAAATAAACTGCAAGAAGAACACCATACGGGTACTTCAATTATTGAGAATATTCCTACAGTTGATATGGTTAAATCATTCCCCATTGACTATATGCATTTAATTTGCTTGGGGGTTGTAAAAAAATTAATATCACTTTGGTTAAATGGAAAGCCTGGAACAAAACTATCTTCTAGGCAAGTGTCTCATTTATCTGATTTACTTATTAGTCATACTCCAAATGTGCCAGTTGAATTCAACCGAAAGCCTAGAGATTTAAATGAATATAAAAGATGGAAGGCAACTGAATTCCGTCAATTCTTATTATATACGGGTCCCATAGTTTTAAAGTCCGGTTTACCCAGAGATAAGTACATTCATTTTTTGTCTTTGCATGTTGCTGTTAGAATTTTATCATCTGAAATTCATATAGGTAAGATAGATTATGCCGAAAAATTATTGCACTATTTTGTTGAAAGATTTATTGCCTTATATGGTGCAGAATATGCTTCACATAACATTCATAATTTATTGCATATAACAAATGATGTTCGAGAATTTGGTCCATTAGACAAATTTAGTGCGTTTCCTTTTGAAAATTATATGCAAACTTTAAAGAAACATATAAGGAAACAAGAAAAGCCCCTTCAACAGCTAATAAATAGAGTACAAGAAGTAAATGTATCCAATGGAAATACAAGTGCCATTCATTTTCCCATTTTCAATAAAAAACATTTTAGTGGACCTATTTTAGATTTTCCATGTTCTTATTGCCATCAATATATGGAAATAAAATTTAAATATTTCAGTTTAGGCATACTTGATCCAAATAATTGTTGTTCTTTAAGTAATGGTACTATTATTTGTGTAAAAAATATTATCCAGGGAAACAATAATCAGAGTTTTGTAGTTGGTGAGGAGTTTTTGATTAAAGAAAATTTCTTTACAGAGCCTTGTGAATCTTCTGAATTAGGGATTTATTTAGTAAGTCACCATAGTTCTATAAAATCCTGGAATGTTGATCAGGTTGTGTGTAAATGCTTTAAAATGTCATATGGAAACAAATATATTGTATTTCCATTAGTCCATACCACTTAATTTTGTATATTTATGTTTTTCAACTTTACAACAGATTCACTGTACAAACTTAGACCAGGATGCCAATGCCTTACTTTTTAGCCTTTAAAATGTTAATGAGATTTAAATGGAACTTTTTAAGAATTAAAAAATAAGAATGTAAAACTGATAATCCATCCGCGTTTTTTTCTTATTTTAATAAGAATTAAAAATTAGGTAAAAAAATTGGCCAAACCAGACCTACAAGTAAAATTGGATTCTTTAAATACTTGTAAAAAGAAACCTAGTCTAATGTCAAATTTGCAATTTGCATCACTAAATTCTGAAACTTGTAAAATTTACTAAAAAATTATTTGTACATATCCAAAATTGTTTTAAATATTTGAATTTACATAGTATTATGTAGTATTATATTGTAAATATAGTACATACACTGCTGAAACTTAGTTATAGGTATAAAGTTTTTCTAGAAGTAAAAGAATGGCTACTCAAGAAAGTGTCACATGGTCAGTAGTAAAATTTATTGGTGATAACACAGTAAATGTTGTACCAACTTGCTGGATCCACAATAAAGATAAATGTTATTGGCCACCTTTACCGCCTGACAAAATTGCTCAGGCTATTAAATCAGGATTGCTGAACACCCATTGGCCAAGTCACAAAATTACAATATTTAGGAATGCAACTTATGGTGAGTTTTTTATTGTTGAATGTCATAAACTGCATAGGTATGACCTTAAGCTCTGTTTTTTTTTTTAAACTGGTCCAGGTAAATGTGTTGTTGCATGTTTGTTATAAGACAATTTTTTTCTTATAGATAGTTATGAAGTGGCTCGTGTCAAGTCCAGAAAGGCCGAGGATACAAGTGACCTTAATACGACAGAAGACGAGGCGAGCAATAATATAAAAAGAAGAAGGATTTTCAAACATTTCAGTTCATCAGATGAAGAATCATCAGATAATAATGTTTATGTGAAACCACCTCCCGCACTTAAGAAAACCTGTAGTGGATTATCAAGTAAAGTTGTTTTATTTTTGTTTTTGAGATCGATCTATCCCCACAGCCAATATTTTTTACTCTTTTCATAATAAGGAGTCTGGAATAATATTTTTCATAAAATCTCATCAAAAATCATTGAATCATTACCTTTGTTCATTCAGTATTTATGCAGTTTTGTAGTAGGTGATATAAAATAGTCCCATCAGTGGTTGAAGATCAAATCAAATCAAATCAAAGATGATTTTTTTAGGAATTAATGAAGAGCTGGTGCCAACATCTGGTAATTTGGAGGTAGAAGATTTTCCAGACAGTCCTAGAACTGAAACGTCAAAAGAAGCACTTATTTTAGGTAAAATTTGTTTATTATGCACATAAGATGGACAAGTAGATGTGAAATTATATTGTTTTTAGTATCTCAGAATGTGGTCGCTAATGTAAGTGAACTCGGGCAAACCCCTCGGTCTGCTCAGCGAAACAATTTAGAATTTGCATCGGGAAGCTTGAAAAATGATAATTCCTGTAGTTGCTGCCCTGATGTTAAGAGATTCCTAAAAGAAATTTTAAGACAACAACATGTAATCAGAACACGCATTAACGACTTAGAAAAACAAATTGATAGAAATAATGTGTCTCATAAACAAGAAGATGATCGTGGACAGTCTATATTTTCCAGTTTCGATTTGCCAATAAATACAATGAACCAATTCAAAGACTTTAATGAATTTGTTAATAATGAGGAGAATTTTACTATATCTGTGAGTAATTAATTTTTTTTCTTTCATATCTTTCCATAAACTTTGTATTGCTTGTTTTAGGTCACAGAATTATCAAAAATAGGTGGAAATAATATTTACGAGTTTGTTAAAAGGATCCTCATAGTGATTATTTCAAATGAATTGGCCAGTCAGTACAGTTGGCTGGGAAGGAGAGGAAAACACGAATTTAGCAAATTACCAATTGCCAAAGTTATAATCCGTAAGTTTTTTTATTATGCAAATTAGAATTTAAGTAGTTGCAATAATTATATAATTTATAAGCCTTTGAGCTGAAATTTGTTACCATGTAAGTTATGGTTTTCTAGTTGCTGCTGAGAAAGTAAATGCATCTTTGGACAAAAAAAAAACAGAGAATGCAATCGCTACCTGGTTAAGGAGATCAAAAGATAGAATGAATAATAAAAACAAATAATATGCCATTCTTCTGCAAACTTATTATCTGCTGGTGAACATTTGGTAGCAGTATACTAATTACTATAAATCATGTATCCATTAGGCTTAAGTGGTTATTTGTAAGTGCAAACTTGTAAATTTGTTGAGATTTAAGTCAAATATATAGACATAATATATATATATATATATGTCTTTTCTTCACGAATGGTTGTTTTTAATACTTTAAATGATAAATATCTTTATTATTAAAAAGGATCTCCTAAATTAATGATGGATTATATGAATGTGTCCACCGAAGGGATGGGATGGGATAAAATTTCAATCGTATTCAAAACAAATCAAATCTTTACTTAAGGGACTTTTTTTACAGGTTCAAATTGCCATGTTTTTTAAAAAATGTATTCAGTGGAAAAAAGAACTAGTGCTTTCAGTTATTTGCTCTGGAGCACTATACGTACATAAGACGTACTGAATGTACGTACATAATTTGTAGTGAATGTACGTACATAATATGTACTGCATGTACGTACACTGAACGTACATTTTTGCGGAAAATGTACGTACATAATACGTCTTATGGACATACTATGTATTTTAATGTACGTCCATAAGACGTAAGTTACATCCTACAATTACGTACATAAGACGTACTTAGAATGTACATTGGCTGACTGGGTTATGACAGCTTCCACATGGTAATCCTAGAAACAGTCAACATATTCACAACATAATTTGAAACATACTTGAGTAGGTAAAACCCCACCAAATTTTGTATAAAGCAATTAGTTTTAATATATATTATTAAAAATCGTGTGTGAAGAACACAATACATATATTTGTGAAAGCATCTCTCTCCAGAGGCATAGACACGTGTTTCATCTTTCTACAGAATCATCGGTACGCCCTAGCTGGGGAGAGATACGTTCACAAAACAACTTCGCTATATTACAGAAGTCATTAAGACAGAGCGTAGTAGAACATTCAGCGTTGCTCAGTGAAGAACGCCAAAACAACTATCAGTGTCTCAATAACAACTACAGAACTAAGTAAAGTGCTTCCATCTGACGGTATATTCGTACAACCGTGACAAAGTTCTATTAACGTATCTTCTTTCTTTAATGGACAAACCGAATGCGTATAAAACGAAGTCATTGTTTCATCATCAAAGTAGTTTCTCAATATATTCGATTAAAAAGTCTGCCCTCATTCCAAATATTGTCTCTAAGCTATGCAGAAAAACAGTTATATGCTGCAAACATTTACAGTGCCAATTACTGATATTTTGAGTAAAACATTGATATTCAGTGGCGTTTGGTAGATTGTCTTTTTTCAAGACAAGTTGATACTTGTAAAACTGTTGCAAAACACAATAAATTTGAGTACTTACCATTACGATTTTGTTGATATAACTTGATATAAGTGAAGCATATATCGAAATGATGTGTATATACACTAAATTGGTCACGACACCACATCCGCCCGAATTTTCGTTCCTATAAAAATATGAGATTGTTTTAAATAACTTAAATTGTAATTCTGTATAAACTTGACAAAATGTATGGAATTTGGTTCATTGCTGCCCTCTCCTTTTCACAAACAAAAAATCGTTGGTTTGTTTGCAATTTTACAAAATCGCTAATTTTGTTGGTCAGTTGGACTCTTTTCTGGAAGATGTCAGTGATGTCACTAAATATTAAAATTCCCTTAAATATTATAATTTATTATATTTAAATTTTATCTAAGTATTATAATTTGAAGTGTGTACTTTTGGTAATTAAAAAATTATGATAAGAAAAATTAATATAAAACATATTACGTATTTTAAAATAAATAATTCTTATTGTGAGTTAAAATTTAAAGAAAATTAATAGAGATGTCACTGGCTTTGTTATGCTTTTGTGTAAAGGTGGTGAATACTGGATGATTGTATACATGGGCGTTTAATTTATAATTTAGTGAATATTTGGTGTTAATAATATTTGTGTGCAAAAAATCTGTGTTTTTGTGATATATTTATTATTATCTTATCAATCGTCTAAATACTAACAACTTTTGTTATATCCAAACTATACTTATTACAAGAAACTGTTTAAGAAGTTTTTCTATGAAATTAAAATATTTTATCCTTATAAAGTTAATGACAACATAGCAAAATGGCTTGGAGATTTAAAGCTTCAAAATACAAGAATGCAGCTCCTATAATTCCAAAACCAGAAACCTATGTTCGTGATGTTTGTGTTGGTTCATATCAAACCTATGGAAATAACATAACTGCTTCTGCAAAATTCATGGCCTTCAACTGGGACCATGCTGGTTCATCACTGGCTGTCTTACCAATTGATGATAGTGGTAGAAAAAATAAATTAATGCCCCTTCTTTATGCTCATTCCGATACTGTTACTGACATGGATTTTTCACCATTCCATGATGGTCTTTTGGTTACTGGTTCTCAAGATTGTCTAATTAAAATTTGGCACATTCCAGAAACTGGTTTGCAAGAATCACTCAGCAATCCAGAATGCACATTCTCGCACAAACAAAAACGTGTGGAAACTGTTGGTTTCCATCCAACAGCTGAATTTCTGTTATATTCTACCTCATATACTGTTTTAAACCTTTGGGATTTACTTTCTGAACAAGAATTATATTCAAATCAAGATCATACAGATGTAATACAATCTGTCAGCTGGAAATGTGATGGTACTTTGTTGGCAACATCAAGTAAAGATAAACAAGTACGTATAATTGACCCTCGTGCTGATGAGTCCTGCATTAAAACTGCAAGCAGCCACCAAAGCATTAAAGATTCTCGTGTTGTGTGGCTAGGGGAGAATGATAAAATTTTAACAACTGGTTTTGATGCTCAAAGATTTAGACAAATCATAATTAGAGATTTAAGGAAATTCACTGAAGTTGAAAAGTCCTTAGAGTTGGATTGCTCAACTGGTATTCTTATTCCGTTATATGATGCTGATACTGGAATGTTATTCTTAGCTGGAAAAGGTAAAAGAAATATTTTATTTAAATTCAGAAGGAAACGAAAAAAATGTTACAGGAGATTCCACTATTGGATATATGGAAGTTTCTGATAAGGAACCATATCTCACAGAAGGTATTAGACATTCCGGTGAACAAACTAAGGGTGCTTGTCTTGTTCCAAAACGAGCTTTAAATATAATGCAAGGAGAAGTTAATCGTGTCCTGCAACTAACAAGTTCGTCAGTCATTCCTATTACGTATCAAGTGCCTAGAAAAACTTACAGGTATGTTTGAGTATTATTAAATATATTCCGTAAGTGCATTTAAAATGATTATAATTAAAAGTAGAAATTTTTCATAAACTTCCTATATTTGCTTTAATATTTAATTTCATGAGACAATTCAATTTAATATATAATTTTATTTTTCAGCCAGTACATTCTTTTGTTTGTCAAACAATATTTTCTTTGGGAAATGTCAATATGAATTTTTTAATAAGTTGTAATTTTTTGATAAATTCCATTCAAGAAATTTTTTTAATATAAATCTTGGAGAAATAAAAAATTTCACTTAAAAGTAGATTCATACTTATGGCAATTCTGTGCACACAACATAAAAATTTGTGAAATCAAATTAAATATCACATAGAATATTCAAATAGAGTATTGGCAATATAACCCCACTCTAAATATATTTTTTTAATTTTTATAGTGGGGTTATATTTACTATATGCTTTTTTAATTGCTTTTTTTTATTCAAAAATAAGGTAATTATTAAAAGCATATTTTGCATATAAGTAGGTTTAGTTATATTTATACCAATTGTCATTAAGAAAACTTTAACAGAAAGGTGAAATTAATAAAAAAGAATCAATTAGGAAGTTGGCCTTTAATCCATACAAAAAGCATCATTTTCCAAACTTCAAGTTTATAATAGATTTATTTACAATGAGCTGTATTTAATTTGTGCTTTAATTAGTAATTATATCCACTGTATGATGTGCCCGTGCTCGCAAATTATATAATTAATAGAAAATTGCTCGATTATATTTGCAAATATAAACACTAAAATAATAATTTATCGTATATTTTAAAGTTAAATGTAGTGTGTGTGTTTCTGGTTTGTAACTACACAAAAAACAATTATTTCCTAATTAAAGCGAACTTCATAGTCGTTAACCTACCGGAATATATTAAATAAAAATAATTAAACATATATTACCAGAATAAACTACAATGTAGAAACTTTACATGTACCCCAATATACACATCTAACAGGAATAGGGTTGAAGATAGAATGTGAATTTATTGTATTATATGTACTTATAAATTTGTTATGGGAAATTGTATCATCATACATTCATAAATGAGAAAATGCGTTAGTTAAAAGATAAAATGTACTTTTATATATATTATGATGTAATACACTATAATAAAATGAAAATAATGAAACCATAAATTCTTAATGTAATAATAATTCATGCCTCAGCATCCTCTCAACAGTTTAACGCTAATTACAGGGGGTATAAGCTGGCCAAGAATTATTATCACCCCCGCGTCTGCGAAGCGACTTAAGATAGTTGTATGTAGGCGTTCATCTTAGACGAGAAGGAAAACCTCAAAGAGCAAGTCACGAATTCGGTCCCGAGACCCCCAACATGATAAGCTTTACAACTGCTCTATCAACCGGCTAGTATATATTATTTAAATAGATGTTCTAATAAATTTGTTATTTTATGAACAAAATATGGTACATATAATTTAATTTTGGATAGAGGCCGTAAGAAATATATATATATATATATATATATATATATATATATATATATATATATATATGGTATTAATAAGTCGGCGATTAAAGGTCTGGTTTATTACTTCAAAGTATATATATTTAAAACAACCCTACATGTTTCGGCAATGATGCCTTTGTCAAGGATATAAAAAATATAAATGACAGAATATAAATGTCAAATAATTGAGTTGCTATGGTTTAAATTATTCAAAGATACATTCCAATAATAATAATAAATCATGCCATAGTATTCCAAAAAATAGATAGCAAGGTGTGAACATATGTGTTGTTCGCTGCTAGCAGCTGTGTCTCTTTCTCGGTATGAACTTGTGTGTTGGTTGCTGCTGGCAGCTTGCGTCTCTCTCTGGGTGTGTGGTTTTGTATTTGTGTGAGCGCGTAAGTGTAGGGTTTTGTATGTTGGTGCGCTCGTGCGTGTGTTTAGTGACCGGTCGCGTAAATTTAGAGAGATCGGATAACCAGCCGTTGCGTAGGGCCGCCAACCCTTTCCCGGCAACTTCTTTACTTTTCCGTGCAGTACTTCGACGGCCCGACCCCCGCCCCAACGAGGCAAGGCGCAGACCAGCGAAGCACACCCTGCACGGGGTTGCCCATCGCCAACCGAGGGAACACTCTTAGTGGCTACCTCAGTCGACGACGGTCACAGTTTGTGCCATCTTAACGATTTCCGCAAAAGCGGGGGCAATGCACACACGTCGAACGTGTGTGTGCTGTTAACGGCAGCCTAGCCAGGTTGCCGCCCAGGACCGGTCCTAGTGGTGTGTGCATTGCGGAAATCGTTAAGATGGCACAAAGTGTGACCGTCGTCGACTGAGGTAGCCACTAAGAGTGTTCCCTCGGTTGGCGATGAGCAACCCTGTGCAGGGTGCGCTTCGCTGGTCTGCGCCTTGCCTCGTTGGGGCGGGGGTCGAGCCGTCGAAGTACTGCACGGAAAAGTAAAGAAGTTGCCGGGAAAGGGTTGGCGGCCCTACGCAACGGCTGGTTATCCGATCTCTCTAAATTTACGCGACCGGTCACTAAACACACGCACGAGCGCACCAACATACAAAACCCTACGCTTACGCGCTCACACAAATACAAAACCACACACCCAGAGAGAGACGCAAGCTGCCAGCAGCAACCAACACACAAGTTCATACCCAGAAAGAGACACAAGCTGCTAGCAGCGAACAACACATATGTTCACACCTTGCTATCTATTTTTTGGAATACTAAGGCATGATTTATTATTATTATTGCAATGTATCTTTGAATAATTTAAACCATAGCAACTCAATTATTTGACATTTATATTCTGTCATTTATATTTTTTATATCCTTGACAAAGGCATCATTGCCGAAACATGTAGGGTTGTTTTAAATATATTTACTTTGAAGTAATAAACCAGACCTTTAATCGCCGACTTATTAATACCATATCATACCAAGGTCACGAAAATATTATATATATATATATATATATATATATATATATATATATAATAACTTCGTGACCTTGGTATGATATGGTAAACCTAATCAGTAGGCGATTAAAGGTCTGTATATTACTTCAAAATATATGTATTTAAAAAACTCTACATGTTTCGGCAGTTACGCCTTTATCAAGAGAATACAAAATATTTTATATTCTGTCATTTATATTTTGTATTCTCTTGATAAAGGCGTAACTGCCGTATATATGTAATAATATATGTATATAAAATATGTATTTAAAAAACTCTACATGTTTCGGCAGTTACGCCTTTATCAAGAGAATACAAAATATAAATGACAGAATATAAAATATTTTGTATTCTCTTGATAAAGGCGTAAATTTATTCAGCCGACGATTCAGTAACTAGACCCAGTATGTTCATGATACCAAGCCAATCCCAGTGTATAACACACGAGTTGCTATTTAATGTACGGTTTTAAACCCGTCAATTCCACCGTCTTTCCAAACCCAGTGTATAAAAGTGGTATATTTACCAAACTTCGTGATTCCCGGCAGCATTGCCAAGTATACATAACCAATCTGTTTGGATAGTTCTGTGCTTGTTATAAAATATAGCTTTGATTTAAAGTCTTTCTTGCTTAAAGAAATCAATAAGTACCTACGTTTAAATATACAAATGTATGTACATGTATATAATAAGAACTGATTGTGTTAATGTTAATTTAGACATTTTTATTCATTATTGCTAGTTATTTTACTTTCATTACTTTATCACTCTGAATATATCTAATAAAAAATAGAGAATCTATACTTCCTTCAGTATTCTTTATATGGTAATATACGCTACCGCTTTCAATAGGAACCTACAGAAATGCCTAATTTTGTCGGTTTCGTTAAATCTTGAGACACGGCTATTTAGCTGAGATTACAAGAGCTGAAATTAAGTAAATCAAATTCTTCAAATAATACTAGAATTAATATACCTAAGGCTTGTTTCTGATATAAAAAGATACCGTAAACGATAAATGGCCGGTGGACGCTGTAATAGTGCTCTGGACCTATTTAAATGTAGACTATATTTTAATGATGTATTGACAATACAGAGCATAGTGAACTACATACATATATTCTAGTGATGGAATAATCCGAATGAAAATACTCGGTGATGCCGAATATCGAACTACTCGGATGATTCCGAGTATTTGAAATTAATCCGAATTCATACTCGGCAACGATATTGTGTTCCAACTTCGGTCAATATTTCAATGCAACGGAATCAACGGATTAATCTAGACGGCATCGAACGTTGTTTTGTATTCTGCATATCTATTAATAGTTTTTAATATATTTATCGTCCATTATATGTACCTTTATAAATAAAATTTGGAATAAATTAATAAATAATAGTTATAAAACTTAACTTAATCTTTATTTCTATAAAAAGACTAAGTACATAAAACAAAATTTATAAACTTACTAAAAGAATAACAAATATATAATAAAACATACGTAATAAATAAATATAATGAGTAATAATGACAATATTAAATATTCTTTAAATAAAAGAAAACAATACTTATCACCGATAATGGGTTTCATTAGGGAATAACGTAGTCTATTTACAATCAAAATTTAAAAAAAAAAAGTAATTGCACCACTGAATTAACTATACTCATATAAGAAAAAATTAAATTTAAAAACAAGTATTAAGAAATAAAATTTTTTCGAAATCGGTTGAATATGCCGAGTATATAAACCATCCCGATTCCGTACACTCGAATATCAGATTAATCCGAATATTTACATCACTGTGTAATGGTATATATGTGGAAGTGGTAAGATTTCGAAATCGGATGAATATGCCGAATATATAAACCATCCGATTCCGAATACTCGAATATCAGATTAATCCGAATATTTACATCACTAATATATTCAATAAAGATACGCTCTTATCCATATATTTAGAATTCTCTTTAAGGATTACTGTAATAAAATATTTGTTTAAATGTTACTACTTATTTTGTTTAAAAATGTACCAATTACGACATTAAGATTTGTCTTCTGAATATAATTATTTCTCCTTTTATTTTATAGGATGAACTATTAAACTAAAAATTATTACGATAACTAGTATGTTAATTCTTTCCTTTTTAAAAAATTGTTGGTTTTGAAAAGAATCAATTTGAAAACTTCTAACGATTATCGATTATATCCATAAACAAAACACATTGAGTCGACGTTAGCAAGACCGTCAAACTTGCTCGTTGAATGTAAAAACTCGTAAAGCAAGTAAATGAGTAGTTCTCCTAGAACATGTAGCTTCTTGTAGTCGTTAAAAAAAGTGTGTGCCTGTGAAATTATTTTTGTTGTGTCGCTATGGAGCGTGGAAGGTTTATAGTAAATTTAGTAAAAAAAGGTAAGAAGATTGATAAATTAGCTTAATTTCTTATCTTATAAGCAATCTTCTGGAGTTGTGGTCAAACCTGAGCTACCTATGGAACAATAAAAAAAAGCAACCAATAAGCTGAATGTAAGCTATTTTAAGAAAAGCAAAATCTGAAATATTAATACGTATAATTTTTGAATGCAGGACCTATCTTGGAAGAAGTCTCACCAAGAGAAAAGGTTTATCATTATTTAGGCATTATACATGAAAATAATTTGATTCCTGATCGTAAGATGAATTATTTATATAATAATTTATTATTATTATTTAAAGGAATCCTGTTCTAGAAAATAAATCGAGTTTTCAAGTGAATCCAAGTAACACAGAAGACATTTATAAGTTTAGGGCGTCTTCCGAAAACGCCAACGATGATAGATGTGATGTTGGAATACCTATTAAAAAAGAACATATTGCAATAACGTTGGAAAGCGGAAATGAATGGAATGTAAGTCCATTCGTTTGGTTATGGGAATAAAATTGCTACCGATGATTAAGAAACCATTATTTGCATTTTTTTGCGACTTATATAAAAATTTAGAGCTTGTAAACTTATACAATTTTAGAATTTACAAACCCAATATAATATCGGAACAGGCACAAGAAGTCGCGAATTATTAAACGATGAAGAAAAAAGTGATCGGAGAGATAGTGTAGAAAACAACCAAGAGAAAAATACAAGCTTACCATCGAGCAGTAGAGAACAGATTTCGCCATCGATTGAAAGCAGTTTTGTCCCACCAACTTCAGAATCGAGTTCGGTATTTACAGAGAAGTCGTCTAGTTCTAAAGAATTTATATCAAGCTACTACTGTCGGAGAGGTATGTGTTACTAGAAATATAACGTTTTCTTTACGAAAAGACTCCTAGATCAGCTTATTGGGAAGTACCGATTTGAATACAGAAAGGAACTTCTGCTGCTTTTGTTTTGAAGAGGTAGGACATTTTTCCAGACACTTATTGAGAAAACATAAAGAAGAACCTGTAAAAAAATTTTCGAAATTTCCTGTGAAAAGTCAAAAAAGGAGAGATGCTATAAGTGCTTTGAGAAAAAAATTAAACTTTATTCTAATGAACGAAAAGAACAAACTAATACCAACAAGACGACCACCAAAATATTGTTCAGTCGTTCGAAAATTTCAAGATAAACAGAAAGATTACGTTCCTTGCGTAAACTGTTTAGGCTATTTTAAAAAATCATACTTGTGGAGTCACAAAAAAGTCTGTAAGGCAAAAGTAACTACGGAAAGCAATGCTGGCAGAAAAAACACTTATCGGAATCCCAAACTTTTCTGGCCACAACAGGTTTACTTGGCAACTATTTGTTAAAAAGTCGATTAAAAGGAGAAGTTTTTGCTGTAATGCGCCCAGACGAAATTAGTCTAACTGCTAAAACAGATCCACTCATTTGTCTTTTTGGAGAATCATATCTAAACAAACACAAAAGAAAACAAATGATTGTTGTTGTTTCCAATAAGATGAGAGAGTTAGCTCGACTTAAAATTGTCCTAAAGCAGTGAACGACTATAACAAGTTTAATTGATGCTCTGAAACCAGAAATATATAGCGACGTTGTTGCGGCTGCTAAAATAATTAATTGTTACGATCCATCTACACAAGCTTTCAAAGCATCTTCTCTCGCACTGCATCTCGGAACCAATCTAAAATTCTTATGTGACATTGCAAAAAATGCTATAACAGAGAATAATTTATTTCAAAAATGTAGCAAGGAGGAAACTGAAAAATATTATAGAGATAAGAGACATGATTAATAGTCATTAGTGCAATGATCTTTCAAGCCTAGCAAATAAAATTTGAAATGAGCAAAAATGGATAAAACCTAAATTAATACCAGTGACAGAAGACGTTATGCTATTTAATCAGTATGTCACTACTAAAGCAAATGAAGCATTCGAAGAATTAAAACACAATAAGGAAATCAAGGTCAACTACAAATTGTTATGTGAATGTACTTTGGCTTTGGTTTTAACTTTTAATAGAAAGAGGATGAGTGAAGTACAATTTTTAGATATCGAATCATATGAAAGAAACATTTCATCTATACAAACAGAATGTACTAATTCATTGTCCGAAGTAGAGAAAACACTAAGTGCGAGTCTCAAACACGCGGTAGCTTTTGGGAAAGGTAGCAGACCCGTGCCCATTCTTTTCACCAAAAAAATGCAACAATATGTTGACTCAATTTTAACCATAAGGAAATCTCCCGAAATTGTGCCTAAATCTAACAAATACATATTTGCCAATCCTGGATCTCATGATCGCTGGATGAATGCCCAAGCAATTTTGCGAAAATTTGCTAAAAAATGTGAAGCTAAAAACCCTGAGCTGTTAACAAGCACCAGATTCCGAAAACAAATTGCCACCATACTGCAAGTAATGAACTTCGAAAACAATGAGGATGGAACAGATTGCTAAATTTATGGGGCATGCTGAGAAAACACATCTAGAGTTTTATAGGTAATGAAAATAGAATGAAGTATGTCTTTAAATGATACTATTTTGAAGATTTTTGGATAAGGTTTTATTTTTACATTTTTATTAGTAAAAATGAATGATTAATTAACTGAATTACTGAAACCTTGTGTAAGTTTATTTTACTTCTTATGGCTCTTCAAAAAGTTATGTTTATTTGTTATTATGTTTCAGACAATTTGATGATATTTACCAGACTGCTAAAGTGGCTAAAGTGTTAATGCTATTAAATTCTGGGAAAGGGGCTGAATTGAAAGGAAAAAATTTGGAGGACGTGGAAATAGATGGATGAGATAGAAATCGAGCATCAAATAAACATTCACGAACAAACAAATGAAAATGCACCAAAAACATTAAATCTTAACTCAAAAGATATATTTTCAGATTTAGATGAAAATATATCTGACTTCTCGTCATCAAAAAGTGTGATGTGTAGTAACAAGCCAAATACAGAAGTCAACACGTCTTTTGATAAAGCTATAGGTACAAGAAAACAAGTTAATGTAAAGAATGATAAAAAAATAATGAAATCAAAACGAGTTAGATGGTCAGCTCAAGAAAAAAAGGTTGTGCTAAACACACATTGAAAGAAAAACAGCCCCTAAGAAAAATTAATGTCTGGAGTTAATAAATTCGAACATATTTACGAGCGATTGGGTACGGGTGAAAACCTTTGTTTATAATACTTACCGAAACCTGTAATTAAATTTTGTATTGTTTCCGAAATAATTTCGCAAACAATACAAAATCTAAAAAATGTTTAATAATATAAAAACTAAAATGAAACTATTTTTTCTGCAGTTTTTATATTATCAAACATTATTATTTTGTGATTTACTTTGCGAATACATTTAGTTTTAAAAGAGAATGAATGTTAAACTTATTCAGTATCCAGGAAATAATAATACTTCAAAATTTGACAGCTTAACTAACAGATTTCATCAATACGTTATTGTCACATAACAGTATTTATTACAGTGCTTGCTTTTAATATTTTGTAATCGATAGTAATTTAAAGTGATAAAGAGAAGTGATTGTAAGAAAGCTATAACGTTTGTTCTACGAGTATAATTCAAGTGGGTTTTACGTTAAAATTAATTTACGTAGTTGCCAGTTTTAGGGCTTGAGAATGTCGGTATAATATAGTGGGTTTGACAAAGTAACAATAAACGTTTTTATACATATACATCTGGCCCTCTACCAAGAAACGCCGGAACTGAACTAGTATATACGTTGAAATTATTCCGCGTTTTCGGTCCCAAAAAAAAAATTACCAGAAACCATTTTTTGTCATAAGCATTGAAAAATAGACCTAAATATACCAAGAAACGTAGTCAGACCCAAATCCGGGATTGACAGCGTTTCAGCGGGTGTGGCAACGATTACTGTATCTGGTTGATCGGGTCTGTATAGGCCGTTAAATAAATATATATATATATATATATATATATATATATATGTATATATATATATATATATATATATATATATATATATATATATTACATTTAATATACATTTTTAAATAGGAATTTATCCTTTATATAAGCAAAAAAATTGAATAAAACTACATAAAAAAAAACAATTCAAATGAAATATTAAAAAGATGAAATTGCAACAATAAATATTAATGGTATTCACTCGTTAGCAGAGAAGGACCGTTACCTTTGAGTATATGGAATTGGCGCTTTTTTCAGTGTCCTAGTTCTTGTTCTAAGAATAAATTCTAGGAATATCGGACGATCAAATCATGTGATAGTTAAGAAGCAAACTTTAGACAATAAGAAAAGAAGAATTGACGTTATTTATAATAAAGTTGATTATCATGACTACTTCTAGCTGCAAGAGCCGTAAAATCGTGTCTTGTTAAAAGATCTTCATACCCTATAGCACGGGGTGAACAAACTTAAGTTATCAACTGTCAGAGATAGAAATGTAAAAAGAAGGAAAGATAAGTTTTTCGTAGAAGTATAGTGATGAAAGTATATGTAAAAATAGTTCATAATAATATTCTATTAATATTGTTTTATGGTTATAAGTAGAGTTGCGGTATATCGTCCGTACAACAGAATTGGACTTGGCGTCTCGTTTATAATTTAAACAATACGAAGTATAAAATATAATATTAAACAGCTAGTTATGCTATATATACTTTATAAATAGAGATTATATTTATATAATAAATACGGGAGAATGAAAGCATATTTAAACAAATGCCCCAGATCAAGTTATATCCACATTTATGTAGCAGTGACGCGTTCTACTCTGTCTCTAGTTATACTCTAGTTATAGGCGCATTACACCTTTGTCTCGAAAAGAATCGGAATTGGTCTATTTTAGTGAAATTAGTGGTGCCATCTATTTCTTGATTTTTTGATAGATTGATAAACATTTCAAGACATTTCGTTTACTAAAAGTTAAAATTTTGACGTATTAACTTATATATCTCGCTGGAAAAATGAATAAAGAACAAAGAATCTATATTAAGTTCTGTGTTCAAAACAGTAAATTTGTTAGGAAAACTATTCATATGCTTGAAATCGTTTATGAAGAAAATTATTTATCATAATCATAAGTTTTTACTGAAATCGGCGATTCAGAGAAGATGTGCATGGTGATAATAAACGTTCAGGTCGACCAGTTGAAACGATGACGTCGAAGAAAATATAGAAAAAGTGCATGATTATGTAAAAATTTCGAAAAAATCTCTAATTAAGTTTGTGGAAATGAAACTTGTATATACTTGAAACACCAATAATTAAGTCATCGCAAAGTTGAATATAGCCAATTACTTACCCAGTAGCAATTGGCTATTGTTTTACAATTGTATCTTATTTATTTACTGTTCATTTTCTAGAACATATCCCTGTTTGAAAATAACTTTCAGCAATAAAAACTTTATTTTAAATTTAAAGAATTTAATACAAATTTAATCGAAGGCACGGCATTATTATGAATAAATTTAATATATTCGTATTATTATATAGATTACTTGAGGTAGCGTAGAGCCTCTTACACTTGGTATAGTACATGAATCGCGGTTTCCTCTTCCTCTTGGCAGAATCTACATATCGTTTCTTCTGTCAAGCCCATCTTATTCATATGTTTGTTGAGCTTACAATGCCCCGTTAATGAGGCCTGTTGAGGCAATTCGTCCGTCTTCTCATTAGACCTGTGGCTTTCATACCCCGAGACCCAGACTGATGTCACTTTTTTGTGATAACTGAGCTCGTTTAGGGCACACACACAATCCAATATAAGTTTGGACTTAACTTGTACTGCTTCCAGTGCATTTAACATTGTTTGGCTGTCAGAAAAGATGGCCACAGTCCAAAATGTTCTATCCTGTGTGACCAATATTTTGATATTTTGAATTAAATTGAAATATTTCCTTAATATATGTATAGTTCATAAAGTATAAGTTTTCAGTTCAAATTCGAAGCATATGACTCAAATCAGTACTGCAGAGTCAAATGAAGTCAGTATTCAATCGCGGAAACAACCGTGTGTCATCATAAAATATAAACGTCATGTTTTGCAATATTGTCAAAATTTTAGTATGTTACTTGCAATATAACCAAAGAAAGCATATACATAACCTACATGTCAAAATAATAATAATGAGTAAAGTGGGAACATGAATAGTTCAAAAGTATTGTTTCTTTTCTAGTTCTGTATAAATATATTCTATCTAAGAAAACTATGCCGAAATTATTACTTTAATATTCGAACAAATTATTTTCAATGTTATTTATAATTATAAACTCACGAAAATATTCGATCAATAATTTATTTAAAAAGAAATATTTCAAGTTAGATATCAATAGTGAAGTATAGCAAAACTTGGCGCGAGGAGGGGGTGCGCAGAAGCCGTTTTTAAAAACGTCCATCCCCAATACTCAAGTAATTGTCAGAATGCATTTGTCATTGACGTTTGACTGAACATAATGCTTTGCTAGGGGATCATAAAGTGATACACGTTCAGAGGTTAGAATTATCTGACATTTGATGTAAAACCAAATACAAATCTCCCCACTACATACTTCTAATCCTGCGCGAACTTACCCCTCCTCGCGCCAACTTAATTGGCGTTTGCTATACATAGGTATTGAAAAGATCTTTAGTGTTAAAAATGTTTGCATTATTAAGAATGACATACCTACCGAAATCATTTTCTTGCACTATATCTGGGCTAAGAAGATTGGGAATGTATTAATTTGATGAATAATTTAGATTTCTATTTAATTTATATATTGTTTATATTTTAAATAAATTTAAATATATTGGAAAAGAATGTAAAAGTTTTGTTCATAACTCTTTGAAAAAGAATTAAAACCTTTTGAGAGTTGTCAATATATGTTTTCAAATTACATTTAAAATTATACATAAAAGAAAACATTTATATAGTCTACATTTAATATTTTATTTCTTAAGAAAATAATGGTTTAATAATTCGCAGATAATACAATCCAAATCTATATTATCCTTTACTAGATGAAGATAATATTTAACAAACACATGAGGATTTTCTGATAACTACATTTGATAATTTTGCAAGTTAGCACACCACCAATAAGAAAAAAACAAACTTCATTCAAATAAAACATTGCCACGAGATCTTTATCATGTAATGTTTCGTTGAACCAGTGGCAGTAATTTCTTCATTGCTTCATATTATGTGTATGCAAATGATGCACATTGATGGATTTTATGGTAGTATTAATGTTACCATATTAAACTTCTACAAAATATAAATATAAAAATATTTTGTAAAAATAAGATAGTTACTTGGTTATTAATGCTTAGTGAACTTTTATAGAAGTAAACTTGCCTGTTTCAACCAAATAAAACCTCAAAAATTTTTTTTTTCTATTTTGCGTTCGAAATGAACTCATTATGAAACCCAAAACAGTATCGAAATGAGCTTCATTTCGATACGCTTTTTTTCATTTTTCAATGTTGACGTTGTTCGAACACAGAAATAAATATCATTGCTGTCATTTGATTTTAAGAATTCAAGTACATTTGACAGATATGATATATGTTCGTACTCTACACAAACAACGTATACTGTATACAATACAATTGACACCAAGATATATTAGTTTCTAAGTCACTCATGTTTATATTTTTAAATAAAATATCAAGTAATGTTAACGAAAATTAATAAATAATAAGTAATATAATATACTTCGCGGATAGCAAGATTTAAATTTGACAATGTCAAGTATCAATGTGACCAACTGCATGCTTTATATAAAAATTAAACTCTGAACTTCCAAATTAAATATTTCCAATTTATTAATGTAAAAAAGTGCAAAATAGAAAAAAATAGTATAAAAAACTCGTTTCATAAGGCCTTTTGCCGCACTCGCTCTTTAGAAAACTCGCCGCTAACGCGGCTCGTTTTCTAAACTGATCTCGTGCGGCAAAATGGTGCCTTATGAAACTTAATATACTATTGTATTATTTGCAATATGTTATTTTTAATGTGAATGGAGTATATATTACAAAAATGAATGAAAACTAGTCAGTTTCTGATTCTGACTCAGAACTTGAGTCATTTACATTAATTATTATTGAAGCAATCTCTGCCCTGTCAAAAAATTGCTCTCGCTCATGTCATTTTTTAATTAAATTTTCCGTATGCCTAACACAATTATACCAAGTAATTTCATCACACTGTTGCAAAGCTTCATTCCACATTTCTTTAACTCTTTCATCTGAATAACCATTTCTTCCAATATTTGAATTATAATAATTTTTAACCTTAGCCCAATTCATTTCAATTGCGTTCAAGTCACAATGGTACGGGGTTAATCTTAAAACTTCATGTCCACTTTCTCTTATTATTTCATCTAAAATAAATATCTTCTCTTCTTTATGATATTTTACTAATTTAATTAATTCATTCTTAGTCATTGCAGGTGAATAGCTTGTATCTTTTTTTCTCAACCATTCCATAATTTCTGTTTTTTTGAGGAGGTATTTGGGTGTTTATTTTGACTAGCGCTATTATAAGGAGCATTATCCATTATTATAAGTGATGGTGCCTCAGATTTGGTATAAGCTTGATCATTTACCCATTGCTTAAAGGAGTTACCATTCATTTCTCTATGGTAATCACCAGAGATTGTTTTTGATGGAAAAATCAGACTAACTTCTTTAATGAAGCCATTTTCTGTGCCAGCATGTATAATAATAAACCATTTACCATCATAGTCTTCGGGTTTCTTAACACTTTTTATATTATCATTTTGCCAGGATTTCATTCTATTCCCTTTCGAAAAAATCCAAGTTTCATCAAGGAACATGTCCTGACGTAAAGTTGAATTTAAGTTATTCAAATATTCCCTTAAAAACACATTTCTTATGCAGACTATATTTAATTTCTCTGTGAGTGCTCTCCTGTTACACTCTTTCTTATATTTAAAACCAATATCTTTAAGCAATATTGCTAAAGTAGTTATACATGTATGAACAAACAGTATTTCGAACTTCTATTTTAGTTGCTTCTGGTAAGTGCTTAGTTTTTGGCTTCTTACAAGACAGGCTGTTGAGCTTGAGAACCAAGAAGTTTACCTGGCATCTAAGAAATATTCTGTAAAATAAATAGGTTAGAAATGTTAAAGTGATAATCAAACAATTTCGTACTTATTGCCACTAATTGATATTACTATTTATTATCAGTATTGTTCTCAAAAGAACAGATTTTGTAATTTTTGATAAACTAAATATTCAAATTGGAAGAATGCTCAACCTAGAAGTGAAAATACCGGAAACAAAGTCAATAAGCAACAATATTGAAATAATTTGATAACAAGTCGAATATCATAAGACTATCTCCTAGACAACCTATCCTTTTTATTTAATATTATATTTCAAAGACGTACGTCTTAACTTAAAATGACAAACGTGTAGTATTACAGCGCGTATTCATGTGTGTTAGAAAGAGATAAAGTACAAATTGCGGTTCACACTTGGGCAGTACGAACTGAAAACTTATACTTTTTCAACTGTATATCTTGTTTATACTAGTAGTTATTTTGATATCATGAGTTCCATATTAGTGAAATTTCTTATCTTTTTCGAAAATTGATGAGTTCTGTGAAAGATCTCTGAAAATCGATAAGTTATAAGATTTTGCGTCA
Source organism: Melolontha melolontha (assembly GCA_935421215.2). Taxonomy (NCBI): domain Eukaryota; kingdom Metazoa; phylum Arthropoda; class Insecta; order Coleoptera; family Scarabaeidae; genus Melolontha; species Melolontha melolontha. The sequence continues at coordinate 42,117,573 of OW285238.1, forward strand.
GTATTATATACAATATGTAAATATACAATGTGTAAATAAAAATATGTCAGTGACTAACACGTAGTTTAGGCCTTTCACGATACGAAGACGTTTGCACAGTGTAGCAAGATGTGCATCTTTGTTATGTAATGAATAATGATTCTCTAATATAGGTTATATGTAGAGCAGACCAATTTCCGTGCGCGGCATTGTACCAAATGTATATTTAATTATTTCTGATAGAATAAATGTCTCTACTTCTATACTTATATCGGTAACAAGCTCATGTTGCGTTTCTATTCTATCGCATATTCTAATATATTGCGAATTACACTCCCATACCGGCGCTCATGGCGCGCACGGAAATTGGTCTGCTCTAGTTATATGTATAAAAAAATTGACATGACATTGAATTGTATTCAATGCCCTTTCCCATATTGTTTTTGAATTATCAATGGAATGTCCAGTTTCGCCTACATGTCGAGTATAGTAAGTTTTCGCAATACCCCAGATCGGTTCTATTGGATTGAACACACAGTGATAAGGTGGAAGTCGAAGTACTATATGGCCATACAGTTTCAGGTTTATTTCTACACTATATCATAAATATTACGAGGGTGGATCAATAAATACCCGTGTTAGAAAAGAAGACGCAAGTTTTTCACAAATTTTTTATTTATTTTTCAACGTAATCACCTTTTAGTACAATACACTTTTCCCAACGTTTCTGCCATTTCTTTAACCCCTCCAAAAAATACGATTTGTCAAACTCTGCAAAATACGCTTCTGTCTCGACGATAACCTCCTCGTTTGAGCTGAATCTTTTTCCCCCGAGCCACGTTTTCATGTTGGGGAACAGAAAGAAGTCGCAGGGAGCCAAGTCAGGTGAGTACGGTGGGTGCGGCAGCAATTCGTAGTGCAGTTCATGCAACTTTGCCGCCACAATTCTGGATGAATGTTCTGGTGCATTATCGTGGTGAAACAGCACTTTTTTCTTAGCCAAATGGGGCCGTGTCTCCTTCAATTATATATCGAATCGGTCCAATAATTCACTGTAGTACTGCCCCGTGACCGTTCTTCCTTTCTGCAAAAAGTCCATGAGGATTATTCCGTTGGAATCCCAAAAAATCGTGGCCATGACCTTTCCGGCCGATGGGACCGTCTTTGCCTTCTTCGGAGCAGATTCACCCCGAAAAATCCATTGTTTTGACTGTCGCTTGGACTCTGGCGTATAATAATGGATCCAGGTTTCATCAACGGTGACGACTCGACGCAAAAACTCCTGCGAATTTCTCTTAAAGAGGTCCAAACACTGCTTCGACATTGACAACCGTATCCGCTTGTTGTCCACCGTAAGCAATTGCGGCACCCATCGGGCCGACACCTTTCTCACCGATAACTTATCATGTAAAATATTAATTGCCGTTCCGTACGACACGCCTACGGCCTCTGCTACTTCGCGCACTTTCGTTCGGCGATCAGCGAGAATCATGTCGTGGACCTTTTCAACGATTTCCTCGGTAACCACGTCTGCCGGGCGGCCTGGGCGCTCCTCATCAAAAACAGATGTACGACCACGTTTAAATTCGTTGAACCAATATCTTACGGTTGTCATAGATGGTGAAGGGTCCCCATAGACAGCTTCCAACTTCGCTTTTATTTCTTCGCATGTTTTTCCATCCAAAAATAAAAAGCGAATTACGGATCGATATTGCTCTTTTTCCATTTTATCGAGAAACACGAAACACGTGTGATACAACTGGCTGCCAAATAAAAACTAACCTATGAATCAGTCTGAAATTTATTATGGTGTTGTCTGACAGATGGTAGTACACGACGGTAATGCCAACTTCCCTCAGCAGCGCCACCTGTCTTCAAACACGGGTACTTACTGATCTTCCCTCGTACTTATAAAATAAAATTTATTTTTAATGTACTTACTTGCGAACTAATTCAAATAATTTTATTTTTAATAAATTGGTATCATGCACAATATTATCTTTTCTCAGCCATCCTTGGATGTCTGCCTTTGTAGAGGCTGCTGTTGATGGTTTATTTAACACAGTGCTATGGTAGCTTGCATTATCTATAACTATCACAGAGGATTGTTTTAAATTGCAAAGTAATTAATGCTCAAACCCTTGCGAAAAGTTATTTTTATTAATTTCGCAATGGTAATCACCAGTGTTGGTTGCTGATGGAAATACGAGTTCAGCACCATCAATAAACCCATTTGTATTACCGGCATGCAATACAATAAGTCTAGAACAAAATATAAGAAGCACCAATAATAAAATAATTTAACATTATTTACCTTTTTCCACAAACTTTGGCTTTGCGAACACTTCTACGATCATTATCTTGCCATGAAAGTGTCACTGTGCCGTCTTGGAAGATCTAAGTTTCATCTACAAATACAAATTGATAAATATCAGATTTCTTCAGTCGTATATAGTTTGATTAAAACTTCACACGTTTTAATACGATGTGTGGTAACTCCACCAATGCCCTTTTAGGATATTTTTTGTAGTGAAATCCTATGTTTTGTAGTACTTTCCACAGAATGTGTAGCAACCCATAAAAATTTCTGTTTCACAAAGTACTGCTGTCAAAGATTTTAGCGTAATATGTTGTTCTGTAATTACACTGTTTCTGTATATGTTGTACACGGTATTCCTGATAGACACTCTATATTCACTATAACAACTATTTTCTTCCTGTCATGCTTTCGTTTAGGACTGACCAGTGTATTGCCCTTTTCAACATCAGTAGATATTCTGCTAACAGTTAAGGCTTACACCTAATGCTGCAGATACACGCTATAAATAATGTAATTTATTATAGTTATAGTATTGTATGAATAACAAATATAAATCATCTCACGTATTGCCGTTAATGGTGACAACGGCCCGCCATTATCACGTTCTTCCGTAAAATACGCGATTGCAGCTGCAATTAGCGATTTAGTCTGGCTAGAGGACGATTTCGGCATTATTGCGTAACCCAATAATTCCACTTTAGTTATACGAATAACTGTTTGTAATAAAGACGAGATAAAAACAGTGCAAACTAATAAAAATGTATAAAGAAAATAAATGACAATTTTGTCAAACGACAGAACAAATTTGTCAAATGACAGAATACATTTGTCAAATGATGGAACAAATTTGTCAACAATGGACACTTCTTTCTCAATCCTACAAACTTATACGGCGATATTAACGTTGAAAAACTTATCAGGTGTACTATCGCGGCATTTAAAATCCGGACGATTAGATATTCATTTTCACTATAATTAAGCATTGTGATTCGTTTTTTGTATAACTGAGTTGTTGTGTAGATGACAGCATACTGACATTTATCTGTAACCTCTCACGCAAAATTATGTTACACATTTTGTTATAAAATTATGTTACTGAGTGAATAAATGAAAGACAAGAATTTATTAATCAGAAAACTACAATTATTTGGTTTTAATTTTTAATGCTTTATTTCAGCACCATTTCTGTTGTAACACCTTTTGTAAACGTCTAGCAATAGATGTTATGACATGATGTATAAATTCTGGTGACAGATCATTCCAAATATCCTCGATCTTGTTAGATAATTCTTAGACATTTGCTGGCCTAAAATGATGCCTGCTTATCGTCTTAACAATGTAACCCCACACGTTCTCGATGGGTTCATATCTGGACTTCTATAACACCACGGCAAACACTATATTATTTTCTCTAAACCACTGAGAAACTACTCTTGCCGTGTGGACTGGACAGTTGTCGTGTTGAAAGATGAAATTTCAAGATACTTATATAATTTCTGCCGAAGGTAGAAAAACATTTTCTAATATTCTAATATAATTGTTACTATTAAATCTTTCCACTATAATCCAACAAACACCTGGCCCATGTGCGCAAATCCAGACTCAGACGTTTACTGAGAATCTTCCGCTCATTTACTATTGGTTCGAACAGATTGTTTCTTATAAAATTAATAAGATTTTCTTGTTCGGGAGTTGACACACGGATACCACCAGAGCCTCGTTTTCTATTAATAACTCCCCGACGCTGCCTTTCAATTTTGATATCTGAAATGATCTCTTCCCCACGCAAAATCTATTCGCTAATCTTCTAACTGACAATCCTTCTTCTAATAACGTAATTATTTGAGTTTTAGTTTGAATATTCAAATGTGGCATATTAACCTAATATTTTGACAAACCTGAATATGACACTTACGGATCTGTAAACAGAAGCAAATAGATACCTATTTACTCTTAAAAAGCCATATTCAAACCAAACAAATTAAATGTCTGATTTTCAAATGCCGCAATAGTACATACACTCCTCGTCAGGAAAGATGATCCCTGCGTCATCATTCTCATCAATAAACATTGTATGATTCAAATCAGTACTTCGGCGTCATATTAAATACTGTAAATTGCAAAATGAATATGGAACTTAACTTCGTTTCCGGGCCAAATATATTTGACATAGTCGCTCGAATTTGTAGGTTATATGAACATATATAATCGAATTACATCTTAAGTTATATTAAAATAACTATAAATTGAACAAAGCTGCGTAAACAGCAAATCAAATTAAACTATAACACCACTTGAAAAATAAAATGAACTATCAAGAATTTACAACATTTAAGTCAACATATAAGATTATGTAATTCTTTAATCATTTTAATGAATGGCAAAACCAAACAGTTTCAAGTTAGTTGTAAAAGCATTATTACTGGAATTGAAATTATACAATAGACCAGAGTATCTACTTTGTATAACTGTAATTACATATTCACTGTTATGACAGCTTTATAAACATTATCTTCCCAATTATATCATAGAATAACCCTAGATATTAGTTAAACGTTCTACAGTGCCTTATTTTAAATAAAATTTGGAATATATTGCAGTATAACTTAACACTGCCATAATAGATAAGTTGAGTTTTGCACAAAGGTCATAAATATTTGAAATCGCAGTATGCATTATAAACAAAACATATTCATACAAACTTATTTGCCGTGAAATGTTTCTTTTTGCTTTGAAATTATTTGTTGACTGCTAGTAAAATAGAACTTGTACGATTGCAGAAAGAAATTTTGAAAAAGGAACATGAAATGGAGCAAGAAAGAAAAAGTTTAGTAATTGAACTTTCAAAAATTAAATTGAGCATACAAAAAATTTTACTTGCAATAAGTTATAGATTTATATAATATATTCAAACAATAGTTATTTTATTTATTGTTTTCATCAAATTGTATGAATTTGTTTTGTGTATATTAAAAATTTTTAAGTTAACACCAGAAAATTAGAGCTGATGGACACCAAATCAAATAAGGCAGTCGAAACACATTTCACTAGTGTACCTTGCAAAAATTTGCTACAAAAAGATGAAAACACATTCAAATGTATTTAATTGGACATACATTTTTTTTTATATGCATTGTATTTTTAACTCCAAATATTAAAATTGCAACGAAAAAGAATACGCAGTAAGAAAAAGGAGCCAATTAAAAAAAAAATTAATATATTAAATTGTCAATGTAACTGGGAATTATAATTGTTTAATAAGTTAATATACATATGTAATCATTTAACAAAATTGCCTTATTATTTGTTTAATAATAAAATTATCATGAGTCATGAGACTCATGAGTATATATACAAAAAAAAAGGAAATATAAAAAATATTTAGAAGATAGTATAATAGTCGATATTAGAATAAATTTGCAAAATGAACTGATACTATTATTGCTTTCGAGAGTTCCACATTAACTTTCATACCATATATGTAATAAGATTGGAAATCTTTTTAAGACACCAAAAAAACCTTTCAATCCAGTTTCTGGTTCTAAAATGGGATTCATCGTACAATTGTTGTGCTCGACTTTGAGGATTTGCTAGAGGTTAATAAATATTTTATAATATTGTAACAACTATCACAAAGTATAACTGGGTTATTGATATGTTCATTTTCTTAGCTTCTTTTTATTGCCGATCCATTCAAAATTGTTTGGTCATGTGTAGATCCTGGCCATCTGGCTACGATGTCACAAATTCTTAATTGAGAATGTCCTATTACCTGAATATGATAAATATTTTTTCTGTTTCGGTACAGCTCAGCATTATTACCACTAGGAGATTGTTTTCTCATGTGAGTGCAATCAATTCTACTTAGTACATTAGGAAATCTAGCTACTTGTTAAATTCTGTTTCTGTAATTTTTCTACCTTTCTAGACATATTTAGATAAAAATTGTGGCCACAGTCTGGCAATTGCATGTGTAACATTTTGTATGATTATTTGTATTAATATCATTGTATTTGTTGCATAAAAAATCAGTTACTAAAAGTATAAACTAACATTACATAAACAACTAATCAGCTGTATACTAATACTTGATACTTTGATTATAGCTGCGTAAATTTTACCAAATTGTCAAGCTAATGTCATTTATGTTATGATTAAATGCTGACACTGACACTTCAAAAGTACTGTATACATTAGATAAATTTTGAAATTTCGACATGCCAACATAATAAAGTGTGCACTTTCATTTGCTCACGATAGTACGTTGGCTTAAATCTTGGGTTATAATATAGATTAAGTAAAAACATGGGATAGCTAACAGTTTTTTTTATCTGCGGTCATATAGGAAGTATTGTTAATCACTATCTTCACTGTTGCTTGAATAATCAATGTTAATTATAAAGCCATTGATTTCACAATGTAAATGTATTTTATCCAACACCTCCTAATAATAGACCTATAACTATGGCGATTTTAAATCAATTATGTAGCTTAGTTATAACTCACTAGTGAGTTAAAAACATAATTTATCTCACTAGTGAGATAAAACAAGGTGAAATTTAGATTGCATAAAGACATTCAAACTGCTATAGTTGTAACACATTTATATTAATTCTAAAGGGTAAACAATAGCAACTAATTCACATTTACATTAATATTAAAGTTGAAGGAAATCCTCTTTGTATCTGACTCTGCATTCAGGTTATTCGAATTTAGAGTTATACTAGAAGACGTATTTGAAGTATCCTGAATAGAAATTTGATGACCAGAAGTCGAGGACGTTAGACTGTCTGAACCTTGAATCTTTCTGGCTATATCAATCTTGTTGGATACTGAATCTTGTATATAACCTTCTGCCACAGTGGACGATTTCCACCCACCATGTCGTTTAACTGTTGTAATATCAGCTCCTGCGTTTGCCAGAAGAGATGCGGACGAACATCTCAGACTATGTCCTGTATATAATTGAGCTTCTGGTAGGTTCAGGAAAGATGCAACTTTCTGAGGTATCTTAGAAATGGTGTTAATTCCAACTGACTGGATAGTGCATTTTTCTTTCTTGTAATTTAGGAAGAATCTGCCATGTGGAATACCTTTTGGTCTCATACAGACATATTTTCTGTAGAGGTCAAGAATATCTGTTGTAAATCCTTCTGCCATAACAGTGAAACTTCTAGATACGTTTGTCTTTGTGTCAGGTATCGAAACATACAAGTATCCTCCTTTATCTTCTATATCGTCAACTTTCAGCTTAGTTATTTCATCACAACGACACGCACCTGATACACCCATTATTAAGGCAACCTGCATAGAATACACGAACGAATAATGAATAAATACTTTGAATTAAATATAAGAAAATAAATAATATCTTCATCATCAAATATTTATTGTTAGGAGCCTCATTCAGAAACTTCTCTATATGTAGCCTCTCCAAGATTTTCGCCTTTTTGGACTTGTGGGTTCTTGGCTCACTCTTCAAATAGGAAATCAGTTTTCCGTATTTCGATATGTCACTATTCATATACACTTTCAAAGTACTTCTTAACATGGAATACTTCGTCCACAATGAAGAAGGTGCTATTTTCCTTCTATAAATATGGAAATACGCCAGCATAACTTCTTCGTTAATTCCAGTGATACTTTGCTGTTTTCTCCATTCTTCAAAATGACGAAATTTCTTAAACATTTCTCCATTCATTTCACCATAATAATCTTCTATTTGTGATTTGCTTGAAAACAATAAAGAAGCATTTGACACAAAACATAATATTGAACCACAATGAAATACAACATATCGCTTGCCCTCGTAACCCTCAGGTTTACGCACACTCTGCAGATTATTATCTTGCCGGGTCTCATCAAGCAATACCACTTCTCTAAACAGAACAACTCAAATTCTTTATGTAATTCCTAAGAAATGTCAATCTTATCTCCGCAATGTTGGATCGTTCCACTAATGCTCTATGATTATTATCCTTTTTATATTTAAATCCAATATTGTGAAGTACACGATTTAAACTGCTGCTACACAGCTTTAATGCGTTTTACTGTAACTAATCAAGCACAATGCATCTGCCACTCGCTAAACAAAAGGTTTATTAAAATCTAAATATATTATGTGCTCATGTAATAGGTATTAACACCACTATGGTTTTTCTCTCGTTCAAAATATTGCAACGAATTTAAAACAAGTTGTCGTGATTGCTGCCATTATAGTTTTGAAAAAATAAATTTCAAAAAATATTTATTTATAAAAAGAAAATAAATAACAATTCCATCAAATATCAACGAATGTATGTTGTCAAATGTCAACGAGTAACGACAGAACTACTAAGCGGAAATGTGTGTATTTATCACGGAGTAGGTAATAATCCCGTCTTTGTCTTACTCAAATAAATTGCTTGAGCCGTATGTCTTTGCTAGAAAACACATACTTTCGTTCAAGCTATCCTTGTCATACAAGTAGGTACTGTTTGTTATTCGGATGTGGAGATTATTCTTTGAATGTCGTTGATAGAATTATAGATCAATGACGCAGGGATCATCTTTGGTGATTTGGAGTGTAGGTATTTTATTTGGAACAGATTTATCATGGCGAAAATTCAATAAATAACGTGCACCTCTTCGTATCGTAAATTGCCCATATTGACATGTGTAAACATCGTTTATATCAAACGAATTAACAAAGATTTCTAAAAAAATATTGTACATCAATCAAAGTATGAATTTATTAGAAGCAAATTAGAATTACAATGAAAAATTAAAAAATATATTATGAGAGTTGTAAACACTAGATAATAATAGATAATAGATATTTTTTATAAATCGTGGTTATTAATAGTTATTATCATTTTGACACATGTCTGTTATATTGATAAATTCTTGTATATTTCGAGATTTGTCATTCTGACACATATCCTCAACTAAAACAAATAATATAATCGATAAAGTAAAATAAATAAACATATTTATTCAAAAACATGCTTTGCTTACTTATAATAATGTTAAATATTTAGTTTTTTATGAAACTTCCTGGTACGTTGTTTACCAAATGCGATATCAGCAATGCTGTTTTAATATGGTCAAATTCAATTTTTGTAATACAAAGGTATTTTTAATAATATAAAATATTATTAAAAATCTGGTGTGAAGAATACAAATGCAGGTTCACTATTAATATTTTCTGTGAACGTGTCCGAATACATCCTATCCCCAGAGACGTAGATACGTATTTCGCTTTTCTACAAGCTCATCGGTACGCCCCTGCTGGAGAAAGGATATTTCCAGACACATTCACAGAAAAGGACCACCTCGTCAGGGGATAGGATGTATTCGGACACGTTCACAGAAAATATTAATAGTGAACCTGCATTTGTGTTCTTCACACCAGATTTTTAATAATATTTTATATTATTAAAAATACCTTTGTATTATACAAAACTGGTGGGGTTTACCTACTCATGTATGTTTCAATTATTCTGATTCAATTTTTGTTTGTAATATAGTGCTTTACTTACTTATTACTTACAATGAATGAATAGGATGATAAATATGGACGCGTCATCTACCAATTTCATAACGTGCATACTCAGATTTTCTTTAACTTATACGATTGCCACCATACCCAAATGTTTTAAAATTCTATAGATAATAATATCCTAATTATTTTACATGTACAAATGCCGCATTAAATACGCATACACTTGAAATTTTTCTGTGTAATTGTGTTTTTTTTTCAAAACCCAACCGTATTTTATTTTGCAATTTAATCGCGATATAAAAGTCATATTGACTGGCTGCAATTACGTGTTGTCCAAAAGACCCAAATAATTACTTTTGAAATTATATATGCTATTCGGGTGTCCGTTTAATCCTGAAGCTGACAGTTCGTGTCAAATTTTGGTTAAGTTAGCATTACTGCACTTATGTTACCGCAAAAATTAACATTAGCGTCCTATGCGGTAATCACTTTTGACTTTAATATAAAAATTGTTAAAATCAAACACAGTAACCGTACTTTTCGAAATGTTTATTGCCAATATTTGCTATAGTCTATTTTTAAAGTAGAGAGACGAATTTCTGAACGTACGCCTGGCCCAAAGTACATGCACGAAAATCTTGAAAACAATTTGTACGCGGCAAAATTCAAATAATTTTTGCATTTGTGACACGCATATATTAAGTAAAGACCTATGCAGAAATCAACAACAGGAATTTATCTAGGATGACAGAAGAGGAAAGAAATTAAGTAAATATTAGAAAGTGTAAACGGAGAATAGATAAGATACATAACATTTATTTATTATAATACAAAATAGGAGGTTCATTTTGTCGAAACATATTGTGAACTATTTGGCGTATAACAGTTTTCACAGTCTCATCAAAGGATTTCAGTAAAGAAGGCCTACCACTAATCTTTTTAGGATCTACACATTTTCCAGAGGCTTTATACTCCTTAACCACCCGATACACTTGCTCTTGAAATTCCTGTAAGCATACTCTGTAAAATATAGATCATATGTAATAAATTGTATTCACTTGCCTACTACGTCAGAAATTTGTTTTATCATGTCAAGTTTCTTGATATTGGGTGTATCGGCTATAATTTTCTTGTAAGCATTGATCAGGGTCTGCTTTTCGGTACTACGCAAATGATTCGTATTTTCACGCTTTTTCGGAGGAGAACAAGCATGTTCACGGCCAGCGGCACTTGTACTTGGTTGTGCATCCATATTGGAGACCAACTATAAAACTCTTTTAATTGTATTTATTTCAATATATTGCTTATAAATTACTTACGAGTGTATCTGATAACTATACTGTCGAACTCCGAAAAGAACTGGTAAAGTATATAATGAAATAACGGAGAAATAATAGAAAAAAGGCTTAATTATAAACAATGTCAGTTGATCAGAATCTAAGCAAGATTTGTACGGTGTCATTTGGCCTTGCTTTCAACCAATGAGATTTCACTGTCGAAGTGGTCTGTTCAGAAATTCGTCTCTCTACTTTAAAAATAGAGTATAATTACAATTATTTAAGAAAATGGGATAAATTGGCGCGCGTTTGAAACAAGAACTGTGGATAATAAAAGCTAACGGGAAACGAGCATGTACGACTATGGCAAAAGATGTCAAACACCAATTCACAATAACTAACGGGTGTTCATTTGAAAAGTCAATCTAGTAGCATGTGATTTACTGAGAATATTTTGAAGTATGTCGTAAATTAAAATTTACTACTTAACCTACGAAGTCGTATATTTTGATAATTTCATACATACAAATAAATAACAAATGTGATTGACATTATCAAATGTCATTTGGATTTACGTTTACGGAACAACAAACACATACTAATATATTTGCGTCTTATTCTTCAATTATTCAAAATTTCAAAGTAACCTAGATTGACTTTTCAATTGAACACACGTTATAATTCTCAGTATGGCAAATGCAAAACAAATAAATTTCGAAAATTTGACAGACGTCAGCTTCAGTATTAAACGGACACCCGATACTTTTATTGAAATATAGATTACGGCAATTTATATGAATTTTCGTTTGAGGTTTTAAAAAAATCGAGACTGATTTACATTATTTAAATATTTCTAAATGTAGCCTAAAGAGTTTTTTGCGTTTTTTAATGCCGCAATTGTACAGAAGGAGATAGACTAATACGGTTTGTGATATAAAAAACGGGCACACTTTTTTACCTATTGTGACAGTACTTTGTTCCATCATACTATCTTAATAATGACAGGTACATAACCTTATATTCATGGCTACTAATATTGACAAAAGACTGACTTACAAAACTAAATTATTGTCAAAATCGTTATAAGATATGTCCCGCTTTTTTTTTTTACGCGGACAGTAATAGTAATAACAGTATCGACAAATTCATAAAAAGTATCTTAAAGTATCTTATTATACTTTAAGATACTTTTTATGAATTTGTATAAATTTGAATAAAGTATAATAAGATACTTTAAGATACTTTTTATGAATTTGTCGATACTGTTATTACTGTTACTGTCCGCGTCAAAAAAAAACGGGACATATCTTATAACGATTTTGACAATAATTTAGTTTTGTAAGTCAGTCTTTTGTCAATATTAGTAGCCATGAATATAAGGTTATAATCATGAATATTTGTAGAAATGATATATTTTCTATGTTATTAATATTGTTAAGCAAACTCAATAATAGTCGAACTAAATAATAGCAATTATATAGTGATTGATGTACGAGGATGTATTGAAAAATTCTTAGCCTACTATAGAAACAAACAAAATTTGAAAGTCAAATATTTTGTTATTCAACACACTCTCCTCCTAAATTAATAGATTTAATACAGCGATCCTGCAACACCTCTAGACCTTTCAAAAAGAAATTTTTATCTTGCTCTGCCTCCACAGCTTCTATCTATCACCTCTTCGTTGAAAGAAAATTTTCGACCTTTTAAACTTTTTTTCAGTTAAGGAAAGACATGATAGTCGGACGGAGCCAGATCTGGTGAATAAGGCTGGTGTTCAAGTAATTCGAACCTTAAATCACAAATTGTTTGCATGGCAACATGCGATTTGTGTGCAGGGGCATTGTCCTGCAAAAACAAAACACCTTTGGATAACTTTCCGCATCTTCTCTCAATAATTTTTTCTCGTAGAATGGTCAGTAACGTCGAATAATAATTCCCAGTCATTGTTCTACGCTTATCCAGAAAATCAATCATGATTACTCCATGGCAATCCCAAAAAAACTGAAGCAAGAACTTTTCCAGCAGATTTTTGAACGCGAAACTTCTTAGGGATTGGAGAACCAGAGTGTCTCCATTCCATCGATTGTTGCTTTGTTTCTGGGTCGTAGAAATGTACCCAAGTTTCATCCATAGTAACATACGGCTTAAAAAGTCTGCATCACTTTCAAACCGAGCACAGATTGAAAGCGATGCTTCCACCCTTGCACGCTTCTGGTCAACATTCAGACATTTGGGGATCCATTTGGCAGAAATTTTTCTCATGTCCAAATCGACGTGAACTATATGATGGACGCGTTCATATGAAATATTCAGTGCCTCAGATATTCGTTTTAGCCCAATTCAACGGTCTGACAAAATCATGTCATGAACTGCATCAACATTTTCGGAGACGACACAGAAACTGGCCTTCCCGATCGGAGTTCATCTTCAATGGAAAATTTACCCCTTTCGAATCTTGCAATACAATTTTTCACGGTCGCATACAAAGGACATTGATCGCCAAGGGTATTAAGCATATCTTCGCAAATCTGCTTACCTCTTAACCCTTCCAAATACAGATACTTGATGGCTCGATACTCCAATTTTTCGATTTCACAATTTCGATCGACCTTTTTTTCAAATTTTATTACGCAACTTTGGTTTGACTTTTTGACGTGATACTTTACACTGACACTTCTAATGTGTTATTTTTCGTTGCTATGGTATCGCAATATTTTTTTTTATCCATGGAACCGGTCTAGGCTATATATCAATACCCCCTCGCAGGCGCGGCTCGTGATGACGTATTTGGGGGTGCAAGTACAATGATGCGAGTGCTTCGTGTATTCTCGTGTACTAACTGTAACGTTTTCTTAGTAAACACCGAAAACACACGAGGCACTCGTATCATTGTACTTGCACTCCCAAATACGTCATCACGAGCCGCGCCTGCCCCCTCGTAATATAAAACATTTTGTTGAATAATATAAAGTAGACATAAATTTAATATTTGGTTTGCGTAGCTCTTATTTTTGCATCAGAGCATGATGTTCACCAATGTTAACAGCGTTCCAGAGTAATGAAAAGCCCAGGAACTTGAACAATTTCCTATAATTATTCTTATTTTCTTTGCTTACAAATTTGCTGTCGAAATAAAACCCGGATACTGGGCCGTCCAAAACATAAATCATATTTTAAAGTAACAATCATCAATAGAGTGGACCAATCCGGAGCGAAAGCAGAGGCGTGACTACGCATGCCCCATCGCACATACGATTACTTAGTATGTTGTTCACGGTCATCGTGTGTACACATATAATAGCAGCAGAAAAGTGTATTCTGTGTATTTAATAATGTTGAAGAAGCGTACAGTAAAAAAACCGCTATCATCAAAGTTAGTCAATAGGTTTATTGAGAGTCACGCCTCTGCTTTCGCTCCGAATTGGTCCACTCTAATCATCAATTTCGACTGGTATGTTTGGGGTCGTTATCGTGCATTAGTACTCATTTAAGTGACATATGTTCAGTAAACGATATCATAATATTCTAGTATGTATTTAGATATACCTATGTGGAATTAATATACTTTAATCCAATATAATCCGATATATGAGCTTTGTACCATTGTGTGACAGGCGCCCTTAAATCTTTAGTTTTGCAGCATACATTTGTAAGTCTTACAACATGTATAATATCCGCCTATTTGCTTCAAATAAAATTATTTAACTTTCAACAGTTTAGAGAATATTTTGCCATTTTGTTGCCGGCTATTTTACGTGATTTTTTAGCCAGATAACGTTGAATAGACTATTTTTTTTTTACAAGTGGCACTCTTCTTAGACTTTTAATTCGACTTTTCTGACAGTAATCTTCAAATTTGATTCTTGTTTTAATTGTGTGTGGCTAAACACTTGCTTTTCCGTTCGAAGGTCTAGGATTTAATCCGAAGACTGCTCTCGAGCGACGTTTTCCGTGGTTTTCCGCAGTGCAGACTTATGGCTAAGCCAATGTTTCTAGATAAGTGTAAAGTATGTTAAGGATTGATGTTCACAACCGCACATAACATTTAAGTATTAAATAAAACCAAAATAATTCTGAATGGTATTACTATAAAGGTATTACTGGAAAGAGAAATATTATACGAGCAAAATAAACGCTATAACGTATAAACAGTACACTCAGTACAGTGTATTAAATGACATAACTGACATAATTTCATTCATTTCAATTTTTAATTTGTGAAAATCTAATGATCTGGAGAAATGGCATGTGTTAATACTCTAAGTATTAAAGAATAAAAATATTCTATACGACTCCACTATTTTCTAAGACATGAATTGACGACTGTATGTTCTTCATTTTTCTTAGCGTACTAATTAGAAATATTTTTTTTTAGGGATTTTCATGGCGATTTGTATCCGGACACTCCTGGTTATTCAACAGAATTAGTCGCTTCAGAATGGATGAAGGGTAAGGACATGGCCTTACCAAAAATTAGTTTGGATCCTTCGAAAAGGGAGCACGGGGAAAGTCCTATTATTGTAGGTGTCCTTTTTGTTTTTCTCCGGCAGTTAATGATTTAAAATGACTTACTGATCATTTTGATAACAGGTACACCGTGAATCATTGACAAAACTTAAAGAAGAATACAAAAACAGACCACCGCCGCAGGACGAATCAAATGTGGTGGAGCAGCAGGTAACTAAAGAGCGAGAATACGTAAAAAAAGAGAAAAACATTGGGGTTCCTTCAAAAGAGAAAGACGTCACGCAAGAGGATGATAATTCCGTCGAAAACACCGACTTAAAGGTGAATAGCACTGTCAACGAGGCATGCAAAGGTATGCAAGAGCGTGGAAGGGAAATTGTGCCCCCAAAACCCTTGCCAAGAACTTCGCGCGCAGGATCAGTGTGCGAACAATCGACGGAAGAGGCGATTATACAGCCGACACCCGTCGCTAGGCCTAGAACTAACAGTTGTGCCCCTGTAATAACTTCGGTTAATCCCCATGTTCCCATAGCCGGAGGTTATAAGGTGCCGGTTTGAGTTTGTGTTAACTTACATAGTTCCGTCTCTTTGTGTTTTGCTTGTAATTTCATTTCTGTATGTGTGTTTGTATTCCTCTTTGTTGTATTTTTTTTAATTTACGTATTTATTTGAGCCTGTTTTTATAGATAGCCTGTAGTTTTCAAGCCTTTTTGGGGGTAAATTCACACATTTACTTTTGAATTCTTATGTTTTGAGTTTTGTGGATGCATGAAGAGTAAATATATTTTTAGTAATGAGAATGTTTGTAAAAACAGTCGAGTAATTCAATATGCCAATTTCAATATTTTCTTTCAATGCAAATACAGATTCTTAGTATTTTGGGGAGGAATCTCGTCCCCTTCGATTTATATCGACTTTACTTAGGTTAAAGATAACTGTTCTAGAAATGAATTTTCAGAAACCAAATTTTCAGCGTCAGACTTCGATTTTTTCGAATTTAGATTGAGATAATCTTTATGCAGTTGAATTTTACGGCTTTATAGCTTTTGCAGCATTTCACAGTTTTATTTTTGAATTATATCACTTTCTCCACAAAACTCTTTTTCAACACTGACAAATAATATGAAACAAATATATAATTGTATATGACTTTTCAGCCTCGTCTTGGACCCAAACCTTTTACGCCCTTAAAACTGAACGAATCCGATTCATTCGATAAAATGTTTTCTGTGCCTACGGCACCAACATGCCACACCAATGGAGTTCATGAATGTCTCTCAGAAGAAACACCAGCCACTATCGTCGATACAGAGGAGCCTCCTATAACTGAATCCAAAACAGAAGATGAAGAGGTTAAACCCGAACAGGATCAAGCGCCAAAAACACCTAGTACTGCTGAGAGAAGGAAACTGTTTGAAATTGCCAACAAAGAAAGCGAACCTACGGATAACACGACGGAATCTGGTGAGAATAACTTCGAAAGAAATACTGTTCAAAGAACGAGCATAGCAGAAAGGCGAAAAATGTACGAAAATCGATCTCAATCAGTACAAGAAGGTATGATGGATAAACCAGATGGTTCACCGTCACCGTTGAGAAGAAAAGATTCATTTAAAAGCAGTAAAAATGATGATAATTTAAGTAAAAATAAAAGTAGTTCTACTGGCAAACAATTAGGGGACTCACAAAGTTTGAAGAAAGAAAATGTCGCTGTAACTCCAGCGCCGAAAAGAACTTCAACCGTCTTCGGTAATTATATGTTTAGCAGGAAAATAATCGTTATTACTTA
The DNA here is from genome assembly GCA_935421215.2 of Melolontha melolontha. Lineage (NCBI taxonomy): Eukaryota > Metazoa > Arthropoda > Insecta > Coleoptera > Scarabaeidae > Melolontha > Melolontha melolontha. The sequence goes on from OW285238.1 coordinate 42,134,891, forward strand.
AAGTGGTAGTTTAAATTATTCAAATTTTATTTCCATTGATGAAGAATCTGCGTGATTAATATTCTCACGAAAAAAAAATTTTAATAATTTAATTCATAAAGTCTGATCTAAGGAAAAGATTTAAACACAGATCAAACCAATATAATTCCACCTATATTTAACCACTTGTCTCAAATTTTCATAAATTTCCGAACTCCAATAATATAGTTTTCTGAGTACCGCCAGAATCAATTAATGACTTACTTTTTTTTTACTTCGTCATGACTAGAGTGGTCACATTTTCCCCACATTCCAGAATCCTACTCAGTATAAGTTAATATACAGATTGGTTCAGCCCGCTACGGGCCATACGCAACAATATACGTATGGAACGTAATGCGATGTGGCAACGTATGTACGATGCCACTCCGCGTGCGCATACATAAGTCCGATGATCGAGAGCAATAGATTGCCCTTCAATCGTATTTAGCTGTGCAAACGTAAAGGTAGTTACTAGTTATCATGTCAGTGTATACAACCGCAGAGAAGGTACAAATAGTTTCGTGGTATCTTGCCGGCAATTCCTTTCGAACAACCGCTGATTTATTTGCTGTAGAGTACTTAAATCGGCCTATTCCTTCGCATTCGACGATTGAAAGGATCGTAAATGCGTTTAGGAAATATGGCTGTGTCGTCGGAAATTGCCGCAAATGCCAACAAATTGACGAACAGCCTCATATCCCTCTAATACCTGCCCCTAGAAATCTCGAGGGAGTGAGGCGGGAGTTTTACAATAGACTCGGCTATTGTTTGGGAAGAGAGGGCGGTATTTTCGAATCCTATATTTAGTGACTTTCTTAGAATTAAAATTTATTTTGCAGAATTATTGATTTTTTTACTTTTATCTTTTAGAAAACGTTATTGTTTTTTTATTACTTAAAATTACTTTTCCGTAGCAGCTAAGAATACAATAATAATAACTTGGAGATATAACGACCTTATTATATCTGAAACAAATGGGCAAATTACGTATACAGAACGAATATGCAAACGACTATATCCTTGCGCGGTTTAAGTCTTACTAAATTCATAACTCTGCAATGTATGGGAATTTAAGCTGGAGGGGATTCGCTGTTGCCACTTATTGCTGGGTATGGCCCGTTGAGAGCTGGTCCTATCGGTATACGTACGAACATTTTCAAAAGACATCGGGTTTTATAAAGAACACGTGTTCGTATAAAATTACAACTCAGCATTTTTGTTAATATATACAGTTCGATAAGATTTAAGGATTAACAAAGAAAGTATATATATATATATATATATATATATATATATATATAAGGTAAACTTAATAATTCGGCGATTTAAGGTCTGGTTCATTACTTCAAAGTATATATATTTAAAACAACCCTACATGTTTCGGCATGATGCCTTTGTCAAGGGAATAAAAAATATAAATGACAGAATATAAATGTCAAATAATTAAGTTGCTATGGTTTAAATTATTCAAAGATACATTCCAATAATAATAATAAGTCATGCCTTAGTATTCCAAAAAATAGATAGCAAGGTGTGAACATATGTGTTGTTCACTGTAATATCGATATCTGCACGATTCTGGACGGATGTGGTTTTTTCATATATATGTATATATATATATATATATATATATATAATCGATAAAGCCTTTTTATACCCGAAGGTGTTAAGGCGTCTAAAAACTTTTTATTTACGAACAAACATTGCCCAATCCCTTCTGTCTCTTGCCATTACTTCTGCATCCTTCCACTTTGTTCCCCTGTCTTCCAAGCACTCTGCCACTACACTGTTCCACTCTTTTCTCGGTCTTCCTCTAGTCCTCTTTTCCTGTGTCCTTGCTAGCCATATCCGTTGTCTCTGGTTTTCCATTCGTAATACATGTCCGAACCACTTCAGATGTTGCCTTTCAATGCTCTTTAAGATCGATTCCACTTTTAGTTCTTCCCTCACTGTTTCATTCCGTATTCTATCTCTTCTTGTAATGCCTTTACTGCTCTCAGGAATCTCATCTCTGCCGCCTGGATTTTACTTTTTTGCTGCCTTGTTAACACCCAGCTCTCACTACCATACATTAATATTGGCTTATGTATAGTCTTGTAGACTAGGATTTTTGTCTTAGTTGATATTTCTTTCTTCCTTATAAATTTGTTATTCAAAGCATAGTATGTCCGTGTTGCTTTTTCTATTATTTCATTTATTTCGGTTTCGTTCTTACCATTCTTCTGTAGATTTACGCCCAGGTATCTCATCGTCTTTACTTGCTCTATTTTTGTATTGTCCAGTGTTATTAATTCTTGCTTGTTTTCTTTCCGAATTACCATTACCTTTGTTTTATCGATGTTAATTTTTAAGTTTCGGTTTTGAAGGGCTTCGTTCCATATTGTTACGTTTTCTTGCAGGTCTGTCGTGTTTTTTTGCAAATATTACTAGATCATCTGCAAAGACGCAGTCAGTTATTGTCGTTATTTCCATATTTCTATAACCCACTGGTAATTTCTTCAGTTTGTGCTTTATTTCTTTTTGTACGTCATCCATCACTATGTTGAATAGTGCTGGGCTCAGTACACCACTCTGTCTCAATCCTTCTTTAGTTTCAAATATCTGTGACTCTGCATTTCTCGTTCGTACATAATTCTTTGTGACCTTATACATACACTATCTATATTGTTTCTCAATTTCTTATTTACACCTCTTCTTTTTAGGCTTTCCCATATCGCTTTCCTTGGTACACTATCAAACGCTTTCTCTAGGTCAATAAACGCCAAGTACGTATTGCTTTGCTGTCTTTTTTCCATTATTTGTTTTATAGTAAATATGTGGTCTTGTACTCCTCTTCCCTTCCTAAAACCGCTTTGTGAATCTTCTAGCTGTGTCTCTATTTGTATTTTTAATCTTTTTTTCCAGTATTCTTTCGTACATTTTGGCTATTATACTCATCATTGTTATTCCCCTATAGTTCTTACATTCACGGTATCTCCTTTCTTGAAGATGGGTAATATCACTCCTATTTCCCAATTTTGTGGTATTCTCTCTTCTGTCCATATTTTGTGAAACAGTTTAGTTATAGCTTCTATGCTTTTTTCACCCAAGTTTTTGATTATTTCTGGTGATATACAATCATGACCTGCTGCTCTTCCTGTTTTTATTTTTATGATTGCTTCTTTTACTTCTTCTATTTTTATTTCTTGGTCACCTTCGTCTGTTAATTGGGTGGTTATTTGTTCTTCTTTTTCATTATATCCTTGTACTATTTTTTCTATATTAAGCATATCCTCAAAGTATTCTTTCCATCTGTCCATTATTTCTTTGTCATCTTCAAGTATTTTTCCCTCTTTGGATTTTATGTATTTGCTATTATAGTTCGTATCACTTCTGAAAGTTTTCAATACTTTATAGAATAATTTCTGGTTTCCGTGGCTATCACTTTCCATTCTTTCCCCGAATTCTTCCCATGACTTTTGTTTTGCTGCTCTCACTAGTTCTTTTACCCTTGTTCTTTACTGTTTATACTTAGCGTAGCTTTCTTCTGTTTTCGCTTTGAGGTATTTCGCCCACACATGTTTTTTATATTTTATCGCATCTTTTATTTCGTCGCTCCACCAACTTGTTTGTTTTTTGTTTTTATTTATTTTTATAATTCCGCACGCTTCTTTTGCAGCTGTTTATGAATTAGTTAGTGTTCAAATAAAACTCAAATAAATAGTTGCAGAATTAGTTTAATGTATAACATTATGGTTATGATTTGACACGTTGTTACAATGCTCATATATATTGTCTCTCTCTTGTGATCGGCGTAAGCGCAGCAGTCAAATATACCAACGTAACAAAAGTTCCAACGTTTAACTGCACCAACAGCAGCTTTATGTATTTTGCTTTTTATATTTGTCCATAATATTTCCACATTATTGTCTGTGTCCAGTTTATTTAATTCTTCCATTTCTTGCTCAATTTTTTCTTTGTATTTTGTCGCTATTTCATTTTGTCTGAGTTTATAGTTTCTTATAACCACTTTTGTTTTTTGTTCTTAGTCACCATTGGGCTTTTCCTTCCTGGAATGAATATTTTTGTCAGTAACAAGTAGTGATCCGAGTATATTTCTGGACCTCTTTGCACTCTAGTATCTTCGACTTCTTTCCTATGGCTTTTGTTTATTAGTACGTAGTCTATGATTGATTTTTCACCTTTACTTCTAGCTTCTCTGGTGTATTTATGTAGTTCTTTATGGGCAAAGAATGTGTTCGTGATTATTAGGTTATTAGATAAACAGTAGTCATTAAGTCTCTTGCCATTATTATTTCGTATTGCTTCCCCCTGCATTCCAATTACTTTTCCTGATTCTTCATCCTTTTTCCCAAATCTTGCGTTAAGATCGCCCAATACAATTAGTCTTGCATTGACATCCTCTGTTGCCAGTTCTAATTGTTCCCAAAACTCTTCTTTTTTGCTTTGCTGCGTCATCTTCATTTGGTCCGTACACAATTATTATTGTTGTGTTTGCTTGTTTTTCGATTTCCATTTCAATCTTCAGTATCCTCGTTGATGAGGCCTCCCACTTTCTCATATATTTAATAGTATTTTCTTTTATTATACAACCTACTCCTTATTTCGCTCTTTGATTCATTTCTACCCCACTATATATTAAGAGATGACCATTTTTTACCTCTTTTTCCCCTTTGCCTTTCATTTTTATTTCAGTTACTCCTAAGATATCTATGTCTGCTTTTTCAAATTCTGTAATTAGTTCCTCTTCCTTTCCCATTATACTTCGTATATTCCATGTTGCTACTCTCCATACCTTTCCTTTCGTTTTTTGTTTGCATTTGTAGATTTTTGCTTCGCCTCTTTTTTCAGTGCTATTTTTTTGACCATCTGTTTCAGTTCCCTTTTCTTCCAGTACTTTGAAAGCATTTCCATTAATATTATTTGATTTCAGTTCCTGTCCATTTCGTTGCCTGTTCAGTTCCATACTGCCGTCCTTTGTCTTTCTGGCTAGTTTTTTGAATTGTTTATTGTTCTTTCAATCTTCTCCAGCATCCTTGTTTGTCTATTCCATTTCCAAGTCTCCCCATTCACCAGTAGCTTTGCAAACCCCAATTTAACCTGTTTTCCATGTCTCCTTTCTTCTTTTGCTTTCTGTCTAATATTCCTCTGGATATCTCTTTCTTCTCTTGTTAGGTCCTCATTGATAAATATCTGGCTGCCTTGTCTATTCTTTAATTTACTTTTATTTTGCATGACCTCTTTTTTATTCTCTTCACTGTCTAGTTCGACTAGACATGTTTTTATCCCCAATCTACTAGCCTTTTTTATTATTATTTTCACACCTATCTCATTTTCTATAAGCTTTCTCATTTCATCTTTCAGTATATTGCCATCTCCTGTATTCATTGTCATACCCTGTACTACTATGTTTTTCCTTCTTCTATCACTTTCCAATTTCTCAATTCTTTCATTATATAATTTTACTTCACTTCTTAATTCATTGACTTCAGCCATAGCTTTTTCATTTATTTCCTTGAGATTTCTTATCTCTTTCTTGTATTCTACCTGTTCTTTCCGTAGCTCTCTTATTTCGTCCTTCAATGCTTCAGTATCTTCTCCTTGTATTTTCTGTTCAGTCTTAATATCCCTTATGTCAGCGGAGAGTCCTTTCATCATTCCAATAATTTCTTTCAGCATTTCATCGTTTGTTTTTGATGGGCTTCTGTATGTTTTCTTCGACCTTTTGGATGAGTCCTCTTCTAGTACGTCCGTTCTTTTCCGTTTTACATCATCAGACGTATCTGAATCCATTATCGAAATTTCCTCTTAATTTTACCTGTTACTTTAATTGAAGTCCGTCCCTGTTCTCTACTTAGTATTATTGTCTGTAGTCGTATAGCTCGCCGCGTAAAAAGCCTGTCCCCGGTCTCCCCGTCGGAGGTCGTGCTCCTATCGGTCAAGCCAGATGTTCACATATATATTTGTATTTATTTTATTCAAAAAACCTTTGTCTATTGTAGTTTTTTAATTTAGTTCCCGACACTATCAAATACTCTCTATCTCACTGTTATTTTTAACACACGCACAGTAATTATTGTTCGTAATTTCTCAGATTATTTGTGTTTGATTACGGAACTCACTTACATATGTATTCCTGGGTTCTTGCACAGGACCGAACTCCCAACAAAGAAAGTACTTTTTGTAAAAAATGTTTACGAAAAGTTTTGTTTTTTTTTTACGAGACGCACCCAGTTACAAAAGATTGCGAATTTGGAGATAAGCAGTTTTATTGTATGTATTGTGTTAGATCGTGTATGCCGGCCAGATGTTTAAATTTTAGTTAAGCCTAGATCTCGACACGAGGCGGTTGAACATGTGATGTTATAAACACATATATCAGTATGTCGATATATATCAGTACGCGATGTATATTGAAAACATTTGTTCAAATTAACTTCTACTGAGTAGGACTCTGGAACGTGGGGAAAAATAACTCTAGTCATAACCGTGTTTCTAATGCGAAACGTTTAAGGTATCCGTTCAAAAGGAATCTTTTAAAAATAAGTTTAGAGCTATGCAAGCGTATTGGAATACTTTTTGAATTTTGTCAGAATGATAAAACGCATTATTTTTTTTTATTTTTGTAAAATTATAATATTTTCCCAAAATTCCCTCCCATACGGGAGAAAAAAAATGACAAAGATATTTATAAAAAATTTGTCACGCCACTGTGCAACCGACTATAACATAAGGAGTAGGTACCCCTACTCTTAATACTATTGTAGATCTTTATGTATCAAAACAATTTCGACTCCGATTCAGCTAGATCCTTACATGTGTACGTTCGGTATTATTTACATCTTTGATTAGAAGTAGATTGTTACCAAAATGGACGTGAAATGCCGCGTAGAGCACACATCTTACATCTTCTTTTAATAGTTCACATGCAAGTATACATTCTTAACAGCTGACTTTTCATACGAAGTTATCGAACCCTTAGCATACAAAGTTGTTGTATTAGCGTTGTTATCATAACATCGATAGCTATTACGTATGTAACACACGCTGCAACGTATATGTGTGTGTAAGTTCAATAGATAGACATTCTGAATTCATAGGCGACATATACTACAATTTTCAACGGGTTTTTAATTTTGGGGTTCACGTCGTAATTGACTCACAATTTTTTAGCATAATTGCATCCTTCCATTTTTCATACGTTGTCTCTTTCTTTCAAGGATACCTGCATATTTTTAAAAATGTTAGTGCCTGTATTGGTATTTTGATAATCCCCAGAAAAATTTCGAGTATATACCTTTGACGCCACTCTAAACTTCTCATTTACTGATACTAAATGTTTGGCGCGCTATCATTAATCAAAAAGTTGTTTCTCTTCACTACTTTTTTATATTACGGAAAAATGTGTTATGATAAGTTAATGAGGATAAGTAATGCTTAGTGCACACGAGCCAGAAGCATTAATTATTCCTTAATGTTATACTTGTGCTAACTTACAGCACCCATTCTTTTATATCAATTTATTATTTACTTATTGGAAAAGAATCCGTATATTAGTAAATACGAAATAATAAATATGTTAAGAACATATCTGTATCTGTACGTATGGACATACACAACGCATTTAACTAAAGGGTAACTGCAATTACATCGATCTTACGATCTCCTCAGTGCAGTTTCGAAGTAACATCATGAGATTCGCTGCCGTATAATAAGCACAATCTTGTGCCGTCATCTGACAAGAGATAACGACCTAACCATTTGTGAGAAAGCACTCTTACTCGACGGGTCTCTCTTGGCTGTCAGATGTCACGAGATATCTCTTGTCAGCTGATGGTACAAGATTGTGCTTATACGGGAGCGAATTTTCACTTCGAAACTGTACTGAGGAGATAGTGAGATCGAAATACATGTGTCTGTAGTTGAAGTGACCCTTTGGTTAATTAAGTTCCGTATGTCCATGTGTACAGATACAGATATATTTTTAACATATTTGTATTAATTTGTATTTAGAAATACATGATGCTATTTTTTGTCGTACCTATATTGTAGTTATTCTCAATAAAAAATAACACATTTGACTTACGATTTTTACATTTTCATAGGACGCGTTTCAAAATTTCGCCACCTAAAAGGCACTCCAGCTCATAAATCTCAGCACATTGAAAATATTCGTAACCTGAGTCGACAAATATCAGGCGAATGTGATGGTTTCTTCGCAAACCCAAAGCGCGTAGCTGTTCCCTTAAGTGGTCCTGGAGGTAAAATCGCCATATTCGAAGTTAGAAAAACCGGCCGGCTACCAGATGGTGTCATTCCTGCTTTAGTGCATGGATCCAATGTAATGGATTTTGGATGGGATCCCTTTGATGAAAGTCACCTTGCAGTGGCGTGTGATGATGGTATAGTTAAATTATGGAAAATTCCTGAAGACGGATTAACGGAACCCACGAATGAACCAGACCGAGAATTTAATGCTCACAATGACAAAATTTACTTTTTGAAGTTTCATCCGACAGCTAAGGATGTACTCGCCACCGGTTCTTATGATATGTCGATCAGAATTTGGGATTTGACAACGTTGGAAATGAAAATACAACTGGAAGGACATACAGATCAGATGTTTAGTTTTGCTTGGTCGCCATGTGGTAATTGTTGCGCCACGGTCAGTAAAGATGCTCGTATAAGAGTTTATGAACCGAGACGCGTTCAGAGTGAACCAATTATGGAGGGTAAAGGACCGGTTGGGAGCAGAGGCGCTAGAATCGTTTGGGCACTAGATGGCGCTTTCTTGGTAGTAACAGGTTTTGACAAAGTTTCTGAGAGACAAATTAGCGTCTTTCGAGCTGACGATCTTGGCGAAGCTTTGAATACTGTTGGCTTAGATGTGTCACCAGCAATTTTAATTCCATTTTACGATGAAGACAGTTCTACTTTATTTTTAACTGGAAAGGTATGTATTTTATAAATTTAAAATGATTAATAACATATGTCGCACTCAAATATTTTGAACTTTATTACTATATTTTCTTATAATTTACTTTATCATAACTAAAGTTAAATAAACACTTTATTGCAGTATTCTATTTGAAAAACCCGTTTCTGATTCTCTTGCTTTTACGTTTTACGAAGATATGCTGAAAAATTCGGTAACTATAAGATCTATGTAAAAGCAATCTTTGACGCTATTGTATTGCTTGATGTTTCAATGATATACACGTTAAACTTCATGTCGATCTGTCAAGTAGTTTGTTGTGTACACTCGTTCAAAGCAGAGTACTTTTGTCGCTTTTAAAAAATGGACAATATCGAATTTTGCGCAGTGATTAAATACCTGTGGAAAAAATTCATGTTAATATGGTAAATGTGTTAGGCGAGCAAACTACTTGTTTTAAGACTGTTTGCAAATGGGTGAACGAATTTCAAAAAGGTTGTACAAGCGTAAATGACGATCCCTTTCTGGACGTCCTAAAAGAGCTCCTTCTGCAGAAAGTGCAAAAATGTTGTAATTTGTGGAAGCTGGTCGCCGATACACATTGCAGGATATTGTTGAGGATACACGCATCTCCAGAGAACAGGTGTCGTACATATTAAATGTTGAATTAGACATGTCTAAGCGGTGTGCTAGATGGGTGCCGCGTTTACTAACAACACGGCAGAAACTCAAACGCGTGGAATGTTCTACAGCCATTTTGGAGTGGTTTCGGCAAAATCCAACAAATGCGCAAATTTGTGACGTGCGATGAAACTTGGGTTCACCACTACACACCAGAAAATAAACAGCAATCAAAACAGTGGACTAAATGTGGTGAACCGGCTCCAAAAAAAAAGCCAAAGTCAGTCTATCGGAAAGGTGATAACTTCTGTTTTCTGGAATGCGAAGGGAATCTTGCTTATCGACTAGTTGCCAAAGGGACAAACGATTACTGCACTATACTATTCTAAACTTGTGGATCGATTGAAGGCAGCTATCGTCGAAAAAAAGACCCTGAAGAAAGCATAAAAAAATCATTTTCCATCAAGACAATGCGTCAGTTCATACGAGCGGAATTGTCAAAGAAATATTGGCCAAATTAAAGTTCGAAACGCTTCATCATCCCCCTTATTCGCCGGATTTAGCTCCGTCGGACTATCATCTGTTCCCCAAACTGAAGAAACACCTCGGCGGTATGAGATTTGCTTCGGAATAGGAGCTGATAGGTGCCGTTAACCACTATTTTGAGGAGCTCGAGGAAAATGAATACTGTGAAGGCATAAAGAAACTTGAGCATCGACTAAATAAATGTATTGATCTTGAGGAAGATTATGTCGACAAATAAAACACATTTCACTGAAATATGGTTTTTTGTTATACTTTAGTTACCGAATTTTTCAGCTTGCCCTCGTATATATGTTCTTTTATTTATTGCATTATAGATTTAATGTCTCAATAACGTGTGTGTAAAGTTACACCCAAAGTAATTTATATTTACAAAAGATTTTTTAGGTTTGCGTATTCATGTCCTTTTTCTCACGTGTTAATACTTGACTATGCCAAGCAAAATATAATTTTTTTACGGCTTATAATCCAAAATATATAGTACAACCTGGTATATATTTTTACAGGGCGATTCGACCATTTACGCCTTCGAAATAACGGAAGAACAGCCTTACATTTGCGCTTTAAGCCACCATCGTTGTAACAGCCTGCATCAAGGTTTATCTTTCCTACCCAAAAAAGTGTGCGACGTATCTAATGTCGAGTTTGCAAAAGCTTTAAGACTGACCAACAATTCCATCGAGCCGCTATCATTTACGGTGCCTCGAATTAAGGTATAAGTTTTGAAAAAAATCGTATTGCGCTATATATCGTTTGGTGAGATAACGACGTTTGAATGTCCTCCTTTTACTTTTTTTTAGACTGAATTATTCCAAGATGATCTCTTTCCGCCGACAAAGATTACGTGGGAACCAACTATGACCAGTTCGGAATGGTTTGCTGGTAAGACAGTGTTGCCCAATCGCATGAATTTGAGACCAGAGGGAATGGAATTATGTAAGTTGAATAATCGATATAAATATATGATCAATTTACCATGAAAAGATAGCATATCGAATATTAATAATATCAAGTGTGTAAATACAGAATATTAAAAATATATCTGTAAATGTATACATGGACATATACAACACATGCTTAAGCAATGGTTACTTCAACGTACAGATATACCTCGAGTCACTTGACGTGCAAGATTGTGTTATTACTAGAGTTCGGCGAACGACGCAATATCGGTCTCTAATTTAAAACTCATCAAGAGGAAGCGTTATAGTTAACCATACAATTTATCTAGTACGATTTCTTCGAAGCTAAGCCATTGTACCTCTTACTAAAGATAGCGTACGAACGATTTGGTAGGCCCGATATAGGCAGAAAAAAAACTACAAAGGCAGTGTTCTCATATATATATATATATAAATGCCGGAACATATTTGTATGTGTAAGTGTGAATGTTGTGTCCATAGGCATGTTTTTATCCATAGCCACGAGCGTAACATGAGGATAGTTGTGATTGTTTTATAAAAGATTTTATTTTTATCATTATAATTATTACTATTCACGATTGTGGAATATGATGACATATTTTTCTAAATGTTCAGGTATAAAACTTTGTCTTTTCGCACTTAAAAATATTTTTAAATTGTGAAAATGATCTTTCTACATCGAAACAAGTCACTGGAGCATAACTGTAGTTACTTAAAATAGAGTTAGCATTAATGTTATCATTTATTAAACTTGATATTTGTTTATTTATTATATAACCTGGGTTCCGATTCAACACCTTGTCAATATAGTTTTTTTTTTTTTTACTTTTTAACCGAATTTACCAGGTGCGTTATTTAACTCATGAATAGCATTATTATATATTTCTAATCATTGTTAAAGGTAGTTTTTGACTTTATTCTTTATTACACGAGGAATAAAACCAAAATATTTATGAATAAATGGTAATTGTTTAAGCAAAAAGAGTTTTTGTACAAGCGTTTTACTAATTGATACACTTTTCACTGTATCTTCCACATTACCACTTTTTTAATTGTTTTAAAATTGTCACTATTAAAAACACAAACTTGTATCCAGGTACCCTATCTAGTAATAACAGGTTGAGGAAGCAAACTTAATCCAGGACAAGATTCCTTGTAAAATTGTATTTTGCTGGGAGCTTTTAAGAAAATTGTTTTCGTATTACTAATAAATGTATTTACATTTGCGAACTATTCTCGCAGAAATGCACACACGCGATGTAAACAATATGCAAATTAATCAAATATTTTTTTTAATTTGATAGAATTCTTAAATTATAGCTGTTTTAATTTCATTGGGTATGCTAAAACAGTGTCCTTAAAATGCTTTTATAAGAACTCATTTTAGAAGCAATTTAGACCAATTTAGTACATTTCTATGTTTTTCGACATAATAAAACTTAAACAATATTTTTATTAAAGAAATCTAGAAAAGAACTCGACAAAATCCAAAATTTTTAGCATCTACCAATCAGAAGTACATATACAGAGTATTATAAACACTGGCTTTACAGGTTAGCCGGTTTCGGCTGCCGTGCTAATAATAACGAAATTATTCTATAATAAATTATTAGTGGTGCTGGTGAAGTTTCATCAAAGGTTCCGGACGTGTGTGATAATGGTTAATTAAATAAATATATTACATCTTACTAACTAAATAAAACACAGGAGCGTTGTCCTTAAAGTTTGTATTTATATTTACATAAAAGCAATTGAACTGGGTATATTTGACAGTAATTAATAAAAGTAATATATACACGAGGAGCGGTAAATAAGTAATTAAAAATTAACACAAAATATACTGAAACGAACGTTAAATTGAGCAGTAAATTAAATGTTAATTAATATATATAAAATAACCTCTGTGTAGAACAATACAGATTTACCTTTGAGTTGCGAAGATGGTCGGCCACGTGGTGCGTTATATACTTGGACAAGTATGGAAAGCGATACTTGGCAGACGGACGAAGAAATCAATTATATAAATCAATGTGAATTTGTATGGATTAGCTTAAAAGAATAATATATATTGAACAATACAGATTACCTTCTATATGCTGAGATGCAGGGGCACGTGCATCATGGCCGGTACTTGACCAGTACGGCGGGTAAGATGTGTATCTTACGAGGGTTCTAACGAGAAGACTGAGAATTTGTGTCGATAGAACACTAGTCTAGAAAAAGGTCTGTTTTATGACCTAAGTCGAAGAGAGGGTCGATATCTTGAATAATAATTAATAAGAAGCGCGACCTGAAGAGGTATTCTATCGATGGCATAAATATGATTAAAATATCCCTTGAAATACAACATATAAGAGATGTATATAATTAAATTAAAACAATTTAATGAAATGTATATAGAATTTCAGGGACCGCTAAAGGCTTGTTGACGGTTCAAAGCAGGTATATTTCGAGGGTCCCCGGTTAGGGACATAACAAAAGAAATGCTTTCTCTTTGCACACGAATATTCAGAAAAAATGTCTTAAGTTAAATATATTTTACTACGAGATATTTAAAGAAGAAATATAATTTAAAAATAAATTAAAATGTCTTATATATGCGAAGCGTAACAAGAGTTAGGCAAATATCCATTTGAATATCTTTTATATGGCTACTAAAATTTTAATAAGACAAAATTAATTAAATGCAAATAGGGAATTCTAAGAGTATATTTCAAATCAGACTTCCGGTTTAGACAGAAATGATGTTAACTTTTTTATTTTAACTGAAACACCCTGAATTAAATGAACATGACTAGATTAAGAAAAAAATTATCTATCTAACGGAAAGAAAGAAACTGCAGTCGTCCATTTACAAAAGAAAGTTGACTTATGTATTCAAGATGGCGCTGAAAAAAAATCAAGATCAGCACCATTTTGCAGTGTTTGTGCATAATAAATAACGTAGGTGCGGGTTGAAACATGTTTTGATCGAACAGCTTATATACAGTTTACTTAATAATTAAAAGTAACTTGCTAATAAAAACGCGGAGGATAATTTGAAATATGATCAGATGGAGGGGTCATCCCCCTAAAATGGTCTCTAAATTTTAGAGTTGAGTATTAGCACAGATAAGTTATAACAGATAGCTGAAAAGAATACGAAACGTGGCACGGCATTTTAGTCGAAATAGAACCCTGATGGAACCCTAGAACGCGCACAGAGTGTGCCAGCCAGTCATGTGCCATAACCATGTGTTCCCTTTCTCCACTTGTTCTCGCAGAGTTCTATATATCTTAAAATTTGTAATAAAATGCCTGTAATGCAACCTGTGTAATTTTACGTTTTTGTACTGCATCAGTTATCTGTAAGAAACTTATCTGTGGTATTAGTCTTGTGTGAAATAGATATAAATTTGTGTCAAAAAAAGTTCTGTGTACACGAAACATTTGAAGTTTTCTTTCGCGAGCATCCAAAAGAGCCAAACATAAGTTTAAACCCAACTGTTAAGTATTTACGAAATCGAAAGGATTTTGTAATATTGTAAATCGATCGATATAAATAAATAAACAAAGACAGTAGATGATATCCCAGGTAGTCAGATCCCGTGCATTCATAACAAGACAAGATAGGGCTACTAACTTGAAAAACCTTCAGAAGGAGAAGCAGAACTAACAAAGCAGAATATAAGAATCAGTTTGATGTCTCTACGGAATAAATTACGTAAGAGTACCGTTACTTATCGCTCCATGTTAAGAAAAACCGTTGCTATCAAAAAACTACCGCGAGAGGCATGGCGCTTGGGCACACAGTACATAGAACGAGATTGGTCAGATGCTCAAACACAATGTATAACCCCAAAAAAAAAAAATTTAAATCTGGAAACCGTTCGGGTCATTCAATGGCACATGACTGGCTAGCACACTCTGTGCGCGTTCTAGGGTTCCATCAGGGTTCTATTTCGACTAAAATGCCGTGCCAAGTTTCTTTTCAGCTATCTGTTATATATATATATATATATATATATATATATATGGTATAACTTATCTGTGCTAATTTTTACGACCAATCCACCGATTTGGGAATGTTTTGTTTAAAAAACTTCTAACATTAAGGGCATGAAGGGATGCTCCATCTTGTTGGAAACAAACACTTACAGGTAATTCCCCATCTTTCTTAGTATTAAGAACAACCTGATCACGTAAAAGATCTAAATATTTCTGTTCAATTAGTGTACCATGAATTAAAAAAGGACCAATAATACGGTTCTTGAAAATAACAACCCAAGTAACATGAACCATACCTGGTAAAAAAGTTTGTAAATTTATCCCTGCATGGAGCATATAAGCTACAACATCAGTTTCTAATAGAAGACCTTTTTCTTTATTGACCGGAATTATGGAATCTAGACTGCTTTTCACAAATTCCGTGATAGATTGAAAATTTATGACCACAAAACTTTACTAGCAACTAAATGAGATTTTGGAGGTTTGGTTGATTCTAGCGTATCTACAATAACATTGCTGATTGAATGTCCCACTGTATCTGTAGTTTCATCCACTGACACAAAGATGTTTTTGCCTCCTATGTCTTTTTTTATTTCCTGTATCTATGTCAGATAGATGGAATCTAGTTTTCTTCTTACAAAGTGCTTTCGTCGGGAATTGATCTACGACAATACTTTTCCAAAAGAAATTTCAAGCCTGGATGATTGAGTTGTTTGGACGGAATATTTGATGATACAAATGCTCTATACAGTTTCTCACAAAAGTTGAACGTTTAATATATGTTTGTTAGAGTATAAATAATTTGAATTGATTCGGCATTTACTTGATGAAGATCCATAATTAAGAATAGAAATAAAACTACGGTTTTAATCTTCACTTTTAATCATTACTCGTAAAACGATGTGTGTGGATGCGGTGTGTGGATGCGGTAAGATATATGTCGGTCAAACAGGAAGATCGTTTGAAAAACGCATTGCCGAGCATTGTTCTTCGTTTAAAAATAAAAAACAAGATTCTACTTTTGCGAATCATCTATTAGAAGAAAACCACACTTTCGATAAAGATTTTCAAATTCTGCATTTAGAAAATAAAGGCAAGAAATTAAATTTACTGGAAAGTTTAGAAATCAATAAATTAAAACAGTCACAAATTTTATTAAATGATAAATTAGATTTAAATAACTCGCCTTTATTAAATTTATTTACTTAAAATCTGTTTAGACGATAATACAAATGTATATGTAGGTTATTAAACAAATTTATGCGTAAACACGTTTAGTGCCCTATAATATACAGTTAGGGCCGACCAGATGCGCCACATTCTTTCACTACCGACAATACTTGTAGATTCATAGATTTCTTTAAAAATATTTTAAATACCATCCTTCTTGATTTTATACATATATTATTTATTTTTTATTTAGTTTGAAACGTACTGTTTAGATGTAAAAACCTGAGGAAGCCACTGCGTTGCCGAAACAATTGTCGTTTTACGAGTAATGATTAAAAGTGAAGATTAAAACCGTAGTTTTATTTCTATTCTTATAAATAATTTTTTTTACGTTTAAAATCACACGAACAGACACTACATTGAATTGTCATTGAATCAATATAATTCATTTCATATACACACATACATATTGCTATGAATAGTGGTTTGTGGAATTATTGTGCCACCATCCACAACTAATCTTCCCAACTAGGATACTCCGGTAAGCCGGTTGACTTCCAAATATGGGACTTCTTACTTCTCAGGGTGCCAAAAAGGAAATACGTGGTCTTTTCTACAAAATTTTTAAGGCGCCAGTAAAAGAATTCACGATAATATGTATTTATATTTTCTGAGTTACTTATATTTTAATTAATTAATTGTAAAGGCCAGAACACAAAATTAAACACAGTATAAAATCAAACTGAAACTTTAATACAAAAATAAAAAAAAATTAATCTTTATAGAGTATAAAGATATTGTATCATACAACAATTCCTGAGGTAAAACAATTCACTGAATATGACAGCTACGTGAATTAAAACTTCCTCTTAATTACTTCCGATCAAACTTATCTAAAATAATAAAGTTTATTTTTTAAATTCTCCCCAGAGAACCACACTGTATAATCTATATTAAACCACGATCAAAATCTAACACATGCGCAATCATCAAACGCATACAAAAAATACCATTGAAACCAACGAGCAAACTTTTACAATTATAATTTTTTACGTAGAAGTTTAATAATACTCTTTATTATTTATTCTTACTAGTAATAAATCTCTTAAATAACAATATTGAATACAATATAAATATTGCTATTATATTAATCAAAGTTTTATATCATAAAAAAAAACTTACAGTTTTAGGAGACTTACAAGACACGTTGTTTAATCTTAAAATCCACAAATTACAAGAATACAACTCTCTACAATATACGGGAATTGAATATATAATACCATCAACTAATTAACACAATCAAATCATCCCGAATTAAATTCAATATCTATATGTATATATTTTTCAAAGAAATACAACGTTCTTGTCTTAGCGCAAAACTTGGTCTCCCCCTCAATATCTCGGTCGCTATCGCTTTCACATAAAGTCGACCTCCAAAAATCAAGTTTTTGTCTCACGCATGAAATAACATATCGGATATACACAGATATCCACAAATTATGTACATTTATTTTTAATTAAATTTTAAATATTATTTAAGGAAAAATTCATAGCATAATGTACAGACGCACATACATACATATTTCAAAAGAAAAATAGCGAATTGAATGAAAAAATGTTTTTAAATATGTAGACAAGCGTTTCTTTCATTTAGTGCTCCTTAAATTACTACTAGGATTTTTATGACTTATTTACGTTATAGTTTTGAATGCGTTTTTGAAGCCTGAAATAAAATATTTTTTCATAAGAAAAAACAAGCAGTTGTTACGTCTATGAATAAACAAGGACAAAATGCGTAGAAAGAGACAAGTGGACCTAAAATGCCGGGCTCTAGTTACTTAGCGCCAGCGACTAGGAATGGGTATTTCAATTAGGTACACTGACGAGATCTAAAAGATCAAAACACGTGTCTGTACGTTGAAGTAACCATTGCTTAAATATACGTTGTGTATGTCCAATGTCCATGTGTACAGATATGTTTTTAACATTTTTGTATTATTGTATTTATATGATAGTTAATACATATACTCTTAGTTATATTTATTAATATGGATCAAAATAAAGAGGATCAGGTAATCAAAATTTAATTAATAACAATAACATTTAATGGTCTTAAAATGTACCAGGCTGTCTCAATTAACGTGTTCACTAATAGGATATTTTTAACCGTCAGAGATGGCAAGTTAGTTAAATGTTTTAAAAATATACTTTTTAGCATTATTACGGTACTTTTTTATGTAGATCCCAAATATGTTACTCTAATCCAAATAACATTTAAACTTTTTGAGATTTTTCAGCAGACTTTATTATTTTAAATACAAGTCGTAGTAGACTGTGACAAAATCGTAAACGAGGATAAAATTTCCATACCATTGATGTAGGACTTGTGGGGTTTTCTTAGAATAGTGTTATAATGAACTTCCTATCGTATACTTTAACGAGCGATCAAGATAATTTGTAATCGAGTCATTCATGAATTTGAGTCCGTATGCCTTTTCCGATTGTAACCGTTGCATAGTTATATATTCGACTGACATTTATAATGTGAGTGCAGTTCAAGTAACGACATACCATTTCTAATTCATGAATGACACGATTACAAATTATCTTGATCGCTCGTTATAAACGTGTATTCGATAAAGTCACAATGTCGTGAATTTGCAAAACAAAAGAATAAATTATCTGGCAGTGTTAATCTACGAAATATCGTTACGATCATTTTATACTGCCTTTTGGTTATTTAATCCAGCACTCGGGACGATATACGTACGCATAGCCCGGTAATTGGTACAATACCAAAATTTTGTTGAACAACGATCAAGGGATCATCGGTACCTGCGTAATAGTTAAACTTAATGTTTATCGGGTCGTTCTTAGAAGTCAGTTGAAAAATCCTAAATCAGTTAACTGAATACTAGCGGCCTAGCAAGTGTGTCCTAGGATGTTAAAAAGACATATCAATATAGTGTTACCTTTTATTTTTCAGTATCTGATACTCAAAGTGGCGGCGCTGCTGGTGAAAGAACGATAAATAAGTCTGCTTCTCAACCTTACATATCTTCTGGACAGCCTTTCGGTCGCCTAGGCTGGAATGCTGATATTGCTAGTCAAACAAAGGCGAAACAAGAAGAGGTAATGCTCATAACTTATGAATTAGTTAATATTGTTAGTTTTTATATTTATTTATTGATTATTTTGTTTACCTCAAAGTCCAATGAAATTATCTAATATGAACTAATGTCGCTTTTTAAGACGCCGCAAACGATTTTAACCGTACCGATTAAAAAGTTTTTCTGCAAATTACTACAAGGTTTAAAGTTTAATATTATATATCCACTTATTACAACTATTAGTATCAAATAATTTATTTGAAAGTAATATAAAAAAAAACTTCGTTGTATTTTATGAGTTAAAAACCTTATTTAATTTTCTTTTATGCATTTTTTTATTTGAATCTTCAATGACTAAGAAAAAAGACCCCAAATCAAGAACTTTTGTTTTACCAGACATGTATACACAATGTGAAATAGTATGAAGAGGAAGTGTTTCTTGCTAAAGAGTAATACAAATCACCAGATCCAATAACATCAATACTTTGGTAAAACGACAAAAGCTATTGGCCGTTATGAATGCTAAATTTTTAAAAGTAGCAACGGAGAATCGTTAATTTTTCAGCAAAGGTATTCATTAAATTGTAGTTGAAGGAGAATAATATCATATTGAACACTTTGAAGCTGCCTTAAAATATATACAATCAATAAAAAGCTTGAGATTGTATAAATTATCAACATTATACAATTGTTGTTTAAAAAAAATAACATTAATATTCCTATATTTTATTAAATAAATTTTCCTCCAAGAACTTTATCGTTACGAAAGACAAGTAGTAACAGAACGTGCTTTGTTTGACAGACCATCTGAACAGCTCAAAAAGTAATGTACTTTGCACACTTTCAATAATGGATATCTACCTACTTCCTAATGCTACCGTCGAAAAATGCCTTGACCTCTGGGACTTGTGAACCTGGTTTTCCAGAGGCGATGGTCACTCGCGCCTAACGCACACATTTTGGATTAGGAAGACTTTACTCTTTCTTTCTAACCTAAAGTGCTCCACTCTTTTTTTATCTCCACCAAATACTTTTTTCCATATCACGCGTTTTTTGCTTTTTCTTCTCATCTTGTCACACCCTCAGCGCTTAAATCTTTAATAACTTTCTCTATTCATTTTAACTATTTCTTGACCAAACCTCTTCTTTCCTGTAGCTTATTTCTGAAGACCTTCTTAAGCCATCCGTTTCTTTCTAATCTTCGCTGATATACTTTGCTCCTCCCCATGCCTTATTTTTAATTCTTAGCTTATTAATATCTTCCGTTCCCATTTTCATTTTTTGCTCCATATATTTTTAATAACCTTCGTTCCCACGAGTCCAATTTTTGTCATGCGCCATAATTCAGCGCATAGGCACTGGCTTAATCGTTTTGTGTATGCTTAATTTTTAGCGATATCCTTTCCAACTTTAGTATGTGTTTCATCCCAGCATAACATTTATTACCCGCTACAAATCGCCTCACGTAAGTATTATCTTAATTAACTACGGAACCAAGATATTTAAAACTTCTAGTTCTTTCATACCTTTTTGGATTTACTGTGAGTTATTTGATTCCGTCGCAGTCAGATGCACGCACCCCTTGCCGATATCATATAATTGTTTTTATGTGTTTATTCTCAATCCCTTCGTAGGTGCTACGTCATAAAATATTTGTATATGTGCCTCAAATTTTTCACTGATCGAGTTATATCAATATCCTTAGCATATGTTAAGATTGCTTAATAAAAATTGAACCTCCAGAGTTGAATGGAATTTTTTTAATTTTTCTTCTCAAAGCAAAATTAAATAAGGTGTTCGATATTAGGTCGCCCTGTCCGAGTTTGTTTCTGATCATAAACTCTTCCGACCATTGATCTTGAATTTTTAACTTTTATTCTTGCATCCACTATATACCTCTTTACCGCATTATTAATTTCCATCCCTAATTCGTTGAATCTGCTTAATAACTCCTAATTACATAATCATTTGCGTTCCAGATGTCAATAAACAAATGATGTAGCTGAGTATTGTACACGTTTCTTTATAAATCTACTTTAATTTAAATATCTCCTCTATTGTTGGATACCGTAATACTGTAAAGTTGTCTTTACTAGGAGCAACTCCCCGGATTTAAATTCTATATAAAATACATGTAATACTTTAATAAGAACTTTGTGTGTCCGCTAAAAGCCATAGGAAAACTAAAATAAATAAGTAGTGGGTATACAAAAAGAATCGATGCTAGAGACCGCCATTCTTGGTCGGCTCACAGAGGCAGGACAAGCGTGAGGTTCGGGAGGTTCACTTTATCAGTACAAAGGTATTTTTAATAATATAAAATATTAAAAAATTATTAAAAATCTGGTGTGAAGAACACAAATACAGGTTCACTATTAATATTTTTTGTGAACGTGTCCGAACATATCCCTCCCCAGAGACGTAGATACGTATTTCGCCTTTCTACAGGCTCGTCGGTACGCCCCTGCTGGAGAAAGGATATTCTCAGACACATTCACAAAAAAGAACCACATCACCGAAATTATCCAGACCGGGCGTAGAAGTAAATTCAGCGCTGCCTGTTGTCAGACAGCCGAAATACCTCGCCCCGTCCACATAACCAATGTGAAGTAACGACGCCCTTCCAAAGGTGGCACAGCCAATCTCTCTAGAAACTGCATTTTGTTTGTGTCTTCACTCATACTACGGACTAAGCGCATGTGTAATGTATCAGAATAATTGAAACATACATGAGTAGGTAAACCCCACCAGTTTTGTATGATACAAAGGTATTTTTAATAATATAAAATATTATTAAAAATCTGGTGTGAAGAACACAAATACAGGTTCACTATTAATTTTTTTTGTGAACGTGTCCGAACATATCCCTCCCCAGAGACGTAGATACGTATTTCGCCTTTCTACAGGCTCGTCGGTACGCCCCTGCTGGAGAAAGGATATTCTCAGACACATTTACAAAAAAGAACCACATCACCGAAATTATCCAGACCGGGCGTACAAGTAAATTCATGTTATGTGGACGGGGCGAGGTATTTCGGCTGTCTGACAACAGGCAGCGCTGAATTTACTTCTTACCTAAATGGCGGTCTTTAATCATTACACAAATTATTGAAAGCATGCTCTATGACTGCCGTCCTAAAAGCAAAGGTCGTTTTTCAAATAAAATCCAAAAATGGACGCCATTTTATAGTAAGACTGTAAATATGTCATGTAGTTCTAATTTAATAGCCAGAATATTATGAAAATTCAGTTTCTCAAAACAAAGACAATGCAATTCATGTCAGACATTCTTGTTTGAATATAACGACATTGTTTTTTTTTTTAATTCTTATTATATAAGTAATACAATATTATTTTCATTTTATTTTTAGTAACGCCATTATCCTTTTTTTTATTATAATAATGTAATTTTATGTATTTTGTATCTTTCAAACAGATACAAAAAACGATAAGCAGTCGACTCGAGATAAATCTGAAGTTGGAACAAGATGAAATGGAAGGCGTAGACGAGAAGGAATGGGAAGATTGAAATGTTTTTTACTGCAGTTTTTTACACACAATACTACAGATGGCATCGTTCGGAAGACCATTTAAATACTTTTTTACATACTTCGATGCCAACGCACACTCTCCAACAAGTGCTTAATTTCCGTAAGATATAAGATAATCTAAAAACTCGTGATGATATTTATTAAGCTTATTATTCCTTCTATGATCCTATTTTTTTAATTTTTATATTTTAATAACATAATTAATTCTCCTCTACATAATTATATGTATATCAATTGGATTTTTACTATTTAAGTATATAAGACCGCTCTAGTCCATTCTACTACTTACATGTAGGATAAATGAAATGACTGCTCAAATTTCTGTGTGATACAAAATCTTTTTAGAACTATACCCTTGTCCATTTACTTAATTTTTTAAAGCAACATTGTGCAGGAAGAATTTGCTTTTGTAATTAGTTCAAAATCAATTTCATGCTTGCTCTTCTCAATAAATAGTATAAATGACCTTCTCAAGTAATGCTCTGTATATTTCTCAGAATTCGATAACTTTAGAAACGAAGCATTATTATAAGTTTTGTTTATATAGGATTCCTTCCTGTTTCTGACTGGAAAAGTCATCTATAATCAATATTATAATGAAGTAGTCTGAAATACTTTCGAAGAGTTTTGACTATTAATTTCTTCGATAATTTCAAAAGTTACAAAAAATTCTTGCAAAATATTTATTTATAATAATAAATTTTTATTTGTAAGCTTACTTTTCATATTTCACATTTTCTAAAAGTGAAATGATAAGTTACAAATTCAATTATTAATTACCACCTAAAAGTAATGTATTTGTGAAAATAATAATAGGATAATTTAAATATTTTATAATTTTTAATTATTAACTTCTTTTAACATCGGGTTCTCGTATTTTTTTTTGTCAGTATTCTTCTGTTTTATTAGAAATACAGTAAATTTATTAACAGAATATGATTGTCCTAAGGCGCGTATGACAATGCGAAATTTTGCAATAAATTTAGATGTATGTAATTTTACATAAAAAGTTTCTTGAAAAATATTTTAACAATTTTCATACTTTTTCGATATTGCTGTACGCGCGTGTATGATACCCATGTTATTATATACAAAAAAATAGCACTTGCGCATGCGTACTAGTGTGTAAATTTGGTGTTATCGTGGTAAAGTCCTCGGGTCAAATTCTTTGATTAGCTGATCAGGTGTATACCTACTAAATTTATAACATAATTCCTTTGAATAATTTAGTCAAACATCACAACATGTGTTTACCTTGCCACTTATATTCCTTTGCGCACTTTTTCACGCAGACTTAGCAAAAAATTTAGAATCGGTTCTAAATCATTTCGCTGCTAAGTTTTGCAGAAAATTTAGCACGTTTTGTTTTGTTTTACACGTTGCAAAATTTCGCATCGTGACATACGGGCCTAAAGATAAGATTGGAAAATTGGTTATTTTTCATGATTTCCACTTGTTTATTTTTTGTTTTCCCGATAGTAGATTTGCTACGGTTTCTTCTACATCGGAAAGTTAATTTTGAACAAATTTTAAAAACAACAAAAATATTGCTTATAAATACACCTAATTCTCATTTTACACGATAGATATGCTCCCAAAAAATTCGTGTAAAAAAGATATTGGCTGAATTGAAAAATTGTAGATTGGTTCCAGGCCTAAAAAAAACAACTGAAAAATGCAATAAACAATATTAAAAAATTCTTGTTAGAGCGCTTACACATTTTAATTCATTAAATATGTACATATATTATAAAAAATAAATTATATGTATCTGAAATTCATTAATATAAAAAAAGTAAAAATAATATAAACATAACAAAATTTTATGCATTGTCAGTTTCTGACAATAAATACATACGTTTACGTAAGACTACAATTTAATTTTCACTCAAGCTTTTATCAACTAATAATACCTCTACATCGCAAATGATAGATCATCGAATCCATCTCCACCAATTGTATGTGCCAGAGTTATGAAGTCAGTAAAATCAGCGTTATGATGTCAGTAAAAGCAGCGTTATTATAGATGACAGCATCAGGATCTTTGCTTTTGACACATTCTGGCCAAATATTTTTCCAACATGAGTCCAAAGTTGATGGCTTTAATTCAGCTAACGCTAACCCAACTTGACTAATGCAGTCCATAATAGAAAAATTTTTCCACACAT
The DNA here is from genome assembly GCA_935421215.2 of Melolontha melolontha. Classification (NCBI taxonomy): domain Eukaryota; kingdom Metazoa; phylum Arthropoda; class Insecta; order Coleoptera; family Scarabaeidae; genus Melolontha; species Melolontha melolontha. The sequence continues at coordinate 42,159,920 of OW285238.1, forward strand.
CAATGATTGTTAAATCCTCATTATGGTCTAGATTGTCTAGCACGTATTGAAATGAACGTTTTATGTAGTACGTTTTAAAAGTAGCAATTATCTCTTGGTCTAGCGGTTGTATTAAGGACGTAGTATTAGGCGGAAGAAAACAAGAACTTTACATTCTATACATTTTGCATTCATGTAGCGTCGAACTTCTGGGATTTCTGTAAAAATTGCACTGGTCACGCAAGCCTTTTTGTTTGCTATCAAGTGAATTGGCAATTTATTGAAATCTACACCTTTTATCGAGCGTGGTCTTAAGGCACAATTTACTAGCAGTGGTTTTAACATGCGTATTCCTGAAGCATTAGAACAAAATAACAATGTTACACGGTCCTTTGCTACTTTAAAACCACCGGCAGTTTTCTGTGATTTTGCAACATAAGTTCTGTTAGGCATTTTTTTTTCCAAAAAGGCCACTTTCATCTGCATTCCAAACTTGATCTGGGGTGTATCCTCCATCTTTATTTCCATTTTCTAAGTTTTTGAGGAAATTCTTTGGCAGCCAATTCATCTGCAGACGCAGTTTCTCCCTTAATTTTTATATTATGGAGAGCATGTCGTTTAAGAAAACTAGTCATCCAACCTGTACTTGCAGAAAATTCAGGTTGTTTTGACTGAGATGAAGTGCCTGGCTCAACTTTTTAATACGTTTGTAGATTCTTAATGCTGTTTGCTTGATAGTAATTCCGTCTATTGGTATTCTTTTTTGTGATTTATCTTCAATCCACATTACCAAAGCTTTTTCTATCTCTTTGACAACATATCTTGTGTATGACGACGATTTAGCACTTATTTTTGTTCCAGAACCTACAGATTTTCTGATCACAGTTGCATTTTTCTTAATTGTTCTTATGGTAGCTTCATGAATACCAAAATGCTTTCCTATAGCCGTTGCATCTTGTCCTGTTGCAAATTGATCTAAAATTTTAATTTTAGTATCTAAACTGATCGCCTTCCTCTTCGTTTTTATTACAGGTGAATTACGTGACATTGTGTTAAGGTTACCAAAATATATTTCATATTAATAATGCAAATTTGAAAATTATTTAAAACTTACCTGTTATTGAGTTAATAAATCTATATGAGCACTAACTTTATTTTACTTATAACTTTTTAAATATCCGCAACAACTAAACGTCTTTTCTTTTCAACTCATAGAAAATTACTATCATAATCGAATGTGAAGATTATGGAAAATTGTGTCAATTGCTTCAGAGCGCCATCTATCGTGAGGACAAAGAAACTCTTATATAAACGAAATACGGTTTTAAAATTAATTATTATTTTTAACATTCATTTGCTTATGATTTAAAAAGAAATTGCCAAGATTAAATCATAAGCAAAGAATTCAGCATAATTAATCATCTACTTCGAAATAAACAGGGCAAAATGAAATTAGAATATCAGTTAAACAATTTTATTAAAACCATCTCAAATTACAAGAAAATTTGCAAGCTATATAGTTTACTAATGAAGACACAAGACAAATACGAAATGTAATTAAGTAAACACTCAAGAAACTTCATTCACAACAAACATAGTATCGATACAAATAAAATCATATAAACAATGGTTGAAACATAGTATTTTGTGTATGTCTTGTTGATCTATAATATTGAAGTACATCCTTCTGCATGACTTACATATTTTTTAAGATGCCTTAATATTATTCACTAATTATAAATATATATAAAAATAAATAAAGAAATAAAAGAAACTTCAGAACTTTACACACTCAAAAAAATTATAAAACAAAAACAAAAAAACTCGTAGTATTAGATATATCCAACAAAGAAAGGAATGATAACAATTAAATACGTACAAATATTGAAAATAGTAAATATCATAACCAATAACACCTAAACAACAAATCGAAAATCGTGAAAATTTGCTGTCATTGCAGAATTAGTTGTTAACGACTATGCAAAAACAACACCAACAGCGATATCTGTTGTGGGGACAGTTTACGAAACTAACACGTGATTCAAATTGGCCAATAAAATTGCGGCCCAATTTTTGCTAGTTTGCTTATAACCCCATGACTAAACTGCGTAAAAAATACATTACCTCTTTACTTTATGCATAATTCGGGGAATCCCATTCATATACATACGCATATAATCGATATAATCTAACTGAATTGTGAAAAATATAACGTGAAGAAAAATTCATAGAATATTGAAAATCGTGTATCGTGTTAAAACAAAATAATTCGTGTAAAAAGAGATATTTTTTTTTCTTTTTAACTCGTATTAAATCAAATTCGTGTAAAACGAGAATTAGGTGTATATTAAAATTCAATTTTCTCTAAAAGCAAAATTGAGTTAGTTCGCAGATTGGCAAGGGCGAAGTAATTTCTTCTTTCTGTTATGTTATTAAGCTAATTCTTCTATATATCATATTCTGTCTAAATTACGAAATTTCAACAATTGTCAACAAATGCTTTTTAGCAAAGAAATCTTTTTTTTAATTGATTTGGGATTATTTTTATATCACACCTGTTAGATCTCAAAACACACCTTTTAAATTTTATGCTTAAAAAGAGACAAAAAAAATTATGCGCCGTACAAATTATAATAGATCTTTGGTATAAACCTTACTACACCTTGGATAGAAAAGGCATTCAGATTATACAACGTGTCCACGAACAATCCCTAAAGAATGAAAGGGCTGATTGTATGTACAAAATTATGAAAAAAAGTTCATCAACTTGGGTCCAGAAGTCCTTCTTAAAGGAGCTACCGCACTTTAGAGATGGCGTCACCAAACTGGTTTCTGGTCGATTAGTCTTGAACTACATTTAATTTACGATTCAAATTTGGTACATGATTTACGAATGATAATTTATACTTTCTATGTTTATTGGCCAGTGACTATCGTATACAGTTTTGGAGAGGTGTCAGGGGCTCTATACATTCTTGACACTAACTTTTTTCCTCTGTGAATAATTATATTTTTTTGCAAGATTATATATAATTCTATGATATTTTTAATGTTAACAAGGTTCTCTTGCTAAACATCGGAAAAACCAACCGTTTTCAAGAAAATACGTCCGATGTGGAGCGGTTTTGTTTTTTCTTATTTCATATTTAGTACAAATGTAAAAAACTAGATGGAAAGATTTTGTTACATTACGGCTTAAACAAAAAAACAATAGAGCATAGTATCGTTTGAAAATTGTTATTGTCATACTAGTTTTGTGACGTCATCTCTAAAGTGCGGTAGATCCCTTAAGCATTTCAGGACCCAAGTTGATAATAGAGACTTTTTTTTCATACTTTTATATGTACAATCACACTTTTCATTCTTTGTGATATTATTTCTAATATTACTTGACAGAGATTTCGTAAAAAACAAACGATATTTTATCTACACCATTTGAATTTTATGTATTCAATACTCTAAACAAACATATTTTTAAAATTAGTGATTTTTATGTATTTTAAAAGTGTATTCTATCGGTCTAAGCTACTAAAGTGCATTAAAACATTTGTGTATATAGCTAAAAGTAGCAAGCAGATTTCTGTGTTGTCAAAATTTAAGACATATTGGTTTAATCGGTACGTGATTAGACTATATATAAATCTTAAGGTGCTTGGTTCGAACCAGAACTGCCTCAAACATGTTTATATTTATTCGACCTCCAGCTCCACACTAGTTATTTTAAAGTGAGTTGCCAGCCACGTTATTATCCTAGTGTATTGAACGGCTCCAGTAATAAAGGTCATGCCCTGTTACAAACTCATAGACCAACGTAAGTTATTATGGGTACCTATTATTAAAGGACTTAATTTGACAGATTGCAATAAATCAGCATATTAAACGTAAATTCCTATTATCTAAATAGGATAGATAGGATAAATAGGATTGAGACAATCTTGATTTAATTAAATATTTAATTCACTTTACCAACACTTACTGAAGCGTGGTTATATTATTTTAATATGTCACTCTCAAAGCAAAAAATGACTAAATGGAAATAGCAGAATTAACAAGTTCAGCGGGATTTATAATTCAAACACTTGGGAATTGAAAATAAAATGTTAAATTTGAGTAAAAATCCGCTCTATAGTGTTTTCGTTTTTTTTTTTTGTAAATTTCTATGAAATAGTTCTTTTCTTTTTCGTTTTTTTTGTGCGGATTACAATTTTCTGGAAATTGGAAGTTTCCAAATTTTTGTCTGCCTCTAGTAGATGTATTTGTCGTTCCAATGGCATGCAAGTACGATGCATGTGCAGAAGATACGAATTGTTTTATCAATACAATAAACTAAATCGTCAATATGTTTTAAATATCCCCAGAAGAACAAATCCAATGGGTTAAAATCAGTCTGTTACTTCTTTCCCCAAATCGAAGTTCTACATTTCCCGTTTTTCTAATCTATCGCACAGCATGTACAATTACCCAGAAGAACAAATCCAACGGGTTAAAAACAGTCTGTTACTTCTTTCCCCAAATCGAAGTTCTACGTTTCCCGTTTTTCTAATCCATCGCACAGCATGTACAATTACTGTTTTTGGAGTCGCCAGATGTCTATCGGAAAAACGTTCTCTAAGCTGATGCGCCTCAGCTTCCATATTCAAGTTACAGTAACACAGTACAAGTTACGCAGGAGAACCAAAATTACTGAAAGAAAACATTAAAAAATTCATTTACCTACAGATTACTAGAGATGGCAAATTCGACACACATACCAGCGGCGTACGCATGCAATTTTACATTTAATTTAAATTATAAGAAAAAAATTATAAAAGGTGCACAAACACGCATTATGAATCATCAGAGAATTCATTATCTGGCATATTTATACACGGCACGACTGTATACTAATTTGCAATTCAAGGTTCCTTTCATTCGCACGGCTAGCTGCCGATATCAAACCCAAACGTCCTGACTATCCCTGGCTATGTATGTGGTATCAATATGCCATCTCTACATTTTATACTTACGTTCTGTATAACAGCTGGTCGATAACAGGTTCCTGGACGTGAAGCATAGATTATTGCGTACAGAGATATTACAGAGTACCAGATCGGTAACCGAGGTTACTGAATGCGAACCATAGATTATTGCGCACAAAGATATTACAAAATATGTACTCCACTGACGGTAAAACAATGCTATACAATACCAAAAGTATTATTTTTCTACACTATTCGCATGCGTATAGTAACCTAATTTCTTGTACAATTTATTATATACTATGCACTGCTCTAATTTAACATTTCCGTTAAATATATGCGTAAAACCTCTTCTGGTAAAGTGATTAAAACTTAGTTTTAAAAGTAATTTTAGAATATGCGAAAACTACAGAAATATTACGTTACAATATGATAATGATCATTCATGTCTTCAGATGTAAATATGCAATTCTCCTGCAATATTATTCAAAATTATTTTAGCAAAATAACAGTATCACCCAGAAGCTGAGCATTTTATAATCGTGAAAATTCTACAATCATTTCTTTTCAAATATATGTTGATTATTATACATTAAAGAGGCTAAAAACACATTCCCGTGCCAAAATTTTCTCATTCACTGTGCTCACACTTTCCAAATAGAATAAATCGCTCAAAATTGAACATGTTTATATATAAATGACATCAACAGACTCATGGCATTTGTGCATTATTTTTTACTGCAATTTTTATCACTAAAATAATATAATCTACTGCTATTTTTTATCAAGTATATATTATATAGATTCATTTATTATTGATATAATATATATGAATAATAACGATAATAACATGATGTATATGGAATAGAGATAATTTATGGCATTTATTATATATTATTTCCTTTCTATCGTGTCAATGAGTGTTTATTTCAAATAATTTTAAAAAAACATTGTAGCATCATCTTATGTAATACTGAATAAACTGATTTATAATATTGTACGACTTTCAATTATACAGTAAAATTCGTTTATAATGACATTGAAGGGAAATCATAATTAGGTCATACTAAGCGAATGTCATAGAAAGCGGATAAATTAATCACATAAAAACAACCATTTATACATACATAACATGTTTCGTTTACTAGGACAAAAACTACATATCGCAATTAACAAAACTTTTAAACGTGGAAGAAGTCAGTATGTTTTGTCTGCTTTTGTTTTTTATTTAAATTATAATAATAGTCTCGAACAGTATTGTGTAAAAAAGACATCGCACTTTTAATTTTTTCATTGTCAATGTTCCTATGAATAAACAGTGATAGCAGGTCTGCAGCTTTCAACGCGTCAGCTGCGTTAGGTGTTTCTTCTTTCTCTGCATATTCCCTTTGATGTTCATTTCAAATGTTCTCCTCTGTGGATTCTTCGAATGTGACGACATCGCTATCAACATCAACGTAATTTTCCTACATTTCAATTGAAACCCGTGTCTGTGAATTTAAACTTTTTACCTACACATACAGTGGCATATCATCTTCACTATTAAAGCCGAGCTCTGTGATACCCTGAGAAGATGAAGCATCACTGTTTTCAACAAATTCTGAGTGTTTGAAACAATTGTAAATCGTGCTTTGCGAAGTTTTGTTCTAGGCATCATACACCATACGGATGGCATCCAAAACTGTTACCTTTACAACAGGGAGGTCTTGACTATCGCTCAAGCTTTTAATCGTTCTAAGCACAAGATTTTTCCTAAAATTGCTTTTAAGCGCCCGTATAATTCCCTGATTCATAGGTTGTAAGACTGACGTCGTGTTGGGCGGAAGGAAGACAAGCGATATGGCCTTTAAATCAGTAACTTTCGAATTAGCTAGGCAATTGTCAACAAGCAATATTTTTTAATTTTTCTCTCCAATATCTGATTCTCTCCGATCCCAATCTTGAATCCATTTCTCGAAAATATCTGATGTCATCCATGCCTTACGGTTGCTTCCATAATCAAAACTGGCAACGAACGAACGCCGCTAAAACAATTCGGTCTTTTCGACTTTCCTATAATCAGAAGTTCCTTTTTAATTGTATCATTCATGTTAGCCGCAACTATTATGGTTATTCTATCCTTTGACAGTTTTCTACCACTACAAAAGTCGACTTTGAACTTCAAAGTTTTGTCACCATGTCGGGCTCCAATTTATAGAATAGCCCGGTTTCATCCGCATTAAATATGTCATCTTCTGAAAACTGATTTCATAGATTTGGCCACACAGTTTGTTAACCAGTCTGTTATAGAGTTTTGGTCTACAGATAAAGATTCAACGTCAATTTTACCCGGCAGAATGTTGTGTCCAGCTTTAAAACGATTAATCCAACGTGTCGTGCAATTGACAATATTGATTTTTTTTGCAAACAAATTTGCCTTTTCCTTTAATATTGGGCCGCTGATTGGTATCCCTTTGTTTTTCATCGTCTTAAACGATTGTATCAAAGCTTGCTCAACATTTTCCTTTGTTGATTTACGTAGTCTCTTTGGTTTTAAAACATTAGAATTGAAAGATTCTCTGATTTTGTTTTTGAACGTTATGGATATCGTCGAATGATCAACGCCAAGTTCTATTGTAACAGAGGAGTTTGATTCTCCATTTTCCAGTCTGCATAAGATCTGCATTTTCTGCAATTATAAATGCTTTACGACGGCGAGAAACCATTTTTCGCGATAAATAATTAAACTACTTATGTATGTAATCACTATTAGACTAATAACTTGTCACTGCAAGTCAAAACAAATATGTATGTAGGTACACACATACAGAGAGGCACAACACGTCAATGTAAGCGAAGTCAATATAAGCAAATAATTCTCTATAAGTTCGTATAGAAACCAAACTTTCTACTGAATCGTGGACATAATAAACGATTGGTCATAATACGCGGAGTCATCGTAAACGAATTCTACTGTATGTTACAACCTTGCTACCTAAAACTTGATCCCTAGATTTAAACTGCCTAATGTTTAAAATCATTACACGTTCAATTTCAGGTGGATAAATTAAAGATTTTACGATAACGATGTCTTGGATTTTTTGTGAAAGCAGTCTTTTCAAATAGCACAACTACCTTTTTCATTGAAAAAGTATTAGTGTAGAAAATAAAGCAAATGTATGCACTTAATCAGAAAAATATGTATAGTTATGAAGAGATAAAATTTGAGGGAAATATGTCCAGAGAAGAGAATATTGTTTTGAAGTAGTGATTATAAATCAAAACGAAGAACATCCCAAAGTTGACCTTAGAATTGGAAAATCAAGCAAAGCCACTGAAGCAGTCAAAATCTATATCTACATTCAGAGCAGCTAGCCTACGAACAATTATAATTCAGTCAACAGTAGAGTATTGTTCGAAGCTATGCAAGTTAAATAAATAAGGGGCTAAAAGATTAGAAGTGTGAAGGAAAATAATACTTAAAATATACGTAGTAAGAAAGACGAACAAATGAAGTACTGCAAATGAAACGAAACAACATTCCAGGGCTTTTTAAAATGTAGAGGAAAAAACAGCAATTGTAGGGTCAAATAAGCTATAGGCCGATCACATACAAAGAGCTATCATAAAAATCTCTTAACTTAAAAGATATTCAGGTAGCAATACATCAAGTATATAAATTATCCAAGTACTGTCTTGAGCAAAAAAAACGGGACACTGTTTCTGCGTGGGTTTAAATTGTGACTACTTAAGTGGCTATATTTACTCATAATAGTAAGTCAGGAATTGTCAAAAATGTGTGTCTTATTGACATTTATTAAACATTTTTAAAATAAATGTAAATAAAAATTACTAAAAACGATAGAGAAAGATTATTTATTAAATTAAAATAATTATTACATTAAAATAATTAGTATTTCGTCATTCCACCGTTATTATTAACTGCATCTAATCTTGTAGACATTGAAGCGACAATATTTTGTACAAAATTTGTAGAAATTTGATGCCAAGCATTGTGAACAATCTCCCAAAATTCTTCCTGGGTAGAAGCTCTATCTCATCAATCCCCATACATTTTCAATGGGATTTAGATAAGGACTGTAGAGCTGGATATCTCAAGTTTAAATTTCATTCTCTTGTAACCATTGTGTTACAAGATGAGACAGGAAATTGTGTTGTTCTTATAGCATCCTTTAATGTTTTGAAAGGGTTGTGCCTAATCTCAGTAACTAATGTTTCGTCTTCCTGCGTATTCGAAATTTGTTACGTGCGGAAATTATTTTCCGATTTAAATTATCCTCTTCCCTCCATTTTTTTTATATATTCTTGCGGCTGAACTTTTACCAATATTAAATTGAACCGATATATTTCTTAATGATTTCCCATTTTTCAAACTAGTAACAAGTCTAGCTTTATCAGTTTTCGAAAGATACGGCATTTTCAATTTTGAATTATCAACTATGATATATAATTTGACGTAGAGTTTGAAAGTTAATCAAATGTTAAAATTACAACGCTAAAAAATCAAGGAAATTGACATAACGATTTTGACACTGTCCCGTTTTTTTTGCTCACGACAGTATATATATTAGATGCAAGACCTTTTAGGCCCCATAGATTCACAATACTTTCTAGACTTTTTTGGGGAGGGCTAGTATTTACCTGTTTTTGACTTGTTTCTCTTGTGTCAGTCTTCCGCTACTCCTTTTCTCAATTTCATTATCTTTTTCTTCTTCCCTCAGCTTGTCTTTCCCACCAAATATCTTTCGTAGCCCTTTTCTCTTCTAGATCTCTCATTTTTATTTGACTTTTCCTGTTTACTGCCATTAGAACCACTATCGGCCGTACTTACTGTTTTGTATAACTGGCCATTTTTGACTAGAAAATTTTATTAAAAATTTCCTGCACAATTAGTAACCTTGGTAATTAGTACATCTATTTCATTCTCCTCCTCACATTTGTTAGTTATTAACACTCCTATGTTTGTTCGTTCTGTTTGATTTTTCTATTTATCTCTAACGTCATTCTTTCTCCTATTAGATTTCTTATACATTCTTCTTGTATTTTTTATCAATAGAACCACATCATGTGCATATAGTCTACTTACGATAACAGATCAGTCACGTCATAACCAGTAATATCAAGTATAAAAGCCTAAGTGATTCAATTTATTAACGTAGTACAGTAGTACCCCGATATCCGCGGGGGTTTGGTTCTGTGGTCTTCCGCGGATACTGAAAACCGCGGATAGTAGCGAACGCTTTATTTTCCAGTACAATATGAAATATGAAGCAAAGTTAAAACAATGAAACAAGAAAAAATAAGTTATATAATATTTATTTAAAATAAATAAACAATAAATAAATATTCTTGTGCTGTGACACAAATAGAATTTAAGTTTAATAAATACATATATAAGTTCATACATATTGCAGTGGAATGTGCTTTTGATTGCTTATTAATTAATCTTTTATTCACACTACAACTTATGATGCCGGCTGTACAGTCTAGTAGATTCCACGAACTCCCATCTCACGGATCGTTCTTCTCAGAATAGGTCCAGGTTATGTTAGAAGTAAAACAATAAATGTCAATAAAAGTCACGATTAGCTAATTTACAAATTTTTAATAAAAAAAAATTAAAAAAAATCCCTTTACCGAATGTATAGGGTGCTAAAGCAACATTAACAGTAGCATTTGGAGGAAACACTCTTTGTGAATATGACTCGCACACAGAGAAAAACCCCCTGTGACTCTCGAACAAATATAAAACTAATAAATACTGGAGAAATTTGTCAAGTTTGACCTCTACTTTAACCCCTACAATATCAAATGTCAAAAACAACAAAGTTTTCAAAACCCGCGTAAATTGGCTTACAGTCATGCGCAAAATAAAACACGACGCAAATCAACCCACAACTTAAAAAAAATCCAACCTGAATATAAAACGTTGTAAAATATTATCCTTAAGAAAAAATTCCACTAACAAAAAACATGACAATTTTCTCTAATACTCATATACAATTTTAAATATCAAAATTATTACAAATAATACATAAAATATAATAATGAAAATAAACGTAGTATCAATTATATAAATTAAATATTTTTATCAAACTTACATAGATCTATGCACTGATAACACAAAAAAAAAACTACGTGAGAGATATCATACTTATTAGATCATACAAAATCACAAACTCTCGCAAAAATCGAAGTAACATCACATGCACCTGAATAAAATGCATAAACAAAAATAAAACCCGAATTTACTAAAACAGAGAATAAAAATGAATTTCTTATTCTCTAACAACCCGGTCACTTTAGAAGTTAAGATATCTCTGCCAAAATGAAGTTCCAACATCCGCACGGATATCCCCACCAACTATAAAATCAAAAATATATAGAAAAATATACATCTTATAACAATACGATATCCGGAGTAGCGGCTGCTTCAAACATCTGACCAACCTAAATATACGAGGATGGATCAAAATTTCAAACATAATAAAATTCATCACTTAAAATTAAATATATTTATAACGATCCCCGTCTGAAATAAAATAAACATCAAAAATCGAAATAGACAAGTTTAATCAATGTACTACAGAAAAAAGTTTAATATATAGTTCAATTATTTTCCTTTCTTGTCCATGGAAAAATCCATGACAATATGTACATATAGTACATATTTACATACACAACAAGAAAAACTTTATCATCGTGAGCTACATATTCATTCATCTTCCTCCAAGTCCAAGTTAGCAGTCGATTGTTTACTTAGATCCGAAGCAAACGATGTTGATGGCTGTGCATTATCGATAGTTTTGTCGACTTTTTCAAAGAACATTGTTATTGGTAGTTGTCGTTTTTGTCTTTTCATTTCAATAAACAAATCCTCCAAAGGTTTCAAGACTTCTGTTATAGTGCGAGTAATTTTTATACTGCGTTCCATTATTGGATCATATTCTACTATCTGTTCTTTTAATGTTTAAGCAGTTCGAAATATCGCTGAAAATTTTTCAAGCGTCCATGCTGGCGGTTCTTGTTGACCCTCATCCTCATCGTCACTCGCTTCTGGAGAAGATTTCACAAGGTCTTCCAATTCCTCGTTGGTGAATACTTGATCCTCTTCGTTTATGTAATCACTGAGTTCCTCTTGGGTTATATCGTTAAATCCTTCTCCATCTATTTGCTGCGCTATGTTAAATATCGTTGTTAGATGTGAATTAATATCATGTGTGTCTTCAAAACTAAGAACGATGTCATTCCACAGATTTTTCCAACATGCTATTATCGTTTCTGACTTTAATTCCTCCATCGCTCCTTTGATAAATAGAATTGCGTCAGCAATTGTAAATGACTTCCAGCATTCCATGAGCCCGAATCAGAGCATTCGTTAGCCATTGTATACAGCATTTCGAAAACCTGTCGAATATATATGGCTTTAAAGCATCTAATGACACCTTGATCAAGGGGCTGAAGCAATGAGGTCGTGTTAGGTGGTAAAAAAAGCACTTCAACATTTTTATCTTCTGTGCCTAGTGACACAGGATGCCCAGGAGCATTGTCTAGTATCAGCAGCACTTTAAATGGTAATTCTTCCTTTTCCAAATATCTTTTCACTTCCGCAATAAAGCATTGATGAAACCATTGTGTAAATAGAACAGCCGTAACCCACGCCTTTCGCTTTGATTGCCAAAACACAGGCAGGCAAGCTTTATCTTTGTATTTAAGAGCACGTGGATTCTGTGATCGGTAAACAAGTCCGGGTTTAATCATATGACCAGCTGCATTTGTACAAAATATCAAGGTAAGTTATGAATATAAGTCCGTTGAGGCATTTTTTTCCACATAAGATCAGTCTCATCGCAGTTAAAAACTTGCTTAGGATGATAATTCTTTTCTGCAATAATTTGTTTAAATTTTTCTGGAAACAGGGCAGCAGCTACATGATCAGCCGACGCAGATTCCCCTGTCATTTTTATATTTTTTAGATTAAACCGAGTTTTAAATCTATGCAGCCACCCCCTACTTGCTGTTAATGATTTTCCTTCCTCTTCAGTATAATCTTGGGTCTGCATATCTTCATATAAAACCAACGCCTTTTGTTGTAGCACTTTGCTATCGATAGGAATATGTTTTCTTGTCATATCTTCCACCCATAAATTTAAGGCATTTTCTACCTTAAGTAACACTTTATTACGTATTGTGGTTGCAACTTTTGCAGTTTGGGGTGCACTAGAAAAACTAGCTCGAATCCTATCTTTGTTTTTTAACACTTCTCGTATCGAAGATTCGTTTTTATTGGCACCTTAAGCACGTTCCAACTTGTTTAACTTATAAGAGAGCGCCAAATTCAGGGGATGACTCATATATACGACGATATATCGACAAATGCTCCTATAACTTTTATATTTATTGATATAATGCGTTTTCTGCTCATCATAGGTAAATCGCGGATGACTGAAACCGCGGATACGGAGTCAGCGGATAACGGGGTACTACTGTACAAACAATTTTTCAACATTTTAGGAAATTTGTATGTTGAGTGTTACCTGCTCCGCGCATTGTTGTCACATATAATATCCGCCTATCAACTGACAAGTCACCGTCGCATATTACTATTGCTCATTTTTTGCATAATTTTTCTCCTGCTATTTTTCTGTATTCTTCGTCTTTCACAAGTTCTTATATCTAAATCATGCCTAAACCGCTTAATAAACAGGCAAGAGAGTTAGTTTTGTCACTAATTATGTATTTTAAGGCAGAGCGCGATAACAAGGAATCTTTATTGCCGTTAAGATGTAATTACGAGAGGTAATTTATTAAGAATTGTTTTATTTCAATATATGTAGGTATATTCATTTTTAGAGAGTGTCTAATGCTTTAAATATAAATGTTAATACTATTAATAGGATTTGTATAACTCATATGACAATTATTTGCAAGATGTAAACAAGAGTAGATCTCGGTTTCCGGGTTGGAACCGCGTCGAGTTAGGCGTAGTTGCCAACGTTTCATCCATTGTTTCAAGGGACATCTTCAGGGCTGTACGTAGATGTTCATTTCGCAGTAGCTTGAAGAATGCTAAGACAGAGCAGTGTTGCCAGGTGAAAATAATTGTTTTCACTAGATGAGAACTTAAAAAATCACTAGATTGTTACCACAATTATAAATGAAACCATTACATGTCTAATTACCGGTAGTATATATAATGTGTAGTTTTAGTTTTCGTTAATAAAGAAAGAAGAGCTGTTGCAATAAAAAAAATGTAAAGCAGTAGGTAGGTATGTAAATAATTAAAGAAACACGAGAATTTCTTGATATATATTTATATATAATATATTGTAATGACTCATCCGATGACGCGAGGCGCGTCATCCCTCTGGACGTTTTCTCGACAGATTGGGAGCATTCTCAATTTTCGTATAAAATTTTTGTCTGTCCTATTACACGTCGTATAAAAATTTAGAGTACACCACTGGATAGAGGTTTAGAAATCGCCACGAGGATGTGTTTTTATTTTTTCTCTACAAGGCCAAATGTCGGTGCTACAGGTAATAGAAGAAAATGGGGTTTTCGCGTTTTTTTTTTTAAATAACGGATGTCATTTGTCACAGGTCTATTTTCTTTACGGATTTATAACAAACACAAAATTTAACAACTTTGCCAAATTTAAACCTATACTCTATCTCCAATAATAAGAGAGATCCCCATGGTGAGGGCCGAAAATGAATCAGCCTGTATATTGAAAATTATGTTATTGTAATGTTTGGACTGATTCTTTTGATCTTTACTGTATATTTCTGTGACGTAGATTATCGTGATAGTTCGTCATGTTGTCACATTATGCGCTTCGGTGTAAGTGATTTTGGGGGGTGTAATTCAGACACACATTGAACATCGGTAGATCCAGTTGATTTAAAAAATGGGTAATTAACTATTAATTTTGATTAAAATCACGTTTATTATTTTTAAATTGATTGTTGGTGATTTTATATTCATTACGGGTTTATTAACGAGCGTTTTGACTCGTTAATTTTGTTTAATGTTATACTTATCTGCCATGTGTGTTTCAAATATAGTTTTTATGATTTAAAAAATGTAAAAATTTTTTCAATGGAGACTGTGGTTAAGTAAAAATTTAAAAAAGGTATATAACCCCCTTACCACAATTATTAATAGTATCCTAAATACGTATTTCGACAACTAAGTTGTCATAATCAGTAGGTAAAAACTACTAATTAAAAAGTCGAATTAGACATGTTTGTTAATCAATTAAATTTGAAATTTCCGACTATTAAATTTACAGTGGAAAAGGAACACTATGGCAAGATACCATTTTTAGATACTTTACTGATTAGAAATAAACATAAAATAGAAATCAATATTTTCCGGAAAGAAACCAATGTTAATAGATTCATCACCGCGGATTCTAATCATAGTTATCAACATAAGACAGCTTCGTTTAATTTCTTAGTCAATGGGTTACTAAATTTCCCGTTAAGAAAAGAGAGATATGAAATAGAACTGGATTTCATTAAAAATATTGCGACATACAATAGCTTTGACATAGAAATAATCAATAAATTAATTAGAAAAACAAAAATAAAAAATACAATCCGCGAATCCACGAGTTTGATATCCCAAAGTAACCAGGAGAAAAAGTACATGTCTACCATACCACCCCGTCACGAAAAACATTAATAAAGTTGTGAAAGAAAGAGGTCTCCAGGTAGTCTTTCGGTCCGAAAACACTATCAAAAGTCTCCTAGGGAATACTAAAGATAGAATTAATTCCAATTCGAAATCAGGTATATACGAAATTAGTTGCACTGATTGTAATTTGAAATATATAGGCCAAACTAAACGACCTCTAATAACCCGTTTTAAAGAACACATATCACATACAATAGACCGGATAAATCGAATGTCGCAAACTACGCTTTGAGCACACTGCACAATGTATCGATTACAGGTTTGAAGTTGATCAAAGGAATTAATAAACCCCACGAACTTGATGCTTATGAAAGTATATTTATCGCGAAAAATAAACATATTTCCTTGAATAGCGATAAATCACCGATACCGTTCAGCTGTCTATTCTCATTTTTATTACCATAAGTGGGTCACCGTAGTTTTTAAAAATCGAAGTTAGTGCCGTCCCCCTTAGAGAGGAATGTTTGCCGTTCCTTTGTTCGACAATAAACACATGTTTAGACCTTTTTCCTTAAGTAGGTAAGTGGTTGTCTCGACCTCCCTCGTAGTTTAGATTGGCATGTTAAATTTAGTCTATACGTGGACGCGGTGTAAAGTAGTTGTGCGTAAGCGGTTCTCTTGCTTTACGGTGCCCTATGTGCGACTTTTTAATTAGTAGTTTTTACCTACTGATGATGACAACTTAGTTGTCGAAATACGTATTTAGGATACGATTAATAATTGTGGTAAGGGGGTTATATACCTTTTTTAAATAAAAAAATGCAAGTAATTTTAAAGATTTAACATTTCAATGCATTGATAATATTTTGATTGATTGTTAGAATTGTATTCATTATTGAGTATATTTAATTTTGAGATGTTTTATTGTTTGAATAGAAGGGAAAATTTTTATAGTTCTTATGAGGGATTTTTTTATTCATGTGTACGATATTTATTGAAATAAGGTTTTGGAGGGAATATTCATGTGTAGTGCGCATGATTGGTTTTCAGACACGCGTAATAGCAGTTTGTATCTGTTTGACGTTTGATTTTGAGGGTTCAGTAAACAAATGAAATTTAAAAGTTTTCCATTCTATTTAATTAGGTTAATTTTGTTCGCGAGTAATTGGAGGTTTTCATTGCGAGCGAGTCAATTATCTCGCAATCTTTTTCCTCCCGCTTCTTGTTTAATGACGCAAAATAATAGCTATCTTAATATTTGATTAAGATATAAATTTTTTTTTCTTTTTTTTTAAATAAATTCTTCTAGCAAAGTGCTTGTTTTAATGCTTGTATATTTTTTTTCTGTCCACGTTCTTAAATGAACCTGAGACGTTAGAGGACTCTATTAAAAGAAATAAGCTCTCCGTAAGGCGACCTGGACTCATTGTGGACTATCTTCAACGAGATCCAACAATACATAGCAATATGTATAATAGGCTCACAATTTCTAAATATGTATGTACTGTAGAAACACATTACTGAACAAAGGACCAGCTGGAAATGCATGTCTAGGTTTATGACACCTACTAATACTTAATTACTAACGATATTTTATTATGTATTTATTAGTTAAGAAACCGGATACAAGCATGACATTGGTACATCAATTCCCAACAGTATAGGCACTACCTGGAACCTGATTGTCGTAATGCTTTGTAACTTTATCCAATAGTCTAGAAACCACACTACTGAATTGTAATCGAGAATTGATAGCGTTAGTGATAATTTATCACTAACGCTATCACTGATAAAATCGAGAAAAAGTAAACGTAATAAAAAATAGGATATATTAAAAATAATTATAATCATTTATTTTGAATATACCTTTTATGTTTATTACAATACAATGGTTGTTTACTTAAATAAATAGAATTTTAGCAACATTTTATAATTGACGTATAAAGAAATACACGATATACTTATTCTATAATATAAGTAGTGTGGAGTAGCACGAAAAACTTACAACAACATTTAAGTAAAAACGATTCAGGTATAAAGGCTTTTCTGGACTAGGACAAAAAATTTAACTTACTAGCAATTTTATTATAAAAATAGAGAAATGCAACTTTATAAAAGGTTATACAGCATATGTCTAATTCAAAACATAATTTATGTTCTAGGGCATAATAACAAACAAGTGGTAACACATCATGAGATTACAAATAAACAAAATTTATACATTCACTTGTTCTGGAAAGAAAAAGAACAATACTATTATGACACAACTTATTCATACTATAATATATTCAAGGCAACTATTATATATTGTAGGAATTATCAGGTACTGATTTTAATGGAATTAATTACAAATATGATAGGATCTAAGGAGATGTTGAAGCATTATACAACTATCGTCATGCTATTTTAAACAAAAAACATTTCCATTTGATGTAGGAATATTCTACTAGAAATTAGAGAAAAAATTAATATAGCAAATATTTTTTTAATTACTACAAAATTTGAAAATTTAAATATTTTTTTATGATAAACTTTATTCCTCTTTGCAGTTTTAAGTACTAAATTTTCATAGTTTAGGAAAAAGAAAAGTGTTCATTAATCACAAGGATACTATAACTATGAAACAATAGCAGCTTATTTTGAAAATATCTTAACTAAAATTCCTTTTGGGTAAAAGTTTAATAAAATTTCGTTAAGTAAATTGCTAGCAATGGATTAATCTGTAAAACATAGTATAGAATGTAAAAATATTACTTTTCTATGCTTTCTAACAATAAAAATCTGCAAAAATAATATTTCATCGCTAAAAAATTGTGTATGTTACGTGACATATTTAATATGAAAAAACAAATATGAACAGATAAATAAATAAAACATTAACAATATTAATATGAGAATATGTTTAAGGTAGAACATACATTTGATATGAAAATATTACGATTGGTATACAATAAAGACTTATTTTACCATCATCACTGGAACTTAAAGTATTAGACTACACAAATAAAGTGGAAAACAGATTGGCCAAACAAGTCAAAAAAAAACAGGCATATGGAAGAAATTTCGACGGCCCATGCAAAATTAATCTATTAGCACTAATCATCGTTTATATGTTAATAATATAATATTTAAATATGATGTTAATGATTTGCTTGAATAAATATTAAATGTGCAGTAAATTTCTTTATAGTTTATAAATTGCTTATTTCATTGTGATAAGACTTAATAACTATGATAGATAGTTGCTCATGAATAACAATAAAGAATCTTAAACAAATTTTGTAAAAATTATGCCAATGCTTACGTAAGAATAGGAGGGGTAAAAGCTTTACTTACTTTTGCTGTCGGGGGGGGGGTTAAAAATTACTAAAATTCTGCTTTCGTAATACTTGAACGACCCCATATGCCAAACAGTATTACAGAGTGAAAAAAGGATGCTTGGAATATCAAAAATTATATTTTATTTAATTATACATATTTTGAGTGAAGTCCATCATTGCAAGTTTTCAATTAAAAAAATAGCTTTGTTTCTAGTGTTTTTGAAGCTTAAGAGAGCCGAAGATAAATAACGTAGAATATGTTTTACAGAGGATAGATTAAAACTAGTAATATATGAAATAAAACATGCTAGCGAATATAAACAAAGTACCATGTCCGTCATATAAAATGCGTACACTTGAATTTTATCGGTGTAAATTAACTTACCCATAACTTGTCAAATTTGACATAAATCTGTAATAGCAACACTATTATAATCACATATATATAGATGTGTAGCTTGATAGGCGATCCGTGTATAATTTTGCGGGGTAAGCTATTTGAACGTGAGGGGACGGAAATTATTTATGCAACTTAAACACCACAAGGTGTGCATTTAGAAGTTGTTTTGGGATTGTAATTTCATATGTTAACGGAAAATTTAATGTTTGCTATCTTGGTATTCGCCGTATTTAAATTTTGTGATCTTGTGCTCGTGTTATATGATATAAACTTTCGTTGGATTTATTGTTTCTGTGTAAGTAGGATAATAGTGTAGTTTTACAATTTTTTTTGATATTATTAGTTGTTGATTTTTTAGATTAATATTAACTGAATAGTGTCATATTCTGAAATGTCAAACTATACAATTTTTGAAAATACTATTGTATTTCTTTAACTTCATCTAGCATAAGAGTTGGTATAGATTCTAAATATATTTTTATACGAATTATGTTTGTTTGTAATTTCCATTTGAATTTATATTTTATGATTTTCAAGATATTCAACAAGGTGGAAAAGAATTAGATAGGGTGTGGAGAAAAAGAATGTTTCGGTCGAATAAATTCTGCATTGATTATGACTAATAAATTTATGTAATGGGTTCTAAATTACATATATTGAGTGCAATACAGAAGTTAATCGAATGAAATATTATTTTTCCTTCATACATAAAATTTGAATAAACCCAATAGTAATTTAACTACAGCTATGTTGGTTGCATACATAATTATCCCCTTTCCCCGCACGGTGGCCAGTCCACAAGCTATACATAGGGATCTATTTTACTATTAATTTACACATCTATATTATTACTGATCTGTGATTTTAATACAACGATCATAACGATGCCTAGACATTTAATAATATATTAAAAAAACAAGTTTTATAAGACACGTTTTAAAGTACGAATTCAAGTCTAAAAAAGGAGTGGCGAAGCCACGAGTTTATTAATGAATGAGTGTTTTAATGTCTAATGAAACGTGTTTTTATGCTATTTTTTTGCAATTAGCTTTGTTAATGTAATTTTTAAACGAGAAAGAATTTGATAATTTAGCGAAATTTTATGGTGGTTAGTAACGTGGGTGTATGTTTAGAATAAAATTCAAATTTTTTAATTTAGTTACCTATGGTTGACTTAAATTAACTAAAATCAAAGAATGTTAGTTTTAAAATATTTGTTATTGTCTTGTAAATGTAATTACCGTATAATAAAATGTTTAATAATTGTCAGTTTAATCATAACCTTAAATTATCACTATAACTACTGACTTATAGACGTAGTGTGGTTATCTTAAAACTGAATCCGCTAAATGTTCCATGCTTTAATGATTTATAAAAGCACTCATTTTGAGTGCTTTAATATGTCTCTTAGCAACGCTAATTGCAAAAATAACATTTTGAAATTACGAATAATTTCCAAAATTGAAGATGGTTGGTCCATAAGATTATCCGAAGAATACAATTTAAACAAAGGTACTGTTTCGCGAATCAAAAATGAATTTACAGTAGATAGGAAAAGGTGAACTGGAAGACCAGTTGTTACCACAAGTAATGAAGATACAAATTTAATTAATTACTTAAGACACGTTAGAACAGCAAGTATTGAAACCAATTTTTCTGCGTTCGCATCAACGTGTTTAAGGCGAATTCGCAAAACAGATTTAAGGAATCACGCGGCAGCGAAGAAATATAAGCTTACTGAAGAAAACAACAATGTCAAATTATTTTCGCTCTTAATCATTTATTTAAAGACGTAAAACATTTTTGGGATAGAGTAAGTCTTTTCTGACGAAAAAGTATTTAAATCATGTAGTGACGGTTATATTTATGTATATAGACCGCCTCGATAGAAATACCAAGAACATTACACTGTCGATAATGATACGTCTGGAAGATTCGGAGTAAATGTATGGACATGGATGAATAGAAGAGGTGTAGGAATCTGTCGGAACATAGACGGGAGATTTAATTCAATTAACTACGTAGACATTTTAAACATAAATAATGTAATGCGGCCGTCTGTCAGTTAAATTCTCCCAAATAATAGTTTTATTTTTCACCACGATAATAATTGCTCGGTACATACTGCCCATATTGTAAATAATTTTATAATCGAAAATAATATTGAAATATTTCCGTGGCATGCAAAGAGTCCAAATTTAAATCCCTTAGAAAACACATGGGGGTTAGTGGTTAAAATGATCCGTAACCTTAATATTGTTCCACGTAATAAAGAACACCTATGGGCGCTCATTGAAGAAACATGGGAAAATCTAGCTGAAAATCTAAATTTAATTAACTTTATTTCGAGAAGATTGCAACTAATCATAAACAAAAATGGAGAAATGTCTAAATACTATTTTTATGCAATTATTAAAGTATTCTTATAGTTAAAAATAAAATAATGTTTGTTATTTTAGTTGTTATAGTTTTCGTTTCTCATTCTATAATCATCGTATTCAAAAAGACCAACTTACATAACTAAAAAAACTCTTATGAGCACAAGAGTTGTACGCATTTTATATGACGCGCACTGCACCTGAATTACATTTCAGGAGGGGCAAACTAATATTAAGTAATGTAAAAAACTTACTCTCGGGAATGAAAGGACAAAATGAACTTCCTATTGTTTCTATGTTAATTGTTAGAAAGTGATATTAAACTCGTAAACATCATGTATTTTAAACAATTTTTCTAATTTAATTAAGTATAAAATTCCACTATATTGAAAGTAACTGCTTATATAATATTCTAATTTTTCAAATATTTGTAATTTATTAATTTCAGTCCTGATTCCAAGCCTAAAAATAATAAATTAATATGAAAGGAATAATATACTATTTGTTTAACAATATATACATCTATTTTTAAACAATTGTCATTTACATTAAATTTCAGATGTTTTAGATCTTCATACATATATGTATATGAAGGTGGTCAGCATATGACATCGAAATGGACAGAAGTGAAGAAATGATTTGAGCATAAATTACGATACATGTGACACGAAAATATAGATCATAGTAGTTTCTGTACATTTTAAACACCTTTTGTAAGATACAAAACGAAATAAACAATCTTTTTATTTTCATCTTCTTATATGCTAATCTCTAAGCTATAATATATCCTGATATTTATAAAATTCATTTTATATCATCAAATTTTAAGATGTTTTAAGACACGTTCTGCTTATATTTTCAAAAACTTCCAGGTAATTAATAGCATTTTTAAAACTATACACTCC
This sequence comes from Melolontha melolontha, assembly GCA_935421215.2. Lineage (NCBI taxonomy): Eukaryota > Metazoa > Arthropoda > Insecta > Coleoptera > Scarabaeidae > Melolontha > Melolontha melolontha. The sequence continues at coordinate 42,182,501 of OW285238.1, forward strand.
CATTTATAGAATATTTTTTAATTTTTTATAAAAGTATGCAAAATATACGAAAGTACATACAGTATACCTCAGAAAAGATCAGTAAAAAATTAAGTATATTTTTGTGGATGAATATAAAGAACAAATTGTAATAGTAATCCGTTTAATTTTTTTATCGTTTCTAAACTTCGTTGCAGATAATGGTACGGATAAAATATATTACTTCACATATGTAAGGCACACAACAAATTTAATTGCTATAAACAATATTACACACAAACATCTATAAGTTAGTCTAGATTGAGGTTTCGGTAATCAACGCGTTTCGCCGTGATAATTATGTTATTTTCTCTTGCCAGACTAAATACCACACGTCTCAAATGATATATATTCTGGTCAATTATTTTGTCACTGTTATAGCATGACATAATTTGTCGGTGATCACTGATGAGTAGTAGAGTGCGAAAATTCAGTCAGCGCTTCATAAGGCGTACAGATGTATGTATGTAACGCAATGTACATTTCGTTCAGATGTGTTTACCTGTATTACAGTATTTTATGCGTTGTATAGAAGTATGTCGCTGCTTAAAAGGGTAAGTGTTTCACGTTTCATAAATTAGATATAATTTTTTATTTTATTTAGCTACTATCAAGCGTATGCCTCTGATGGGCAGACCATATTTCGCACTCTACTGATGAGTAAAGATCGGCACTTAGGTAGGCAAACAGCGGTGTAAGTGCGTTGGGTTTATTGAAATAAAACTGACGAGTTATTTAGAAAAAAATGCTTTCAGTTCGGGTATTCGTAAATACGTCTATAAACAACTTGACACTATGATAGCTGTTCACGTATTCAAGTACTACATACACATAGCAGTAAAGTGAGTCTTTCGAGCCTATCGCTGGTCCACGCCTCGTATAAGTTGACCGAGAATGTCGGTCTTTACGGATAAGTTTATAACGATTAACCTGTCAACGATAAAAAGCTTTAGTATCCAAATTTATAGAAGAACTTTTATTAAAGTACGGAATGAAAACTATTAGAAAAACAGAATTACAAGAAAACTATGGACATAAATTACAAAATGATAAATATAAAAAGATGTTTTTGCATATTTTAACATTGGGATTTTTGTAAGCTTAACAGAAATTATATAATTAATAAACAAAATAATACTAATTATTATAGATACCGCAATAAATAAAATTACAGCCATTAGAATAGTATAACCACAGATAAGTTCCCTGCAGATGGCCGATGTCCTACAAAAACGTAAAATCACGCAGGTTGTATGCATGCTATGCGTTTTATTACAAATTTTAAGATATATAGAGCTCTGCGGGAACAAGTGAGGAAAGGGAACATATCGTTATGCTACATGATTGGTGGGCACACTCTGTGCGCATCGTAAGATTCCATTTCGACTAAAACGCCGTGCCAGGTTTCGTATTCTCTTCAGCTATCTGTTATAACTTATCTGTAGTACAACCCATATCATAGTCTGAAAGTTAAAGCTTTACACGGTCAAAGAAATTAATGAATTTTGTGATCTTGAATTTATTCATACGTGTAATACTCGTGAGTTTATTGACAACAATAAATTCATGAAGAAATTCCCGAATTAGAACCAGCTCTAATTTTTCATCAAGTTTTTTGGGAATTCTGGTTACATTTTGGTTTAAAAGTTATTGCCAACTTTGGCGTCATCAAGTGACGTCAATGTGAAACTCATAACTGTTGTAGCTTTTAGAAGTTGTCGTTTACATAGATGAAAAATCTAAAAAGGTATGTCAAATGAATCTAATTTGCGAACAAATATGCTTACAAACAATATGAATTTGCAAAGTATTTATGAGTACAAACACAAAGAACAACACTATTTTATGGTTGGCATTAACTGAATAACTTCAATAAAATATTTGATCGTGTAATACAAGGATGAATTTTCAATAAATTCATGAACTTCATGAAGATATTCATGAACTTCATGAAGATATTCATGAACTTCATGAAGATATTCATGAATTTCTTTGACTGTGTAAAGTCACTTTAACATTGGGTTATAGCATGGATGAGAAAAAATGAACTAGCTAAGACGATAGTTGAAAACAAAAAATTGAATGAAAAAAGCATTTACCAAGACAAATTTATGAAACAAGAATTAATAAATTCAGCGATAAAAATTAAATGTACAAAAAGAAAACGTATTCTCGCCAACTGAAGAATCTTGCATAGAATAAACTGTATCTGAATCACAGGACTGAACGTTTAATTCCAAAATTATATTCTCTAAATCATATTTAGTCATGAAGGCGAAGTTAAATATGTTTAAAAGGTATATTTTTCATAATTCGTAAAAGTTTGCCAAAAACTGACGAAACATTAACTTTTGCACTTGTAACTTTAAATACTTAAAGTATAGCAAGCGCCAGATAAGTTGGCGAGCGGAGGGGTAAGTTCGCACAGGATTAGAAGTATTGGGGAGATTTGTATTTAGTTTTACATCAATTTGCAAGATACCTTAGGTGGCGTAAACTACACATCTATCACTTAATAAATTAATAATTTATTATAGTAAAATATATAACGTGGACGTTTATAGAAATGGCTTCTGCGCACCCCCTCCTCCCGCCATCTAATTTGGCGCTTGCTATACTTAAGTAAATATTACATTTAATAACTTCTGATCTCCTATTCAGAAGTAACTCCTAAAAGAAATTCCTTAAAGCGTAACATACAATTTTGCATTGAATAAATGTGTTTGTCTTTTACATAAACATTCGTCAAGAACAATTAAGTTGTGCATTTCATATTTGTCTGAATTTTCATGATATAAAAATTGCGACGCTCGACACCAACTGAGCACATTTTGTACAGGAAAATCGTATGCATGAAAGAACAAAAGAAGGATAAACTCATGAGCATCAATTTATTGTGAAACCACTTTTATTATTGCCAACTGATAAACAAAAACATGTTCAAATCAGTCAAGGTAGTCTTATCGATGGATCAAATGAATTTTTAAAAATTGTTGAGTATTGGATTATGATGATATCGAAATAAAAGCGTAGAATATATCGGAATGGGAAAATTACTCAGGCCGCAACACAGATAAATCAGTCAAATATGAAAGTAATGGTAAAGGATTCTTTTTGAGGGTGTGTGAGGAACTTGGATCGACCGCGAACAGATAAAGTTTGGGCTACGTCAGTACTGACGAGTTTTTGAATAAGTTTAATACGATTACTGTACGCCAGCAGTTCTATTCAAACTCCCATCTAAATGATACTTATTTTGATGTGATAGGAAATCAATGAAATGTTATTAAGGAATCTGAAGGCTATTCCGCAAAACGTGTACAGGAACGAATTCCAATAGCGAAAGATACACAGAAAATGCTTTAGAACGATTAAGAGAAATTAATTTTTATAAAAATATATTGTGTTATATTAGATAAAATTATACAAGCCTAAATGTATGTGCAAAACGTTTAAGTTTTGCAATTTCTGCCGAGACTTAAATATGACAAGGCATGAGATATATATGCACTAAAGTTCTTTTTGATATTCATTCTAACATATCAAATTTTCACTGATCATTTCTAAAATATATGCATATTAGTTCACTTTAGTCTCTGATATATTACAATAATGTCTTGTTTTTTTATTACAAAATAATGTACCTTATTTTCCTAATATTGTTAAACACTAAATTATCATCCACTCTGTCGTCAATCTAGAAAAAGCAAAAAATTGTTTATTTGTTTTTGCTTAATACGAACCTTACAAATAATATAATAACGTATTAAGGTTTTCTGATGGAATTCTGCCAATATGCTGGCCTACCAAATAGGCTAATTTGTGAGCATACTGACAAGGTGCGGGCACTCTTATTGTACCTGACCAATTATAATACAAATGACATAATTTGTAAGCGAGTTTTTGCAAATGATCAGGTTTAATTGCCGCTGTGTTCGACACAATTATGTAATGCGTGGGCGTAACTGTTCCTTGCCCGACACTTTGTGGCACTAAGTAAAAGTCATACAAGTGTCTTTTAGTTACAACATCATCAACTATCGTACCTGGCCGGGGATTTTCAAGTCCTCCTCTTCCGGAGGCGAAAATTCTCGTAGTGATCCTTTTTTGAACGACGACAAAACATAATTTAGTATCAAGTTCGAACTCTTTGAGAGTGTCTTCGAACTGGGGCACTTCTAAATCCTTACAATGCGATATTTGTCCTTCACCGACTCCATCTCTGAACACGATAACTTTGTCCGGATAACTTCCGTAATATTCCCGGTACTTTTCCAATGATTTGATAAAACATATTTTTAAATAACTAGATATCTCTGTGTTCTGTAACGTCACCATACTGTGCCACCTCGAATATGAATCATTCAGATTCGACACAAACCCGCACACGGATTGTTTGCTACCGGTGGCACTATGATAAACGTCAATTCCCACTACCATCCATGATTTGCAGGGTATGTGTAATGTCCATAAAGCTCCTCCCATTTTACAAATGATTTGTAATGCTATTTTTAATGTAATGGCTCGAATGCGCTTCGGATTATTCAACGTCCTGCTTAATATGCACTGCGATGGTATCGGTAACTGTACGCAGACTATTTTTTTAACAGCCGAATATAAATCTTGTCGTGCGGTTGGGAAAATAAAAACGATTACCTGAAATTAATAAAAAATGAATTATTTTGGGTTGAATGCAAAGAACTCATCAAAAAAATGCTTTGAACTTGCGAGGGTATTTAAATTTGAATAAAAAAAAGGTTCTTGAACACGTACAGTGTGATTTTATATGATTGAGGGTAGTTCAAATTTGCCGCTGTACTAAATTGTTGAAATGTTAGCCACACTGCACATGTTTCTGTTATTTTGTGTTCAGTGGCGGATGGAATTCAATGACAACTGTTTTATTGTTAGATATGAAAAATATCTTATGTTCTAATTTTAATAGTAGAACTAATTTCATTAAAAAGATTATAACAGGATATAAATAATAACAATAATAAAATAACAATAAAATTGTAATTTCAGTTAATTAAAGCAGTTACATAATTCAATCAGTTGGATATATTTATAATAATATAGACTTAACAATAACGGAATAATACCACTACTTCTTCAAAAATTTTTCACAGCAAATGTTCGAAATGTCCACCATTATTGGCATCTAAACATAAATTTACTTTTTTTCACATTTTCAAATATTCGTTCCGAGTGTTGGTTAATTAATCTTATCTATTTCATTTGTGACAGCTTCTTATAGTTCTTCTAAAGTATGAAATCAATTTTGAAAAAGTTTTTAAATAACCAAATAGACAGAAATCTAATGTTGTTAAATCGGGTGAACGTGACGGCCAACAATCCTTACTAATTAGTTTATATTAAAATATCATCGGAGATATTCTAAAGTATTATTAGCAACAGGAGCTAGTGCTTCGTCTTGTTGGAAATATCCCCTTTGTAATTCATCGTTATGTAATTGATCTGTAAAAATCTGCAATATATCAATTCGATATCGTTTTCTAGTGATGATGTCATTCAAAAATATTGGACCTATAAGTCAACGTCTTGATATTGCTACCCCAAACACTAATTTTCAGTGGATGCAAAGTGGATTCTACAAAATTATGTGGATATTCAGTTCACATTCTGTAATTTTGGCTATGGATGTACCTCAATAAATGAAACCAAGCCTCTTCTAACATAAATGTAACATTTAGAATATCATCATTACTTAAGTTTTCGTTAAACCACTGGCAGTATTGACCGCTTCTTTCATAATCAACATCCAATAATTACTGTGTAAGAGTTGCTGTAACAAAGCTTTTTTAATAGAGCTATAATATAAACCCAAAAAGTGAATAAAAATTGTAATGAAAATAGTAATGTTAATTAAATGTACATACCTGTTTGGGCAGCTTAATTTTTGAATAGATTTGCTGGGACTTGTTTCAATGCGTTGTCTAACACCATCAACATCCTCCGCTAAAACTGCTTTTGCTTTGTAAATACTATTTTTATCTTCAATTCGATGCACAATCCGGTCACGAAGTTGTCAAACACATTGTATGATACGATATTGCGGATAATTTTCATTAAATTGCTACAAACGGGATCTTAACGAATATAACCATTCACCGTTTTCCACATGAATGCCACTATAGTAATGCGCTTTAAAACAAAAGCACGCTCAGTCCTAAAAGTCATATTGCTTTAAAAATAATGGCAATTACTTTTATTGATTTCAACTTCAAATCAATAAAAAGTTGAATCAATACTTTTTATTGATTTATTGATTTCAACTTTTTATTGAACTTACCTAAGTAATAATGAAATATATCAAATAGTTGTTCTGAAAAGAACAGTTTTTTTTATATAAAACGGAACCAATAAAAACAAAAATTTAAAACACTGGAAGTCCCCTTCAAAATGCGAAATGCAATAAAACACGCGGCGAGAATTTAGAACTATGGTGTTTTTCCGGTTCTAGCTCGACTAGGCTGACTAAAATAAGTACTTGGAGGTAAAAATAAAATTCTGAGGTAATAATAGGCGGTCGTTACCTAGCGCTAGCCACGTTACTATCCTAGTGTACCGAACGGCTCAAGTTGTAACAAGTTTACCATGTTACTACCCCAAGGGCCTGCAAAGCTAGTTACTGGGACTTATGTCCATCGACAAGTGTCGTCTGCACTCTGCATCGGTCTATAGCATTATACAAGATGTCCCGTATCGTTATGTTTAAATTTTAGGAGTGTAAAGTAGACTTCATTTCAAGTAACAAAAACGCAAAACTTGTATGTATATCCATTTTTATTTGTTTCAAAGTTACAGATCTATGAATGTGATTGTCAGATCTTGAAAAAAAATGTAATCCTGAAGTCAATAAAAACTGATTTTATTTAAAAAAGTTCAATTAATAATATTTTCGAAATGTCCACCTTCTTGTTGCAGGCTTGTGCCCGTAGGCCAACAGAAGAAGTATTTATCCGAATTTCATACTTGCTTTGTCGGATTTGCTCGGCAGCCAGGTGAATACGATCCAACAACTCTTCTCTTGTGTTCGAAACTTGCGCGTAGACTAAATTTTTCATGTACCCCCATAAATAAAAGTCAAGGGGATTAAGATCGGGTGACCTTGGTGGCCATGCAACAGGACCACCTCGACCAATCCATCTTGGATAATTGACGTTAACCCAATTTCGGACAGCAATTCCGAAATGTGGTGGTGCCCCCATCCATGTGAAACCACATGTCTCGTCGAATATTCAGTGGGAGATCCTCTAAAAGACCTGGCAGTTCGTCAATAAGAAATTGAAGGTAATTGTCCGCATTTAACCTCCCAGGAAGAACGACAGGAACAATCAACAAGTCATCGACTAGGGCCACCCAAACGTTAATAGAAAATTCATGTTGAAATTTAGATAGGCGTATAGCTTTGGGATTTTCTGATGACCACCTGTGCAGGTTTCTCAGATTTGTAACACCACTTCTCGTGAACATAGGTTCATCTGTCCAAAGGACTGTTCTGCAGAAATTAAAATGAAGCCGTGACTATCATAATATCCAGGTAGAATAAACTAGACGAGCATAGTGGTCTGCTTCAAGCAATCCGTGTCCCCTGCGATAGTGATATGGATATAAGTCCTCACGTTTTAAAATTCGCCAAACTGTCGTTCGTGGTATTCCTAGTTGTCTAGCGATTCGACGTACACTGAGAGTTGAATCGCTTGTAACAATAGCTACTGCTTCTTCCTCTAAGTCTGCTGGCAAATTTACTCCTCCGTCGAAAAGATAATCACGCAGTCCGCATTCCCGAAATTGTCTGTGTACTTCCAGAAACGTTCTGTAATGAGGAATGCGCCTATGAGGAAACCAATGTCGGTATTCAATAACTGCTTGGCGTGCACTGCCGTTGCAGTAGCCATACTCAAAATGCATGTCCGCATACTCTTGAGAAGAAAATCGGTAAGGCATTTTGAATAAAGAAAACGTGTCCACTCACTAATAGGCTGTTGAATGAACTGATACGTAATGTAATCCTTTATTAAAAAATGCAATGTTAACAATCATCTGAAAATTTGTTTATTGTATAATATTCATGGTTCAGCACTTACGAAGTAAGTAACAACCTTCTTTGTCATAAATCAATTTCCAGTACTCTTTTTTGTAGATCTCCAAGAAATTACTGTATGCACTACGACACGTGTTTATTTATTTTAGGATAACATTTTGTTATGCGACGTTAACAATCACATGCCTGTTATTGAATCGTATAACTTTTTTTAAATAAAATCATTTTGTATTGACTTAAGGATTACGTTTTTTTTCATGTTCTGACAATCACATTCATAGATCTGTAACTTTGAAACAAATAAAAATGGATATGCAAGTTTTGCGTTTTTGTTACTTGAAATGAAGTACTTTACACTCCAAAAATTTGAACATAACGATACGGGACACTTGTATATGTACATATTTAACCTCCTTGTTCACTTCCTTGATTACAACATCCATTACTATCGTAAAGAGGGTAGGGCTCAGCACATCACCTTGTCTCAGACCTCCTTTATCTTCAAAATGTCGTGACACCATATTAGCTGTTTTAACATATATCCTATTATTTTTAAATACTGTTATCCGAAGCCTTTTTCAATTTTAACACCGAACACTTCTCTTTATAACAGTTAATCTTAGTTGGATATAAAAAGTACTATATTTATTTAAGTATTAACACCTGCAAACCTTTTGCGCACATTTTCGCGTGCGCAATGAGCTAAACAAGTGTATTATATTGGGTAAATATGCACCTCCCTTTTAACATATATTTTACGGCATCGGTCGCTATTAAGAATACTTATTTACTTACACCGGTCTTTCTGAAAGATATTGTGATACTAAGGGTTTTATAAACTGTGTTTGCAATGACATTAAATTTTGTTGGAATAATAGGGTATAATGCTCCCAACTATTACATTGATTACTGATCGCCCTACGAAATTGAATGTTTCGTCAACGGAGACCCACACTCACTTCGAGTTTTGTTTTAACAAAATTAATTTTGCTTAATAAACGGACTTTATTAGTCTGTAATTTCGTCAAGAATTGATTTTAGACAGAAGTTGCACAATTGTTTCTTAAACGATATTAGTTTCGCATGCAGTCTTATGAAGTTTTTTATTATATGACTTTCAGCATAAAAATATGTTTAAGTCACCCTCTATCAAAGGGCAGCATTTTGCTGTGCTATACTGTGCTGTGATGTTTTAAAAACAAATACACCAACGCTGCATAAGAAACTAAATGTGCTAGAAGTTCTACAGAACAACAGTGTTATTTTCGGAAATCCACATTGGCTTACAAAACGAAGGTGTACAAAGCTTTCGATAAGGGACGACGACATGTATATGAATGATGAAGTGAATGCTGTAACCATTATTGAAAAGGAATCTACACCATTTTAGTTTTTTTTAGGCATTAATCACTCCATTCGAACTATCAACATAAGAGATATTCTACGACTTCCACATCGTTAGTTATCAATTGTACACAACATCGGTTATTTTGAAAAATATTTTGTATCAACTGTAAATAAATAGTTGCCATTAATTATTAAAGTTATAATCCGCGTATATTATGTGTAGATGCTGGCAGATCTGGAAACAATCTCAGGAAATTAAATTTTTCTAAAATTATTTTATGACTGAAAAAAACTCATTTGATGCATATATGCTGACTATCATGCTTTGCAAATCTCAACAATATTGACAAATAAAATGACGTAAATAAAAGCTCAGGAACTCTACTAACCTTGACATTGTCATTAAGAACTTGATTGCAAGCGGCGACGTATGTACTAGTCTTATCGTTTGATAAGGAATGCATATGGGGTTTGTTTACTCTTACCCCCAAACTTCCTCCTAATCGCACCATGTTCTGTGCAAGTTCTTGGGCAACTCTACAAAAGAAGTGTATTATTAATTTATACATAAAAATATCAAATGTGTTTTAAATATTTTGACAGCCTTAGTCGTTTTCTGAAGACAGCCAACAATTAAAACTATAACAAAAATTGATTACATCATACTTTTATGACTATCTAATTTCTAATCTTGATAGCGTGATTTTACATTATGTTAATTATTGAATTCACGTGTTAGGAAGTTATTCAACTGGAGAAATGGATTTATCATATGTTAAAAACAGCTGCGCTGCTATTATGAGGCACACTGTTTTCCCTGCAATTTTAAGACCTGTAATAGTAATTACAATCTTAAAAAAAGATCAATGTCACTGTTAACTGTGACGTTTACTTACTGACCATAGTATTTGCAGTAGTTATACAATTTATGTATACTTCTAAATTTAAAAAATGGTTGGAAAGGGCATTTAAGTATGTGTCGGTATGCGTAGGTTTGCGATAAAAACAATGTCCTAATGAATCATCAGAATAATGCTTCACTAAAACATCCAGAAAAGGAAGGCAACCTTCCAACTCAACCTCTGTGTTGGGAATCAAGGAACTTAAGGAATCACGTTCATGTTGTTACACTTCGCGTATATTAAATAAATTAGTTTCATTAAATCATCGCTTTTTCTTTTGTACGCGTAATGTTTTTCAAATACTCTGTATACAACCCTCCCGTCGCATTCCTAAAGAGAAAGTTCGGTTGACACAAGCATCAGGTTAACCGTAATTCTAGGAAAAGCTACCCACCCTCTAAGTTTACGCTCGAAAATGCTCCTTTTTTTAGAAGCCTAATGAGTTAGCGTTGGTTTTATTCATCAAGAGATTACTCGCCTTCTAATTAATATTCAGCTATAAGCGAGGTACGATTCTTTAGGATGATCTAACCCCATTCTTCTGTCAAAATCTCATACATCTAACTTATAGCTGAAGCGAGATCATTAATAGTTTGTCTAGAGTTATTTCTTTTATTTTGCCGCCGTTTTCAATAACTTGATAGTTTAGGCGTTATCAGCCTAGATTTCAAACGACACCTGTAGTTTCAAGTACATAGGTTATTGTAAATCATCTAGACCCATTTTCAGGTAACCTACGTCTACCTGCCATTAGTAATAATTGTAGTTTACCTGGCCATTCTAACTTCGTTATGCACGCCTCGAATTACATGCTGTGAGGTATCATTCTAACCCGCTTTCTATGACGAACCTCGCGGATATATTCATTTTTATCGATACCGCGAGCGTATCGCGGATTTTATTAATTCTGACTCTGTCTGCAGCCTCCCATTGGTTCACGGTTTCCGTAGAGATTCACTCCCCGCACGGTCGTATATAAGCGCCGGTTTCCGCGGATACGCTCTCGCTCTTCTTAGTTTCTTCGACCTCACGTGTTCATTCAACACTCTCGACGCTTTCGTGGCCATCCACGGAAAGCCAACAACAGCAATTACAAGCTAAGTACACTTTACTTACTTTAATTATTTTCTTTTTTCTTTCATTATTTATTAATCATTATTATCATTAAATAACTCATACAGAGGTGAGTTTTCACTAGAATTTAACGTGTTTGTGTAAATTAACTTTAACCGGAAGTTAACTCTGCACGTGGCGTATTATAATTGTTATTTGTTTTTATATTTATGGTGTAGTGTTTAATATCGTTTGTTATTATTAAATAAAGCGCTTTAAGGACACCTCTGCTCTTTTATTATTCATTTATTTCATACTAATTTTATTACACCTGTATTATACAATTTTAGCAACGACGCCTTGTGTTTCGTGCATCGATCACCATTTACCAAAAATTTGTTATCATTTATTGAAGCGCTAAACCTAGCCGGGATTTCAACATACCAAGTGCGACAATGTAGTCAGATAACGAAGATGTCATCATTGCATTTAAGGAATTTTTTGTTCGAACGCCTCCATAAACAACCCCCCATTGGCGAAAACAGAAGGGATGAATCCTTCTTGGCTGCACCAGACACTTACTCGTGGTAACAATCACGGAATTAGAAATAGGTAGACGTTAGTTTGCATTACCGTTTACGCTAGAGCACGACCATTTTTTTTTTGGAGGCGTACTTTAGGAACGGTGAACGTGAAGCTGACGGACAATGGACGTATTCAGTGACCCATTGTGCAAACAAATTTGTCGAACGATACCTCGATTTAGGGATCGCCTATGAAAATTTAACGCGGCATATTCCCCGGATTGTAACCCGCTTTCGATCAACTGGAAGCGTTTGTAGGGGCAAATCATCGGGTCGTCCATCTGTTATGACGGAAGATGTTGCAGAAGATGTACGTACACGCTTGGAACGCAGTCCTACGAAACCACTACGGCAACTTGCGCAACAAACAGGTAAACATATTATGCATTAAAATGTTTGTGTATAATTTATCAATCATTACTTATAGGTTTGTCGTATGGAACAACACGTAGTATTGTTAAACAGAAATTGCATTGCCATCCGTACACGGTATCTGTTGTGCAAGAGTTGCTCCCGCCCGATTTTGAGAAACGTGTTGAGTACTGTCAATGGTTTAATTTAAGACACGATGCTGTGTGCTGTGTGTCCATGCATATACAGATACAAATTTGTTTTTATACAGATTTGTATTATTTTGTACACGATGCTATATTGGATATAACTTTCTTTTCAGATGAAGCGTTGTTTCATTTAAGTGGTTATGTAAATTCACAGAATTTTAGGATGTGGTCGACTGAGAACCCGCATTTATTTCATGAAACACAATTACATCCTATAAAAATAGGAGTATGAATGGCAATGTGTAGAAGACAAATCATTGGCCCTATTTCCTTTGAAGAAAGTTACTGCAGTACGATATCGTAATATCCTCGAAGAATTTGTAAATGTGTTGCATGATGATGAATTGAGAGCAGGGTATTTTCGAAATGACAATACTAGTGCTCACACAGCTTACGAAACAAGGGAATACATTCAACAATTTTATGATAATCATGTTATTGGTTTAGGTAGATGGCCTGCTAGATCACCGGATTTAACTCCACTGGATTACTTTTTATTCGGTCACTTAAAAAACATTATATATCGGAATCCATTCCATACATTGGAGGAATTGAAGGAAGCAACAAGAGCAGCAGTGGATAATGTAACCATTGAACAATTTATAAATGTGTTCGATAATATGGAAAGAAGAGTGGATGCTTGTTTAAATAACAATGGAACTCAATTCGAACAAGAACTTTGAAGTGCGTGATGCGTTTACGTTACCTGTGCTTTGATAAATACTTCGTGTAAAATGTTTTAAAATTAATAAGTTAATAATTATGTAGTGAACAGTATATTCCATATCTTTCTATAATTAGATGTACAATACAGTAGGTACAGACTTGTAATTATGTTTGTATCAATTTTTTTAATGTATATGCTGCCTTGTATTTACATTTGTAACAAAATAAACTAAAATAAATCCTTAATTTATTTATATATTTCATGAAAAACAAATTTATGCTATGAGCATTCACATATCTGCACGTTTTATAGTGAAACATAATTTGCTAGTATGGTAAATTAAAATATAAAATAGTGTAACCTATAATTCTAAATTTAGTTATGCTTGATCACATTCATTACTAAAGTGTCTGGTAGGTTGACAACTGTCTATATTAATGACAAAATATAAAAACATTCTATGCCTATGGATAACCGCGCGTCAAAATGGAAGTAAATATTGACACTTGATTAGCGGAAAGTTGTGTAGGATCAGGACAACCATTTTTGCTCTCTCTGTACATGGTAAAGATTCAGTGATGGCTTAGAGATGTTTTGTAATCGGAACATCAGTCGAATATATTGTCCAAAATATTGTAGTACTTTATCAATTATTATATTATATTATTTTATTTATTTCAACATTTACTTCACATCATGCTGACCTTGTGTTAATAACGAGCCATCGAAAAAATTCATAATTGGAGTAGACTGTGAAATTGGGTTGGTACTTTAACCACTTCCACATAATGACACATTACTTGATGCTTGACAGTTTCATTTGGTTTCATTGTAAAAAAAGGTTATGACATTGAAATGATACTACAACAAAAAAGAAAACAAATAATTTATTTAATATCGAAATCATAATCAAAATTTACATATAGCTACAGAAGTTGTTGAAAATGTTGTCCATTTACATCTAAACACAAACAATTTTCTTAATAAGAGCTTTGAAAAATTTGACACAAACTTATAATTTCAATGTCAAATAATAAATGTCATTATGTGGAAGTGGTTAAAGTATCAACCCAATTTCACAGTCTACTCCAATTATGAATTTTTTCGATGGCTCGTTACTAAATGCTATAGTACATTCTAAAACGTCTAAATCGCTACAAAAGTTCTACATATTTAGAATACTTCTGTACCCATCCACAATTTGATTATATTAATAAACTAGCTGAAAACTCATAGATTTGCCAGGAAATACAAAATTAAAAGACATTTTGGTACAACTGCTCTCTGAAATCAAGTTAGAACAAGCATACTGTTTTTATGAATATTTATAAAAAGAATTTTTAACATTGTTCTTTGCAATTAGATATTGAATATAATGAATAATTTTGCTGGATTTTATTACCTTGAATCTTTTTCTGCATACATAATAATCCACGACCCAATTTCCACAGATCCCAAAACTTTATTTCTTGCGAGCTGACCTGTCCAATCTGTTCTTTCATCGCTTTGATGTTTAACATTATCACCGAATATTATTACTTCAGGAGTTAATACCCTCGCATTTAAATCGATTGTCGCGCTCTCAATCTTCAGCCCCCAATCGGATAATACTTTGGAGGCTTTCTCGGAATTTTTCACATTCGTCAAATATTGTTGTAACGCATATTGCCTTTGAGTAGGTGTTAGTCTTGTAAATTGCGCAACGTCTTTCATCACCTAAAACAGTAATTGAGATGTAATTTATTTCTTTTCTATTTAAACGATTCTTTTTTCTATGCTTGCAAAGACTTTTATATGAAAGATATAATGTATGAGTATGATATATGATAAGCAATAAAGTTGCCAGATCTACACTTAAAGTAACTTAAGAAATTGCAAATAATTTTAAAAATCAGGGAGTCATAGGTCTAGTAAGCGGTGAAGGTTATATTGTTGGATGGATACTATCTGTCATATTTGGCGTCTGTCACATTCTCTCACTGTATTCGCAGCGTTTGTTAAACAACAAAAGTTGGTCCTAATTAAACATTCATATTTCGTTGCTTATTTTTCAGTTAAGTGTTAGTTTTTTTCTCTAAAACCTATTCGTTATATGATTCATTGCGGATAGTGACGGTTTACTGTTATTAGTGTTTATTTACCAGGCCGAAATGCCTCTAGATTCTATTGTTGTGGCAAAAATTGTAGCGGATACAAGATCGTAGAGGACAACGTGAAACCGCCAGAATTGTTGGTACGAGGGAGAGATGTGCTGTACAAAATGCGTACCAGCGCTATCAGGAGGTCTTTTAACCAGACGACCCGGATTTGTGCGAAGAAGAGTCACGAGTCAAAGAGATGATAGGTTTTTTGTTGATGTCAAGCTTGCGGAATAGAACATCTTCTGCGGTCTTGCTGCAAAATCAGCTTCAAGAGATTAGAGGTGTTAATATTAGTGAATGGACAGATAGAAGAAGGCTTCGTGCTAATGGATTATCTTGCAGAAGGATTGCTACAGGCCCAACATTGAACCGCCAGCATCGAATAGCAAGATTGGATTTTGCTCGAAATCATTCGGCATGGAACGATGATTACTGGAGCAAGGTACTCTTTACAGATGAGTCGCGTTTTTGCTTCAATGGACCAGACGGACATCGACGAGTATGGAGAAGACCCGGAGAAAGATACGCCTCCGTTTGTATTGAAGAGAGACGTAAATTTAGTGGTGGGTCTGTTATGGTTACAGAGTTGGTTTTCATAGAGAATAGCTCACTAACAGCTCACAGATACATAACGGAAGTCCTGGAAGATCATGTTATGCCTTTCATGGTCACTATGGGCGAGCAAGGCATTTTGATGCATGATAATGCAAGATCACACGCTGCCAGGATTGTCAGTGAATATCTAGATGAAGTAGGAATTACGCGGTTTGATTCGCCAGCATGCAGTCCAGATATTAATTCCCATTGAGCATGCCTGGGATGAGTTAGGGCGATGTATCTGAAGGCATACACCAGCCCCAAGAACTGCCCAGGAGATGAGAGAGTTTCTATTGCAAGAATGGAATAACATGGATCAGAACGTAATCCTTAATTTAATTCAGGGTATGCCTCGTCGAATGCAATCAGTCGTTAATGTAAGAGGGGGTAATACACGTTATTAATTATCTCTCTTACTCTGTGGTACTGAACTTGACTGTCTGAATCAAGGGGATAAACCGACATTTAAGACATCAAGGGGGGAATCAGTTATAGATATAACCTTATGCACGTTAGGAATACGGGATATTGTAAGGGGGTGGCATGTATCCGACGAGCCGTCGCTCTCTGATCATGCGTATATCCGTTATGAATAATGTACAGATTTAACGGAATCCAGACTATACAGGGATCCCAAGAGAACAGACTGGGGCTCTTACAAAGAAGACCTGTTAGCTGTAACCCGAAATATCCCTGTTAGAATAGGGAATGTGGAAGAGCTGGAGTTGGCTGTTGAATGGTTGCAACGGACCATTCTTTCCTGCTTTGAAAATAACTGTCCCCTTAGGGAGCGCCGTATAGCTAAGCGGGCTGCCTGGTGGAATGCAGAGTTAACCAATTTAAGGAAAGAAACTCGCCTGTCATTTAATAGGGCGAAGAAAACAGGTAATTGGGAAGCCTACAAGGCTCTCCTCAATAAATACAATGATAAAATCAAAGAGAGCAAAAGGAACCCCTGGAGAAAATTCTGTGAGGACATCGAAAGTGTTCCTGACATGGCCAGAATTAACAGAATTCTCAAAAAAGATCCTTCCAACGCAATTAGATCTATACAAAAATCGGACGGGAGGTGTACCATTACCGTGGAAGAGACTTTAGAGTATCTTCTGGGGGTACACTTTCCAGGTTCGGAGCGTATGGATTATTGTGATACCAATCAAGTTGTCACCTCTTAGAGGGCGACTAGGAATGATTGGGAGATATCAAACGAGATCTTCAAGCTCCATTTAATGGGCGATAGGATCGTTTGGTGAAATTATGGGTCCTCTATTGGAGATATTCAGGTCTAGCCATGCTATGGATTATATCCCTAGGGCATGGAGAGAAACTAGGGTAGTGTTTATTCCGAAGCCCGGAAAAGTAACATATACCCACCCTAAATCATTTCCAATTAGTCTAACCTCTTTTATGTTGAAGACTATGGAAAAAATTATATATTTAAATATTAAAGAAGGGGCTCTGCAAAGCCTGGTGAGAGGGCTCGAAAGGAGCCTACACTACAAGGAAATTGCACTTGCAGTCTTCTTAGACATAGAAGGAGCTTTCGATAACACCTCGATGTCTTCTATTATTCGATCTTTAAGAGATCGAAAAAATAAAAAGCACCACATGCAACTAGGTTCACGACATGCTGCGTAGCAGAGTAGTTCATGCCCAAATGCAAAACAAAACGATCTCCATGAGGACAACAAAAGGGTGTCCTCAAGGAGGCGTATTGTCACCGCTACTATGGAGTCTAGTAGTGGATAATCTCCTCAGGACATTAAATGACCAGGGAATATGGACGCAGGGGTTCGCCGATGACATTGTCATAATGTCCCAGGGGAAATTCCCGGGGACAGTGGCGAGCATCATGCAAATGGAGTGGCGAGCATCATGCAAAATGCTTTGCGAATTGTAGAAAGATGGTGCCTTGAGGAGGGATTAACTGTAACTGTAACCAATGAAGTGAAGTATCTAGGCATAACACTTGATGCGAAACTGAATTGGAGCAGACACCTAGCCAAAGTGGCAGACAGGGCAGCGCAGCTCTTCAAGAGCTGTTGGCAAGACCTGGGGACTAAAACCAAATGTGGTACACTGGTTGTACACAGCAGTAATAAGACCAACGATTACCTATGGAGCAGTTGTCTGGTGGAGGAGGACGGAGCGGACATCGTCGGTGGGGCTCCTCACGACTCTCCAGCGACAGGCCCTGTTGGGAACCACGGGAGCTATGAACAGCACGGGAACCGCTTCCATGGAGGCCATCGTGGGTCTCCCTCCGCTGGAACTATTTATAAGGGCGGAGGCAATGGCTGCGATACTGAGGCTGAAGGCCAATGACATATGGTGTCCTAATAAGGTTGTAGGGAGCCATACAGATATCACAGGAACTAGACTGGAAGAGCCGATATTTCAAATGCCGGTAGACAGTATGGCCCCTGAAATTATGTTTACAGCTAAGCTGAACATACTTATACCGACCAGGGAACAGGCAAAAAGTCACCTGGTACACTGATGGATCACAATCTAGTCAGGGGGCAGGTGCAGGCATATGCGGAATGTGCCCTAGAAGGAAAATATCGATATGTCTGGGGAAACAAACTACGGTTTTCCATGCCGAATTGTTAGCAGTCGCAGCCTGCGCCGATGAAATTCGGGAAGCCGGCTGCGCAAGCAAAAAAATTAACATAATGACTGATAGTCAGGCGGCTATTAAAGCCATTATGAACCCATCTACCAGGTCTAAGCTGGTGAAATATTTTAAACAGGTCCTCAATAACCTGGCACAAGACAATACAGTGTCACTGATATGGGTGCCAGGACATGAGGGAATTAAAGGCAATGAGGCCGACAAATTGGCCAAAGAAG
Source organism: Melolontha melolontha (assembly GCA_935421215.2). Lineage (NCBI taxonomy): Eukaryota > Metazoa > Arthropoda > Insecta > Coleoptera > Scarabaeidae > Melolontha > Melolontha melolontha. The sequence goes on from OW285238.1 coordinate 42,201,291, forward strand.
GTACTAATAGGAACTTCATAGGACCAGAACCTGTATGTGGAATCACTAAGGATTCCGCTAAAAGGGAGATCTGGTTATGGCTAGAAAAAGAACATAAAAATAAATGGAGGTTAACGGAAGGTCAACTCCATACCAAAACACTACTAAGGGAGCTGGACGGAAAGTTTTCAGCCAACCTAATTCGTAGTAACAAAAAAGAAATTAAAATAATTACCGGGTTAATAACCAGACATTGTCCTTTAAGGAAGCATTTGTACAGCATGGGCTTGGTTAGCGAGCCCTGGTGTAGGAGATGTGAAAAACAGGAGGGAACTAGCCTTCATGAAATATGCACGTGTGAGGAACTGAAGGAACTCAGACAGAAATATTTCGGGAGAGATCTATTGGATCCTTCGAGTGTACTCAAACTTCCCCTGAGGAGGATAGTGGCTTTTATCGAGGGCACAAGACTAACAGAGTGGAACTGAGAGATCTATTGGGGATAGTACAAAGAGCAGTGTGCTCAAGTGCCTGGACGTGGTGGCGTCCAACCCAAAACAGAGAAGAAGAAGAACCCCAAATCATTACTCACTCTCCTCCGTGTTTTGCCGCAGGTAGGGTACATTGATTTCTTAGTCTAGAGTTTGGACTGGTTCATAAAAAAAAAATTATTCTGCAGTCGTTTTTATATTGTTGCGCTTCTTTTAAACGTCTTTGTAAGTTTTGCTTTCGCAAAAGTGTCTTTATTGCAGCTACTATGGTCTATTTTTAAACTAAGAGGAGCGTTTTAAATTAATCGCGCCAAAATTACTATGCGTGATTGGTTGCTTCAGAGGTAGGATTACGTTATGCAAAAATTGCGTGTTGACCTATCAATGTCAAACGCTTGTCAAATTTCGTTTTCTGTTGTGTTCCCGTTGTTCTATTCAGTTGTATTGTTGTATTAACGTAAATAAATCCGTTCTTTTTATAATTTGCGAAACCTTTAAGATACCCTTCTGTAGTTATCGATAATTATTCAATATTCATATAAATATGGATACTGTTGCAACAAGTTCAGCATCATTTTCACCTCCGAAAAAACGCAAACGTTTAGATATAGGGCATTTATCTGTTGCTGAAAAGCAATGTGTTTTAAATATGTATAAACAGCTGCGAACTGATGAACCGAATCTTAAAAAAACTGTTATTGTTTCTAAAATTAGTAACACCGTGGGTAAGTTTTCATGGATTGAATAATGTAACCAATTTGATAATGTTCTGCTTTTAGGCGTTGCACAATCGACAGTATATCGCACCATAAAAGAGTATAATGAGACTGGTACAGTTACTGCACCTAAACACTATGAAGGACGATCTGGTAATGTTGCTGCATACGATGAAGTAGTTAAACAGTCTGTGCGGCAAATAGTGCATGCTTTCTTTTATAAAAACGAATTATCTACGTTGGACAAAATTTTGATGGAAATAAAGAAACGTCCAGATTTACCACAAATGTCCCGTTCGTCATTGTACAAATTTATGAAGCAAATTAACTTCAAGTACGAAGAACATCACATTTAAATTGACAGAAGTGAGGGGGCTGTTATTGCAAGCTATCGAAAATGTTCAAAATGTTAATTGGAAAAGTTGTGTTGAGCATATAATTAAGGAAGAAATAAAAATGGCCACACTAGATGGCATCGTAGATGATCTAATCGAACCGTTTATTATTTCTATTGGTGCTGATAGTGACAGAGATACTTTCTCAGACACTTCAGATTTAGAATAGATTATTTTGTTTAATTTTTGCAAGTAACAAGTAGTTAACGGAGCCATTGATTTCTTTAAATCCTTTATTTATGTTATTTTTGTATTTAATGTAAATAATTTTTAATAAATGTTTAATTACATTGTGACTTTATTGATGTAGAGTTTATATTCAAAATTAAGAGAGAAATAACGCTAAATTAAATGTTGCCTTTGAGCTCAATGAATAAAGAAAAACTAATAAAATACGAAAATTTAAAAAAACATTCAGAATGTCATTGATTTGGTAACTTTTACAGTGTAAATGTGGTTTTTCCATTTACTCCTCTTAGTTTAAAAATAGACGATAGACCATTTTATACCGCTTGTTGCAGTCTTCATTTCAAGGCAGCAACCAGTTTTGTAACCGTGACCTGTTAATATCTGTGGTAATTTTGGGCGCAATTTTCTTCCTACTTCTCTTGCTTCTTATTACTACATTATGATCCTTTACAGCTGTTGTAATTTTATTTAGGTCTTTCACTTCCATTATTTGTAAACATGCTCGCTTGAGCAATTTTTTATATAATAATCTACTGTTACACGCGATTTTAATTCTTTATCAATACACCTATTATATACCGTATGGAACTGGGGTGAGAAACGGCGGGGTGAGAGAACGGCTGACCTATGCTTATCCGATCAAATGCTACACTATACATACAATAAACATATCGGAGAAGTAAAGCGGCGGGGACTTGTCTTGCGCAGCGTGTTGTTTTCTTACCTCGTTTACACAGTATACCAATTTTGTATTTACCAAAATCAGTAGTGAAGTTTCAACTGATAGTTCGTGTTGTCATGAAGATTTTAGAAAGCACTTTCTCACAAAAATAAACAAATTTTACGTACAAACACTTTCATTATAAAAGGGCCCCTAATAAGTAATGTACTAAAATGAATTAATATTTACAATCACCTTTTAATATCGTTAATTAATTAAAACACATATATTTAAAAGAAAAATGAAATACTTGAGATGTAAATAAAAATAAGGGTAGGTAAATATAAGAATGGTAGTGTATTCTCTATCATACTTGTCTGACGTGTTTCTTTAACACTAACTCATATTATTATATTTCGTATTAGTCATCCAATTTAATCGGTACCTATGTAATTATTACGTGTTCGAAAAGTCTTTATGTCCCAGGCGACTAGGAAATACATGTCTGTAATAGATCCATACTACATTTTGTTAAATGCCAACAGCTACAATTTATTTAACATAAGTCAAGTTTAAGGTTAAATGTTAATTTACTGTCTTTGAATCATTATTTGATTTAAGATTACATTGAATAGATTTAAGTACAAAAACCCTTTTCCAGCCCACGGCTACACGGGACGTAAGGACTTTTTGAACAGCCGCTATATACTGAAACATAATACATACGCGGAAATCCGCTCGCATCGAGTCCGTAAGACCGGTCAAATTACAAAATTCCGGTATTAGACAAATGGGTCGTTCTTCCATTTGGTCAGTTCTCGACTTATGAACTTTCTGCAAATGTACTAGAAGAGGCTGCTTAAAGTCTGTGACTGTCAGACCGTAAGTTTGTTGATAATAATCGACGAATGATATTTTGCTTCCCTTGTTTGTGTCAAATGTAGAACGGGGTGTAGAATCCCAGATGATATCATCCACATGGTACGTTTTATTATTATATCTGAAAAAGTGCACAATTTAATGAATTTAATACAATGTGCCATAACATGTCTGCAATCATTTGCGTCACAAAAACAGCGAGTAATAGTTGTTGAAGGTACACATGAACCGCCACAAAAATTTTAGCTTTTAAACATGAAATAATATTAAAATATACGTGTTCTTCCAATAAAAGCTTCCAGATACTATAAATCCCTTAAATTTATTAATAATATTAGTTTAAAACTAGTGATATTAAAAATCGGATGTGAAGTAGACAATACAAGTTTATATATGTACAAGTGTCCCGTATCGTTATGTTCAAATTTTAGGAGTGTAAAGTAGACTTCATTTCAAGTAACAAAAACGCAAAACTTATACCGGGTGCGGCAATAGTGTGTCGGCGGAGCTTAGCATGAAAACTAATAAAGTTGTAACAATGAAATTTTACGTACACATGTAGTATGCTACAGCGCATTTTCTAATTTTATTTATATATTTACAGGGTGTTCCAAATTTCCGCAACCACTTTCAATTTTTTTTTTTAAATAGATTGCTATACTTTCTTGTTATTATGATGATAGCCACCCAAATTATCTTTGCAATGATATATGACAATGTGCACTTACAACTGTTAGTTTTGGTTTTATTGCAAATTTTGTTAAAATCTTGACAGTTGCAGCGTCTAACATTTTAAGTCTTAGCGTGAAAATGGGTGCAGTGCCTCCCGTAACTTTTTTGTTACCAATTTATGGACTAACACGTTATATGTTTTGAGGGTGAACAACGTGACAACATATACAGAGTGTTAAATATGTCGTGCCAAAGTTATCGAAGTTTAAAGGCTATTTTCTCTTTTTTTTTAAATTGAACCTATAATTTTTTTATTAGTCAGCAAATTCCTTGTAAAATTGCCGTTAAAATGGTACCAATAACACAGTACTTATTTCTAGTATTTTCGAAGTTATAACTTATAACCCTTTAATGGGATATACCTATGTTTATAATATTCAATATGCGGTGCTGCATCTAATAGTTGGGTGGTTGGCCATGAAATGATATTAAGCAAAAATTGCTGTGTAACCAAACGTCAAATATCTACTTAAAATTTCCATATAAAGTGTTTTTCAATAGTTTCTCTTTACTGTAATCGGCTAGTTAATTATCAATTTCCGTTTGTTCGTTATTAGTTGTTATCTTGTTGTCAGTTATATCGTTTTGTTGTCATTATTTTTTATTTCCATGCCGTAATAGTTTATAGTTGTGTTTCTTTAGAATGAATTTTTCGAAGGAGGAGCTAATAGACATGGTATTTGTTCTTGGCGCTAGCAATAGAAATCCACTTTTAGCATCAAGAACATATGCTATGGAGTATCCTCACCGAAGAGCACCAGATATTAAGACGTTTGAAAATTTGTTGACAAGGTTTCTTCGGACGGGTTCAGTGAATTATGTCAAACATGAAAGAACTAAGTCTATGGTTGCAGAAGATAATGAAGTGACAGTCGTCCAGTCCGTTGTGGAAAATCCGCGCGTATCTACAAGGATAATTTCGAAAGAACACGGGATAGAAGTCACTGCTGTAAGAAGGATTTTAAAAAACATAAATTTCAACCCTTACAAAATTCAAAATCATCAAGGCTTATTACAAACGGATTTTGAAAGGAGACTTGTTTACTGTGAATGGCTACTTTTCCAATTACGACAAGATCTAACTTTTCTAGATCATGTGCTTTTCACAGATGAAGCAACATTTGCTAATTGTGGAATAACAAACAGAAAAAATTCTCATTATTATGACACTAGAAACCTTCATTTTGTGCAACCCATTTTATACCAACAAAAATGGAGTGTTAAAACCTGGGGAGGCATCATAGGAAACACTATTGTAGGTCCATTCTTTTTTAATAATACTTTAAATTGTGAAATCTACACAAATTTCCTACAAAATAATTTACCATTGCTGTTAGAAGAACTACCAGATAACGTCATAAGGAGATTGTGGTACCAACATGATGGTGCACCTGCACATTACGGTGCTGCTACAAGAACACATTTAGATAGGGTATTCACCAATAGGTGGATTGGGAGAGGAAGCTTTATAAGCTGGCCACCGCGGTCACCAGATCTAACCCCTTGTGATTTTTTTCTGTGGCCTACTGTAAAAAATATAGTTTACGAAACACCTCCTACAACGGCAGAGAACATGCAGCAACGAATCAGAAACGCTTTTCTTCAAGTAAGTGAAAACAACATGGCTCAAAATGTAAGTCTGTCGATGCAGAGGCGATTAAGAGCATGTGTAGAGCAGAATGGAAATATATTTGAACACATTTTAAATTAATTTTGTTTTATTATGGAAAAATTACAAAATGTAATTCTAAAACTAATAATAAAGAATTAAGAAACAGGTGTTTGTAAAAGTTACTTTGTTTGATATCATTTCATGGCCAACCAACTATTAGATGCACCGCATATTGAATATTATAAACATAGGTATATCCCATTAAAGGGTTATAACTTCGAAAATACTAGAAATAAGTACTATGTTATTGTTACCATTTTAACGGCAATTTTACAAGGAATTTGCTGACTAATAAAAAAATTATAGGTTCAATTTAAAAAAAAAAGAGAAAATAGCCTTTAAACTTCGATAACTTTGGCACGACATATTTAACACTCTGTATATGTTGTCACGTTGTTCACCCTCAAAACATATAACGTGTTAGTCCATAAATTGGTAACAAAAAAGTTACGTGAGGCACTGCACCCATTTTCAGGCTAAGACTTAAAATGTTAGACGCTGCAACTGTCAAGATTTTAACAAAATTTGCAATAAAACCAAAACTAACAGTTGTAAGTACACATTGTCATATATCATTGCAAAGATAATTTAGGTGGCTATCATCATAATAACAAGAAAGTATAGCTATCTATTTAAAAAAAAAAAATTGAAAGTGGTTGCGGAAATTTTGAACAGCCTGTAAATATATAAATAAAATTAGAAAATGCACTGTAGCATACTACATGTGTACGTAAAATTTCATTGTTACAACTTTATTAGTTTTCATGCTAAGCTCCGCCGACACACTATTGCCGCACCCGGTATATCCATTTTTATTTGTTTCAAAGTTACAGATCTATGAATGTGATTGTCAGATCATGAAAAAAATGTAATCTTAAAGTCAATACAAACTGATTTTATTTAAAAAAAGTTATACGATTCAATAACAGGCCTGTGATTGTTAACATCGCATAATAAAATGTTATCCTAAAATAAATAAACACGTGTCGTAGTGCATACAGTAATTTCTTGGATATCTATAAAAAAGAGTACTGGAAATTAATTTATGATAAAGAAGGTTCTTACTTATTTCTAAGTGCCGAACTATGAATATCATACAATAAACAAATATTCAGATGACTGTTAACGTTGCATTTTTTAATAAAGGATTACATTACGTTTCAGTTCATACAACAGCTTATTAGTGAGTGGACACGTTTTCTTTATTCAAAATGCCTTACCGATTTTCTTCTCAAGAGTATGCGGACATGCATTTTGAATATGGCTACTGCAACGGCAGTGCACGCCAAGCAGTTATTGAATACCGACATTGGTTTCCTCATAGACGCATTCCTCATTACAGAACGTTTCTGGAAGTACACAGACAATTTCGGGAATGCGGACTGCGTGATTATCTTTTCGACCGAGGAGTAAATTTGCCAGCAGACTTAGAGGAAGAAGCAGTAGCTATTGTTACAAGGGATCCAACTCTCAGTGTACGTCGAATCGCTAGACAACTAGGAGTGCCACGAACGACAGTTTGGCGAATTTTAAAACGTGAGGGCTTATATCCATATCACTATCGCAGTGGACACGGTTTGCTTGACGCAGACCACTATGCTCGTCTAGTTTATTCTACCTGGATATTAAGACAGTCACGGCTTAATTTTAATTTCTGCAGAACAGTCCTCTGGACAGATGAATCTACGTTCACGAGAAGTGGTGCTACAAATCTGAGAAACCTGCACAGGTGATCATCAGAAAATCTCAAAGCTAATCCCCATCTAAATTTCAACATTTTATATTAACGTTTGGGCGGTCCTAATCGATGACTTGTTTGGTCCTGTCGTTCTTCCTGGGAGGTTAAATGCGGACAATTACCTTCAATTCCTTATTGACGAACTGCCAGGTCTTTTAGAGGATGTCCCACTGAATGTTCGACGAGACATGTAGTTTCATATGGATGGGACACCACCACATTTCGAAATTGCTGTTCGAAATTGGGTTAACGTCAATTATCCAGATGGATTGGTCGAGGTGGTCCTGTTGCATGGCCACCCAGATCACCTGATCTAAATCCCCTTGACTTTTATTTATGGAGATACATGAAAAATTTAGTCTACGCGCAAGTTTCGAACACAAGAGAAGAGTTGTTGGATCGTATTCACCTGGCTGCCGAGCAAATCGGACAAAACAAGTATGAAATTCGGATAAGTACTTCTTCTGTTGGCTTACGGGCACAGGCCTGCATTCAACAAGGAGGTGGACATTTCGAAAATATTATTAATTGAACTTTTTTAAATAAAATCAGTTTTTATTGACTTTAGGATTACATTTCTTTTCATTATCTGACAATCACATTCATTGATCTGTAACTTTGAAACAAATAAAAATGGATATACAAGTTTTGCGTTTTTGTTACTTTAAATGAAGTAGTCTACTTTACACTCCTAAAATTTGAACATAACGATACGGGACACTTGTATATAACAAATATAAATTCCTAAAACTATTAATTTTAAATACGATTTCTAAAGCCTAATAGTATCTATTATTAACACCATAACTAGTTAATTGCCTAAATAGAATGGGGCGATTGTTAGATTAGGGAAAAACTTATGCCCATGGTGAAGGGGAAAAATGTTTAGGTGTGTGTAATGGAAGTCTTTGGATTGCATCGAAATCTTGAGAAAAGTAGGCTTAAAATTGTCAATGTCAATAAAAATAATTTAGGTAACATGTTAGGCAATAGCAAAGATAAAATTAAAAATCCGGGGTATACCAAATTACCTGCAACTATTTTGATGCTATCTATATCGGACAAAGTAGTAGAAATATAAACTATTAGATTAAAAGAAAATAAAAAGTCAATTATTCAAGGAATAAAAAATAATTTGCAAAACACTGATAGACAATCTCCACTTTCCCGATATGGAAAGCTGCAAACTGTTATACAATGTTAACAAAAGACAAAAATTGGACTTTTGGAAATATTAGAAATCAAAAAGCAAGTTCTAGGAAACAAAACCTACCAAACACCCAAATTGAATATTTAATAATTAGAGAACGGACACGCTTACCACATGACGCTAAGCCCAGTGCAGTACTGGCGAAAAGCTGTATTTCTAAAATATTTAATTTTATTTATATAATTGGAACATTTTTATTTGTTCATTTTGTCGTTCAAGTTGAGTAAAGGAGTATTAATATTGACTAGCAATAATTTCTCAAGGTTTTCTTCTGTCAATTTTGTTCTCTTTGAATTAAGTACATCCTTATAAATAGAAACCTTTCTACATCGCAACTGGTTATAGGTGCATACTGGAAATATTCTTTTATTTCTTCATATTTAGCCGTTAGATTTTGTGGAATTGTCTCCATGCATAATTGCTGCAATGTAATTAAATGTGGATTTCTATTAAGAATTGCTTCAAACTTTTGCCGAAGGCCACATCCGAAGTCACTTGGAATACTTTTCAAATTATTAACAGCCACATCTAACGTGGTTAATCCGTCATTTAATTTGAGATTTCGATTTTCAAAATAAGTGATTAGTTTTGGCAATTTTCCAAAGTGTTCGTGAAGAAAGTACAACTGATTTTTTAAATTTGGGATTTGTGTGAGCTCCTTGCACTCACCAATACTTCTAGCATCCTCCTTTAGCAGTGTTACGAAATGTTTTAGACTATCGAAATTCTCAGCATAATAACTAGTAGCTTCCAGCCATGTTCCCCATCTAGTTATTACTGGAGTGGGAGGCAGTGACAGAGATGGAAATTTTTCCCTGAAAAGAGCTACTCTCAATGGTGCTTTTCTGAAAACTTTTTTAAAAGCTGATACAAGTCTATCAACCTCCGGAAAAGTGTCTCTGATATATTCACAGATTCTGTGGAGAGCATGTGCTACACAAGTAATATGCAGCATATTAGGATATGTTTTCTTCAATAGTCTGCCTGTTTTTAACATATACGCAGCACTATAACTGACAAATAAAAGTATTTTTTCTTTGTACGTGGCGTCCGAATGAAGCATTTTTTGCATATTCTCCTTAATGGTTTCAGCAACTGTTTCCGCATCAACTCTATTTATAAAACTTGTTGCTATTACATATGAGTTATAGGGAATAGTTGGATGTAGTACACCAGCTACAACATTTACCACACAGCGTCCTAACATATCCACCGTTTCGTCGGCGCTTATCCATATGTATTGATTTAAAAGATGGCTTCTAATGCGTTCTACTGTTCTCGTATAGCACCTAGAAACATAATATTTGCGTAAAGTTGATTCATCAGGAACATTTCGACCAGTATATTTTTTCAGAAATGTCTTCAAAATTGGATTGTTCAATTTAAATAATGGAATATTAGCTGCCATAAAAGTTTCACAGAGTTCTTCGTTAAAATTGTCAGATTCCAACGGGTTAAATTTTTTTTCGTGCTTTAACGATCCTACGTGACGTTTTACGGTTGATTTATTGCAATTTTTCAATAACATTCTAGATCCAAATAAACGAAATTAAATAACGAAATTTTATGCACACTTACGTGAAAATAATTGGAAGATGTTGCTTAAATGAAAAGAAAAGGAATGTACGTGCTATTTCTCTTACGAAATACGATAAACTTATTTATTTTATCTACGTACACGACACCAGTGAAAACACTATATTCTCCGAATACAATAGCTGGGTTGTCCATTGTTATCGCTGCGAGACCAGGTGGCCGAGTAAGTCAATCAAATACTTCATTGATTACCGCCGGGATGTACTGAGCGACGTTATACACAATTCCAATTGCCGATTGCGTTTTATGGAAATTGCATCCGTTCTCTATTAATAATACACTCATTATAGACATCGTCATTACATGGCAATTAAGACTAATTCCAAGCACACACATTCATATATAAATATTAGAAAGTTGATCACTTAATTCAGTTGAGTAAATTCTTTGATAATTGTTAAATATCCCTAAACAATTGTTAGAGTAAAAATCTATTAAACAAGTGAAACTGAACAAATGTTTTTAATTTAACTTAGTTAACAATAATGTTGAGTCGTATATCCTTTCGTTTGTCCAGGTTTAGATATTACATTTGTAGTCTAAAATTATTATTTCTACGAAAACACCAAGAAAGTACCTTATTTAAAAATACTAAATAATTATAACAGAGAAAATGCAAATTTAATTTTTATTTAACATTAATAAAAAATATTAAAAAATCTGCGATGAATTGCCGCGCTGTGGATTGTCGTCGATAAAATGTTGCACGATGAATTGCCGTGAAAAATGGGAACCCACTTAGAAAAAAGCGCGTACAGCCATTACTTGTGAACAAGCAGCAACAACCATATTTCTTACATGCTGAACGAATGAACACGTTAACTACCATGCTTATTTCAGCTAATTAGTTAATATCTTAATGTCTACTATAGCGCTGACTTAATATTGTGATGTGCGTCATGTGAGAATGACCTAAGTGATGGGATCACACGATGTGCGCGTTATGGGATTTACCGGAATATTCTAGACATGGATTAATCTAGAAACGCTCAAGTGATGGATGATTGATTCGACTAGTGATCGTCGTGAAATAAACGTCATAGACATAAATGTATATATAAAAAAATACAAATACTGTTAGTTAGTGCTCCTTATTATTTTTATTAATATAGTTATATATTAATTATCGTGTTTTATTAATCGAACCCGAACTGAAGATTTATGACAATATATACATTTGGAAATACACAATAGACAGGACTGTTGTAGTTTTGAAAAATGATAACAGTTCTTTAAATTATAGATTTGAGAAAAACATATTTGAACTTATAATAATGACTTAAGATAAAATATTAAAATAAATACTAGCAGTCTAAATATCAACAAAAGAATATTATAATAGAATGTTAAATGAGCATCAAAAATATCTAAGTTATGAAAACTCAATTTATAATTTTTAAAGCATAGTTTAGTTGATAAAAGAATTAATTAAAAGAATTTAATAAAAAATGTAGGATTTTATTATTTGGGAAGTTTACCTACTCAGTACAAATGGAAGTATAGACAGTCATTCTTGGAACAGAATATGTAAGACAAACAAACATTTAGATCTAACTCAGAAATATGAATATCGTTACAAATAAGTGGAAGTTCTTAAGTAAAACGTCTAGAGTAACATCAAGCCAAATTTACTGTACGAACGTGAAACAGGTGTGTTCATAGAGACAACAGTAAAATTTTAAATATTTCTGTTCTAGCCTTACATCTCCCTAAATAAGAAAAGATTAGAACTGATAGGATAACACACCATAAAAAGATATAGACATAACTAGATAAGCACTGAACAAATGAGTGAGTAGTAGGAGGAGAAACAGGAAGACTAGCAAGCATGCGCAGCAAAATAATAAGTCAATTACCAACCAGTACCACCTGTCCAAGTATGTGTATGTTCATGTTTCAAAAGAAGTATTGAAAAATAATCGCGCCAGTCGCTTTTCATTTCGAATCTCACATTCCGTCTAACCTACTGATTTTGATATTCCAAATCAATTATTCTAACTTATTGCAAATTAACTAATGTAACAAGTGTTCATTTGAAAAGTCAATCTAGTAGCATGTGATTTACTGAGAACATTTTGAAGTATGTCGTAAATTAAAATTTACTACTTAACCTACGAAGTCTTATATTTTGACAGTTTCATACATACAAATAAATAACAAATAATAGGTATTTATTACCACTTCGAAAATAAGCCTGGACTAAAAAAATTTTATGTTCTAAAGTGAAAGCCATTTTAAAACTGAGAAGCAATTTATTTAAACCAGAATCGACGCACGATTATTTTATGCACTCACTGATATTTGTGATTGACATAATCAAATGTCATTTGGATTTACGTTTACGGAACAACAAACACATACAAATATATTTGCGTCTTATTGTATCAAAATTTCGAAGTAACCTAGATTGACTTTTCAAATGAACATACGATATACAGGGTGAGTCGTGAGGAATCGACCAAACTGTAGGAGTGTATTCTATAGGTGAAAGTAATGTACAAAAACTCAAATGTTGCTATCCGATTTTTATTTGTTTTCGAGTTATAGCGTAATTAAAAATAAACAAAATTTCATACATTGAAGTTTTTGTGTTTTATTGGTATTATCGTTCTTTATAATATATTTTCAAAAATACCGCCATTCATTTCAAAACATTTTTTACATCGTCTACCAAGTGCGCTGGTTGCGTTCCTGATTGCGTCAGGTTGATGTTTGATATTGTCAGCAGCATTCATAATCCGTTGAATTAGTGCTTCACGAGTGTCCACTTTTACTTGATATACTTCATTTTTTAACCAGCCCCATAAACAATAATCGAGTGGCGTGAGGTCTGGAGACCTAGGAGGCCAACCAATGTGACTACCACGTCCAATCCAACTCCCTGGAAACCTTTCAGACAAATGTTGCCTGACTGCACCAGCGTAATGTGCAGGCGCTCCATCGTGCTGGTAGAAGATTTGGATTCTGATGTTTATGGGAACATCCTCTAGCAGTCCGTGCAGTTCATTTTCTAAAAAATGTAAATAGGTGTCTCCCGTGAAGCGATTCTCAAAAATGTAAGGACCAATTAGAAAACCATCGATCATACCACACCACACGTTTACCGAAAATTTATGTTGAAAGTTACTTTCGACTGTTGCGTGTGGATTTTCGTCTGACCATACATGCTGGTTATGACAATTATTAATACCGTCATGGGTGAATGTCGCTTCATCCGTAAACAGTATACGCGATACAAAACGAGGATTATCATTTATCCATCGACAAAATTCCATACGTCTACGATTATCATCTCGTTGTAGGTGCTGTACTCTTTGTACATGGTACGGACGTAAGCCATGCTCGTGGAGTGTTTTTATCACCCTTGTTTGTGGAATGCCCAATTGAATACTAATTCTCCGTGAGCTGGTAGTTGCGTCTTCTTCTACTACATCCAGAATATCTTCTACTTCTTGTAATTGTTGTCGACTGCCTCGTTCAGATATTATGTTTACACTGGGAAGCTTTCCGGCCGCGCACAATGTGTTGAATACACTAATAAATACAGTTTTATTAGGATGTCTGTGATGTGGAAACCGTTGACGATATTCATTAGCAGCAGCTGTAGCATTCCCATCACAAAATCCATAAACAAACACCATATTAGCATATTCTAAATTAGAATAAGTGTGTGGCATTTTAGTTTGTTACACTATAGTCGTACAAACGTCAAGTCAATGTCACAATACCCGAACATAATGTTATAATTTACTCCAAGGTATAGGGAACATTTTTTATGATGGCAGCGCCCTCACTATATCAACGATGAACTAGAGGTAGTGACATTAGACGCATTAGGCATACAAACCACTCTACACTATTTCTCGACTGCTTTCAATGTCACTACCGCTAGTTCGGAAAACCACGAACAGGTAGCGCTTCAGCTAGGAAGACTTCCCTATAATGAATTGCTACCGCGGTTTCACTGTTTTTTACGAATACATACATAAACATGGTATACTAAATCTACATTTTTAATTACGCTATAACTCGAAATCAAATAAAAATCGGAAAACAACATTTGAGTTTTTTTACATTACTTTCACCAGTAGAATACACTCCTTGAGTTTGGTCGATTCCTCACGACTCACCCTGTATATAATACAAATTCATTTTATTATAACTCTTCCTTTGTTACTAATAATTTGGGAAACAACTATAATTTGGGAAATAAACTATACATGTACTCACGTGGTCATTACTATAGCTCCAATTAATTCTTTGGATACCTCATCTTTGAACCTCTGAGGCGTTCTTCGAAAGATATCATTCATTAATTGTAAAGCAGTGTCTGTGCGCAGCACTCTATGTTGAGCATCAAGACAAACCATCAGACCGCCTTCGTATTCATCGACAGCGATTGCATAACCCGGCAATACCTTTAACTTATGTTGGGGAATTGATGTCGCGTTTGCACCGTCAAAATGATTACGCCCAACGCGCATATATTCCAATGCGTGCATTATACGTTTGAATAAGACATTGAAGAGATGTACACATTCACCCAGTCTTTTCTCCTTTTTAAAAGTAATCGTCATTGTGACAGTTTCACCGTCAACAGGAAGTTCAGTTTCGAATGTGGTTTTCATTTGGGGTAATTTTATTGGTAGATAGAGAACCGAACCGCCGTCATACATCCTAATACCTCCCATTTCAGCGATGTGTGAATTAAGCACTTTGAATCGTACTTGTTTTGCGTCGATATCTGGTGAGAAACGAATGTCGTACTCAAATACTCCTTTGTTTTTCTCGATCGACATCCTGATGTAATTAGCCGTTACGTACACCGGCGTTCCAGAAGTACCTGAAAATGTAAATTTATAAGTATTAAGTCTGTTTATCTTGGAAAGATATTTTCAGAACAACTTCAAAGTTCCAAGGAGAACCCTCCTTTGCGTTCCACTAAGTATTAAAGCTGTCATGAAAAAGTGGGTCGATAATAGATCTAGGGAAAGGTGTAAGAACATTTACCAAGTTTACAACAGAAAGACTATTAAGATGATAGTAGGACTATTATATGTACGCTCATATACATATGAATAATATGGGCGTGACAGAAGAAACGGTATGTAGATTCTGCTAAGAAGAGTAAATATAAAGAGGGAGGTTCATACGAGTAACATCGCCCGAGCGCGCGTATATATATTTTGTTAGTCGCCGCCGGGCATGTAATAACAAGAGTATACGCATACATATCTCCTAATTCGTTTCTTCCATGTAAAACAAAATGGCTGATGAAATACGAAAACTAAATGTTGATGATTCTGACGAATGCGGCACAGTACAAACATTACTAAGTGAACAAGAAACATGAAATCCAACACTAATAAGAGAAGCTTAGTGATTGCGAAATAAAGGTATAAACATGATGCCTACAAGCAATCGGTATAAATTCATGTATATACGTATCACCCTTAGAATAATTGTTAAGAAACAACAGATTGCTTTGAACTCTAGGGGAATAATGATTCTAATTATTGTAGCTGACGTTTCATGGAAGGCGGACTAATGTTCAAATGTTAGTGTCCCTGATCGTCAAGACACGAACCTGTTTCAATTTTTTTTTGGTCTCCTTCTATGCTACACCCACCTTGGATTCCTACCCAAAAACAGGTGAAAGAAATCATTGTGAAGGAATAAAAAACGAAAACTTTTTTAATTTAATTTTGTACAAAATTACAAGAACTGAAGTTTTAGAGTTTTTACTCTTTATTTTCTTTTCAAAACAGGTATAAAACCCTTTACCACAATTAATAATCCTATCCTAAATACGTATTTTTACGACAACTAAGTTGTCATTATCAGTAGGTAAAACCACTAACCAAAGTGTTGAACACTGGGCACAGTAAAGCTAACACGTAGAATCGCGCACAACTTTATACGGCGATCACGTATACACTGAATTTAAAACAAATACACAAACTAAAATTACGTCAACTTACCCCTCTTAAGACAACGGCAACACCAAGTGTTTATTCTCACGCCCCCATTTTTTCTACCTCTTTTCTAAGAATGAAAAAAGAAACAACTGTATGGGATAGGACTATCGTCCGAGTTAACCGTATTCATTTTGTTTTTAACGATATTAATGTTTCCGTAGGTGTCGAGATCTCGGGGGTTGTTGATATTTTTGACAAATTTTAACCATTTTACCGTGACGTTATGATTCGTGTCCAATGCATGGTTTGCGAAGCTCGATTTTTCTGGCCTACTAAATTTAATATGTGATATGTGTTCGTTAAAACGGGTTATTATTGAGCGTTTCGTTTGACCTATATATTTCAAATTACAATCGTCGCAATTAATTTCGTATATACTTGATTTCAAATTCAAATTAACTTTATCTTTGGTATTACCTAGGAGACTTTTGATGGTGTTTTCGGGCCTAAGAGCAACTTGGAAACCTTGTTTTTTAAGAACTCTATTACAGTTTTTCTTTATTGGACAGTATGGTAAACACATGTACTTTTTCTCCTAGTTACATTGAGGTATCAAACTTGTGGATTAGCGGATTGTCTTATTTAAATTCGTTTTTCTAATAAATTTGTTAATTATTTCTATGTCAAAGCCATTACACCTCGCGATGTTTATAATGAAATCTAGATCTATTTCGTATCTGTCTTTTGTTAACGGAAAGTATAGTAACTGATTGACTAAGAAATTAAAAGAAACTGTCTTATTAACTGTGGTTAATTGTGGTAAAGGGATTTATACCTTTTTTTACCACCGTCTCCAAAGAAAGACCTTTTATTTCTTTTGTTGCACTTTTGTGCAACAATTTATAACACTTTAACAGTGCTACAGATCAACCAACCTTCTTCATTTAAATCATTGAATGACACTCTGAGAAATTCTTTTGTAAGATGAAATAAATAATCATAGGAAATATCCTTATTACTATTATTAAAAGTGCATATTATCAGTATTGAACAATACCAATTATAATCTCAGCCATACCCTCTGCAAGGCAGTATTTCAATAGTAAGATTATTTAATGGAAGTAACAGCCAATTATTTTTGATCTCATTATATTATGTTTAGATTTTCAAAAATTTGTGTTCTTGAGTGTCACATTATTTACCTTACTTTGTACTGTTATTTTGCAACAATTTATATTAAATTACACCATTAGTTAGTCTAGCTAAAAACAAAATATAACTTTATATTATTATAACAAGTGTTCATTTGAAAAGTCAATCTAGTAGCATGTGATTTACTAAGAACATTTTGAAGTATGTCGTAAATTAAAATTTACTACTTAACCTACGAAGTCGTGTATTTTGACAGTTTCATACATACAAATAAATAACAAATAATAGGTATTTATTGAAAACTATAACAAATGTTGAAAATGTTGTCCTTCAAGATCAATGCACTTTAAAATCCTCCGTTCAAAATTTCTGATAATATTCTGCAACATTACTGGATTGTTATTAATTTCCATGCATTTCTGTTCGATTCTCTGTAGCATATCATTCAAATTCAATATAGGTGTTCGAAATATGTTATTTTTTAGATAAGGCCACAAAAAGAAGTCGCAAGGTGTTAAATCGCATGAACGTGCAGGCCAGGCAATTTCAGTATTTCGACTAATTATACGCTCATCAAAAAATTCTCTTAAATAATCCAAACATTCTGCAGTACAGTGACAAGGTGCTCCGTCTTGTTGGAAATATGCATTTTGAAGTTCATCATCATGCAACTGATTGACAAATGGTTGTAAAATTTCCGTACGGTACCTTTGAGCAATTAATGTTCCCTGAAAAAATATTGGTCCAATGATTCGCCTTTGGCTTATCGCTGCCCCAACACCAATTTTCTCTGGATGTAGCGATTTTCACTACTCCAAATTCTTGTATTTTGTGAATTTAGGTATCCCGTTTTATAAAACCATGCTTCATCAGTAAAGATGAGTCTTTGCGAAAGTTCTCCATTATTGTTCATATTTACAAACCAATTACAAAATTGTAGTCTACATGGGTAATCATTTCTAACACTTCTTGTACTGCTGTGACACGGTATGGATAAAGTTGCATATCTTTTTTTAATAACTTATGAGTTGTGCCAACAGAAAGGTTTATTTGTTGACTCAAATGTCGAAAAGATGTTTGTGGTTCATTTTCCATTATTTCTTCAACACGATTGACAACTTGAGGTGTATGTTTCTTAACTGCTCCGCTGCCTGATTTTCTTAAGAGACTACCAATTTAAGAAAACAGTTTTAAAGTTCTATCCAAAGTATTCTTAAATTGTATAAAAATGTGGAATCTCAACTTGAAATTCTACCATGCAATCTTAATTGAATAAACCCATAAACCATCAATTTTATTACCACTTCAAAAATAAGCCTGGACTAAAAAAATTTTATGTTCTAAAGTGAAAGCCATTTTAAAACTGAGAAGCTATTTATTTAAACCAGAATCGACGCACGATTATTTTATGCACTAAAATATGCATTATCAAATGTCATTTGGATTTACGTTTACGGAACAACAAACACATACTAATATATTTGCGTCTTATTCTATCAAAATTTCAAAGTAACCTAGATTGACTTTTCAAATGAACACATTATATAAATTGTATAGAAAAAAGTTTACATTATTAATGTTAAGACATGCACCATAACCTTAAACATTCATTAAATTTATGTCACGATAAAACTAAACAATAACTAACAAACATTTCTGTTTGATAAAATTGTATGTTACTCCAAACATGTGTGTCTGTGTTCTTTTGATGTTATTTAAAATAAGTGAATATAATAAAAGAATATTTACTTTGGAGTTGCCAGTTCACATTCATAATAATAGTAATAATAATTCATGCCTTAGCATATTATACTAGTTTATTAAAATCAAGTTTAGTGTATCTTGCAAACAGCATGACAATCATTGGTTAGTCTTCATACTTAAAAATTTTACCTTTGAATGAGCAAATGGGTGGCTCCGGACTTGATTCTGGTTGTGATTGAACTGGTACATTTGTTGGCTCACATGTTAATTTAGTCTCACTACTAGTGCTAGTACTGCCAATTTTCAAATCCTTCATTCGAGCTATTAGAGCAGCTCGACCACGTGGTTTAGGCGGTTCTTCTTGTAGAGGTTTCTCTTCACCAGGTTTTACAATCTTAACCTTAAAAGCTTCTAATAATGCAGCTCGGCCTCTTGGAGGTGGCCTCTCTGCCATGTTTCTATAAAGCAAAGCAGTACTCATCTTAATTAAGGTTATTCGACGTTATATGCTAATAATTCTAATAAAACAATATTAACAAACACAGCACATGTTTTTATAGCAACAAAATAAAAATTAATTTGACATATGAAATATATTTTCAGTGACGTAGTAGACTTACACTTTCAAATGTTATTATACTAAATTAAATAATTCACTTTTATATATGTATAAAATTCCACCATTTATCTCTATAGTTACATCTAAGAACAAATACAACAAACTGCCATGACATGGGCATTGGGCATGCCCAAAATTTCATGGTCACTTAAAATTTATGAATTTTTCTCTCTCACACATAAACAAAAATCTCAGGCAAAATAAAGACGACTTGCTTAAACTCCCCTCCAGTGTAAACAGTTTTTAGTCTATATTTTTGGCAATGAAGAATTTTAAACTGAAAACTTATTTTAGTATACCTATTTCTTGTTATTTTTACCACATGTAAGTTTTTATAAATGTTTATACATATTCTATTTTTTATACATTAACATTGAAATACAAATAGAAACTCTATTTTATTATTAAATTGAAATTCGCACATGTAGCTATATTTTAAAAAGGCAAATCACATTTTTAAAAAAATCTATGTACCTACTGTCGTGAGCAAAAAAATCGGAACAGTGTCAAAATCGTAATGTCAATTTCCCTTATTTTTTAGCATTGTAATTTTGACATTTGATTCATTTTCAAACTGTACGTCACATTATCTATCATAGTGGCTAATTAAAAATTGAAAATACCGCATTTTTCGAAAACTGATAAAGTCAGACCTGTTACTAGTTTGGAAAATCATTAAGAACTGTATCGGATCGGTTCAATTTAATATTGGTAAAAGTTCAGCCGCAAGAATATATAAGAAATGGAGGGAAGAGGATAATTTAAATCGGAAAATAGGTCCCGAACATAACAAAATTTCAAACCCGCAGGAAGACGAAACAATAGTTACTGAGATTAGTCACAACCCTTTCAAACCATTAAAGGAAGCTATAAGAACAATACAATTTTCTGTCTCATTTTGTAACATAATGGTTACAAGAGAATGAAATTTAAACTTGATATTTCCCGCCCTACAGTCTTTATCTAAATCTCAATGTATGGGGATTAATGAGATATATAGCTGTTACCCAGGAAGGATTTTGGGAGATTGTTCAAAATGCTTGGCATCAAATTCCTATAAAAGTTGTACAAAATATCGTCGCTTCAATGGCCGCGGTCACTAGACGTACTTGCTAGGTAGCTGTTAGTAAGCTGCTTGCAATCACCATGGTGACCGGTTGCCTATAATTCAAAACATGATTGCTGTGGCGGCCATATTTGCAAGCGTAAAAATTTTGTGCTTGCTGTCGATGCCAGCAGCTAGCAAAGCGTTTTGATTGGTTTAAAATTTTAAAAGTTACGTCGTTAAACACCAGGGGCGCGTTCCGATTCAGGGTACGTTTGTCCGGGCAACTTATAGTTGGGTAATTACGTCACATACTAGATTCGACTAAAATATGCGAACGCTTCTCAGGCGCTATTTGGCGGAAAGTTACAAATTTTAATTCTATATAGGTTATCGTGAATACATATAAATAAACATTTATTACGTTTAATTAAGAGTGAGTGTTGCCGCTTCCGCCAAACTATTAAGCGATCATTTTAATTTAGATTATTGGCAACCACTTTTCCTTATTTTCATTATAACATATTAACGTTCTTTTTTAATCTATTGTCATCAGTGGCGGCTCTTGATGACGTTCGATGTGAGCTGCTGCACGGATGAGACTGCTTCGTTTAAGCTTTCATATATACAGAGAAGCAAGTAACCGTACCGAAATCTTCCGAAATAGTTCGAAGTTGTCTCATCCGTGCAGCAGCGCACATCGTACGTCATCAAGAGCCGCCACTGATTGTCATTATTATGTAAACTATTGTAAACTATCAAACTCATCGTAGTTTCACTATCTATGATAAAGAAATTCTCGTAATCTATCTATTGCAAAGTATGTCTATAGCTTGTCATTAATAATTGGGTAGGTACAGATATACAATGCAACGAATGAGAGCGGCATTGGCAGTAATGTGAGAATTTAATGATTGTTAATTCTCATTAACATTACGTTTATCATAATTAGTATATATACACGCAGTATAGAAATGAAAGTCGTGTCTATTTCAGGATGTAGGTGCACCGATGATTGGTAAAACCATGAAACGCTGGCGTCTGCACATTCCAGGGTGGATACGACTTTCACACATTTTTTCATTTTCCCGTACAACCCGGTCAGTTGGCGCCGCGACGCGTTGCAGCTACATTCTTAGGCAAATGTGATTTTGTCAGGTGTAGAAATCAATGCAACGAATGAGAGCGGCATTGGCAGTAATGTGAGAATTTAATGATTGTTAATTCTCATTAACATTACGTTTATCATAATTAGTATATATACACGCAGTATAGAAATGAAAGTCGTGTCTATTTCTGGATGTAGGTGCACCGATGATTGGTAAAACCATGAAACGCTGGCGTTTGCACATTTCAGGGTGGATACGACTTTCACACATTTTTTCATTTTCCCGTACAACCCGGTCAGTTGGCGCCGCGACGCGTTGCAGCTACATTCTTAGGCAAATGTGATTTTGTCAGGTGTAGAAATCAATGCAACGAATGAGAGCGGCATTGGCAGTAATGTGAGAATTTAATGATTGTTAATTCTCATTAACATTACGTTTATCATAATTAGTATATTTACACGCAGTATAGAAATGAAAGTCGTGTCTATTTCTGGATGTAGGTGCACCGATGATTGGTAAAAACATGAAACGCTGGCGTCTGCACATTCCAGGGTGGATACGACTTTCACACATTTTTTCATATATATATATATATATATATATATATATACAGGTGTCCAGAAACTCTCCTGATAAACGAAGACCGGAGTTTCCTCAGATAATTTTAAGACAATTAAACCCAAATTCACCTAGTCCGAAAATGCTTCCTAAGGGAGCTAGAGTTCTTTGAAGATGGCGCCTTGTATTTATTTTTTTTAAATTCCTCCAGAACGCTTCTATTTAGAAAAACAAAAACTGGTATGCTTATTTATCCTCCAGAGATTAACATTACGTTTATCATATATATATATATATATATATATATATATATATATATATGTTTAGTGTTAATAAGAATTAAATTTCTTATTTATTTTATTGGCCGAGTCTTAATATTAAAATAATAGACTTTTTTATTGGTTTAGCGACCTTTAATAAATTTCAATGTTTTTCTCTACGACATTTGATTGATGGACTTTCTAAACTCTATTATCCACTCATTAAACAATAGAAGACAACCAACCCCACCCACACACACCAAACAAAATTTTGTTCCCCATTGTAAATACATATACTATGTTCCCCTAACACATGGCCTAAAACCATGCTAATTTTAAAACGAAATAGGAAATTTCAGTTCTCAAACAAAGATATTTACTCACACAAAATATTCTGAGGAACGCGGTCGACCCTAAAAAGGTCTCGGGCAAGCCCGACCAATGTACACATGTGTTTTAAAACGGAATAAATCGGTGAGTTTTTATATCATTTTAATTTTCCTTACTTTATTATTATTTTAACTGTAATTTTTAATTCATTCATACAAATGTAAACATATTTTCTTACCTTTCGTTATGTTAATTTTTTGTTTCTAGTCACTTGAAAAAGACTCAATAATAAAAAGAGTCGAAACGTCGTAGTGAAAAACATTGAAATTCATTAAAGGTCGCTAAACCAATAAAAAAGTCTATTATTTTAATATATATATATATGTATATATATATATATATATATATGTATATATATATATATATATATATGTATATATATTTCGTCGAATGTTTTCGCGGTCGTTTGTTGAAGCGTTGTTCTTCGGGATATTTCGCCGCGTTTGGATGATTTCCTCCTGAGAAGGACAACTTTCTTCCTGACGTTTCGGTGACATCACTTTCACCTTTTTCTAGAGGATCTTCTCGTTGCAATGGTAACTTCAAGAGTGCGTCGATTTCCTGTGCCGCTCGTATTATATGGTCCCGTCGTAGTGGGGGCGTGTCTGACTCCTCGTGATTGGTCCGTCGGTTGTTCTGTCGCTTTCGACTATTGGTCGATCGGTTTGCGTTCGCTCCGAGTTAGTATGACTGGGCTGTGGCAAGTTGTTCTCATTACGTCGCTTGTGTGTAATCTGCCTGTTGAGCAAGGCCGACTTCGATGTGTCAGGCAAACGCTGTCCGTCGTCACGTTTGTTCATAGTTTTGCCGTTTCTCAATTTCTATAGCTTCTCTTATAATCCTGTACGTTAACCTCGTACTGCGTGATATAGTTTTTGTACCGTCAAATGTCGATAGTGTGTCCTGTATGTAGCACATGCTTAACTAGGGATGATGTTGATTCTTTTTTAGCTACAGCATTTCTGTGTTCTTCCCTCCGTACGCTGGTTTTACGGTTAGTATGCCATATGTATGTTTGTTCGCATTCATAGCACGGTATTTCGTAGACCCCTTGGTTTTCTAGTTCTATCTTGTCCTTTGTATTAAGCAAAATGTCTTTTATTTTCCTGTCTGTCGTATAAATGGTGTCTATGTCGTGTCGGCGTAATATTCTACCTATTTTCTCAGTCGTACCTTTCACGTAAGGGAGAAATGCTGTCCGTGTAGATCTTTCTTTCTTTTTTGGTTGATTCTTGTTAATTCGTGTCGCTCTGTTAATGGTATTTTGTGAATATCCGTTCGCTTGTAATATGTTTTTTATTGTTCCCATTTCTTCGTTTCGATGTTCTGCATCTGACAAAGTTTGAGATCTGTGGATTAATGTTTTTACTACAGAGTTTAACTGCGCTGGGTGATGATGTGAAGATGCGTTGAGATATCTGTTCGTATGTGTAGGTTTTCTGTACACTGTGTATCCTAGCGAGCCATCCGGTTTTTTTATTATCATCAAGTCTAAGAACGGTAGCCGATTTCTTTCCTCCATTTCGACAGTAAACTTTATTTTCGGATGTCTGGTGTTCAGATGCTGTAAAAACTCGCTTACTTTCTCTCTTCCATGCGGCCAAATCACCAGGGTGGCGTCTACGTATCGCAGCCAGAGTTTTGGTTTGTCTGTAGCGTTTTCCAGTGCTCTTTGTTCGAAGTCTGCCATAAACAAATTTGCCAGTATAGGTGACAGCGGTGATCCCATCGGCGCTCCATCGGTTTGCTTGAAAAAAATTGTCCGTTGTATATAAAATACGTGTTTGACAGGCAGTGTTTCGTTAGATCCATGTCGTAGTCGGAGAGTTGGTGTTTCTTTATTAGTAAATCTATTGCCTCATTAATGGGGATCTGTGTGAAGAGCGAAACTACATGGAAGCTCACCAACATGTCGTCTTGATCCATGGTGATATCCTTGAGTATTTCAGTTAGGTGAGTCGAGTTTTTAACATATGATGGGATTTCTTCGGCAAGGGGTTGTAGTTTTTGTGCTAAGAAGCGCGAAAGCGTTTGAGTCGGTGAGCTAACGGAACTTACTATCGGTCTCAGCGGCACATCCGGCTTGTGTATTTTTGGTAGGCCGTAGAATTTCGGACATCATGACGATTTCTCTCTAGGAATCAGTCGTTTCTTAATACCTTCTTTGAGAGGTGCGTTCTTGATCTTGCTTTTTGTCGTCTTTTCTAAGTATGTGGTCGGGTCGTTAGGTGTCGGTTTATACATCGAGTCTTCTAGAAGCGTTCGTATTTTTCGGTCATAGTCGCTCTTTGCCATTATTACTGTGGCGTTTCCCATGTCAGCCGGCATTATGACAATATCTTTGTTTTTCTGCAGTCGTCGTAGGGCGTCTCTTTCTTCTTTCGATATATTTGGCTTTGGTGGTTTTGTTGTTCTTATTATTTGGCATATATCTTGTCTGACAATTTCTGCTGTTTCTCGGTCAAGGGATTTAATTGCCGCTTCGACGTCGCATATGATATTTTCTGTTGGTATGTTCTTAGGAGCAACCGCGAAATTGAAGCCTTTTCCAAGAATTCTATTTTCAGCTTCGTTAAGTTCGTATTTCCACAGGTTGTGAACCACTCGACGTTGTAGCGTTTTAGTTTCGTTGTCTGGTATATGTTTGCGTCGCAGATTTTCAATATTCCGTTTTTGTTTCTTGGTTTTCGTAATTTCCTCTGTCTCAGCTCTGTAGTAAGATAAGAGTTCGATTTTCTGCCACAAAACCGGATAAATCTTGTTGCTTAGTTGCAAGTGCAGGGTTCTTAGTCTAGTATCGGCTTGGTCTAATTTTTTGTCTAGTCTGTCGTGTGAAACTCCGCAAGATTGCCTTTCCGGTCCGCTCCAAAATATTCTTTATCTTTGTCGTTTCGGTATGAAAAGTCACTTTGCAGCACGTCGGTGTAAGTTTTTCGTCCCGACATTGTCGTAGAAAAGTCAAGTCGCACAGTAATCGTGCTCTCTTGGTTCGTATCTTCTCGAAATTCTTCGATAGTCTGTATACTTCCTCCCCGTAGAGGTATGTTAAATTTCGTCGAATGTTTTCGCGGTCGTTTGTTGAAGCGTTGTTCTTCGGGATATTTCGCCGCGTTTGGATGATTTCGTCCTGAGAAGGACAACTTTCTTCCTGACGTTTCGGTGACATCACTTTCACCTTTTTCTAGAGGATCTTCTCGTTGCAATGGTAACTTCAAGAGTGCGTCGATTTCCTGTGCCGCTCGTATTATACGCCGACACGACATAGACACCATTTATACGACAGACAGGAAAATAAAAGACATTTTGCCTAATACAAAGGACAAGATAGAACTAGAAAACCAAGGGGTCTACGAAATACCGTGCTATGAATGCGAACAAACATACATAGGGCATACTAACCGTTAAACCAGCGTACGGAGGGAAGAACACAGAAATGCGGTAGCTAAAAAAGAATCAACATTATCCCTAGTTAAGCATGTGCTACATACAGGACACACTATCGACTTTGACGGTACAAAAACTATAGCACGCAGTACGAGGTTAACGTACAGGATTATAAGAGAAGCTATAGAAATTGAGAAACGGCAAAACTGTATGAACAAACGTGACGACGGACAGTGTTTGCCTGACACATGGAAGTCGGCCTTGCTCAACAGGCAGATTACACACAAGCGACGTAATGAGAACTTGCCACAGCCCAATCATACTAACTCGGACCGAACGCAAACCGATCGACCAATAGTCGAAAGCGACAGAACAACCGACGGACCAATCACGAGGAGTCAGACACGCGTCCCCACTACGACGGGACCATATAATACGAGCGGCACAGGAAATCGACGCATCATTCGCACGCTATCGATTGCTCTGAGCACATCGGTAGTAATAGAATACATCAACCGTTATATTATATTATAATATAATATATTTTCCACAACACAGCGAAACCAGAAGAAATGGCTGGCACCAACGACAACGGCCAACGTATAGCAATGGATATATTGCAGAATATTGACACCTACGATGAACTGCAAAAGACAATGGAGAACTTTATGAAGATGATGCACAACGCCTTCGAAACAAAGATGAACGAGCTTAAGAAGAACGAAAAACCACCACGAAAATCCAACAAACGACAGAAAACAGAATCACCGGAAATAGAGACGAGCAACATGTACGAAGCACTCCGCACGATCGACGAAGATACGAAGAAAGAAGAAACGACGCCAATGGACAGCAGCGAAGAAGAACCGACAGCCTCCACCTCCGCAGAGAAACCCGGGGTAAGTACCAACATCACAAAACACACAAACACTCACAAACAGCACAAAACAAATACAAAAACAGCAAACAACACAATCCAATTACCCAAAATGCCTTCTATCTCCCCAATTACAATCACTGACCCAACACAATGGTATCGAGTCCGAGATCTAATGAAAACACACAACATTCAATACACACAAAGTAGGTCCGTCCCGGCCGGAGTCCAAATCACTCCAACAACAGAACAAGACTATCGCAATCTCAACCGAATTCTCAACGAAAAAGCCATTCAATCTTTCACATACCAACTCCGTAGCGAGAAAAAATTAAAAATCGTCATCAGAGGCGTACCCCAATTCCTAACCGACGAAGACATCAAAGCCGATCTAGATTCTAGAAACTATCCGATCGCAAAAATCACTAGGATGAACGGTAAAGACCGTCTTCCAGCCCCCCTTATTTTAATAGAAATAGACAAAGAATACAAGTCAATTTTCGACATCCACACAGTTTGCGGATTAGAAGTAAAAGTAGAGTCCCTCAGACTTAGAACAGACATCGTACAGTGTCACAGATGTCAGAAATTCGGTCATCAACAGCGTACTTGCAACGTGAATTTCGCGTGCATGAAGTGCGGAGAGTCACACTCGACGCATGAATGCACAAAGCCGTCAACCACCCCCCCTAAATGCGCAAACTGTGGCGGAGCTCACCTCTCGTTCAGCTTATCATGCAAAAAGAATCCAAATAACCCAATAAACACACCAATACAAACACGCAAACTCATAGAAGCACCACTACCAAAACACAACGCGTGGACTCAAAGACAACAGACAAATAACATCACCGCAACCACACTCACACCCACAACCCGGGAAAATACACCAAAACCAACACTTAACTCACACGAAGAAGCTGACAACACAATTGCACTCATGATTGGGAAACTATTCCTAACATTTAGCTCGACAAACCCTACACTCCAACAAACACAAAGCTTTTTCGAACAAACAAACGAACTTACAAAACTTTTCCACGCACGCAGACAATGAATCACAAACACAACATTAAAATAGCCTATTGGAATGCACAAAGCATAACACACAAAAAACATGAATTACACGTATTTTTAGACGAACACCAAATAGACGTAATGCTGCTAAATGAAACACATCTAAAACCAAGTCACTCATTAAAAATACAAAAATACAAAACATACAGACACGATAGGCCGGTACAAAAAGGCGGCGGAACCGCTATACTCGTACACGAAACAATAAAACACAGCGAACTTGAATACAAAACACTCGATAAAATCGAAAACACAGGCATACAAATAAACACAAAAAGGGGACCGATAAACCTTTACGCAAGTTATCTTCCCTCCGGATTAGACATAGTAGAATCAGACATACAAACGATCTTCAATCAAAACACACCTACAATATTTGCGGGAGATTTTAACGCGAAACACCAAAACTGGAACTCGAAAGTAGCCAATAAAAACGGTAAAAAACTAAAGAAAATAGCACAAGACAACAACCTCAATGTAATCGGGCCTGTAGAACCCACACACATACACATACCAACGGGCACTACTGACGTTTTAGACATAGCAATACTTAAAAACATAACCACAACACATACAATAGAAACTATAAACGACCTCTCCTCAGATCATTTTCCAGTGATATTAACGCTTGACATGGACACAACTAGAACGAAAAAAACATTTAATAAGACAGACTGGGGAAAATTTAAAGAATCCCTAGTACTCAGAACAGTAAAAATTCACAACGCGAAAGACATCGATCAAGCAGTGATCACACTGGAAAATGACATAAAAAATGCAATAGCACAAACGACAAAAACTAAAACCATCGACACAAAACTTAACATCCCGACTGAACTAAAAATAAAATTACGACTCAAAAAAAACATACTCAAAGAATATAAAAGAACGCTAAATCCGGTAATAAAAACAAAATTAAACGCGATAACAAATGAAATAAAATCTGACATGATCGAACACTTTAATAAAAACTGGAATAACAAAATTGAATCCCTTAACACGCAAGATCAAACACTCTGGCAGATGACAAAAGCCCTAACAAACAAAAAAAACAAAATTCCACCGCTAAAAACAGCAAACGGACCGGCAATAACTGATAAAGAAAAAGCAGACGAATTCGCGAACGCGTTAAAGAAACAATTCGAAACGAACCCAACAATACCGAAGCATAACACATTCACAAACCAAATTGAACGGCAACGAAATATAAAAATCGATATAACAGATGGAGAAATCGACGCCACAAATACCGACGAAGTGGAAAAAATAATTAAAAACCTTAAAAACCGAAAAGCTCCGGGAGCGGACGGGATAACTAACATTGCAATTAAAAACCTACCAAAAGCCGGTATACAAATTATAACCGACATAATAAACGGAATAATAAAACACGGACATTATCCCGCGATTTGGAAACACGCGCAGATAATAATGATCCACAAACCTGGAAAAACAACAAAAACAACTGCAGATTACCGGCCAATAAGCTTACTTCCGTCAATAAGTAAGCTGGCAGAAGGCGTAATACAGACAAGACTTGAAAACGAAGTCGAAAACAAAAACATAATCCCAAATTTTCAATACGGTTTCCGGAAGAACCACTCTACCACACAACAGGCACTAAGACTAACAGAACACATAACCGAAAAAATGAACATATCGACATCAACGGGCGCAATCTTTCTCGACATTGAAAAGGCCTTCGACCGGGTTTGGCACGCCGGCCTCATACACAAAATGAAACGTCACAAAATATCAAACACATTAATAAAAATAACCGACAATTACCTAAAGAACCGTACATTTAATGTCACAATCGGAAACGAAAAATCGACAATCGAACACATAGCAGCAGGAGTACCACAAGGATCCGTTCTCGGACCGCTCCTGTATAACATATACACTTCGGATATTCCCACAATAGAAAAATGTAATATCGCACAATACGCAGACGACACCGCTATATACATAAGCAGCAGACGAACATCGTACATACACAAGCAGTTACAAACCAATCTAGTCCTCCTAAAGGACTGGTACGACAAATGGAAAATTAAAATTAACCCACTAAAAACCGCGGCAATTTACTTCCAACACAGAAAACGACACAAAAGGCCGGACGAAGTCAAACTCGAAGGCCACACAATACACTGGCAGGAAAAAGTTAAATACCTCGGGTCACAATGGACTCACAACTAACATACACGGCACATATTAAAGAATTAAAACGAAAAATAGGGTTCACAACACACGCACTGTACCCGATACTAAACGGCAAAAGCAAACTAACACTGGAAAATAAAATATTAATAATAAAAACGATAATACTCGCGGGCGCAACATATGCCGGAGAAATATGGCATCAAGCCAGCGAAAAGCAAAGACAATCGGTACAAGGGAAAATAAACAAGGTAATTAGACTCGCGATAAATGCACCGCGATACATGACAAACGCGCAGATACATAAAGAGACGAAACTCGAAACACTGGAAACAATAATATGCAAACGAACACTAAAAACAATAGAAACAATAAAGTCACACGAAAACCCCACAATAAGAAAAATAATAAATCCAAAACGGAGACTAATTAAAAAAGACGGACTTAAGCAAATTAAAAGACGCGCAGAGGATAACGATATCCAAATACCCGCGAAAAAAATCAAAAATTAACAGATAAACAGAGGTCAACACAAACACACAAAAATGTAGCAAAACACACAGCATTCCATATAGGTTAAACAAACGTAACACACAAACACACAACTACACATAATAACACAAAACATACACAACCCCGGGTAATGAAATTGGAGTGGAAATGGAGGCAACTCCGACCACCGAACAAAATCAAGAGGACTCATAAAAAAAGGAAATCGACGCACTCTTGAAGTTACCATTGCAACGAGAAGATCCTCTAGAAAAAGGTGAAAGTGATGTCACCGAAACGTCAGGAAGAAAGTTGTCCTCAGGACGAAATCATCCAAACGCGGCGAAATATCCCGAAGAACAACGCTTCATTTATATATATATATATATATAATAACTTCGTGACCTTCGTATGATATGGTAAACCTAATCAGTAGGCGATTAAAGGTCTGTATATTACTTCAAAATATATGTATTTAAAAAACTCTACATGTTTCGGCAGTATCGCCTTTATCAAGAGAATACAAAATATAAATTTATATTTTGTATTCTCTTGATAAAGGCGATACTGCCGAAACATGTAGAGTTTTTTAAATACATATATTTTGAAGTAATATACAGACCTTTAATCGCCTACTGATTAGGTTTACTATATATATATATATTTATTGATAAATTATTGGAGTTTTTCGGCTTTTATATGAAATATTTACCAATATCGCTCCGGATTGGTCCACTCTATTCATAACACACAACGAGGTCGAAATCATGAAAAAAAGAAAGGGACCAGGGTTAGCCAATACCCTAGATATGGTAATAATGAGTAAGAACGTCGGAATCATTTTTGAGTGTAAAATATATTCTATGCCTGCAAATATGAAGCTTTAAAACAAATTTTTGACAAGCAATAATTTATCAATATATATATATATATATATATATATATATATATATATATATATATATATATATATATATATATATATATATATTAAAATAATAAGCTTTTTTTTTTTGGTTTAGCGACCTTTATTGAATTTCAATTTATTTAACTAACGACGTTTCGACTTTTTTGTATATAATTAAGTCTTTTTCAAGTGATTAGAACTAAAAAAAATTACAACGAAAGGTAAGAATTATATTTACATTATATGAATGAATTAAAATTAAAATAATGAGTAAAGCAAATTAAAATTTAACATTTAAAATTTAAAGGATACAAACTCACCAATTTATTTCGTGTTAAAGCACATGCCCAGTGCAATATGCATGGTCGGAAACATGTCGACCCTTCACTACAGGGTCCGACCGCGTATCTCGGAATCTTAAGTGTAACTAAATGTCTTGTTTTAAAAATGAATTTTTTATTGTTTCGTTTTAAAATTGGTTTGGTCAGGCCATGTGTTCGAGAAAATACAGTATGTTTACAATGGGAAAAAAAAAATTTGTCTTTTTTGTGTGGGTGGGGTTGTCTTCTATTGTTTAATGAGCGGATAATACAATTTTGAAAGTCCATCAATCTCGTTACGGTCGCTGATTGTTTTGTTATTTTTGAAAATATGAATCATTTCTAATACCTCCCTAGCCTTTGTATTTTTTTGCTTGGTCATTATTTTTGTATTTTCAAAATCAAAATTGTGTTTTAATGTTATCTGGTGTTTTTTTTAAAGCTGTCTGATTTTTTGCGTATTTGTGTCCTTTTAATCTTTCCTGTAGTAACTGTTTTGTTCGGCCTATGTATACTTTGTCACAGTCTTTGCAGGGTATGTTATATATTGTATGTGATTGTTTAAGTGTTGGTGTTGAGTCTTTTAGTTTTGTGTGTAGGAATTTTAGATTTTTTCCGCTTTGATGTGCCATTTTAAAATTAAATGGCTTAACTATATTTAAAAAAGGTATATAACCCCTTACCACAATTATTAATCGTATCCTAAATACGTATTTCGACAACTGAGTTGTCATCATCAGTAGGTAAAACCACTACTTAAAAGTCGCACATGGGGCACAGTAAAGCTAGAAAACCGCTTACGCAACAACTACTTTACACCGCGTCCACGTAGACTAATTTTAACATGCGAATATAAACTACGAAAAGGACTTACCTCTTAGGGAAAAGGCATTCATATATGTTTATTCTCCAAGTTGAAATATACCGAACGGAAGACCGACAAACATTCCTTTTTTAAAGGGAACGGCACTCAACATGTCCTAAAAGCTTCAATTTTAAAACGACGATCACACAATTATGGTAATAAAAATAAAAAGAGACAACTGAAAGGAATCGGTGATCTATCGCTATTCATGGAATATTGTTTATTTTTCGCGATATGTATACTTTCATAAGCATCAAGTTCGCGGGGTTTATTAATTCCTTTGGCCAGCTTCAACCCTGTAATCGACACATTGTGTAGTGTGCTTAAAGCGTGGTTGGCAACGTTAGATTTTTCCGGTCTATTGTATTTAATATGTGATATGTGTTCTTTAAAACGGGTTATTATTGGTCGTTTTGTTTGGCCTATATATTTCAAATTACAATCCCCGCAACTAATTTCGTATATACCTGATTTCGAATTAAAATTAACTCCTTTAGTATTCCCTAGGAGACTTTTGATAGTATTTTCGGATCGAAAGGCAACCTGGATGAACAGAAACAAGGCACAACAATGGGTAACTGCCTATCTCCTTTCATAGCCAATTTATTCATGAGTCAATTTGAAGTAGAATTTAAAAATAACGCTAAATATTTCCCCGAGAGTCTGGATTAGGTATGTAGATGACATTCTCGCGATTTTTGATACACGGAAATGCGAATTAGACATGTTCGTTAATCATTAAATTTGAAATTTCCGACGATTAAATTTACGGTGGAAAAGCAACACAATGGCAGGATACCATTTTTAGATACTTTACTGATTAGGAATAAACAAAATAGAAATCGATATTTTCCGGAAAGAAACCAATGTTAATAGATTCATCATCGCGGATTCAAATCATAGTTTTCAATATAAGAGAGCTTCTGTTAATTTCTTAGTCAATCGGTTACTAAATTTTCCGTTAACAAAAGATAGATATGAAATAACAAAGACGTGAACGTAAACGTTATCATGGCATGGAAATATTTGTTTTCAACACCCCAATATTCGACTATGCCTTCATGATAATTCTTGGATTCAGAATATTTACAGAATTAATAAAAATATGTGCAAAACATTCCCCGTTTTCATTCCGACTACAATCCGATCTATTCTTACAGCATCTCCTCTTTCACGACAGCTTATACCGTTTATAGGTATGTGTCTATCGAAGAGAATCATCGGCACGACCATCAATCCTGAATTCGTCTTCGACTCATGAGCCTTTGGCGAATCAACAGGACAGGTCATTGTTGTTCGATATTACTGTAAGTCATGAATAGATGGAAGAGTCCCAAAACCGAGAAATGTTTTGAGAATATTTGGCAGCACTCAGTTGCCCGTCAATCTTCGTGGGTCCTCAATCTCTATGGCCACTCGAGATCTCACCAGTTCAGACTTAAGAACAACTGCATTCTCAATAAAAAAAGGCGGCGATAGGAATCGAACTCAAAACCTTGTAATTACCTATATAACTCTTTACTAACTGAGCTATTTAGGTCTTGTCCATTATAATTTCTAATCAGCTACAATAATACATCAAATTGCGCAATATTACGAAATAAAAAAAAGTTGGATTCGCAATAATTCGAACCAGACCCCTTGGATTGAACGCGAATATCTTACCAACACGCCTATAATGGATCTTATACAGTCGTTTTCGGATTGAATATATTATGCTAATTTTCTTATTGATTAAAAAAATGAAATTTTACGATACATAATACATACCCTAGTTACGAAGTTGCTTATTTTTTTAACAAGCATTCAAGTGAAAGCAATTGCAATGAAAACTGCTAAACTTCTCTTTACCGCACTAGTACGGTAAAAACCGTCATTACATTAAAAAAGTTTGAAATATGATACATTACATACTGAAAATAAATAATTATTATTGAGAATTATTGTATTTGTTTATATAAAAAAAATTGCAAAACACCCACCTTTGGTCGCCATGGATAAGATTTTTTTATTATTTTACTGTTTTTCATCATAATAAAATTATAAAGCCCCGGTTGTATAAAGCTGTGTCTACTTTAACAAGATTTTGACAATCAATTAAACATGAATAAAACAATCAACACGTTCAAAAAGGGGTCACATGGTCAGTTAAAATCATGTTAGTTGGCACATCTTTATACAACCGGCCAAAAATATATTATTTTAAGTTTGAAAGTTAAAAAAATATTTTAAAGATGCGAGTAAAATTTTTGCAAATTCCTTTATTTGAATATAATAACTATAAACTCATTTTACATGTTTCATAAACCTACTGTTTAACCTGATTTAGAAACGGAATTTAACAATGTAATAAACACAACAGGCACATTTCAGTCTTCATTTTACAAAGAAATCACACGTGGTGAACCAGACTTATCTGCATTCTTATAGGCAATGCTTACTTTATTGTTGGGATTCACATTCAATCCCATACAAACACATTTGATATTTTCATTTGATAACTTTTTCCTCAAAATTTCTCCATAGCGTTTACTTTCAATTTGTTCAAAAGCTTTTAATGCACTCTGACGGTACTTGACCCCAATTATTATTGCTATATTTTCTGAATTGAACGCAATGTCAAGTCTCCCTTCCGCTCCCGACAGTTCAGTGCAACACATGTACTTTAATGACTTACACAAACAGTGGAAAATCACACAATGGTACGCGTCTTCGTTGCATTGGTACCATTTTTCGCTCACATGTTCAAATACCTCCTGCATAGAACTAATTAACCTCTTCACAATTTCATCACTTAAATCATCTGGATCATCTGGGAACTCATCGAACACTGCCGTTACATTTGTAATGAGAAGATCATAATTATTTCCAACATACGTTTTGATCAGATTTCTAAATTCGTTCTCAATAAGTGTATTAGGAATTTTAACTTCAAATATGTCTCCTGCTATTTTTTTTTCATACATTAAATACCCTTGTTGCATCAGAAAGGAAACGAAAACATCAGGTTTTAAGAGAGTCCTTTTCTCTTCCCACTTCAAAATTACATCCCTCAGGTCTTGGAGGTGTTCTAGCTCTATTTTAGATGGAATTTTACATTTGATGTGTCTCCCCGACAACAACTTTTCAATTGCGATCCGAACAATTGGTATGTTAAGTCCCTGTCTTGCGCTCGCCATGATTCCAGACTCCTCCCAATAATTGCTTAGCTCTCCATTTTCTAGAGCGTTCACAATTGACCAAATAGGATATATCTGGACTCTACTCTGTCCAAAACTTTGGTATCCGTTGTAATATGATTTCACTTTTTCTTTAGGGAGTTTGTTCACGCCTTGCCAAAATTTCTCAGTAAACTTTGTTGTGAGCTGCTCCAGTTCTTCTTCTGTTATGCCATAAAATACTTCATAGCTATCATCACCACCCAGTGCTCCTCTGAGAAACATGTGTTTTATCACATTGTTCGACAAGCCTACTGAACTCATATAAGATATCCCTGTGATTAAAGCACGAGCTATGAAACTGCTTGCTTGCTTCAAAAGTATTTTAAAGAAAAAGGTAAGCAGGTCATTAACTTTTTCGCAAAAATCTTTATTTTTGAAGAGTGTGTTGTTAATGGGCGCGTCGTACTCGTCAATGAAAAGATAAATTTCATGATTGTAGTGTTGGTGTAAAACTTTAGCTAGGAATGGCAAAGCTGTTGTTATATGGCGTGACAATAAACCTTCCATTGATTTCCTTGTTATTTCTAGTTCTCGGCTGCTTGCTATCATCTCAAATATGGCTTCCTCTGTTGGTTTTGGATACAGGTATTTTTCAAAGTTTTCTTTATCGAATCTGTTAAGCTGCTTTTCAGTTGACCACAGTAAATATTTGTGCTGATCGAATGCATCTGTTACGACATCCCTAAACTCAAACAAAATTCCCAGATAATCATTACCATGACCAATCGATTGGAAATCTAAGTGAATGGTCGGATATTTCCCACGATGGCGAGAGAACTCATCCCACTTGGAAATTTCCAAGTTCCCATCTTCAAACAGACGCAAATTCATCTCAGGAAATGCACGATCATTTTCTGTTGATCTCAGGATTTCTTGTCCTACTTTATCTCCTGTTGTGTATACCTTCTTATTCACAAACTCTTCGACCATGTTCATGATGGTAGATTTGCCGAATCGGTTTGGTCTTGTTATCAAAATATATTCTGAATCATCGAAAAGCACCTCTATCATTTTTGTCTTATCAACAAAGTGGTCTGTTGCCTTGATCTTCGAAAACAGTGCTGAACTACACTCGATCTTTGGTTTCTGTAACTAAAAGTCATTAAATTATTTAATTACTCACACAACAACAACTTACTTTGTTTCCATAGACAGCAGCAGTTCCACCTACACTCACAACTTCACCGTCGGAGCTTGTACCCTGGGAAAAAATACAGAAACATACAAATATTGAACATTCACACAATATTTACTTGTGAACAAGTAAGTCACTCACTGCAGCTAGTTGAAGTGTGTCGTGTGACCGTGTCCTTATCTCGCGTTTTGTTGCTGTTGTGGGAGTTGTGCGTGTATTCTGTCCATTCTTTGTTCTACCACGAGGCATGATGAACTCAGGTGAAGAGAAAAAAATTGGACTGGTTATCAAGAAAGCTGTAGCAAAATATAAACACAATTATTTGCATTGGGAAAGATCATTGATTTTTATATTTATTTATAATAATTTAATTATAAGAAGGGGTATAAATTGCCTTTAACCATACAAGTCAAATTAGACCGAAAACAAATCTCTATTACATGGCAAACCATAACCAACAAAAGTTTAATATTAGACAAAATTTCTAAAATAAATTAAAAAAAAATGACAAATACGAAAGACAGTAAAATTGTTGCAGAGTATTACACACCATTAAAAACAAGACAACAATCTGAACTCCAACAATTTAAAAATAGTTACAAATCTTTTACTCAAGATAAAAAACTAAATATACCAAGGAATATCAATGAAGTAACGCAAATGAGAAATCGTAATTTTGCCATTGAATATCTCAATTCTACAGTAAATAAAAAACTAACAAAGACAGATTTTTGCAAATCTAAAAGTATTTCCAGAAATTCCCTTAATTAAGATTGCATGTAAAACGAGAACAAACGGGAACAAACCAGAGCAATCCGGAACAAAAGAGAACAAATCGGAACAATTGGGAACAAAAGAGAGAAAAAATAAAATAAAAAATAAAAAAATATTCGATAATGTAGAACATAAAGCAGGTAGTCGTAAAAATATAAGTTTAGATGAAGAAACAGATGAATTAATTAGTAAATCTTTAGAAACTTTTCAGTCATAAATGGACAAACTAGTTTCATACATTCCCAACGATGAGAAAGAAAAATGGAAAAAAGATTTAAAACCTATTATTACTGAAATGGACAGATTAGAAGATGGAGCAAAAATAGTTGGTTTCAAACAAGAAGTTGTAGATAAATATATTGCAAGAAAAGCAGCTAATTTATTCCTTGAACAATTAATTATGACTGACTGTGAGCTAGAGTCCGCTAATAATAAAATAGATGAATTGGAATATAAATTAGATAACTACAATAATTATGATCCTAAGAAGCTAGCAGAATTAAGAAACAAAACAGTAGTAATACCATCAAACATCGATGATGTAAAGAAAAGAACTTTGAAAATATTTGAAAGACATACTAAAAATATGAGAGCAATAAATGAAAAGATTCCAAAATTGTAAATTAAATGGAAAGTACTATATATTTAAATATAGTCAATGAAGAATATCCAAAATTCCGAAAAAAGTTTTCAAGTCTTATTAAACAAGTTAATAAATTAAAAATTATTATTTTTGTTCTTATATGTATTATGGTAATTGTTATTATTGTTTTCTTAATTTATTACTTCAACACTAATAAAAAATAGCGATTTATTCAACAATTTCCATAAACTAATACGTGTCCATAAGCTAATGCATCTGTAGAATTAGGTAAAAGGTATCTTTTATCATCTTTCCAACTTAGAGACTTTTTCTTAACTTCTTCAGTAAATATATCATGTTTATGACTCCTGATCACTTTCTGTCTATGGAAGTATTCGTTTTGATTAATTAAGCAATTTTTGTAATCTTCGAAGCTTATTTCTTTTTTCAATACTGCTTTCTTGATACCTTTTAATTTTTTCGAAATAGAATTTTCGGTTCTGTAACTGTACATTTTTTATCTTAAACGTATGTATTCTAATATCTTAATACCATTCAATTCATCTTTGAATTTCCCTATTACATTCTTATTTTTATGAGAATATAATGGATGATCTTTTGGATAGTCAGATGTATCAAAATAGTCGGAATTGTTTTTCATAAATTCATAGAAATTGGCATTTTTAATCTCATATATAAAGTATCTCCATAAAGAAGTTTTATGTTTTCATTAAATTCTTTTTTAATTACATTGTAATGGAAGTCATACATTAATCATTTTGATCAATCTAATACAGCTTGCTCAATGTAAATTGGTTTATTAAACAATACTATGGTTTTATAATTATGAACTGCTGTCAGATGTTTGCTAAATATAGTTCTGTGTTTAAAATTAGGTTCGCTCTCTGTAATTTTTCATCACAATATAATTTAATATTTTGTTAGTTTCTAACAGACTGCATAGACTTACCATATGGGGCATTAACCATTTGTTTACAGAAATCCTTTTCAAAATCATTTTTTGCCTTTTGTCTTTGTTCAGTATTAAATTTTTTTTATCTTTAATCCACTTAGGTAATTCTACATATTAATTTCCGCTTAAAGGTGTATATTTGTCCATCCAGATCCTTTTTCTTGTAGTTCATCACATCTTGATATAAATAAATCCTTTTGTTCATCCCAGTATTCCTCCAGAGCGTCTTTTTCTCTTATTATAACATTTGGTAACTGAAATTTATATATCATTGTGAAGTCTTCATTTTCCAGCTTCATAAACTCATATTCCATCTCTAAATTGGTTTTAATATTTTTATGGAAATTTAAAGCATTTGTAATTATTTTAATAGCCTTTTCTTTTATCATATCCATATATGCCTCTATATCTATACCTTCTTCTAGATTATTATGCTGATAGGTTAATAATCTTCCCTTAAAAGCAACCTGAACTAAAATAAAATCAGGCTCTGGAATATGTCCTGCTTTATGCAACTGCATTCGACTTTACTTAATATATTTTCCACATTCATCACACTTGATCTTTTTTACTCTTTTTTCGGTTTAGAAAATATGGCGTCATTAAGCGGAAATATTTCCAAGCCTTTCTTGTTTTCTCTTTTTATTTTTAATTGCTATTAATTATTATTTTTATTGCTATCAATTCTGCCTTATTGTATCTTTTAATGTATCTTATACCTAAAGATTTTGCCATATTACGTAATTCGAGCAAACGACGACTATTCAACTCATGTTTTAATTTATGCAAATGTATTCAAGTTTCCTCGATATATGTTCCACACATATCACATTTTGATCTTCACTCTAATTTTCTTTGGTTTAGCAAATATATCGTCATCAAACTGAAATGTCTTTAGGTTCTTTGTTTTCTTTCTCTTTATGTAGCTGCATTCGTGTGCTTTTGGTTTATTTTCCTCATATGTCACACTTGATTTTCTTAACTCTCTATTTCTTTGGTTTAGCAAATAAATCATCATCAAATGAAAATATTTCTGAATTCCGCAAAGAGGGCATAATTGATTTTTTTTTCGTTTTTTATGTCCTTATGCAATTGCTCTTCAGCTTTAATAATAGCTTTTATTAAGTCTGCTTTATTATATTTTCTAATATATTTGATGTTTAATGATTTTATATTTATTTATTATTATATTTATCAATATTAAACAGCTCAGATAAACGAAGATTATTCAAGTTACTTCGTTCCATTTATTATAGGAAAAATTCTGACAAACAATTTTTAGCAAATAAATAAGTTCAATCCATTTTTATCCATCTCTGTTTTTATATGCCTTTTGAAATTAGTTCTAGAGTAATATCTACCACAATCACATAATAAACCATAATAAATCCATTGTTTCCATGTTTTTCATATTTATTTCTATAGTTATAAAAATCATCGGCACATTTTAATTCTAAACAAACCGAGTAACGACTTGTCATTTATTAGAAAAGTTATTCATCAAAGACTTCAAGATTAGGAAAGTGTATTTTAACAAAACCTAATTTTGCCACGTTTAATATATTGCTTTCATACATTTTAAACTGATTAAATATATACCGATATACTAATCGTTCAAAGTCATTATTTGGTTTACTTCTCATATCGTTTAACCTTTTTTGAAACATTTGCCATGCTT
Source organism: Melolontha melolontha (assembly GCA_935421215.2). NCBI lineage: Eukaryota > Metazoa > Arthropoda > Insecta > Coleoptera > Scarabaeidae > Melolontha > Melolontha melolontha. Next base: position 42,242,747 of record OW285238.1, read on the forward strand.
CTTGGTCATCGTTATGTAAGCGATTCATTTAATTTATTACATTTTCTATTGTATTTTAAGAAAACCTAATTTTGCCACGTTTAATATATTGTTTTAATACATTTTAAACTGATTAAATATATACCGATATACTAATCGTTCAAAGTCATTATTTGGTTTACTTCTCATATCGTTTAACCTTTTTTGAAACATTTGCCATGCTTCTTGGTCATCGTTATGTAAGCGATTCATTTAATTTATTACATTTTTTTTCATAAGAAATTATCCATAAACAATGCGTGCTAAAACACACTGTCCCTTATTTAGGTAAAACTGTGAGAAGCCTCAGGATTCAAAAATATGTGTTGTATATAGGTGATCAATTTAATGATTATTTAATTAATTGGCGAAAAAAATAAATACTTCTAATAAAAGGGATCTAGTGCAACATGAGACCTACGTATTATAAAAAGTCTACATAAGATGAATAAAAAGCTAGATATCAACCTAGGTTCAAGGGAAAAGACAGCAATTATTTTAGAACATAATAATATAGATAACGCTATTAGAAATAATATATGAAGAAGACAAATAAAATATGGAAAAATCAGTAATATTTATAAATGAATCAGGATTATATTCTTTAATTTTATCATCCAAGAAAGAAGAAGCAAAAAAGTGTACATCAGAAGTATTTCCCTCAATAAGAAAGCAGGGCAAATATCGGTATATGAAACGTAGTAATTATTTTAAAGTAGCTATAACACAGGAAGGCAAATATTATCACTCAATAATAAAAAATAAATTAAATGATTGACATAGATAATATTATTATTTGTAAGTTTATAATCAAGACGTATTTGTCATATTAGATAATGAAGAAATGTAGCAGAAATATTGGGTTATGAAAAATCAACAAATGCTATAAGTGAAGACGTAGGGTATGTTTTGAGGGGCTGTGATAATCACATATACCCAGTGCCATTTCTACCCGAACACTCCCTGTGTAAATTTTTGAAAATTCTTTGATGTAAGTTGCTCTACCGGTCTTTTTGGAAGGGAAATCTAGTGAGAAATTACTAGATGACAAGTGCGAAGTCGGATAATAAACTAAATTGAATATAGGTATGCCCTTTTTCCGATAAATGAGATTATTCACTTACTTCTAAGTATAAAAAATAGCTGCAGCCAAGTATTGTGTGGTTTGGACAACTTTCTTGATTATGAAATGTTGTATTTGTAAAGGCAGGAAGTACCCCATCAAATCCCCCAGAAACAAAGTTTGTACACTCAGGATATAACACTTCCCTTTCCCACATGTAATTCTTATGCCTATAAATCTAATCTATTTGGTGGTTTTATTACTCTAGCTGATCTGCATAGACTATTTTCAAAAAAGGTAGGTTCAGGTTATAACCAATTTTCCTTATTATTTAATCCTGATGTCTCCTCGATATTCTCTCATCATCTGATTGAATTTTATATTGTAATTTCCCCAATACTTCCTTAATTCTTCCGAATTGCCATTTTCCTTCCCCATTGTAATCTCTCTCTCCCTCTGTTAATTTTGTAACTTCTTTCGTAGTAGGTTTTATAAGATCCAATCTTGACCCTATTCCTCTATTGAATATGATTGATATGGAGTGTGTCTGTACTGTAATAAGAACTGTGCTAATCCTAGGTTGATGTCAGTACACTTAATTGCTCGAATTGCCTGTTTAAATGTTTGAGCATATCTTTCGGCTATAGGTCTTTCACGATAACAGACGAGGCACGTGATAAACAGTTACTTCGGAACAAGTAACATTTAAATTACAATAATACCTAATAATCCTAGTATTTCTCTCTATCAAGTAAATATATTATGTTACCAGAACTGGGCATGGTTGCCAGCTTGGATTATGTCAAATGTCATTCGAATAAGTTGTTTACAATGTGTTCATATTTACAAGTTCCTCCCTATTTTATTTATAAAACGATATTATATATAAGGTCAGTTATTTTCACAACTAAATCATGCCTATATATAATATAGTAAGTATATATAATAACATAAAGCATATTAGTAGAAGTTGTGAATATTTTAAAATGAAAGCAATATAGATTTGTCAACCCTGTTTTGTAACTATTTATCACATGTCTCGTCTGTTATCGTGAAAGACCTATAAGTAACCAATATTGAAGGTATCCCAAATGTGCCAAAAATCTTTCTGCATATTTCGATTGTTGTTTTAGTGGTAATGTTTTTTTTATTGGGTGTATTTCTGGCCATCTGCTGAACGCATCGACTAAAATGAAAAAATAATATCCCGTGAAAGGTCCAACAAAGTCAACATGAACTCGCTCGTAAGGATTCTTTGCATCTATCCATGGATGGATTACTTCTTTACTCGGATTATTTTAAATTTCGTTGCAATTATAACAATTTCTCGATAACTCTTCTATGTCCTCTGTTATTCCTGGCCACCAGCAGTAACTTCTTGCCAAAAGTTTCATTTTTACCATGCCAAAATGGGCACTGTGTAGCTCATCTAGTATTGCTTTTCGAAATTTCTGTGGTATCACTACTCTTTGTTCTCTCATAATGACATTGCTTTGTAACGTAAACCCTTCTTGTTGAATACCAAATTTATCTGAAGATCTTATTTTAGTTCCTTTTTGTAATCCTATTAATAAAGGTTTCAATTTCTCGTCTTCTGCAGTCTCGGCTGCCAAATCATGGAATTGTACTGGTAATATCTGTATTTGGTGTATTTCAAAACAATCTGGTTCATCGTATACTTCCTCATTTTCTGTACTTGTAGATAGTCTAGAAATTGCATCTGCGTTACCATGAAGTCGTGTATTTCTGCAAATAATCTCAAAATCAAATCCTTGTAAAAATAAAGCATAGTGTTGCATACGACTAGCTGAAAAAATTGGTAACCCTTTCCTCGGAGAAAAAAATGTGAATTAAAGGTGTAATTTGAACCTTCTCCCATACAAATATTGATGGAATAGTTTTACTCCGAAGATGATTGCACTTCCTTACCGGTCTGTGCATATTTAGATTGTACATTATTCAATATTTTTGAAGCAAATTGTATCGGACGTTCTGTACCATCCGGGTAAATATGTGAGAGTACAGCGCCTACCGCATACAGACTTGCATCTGTTGCAAGTACGAGTGGTAACTGTGGATCGTAATGGGCTAATATTGTTGGTGACTGTATTTGTTCCCTGATTTGGACAAATGCTTCATTGCATTTTGCTGTCCCCTTCAATGATACTTTGTCTTTTAAGAGATTATTTAATGGTAGTAATGTTTGACTTAGATTTCCGAAAAATCTTCCGTAATAATTGTTAACAGTTTTGTTTCTAGGTGTAGGTACGTTTTGAATAGCTTCAATTTTTCCATCGATTTATGTAGACCGGATTCATCAATCGTATAACCGCAGTACTTTATTTCGTTTTTCATGAATTGACATTTCTGTAAATTAACTTTAATGTTGTAAAATGAAAACTTACTTAAAACTAGTTGTAATCTTTCTATATGAGTTTTATCATCTGGAACTGTAATTTTAATATCATCCAAAAATATAGATATTCCGGGTATGTCCTGTAGTATATTTTCAATCTCGCGTTTCCAAATTGCAGGTGCGCTGGCTATACCGTACATTAACCTTGAACTTTGATATAAACCTTTATGTGTACTTAATGTAATAAATTTTCTATCTGATTCCCTAACTTCCATCTGTAAGTATGCTTGCGATAAATCTATAACTGACAATTTATTTCCTCCAGTCATTGCCGCAAATAAGTCATCTATTGTAGGTAAGAGATGTTCGTCTACTATAAGGTTTGGGTTTACAGTGATTTTAAAATCTCCGCATAAACAAATTCGTCCATTTGCTTTAACAACTGGTACGACAGGAGTAGCCCAATCTGATGCATGTACTTTGGTTAATACTCCTTCTTTAACCAATACTTCAATTTCAGTTCCTATCTTAGGTTTTAACGCGAACGAAACTGGTCTATGTTTTATAAAAATAGGTTTTACATTTTCTTTAATATTTAATTTCGCCTGAATACCCCCAATTGTACCAATATTTTACTCGAATACATTTAAAAATAACTGTAATCATTTTTGTAATTGTAATTTAGTATTTCCTATTTCGATTTTTCCAATATTTTGAAAATTTACATTTAATTACCGTATCCATTCTCTTCCCATTAGTGATTGTCGGTCGCTGTTCACTATGTATAATTTCAATTGCAATTTCAAATTGTTTAATTCTACTTCAACGTCAATATATCCCAATACATGCAATTCATTGTTACAATATGAACGTACTTTTAAGTTTGTGGTTTTTCTTGGTATATTTGGGAATAAGGTATGGCACAAATGTTCAAGTAGCAAGGATACAGCAGCTCCTGTATCTACTTCAAATTTTAAAATCATACCATTAACTTTGACATCGAGTACAAATTTATCTCGTAATGAATCATTTACATTATTAACATGCATTATTTCAACTACTGTATTTACATCTTCACTAACTAAATTTGTATTGCTATTTTTAATTGACCTTAAACAAACTTTACTTAAATGACCTTTAGTTTTACAATAAGAACAATACAAATTTTTATCGGTGCACTTGTGTGCTAAATGTTTATCGGAGCCACAACGAAAACATTTCTTCCTATCATTTTTTCATATCCAGCTTTCAAAACAAAACCTGATTTAAAGTACCACATGAGCAAAAATGATTTAGATAAGGGATGGCCATGGTTGGCAGGATCTTTGATAAGTTCAGTTTGTTGTTGCCAATTTAAATGTCAGTTCTGATTTGAAGTAGCTGCACATGTAATTATATTGGTTATGTTAGCTAAAAAAACTGACATTTAAATCATGTCGAATAAAAGGTCTGATTTTACTTCAAAATATACCATCATAATATATATTGCTGTTATATAATTATATATCTTAAGTTATTTAAATATTTATACATTTGCTTGTAATGCTGACAGTTCCGTGTTTTGATTCCTGTCTGGTTGTCCGAGTAGGTTTCAAAACTGACATTTAATTCATGTCAAATAAAAATTCAAATCGAAACTGACATCCAACCAACATGTAGAACCAACAACAGGCTGAACCTATCAAAGACAGTAATCCTTCCAAACATGGCCGTCACTTATCTAAATAATTTTTGCTCATATGGTACTTATAAGCTTTTGAAGGCTTTCATTTGTTCCTTTGTATAATAACTGTGTTAATACCAGGTAACTTATAATTAAATATAATTAGAGATATACTATCACGAACGGTGCTGTTATTATGTTATTAAGTAATATAATAAGTTATTATATTACTTAATACTACATATTTGTATTATATTTTGCTTATTTTAGTTCCAATTTACAGTCGTGTATTGTGTATTGTGCATTCTATAGAACAGGAAAGTGTTTTATATTTATATGAATATGAATATCACCTATATTTCTCTCAACACTGCTTTATAGAAATTATGTGTCAACAAATTTTTGCTGTTCCCTAGTTTTGATTTATTATAATTCCTACCTTTATCCGTCGTCTAAAGTTTAATATAAGCACTTATATAATATAATGTTTCGCATGCGGGAACCAATTCGTTAGTCACGCCTCTGCTTTCGCTCCGAATTGGTCCACTCTACTTATAATATCCATGCTTGATACGGATGGAATACCATCAGCAGCATAATTTAAGTTATCTAATTTAAAAGTGAATGGATCCAAATTGTCTATCAATTCGAGTTTGATTTGACTGTTAAAAATGCGATATGTTAAATAACAATTGATAATGTAACGACTTCAACGTAACCTTTCTCCAACGTCTGGATTTTCACATAATTCCTTTAAATAATCACTTTGCATTAAAAAAAAAAAACTACTTAAAAGAATTTATATAAATGTATAGTGTACACGCGCAATTAAGTTTGAAATTATGAAATGAACGTTTCATTCGAAGATTTATGTTTTGTATACAATTTCCATTTAAACTACGTGCCCCAATATGGCGGGTGTGGGCAAACAAATCATTTTGGTCACGTGGTTTGGATTCCCTAATTGCCTGACCTGTACCTAATTTTAGGTTAAGTACAACACGTGTTACAACTTCATAGTACTAGTATAATAAATATAATTATTCTATTAATTACTACCACGTTTTGGACGTGAAAGCAATGTTTTTCTTTTACGACATTGTAAAACGATAACAATGTAAAACGTTCGTGGGTCAGGATTCAGTTATTTGATTTACTTGAATTTTCGGCACAACCGTTGAAAATGAACGGAAAGCAGACGAATTATATTTTCCTTATAATATTTAATAAATATCAAGACATTTTACTTACCCCGTAAAAACAATTTAACCTAGCAAACACTAATTAATGGACACAGGAATGGTCAAGTAAAAATCCCTGCTGTATTATCGACCAAAAGAGCGTCGCACGTGTCGAAGCGCACTGCGATATGCGATACGTTTATCCTGCTCTAGATGGCGCTAACCTTATCGTTTTTCGTTTTAATTGAACTTTTAAGTAATTTGTAATTTATTATTTTCAAATATAAAAGTGTGCAACGGGTTAATAGCACAAAATATAGAAAATAATATTTTAGTAAATAGTTGCGTTACAAAACAAATTTTACGTTCGCACCATTACTTAGGTGTAATAATAATTTTTTAGACAATGTAAAATCCTAATATTTAGGATGTGAATGAGGTTGTGCTAATATTATGTCTAGTATTCAATTAGATATGTAAACTAAAAAATCAGCTAAAAATGTTATAAGTATTGTTACTCAGAATAAGAACAATTTCTATAACGGAAAAAATAGTTTTTTATGTTAAATCCGGTTTTTTTTTAAACGAGTAAGTCGATTTAGTCGATGTTTCAGAGTATTTTTGAGGGATTTTTATAGACAATGCCAACGCTCGACCATCGACCGTCTTCTGTTTAATAAAAACGCTCAAAAGTCAAAATGCGTTATTCGTTATTAAATTTAAGCGCTGCACGATCGAGCGTATTACGTGCTATTTATCTTTAAGAAATAAATTTAGATACAATTGTTATGTACACTATAATTAAATTTATAATATAATATATTCAATCCGAAAGCTTCTGTAGAAAATCCATTATATGTGGCTTGGTAAAATATTCGCGTTCAATCCAAGGGGTCTCGGGTTCGAATTTCCGCAAATCCAACTTTTTTTTTAATTTCGTAATATTGCGCAATTTGATGTATTATTATTAGAGAACGGACGCAATTTCCATAAAACGAAATCGGCAATTGGAATTGTGTATAACGTCGCTCAGTACATCCCGGCGTAATTCAATGAAGTATTTGTTTGACTTACTCGGACACCTGGTCTCGCCGCGATAACAATGGATAAGCCAGCTATTGTATTCGGAAAATATAGTGTTTCTTAAAGTGTTTTCATGAGCGTAGATAGAAGCGGGTTTTTATAATGTATTTTATTTATTAGTTTATATTTCGTAAGATAAATAAAGTGCTGTGAGTAAGTTTCTTGTTTTCATAGTTTTAACTGTTAATTACATCGTAATTTTTGTGATAGATCCTGTTTAATATCGTTTGATTGAATCTATTTCTACCAATTATTTCGACGTAAGTGTGCATTGAATTTCGTTCAGTTTCAATAACTTTCGCACACATTTTTAGTTTTCATTTATTTAGATCTAGAGCATTGTTTAAGTTACTTTTTCAGACATGATATGGAAGAATGTCGAGAACGGCATTGTAAAACAATGGCGAGTTGGATTGACGGTCATACTGATTGTATGTCCATTGTCAGTGATTCCGAAATTTATTACAAAATCCGTAAAATATCGTCAAAAATTCGTCACTTAGGATCGCAAACACATCTGAACTCTGTAAAACTTTTATGGCGGCTAATATTCCATTAAATAAACTTAGCAACCCCACTTTAAAAATATTTCTGAAAAAATATACTGATCGAAATGTTCCTGATGAATCAACTTTACGCAAATATTATGTTTCTAGGTGCTATACGAGAACAGTAAAACGCATTAGAAGCCATCTTTTAAATCAATACATATAGATAAGCGCCGACGAAACGGTGAATATGTTAGGACACTGTGTGGTAAATGTTGTAGCTGGTGTACTACATCCAACTATTCCCTATAACTCATATGTAAACAAATGTTATAAATAGAGTTGATGCGGAAACAGTTGCTGAAACCATTAAGGAGAATATGCAAAAAATGCTTCATTCGGACGCCACGTACAAAGAAAAAATACTTTTATTTGTCAGTGATAGTGCTGCGTCTGCGTATATGTTAAAAACAGGCAGACTAATGAAGAAAACATATCCTAATATGCTGCATATTACTTGTGTAGCACATGCTCTCCACAGAATCTGTGAATATATCAGAGACACTTTTCCGGAAGTTGATAGACTTGTATCAGCTTTTAAAAAAGTTTTCAGAAAAGCACCATTGAGAGTAGCTCTTTTCAGGGAAAAATTTCCATCTCTGTCACTGCCTCCCACTCCAGTAATAACTAGATGGGGAACATGGCTGGAAGCTACTAGTTATTATGCTGAGAATTTCGATAGTCTAAAACATTTCGTAACACTGCTAAAGGAGGATGCTAGAAGTATTGGTGAGTGCAAAGAGCTCACACAAATCCCAAATTAAAAAAAACAGTTCTACTTTCTTCACGAACACTTTGGAAAATTGCCAAAACTAATCACTTATTTTGAAAATCGAAATCTCAAATTAAATGACGGATTAACCACATTAGATGTGGCTGTTAATAATTTGAAAAGTATTCCAAGTGACTTCGGATGTGGCCTTCGGCAAAAGTTTGAAGCAATTCTTAATAGAAATCCAGATTTAATTACATTGCAGCAATTATGTATGGAGACAATTCCACAAAATCTAACGGCTAAATATGAAGAAATAAAAGAATATTTCCAGTATGCACCTATAACCAGTTGCGATGTAGAAAGGACGTTTTCTATTTATAAGGATGTACTTAATTCAAAGACAACAAAATTAACAGAAGAAAACCTTGAGAAACTATTGCTAGTCAATATTAATACTCCTTTACTCAACTTGAACGACAAAATGAACAAATAAAAATGTTTCAATTATAGAAATAAAATTAAAAACTTTAAAAATACAACTTTTCAACAAATACATATTGTTAAAGTATTTTTGTAATTACGCGCTCATTCCTTACTGGCAGTGTGCTAACCAAAAGAAAACGTAGTTCAGTAGTTGGTAGTATATAACGGGTCTTTCATTAAGCGCTTCCTATCTTTAAATTTAAATAAAACAAAGTGTGTGTGAGATATCATCGAAATTTTTTATTCGTTTGAAAGACCTATTGATGCCATTATGTGTGGAATATAACATCGTTCAAATGTCCGCCACGGCTTCTCTGGGTGGAGCGCATCCGAAATGTCCAATTTTCCATGACTCTGGCGCATAAATCAGGCTGAATTTGACCGATGGCATGGGTTAAGGTATGGTTTCGCTTGCGCGTCCGGCGGTAACCTCCGACCGTAACCGCTGTCGGTAACGACCGGCGGTAGCGTCTGTGTGTTTTCGTTAAAAGCGTCCGCGTTCGCATGTCAGTTGAGTCTTGTGGGGTCGCTCGTTCGGTATGGATCGAAAACAACTCGCTGCTATACTCTTACTAGAAGATGAAGAAGAAGAGGATTTGTTTTTATTAAGAAAAAAGCGAAAAAAAATTGATCCCATTTTTAAATCAAGAAGCGCAGAAGGCTACCACAGCATTTTAATCAATAAACATTTGAATTTAAATGAAAAAAAGTTTGAGCTTTTTTTAGGTTGAACGCAGACCAGTTTAAATTTGTTTTAAACCTAACACGCAATCATCTTAAAAAAATGTCGACAACGTTTGTGAAATACCCAATTACACCACATGGAAAATTGGCAATTACTTTAAGGTAAGTGTATATTGTTTTGAATTTTATTTTTAAACAAGCTATTAAAATTAAACAAACAAATATGTATTCCATTACAAAACTTAAATTTGTGGGTTTTACAAAGAAACAAACTAAAATTACAACGTAACGAATAATAATGTAAAACAAAAGTTATATGACATAACCGAAGCAAAACAGTTTGGCTATCTGTACCTCCTGCAGAACCGGTGGATACTAGGCTGTAGCCCTCTAGCAGTGAGGTTTGTTCGGGAATGTTTGTACTCAGTTCCGCAGAGGGTTGCTGCATAATTATGTCAAACGTGCACGTGATTGAAAATCGGACACAACGGATAGAACTTTCATCTGAAGTTCTGTTATTAAATGAGGTGGCAGTGTCTTTACTTTAAGAGCTATACTTTTAAAAAACAAGTCAACTTCATCGTCTTCCTTTTGGTTGCATATCCCTTGCAACAACTCCATCCTTTGTTTTGATCTTTGTTCCATTCCTGCTTGCATTGTATTCTGCTTTTTTTTAACTCTAAGCGTACGGCTGCATGGAGTGCTGCTCCTGGAAGTTGCAGGTGATTCAGATGGTGGCTCACTTGCATCTGAAAATTTTTCATCATGGCAAGAAGTGTCTTCTTCGTCCAAAGTAGGTTGAGTTTGATTAATTGACTGAGTGTCTGCTTGATCCTCGTTGGTAATACTGGTATATGATCTAAAAAATAATAAAGACAAGATGATGGAAAGATATTACCTAAAATGAGTAAAAACCTACCGCCTTTCGCTCTTTACGAAATCGAGAAAAGTTCTTCTCGCAAAAAGAGGCCATTTTGGGCGATAAGTTACTGCACTGCCAGTTATCATTTTTGTGTTTTTTTATGTTTCAAATAATTGTCCCTAACATTTTTCCATCTTGCTTTACAATCGTCACCTAAAATAAAAAATCTAAATAAACAATACATTTTTGTTGCAGTTATATAGCAGGAGGAGAATCATTTAGATCGCTGTCTTTCGTCTTCAGAATATCTCACAGTTATATAGCATCGTTCGAGACACATTGGAAGCACTGTATAGACATCTGCCACCAATTTTTTTAGCGCCACCAAGCATAGACCAATTAAAGCAAAATGCACTAGATTTCTGGAACAAATGGAATTTTCCTAATTGTATTGCAGCTGTAGACGGCAAGCATATAAGAATTTTTTGCCCAAAAAATAGTGGATCACTGTTTTTTAACTACAAAGATTATTTTTCCGTCGCTTTACTTGCTTGCGTAGATGCAAATTACAAATTTGTATATGTCAACGTTGGAGCATATGGAAAAGAAGGAGGCAGTAGCATCTTTTCAAAATCTGAAATAGGAAAACAAGTATATTCAGGACAGCTATTTCCACCAGATGAACGTTTGCCAGGTTGTGACAAAGTCTTGCCCTCTGTGATGCTTGGTGACGATGCATTTCGTTTACATAAACAAAAACCGTATAGTCGACCTTCTGCTAAATCAGACAAAAAAAGACCATGTTTAATTATAGGCTTTCCAGAGCTCGAAGAGTTTCTGAAAATTCATTTGGGCTGTTGTGTCAAGTTTTTAGAATTTTCTTTACCCCAATAAATATGGATCCAGAAACTAGCGACAAGCTAATAATCATAGCCTGTTCTTTGCATAATATGTTAAGAGATTCTTACTTGGAAATTTTGGGAATTTTGATCCAGATCTAGAACAGTCAAATTATATTACAGCTTTTAGAGGACGTGGAGGATTTGCACAGACAGAGGGCTTTGCAGTGAGGGATCAATTCATGAATTATTTTAACGAGGAAGGAGAAGTTAATTGGCGAAATTTTCGCGTCAGTAGAACAAGTAGTATAATTAACTAAATATTTTTAACATGGCGTGCCGTCAGGGGAGCTTCAGTTAGTATTAGTCTCATTATTGTAAAATTCAGTAAATAAAATAATGTTATTACTTTATTAAGTAATAAACAACCGTTTTTTAACGTATTTTCTAAGAAAAATGTGGCGCTGTGCCCTACAAATGTTTTGCACCCCTGACTTAAGCACTGCACGCCACTGGTTTTTAATACAAACTAAATTTTATTAACAAATTATAAAAATTAATACTTACTGTTTTTTCCTACATGTAAAGCTATTTTATTCCATAGAATCCCTTATAGATAAATCTTTGTAGTCTTTTTGTTCAGCATCATAAAGGGAGTCATACTTTCTAACTTGCTCAATCAATATTTCGTCATCAGTAGCCGAAAATTTCGGAGCCATAATGAGAAGGAACAGTAAAAGCCGGTTTAAAAAAGACAAAGCACTGAACAATCGCGCGACCGACGGCAGCTAGACTGCTAGTGGAGCAGTCATGAAACGAACGGCCACCGCCGGACGTAGGATCGCGTCGGTGAGACGCTTAAACGAAAACAGCGCCACCTAAAATGCATTGAAGCAGAGCATTACCGACAGCGGTTACCGTCGGAGGTTACCGCCGGACGCGCAAGCGAAACCATACCTTTATGTTGGCTCTGAGGACCGCTGTGGTTTGCGGCTGATTCGCATACACCTGCGACTTAAGAAAACCCCACAAGAAAAAAGTCTAACGAGGTCAAATCGCACGATCTCGGTGGCCAGTTCACATCACCTCAACGTGAGATGACCATGCCCTCAAATCGCTCGTGCAGAATATCCAATGTGGCATGAGCTGTGTGGCACGTGGCGCCGTCCTGTTGAAACCATATGTCGTTGGTGTCCAGATCATCCAATTCAGGCTAAAAGAAGTTGGTAATTATCGACCTATAGCGCTCGCCGTTGACAGTGATGGCCTGGCCAACGTCGTTCTCAAAGAAATATGGACCGATGACGCCGCCAGCCCAAAATCCACACCAAACAGTGACTTTTTCGGGATGCATTGGACGCTCTTGGATCTCATGTGGATTGGTATCGTCCCAAATTCGACAATTTTGTTTGTTCACGTACCCTTTCATCCAGAAATGGGCCTCATCGCTGAAGATGATTTTTCGATGAAAATTAGGGTCAGTTGCCAACTGCTCCAGAGCCCATTCAGCGAACACACGTGGTCGTTTACCTTCAATTCCTGAGTCAGTTGAATTTTGTACGGGTGCAGACCCAAGTCACGTCGCAAAATTCGCCAAGTTGTGGTCTGCGAAAGGCCGAGTTCTTGTGAGCGACGCTAAATCGACTACCTCGGATTCTCCTGCACACTCTCACGGACAGCGGCGATGTTTTCGGCAGATCTTGCGTTTCGTCGACGTACGGGTGTTGGTTGATCGTTTACTGAACCAGTGGACTCAAATTTATTCACCACTTTGCGAATAGTCCTCTAGGTAGGACGATTATGGCGACCGTAAAATGGGCGAAGCGCACGGTACGTTACCCGAACAGAACACCCATTTTGATAAAACAATTTTATTATTTGCACGTGTTGTTGAATGCTACATTCGTCCATGGTGATTTGGCAAAACAGACTGAATAAATGACAACTAATTTGACAGATGTACCTTCAACAAGATGGCCGTTATCAACTGTCAAAGTTCGGAAGTCCCTGTTGGAAGACACATTAGTTATACACGATGTACGAATGGTGTACATGTTGAATGTTGAATAAACAGATATTAGATAAGTAACAAAACGTTATATTTTACACACAGTACCGGTAAAACATATTAAAACTCTGCTAAGATTCTAATAGGTTATGGCCCCAGGCATGTGTTGCTGTTAATCGTTGTGTACGAAGTTAGTTTTTGCGAGTAAGTTGATTTGTTACGGTGTGTAGAAGCGTCAAAAATGGATGCTGCTAACGTTTTTAATATCTGTAAGTTTGATGGAAAGAACTACCATCAGTGGAAATTCTTGGTAAAGTGTGCTCTACATGCAAAAGCCCTAGATGAAATTGCACAAGGTACAAAAATCAAACCAAATGATGGTCAAGATGAGGAATTAACAGTATGGAATAAGAAAGATGCTTCCGCCATGTTCTTAATTACCTCGGCATTAGAGTTATCACAAATAACACTAATTGAAAATTGTAAATCTGCACATGAAATGTTCACAAAACTAGATTCCATTTATGAGCAGAAAGGTGAAACAAGTAAGTTAATGGCACATGAGAAATTCTATCAATATAAAATGGATAGAAATGATAACATTGCACAGCATATTGCCACAATTGAAAATTTAGCTAGACAAATAAAGGAAACTGGAGATACAGTTAGTAATGCTGCTATAATCACCAAAATTGTGAGTACATTGCCTACTAAGTTTCATAATTTCAGACAAGCTTGGTTATCAATAGATTGTTCGAAACAAACAATAACAAACTTGACATCAAGGTTACTTGATGAAGAAGCAAGTTTAGGTGTGTCCGATGCAATCGAAGATGCTCTTGTAGTTTCAGGTAAAACTTCAGAACATAAAAGTTGTTGCAGTAAACAAAAAGCAAACAAAGAAAATAAGAAAGTGAACGTGATTTGTTATAACTGTCATAAGAAGGGACATTATGCCAAAAATTGTCGTGAATTTAGAAAAGTCAACAAATCCAGTAATGGTGGTGAACATTCTGCATTTAATATTGAATGTACAAGTATATCTAGTGAAATAGATAGTGACAATGCATGGATGACTGGCACATATGACTTTCCAACCAGAAATAGTGACTGACTTATGTGAAGTGAACGATTTCAAAGTGAAACTAGGTAACAATGAAGAACTACCTGTGATTGGAAAAGGAACAGTGAAGATCAAGAAACTATTAAATAAAAAATGGTATGATTCGATAATTACTGATGTGTTACTGGTTCCTGGTTTGAGAAAGAATCTGTTTTCTGAAGGTGCTGTTACAAGCAAAGGTATGGTTATCATTAAAGATGAAAATGCTGCCAAAATATTTGAAAATGGGAGATTAGCTGCTACAGCTGTTCGTAATTCAAATAATCTTTATCAAATGTCATTTAAACCTGTTAAGCCAAACGAAGCCAATGTTGCTGTTAGCAAAGCCAGTTTAAATGTATGGCATGAACGATTAGGTCATGTGAATATCAAAACAATTAGCGAAATGATTAAAAAGGGATTGATAAGGAACGTTGAAACCTTAGAAATTGAAAATTTCTTTTGTGAGGGATGTATTTATGGAAAACAACATATATTACCTTTTAAAGTAAATGAGAAGCGAAAAACAAAGGTCGGAGAATTTATACATAGTGATGTATGTGGACCGATGTCAGTTCGTTCAGTCAGTGGTGCCAAGTACTTCATCATTTTTAAAGATGACTGTTCAGGTTATCGTGTTATATATTTTATTAAACATAAAAACGATGCTTTAGACTGTTTTAGGGAATTTACCAGATTATGTGAGAACAAGTTTGGTCATTCAGTAAAAACATTACATGTTGATAATGGAACAGAATACTGTAATCAGCCTTTTAAACAGTATCTATCCAGTCGAGGAATTTTATTAGAAACAACAGCTCCATATACTCCAGAGCAAAACGGACGTGCAGAAAGAGATATGAGAACAATCGTTGAGAGTGCTCGTTCAATGATTTACAGTAAGGATTTGCCAACATATCTGTGGGCAGAAGCTGTAAATACTGCAGTATATTTACTAAACCGCACGACGACCACTCAGACACTTAATATGACTCCTTATGAAATGTGGACCGGAAAGAAACCAGATTATGGACATGTTCGAATATTCGGTAGTGAAGCATACATGTTTATAGACTCACAACTTAGAAATAAATTTTCTCCTAAAAGTAAAAAATTATTATTTGTTGGTTATGATGGAGATTCAACAAATTATCGTTTATTTGATCGAGAGACGAAGAAAATCAAAAAGTCAAGACATGTGATTTTCAAAGAAGACAATACAGTAGCAAGTGTAAGAATAAATACAGTTCCTGTATTACCAATGGAAGAAATAGATCAAAAAGAAATACAAAATGGTACAGAAAAGAGTGAACCAGAAAATGTGTTCAAAGAAGAAAAACAAAATGATCCTGAAGAAGATGAATATAATGAATCTGAAACTTCAAAGAAATACAACCTACGTAACAAGGAAGACATACATAAACCAAAACGTTATGAACTTTACTATACTGAACTTACTATTCCAGAGTGCTACGAAGAAGCAGTAACTTGTGAAAATGCACCAAAATGGAAAGAAGCAATTAGTGAAGAGTTAGATGCCTTAGAAACAAACAAAACGTGGGAGCTGATGCCACAACCCTCAGGAAAGAAGAAAATAGGTTGCAAATGGGTTTTTAAAGTTAAGTACAAAACAGATGGAAGTGTTGAACGATTCAAAGCTCGTTTATGTGCAAAAGGATTTAGTCAGACAGAAGGAGTAGATTATAATGAAATCTATTCGCCAACAATTAGATTTGACACAATAAGAGTGCTACTAGCCCTATCCGCTAAGTATGGCCTGGAAATACTCCAATTCGATGTCAAAACAGCATTTTTGTATGGTGACTTGGAAGAAGAGATATATATGGATGTACCTCAAGGAGTAAGTGTAAAAGAAAATTTAGTGTGCAAATTAAGAAAATCTTTGTATGGACTTAAACAATCGCCCAGATGCTGGAATAAAAAGTTTGACAGTTTTCTAAAAACATATGGTTTTACACAATGCAGTGTGGACAGTTGTGTTTACATAGGAACTTTGAATAATTCAAAAATAATATTAGCTTTATATGTTGATGATGGATTAATAATGACTAAAGTGCGTACCAGCTTGGACAATTTTCTTGAGGATTTGAAAAGAAAATTTGACATTACAGTGACAGAGGTTAATCGTTTTGCAGGAATTCAAATAGAACAAAGAAAGGACAAGTCTATCTTTATTCACATGAATTCTTACATTGACAGAATTTTAAATCAGTTCAATCTTATGAACGTTAAGCCACTAAATTTGCCAACTGATGTGCATACTGTATTAAGTTCAACCGATACTACAAATGAAACACTTAGTGAGCCATATAGAGAGGCAGTTGGGTCGCTTATGTTTGCTGCAATTACAGCTCGACCTGACATTGCATTTGCTGTGAACCTAGTGTGTCGTTTCCAAAATAATCCAAAACGGGTTCACTGGAATGCTGTGAAGAGAATACTTCAATACTTAAAGTCAACCAAGAACTATGGAATTGAATATTCATCAGAGAGTGAACACTTGGATTTGGAAGGCTACTCGGATGCAGACTACGCTGGAGATCGAGATACTAGACGTTCTACCAGTGGTTATGTGTTCATGTTGTGTGGTGGTGCGATTACCTGGTCATCCAGAAAACAAAATATGGTATCGCTCAGTACAACCGAAGCCGAATACGTAGCAGCTTCGTCAGCAACGAGAGAAATGATGTGGTTAAAACAACTACTAAAAAAATGTGGATGTGAACGCGAGTGATAAAATCGTTTTAAAAGTTGATAATCAGAGTGCTATCAAATTAATTAAAAATCCAGTGTATCACAGGCGTACTAAACACATTGACATTCGTTATCACTTTGTGCGAGAGAAATTTGCAGATGGTTTGGTAAATATTGAATATGTTCAAACAAATAATCAAATGGCCGATATATTTACGAAACCATTAACAAGTCTCAAATTTAATAAATTTAGAGATATGATGTGCATTAAGCCATGTATACTACATGTATAAGTTTTTAAATTAAAGATACATGTATAAGTTTTTAAATTAAAGATGTATGCGTTATATCTTAAGTTTAGGGAATTAAGGAATGATCATGTAATTCGTGGGAGTGTTAAAGTATTTTTGTAATTACGCGCTCATTCCTTACTGGCAGTGTGCTAACCAAAAGAAAACGTAGTTCAGTAGTTGGTAGTATATAGTTATACACGATGTACGAATGGTGTACATGTTGAATGTTGAATAAACAGATATTAGATAAGTAACAAAACGTTATATTTTACACACAGTACCGGTAAAACATATTAAAACTCTGCTAAGATTCTAATACATATTGCAGTGGATTTTACTTTGAAATTGCTTATTAATTTTTATATTCACACTACAGCTTATATCACCGGCTATTCAGTCTAGTAGAATCCACGAACTGCCATCTCATGAATCGTTCCTCACGGATCAGGGTTAAGTTTTGTTTTCCAGAATAAAACAATAAACACAAATAAAAATCCAATAAGTTCCTTTGTTAATATATTTAAAAAAATAAAAAAAAATCCCTCTACAAAGTGTATAGGGTGCTAAAGCATCATCAAACAGTAGCAATGGGGAAACACTCTTTGTGAATAATGACTCGCACACAGAGAAAAACCCCTTGTGAATCTCGATCAAACATAAAACTAATAAATACTAGTGAAATTTGTCAAGTTTAACCTCTACTTTGACCCCTTCAAACAAATGTCAAAAACAAATAAGTTTTCAAAACTCACGAAAATTGAAATTTTGTCATGCGCCAAAATAACACAACAAGGTCAAACCCCACTAAAGAAAACTCCAACCTTGAATTCAAAAATGTTCTCGAAAATTAATTTTAAGAAAAAACTTCCCTTACAAAAAACATGACAACTTTCTCTAATACCCATATGCTACTTTCAAATATAAATTATTACAAGAAATACATGAAATTATAATAATGAAAATAATCGTGATATCAAATATATAAACAAAATATTTTTATCAACTTACATAGATCCATGTACAATTTATAAAAAGCACGAGAGATATCTTTTCCACAAAAAAAATTCAATAAACATGAAAACACTCGCATAAATCGAATTAAGATTAACTTGCACCTTACAATAAATGCAAAAACAATATACAACCCGATATTATAAAACAAAGAATAAAATTGAGAATTTTATTCTTTACTAAACCGATAACTTTAACCGTCCAGATATCTCTAAATCAAAATGAAATTTCAATATCCGCTTGTCCATCCCCACCATCTATAAAATCAAAATATATACAGACAACACATTTTAACAAATACAATATCCGAAAAAGCGGCAAGTTCAATCCTTTGGTCAACCTAAATATACGAGGGCTAATCATAATTTCATATATTATAAAAATTTATTTTACTTATACAATAATATATATATATATATACATAACGATCCCCGTCTGAAATAAATAAACATACAACTGAAATAGCTAATTTTTTTAAAAATGTCCTTAATTATGGAGTTCACAAATTGTTCAATCTTTTTTCCTTTCTTGTCCAAGGAAAAATCTATAGCATGATTCCCCGAATTTATCCGAGAACAAAGTCAGAACATCCCTGAGCTTTTTTCAAGGATAAACTTCAGCACAGCACTCGAGACAGTAACGCACCCTGTCTTTGTTCCCCGCACTAACTTGTTGCATTGTTGCTGAACAGGATCATCCTCGTTCTGATGCTGTAGTGTGGTAAACAGATTCAACATTTTCATATACATTCTGTATATAATTTTTATGAATATACATGTCTTATTTTGCTTAAGACATGTTATCTGTTATGTCGTTTTGCTTGACATAATTTAGTTAATGTCATTTTTAATTAGACATTTTCGAATGGGCTTCGTTACAAACATCACAGACGAAGGAACACGCCGAAGCAACAGTCATCCTCGTCGAATATTCGAGCACTCTCTCGATCACATGGACATGAACATCCCCAACGAATTTTCATAAATAAAAGAAAAACATAGCATCAAAATCTCATATATCAAATCATTTTTATAATAAACAAATTCATAACACCATTAATTCCCAAGCAATAATAATAATAATAATCATATCCTAAGCTTAATTTCTTCTTCTTATATATTTATATAACCCCAATCCTTTTTTTCAACGCAATTCCCATTATCAATAATTTTTACACGCAGATAAATCCCAATTAGTTAATTATATCAACAATAAATTCCATTTTATAACTCATCCTGTATATATCCACTTGCTTAATCCAACCCATTACCAGGTCAGTTAAATCAGCACATCGCAAACCATCCTATTCAAACATTTCCATTCATTAACCTTTTTAAACATGCCAATAATTCTTTTTCCATATATTCATAAATACCATAATTTTACTTCAACAAAATTATATATCTCTATTATCATAATAATTTTTTTCATATATCAACGACGAAATTCTATTTAAATATACCGACGAAAATTTTTTCTATAAATACACTTTCATTTTCATATAAATATTTCATATATTAGCGACGAAAATTTTTTCATATTCAATATCATATACCTTTTTATCACGACGAAATTCAGTAAACACCTTTTTATTTTACTTCTACATCCTCTTCTTATACTAAAATCTAATCCTAATTATCTTTTACGTTAAATTCATTTCAGTATCATTTATCAAATCCTATTTACTTTTCCAAATTTTATTTATCTATCCTTTTGTTACAACACATTCCAATTAGTTATTTCAAAAGCAAAAATCCTTATATCTCGCATATTCATCTAAATAGTTTACAACGAAATTTCTCATTAAGTTGGGCCTATTCAAAATATCCGACAGTAAATAAGTTTTTATTTATTTTTCTCGTTACATTTATTTTTTTATTAAACTCAGGTCGAGGACCTTTAAATCTAGTCCACTTGTGATTACCTATAAGTTTAATACTTTTGTATCTATTACCTTTATACTTTTTATTATCTACCATAATTTCTTTACTACTTTCTTCATGATAATTATTGCTATTTATTCTTTCTAAATTATAATTGCATCTAATATCTTTACTATTATTGCTTATTGTCTCTGGTAACGTTTCCCTTCTTATATTCTTTTTATTATAGTCTATCCTACCTGGTGAAGCCATTCTATTCTTTCTCTTACCATAATTATTTGCTCGTTGAGGACTTGAATAATTACTATTGTTGTTATTATTTTCCATTCTAGAATATGGAGTTCTATTAATATTACTATCTATATAATTATTCTGATATCTATTATTATACTCCATGTCATCTACTCTTTTTAACAATTCAACAAACTGTTGCATGTCACTAATGTTTTGAATGGCTACTGCCTGACTAATTTGTTCATCAAAATGGGTACTTAATTGACATATTAGATCTCTATCAGTAATTTTTGGTTGCAAATATTTCAAAATTGAGTGTCTCCTCATAACATACGACGCTAGTGACTCATTACTATTATTATTATATCTACCAACTAATAAATCATTTCTTACCCTCGTTTGTCTTGTTGTTCCCCAGAATTGACTGGTAAATCTGACCTCGAACTCCTCCATCGTCTTCACCTCATCCGAGATCATGTCCCACCAGGTCATCGCATCGTCCTTGAAACAGTTCCCTATCTTCTGGAGCTTCTTTTGGTCCCCTGGCACATCCTCTAGACTTTCCTTTAATTTTTTTAGAAAACCCATGGGATTTGTATTTGCCATACCATAAAACTTCGGCAATGGTTCATTTTGTACTGGTACAGGGATGAACACAGGCACATTCGCTTCATTTTTTTCTTTTTTCATTTGATCAATTTGTTTTTGCAAATACGTCACCTTTTGTTCCAGCCATTCTCTTGTCTCCTTTTCTTCTAAAAGTTGACCATTCAATATACCTATATTTCTTTCCATATCTTTCATCATTGTGTGCACCATGTCCATTATCTCTTGACTCCTGTCTTCATTGTGTCCTCCTTCATGTATGTAACTAGCATTACCAATTCTTTGTTTCAAATTTTCCATTATATTTTCCATATTTGAATTATATTGTTTTATTTCTTCCAATTATACGTTGGACTCGCCAAAATTGTAAATTATCTTGTATTTCCAAATTATTTGCTTATCTTCATTCGCCGACACGCTGGGCTGCCAAAATTGTGCAGTGGATTTTACTTTGAAATTGCTTATTAATTTTTATATTCACACTACAGCTTATATCACCGGCTATTCAGTCTAGTAGAATCCACGAACTGCCATCTCATGAATCGTTCCTCACGGATCAGGGTTAAGTTTTGTTTTCCAGAATAAAACAATAAACACAAATAAAAATCCAATAAGTTCCTTTGTTAATATATTTAAAAAAATAAAAAAAAATCCCTCTACAAAGTGTATAGGGTGCTAAAGCATCATCAAACAGTAGCAATGGGGAAACACTCTTTGTGAATAATGACTCGCACACAGAGAAAAACCCCTTGTGAATCTCGATCAAACATAAAACTAATAAATACTAGTGAAATTTGTCAAGTTTAACCTCTACTTTGACCCCTTCAAACAAATGTCAAAAACAAATAAGTTTTCAAAACTCACGAAAATTGAAATTTTGTCATGCGCCAAAATAACACAACAAGGTCAAACCCCACTAAAGAAAACTCCAACCTTGAATTCAAAAATGTTCTCGAAAATTAATTTTAAGAAAAAACTTCCCTTACAAAAAACATGACAACTTTCTCTAATACCCATATGCTACTTTCAAATATAAATTATTACAAGAAATACATGAAATTATAATAATGAAAATAATCGTGATATCAAATATATAAACAAAATATTTTTATCAACTTACATAGATCCATGTACAATTTATAAAAAGCACGAGAGATATCTTTTCCACAAAAAAAATTCAATAAACATGAAAACACTCGCATAAATCGAATTAAGATTAACTTGCACCTTACAATAAATGCAAAAACAATATACAACCCGATATTATAAAACAAAGAATAAAATTGAGAATTTTATTCTTTACTAAACCGATAACTTTAACCGTCCAGATATCTCTAAATCAAAATGAAATTTCAATATCCGCTTGTCCATCCCCACCATCTATAAAATCAAAATATATACAGACAACACATTTTAACAAATACAATATCCGAAAAAGCGGCAAGTTCAATCCTTTGGTCAACCTAAATATACGAGGGCTAATCATAATTTCATATATTATAAAAATTTATTTTACTTATACAATAATATATATATATATATACATAACGATCCCCGTCTGAAATAAATAAACATACAACTGAAATAGCTAATTTTTTTAAAAATGTCCTTAATTATGGAGTTCACAAATTGTTCAATCTTTTTTCCTTTCTTGTCCAAGGAAAAATCTATAGCAATATGTATTTCGTAATTTTATAGATCACCACCCGTTTGTTTTCCAATTATATAAATAAAATTAATTAATAAATATGTATTTCGTAATTTTAGATAGATAGATCACCACCCGTATGTTTTCCAATTATATAAATAAAATTAAAAACTTTATAAATACAACTTTTCAACAAATAAATATGTATTTCGTAATTTTATAGATCACCACCCGTTCGTTTTCCAATTATATAAATAAAATTAAATATTTTAGAAATACAGCCTTTCGCCAGTACTGCACTGGGCTTTGCGTCATGTGGTAAGCGTGTCCGTTCTCTAATCATTATAGCTAATTAGAAATTATAATGGACAAGACCTAAATAGCGCAGTTGGTAAAGAGTTAGACAGATAATTACAAGGTTTTCGGTTCGATTTCTGTCGCCGCCTTTTTGATTGAGAATGCAGTTGTTCTTAAATCTGAACTGGTGAGATCTCAAGTGTCATAGAGATTGACGACCCACGAAGATTGACGGGCAACTGAGTGCTGCCAAATATTCTCAAAGCATTTCTCAGTTTTGGGACTCTTCCATCTATTCATGACTTACAGTAATATCAAACAACAAGGACATGTCCTGTTTATTCAGGATTGATGGTCGTGCCGATGATTCTCCTTGATAGACACATACCTATAAACGGTATAAGCTGTCGCAAAAGAGGAGTTGCTGTAAGAATAGATCTGATTGTAATCGGAACGAAAACGGGGAATGTTTTGCATTTTTTTATTAACTCGGTAAATATTTGGGTTGAAAACAAATATTTCCGTACCATGACAACGTTTACGTTCACGTCTTTTTTAAGATCACCAACGCTTTATCAACGTTAAACGTTGTCGTATACGTTGGCCAGGTGTAATATGTTTTGATAATTATGACACAAATAGATCATGTTTACGTTAAAATTTTAATAGTGATCTCTAAATAAAAATCCATTCTGGAATATTCAGATATTTTAGTAGACTTTGAACAATTAGGTAACTTTTTTCATGTGCGGATAATAGTTGAATAGAATTGCGGTATGCAGAATTTATGTGGTAATAATTTTCAAGGCCTTTGGCATGCGCCAATTGGCTTGGTCCAGAAATGAAAAGCTATTTTTGGGGTGTCTAAAAACAAGGGAATTCTTAAAGATTTTTCCTGTTTTTAAGGTAATTTTGTATAATTTTAGGTGACTTTCAACGGTTTTTTCGTGTGCCCAATTTTTAGGGGTTTACAGATATTTGGGGTGAATAAAAATTCGTGATTTTTGAAGGATTTTAGGTCTTCTTTGGTCATTTCTATTGGATTTTGACCGGTTTTTATGATTTTTTTTCCATGTGCCAATTGATATGGTCCAGAAGTAACATTTTATACTCTACTGTGATATAATTAATTTCAAGTTTATACTTTTTAAATATTTTGTATTTTTTCACTGTATAAAGTAAATGCATTTTGTGTGTATATATGAATTAATTTCAATTCTAGTTAATTTAAATTCATTTAACTTCAGTGAATTATTTATTTCCCAAAAAATAAATTTCCGTATATACATTTCATTGGCTTTATTACGACTCTAGCGAAATATATTTCACACTCCGTCTGTTTGCATTGAAATACGTACAAACCCACAACTTTTATCAATACCATAGCGCTATAACATTCATATATACTGTTAAGTTGATCGATTGTGCATTGTCGGCACCGTTGAATCGCACCCGATACGGGATAGGGCCAGTTCCGCAGTCTAATAATCACTAGAGACCGGACGCATCAGGCCGAAATTACGATAGACCATATAAATAGCCTGTAAGATCGCTAAGTACAACACGCAGTTATTTGTAATGGAGTTTTTATAATTCATTTTATTGATTACTTTATATTTCGTAAGATAAATAAAGTACGGTGAGTTAGTTTCTGTTTTTCATTGTTTTAACTGTCAATTACATGCTTCGTAATTTTTTGCGTTCAAGTTATAAAAATTTATACCAAAATACATCTATTAAGAGTTGTCCACACTGTATATGCTAAAATATATTAATTATAAAAAAAAATTAAATACTTGAATCGGTTACATATTTTCCACTAAGAAAAAGCAAAAGGCAAATTTATACTAAATTGAATGACACCAATATCTTAATACAAAAAAAAAATTTATGTATGTAATCAATGCAAACTTTCCACCGCCTTTCCACTTTAATTGTGGGTAAAACCCACAAATGTGACATATTTTCACTTGATCTTAGAAAAGGTTATATTTATTATACTAATAAAGAATTTCATATTTAGGCTTTGTAATACACTGCCGGGGTCTGCCGTCCTTGCAATAAAATTTCAAATGTTCCACGTGTCATTCTGAAATGCTCTTGAAATTCTCGGTCTGTGCTGTTTCTATTGTCACTTCAATGAAATCTTGTATTCGAGAGGGTCTTCCTCTATGGTGAAGTCGGTGTAAATTATATACTTCTATTTCTAACTCTACTTCTTCGTCCGAGCTAGAGCTTGTATCAAAAAAATCGTGTTTTATTATAGCAAAACAGAAAAATCTAACAATGCAAGGATGAAGTAGACTATGTTTACGTTTAACTTGGTTAAATTATTGTTAGATTTTTCAGGAGTACGCTTAGTTTATGTTGTTTGTTCGTTCATTTCATTTTATTTTGTTTTGGCGAAAGGTTGTTTTTTTTTTTGTATTTGTTCAGGTTTATTAAAATTTTTGTTTATTAAACGGTATTTATAGTTGAGTCAGCCATGTCTACGCAATCTTATCTGTACGAAAATACAATGTATAATATTACTGAAAGTGAGGACATACACAAATTATTATTAGAAGGTAAAAATTTCTGTAAGATATTTACCTAAATATTGAAATATTGTTAATAATTGCAGATGATAAATATTTTCAAAATTATTTAGATAATAATTTAAATGCAGCTGTTTCCATCCAAGATATGCCCATGGATGAGAAAAGAAATGGTAAGAATTCATGGGAAATAATGTACATATCAATAATTAAGATATAAAGTTGTAGATCAATTGGGAATTTTTACTTGGACGAAAGAAAATATAAAATTACTAACAACTGCATATTTGAAGAGGAAAAAACTTTCTGCTACGTCCCAACCTATATTTATATCCCTTCCCAGTACATCTGCATCTATTTCATCATGTTCTCAAAGAACTACTAATTCTTCCCACACACCCACAGATTCTACAAGTGAGAACTCTAGTATACCAGACAGCTTTTTGAACACAACAACTTCACAAAAACGAAAATGTGACAATATGAGGGCATTAAAAAGTGCAAGACAGCAAGTTGATAATATTGAAAAAAGAAGGCTGGCTGCTATCGAAAAGCTGTCTGAAGAACTCGCAGAACATAATAGGATTCAGCGTGAAAGGAATGAACTAATCAAACAAATTTACAAAATAAATTGAACTTTTTTTACAAAATAAATAATTATACACTCAAATACTGTGTTTATTTTATTATATAATTTTATATTACAGTCATATGTTGCAAATATTGACCAATTCTTGTCTTTTTTCTTCAGCAGGCCCTCTGTCATGTTGAACAGCATCCGCAACGATGCCATTATGATTTTCTATATCTATATCAATAGCATAATCATCTGCTGGATTGCCCTGCTGCAATGTAAAATTGTGCTAAACAGTTGCGGCAGCAACTATTTTAATGGCTACTTCTGGATGCTTCACATCCAAATATTTTAGTCTTCGAAATTTTATTTTTAATAATCCAAAAGCTCTTTCTATTGTAGAACGAATGCTTGATAATTTCCTATTAAACGTGTATTGTGCTTCTGTTAGATGGCCATTATCCTGATAAGGTGTCATCAAATTTATTAGTAATGGATAAGCAGAATCTCCAATTATATGTTTATCTACAGGTAATAGTGGATTATCATTTGTAAGTCTCTCATATAATGGGCTTAACCGGAAAACTCTAGCGTCATGCATTCTACCAGGTTGTCCAACATTTACGTCTATAAATTTTGCTGTGTCATCACATACCCCTATAATTTAATTTTTCATATAATTCATTTCAAAAATATTGCTAGTCATAACAAACCTTGTAGAATTATGGAATGGTGCTGCTTTCTATTATAATAATCGATGGCATTCCCTTCTGGTTGCTTTATTGGAATGTGACAACAATCAATCACACCAACAATACCAGGAATTCCTCGAGAGCGGTTTTGAAAAACCTTAAAAGAAACTTTAGCAACATTCTAATAAATATCATGTTGAACTTACATTAATGGTATGGATATGATTCTGAGGCCATCGGATGTATTCACCCATCAATTGGCAAATCAAATTGACGATCTCATAAAAGATTTTGTGCCCTGAACTTTTTGGTAGGCCAAATCGGTCACTGGCCGCTAAAAAGCTTTCAGGCTTAGTAACCAAATAGAAAACAACATTTTCTTTTCTAAAAGTATAATTCTGTGATTTTCTTCATCGATATTTCCTATTTGGTTGAGTAGTTGCTAAAAACGAAATACATAAATGAAGTCATTAATAATTATGGCCTGGAATTTAAGAACTAACGAGTTCGGACTCTATATAACAACATATATACATCAAATGTTTGACGAGACATTCTAAAATGTTTGCTAAATTGGAAATCTGTATAATTTGACACCGTCACTTCATAATAGTTTTGGTTTCTTATAACCTCATTTTGGTCACGTTCTCGGATGTCTCCATTATACGGGTCGACCAAATCTAGCGCCAAATGGACAATACCGTCAACATTCAAGTCGTTTTCATTTAATATAAAATCCATCAACAAATTATTATTTTCCATTTTACTTTTTGAATGTTCGTAGCTTTTGACAGTACAAGTAAACACAAATGAAAATAACCAATCAACAACGAAGGTGTAACGCCAACGTTTAGTTCTAAAGCAGAGCGTTCACTAACTATTTTCTAGTGACCGCGGCCAATGTCTACAAGATTACGAGCCTCGTCCCGTTTCAATTGGCACACCTACTAAAATTTTAAATTTTACTCAAAACATGTTTGAAAAACGGTTACTATCAATTTTTTTAACTGAAAAATATAAGGATAACACTCTTAAACGTTGGACAATATACCGATAGGTCCAGCCCGCTACGGACCATAGGCAACAATATACGATACGTATGGAACGTAATGCGATGTGGCAACGTGTGTACGATGCCACTCCGCGTGCGCAACATAAGTCCGATGGTCGAGCGCAACAGATTGCCCGTCATTCGTATTTAGCTGTGCATACGTAAATGTATCGGGTGATCGAGAAAGATTGACCGTGCCGCCTCTATGAAAAAAAGTGAACCTAGAAAAATGCCGCTTACTTGAAATTGTTTTCAGTGGCGTACCGATGTTATAATATAAATAGGCAACTTACTAATCACTTCTGTCAGGGAATTACAAACACCAACATATATGTTAATATAAATTTCAAAAAAAATTAATTATGTAAAAAGATTGTTTATTATAGAAAAGAAATATTTAATAATTGAATGTATTTTGTATAAAGTAACAGTCCTGTTTATAAAAATCAAAAACGTTTTCGTTCTAGAAATCGTATAAATAAAACAAAATTCAGTTTTTACATTTTGGTTTATTTTATAATCAACAAATATACTTTAAGAAATCAAAAAATTTACAAATTATGATCTATGTGTCCACCGTTATTTTGTAGGCATGTGTCAATCCTTCTCTTCATACCTTCAAAAACATTCTCCAAGACTTCTGGCGTAATTCGATCTATTGCAGTTCTTATGGCTTCTTTCATTTCATCTATTGTGTGCAAACGATTGCAAAATATTGTATCCTTAAGGTAACCAAACAGAAAAAAGTCTAGCGGTGTAAGATCAGGAGATCTTGGGGGGCCATCGGTTATTACTGATAAGTCTATTACCATAAAATTGTTCAAGATATTGGATAGTCTGTCTTGCAGTGTGGGGAGTAGCATTGTCATGTTGAAAGAAACCTGTCGTTATTTCATCATCGTGCAATTGCTCTATAAATCTATTTAAAATTCCATGATAATTTGCTGCTGTTATTGTATTTTCAAAAAATATTGGACCGATAATTCTCCTTCGTGACATACCAACCCAAACACCAATTTTCACTGGATGTAACTGTGTTTCATGGTAAACATGGGGATTTTCAGCTGACCATATTTTATAATTCTGCGAGTTAACATATCCAGATAAATGGAACCACGCTTCGTCAGAAAAAAGGGATAAATTTAGCACCTCATCATTTCGTAAATTTTCATTGAACCACTGACAAAAATCTATATGATCCAATGCATGTAATTCTGGCATGACTGATATTTTACATGGGTGATAATGCAATTTAGTTTTTACAGCCTTGTGACACGAACCATAAGATAAACCTAAAAATAAATTTCATGTATTAGTTTAAACATTTACTATAAAACAATTGGTAAGTTACAACAACTAGGCATATTAATAATTTACACCTGTTTGTTGGGCCAGTTGTCGTAATGACTTTTGTGGACTCTGATCCAAACGAGCTCGAACATCCTCAACCACTTCTTCAGTAAGAACCGTTCTACGGCCAGGACTCTTTCCTTTGGCAATACTACCTGTATCTTTGAAACGTTGAACCGTTCTCAACACATGTCGTGACAACGATTCATAATCAAGATTGATATCTGGAAATTCGGCATTTAAATCATCAATACATAACCGCGTCGCATACTTCCACTGCCCATTTAGATCACGCTGTCCACTTCGGAAATACGCCTCCAAGAGGAACTTTTCTTGCTCAAAGCTTAACATAATAACCTAAAAATTCAAGTTGGATAAAAAGGATATTTTATACTATTCGAGTCATGTTAACGTACCGTAAATGTTGAGAATGAAATTATATAATTTAGCAATACTTTTTTAATAAAAATAAAACACGACAATAGGTAAGAATTTATAATAATACAACAATAAAACAATGAGACACCAATGATGGAATAAACACGAAAAATGACAGATTGTTAGTAATATTTGTATAAAGCTAAGTTCACACATATAAATGGAAGTAGATATAGAGCCTACCACCTTGGGAAATCAGTATTTTTCAGACAATTTTTCTCGATCGCCCGATAGTTATCATGTCAGTGTATACAACCGCAGAGAAGGTACAAATAGTTTCGTGGTATCTTGCCGGCAATTCCTGTCGAACAACCGCTGATTTATTTGCTGTAGAGTACGTAAATCGGCCTATTCCTTCGCATTCGACGATTGAAAGGATCGTAAATGCGTTTAGGAAATATGGCTGTGTAGTCGGAAATTGCCGCAAATGCCAACAAATTGACGAACAGCCTCATATCCCTCTAATACCTGCCGATCGGGAGGAGAGAGACGTGAGGGGGTGTTCGTTAGTTGAAATGGACGACCTTAAGTGTACACGGCAAATTGCAGACGAAGTCGGTGTTAGTAGAAGTACAGTAAAGCGGATTCTAAAACGCAACAAATATAAAAGTTACAAAGTTCGAAAGTGCCAGGAGATTTTTCCCGAGGACAATTTTGCAAGAATGGAGTTTTGTGAGTCCGTGATGGAAAAGGCTAACAGGAACGAATATTTTATAAAAAATATTCTGTTTACCGACGAGTCTTCTTTTCCTCGTCATGGCAAGCATAATCCCTAAGTCGTGCGATATTGGTCTCGAGAAAATAAACATCTAGCTCGTAATGTTAAAACTCAATACCCCGAAAAACTTAACGTTTGGGCGGGTATCTTGGGTGATAACATTATAATGCCATTTGTTATCGACGGCAATTTGAATGCAGTAAAATATTTAGATTTGCTGCGAACACGAATTATTCCTGCTGTCCGTCAACTAAACGTCGATTTTGATGCAATTTGGTTTATGCAAGACGGTTGTCCCGCGCATAACAGCAGATTAGTAAGAGGGTTTTTAGAAAACACTTTTCCTAATCGTGTTATTTCCGGGAGGGGTACGATAATATGGCCACCTCGATCACCCGACCTCAATCCCTGCGATTTTTTTCTGTGGGGTTATGTTAAAGAAAATCTTTACGGTCTTCTAACAATACCGAACTTGCAACAGTTGCAAGTTAAACTGTTTAGAATTTTCGAGACAATAACCCCTAGAAATCTCGAGGGAATGAGGCGGGAGTTTTACAATAGGCTCGGCTATTGTTTGGGAAGAGAGGGCGGTATTTTCGAATCCTATATTGAGTGACTTTCTTAAAATTTAAATTTATTTTGCAGAATTATTGATTTTTTTTACTTTTATCTTTTAGAAAACGTTATTGTTTTTTTATTACTTAAAATTACTTTTCCGTAGCAGCTAAGAATACAATAATAATAATAAACTGGACCTTATTATGTCTGAAACAAATGGGCAAATTACGTATACAGAACGAATATGCAAACGACTATATCCTTGCGCGGTTTAAGTCTTACTAAATTCTTAACTGCAATGTGCTGCAATTGAAGCTGCTGCGCGTAGAGGGGATTCGCTGTTGACACTCATTGCTGACTATGGCCCGTTCCGAGCTGGACCTATCGGTATGTTAAATATGTACTTCAAATAAAATATATTAGATAAAAACAAAATACACAAGTTAACCATTTGCGTCTGATTTGTTCATGTATTCTTAACACATAAAAATTGGTAAAAATCGAGGTAGCTATGAAAGATATGTCAAAACTTCCATTAATTCATCGTTAGGTTATATTGTGGGCAGTAAATATTATTATACACTGTAGTTATTGTAATTAAATAAACAATGGCAAGAGGTAAAGCAATTGATGAAGAAATTAGGTCAATTATTGTAAAACTATCGAATGAAGGGAATTCATATTCTGAAATTGGAAAATTGTTGGATATATCAAGGTACAGTGTTAGAAATGTAATAAAATTTTACAAGAAAAACAGTTCAGTGACCCCAAAACCCCGTAATACAAAGAAAAGCAAACTCACTGATAACGACAGAAGAGCTTTGAAACGAATAATAAAACAAAATAGGCGTGCTAATTATGGCCAGTTGAGTGTACTATGGAGTGATGCTGTAGGAAGACGTGTATCAAGATCCACATGTCACAGAGAAGCTAAGAAACTTGGATTTGGGTCGTGCAAGGTGACACTTTTGAAATACTAATTTTGTTTTGTTAAATATCTTTTTCTCTAGGCCAAAGAAACACCTTTATTGACCTCAACACAAAAGAAAAATAGATTGAAATGGGCCAGAGACCATAGTAATTGGGACTTGAAACAGTGGAACAAAATACATTGGAGTGATGATGAGTCTCGATTTGAAGTCTGTATAGGTGACAGTCGGAGTCGAGGACTGAGGTAAAGCATACATCTGCCACCGATTTTCGCAAAAATAATTATTGGGAAGTAAAATAATTAAGGAGGGGCGCTTAGAGGACCTGTAGGAAAGCAATTTATCCCAATAAAGTTTACAAAGTCTTAGGAGAAAAGGCACCGTTGAGCTACAAAAAAAATGAATACGCTCAAATGTCCTTTTTTACAGTGGAATTTTCCATAGCGTTTATTTACAAAATATACGCTAATCAAAGTTAATATACAAAAAATATAAACGCCAATGGCTTTGGTATAAATCAAGGATACTATATAATGCCAAGAACAATTTATATGTGTGTATTTGGATGTAAACGTAACGTTCGAGGTTAGTTCTCATCTTGAACGTATTTGATTTTTTGATAGCATAGCTTAGTGGTTTTTTTCTTAAAACTTTGTAAACTTCATTAGGATATATCACTTTCCTAAAGGTACTTTAAACGCCCCCCCCCCCCCCCCCCCTAATTATTTTACTCCCAAAATAATTATTTTTGCGAAAATCGATTGCAGATGTATGCTTTACCTTAGCCGAGTCGAGTCCTCCGTGAAAGACATGAGACATTTCATCCAGATTGTCTGAAACGAAAAGTAAAATTTCCGGCATCCGTTATGGTGTGGGGGTCGATGTCGGCAAAAGGTGTCGGGCGGTTATATTTTATAGATGGTATTGTCAATACCGATAAATATTTAACCATTCTTAAGGAATGTTTGTTACCCACGATGGAAGAAACTTTGAATTCGGGGGATGATTTTATATTCCAGCAGGACGGGGCTGCGTGTCATACGTCAAAAACAGCATTAAAATGGTTTAAGGACAATAATATTCCATTGTTAAAATGAGTCTCAAGCAGCCCTGACCTATCGCCCATAGAGACTCTATGGCATCAAATGAAAAAGGCCTTGCGCGCAGCTCCTGCAAGATCAGTGGGAGAATTGAAAACCAGGCTTCGAGAAATATGGCATGGATTCACGGCGCAAGATTGCCAAGAACTTGTAAATACAATGCCCAGGAGAATCCATGCCGTTATCAAAGCTAAAGGCGGTGTAACGCAATGGTAAAGTTTCGTTAATGTTTGTCAAAGGTTGTTCGTCTGAAGTTTATTTATATATAATTATTATTATTATTGATTTTTTTTTTTCGAAATAAGTTGTAAACTAGTTTGTAATTGTTGGCAAAAAGGCTTGATGAAAAATAAAAAACTTTTAACATATTTATGAACAAGATTTCTTCTTCTAAAATGTTACTTACTAAAAATTTTAGAGGTGTGCCAATTGAAACGGGACGGGGCTCGTAGATAGATGAAGTTATAAATAATAACGGTGGAATAACGAAATACTAATTATTTTAATTATATTCTTTCTCTATCGTTTTTAGTAATTTTTATTAGTATGTATTGTAAAAATGTTTAATAATTGTCAATGAAACATACATTTTTGACAATTCCTGACTTACTATTATGAGTAAAGATAGCCACTTAAGTAGTCACAATTGAAGGCTTTGGTGCAAGAATCGGTTAAACGCCATTTTTCACGAAAATGACTTAGCATCAAAAACCTATACTTGTGGATATCCCTCATCGTTTGGTACAAGAATCGTCCATGTATCTCTTATAGAAACGATGTTATACTTCACATAGCTTGTTCTTGCTCCAAACGCAGTTGCATATCACAAACATGAGCGAATCCGTTCGGGAGCAAGAATCGGCTATGTTTGTCGCATGACCGTTTCTTGCCGCCAATGGCACCAGTTTTGATAAAACATAACCTACAAATATTAGACGTTTAACCTAAGTCGGTGCAAAGTGATTCATGAAAAGAAAATGAGTGAAACTAGTGAAGTGGATCCCTATCACACTTCAGATGATAGTGATGCTGATCCCGATAATTCACAAAGCAGCTCAGATTCTGAAAATGCAGTTAATTTGCAAAATAACAATAACGAAGTTCAACCAATAATACAAAAAGGAAAGAAGCGTATGCGAAATCCAGAAGAATGGGTTAGAAATCAAAGGAGAGTTAACAGAAATAGTGGAAAACAATATATAAACAGTGCAGGCAATGTGGTACCTGAAAAAAGACAAGGACCTAGGTGTCAATGCAAAGGAAATTGCTTTGACTTATTTACGGAGTTGCAGCGAGACAAAATTTTTACAGAGTTCTACGGAATGAAGTGCCATAATATTCAGGATGCGTTTCTGGGTTCTTTAATATCCGCAAATGAAGTAAAAAGAAGAAGAAAAACAACTACTGATAATAACCAAAAAAAAAATTTTTCGTATACGTATAATATTAAAGTAGGGACCACAAACGTTAAAGTATGTAAAATAGCATTTTGCAACCTATTCTCCGTGCATAAATCTCGCGCACAAAGAATAGCAGCATCACGTGCTTCTGATGGCAATATAGTGTCAAAACAAGATATGCGAGGAAAACATTCCAACAGACCGAATAAGGTAGCTGATGATGTTGTAGCCACCGTGCGTGAACATATCGAAAGTTTTCCTCCTAGGGAATCTCATTATTCGAGGAGCGAAAGCCAAAAGAAATATCTACCGGCTGAGCTAAACGTAAAAATTATGTATGAAATGTACTTAAATAAATATGAACCGGAGCAGTACGAATTACTAAAGAAGAAAGAACAAACAAAACCAAGAATCACATATGACTTTTACTACAGATATTTTGTACAACATTTTAACTTGTCATTTGGCTTTCCTCGATCAGAAACTTGTAGTACGTGCGACAAAATAAACGTGGAGATTGAAGCTACTTCCAATGATACAGTAAAGCAATGTATTTTACAGAGAAAAGAACTACATCTGCGCAAAGCACAGGCATTTTACGATGATCTGAAAGAAAAAACACAATTGGCTGAAACAGATCCCACAGTAGAAACTTTATGCTTTGACTATCAACAAAACTTGCCTGTGCCATTGCTAACTACTTCTGATATTTTTTACGCCCGGCAACTGTGGGTATTTAATCAAGCATTTCATTCATGTTCTAATAAAAAGACAGTGATGTACAGTATGTTTCAAAATAAATGCGAAAACTACGAAATATTTATGAGCAGCCAACATCGCACTGTTGTAATGTTGGTGATCGCCTCTCTTCATACCTAGTGATACATAATCCGTAATTCTCTGTTAATATATTTAACGTGACTACATTTTCATTTTTTTTTTAATTATTTTGAAATTTTTAAAATTCTAAATATATAAAATGTGTTGATAAATAATAAATAAATTAAAAAAAAAGGTAGAGTCAATGTCTATAATAACTGAACGTATTCTTTAAAAATTGTAATCGGGGAATCGATCGTGCGTCTCTTTCGCAAAGCCTTAGATAGATAGGGTATATAAGTGCATGTGTATACTTGAGTAGTTGCGGCATATATACCGATCGTTTTGACAAATAGGATAAATAAAGCCGGGAAGAGGTAAGGGGTATGAAAATTCGCAAAGAAGTGGGGACGCGTACCTATGAGTCTAGATACCACGGTCTAGTAGCGCAAGTAGGCGACACAATACGCAGTTAGTTGCAGTCAGTAGTTCACAGCAATCGGATCGAAGTGTGTATAACAAGGACAGGCCGCTACGTCCATAATGGATTTATTTTTAGTAAATGAGAAAATTGAAATTATAAGTTGGAATTTTCAAGGGAACACGTATGAAGAGATTAGAAACTTATTCCCTTTGTCCTTTCCTAACAGACCTGTGCCATCGATATCAACTATATCCCGCGTTATTAACAAATTTAAAACCTACGGATGTGTCGTTAACTGCTATCGATGCAGACGTAATAACCCGCCACGTGATGAGGATACGGAGGTAGCAATTTGTGCTTCTGTGGAAGAAAATAAAAATAAATCTCTTCGTGATATTGCCGAAGAATTAGATATTAGTAAATCAACTGCGTACGCGGTTTTGAAAAAAAACAAATATCGGTCATATAAATATCAAAACCACCAAGAGATTTTTGAGGATGATTATTTTCGTAGAATGGAGTTCTGTCAAACTATAATCGATAAAAATATTGAGATAAATAATTTTATTGAAAACATATGTTTTACGGACGAGTCCTCGTTTACTATTCATGGCGCACAAAATCCAAGTATTTGCCAATATTGGTCTCGAGACAATGAGCACAGAGTACTTCAAACTCGTACGCAATATCCACAGAAATTAAACATCTGGGTGGGTATTTACAATAATGACATTATAGGACCATTTTTTATTAACGGCAATTTGAATGGACAACGGTATTTGAATCTGCTACAAGAACATGTTATACCAGGTCTTGAAGAAGTCTCAGACAATATCAATAATGTATGGTTCCAACATGACGGGTGTCCTGCACATGAGCATAGGGATGTTCGGCAATATCTCCAAAATGTATTCCCAAATAAATTAATTTCGAAAGTGGGCACCATTCGATGGCCTGCAAGATCCCCTGATTTGGCTCCTCTTGACTTTTTCCTTTGGGGATATATTAAAAATAAAATTTATAGTCATAACCGAGCTACAACTTTGCCAGAATTACGACAAAAAATTATTGAGGTTTGCCAAAATATTACTCCCGGTTTGTTGTCTAACGTTCGAAGAGAATTTTACGATAGAATGGGTTACTGTTTAATGCAAGAAGGGAAAGCATTCGAACACTTAATTTAATAAATTATAATTTATAAAATTAATTATTATTATAGTTTTAATTTGTTTAGATATTTTCAGAATGAGTTTAATTTATATTTTAAAGAGTACGCCCTGTTATTTAATTTTTAGAAGTCTTATTTAAGTTTTTCGTATAATAATATTCAGCTCGAAATAAATTTTATGTTTTAAATGGTACGTAGTTTTATTTCATTTTAATTTAGAGAAGTTTTTCCACTTAATTTGATGTTTTAAAAAATAAGTTGCCTTATGTTAATCTACTGTTAAAATTAAACGTTTTTACATTGCATATTATCATAGTTTGTGAAATGTCTTCAAGCACAACACGACGCATAATGCACCTTCTCAAACCTTCGCTAAACTGCTACCCAGCTGTTAGCTAATAGAAATGAATACGCGCATGATATGCACACAGCATTCGTCGTTATCTGAATAAGCGGTGTGCTCTACAATATTGGTGGGGACGTACTTCCCTTGACCTCCTCTCCGCTTTTAATATCTTACAACTCAAAACGATCGGTATATGCATCATTGGTAGTACGTATTATGTATTCCGTAATGACGACCAGCGCTCTAACGTTGATAGAGATAAACATATGGTGGATTCATAACTATATACAAAACCTCTTTTTGTGTGTATTTTTTTGGGAGGTGACAACATTATATATAAATTTTTTTTTTAAATAAATACTATGCGATTTCTTTTTTTATGTTTTACAAACTTTTTAAAGGCTTCTTGTAATATTAAAGTAAGTTTGTGAATAACTTTATGTTTCAATAAACATGTTTTACATAATAAACAAATTCATTTCTATTTGTCATTTTACAAAATTTAGGTACTTTTGTCCATATGGATTTAGTAAATAGGTTTTCCTTTAATTATAAAAATTCTCTATCTATCTTGATACTTTTCATTCGTATGACTACAAAGAAGTATGCGGACGACAATTTAGTTTGCGTATATAATATATACTATTTTTATTATTGATAAGGTTTACAAACAAAAGAAGTAAATAATAAAATGCAAATAGGCAAATATATTACATATAATAATAACCAAACAAAAAAAACAACAATAATAACAAAATATTGTGGAACTTTATTTTAACGGACAATAAATATTAAACATAAAAAACAATATTGTACAGGCTATTTTATTTGATTAAAAACAATATGCTGTGAAATATAAATCAAAAATTTTTTTTTATATCAAGCGAATCAATAATATTTCCACGTACTGTGGAATAATTTTTTAAAAAAAGTTTTAATATGGTTTCACATAAAAAATAAGCTACAAAAAAGTTGAAATAATCTAAGAATAAAAGTACGTAAACAGACTATTATTATTAGGGTTGCGATCTTTTCCGTGACCACGCGGCAATCACATACACATGTGTAAGTAACCCATTCAAAGCAATATTATAAATATGGTGGACCAAGCCGGAGCGATATTTGTAAATATTTCATATAAAAGCCGAAAAACTATAATAATGTAATGTATCAAATTATATATATATATATATATATATATATATATATATATATATATTGTAGTAACGCGGAATGCGATACAATAATAAGGAATGAGAAAATTCAATGTAATAACAGAATGGCTAGCTCAAGAAAAAAAAGATAGTTAGGTTATAAATGAAAAAGAATGCCAGAAAACTACTTAAACTCAAGGGTCTCGAAGTAAGTTCTCGATACACAGACAAACACTTAAACATACATAAAATAAAACGTAAAAGGTAAAGTTATGTATATCAATATATTTAATGATATTATTTAGATTATCACAAGATAATAAAAAATTTTTTAAGAGATGTATTGCCTATTCAAATAATAGAAAACCTAATCCTATGTCTATATCTAAATTAAACAAGTTCCAAGATTTTAAAATAAAACTACCAAATCTGACATTTAAAAGCTAAATGATATGACACTTGAGATGACGTGATTAAATGATATATAGAAAAGTGATTGCAAGAAATGTTATATCTATTACAAACACATATTTTACAATTTTCACTTAAATACCTGATGGATGCGTTAAATTTTGAAGATATCAATTTCAACAGGTTCTTTGGACGAGATTCACAGGAATATTTCCAACTGGAACATCAAAGTTGGTTGTCAGTTTCTTGATTGAAATGGCTGGATAATTTCCTAGGCGCTGATAAATTTATGATCCAATCTTGCAGGGTATACAACCTGGTCATGTTCAATATACAATCCTGAAGTGGTGTTCTTCTCCAAAATAATTGAAAAGAAATATGAATTCTTCTTTATGAGCGTTGCATTAACATAAATCCATTCTTCCGCAGTCGTATGTATATTAAAATTCTCCTTATATGGTTCATGTGTCAACTGTATTTTATTACACTGCTTCTGCTTGATTAATATATTCCCATAAACAATTTATATGAGGACTATAAAGGGAATATTAATTAAAAAACAATATTTATGTCATGAAGGTAAAAAATTTTCCAATCCATCCCAAACAATTTTATTCAATGCCAATTGTTTTCGCCGTCAAGACTCACATCAGAAATTTAGTAAAAGTATCAATCTGATATTTTAAGTAATTAATACAAAGGTTTCTAAAATAATACTAAATATAATATAATATTCAAATTCACCCACGTAATCTAAATTACAAATTATGAAAATGAAGTTCAAAGAAGCCTAACAAATAACATAATTTGAAGATATATGTTCAAAAGTAAGATAAAACTTAGTTGGTTTTTTAGAAATCTCAAGTCCTCTAGAAAATAAATTAGAGTTAATTTTGATAATTAGCAAATAGATTAAATATTACAACGGTACCATGATTTCAAATACCAATTATGAATTTATTACAAAATTCTAACGTTAAAGTAATAATTCACAAATCTGAATATTGTAGATATAACATTCTTGAAACCGAAATATTATTAGTAAAAGAATTTATTAAAGAAGAAAGGAGACTGACATCAATATATATATATATATATATATATATATATATATATATATATATATATATATGAAAAATTTTGTGAAAAACTTATCTGCGCGGAATGTGCATATATCGATATTTCACTGTTTTTTACAGATCATCAGTGCACCTTACCGAAGACAGACATGATATTCACTTCTATACTACGTGTATATATACGAACTGTAATGAACTTCATGTGTATGAGAATTAATAATTATTAAATCTCATTTTACATGCGATTGTCGCTATATACACGTAGTATAGAAGTGAATATCATGTCTGTCTTCGGTAAGGTGCACTGATGATCTGTAAAAAACAGTGAAATATCGATATATGCACATTCCGCGCAGATAAGTTTTTCACAAAATTTTTCATTTGTACTGACAACTTGTACAGTTGATGTCGCGGCTTGTTGCGTCTACAATCTAGGGCAAAAGTGATTTGCCGAATTGTAGAATTAAAATGCAACAAATTATAGCGACAATCGCATGTAAAATGAGATTTAATAATTATTAATTCTCATACACATGAAGTTAATATATATATATATATATATATATATATATATATATATATAATAACTTCGTGACCTTGGTATGATATGGTAAACCTAATCAGTAGGCGATTAAAGGTCTGTATATTACTTCAAAATATATGTATTTAAAAAACTGTACATGTTTCGGCTGTGTACGCCTTTATCAAGAGAACACAAAATATGAAAGACAGGATATAAATGTCAAGTAAATAAGTTGCTATGGTTTAAACAATAGAAGACAACTAATCCCACCCACACGCCCCAAAATTAAAATTTTTTTTTTGTTTTCCGTTGTAAATATATATATACTATGATTCCCTAATACATGGCTTGACCATGCAAATTTTAAAAACATGTGTGTTTAGTGATCGGTCATGCGACCGATCACTAAACACACGCACGAACGCACCGACATACAAAACCCTACACTTACGCTCTCACACAAAACCACACACCCATAGAGAGACGCAAGCTGCCAGCAGCAACCAACACACAAGTTCATACCCAGAAGGAGACACAAATTGCTAGCAGCGAACAACACATATTTTCACACCTTGTTATCTATTTTTTGGAATACTAAGGCATGATTTATTATTATTACTAGAATGTATCTTTGAATAATTTAAACCATAGCAACTTAATTACTTGACATTTATATCCTGTCATTCATATTTTGTATTCTCTTGAAAAAGGCGTATACAGCCGAAACATGTAGAGTTTTTTAAATACATATATTTTGAAGTAATATACAGACCTTTAATCGCCTACTGATTAGGTTTACCATATCATACCAAGGTCACGAAGTTATTATATATATATATATATATATATATATATATATATATATATATAGGTATTTATTTATTTAATGTTAATACGAATTAAATATCTTATTTATTTTATTGCCCGTGTCTTAATATTTAAAATAATAGGCGTTTTCATTTGTTTAGCGACCGTTCATGAATTTCAAGATTTTTCTCTACGACGTTTCGACTCTTTTTATTATTAAGTCTTTCTTAAATGAATAGAAACAAAAAATTAATACAACGAAAAGTAAGACAATAATTATACATTTGTATGAATGAATAAGAAATTAAAATTAAAATACTAATAAAGTAAGGAAAATTAAATGATATAAAACTCACCGATTTATTACGTTTCAAATCACATACTTGTGTACTTGTATGGTCGGACCTGCCCGACACCTTTCCAGGGTCGATCGCGTCATTCCGAATATTTTGTGTGACTAAATGTCTTTGTTGGATAAATGATTTTTTTTTTTTTTGTTTTTAAAATTTGCATGGTCAAGCCATGTATTAGGGAATCATAGTATATATATATTTACAACGGAAAACAAAAAAAAAAATTTAATTTTGGGGCGTGTGGGTGGGATTAGTTGTCTTCTATTGTTTAATTAGTGGATTATAGAGTTTAGAAAGTCCATCCATCTCGTCATGGTCGTAGATTGTTCTGCTGTTTTTGAAAATATGGATCATTTCTAAGACCTCCCTATCCTTTCTATTTTTGTGCTTTGTTATTACTTAGGTATTTTCAAAATCAAAGTTTTGTTTTTGTGTCATCTGGTGTGTTTTTTAAAGCTGTCTGATTGTTTGCGTATTTGTGACCTTTTAAGTCGGACTAAAAATTCAAAATAGTCAGGTTAAATGTGATTTGCAAACTATTGACAACAATTACTTCGGAATAGTGCAAGCATTAGAAAACCTACAAAATTCTTCGCTATCGTTACAGGAATCAGTGCTAGTTGTGAGAGATACACACGCACAGCTATGTTCGAAAGAAGACACAACAAATGAGTGTATTTTTAGTAAGTTTGAAAGTGTTTTAGATAAATATTATTATTTGGCCAGACTTAGACAAATTTATGATGGTTCGTCTGCAGATGTATTAAGTTGTTTCAAAGATTAATTCAATTATGCAAACATCACATCACTAGATGTGCAGCGATCGTTTTCTTTATACAAGCACATATTTTCCTAATGGCGGACGCGTTTTCGAGAAATAACTTTGGAGACGCACCTTCCTTCCGTCAACAATATTTCATCGCGCTTCTCCAGATTTTCAAGACACGGAAAACGCATAAGACGGTAATATTTTTTTTTATTCTTCGAATCACATACATTTTAAAATTTATTTTTTATACGTATCATCGAGAACGTTTCATAATCTAGAAAAACCGTCTTACATTTGTTTTGTATCTAAGATATTAACAGCTTCGGTCGCGATAGTATTTCTCTAGATATTAATAATGTTAAGCATACGGGAACCAATTCGTTGGTCACGCCTCTACTTTCGCTCCGAATTGGTCCACTCTATTTATAATATTGCTTTCAATGGGTTATTAATACATGTGCACGTAATTCGCGCGTGGTCACAGAAAATATAGCAAACCCTAATTATTTTATTAATAAATATTTTAGTACTATGTTAGGTAGGGCTCTAAAAATAATTTTGACTAATAGTGAGACATTAAATTGCTAATATATGTATTTATAATAATCGACCAAAAAAAATTCAAAATTATAAACAATTTTTTGCCGAAAAAAAAAACGTAGCTTTCTCGGCTCTAAAACTAAACTTTAATAATAGTTTCAACGACCATAATTATCAATAGTAGATTGCAGCCCCCTTTCCATGTGAATTCTAATTTTCGTCTCATTCAGGCGCGTAATTCTACTCGTCCCTTTACATCTGGTTTTGTTTATATTACTAACACACCTCTTGAAATGGGGAAAACAAACCATTAAACATGTATATACATACACACTTTCACATAGCATTTTACACTTTGAGGCGAACATTATAATTCACAATATTTTCCTACAGTATGAATGTGGTCTTTTAGTTAGTATATTGGCCAACTTAAAGACATTTATCAGTTTTATTATTATACGGATTGAAAGGTGTAACAGTAAAAAATAAATATTTCGT
Source organism: Melolontha melolontha (assembly GCA_935421215.2). Taxonomy (NCBI): domain Eukaryota; kingdom Metazoa; phylum Arthropoda; class Insecta; order Coleoptera; family Scarabaeidae; genus Melolontha; species Melolontha melolontha. The sequence continues at coordinate 42,286,277 of OW285238.1, forward strand.
TGCAATATAATATATTGATACAATTTTTTATGAGCCATTAATCACTCTCAAACAATATTTAATAATTTCAAATTAAAAAAAAAATTGAATAAAGTAATCAATATAGTTTGTTTTTTTAACGTTTAAAAACATCAGTCTAGCATGCTTATTGTTAAATAGTTTTATTCGATTCAACAATAAAATAATTATAAGCGAATAAATCGATTTTGATTTTGTTTTATGAAAATTATTAATTTATGTATATATAATTCGAAGAAACCCATATTAAAAAAATCATAGATTTGAAAAAAGGTATCTTCATTTGATTTATTCCTTAACTCAATGTGTTCCATAAACAGCTTAGGAAGAGCTACTTAGGGATTCTATTAGGATAAGGAAGCTGTATTTGACTCCGTATATATAAAAAAAATGTTCCTTAAGGGGAATTACTACAATAAAAATATTTTAATTATGTTTATAAAGTTATTAAAAAATGTATTTAATAATTATGTTCAAAATACGTTTTAAATTAGATTCTTTAACATTATAATGTTAATGTAAATATTGCTCTCAAGATTGTTCTAAAATCGTCTTCACGAACTATATATTCGTTTAATTTTATTTCACGGGTCTCGCAGGTCTATAGATGGAAAAAGAAATGAGACGAAGAAGCAATTCAATTCTTCAATAAACGGCTTAGATGTGGAAGGAAACGAGTACTGGATGAAAATGTCTTGAATAACGCGATAAACTACGTTTCTCAACAACCGTTTTCTTCCATGCAAACGGTTATCGAGATAAATAATTTCAATTGCAGCCGCCCAACACTTGGGAGGAGACTCAAGGACAGCGGATACAAATGCAGACGTCCAGCACAGAAAATCGATTTAACTCCGGTTCATGTGGAACGCAGATTGCAGTTCGCACAAGCAAACATAGGACGATATTGGGACAACACGATTTTTACGGACGAAAAGGTGTTCTCTTCGGAAATTGGGTCTCGGAAACCTTTGTACAGGTTGCCGAATTCGAGATACCAATAGCGGAATGTACTCAAAAAGAAGAGGAGCGGCCGAATATCCCTTAACACGTGGGGGTGGATGTCTGTAGCAGGTCCCGGAGAACTTGTACGCGTAGACCCACGAATGGATGCAAAGGTGTATGTGCAATTATTAGAAAATAGCATGCTACCGAGCTTACAGGCAGTTTATGGGGACGCAGCTCTAATGTATGTGCATGACAATTGTCCGGTGCATACTGTTATAATTGTTAGAGAATGGTTTGACAACCACCCTCAATTCATACTGACGAATTGGCCTGCTAGATCCCTGGACTTTAACCACATTGAAAATCTTTGGGCAGACATTGTGCGGCGATGGGATGACTTCCGGGGAAACATTCGCATAAGAAATGTATGAGAAATTTATTTGCATGCCAGCACAATTTGGGAGCATTACAGGTTTACGTAAATTTTTGAAAACCTCGTAAATTCCATGGAAAGGCGACTGCAATCAACTATTGATAATAATGTTCGTTGGACCAAATATTAAAATATAGTTTTAGAGCCGGAAGGCAACGCGTATTATTTTCGCAAATAATTTGTTAATAATTTTAAATATATTTCTTTTAATCGCTGTTTTCTTAAGAGCCATACCTAATATAGTATGTACTGAAATATTTAATCATATAATAATAGTCTGTTTATGTACTTTTATTCATAGATTATTTCAACATTTTGGTTGCTTCTTTTTTGGGTGAAACCCATTTAAGCATTTATTTTAAAATTGTTCAACAGTATGTGGAAATTGGTTTTTTGAAAAAAGAATTTTTATTCTCATTTAAATTTCAGAGCATATTGTTCTTAATTGAAAAATATTTGCATTTACAATATTATTTTGAATTTATTGTTTGTTCCAATTTAATTCCTCAATATTTTTTAATTTTTTTTATTTTTTTTTTATGTTAGTATTTATAAGAATAGTTGCGTTTTTTATTTAATTCTCTTCTTTATAAACCCTATCACTATAAAAAATGGTATATCTTATATACGCAGAATACATTTTCGTCCGCATACATATTTTTAGTCATACGAATGAACATTATCAAGATTGATAGAGATTTTTTATAATGAAATAAGAACCAAATTACTAATTCCATATGGACAAAAGTAAATTTGGTTAAATTACAAATAGAAATGAATTTCTTTATTATGTCAAACATGTTTATTGAAATATTAAGTAATTTAAGAACTTACTTTAATATTACAAGAAGCCTTTAAAATGTTTTTAAAACATCATACAGAAAATCGCATAGTATTTATAAAAAAAAAAAATTGAAATATTATGTTGTCACCTTCCTAAAAAATACACAGAAACAGATGTTTTGTATATAGTTATGAATCCAACATATGTTTATTTATATCAACGTTAGAGCGCTGGCCCCCATTAAGGAATACATAAAACGTATTACCCATGCTCTTACAAAAATACACGTATATGTATAATATATACCGCAACTACTCCAGTATACAAATGCACTTATATACCCTATCTATCTAAGGCTTTTCGACAGAGACGTACGATCGATTCCCCGATGACAATTTTTAAAGAATACGTTCAGTTATTATAGACATTGACTCTACCTTTTTTTTTAAATTAATTTATTATTTATCAACACATTTTATACATTTAGAATTTCAAAAATTACAAAATAATTAAAAAATAAAGGAAAATGTAGTCACGTTAAATATATTAACAGAGAATTACGGATTATGTATCACTAGGTATGAAGAGAGGCGATCACCAACATTACAACAGTGCGATGTTGGCTGCTCATAAATATTTCGTAGTTTTCGCATTTATTTTGAAACATACTGTACATGTTTGATGAAACAATCGGTAAAAAAGGATGTACAGAAACAGTTTCTTTCTTAAAGCATTACATTGAGAAATATTTGAGGAAATCTGTTAAGATTTTGCATATTTTCACGGATAACTGTGGGGGCCAAAATAAGAACGCTGTAGTTCTTCATTTTTTAATGTCCCTAGTTAAAAATGGAACTTTGTCGAAGATTGTTCATCACCTGCCAGAACCAGGCCACAGTTTTCTCCCGTGTGATCGGGACTTTGCTCAAATAGAGAAAAAGAAACGCAGAAAAGAGCTACTCTACCTTCCTGAAGAGTGGTATTCTCTAGTCGAATCATGTGGAACCAAGTTTATTGTGGAACGTGTCACACAAGATATGATTTTAGACTTCAAGTCGCATCTTGATCCATATTTTAAAAAATCTGCCGTGGTTAAGAAAAAGCCTTTTACCATTTCAAAATATAGACTTTTTCTATACAGTGAGGAACATTCAGATAAGGTTTTTATTTTTTAATTAGTTTAGTGTTTATTGTTATATTATTTTTATATTTCAGGTCTTTGTATCAGAAAGTCACTGTCGAGACTTAACAGAAAGTTATCCTCTATTCAAGTTACCTGTACCTGAGTCTATGCGTACATGCGTCTATGAGTCTATGCTGCTCCTCTTGCATACAGTGAGAAGTTGGCAATAAAGTCAAAGAAGTATGAGAGCATAATGCCGCTTGTAAAAAATTATATACCGCCTGCTTATTTTTATCCTTTTTACGACGACCTCAAGAAACTGGATGATGAAAACCATGATTCCGATTAAATTATTATATTATTAGTTTAGTTTAGTTCATGCAATATTTTGTTTTTGTTTTGTGCTAGGTAACTTTCATGGTGTTTTATTTCTTTGTTGTTGTCGTTATTTGCTTGATGACAATAAATAATATCTTTAAACTCTTTATTTTAATCTTTTTATATTATTAATATTTAATTTGCTACCAGTTTCGCAGATGTTGGTTGCGAAAACCGGCTATGTGCAATTTTGAAAAATTGTTTTCTGTAGTATTTTGTAAAGCAAGATTTGCTAAATATCAGTTAAAATAACTATTATTATATATTTATACTGTTGACAAAAGATGTAGTCCTAGTTTAGAAAAATATTATCAAAAACCAGTTTTTCCTTGTTTTCTCAAAACTATGTTGTCTTCACATAGCTGGTTCTTGCACCAAACCCCTTCAATTTAAACCCACGCAAAAACAGTGTCCTGTTTTTTTGCTCACGACAGTATGTTTTATTTTATACTTAGAGTTAACGCCTTTTTTGTATTTTATAGAGAAAAAATACAATCGATATATCGGTGTACGTCTTATTATTAGGCATATAATAAAAAAATAAATTATCTCTCGAACATTAATGAAAAGTAAGTTTAATTACTTACTTAATAGGTGGCAATAATTTAAAATTAAAATTAAGGAAAAGTAACATAACAATTGTTTGGTTTCGATGTATTTTATCACATTCTTGCTCTTATTTTCTTTTTAACAAATCTTGTTCAAAATATAGCTCGTAAATATTACAAATCTGTATGTAACAGTTATCTTAATCTTTTCAATTAAAAATGTTTTAAAAAAATCATGTAACACATAAAGATATGGATTATGGACATAGTGTTTTGGTCGTTTGGTTTATTAATGAAAGCAGTGTTGCCAGAAACATTAAAGGTACAATATAAACTTAAGCAGTAAGATCACCCTTTAATCTTTTGAAGTGAAACTGTAATGCGTGAAGGTATTTTCGCATGTTCTCTTTCTTTATTAAACATGCGCTACAGTAAGCATAAGGTATATCAGACTATGTATTTGACTTTTTGAACAAGCCGTACAGTCGATCACTATCCGTCTCACTTGCAACCTGCATTTAATAAAGGAAGGAATATATGCGCCGAGGCATATGCAAGCAGCCCTTTTATTTCAATAATATGGGTTATCGTTCTCACTGTTTAAGTTTGTCTATGCTTTATGGCCAATACCTCCCCCCAGAATTAAAATCCCTACGTTTCTCTTACCACGCAAAAATCTATGAATCATAAGCTCTGATCATAAGTGAAATTTATCTTGAATGAGATGAATATAATTCCAGTCATCTTCGGGAAGTGGTTCTCGGAGCGCTACTTGAAGTAGAATGATTCTACTCATTATCATCAATTCCGTATAGGCTGTTAAGTCAAACGAATCTATCGTAGTCGCATTTTGCCATAATTCTATTTATTGTTTGCAATTATCTAGTATTTCCTTTTGTTAACGCTTGCTTGTTTCTATTTTCAGCATATTGAATATTATTTCTTAATTTTTACTGATAGGCGAAAAATATGTTGATATGTTCACATCGCATAGTCGCTTAAATAAAATGACCGACTGAAAGTGTTTCATATATTTATAGACAACCAGCCCATTCACACCATTGCCGTAAGTAAACGGGGTTGTACATGAAGATATTTTAAGTACATTTTCGTAAATAAATAAATATAGGGCGCCGGTGACTCTATGTCTAGCTTATTTTTCGCTTACACTATTGATTTTATATCTAAGGAATTTTTTTGCTTAAAAAAAAATCAATTTATTATTAAATATCATTATTATGGCCAATCAATCAGACAAATTATGTGTTCATTTCAAACAGAATTTGAAAAAAGCATAGCATAGCGTATGAGAGTGCATCACAATATTAATAATTTTAAAAGCTATTGTTGTTTATATCCATAACAATATAAGCAGAAAAGAACTTCACAAAACGAAGAACGGATATTCTCATTTGTGCTGCAGTAGAACAATTGCATTTAGCAGAAAAATTGCTGAGCAACTTACTGTGTCAGACAATACCGTTACAAAAAATATCGTTCTTACAAATTTAGAAAAAAATTTCCAAACAACAAATACGAAAGGTTTGAGTTCTGTGAAGCAGTTTTAAAACGTTGCAACAATGACAAACATTTTGTTAAAAATGTGTTATTTACTGGTGGATCTAATGATTAATGATCATCATAATTCTGCTATTGTGCGGTATTGGTCTAAGAAAAATAAACGTGATTTATGACGCACAAACACAATATCCGCTAAGTTTAATGTATGACCAGCACACAGGACTTTTAGAGGACTATATTATTGGACTCTTTGTCGTTGAAGGAAATTTAAACTCAAAGATACGAGAGTGGTCTTAAAACTAAGGTAAGTAGTACAAAAGAAGATACATTATTCCAGTTTTTTATTTATTTTTCGACATAGTCCCCTTCGAATTCGATGCACTTGTTCCAACGATGTTGAAGTCGTTTAAGGCCTTCACCATAATAGATGGAATCAGACGCCGCAAAATAATCATTCGTTGCTACAATCACTACCTCATTAGATGAAAATCGCTTTCTACCTAGCAATTTTTTCAAGCTAGGAAACAAGAAAAAGTCCAATGGAGCTAAATCTAAACTGTAAGGTGCATGACGAAGTATTTCTAATCGCAATTCAAATAATTTTGTTGCGACAATGTTCGATGCATGAGCCGGTGCGTTGTCATGACGAAACAAAACTTTCTTTCGACCCAAATGCGGTCGTTTTTCCTTTAATTTTTCACTAAGCAGGTCCAATAACGACGCGTAATCCTCACCTGTAATTGTTTTGCCCTTTTGCAGATAATCTATAAAGACAACTCCACGAGCACCCCAAAATACGGTGCCCATAACCTTGTAAGCTGATGGAACCGCTTTTGCTTTCTTCGGTGCACTGCAACCGGCTTCTACTCATTGTTTGGATTGAACTTTTGTTTTGGGAGTATAGTGGTGTATCCACGTTCCGTCAACTGTAATATATTGGTGCAAAAATTCCGAGGGATTATTATGGTTAAAAACGGTGAAACAGTACTCAGAAGTTGCTACGCGTATTCGTTTCTCGTCCACACTTACCAGACGCGGCACCCACCTTACTGAGAGCTTTCTCATACCCAAGTGTTCATGTAAGATATGACCAGCTTGTTCTTTAGATATACCTATAGTGTCTGCCATCTCACGCACCTTTAATCGACGATCATTTAAAACAAGATCATGAACTTTGGTGATCATTTCGTCAGTGGTAGCCTCTTTCGAACGTCCAGGTCTTGGTTCATTTTCGGTGCTCCTACGTCCACGTTTAAATTCATTCTCCCAGAAACAAACTATCTTAAATGATGGCGCATATTCGCCGTGTACATTATCGAACTCTTCTTTAATTCCTTTGGGGTTTTGTCCCGGCGTTATGGAAGTGTTTATGTAATCACAGCACGAAATTCTCTTTTGTCTATATTTACAAAACGACCTAACACATTTACTTTAAACAACTGTAAGAGACAACGGACGCAACGTTTTTGGATCAAACTTTTACAACTGTTTTCTAACATGTGATAGATTTGACAAATGACAGGCATACGTAGATTATCGCGCCATCTTTGTGTTAGTTACTTCAATTATCAGACCCCCTCCGATTTACGTCTTTTACAGAGCTTTATCCATAGATAAGAGATGGCTTTATCGTACCTTGTGTACAAAGCATACCTACCACATATTTCCATAAATGACGTTTGGTTTTAACAAGTTTTAACCTTTCTCATAATGCTACAATTGTGCGACAATATTTAAATCGTATATTATCAAAAATCGCGTGCATCTTTTTTTCAAGTTTAATTTTGCATTTTTCTGACGTTTATTAATATCATGCCGTGACAAAAATGCAAATACCAAAAGTTTCCGAACAAGAAAAGTAGTTATTTTATTATAGCAAAAGTTGAAGAAAGTTGGTCAATTAGAGATGTTGCACTTCATTTCCATTATAGTACGAGCACAATTTTAAAGACTGTATTACACTTATCAATTTCTTGACCAAGTTATTGACCAAGAACTTGATCAAGTGAAAATTGACGACAAGTCCTGTATTACACTTGTCAAGTCGAGTAAAATGTGTGTTATAAAGTTTTTTGCCAACTGCGTACAATGTAAATACAATAGACCACGCAAGTGCTGTCGTCATTTTTGCGGAAGGTCAGGGATCACGTTCCAAACAACCGGCATTTAAATTTTTTTCATGTATGGTATTTGGAACGCGTTGCAAATTTGAAGTGAAAAGTTGTTATTTATAAGTTAATTTTAATTGTTATTGCATGTAAGTATGAACGACGTTGTTTAAAACTGATATTAATAATATTAATTGTTTTATAGCACGGTTATACTTGAGTAACTAAAGTACAAAAGTGAGGTTAGATAGATATACATAATGGTGATCCGCCTTATGCATAGTCGCGAAGTTAATAGGGTGTTAGTACGCTATTAGTTAGTAGCTACTAAGATGCTTTTATCTTTTCGTATTCATAGTCGCGTATTTCATCATACTTAGTGGCCACTAACTAATAGGATCTTAGTAGAAAAAAATATGTGGCAACCGTGAAAACGGAGTTCGCAGGCATGCGCATTTTGCATGAAGGAGACATTTAAAATAGTTTACCTATTGGAATTGTAGGTTATTTTAAATAATCTTATTTGTTTTAATAAATTTTATGATTTTTTGCTTTTAAATTTGATATAAGAAAAATGTAAGTGTAATATATAATCTTACTTAAAATTTGTATTACTGAAATTATATAATTTTGAAAGTATGGAAGATCTAGTTGATATACAAGCTGAGTTGCAAGAAGTTGAGGAAGCACGGGTAGATATCATACGAAATCCCAAAGCTTATGGTGATGATATAGGTATATACATATTTAACTGGCTTTGTAATTACTGAATTTATTTTAGCGGAACAACATGGATTCACATGACAATATCCACAGCAATTTATTCCGACAACAATTATATATGAAGATATTTTAATTAGTAGACTTTAACAATGTTAATACATAATTTATTATTTATTGAAATACTTTAGGGATATTTTGATATAATTTTTATTAGTATTAAATATAATATATACATTTATAAAGTATCCACATGTAACAAATATTCATACCTACTTTATACATGATGCAGTATTTACACGTAACTTAGATATAATTATACCTACTTTATTCTATATTTTAAATTACATCATATCATCCTATTGTCATACTTATCTAATATCATATAATAAACATATTCAATTATCATTTTCACTCAATAACTTCAGCTCCAGTTTCAAGTAAACTTTTTCTAATACTGACTGATATTTTTCGGTGCTTGCATCTGCATTTGTTGCCAATGTTCTCGAAGACGCTTTGAATCTTTAACAAATTCTGTAATAAATATATCATATTACTTCCCTTAAGATAAATGATTCATTTATAGCCAACAAAGTGACATATATATATATTAAATATATTACATAAATACATTTTTGTACTCGCTTATCAAAACCTGTCATTTCACGATTCGATTTGGGTGCGTAAAAAGTCACTTTACGCACGAGTGCGTAAAAGTAAATTGGTAGTTCCTGGAACTTGATTAATTTAGTGACATTTTAAAATCATAAATCCCTAACCTTAATAATATGCTACCCAGTTCGTTGTTTTTCTATGAAAATAAAAGGAAATGAAATAGAAATTGTTATATTTGGAAGGTATGTAATTCAATGTCAGAACAGCAACAAATATTATTTTTTAAATTTATAGAAAACTAAAAAAAAAATTGTCACAAGTGGGATTCGAACCCACGCCCTCAGAGATGACCAGAACGCTCGAGAAGCCGTATAACGGGCAAGCTAAACCTTGAGTCTGGCCAATACCACCTAGATAGAAGGCCGCACAACTGCAATAAAACTTTGCTGTGACGTCATCAGAAAGAGGCCGAGGCCTACGAGAAAGACAGGCCTAGGCGCGTATTCGAGAAACAGTGGTCACGTGACCATCTTAGTCCCATAACTTCACTGCGCTAGATTTGAATGTACTATATGTGCAAACGTTTGGTGTAATAAATCGATTTCTGTTTTAAATTTTTCTTATTTAATTACTTAGTACGAAATATAGCATAAAACAGCAAAGTATTTATGTAGTTAATAGTGTTTTTTATGTTATTTATACATTGAACAAGAAAGTATCAAGATATTTTACTGCAATGAATGGTTTGGGTCTTAATAAAATTATCACATAGTCATTGTAAATAATTTTTAATGTATAAACAATTACAAACAACAATATATGTAATATATATAAATTAATAGAAAAATAGTCATAAGATTTATAAAAGTAAAGGTATATAAGCAAATATAAATAGCTCATTGTCTTATACTAAATATATTTTAAGCTTTCAGTTTTTTTATTTTTCATATATTTCATCCAGATGTAAATTTACAATTAATTCATGGTCTTACAAAAAACTTACTTTACTTTTTAAGTATTCAATGCTTCCTTCAAGACTAGCATCTCCTAGGGAAAATTTGCAAATTAACTTCCTTATATTTCTAGGATGTGGCAAATATAGATATTTATTTTTATACAAAGAAAAATATGCTGCACTTGACTGAACAAATAACGTTGATGCAAAAAGTAGTGTGTTCGCACTATACCTCCTTGTGTTGGATGGCTGCCTGCATAAGGTTAATTGCTCCATTATAAAAGAAAGTTGCACAGCTTTTTCATGATTTTCACTAATTTCAGATAACATAGTATTAATTTTATCAAATGAATTTTTTTCAATTAGATCACTAACACTACACTTCACAAAATCAAGAATGTCTTCTAAAATATGAATGGAATTTAACACATGCATGTTCTGGGGTATATTTTTAAAAGATAATTTCTCGCCTTTTATGCATAATTCATAATTTAAGTTTTGTTGAACCACTACCGAATATAAGAACACTTGGGACATCTTCGGTCACATTGATGTAGCACAAATACACCTCTTTTCATTTCGATTAATTAAAATCCATTCATTTGAGGTATTCTTAGAATTATAATAATACGTTATAATATCTTCTATTGCGTGAATTTCTCTCGCTTGTTGATATTTCTGAAAAGACTCAAGACTGTCTTTTACAGCGGTTTCCATATTTTCCTCTTCTACATTACATAACCTTCTTGAAGTAGAAGGAGCTGTACTTAAATAGTGCGGCAGGTTTGGAAATATTGAAGGTACTACATTGTTTTTCAATTTAGGTATTTTTCTTGGATATTCCTTACGTTCTCCACCAACAATACACACATCTGTTCTAATAATTCTGCAAAATGTTTGATGCATATAAAAGGATTTTTTACAGTAGTAAAATCAGTTGGTATTTTTCTTAGCCAGGTTTTTCTCAAAACTTCATCTTTAGGAAGTGCAAATGTTGTGACATACTCTGTTTCATTTCTGTAATTTGATCTACATCCTTTTACACTGCAATGTCTAGGCATGATCTGAAAACAAAACAATGTAAAATTAATAATAAGTAGGCATTTTAAAAACACAGAAGTGGATACAAATAAATATTACTTACTATATAATACTATATTTATGTATTCTCAATGTTCTTTAAATGCACTTATAACTTATAATTCTTATAAATAACCTGTAAACTTAATAAAAGGGTTTGTAGCACATGCAAAACTATATAAACATAACCACATGAACTGGACTGAATCACACAACAATCCGTAGGACCATAGGCAAGGAATTATGGGACTAAGATGGTCACGTGATTTTTGTGCGCCTAGGCCTGTATTTCTCGTAGGCCTCGAAAGAGGCCATCGATAGTGTATCGACTGCATTGAACTGTATTAGGTGCAGTCAGTAAACGCTTGGACAGTGAACGTGATAATCTCGTTGTTGATGTTATATCGTTATTACTGTGCTTGTTTATAATAAAATATGGTGTTAAAGTGTTGTGTTCCTAATTGCAAAGGAAATTATAATTCTAACAATAAAGCACACGTGTTTAAATTCCCAAAAGATGAGGTTATGTGCAAGAAATGGTTGCTTGCAATTCCAAGGCAGAATTATACCGTCTCTAATTATTCAGTAGTAAGTATTAATACATCTTGTTCGTCATTACTGTATTATATTAAAATAATTTTGAATCTTTACTTTATTTACAATTAAAAATGTTACCTATGTGCATTCATATAAATTTAGAAAAAATATTAGTAAAATATAAATAACATGTAGCTTTTGTTATAGACTAATACAATTATTACAAAAACTTAATGCTTTATATTTACTATTTTATAGGTATGTGACAAGCACTTCAAACCTGCAGATATCTTGTGGGAAACAACTGCAACCGATGAGAGGACTGGCAGAAGTTTAACAGCTCCTCTTGCTAAACCAAAATTATTAAAGACTGCTGTACCATGTATATACCCTAACAGCCCAGCATATTTTTCTTGTAGCTCAGCTCCGTCAAGAGAAGGACCAGAAGAGAAGCGAAAAAGAATAGAAGCAGAAGCGATGCATACAGCAGTTCAAGAAAGCATTAGTAGTCAAAGTAAATATTTAGAAAAAGTATCAGTTGAGAACCTTTCACATTTAAAAAGTAAAATTGATTTAGTTAATTTGCCAAACAAATGGTGTAGTATAATGAAGGAACCATCAATTATTTTTATGTTTATTGATATGACAGTGCAACCACACTTTCTAGTATATGTCACAATTGGCAAGAACATGTTGCCAGAGGTATATTGTAAAGGTATCATGGTACACCTTTCAAATATTAAATCAATTAGGATCTGTAATATAAATCAAATAGAAAGTTTAATTTTGGAAGTTGATAACTTTATAAATAAAAATGACTTAAATGGTGACCTTAAAATGGTTCAGAATGAATTCATAATTGGTTTAATAGATGAATATGTTTCAGATGACAATGCAGTAGCTTTATTCATGAAGTCACAGTTAAAACTTTCTTTACTTCCTAAAAATAGAAGGGAATATACTACGGACTTCTTAATTTTTTGTTCAATTTTCTATTTTATTTCACCCCATGCGTACAATTTTTTTCGAAATCACAGTCCTTTAATTTTACCACATACTAACACATTGCAACGCATTTGTTCTAATTTTAATTGTAGTCCCATTATTGAACAGAATCCCATGTATTTTCTTCAATATATTAAAGAGAAAGTACAAACATTTGAAGAACATGAAAGGAATATAGTATTAATGATGGATGAAATTTATATTAAACCTTACATGGATTACAAAGGAGGCAATATAGTTGGAGCATGTTCGAATAGCTCTGCAATTGCAACATCAGCCCAGGTGTACATGATTCAGAGTATTTTGTCGTCAAAGAAAGAAGTTGTTCATATTTTTCCTGTTGCACAATTAAATGCTGATGATTTACATAAAATAACGAGAGATATTATTGTAGGATTAGAAAATGCTGGATTAAATGTTTTAGCTGTAGTAAGTGACAATAATGCAATAAACAGTAAAGCTATGACCAAATTTTCAACTCCACCTGAACTTCATGTTCGATATTTTAATCCGGTGAATTCTAACAAGCCATTGTTTTATCTGTTTGATTCAGTGCATTTATTTAAAACCATTAGAAATAATTGGTTAAATCAGAAAACTGATGGAATTGATTTTGTTTATCCTGACTTTAATGATTTTTCAAAGATAAATATAGCTTCTTTAAAAACTGTAAGAGATATGTATGAAATTGAATGTAACGACTTGCTGAAATTTAGTTATGGCTTATCTGTGAAAGCTCTGTGGCCTACGAATTTTGAAAGACAAAATGTAAAATTTGTCTGTCAATTATTTAATGAACATGTAGTCAATAGCTTATTAACATTAGGTGAAAAATATAGTCTTAGATTTTATAACACTACAGCTGAATTTCTAAAAATAATAATTACTTGGTGGCATATTATGAATGTCAAGACACCTTTAAAAGGCGTAAGACTTAAAAATAAGTTTCAAGAACCCTTAACAAATAAAAGTAATGATGAAAGAATACAGTTTCTATATAAATTTTCATCTTGGCTAGATCATTGGAATAATTTCAATTTTAAATCTGGTAAATTATCAACGCAAACACAAAGAGCGCTTCAACATACAACACTCTGCATTTTGCAACTTACTGATTTTTGTTCAGGTGAATTGAAATGGTCATATGTATTGCCTGGGAAGTTTCAGACGGATGCTTTAGAGGCAAGATTTGGGCAGTACAGACAACTCGCAGGAGGTCAATATCATGTATCTGTAAGGCAAATTTACGAAATTGAGAAAAAGATTAGGTTATTATCTACTATTGAATTACCAGTTTCTGGTCACAAAAAAATTATTATTCATGACATTGTTGATAATGAAATATTAGTAGATCATGATTATTTTTCTACTGTTTCTAGTGATACATTTGCTGGGGAAATAAATGTTACACAGGCGGATTTGGACAGTACCTTTTCTAATGTAAGCCTACTGACATATATTGCAGGTTACTGTTGTTATTCATTACTTAAAAAATTAAATTGTAATACTTGTGAAAAATTTGGTAATGACTGATATTAGTATTCATGCTGATAAATATAATGTTATTAATAATCTTAACAGAGGTAGTCTAAAGTATCCAGTAGAAGAAGTTGTATATTTAATTACATATAACTATGTAGTTATTAAGAAAATGTTAGAACCAGAAAAAGAGGAAAAGTTTCTAAGTTTAAACAATCACCGAAAATATGTAACCGATGTGACATTGCAAATCGTTTTGTCGCAAGAAATATTAAATAGAAGTAAGTGTGATACACATACTTGTGAATATTTGTATAAAAATATAATATGGAAATGTACAAACATATTATTAAATAACTATTGTAAATTAAAAAATAATGTTATAAGAAAATCTAAAACAAGAAAATCTATTATATTTCCGAAATAAATAATAACAATTGTTAGTGGTTTTATTTCTTTTGTGTATATATATAGTTTAAGAGATAACAATTAAAAAAATAGTTAACAGTTCTCTATATTTTTTGAATCACACGAATGAATGAATAAAGTCCATCATTACTTCTGTAGTAAAAAAACTATCATAATTATATTAGATTTGATAGATATAATATTGTATAAATAAGTGCGAGCGCCAGTAGAAGAGTACCTATTCGGATGTCTATAAACAATAAAGTAGTTCTAAAACTGATTATTTAATTTATTTCCACTACATATGCCCATTTTATTTGTATTTATTGTCAGTAATAAGTATATAGTTTCGTATGTTTTTTAAGAATAGTAAAATACTATATTGAAAACGGCTAATATTTTCATTTAAAATTTATTTCAAAAACATTAGTTAGGCTTGCATTTTGTGATGATCGTTTTCGCACTGAATATATATTGGCCTCTTCGTAGTGACGTCATTGACCAGTAGTTAGGCCTTCTATCTAGGTGGTATTGGTCTGGCGCCTTAGACCGCTCGGCCATACTGACACGTACTAGTAATATTGTTAAAAATACATATAAATATAAAAATTTTGAAATTATATTTATATTTTAGATAAATATTATTATTGTTTATAGTTCTAGTACAAAAAATATTGTACAAACTTCGTGCGTGAAATATTTCGCGAATTCGTGTCCATAAAGCGCTCGCCTGCGGCTCGCGCTTTAAACTGGTCACTCATTCGCGAAATATGATTTCACGCACTTAATTCGTAAATAACTATTATATCACACCATCCACCAAACTAATATTTGCAAATAAAATTTGTAAATAAATCATACCATCAATACATATTAAACAGACTTTTTCTCATCAGTTTGCTTCATTGCTTCTCATGGGTACTTGGAAACAGCATTCAAAAAATAATAATTAAAATTGATTAAAATTTTGTTGATAATGAAATTATAATGAGACACCATGCACTTCCATTATTATTAAAATTGCTGTATGCCGATTATCCGTATACTTACAGTTAATGAATTCATTGTTATGATTTTTACTCTCAATTTTGTATCATTTCGTTATGTTTTGACAGTTTGCGCTTTTTCTTTTTGTAGGTTAGCTTTAATAGACACTTTAAACACGGTCTCAAACGCTATTAAGGATTTAGTAGCCTACTAACGTTAAAACGTTGTTAGTACGCATGAAACGCGACTATGAATACGGAAATTCTTAGTAGGATGTTAAAATGGTCTTAGTAGCGTGTTAGTAGCCACTAAAACGACTATGCATAAGGCGATGTGTTTTGCTCTTACTTGCAAGCATTAAGTGAAAAAAAGGGATGCACTATTTTTACTTTTCCTACAGAAAAGGCAGAATTATCGAGGTGGAAATAGTATATTAAGAAACAAGTTTCATAAGGCACCATTTTGCCGCACGAGATCAGTTTAGAAAACGAGCCGCGTTAGCGGCGAGTTTTCTAAAGAGCGAGTGCGGCAAAAGGCCTTATGAAACGAGTTTTTTATACTATTTTTTCTATTTTGCGTTTTTTACATTAATAAATTGCTTAAATTGGAATTATTTAATTTGAAAGTTCAGAGTTTAATTTTTATATAAAGCATGCAGTTGGTCACATTGATACTTGACATTTTCAAATTTAAATCTTGCTATCGGCGAAGTATATTATATTACATATTATTTACTAAGTTTCGTTAACATTACTTTATACTTTATTTAAAAATATAAACATGAGTGACATAGAAACATATATATGTTGTTGTCAATTGTATACAACATACGTTGTTTGTGTAAAATACGGACATATATCATATCTGTCAAATGTACATAAATTCTTAAAATCAAATGACAGCAATGATATTTATTTCTGTATTCGAACAACGCCAACATTGAAAAATTAAAAAAAGCGTATCGAAATGAAGCTCATTTCGATACTGTTTTGGGTTTCATAATGAGTTCATTTCGAACGCAAAATAGAAAAAAGCTTTTTTGCAGTCATTGCTAATATTTTTTTTCAAATAAAAAACACCATTGCCAAATATTTTGTTTTTAATAACTATAATATGTATATTGATATTTTGCTTACATACTTACCAAGTAACAAATGATATTAATATAGGAAGATTAATTAAAACTCGTTTTACCAAGAGTGACTATACGTTTCAAATGGCGCTTTAAATTTGTTTGGAACGTAGACCCTGACCTACCGTACAGAAAATGGCGATTTGACGTCACACTTGCGTGGTCTATTGCACTTAACATTTCTGTTAAAATCACATATTAAGTATTAACAGAAAATAAATCAAATCCACCAAAATTAACGTTTTATTATTTTGTGTGAAGTATTCAGATTTACAAAACGCCATCTTTGAAAATATTCAAGCGCAATTCACGAATAAAGAAATTGAAAGCTGCAATAATAATATTAACATTGTTATTAACAAGGAAAACCAGATATTGTGCAGATGTAGAAAATAAGACCAAACGGAGGTGGTGGACCAGACCTTGGCTGGACCGAAGTAAAGGCAACCTCTCTTTAATTCAAAAAGATTTTGCAAGTGATCCAGAGCAATTTCGGAATTTCTTGCGGATGGATGACCATTTATTTAATACACTTTTATCAAAAGTGTCTGCAAGAATAAACAAGAAAAATACATTCATGAGAGAGACTATATCAGCTAAAGATAAACTTACAATCACTCTAAGATTTTTAGCTACAGGGGAAACATACAGAAGTTTAATGTACTCATTTAGAATAGCAGAATCAACAATTTCATTGTGTATCCCGGTTGTATGTAAAGCAATTTATGAAGCATTGAAAGAGGATTATTTACAGGCTAGTTGAATTTAATGTAATTATAATAATTCATCTTATCTTACTTTGATATTATTATTTAGGCACCAAAATCTGCAGCAGATTGGTTGAACATTTTCCAAGATTTTGAAAAAAGATGGAACTTTCCCAATGCAATTGGAGCGTTAGATGGAAAGCATATTGTATTTAATGCTCCAAAAAGTGCTGGATCTACATACTACAATTATAAAGGGCAAAATAGCATTGTCCTTCTTGCTTTGGTAGATTCACAATATAAATTTATATATGTGGATGTCGGAACAAATGGGAGAGTATCTGACCGAGGAGTTTTTAAAAAAAGCACCTTATACAAAGCGGTTATACAAAATAAACTAAGTATACCTGAAGATAAGCCTCTGCCAGGACAGCATAAAGCAGTCCCTTATGTTATTGTTGCTGATGCTGCATTTACTCTAAATCGACATGTTTTGAAGCCTTACCCATTCCGTAACCTGAGTCCAGAACAGCAAATATTTATAGACTTAGTAGAGCACGTCAGGTTGTTGAAAATGCCTTTGGCATTCTAGCCAATAGGTTTAGGATATTTCTCACACCTATCAATTTAAGTCCAGAAAAAGTGGAAGAAATAATATTGACCTGTTGTGTATTACATAATTTTTTGAGAACAGGAAATGTGAATTATATTACAGAAAATGAAGACATTGAAGATCCTACCCATCTGTTTGGTCTAGTGCAGCAGAGAGGTAATCATCCAACAAATGAAGCACAGGAAATTCGAAATGAGTTTATGCACTATTTTAATAATGAAGGAATTATATAAAAAATTATAAAGTTAAACATTTAATTACTGTATACTATATTATATATATTTAATTAGTATAGAAATACATAAAATAATATTAATTAATACGAGTATATTACAAATCCTGCAATAAATTGTCTTGTATTAAATTAAAAATTTGAGCCTTTAATTTGTGAAGACGAACTGGATCTTTTATCCTTCGCATTTCACTGACCATCATCCTGAAATAAATAAACCTTAAGGCTTACCAACCATTCTTTAGTTATTTTGTCAATAATACTTTTGCGCTATTGGTACTACTAATTCACCAAAAACTTGGTGAAGAAATTGATAAGTGTAAAACAGTCAAGGTCAACAATAACTTGAGCGAGAACTTGACGACAATTTCTTGATCAATAACTTGGTCAAGAAATTGATAAGTGTAATTCAGCCATAAGAATGAAATGAAGATGGGTATGGGAATATTCTAAAAACACATAACCTTTATAAAAAAACATTTGTCTAAATGACAGAAAGTCCGTTTTTAAACGATAAAAAATGTTGATTTCAGCGATTTTCTTAAATACAAGAGTAGCCCTAAGGATTTTTTTCTTGAGGAGTTATGTAAAATCGTCGATTAAATGTTTTCAGAACAGAACTCGTATTGCCGCTTATTTAATTGGGAACATTGTCCATTGCACATGCCAAACATATTACCTGACATTGTTGAATGTTTTCAGAAATTTTGTCTACCGCCTAATTCTGAGCAAACGCAACGGCCTGAATGTACGAATATTTCTCCTGCTTCGAATACAATTCCCCTGAATGCTGTAGGCGTGTCAACATCAATGTCATATATCATACATACTTACATATTATGGAGCCGCGTAAGAAAAATTATCTGATTACCAAATTACTATTAAAGGACTATAAATTGTTTAGTCCTGTGTTACGGTAATGAGTAAATTGCAATACGTTATTCTACAAAGCGTAATGAAATTATTAATAAGCGGTTAAGAAAATTGCAAATAAGGCATCAAGAGATTTAATAAATTAAATTTTAATAATAAAGGTCACAAAAACTGTTCATAGTAAACTAAATAAACTTCAGAAATAAATAAAAACTAAATTAAATTCTAGTAATGTTAAGAAAAATTTACTCTTACAGATAATAAAATAAATTGTTCATAATGAGAAATTAATTATATAATAACGGAAATTCATCCGTTTAAACTCATCACCGTAAAATAATTGATGATGTTTGGAATGTTTATAATTACGAAAACCATTTAATTTTAGTATGCGGTTAATGGAAGAGCAGCATATGCCTAAATCGTTGGAAATATCGCTAACTGTCAAATTTGAATTTAGTTCTATTGCAGCGCATACTAAAATGAACGTATCATTAGGAACTCTGCGATTTGGGAATAATGGTTTTAAATTTTGTACAGAACCAGTAATGTCTATTTTCTTTTCTTATTTTCACTATTCAAACGCTTAAGAGACTCCGTATAGGGTGACACTAATTTGTGACATTAGTTGTTTAATGGTTGCGCGACAGACTGGTTTGTGATTGGCTAAACGCGTTCAGGGGAATTGTATTCGAAGCGGGAGAAATATTCATACGTTCGGATCGTTGCGTTTGCTCAGAATCAGGTGGTATAGATTACGATACTGCGCTTTTCAATTAGGTGATCATTTTGAAAATCTGGTCTAACAAAATTATTCGGAATTATTTAGTTATTTTTCTTCAAGAGAATTTTTTATTTCTTTGGTTTCTGGAGAAGATATTTACTTTTTAAGTGTTTTTATATTCTGCTATACATAGAATTTGCTTATTTCTATACAACTATTAATACATTCTATTACAATATCCATTTTTCTTTTCAACTAGAGCAAATTTGATGTTTCCATGTCGATAAGTATTGCAATGTATTTATTACGTCTATCTCGTTTCTGTAGTGCAAGTTATATGGTACGCGATATATCAGGTCGCGTTGGAAGAGCTGATTTCGTGTATCATTGGTGACCATAATTATGACACTCTTTCTCATACGGAATGTGAAATGTCTTTTGAATTTTACAGGATTTCGGTTAAAATTGATTTGCTGCCAAAACACTAACACAAAAACGTTTAAAAGCAATATTACATTTGGTTATCACAATGGATGCAATACGAACAGGAAAACGTTAAATCAACGGCAAATCTTGAAAAATACTGTATAATACTTTATTTATAAAAAGACCTTAACTTTTTATGGAAATGTTTGTGTGTTTTTGTAGTGTAAAAAAAAACACTCACTTCAAGTTTCAAAATACTTTTTATTCACAATAAAATAACAGATGGATATCCATCGATAATTGATTAATATACATCAAATAAATTCTACCTAATATATTTTATAATATTACAAATCTCGAGGAATATTCTGTATCATTATAATAGAGCTCGATAACACATAAAAACCATACCTATTTTATTTATATTTCCATATGTGGTGATAAGTAAAAGCTAATTAATGAATATATTTCATGTTTAGAAAAATTTTCTCCAAATATATATATATTATTAATTATATTTCTTTTTTTAAATATAATCATTCTTCGGCATCATACATGTTCTGAGATATAAACTAATAATCCACAAACAATCTTAGAGTAAAAAAAAGATTATTAAATATAGTCTAATGCAATAACGCAAAGGTCTTCAAAAAGAAGATTAATGATAATAACAGAATTAAAAAAAACATGATAGCGACACAACAACCGACCATACATCAAAGGTGGTGGTCATTGGTAATTTACAAAATGAAAGAAACCCTGTTTTTTATTTGCTTTCTAGATCGCATCGATATCAAAATCATCTTCATCCTCTTGGCGTTTCGTTTGTGCTGGAGCAGCTGACGTTGCAACTGGTTGCCTAGTGGTCTGCATTCTGTCACTGTACTCGATTTCAACATCGTCTTCGCTGCTCTCCTCTTCACTTTCAGACTCCGCTTCTTGTAACCACTTTATAAAAGGTGCAGCTTTATTGTGGATTTCCTGCGATATCTCTTTGGACACGTATTTCTTTGAAACCTTATCAGCCCAATCCATGTATGCGCTTTCACTCAAAATATCCAAATCGTAGAGTACCTAAAAAGTTTTAAATATCAAAACAAATACCCTCATATACAAATTTAGAAATGGATGATAAAATAAAAATACATAATAGCAGTGGATTATCAAAATGCTTTTCCGAAATATTCTGGAATATTTGTGAAATCTAAGGTATTTGATATTCATTTAATTTTCCGCTGATATTTCTATTGCTGAAAGATTGCGAAGAATTTCAAATTTATTTTTTAGGTAGATTCCTTCCTTTCTTAGTGTATAAAAAAAGAAATAGACCAACGGTTTCCTATATAATAAATTAACAATACGGAAACCACTTTACATGTATAACATTGATACTTTTGCAAATTCGAAATACTGGAGATATGAACATATGACATTTTTACATTACAACATCGTTCTACTGTGTTTCCAACACTCCTATATATTTCTTTTGAATATTTATTGCATACGACTCTCTGGCATTCTAACGTCTTGCATCCGTTATGTCTAGACAATTTTAATATTTGACCAACTGAATGGTCTTCTAGTTTTGAAGTAAATCGTTCCATGACAAATTGGGGATATGTTTTGCCATACGAAATGACGAGTTTGACGATGGTGATAGTATTCTTGTTCCTGTGGGTAAATGTAATAGGAGAACACTATTAGGAAGCGATTCGGAGGATGATACAATGCGTACTGGAAGTACATGAGCGAAACTCAAGCCTAAATGCACTACCATGCGATCGAGAAAATATATTGGGACAAGGTGCAATTGTTCCTTGGTGATAATTTATTAATTATTCATTAGAGAAACTAACAGATATTACTCTCAGGTTGTAAACAGATATAAATCAGTGAAATGGGTACATGTGACTATGTAAAAGAATGCAGAAATTTCTAGGATTAATCATCCTGATAGGACAGACACATAAAGATGATTTATGTGATTATTGGGCTACACTTCCGTATCTAGAAACCCAGATTTTTTTCAAAAGCGATGCGCCGCCATCAGTTTTTAGTTTAGTTTATGGCAAATGTGGCATTTATTACGATAATGATTTTATGCAAGGACACCAAAAAAAAAAAAAAAATCGGACATGTTTAAAAACTATATATATAAAACATGTGTCCGTTATAGACTCAAAAAATATTGGACCGCCATTTCTTGTCAAAATGATCTATGTTGTCCGGAGAAGGTTTAAAGATATTGGAATCCTCGATCTGACCACTCGAAAGAAAATTAGGGGCCTAATAATATAATATCAATAGTAGCGGTACTATTATTTAAATGTAGATGGCGCAACGAAACAGTACTTTAATTAAAGAAGTAAGAAATGCTGTCGTGCATGGGTAGAAGTAAGCTCTAGTGCTGTTGTTTTGTCGATTGGATTTCTTTACATTCTTATTTTTATAAAGTGAAGGTTAAATTTTGTGAAGTTCCGTAGTATGTAAACATCTAATTTTAACTAAATACACAAGTCAAAATTTCAACAATTGAGATAAATGACTTTAAAATAATTCACTTTATAGAGTCAATTTTTTCCATTAATCAAATGATTTGTGTGGGCTTTCCTTTTTGATAAGTATAGCAAGCGCCAAATAAGATGGCGAGCGGAGGGGCTGCGCAGTGGTCGTTTTTAAAAACGTGCACGCCCAGTTACTCAAGTAATTGTCAGAATATATTTCTCAGCGACGGAACATAATGTCTTTGCTAGGGGATCATAAAGTGATACACGTTTAAACACGAGAAGTAGCTTTTAATGTTTACAATTATTTTTATAAGCATAAAAGTACATCATTGCTATTAAGTGAAATAAATATTTAAAATCAGAAACATTAGTTGATGAAAATACAGAAACTTTAGTAATAATAGTAAATAATAGTTAGTAATAAAGGAATAAACCATTTATAAATTAAATATTCTTTATACGTATGCAAGCAAATGGATTTGTGTTTTGCGATATTCTTAAATATCTCTTTGTACATTTAAATCTAATTTCCTATGTAAATCGTTTAATCAAATATAATAAATAATAATAAATAAAATAATATAATAAATAATCAAATCAAACTATGTAAATGTATGCTGTTTTAAATATATTCTTAAAAACCTGTTTATACATTACAATCTCAATATTACTGTCAACACCAAAAAAAATGGGAAATCTAAAATTTGATCATGTGCTATTAATTGTCAGGTTATGTCAGTTTTATTCGTGTCAAACGGTTGTCAAACGTTACTATTGGTTTTATGTATGCCAAAAGCCCGAATCTTAATCCAATTGAA
This sequence comes from Melolontha melolontha, assembly GCA_935421215.2. Taxonomy (NCBI): domain Eukaryota; kingdom Metazoa; phylum Arthropoda; class Insecta; order Coleoptera; family Scarabaeidae; genus Melolontha; species Melolontha melolontha. The sequence goes on from OW285238.1 coordinate 42,309,956, forward strand.
AATTTGTGGGGCACATGGAAAAAACAATGCGTCGTAATAATTTTAGACAGATAGGAATTGATTAACGGCATGAACGAGAGTTGGCAAAATTTAACTGCACAATATTGTGAAGCTCTAATTAGATCTATGCCTAGAAGGATTAATTTGGTGAAAGTATTGGCAATGCAACAAAATACTAAGTATTATATTTCTGTTAATAACTACCTAATGAAAAATATGACCTTTATTTTCTTGCCGCATATTATTTTACGACGTCTAATTAAATGATTTTGATTAATCATTCGGATGGCAATGTCAGATAATTCTAACCTCTTTGAAAGAAGCCATAATTAAACAGATTAAAAAAACATAAAACATAAATTTTTGTGTACGTCAATTTTCCATTTTTTTTTTTGGTGGTAATGAACGTATATGCATATACGTCATTATACGTATGTTTAATTGTTTCTGTAACGTCTAATTGATTTCACAATAAATCTACACCCTACAAGATCTCAAGATAGGGTTTCTAATTTATTCTTAATGAAAGAGCTCATGCTTTCATTATTTCCATATATAAATTTATATCCCTTTTAATTAAAAAAATAATTATTTCAGTTTATCATGTTTAGGAAAATTATTTCAAGTTCTATATTGTTAATATTGAGTTATAAATGATCTCTGTAAATACAGCTTCACCATGTTTGAGCTCTCCGGTCAAAACACCTTACTTGTGTTATCTTCTTCACTGTTAACATATTTACGAATTTATTATACTCATTTGAGCATATGTTTTTGTCAAATGTAATCTAAATTGTATCTAGTCATTTTAGAAATTATCGCCTCAAAATTGGATATCACCAAGGCTTCATTCCTGGTAACTCTGACTAGTTACATAAATTACTTGTAAAACGTACTAACTTTTTCATTGTATGTTAAACAAGTAAACATGCTTAAAAAATAAATGGCTATATTACCTTAAAAATAGATGGAACTTTGGCCATTAATGCGTCCTGATGAAGTGCGATTACTTGTTCTAAACCACCCATGAAATATTTTTGAGCCTTTTTATCGTTTAGGGTGAAACGTAACAAGAGGACGCGATGTTTCTTAATTTGACTCAAGATGTTTTGATCAAAAAGCAGTTCCGCAAGTATCAACGGTGTCTTTGTTTTAACTTCCAATCGTTCCGCTTCAACCAAAATGTCTTTCTGCGTCTGCAAATAAAGTTGCAACATACAATTTCAGTTTCTCGAAATGAAAAATAAAACGCACCTGTGCATTATCCAGCAATCCGGCGTCTTTCTTGCTTTTCACCATGTCATAAACTATGTTCATGCGAAACTTTTCAGGTTTTTCCAAGTCATCATTGATGGTTATGTTTTTAGCGCCGTCGGTGAGATCTTGCATTCGAGCACGTACAGCCTCATCCGAAACATCAGCTGTCCATTTGGTGCTATCTTCATCTTCGTTATCGTTTCCGGCGTTTGTGTCGTTAAAAGAATCGCCGCCCTCTCCTTCATCTTTGCCGTCACCGTTGGCCTCGCCGTTAGTGCGCTTACTACGTTTTGAGCGTTTGCCCTCAGTCAGAGAGGAACCCTGGACGGCTGGATTCAAATTGGGTGGGTTCTTCAATATAAACGTTATCAATTTGTGAGTGGAATCCAATTGGCCGTGGTAACCACATGCCTTGCAGCCCTGGGATATTGTGCCTCGTTTTGATGACACCAACAGATCGGTTTCTGGATTTTCACATTCAGGACACAGAACAAATCTATAAAAATAATTTCAAATAAATTTAAAGATCAACCTTGTTCATATTTGTTGCTCCTCTTGAAGTTGTTAACTTCAATAGGAGCAAGTTAATTGTGTATACATTTTATGCTATTTTTACTAATAACAAATAATAAAAGCTAACAAGGTCTATCAAGTATATGTGTAATGGTTCACCACATCGATATATTAACAACTTTCGCTTACTGAAAGGCCAATAATTTGAAATAACGAATATTACGTACACTTCATAAAGAATATCTTTTCAGTTCAAGGCCAAATTGAAAACATGTCATTCAAATAAGTACTGCAGAGTCAAATGAAGTCAGTATTGAATCGCGGAAACAACCGTTTGTCATCATAAAATATAAAGTCATGTTTTGCAATATTGTCAAAATTTTAGTATGTTACATGCAATATAACCAAAGAAAGCATATATAGTTTATAAAGTGTAAGTTTTCAGTTCGTACTGCCCAAGTGTTAATCGCAAATTGTGCTTTATCTCTTTTTAACACATGAATAGGCGCTGTAATACTACACACGTTTGTCATTTTAAGTTAAGACGTGCGTCTTTGAAATATTATATTAAATAAAAAGGATAAGTTGTTCAGGAGATAGTTTTATGATATTCGGCTTGCTGCCAAATTATTTCAATATTGTTGTTTATTGACTTTGTTTCCGGTATTCTGACTTCTGGGTTAAGCATTCTTCTAATTAGAATATTTAGTTTGTTGTAAATAGTAATATCAATTAGTAGCAATAAATACGAAATTGTTTAATTGTCACTTTGACATTTCTAACCTATTTATTTTACAGAATATTTGTTAGATGCCTGGTAAACCTCTTGGTTCTAAAGCTCTACAGCTAGTATTAAATCTTACAGCCGCGTCAACGTCGGAAAGTAACGATGACGGCTTGCGGGCATCTTACAATATCTCATTACTTATAGCGAAATCTGGAAAATCGCACACCATTGGAGAACAGTTAATTTTACCCGCTGTTGAAGAGGTTTTAAAAACTGTTCTGCACAAATCTCCATTTGGCATACTCAAAAGAATTCCTTTGAGTAACAACACTGCACAAAGACGTATTGACGAAATCAGCTCTGATATTGAAAGTTTCTTGTGTAATTATCTGCAAACAACTTATTTTTCTATTCAACTGGACGAGTCAACTTTACCTGGTAATGAAGCATTATTATTGGCATATGTTCGATTTGTTATGGACAAAGAAATTCATGAAGAGCTACTATTCGCGAAAACTTTAGAGAAGGGCACTAAAGGTGAATCAATATTTAATGTCCTGAGTGATTTTTTTAAGGAAAAATCGATTCCATTCACAAACGTTATTTCAGTGGCAACAGATGGAGCTCCTGCCATGGCCGGGCGATGTCGTGGGTTTATAAGCCATCTTAAAAGAATTATACCAGAGGTAACTGCAATTCACTGTGTCATCAACCGACAACACCTTAGTAGCGAAAAATTTGAGTGCTAAATTGCACCAATCGCTTCAATTTGTGATTAATGCAGTTAACAAAATAAGAAGCAATGCATTGAATACGCGTTTATTTGCACAATTGTGCGATGAAAATGATGAAGACTTCCAACGATTGCTCTTACATACTGAAGTACGCTGGTTGTCGAAAGGTGCATGTTTCACAAGATTTTTCTCACTTTTTGAATCAGTTTTAGAGTTTCTGGAAAGTAAAGATCCAGATTTAAAAGAAAACCTGATCAATTTGAAAGCAGACATCGCGTATTTGACAGATTTGTAAAAAAAATTTAATGACATTAACTTATAATTACAAGGGGACAGCCTCAATTTAATAAAAACAAATTGTGTAATTTCAGCTTTTCTTGGAAAATTGAAATTTATGAAGCAAAATATTAGTCGGCGCAAATTTTCCCAATTTTCAAACTTGTCACAGGTAGAATGCCTTGATGAGGATATTCACACATACGTTCAAAATTTAATTGCCCTGCATGATTGATGACCAGATGACTTTAAAATCAGATTTGAAGATATTCTGACGATGGAAATACCACCATGGATCATAAATCCACTTGATGTAACGGAAGTGGAGAATGTGATATTACAAGAGGAGCTACTCGAGCTTAACACTAATGAGGAACTGAAGGTGAAATTTAAAAGAGGGTATCAAACATTTTGGCTGCAGGCAGAAATACCCGAAAAATATCATGGATTGTGGGGAATTGCGAGCAAGCTTTTGATAGCGTTTCCCTCGTCATATCTGTCGAGAAAAGTTTTAGTGTCGTTACAAACCTTTTAACAAAAAAAAAAGGGAGCAGATTGAATATCACAGAACGGGGAGATTTGCGGTTATTCCTAACAAAACTGAAGCCAAATATTGATAATTTGCTGTCAATTCATTAAGTACATCCCTCCCACTAAAATTATGACTATTTCGTGATTGTCATTGTAGAAGTTACGTTACGTTATTAATATTTAATTTTAATTATATTACGACTGTTATCATATTACAATGTAATATGATAACAATAATAATTAATAGTGTAATAATTACATATTTGAATAAATATAACACAAGGAAATATATTATTTTTCTTTTTATTTTTACCACTCCGAATGGGGAGTTTTCTACATAAAATATGTGAGAATTGATTGGTTTCTTGTGCTGTGAGTAGATGTCAAAGGAGTAAAGTTGGATGGAATCACTTTTTTGATTGGCTAACTTTACTTTTTTGACATCCACTCACAGCACAATCAATTAATATTAACCAATAACTCAGCCGCAACGCAAATTTCCATAGTTAGATCTAATCTTCACATTTTTTGTCGAGTTTTGGGAATATGGTAGAAATGTAGCTGCAGGGGGTCCACCGGAACCAGCAAAACTTTCAAAGTGGTCTATGAGAAAAAAAAGTTTGGGAGCCTCCGATCTAGGCAGACAATTCTCCGGTCCGAGGCCTGAAATTAACTGTATTTTTCTCGCAATAATGCCATGATTTCACGGGCTTTGTGGCAAGTCATGTTGGAATCAAATGTCGTCGAGATCACTAGCTTTAATTTCAGGCAACAAATAGTCCGTTATCACGGCGCGATAATGGGCGCCATTCACAATAACGTTCCAGCCGGCTTCATTTTTGAAGAAATATGGACCGATGATTCCACCAGCTCATAAACCACACCTAACCGTTGCTTTGTCTGGATGTAATGGTAGTAGCTCTTGATCCTTTTTGGGTTGCTCTTCAGCCCAGATACGACAATTTTGCTTATTGACGTACCCATTAAGCCAGAAATGAGCTCATCGCTGAACAAAATTAAGGTCGAAAACTGTGGATCTTCTTCAAGCTTTTCAAGAGCCCAAAGACTGAAACGGTGACGTTTCGGAAGGCTCCAATTGTTGCACGAATTGAATTTTGTATACTTTTAAGCCATCATCCTTCCATAAAATACGTAAAGTTGTTGCATACGATAAACCAAGCTGTTGAGAACAATGCCGAATAGATTCATCACGGTCATCGCGTACACTTTCAGTTACCGCTGCTATATTTTTTGACTACATGCTATTTGTGTTGTCTATTTGATCGCGTATTATCCTATACTGAAAATTGAGTTTTAAATTTTTCGATGATATAGCAAATTGTGCGTTTGGTAGACGGATTATGTGGGCCATAAGTTGCTCTAACCGCAAGAAACACATTCCTCGTAGAACGCTGATTTGCATAGTACAACTGAATAATTTGTAGACGTTGCCAGGTTAAGTCTTTCCATGATGAAATGTCAAACAATAATGAACAAAAATACCATGACAGTTTGATCTGTCATAAAATCCTTAATGGAAAAAGTACCTTTAAATGAATCACATGATACAAAAATAGATATTTTGATAGACATGCGATATTAATTTAAAAACGTGCATCTTTTTAGTTGCAAACATGTTTTGGCACTGAATTCTGAATAAATAAGAGAAAAGATTAACAGTTACAATAACGCTTCTTCAAAACAGTGTTACTACATATGAACTATTTACTATGGGTCTAAGTCTAAATGCAGATTGTTCTTCCTTCTAAATATAGCCTGATTGTCGAAATAAGTATGGCATAATTATTTAGAATTTCTTATTTAATTTGTACAATTTATAAATTTAATTGTTTATTTATTGTTCGGGTAAGTTTAAACTTTTATTAGATATGTGAAGTTTGGTTCACTTCCTTTTTTAATACTTAGTTAGATGGCTACTAAACTTTAATATAATAATGATGTCCTCAGTTAACCAAACTTCACAAAATACAAATCCACATACTTGCGTATAAATCCATCTAATAAATCTTGAAGTTTAAGAGCATCATGAGAACCATTCACGATGAATCGTTCGTTCTTGAAATCAAACTGGGTTTGAGCGCCCAGCTCACAACCGAAGTATTTGGTGGGATAAGTCGGTGGTCGGCCCAGTGCCTTAGCAACTTCGGCCATATTAACAATAACGGTTTTGATACCATTTCCTTTGCCCTCCACCTTCGCCATTAAACGGGGCATTTTGTAACGATAAAAGACGTCGCTGACATTCCGGTTGACGTTGAGGGTACCCATTGTGACTGTACCTTCCTTTGGGTTTCGAGATTTTTAAAAGGACCGCGTCGATCGCTGAGCGGTAATTTTCAATTTTCCTGGGATATGTAATAGGTTATAAGACGGTTCGTTAAAAAAGGAAAGAAATTAATGATGACGATCGCGTGTGTTTTGTCACGTGTGAGCAATAGATAGTAATGGCGGTTGTGTTATTTCTTCCTTCTGTTGTTTAAAATGCTGCTCTATTAGTCGTGTTGTTGAAACGGCTGTTATTTTCGCTGTAATTGCGGACGATTCACGCAAAAGAGAAGAGAAAATCTTCTGGTTGTGGTCTTCTCGGCTGCGATGCGTGATGATTTCACTATGCCTATTGTCAGTCACGTTTCTCTGAATGGTTGAAGTTTCCGATGCCTGTTTGATGAAAATTTTGTTTTCCTAAAACAGAAATGAAAAATGAAAACAGAAAATTTTGATCTTGCATATATCGAGTGACTATAAATGATTGACACAAATATTTAATTTGGAAATCCTAAAAAAATGACCTGCCTGGTCTTTCGGTTTATATTTATTATCGTTTTGGGTTAAAATATTTTATATAAAAATGGCAGAGATATGGTTCGAATAACTTGTAAAGCAATATTAACTATCAAAAGTGAGTGAAACAAATTTTGCGAACATTTATTACAAAGAAAATTATTCAAGGAAAATGCTGGAAATGTTGGCCTCCTACTTGTAAACAACACTGAACTCGTCGTAATAAATTGCTAAATACATTATATAACATTTCAAGTCCCACATTTGCAAATTGACTCTTGTGTACCATAGTTCTTCTAAATTATTTACGGGATTCCAAATCGGGCGGTGAATTTGGCCACAAATCTACACTTATCAAACGGTATGGAAAAAAAAGCTGTAAATAATTTACAGTACAGTGTGTGGTGTGGCAGAATTCTCTTGGAAATAACTATTAATTAATTCTATGTTATTCAACTGATTTATAAATGACTCTAAAATAATGGTCTCGCATCTTTAGGAAATAATTGTTTCTTGAAAGAATATTGATCCAATAATTTGTTGTCTTGACACTTGACAAACACCAATTTTAACTAAATGCAATGGTACTTCGATTAAATTGTGTTGATTATCTGCCAGATAAGTTCTATAATTCTGCGAATAAACATAACCAGATAGGTGAAACTATTCTTCATCAGAATAGAAAGTAATATTATGCTGATCAATGCTATTATGTAGATGACCATTGTACAACTGAAAATATATAATATAGCTGTTCTAGAATGGACATGAGAAACGTTAAAAGAACAGATTAATTGTTAAGTGGAGTTTACCTAATAGTTGTAATACACGACCTACAGAAATGATAATTTTTGTTTGTTTGTTTGTTACAATAGTGGGGCGACTAGTAAATTTATCTTTATCAGTGTTTAAAAACTGTTATATTATTCTCTCACTGTTTTGTGAAATGTCATAATATTCAATTCAATTTGTTCTTCTGGATATATTTCGATAAATTTATCAACTGCTTGTAATATATCCAATTACCATTTTCATTTTGCAAGCCGCTTCCACAAATTTAAATTAAAAAATCAGGCATGTCAACATAAAGTTGCAGAACTGTAGCCAACTTTAGTCAATAATTTTCAATCATTTATATTCACCCGTTAGACAAATGTTTGAATAGATTTCTTACGATGGAGTTTAGTCCTTCGCCATTTATTTCGATGATGTTACAGTTAAATGGTCTAATTTATAAAAGGACATGCTCCAAGGAGAGCAAAATGTTGAGATCCACAAAGTGCCTAAAGCAGAACTTTTATGGATCAAAAAATGGGAACAGAATAAAGAGAATCATTTTGAAATAAATAAATATTTTTAATTTCGTATGCAAATCAAAGCGAAAATGTGTAAATCACATATTACTGAAAGAACTAACACAAAAATAAATATTAAAATTTATTTCTGCAGGTTTTAAGAGAGAATGTATCATATGAAAACAGAATTTCTAGAATAATAATTAACTGAATATGTTGCATACTTTTGTTTAAAAAATATCAATAACAAAGCAAATTTATATTATTGTTAAAAAATATTTAAGAAGTGACTACATTTGAAAATAGATGTATGAAAAATAGTTTTAATAGCACAATGTGGTTATAAAATATCAAAAAGAAAAAAGAAATTCAATAAAATTTTGTTAATACTATTTTTAGGAAGATAATAAAGACTTAATCTAAATTTCAGTGCTTCAATTCAAAAGATTAATAAAAATTAATAATAAATTGATACTGACGAGTTTTTGTCGAATAATTGACTTGTGAAGAGTGGTCATTAGTCGAAGTAATAGTAAGTCGTATAACGAAGCAATTGTCTTTAGAAAAATAACGGTCGAAATTGAATTTTTTTTTTTTTTTAGAAATATGATCGTGATACATTTTATAAAATATAGATCACAAGATTTTTCATTTTTTCTAATATACGATATTTAATAGATAAATTGTTTTGAATTAATTTTAGTAGCAATTGCCTGCGTAACTAATGCCCGGATATTATCAAATGTGGTAATCGCAAATATTTACCACATTTATTCTTTTTCATCTTTATTTTTACAATATATTGTTAGTTAAGCACACAAGTACACAGTCGGTTTCAAAAAGAAATCGGACTATTTTAAAAAGAACACCTAAAAACATTTGAAAAAATTCCTTGTTTAGCTTTCGATATACAGTCCACCGTACTGGCAGCCCTAAAGTCTATGTAGAGTCTGGGAAAGTTGTCTGTCGGAATCGATTTTAAGACCGTTGTCACTCGTACTTGTATCGCTTCGACATTCTTAGAACGTGTTCCTTTGAGGTTAAGTTTCAGGAATAGAAAAAGTAAGTTGAAGCAAAATCTGGCAAGTACATGGAGTACGTGTTCGAACTGATACGATTCTGTAGTAGCGAAAATTGAGTGTAGGATGATATTAGAATGGCTTGGAGTATTATTCTGCAAAAGAAACCACCCCCTCCCTCCCCGTTTAGTAGAACTCGGCCCTTACTCTTTTAATTTACTTCAAAACGCGGCACATAGCATCTTATAGTACGTAGCATTGACTTAAGCAAGATAGCACGCATATGCTTCAGATTTTTGTCATGAATGCTCGTTGTTAGTCTGCCCGATTGCGAATAATCTTGTAGTGACGTACAATATCTCTTAAAACCTGAAAATTATTCATTAACTTGTCTAATGATTCATAGCTAGGGTTGGAATGTCGATGTATTGATCTTAAAATATCGATGATTTCTCATCCTAATATCGATAATATAGATGTTATAGAGAAAACATCTGTTTTCTTCGATTTTAATCTTTTTACAAATGGAAGAAGTACGAGGATTGTTTGGAAATTACGTGGCTTAACACAGAAATGGCGCGAATTCGCAGGAATCTTTTTTACCATTCTGTAGAATCATCCTTTAATAGGTTAAATATGATAGTACAGAGCGATCTGTCAATTAGTCTGTTTTTGACAGTACGCCAAAGTGAACGTCTCGTGTGATTTTGTAATAATAGGAAACACTGAGTTGAGAACGGTGATAAAGTACTTTCATTTGAAAGGCTTAAACTAAGCGAAATTAAAGCAGAGCTGGATTCAACACTATTAGAATCCACTCGTTCGTTTTCAATGATTATGAACTAGGTTGCCGAATTTAAGCATGGTTGTATGAGCACAAATGATGAATGATGACAGTGTGCACAGAATTTCAATTAAATTAAGAAATGAAAAGTATTCGGCGCGTTGGGTGTAGCGAACCGCAAACCGAATCATTTGAGCGCAATAAAAAGGACTTTGTACACCGTTTCATTACCGTTGATGAAACCTGGGTCCACCATTACAGCCCTGAAACCAAAAAAGAATCCAAACAATGGACAAAAAAGGTTATGCGCCACCACAGAAGGCAAAAACGGTTTTGTCGTCAGCAGGAAAAGTTATGGCAACTGTTTTTTGAGATTCTCACGGAATTATCTCGGTCGACTACTCAGAAACGGGAAAAACCCATTTATTGTTTTTCCCGTTTCTGAGTAGTCGACCGAGATAATTCCGTGTGCCAACTTATTGCAACAATTAAGCGACAAAATCAAAGAGAAACAGCCTCATTTGGCAAAGAAGACGGTGCTTTTCCATCAGGACAACGGACCTGGCCACAAGTCTACGATCGCAATGGCAAAAATTCATGAATTGGGATTGGAACTAGTGCCTCATTCGCCCTATTCCCCAGGTTCGGCTTCCGGCGATTATAATTTCTTTCCTAAACTGAAAAAATGGCTTAGTGCTTAAGAGATTTTCGTCTAATTCCGAGGTAATCGCTTTCTGTAAATGGCTATTTCGAGTACTTGGATTCATCGACCTACAATGAAGGTATTACTAATTTGGAGTATCGCTGGAATATTGAAAAATAAAAGGTTTTTTGTAAAAAAAAAAACGCGTTTTCTTTATTAGGCCGCGTAGTTTCCGAACCACCCCCGTATATTTGGATTTGTAGTGATTTTTGTACTTTTTTTGTGATTATATCTTTATGTTAGTATTACATATAATTCATAATTTATTTGTTTTTTATTATTTGTTATTATTCATACTTCTATACAAGCCAAGTTTTCGTGGTTAAGTTACCTATAAATAACAAATTATAAGTTCGACCTCAGCGAGATTGTCTCCCCCCTGCTCTTATGCTCTTACACCTAACCTTGAATAATGCATAAACTAAAATTACTGCCTATTGTTAAATTTTGTAAAATTGAAATTAAAAATATTGAAGAAAGCATTACAAAATTTCTTATTAATTAATCAACAATCATTATTGTTCCTTAATAATTAACTTAATTTATATCTTCCAATGAAAATAGCAATAGGTAATCACAGTATAATACTACTTGAAAATATCGATACGTCGATATTCATTTTTATCAAATAACATCGAAGTTTTCCAACGACGTCCTAACTCTATTCATAACATCCTGACTATATATTTGGTTAATCAATTGGTTTTTACGCGGTATAAAAGATAATCGAATTGTTCCATTTTTTAATATTTGTAACACGAGAGAAATTATAAACTTTGTATGATTACTGTTTGCGAATTACTAGACCTTTTTTTAGTGACGCAAACGTCAGACGATAGGCTTGGTTGGTTCTCTACTAAATCGTATCTCTCTAAACACAAGATAAAAAATTGTTTGGTTTCTTTTTGAGTCGATTGTGTATATAATCGTTTAGATACTCTATTAATTTGTATTTACAGTATTAAGTAAAAGAAAGACGGATCTGTCCATCTTTAGAAATAAAAGTCGAGGCATAAATTTTAATAATTTGACTTGGTTGATAGGCACACAAAATAATAATGTCATTTAGAGTCAATTTAAGATAGATAGCAGTACATAACTTACAATTGCGATACATTAAAATAATCAACTTTGACATAAAGTACTAAATTGGTTATTATGATTTCATTTATTTAAACAAAATCAATAGTAGGCACATAATTATAAATATTCTCGGCTGTTGTTGCAGATACTTCTTGGTGAAACATTTTAACTTCATACAGTATATAATAAAAATAAATTAAAACACTTGGCTTGTTTCACTATGAGATTTATTTAAATTCTCTAACAATTGTTTCGGCTGTTATGCCATTCTCAAAGAGATCTATAAATCTAACTTAAAGACTATCGCACTTGTTCTTATATGTTGTCTGTTCTTGTGTGTATTGGGGGTGGTACTATATTGTGTATTACGGTGTCTATAAAGGGTGTATTGGCATATTCTATCTGTGTGTTGGTGATTAATAGATTTTGTTTTTTCGCTATTTTTATTTCTAATATTTCTAGGAGGTCCAATCTCTTGCTTTTTGTGATATTGTGTATTAAGTCGCAGTTATCTATATCGGGGAAGTGGTTGAGTTCTATACAGTGTTCGGCAAAGCCTGTGTTTTTCTCACTATATAAAATTGACTTTTTGTGTTCTTTAACTCTGTTTTTAATGGCTCGTCCACTTTGGCCGATATAGATAGCTTCACAGTCTTTACATTTTAATTTATAAACACCTGATTGGTCCATTTTATCTCTTTTATCTTTGTTGTTGCTAACCATTGTTCCCAAATTTGTTTTATTTACCCAGCTTATTTTGATATCTAATCCTTTTACTATTCTGTTTATTTTATTAGTGAGTTGTGGTATGTATGTAATTTTGTGCCATCTTTGTATATTTTCTGTTATTTTCGGGTATAGGTATTTGTTCTTATTATTTTGTATTTCTTTACGTTTTAACAGTTTATCTACGATTTTAGGGTCATATCCATTATTTCTTGCGATTAATTTAATTGTGTTTATTTCTGTATTAAAATCTGTCTTGCTTAATGGTGTGTTTGTGGCTCTATGTATATAACTATTGAATGTTGACATTTTTATTTTCATCGATTGTTTCGCGTTTGCATGTAATATGTTGTCTGTAAAAGTGGGTTTTCTGTAGATTTCGAATGTAAGCTTATTATTATGTCTGTTTATTGTAATGTCTAGAAAGTTTATTTTCTTGTCTTTTTCTGTTTCTTTTGTAAATTGTATCTTGTGGTTTATAGAATTTATTACTTTTAGGAACTCCGTTAATTGCCTATCTGTACCCTTCCATATGCAAATTACGTCGTCTACATATCTGGCCCAGAAATGGACTTGTTGAATTAATACCGTGTTTTTCTTGAATAGTTCTTCTTCGAATTTATTCATGTATATTTCTGCTAATAGCGGGCTTAACGGATTTCCCATCGGTAATCCTTCTATTTGTGTGTATGTTTCATTGTTGAATTTGAATGAAACATACACACAAATAGAAGGATTACCGATGGGAAATCCGTTAAGCCCGCTATTAGCAGAAATATACATGAATAAATTCGAAGAAGAACTATTCAAGAAAAACACGGTATTAATTCAACAAGTCCATTTCTGGGCCAGATATGTAGACGACATAATTTGCATATGGAAGGGTACAGATAGGCAATTAACGGAGTTCCTAAAAGTAATAAATTCTATAAACCACAAGATACAATTTACAAAAGAAACAGAAAAAGACAAGAAAATAAACTTTCTAGACATTACAATAAACAGACATAATAATAAGCTTACATTCGAAATCTACAGAAAACCCACTTTTACAGACAACATATTACATGCAAACGCGAAACAATCGATGAAAATAAAAATGTCAACATTCAATAGTTATATACATAGAGCCACAAACACACCATTAAGCAAGACAGATTTTAATACAGAAATAAACACAATTAAATTAATCGCAAGAAATAATGGATATGACCCTAAAATCGTAGATAAACTGTTAAAACGTAAAGAAATACAAAATAATAAGAACAAATACCTATACCCGAAAATAACAGAAAATATACAAAGATGGCACAAAATTACATACATACCACAACTCACTAATAAAATAAACAGAATAGTAAAAGGATTAGATATCAAAATAAGCTGGGTAAATAAAACAAATTTGGGAACAATGGTTAGCAACAACAAAGATAAAAGAGATAAAATGGACCAATCAGGTGTTTATAAATTAAAATGTAAAGACTGTGAAGCTATCTATATCGGCCAAAGTGGACGAGCCATTAAAAACAGAGTTAAAGAACACAAAAAGTCAATTTTATATAGTGAGAAAAACACAGGCTTTGCCGAACACTGTATAGAACTCAACCACTTCCCCGATATAGATAACTGCGACTTAATACACAATATCACAAAAAGCAAGAGATTGGACCTCCTAGAAATATTAGAAATAAAAATAGCGAAAAAACAAAATCTATTAATCACCAACACACAGATAGAATATGCCAATACACCCTTTATAGACACCGTAATACACAATATAGTACCACCCCCAATACACACAAGAACAGACAACATATAAGAACAAGTGCGATAGTCTTTAAGTTAGATTTATAGATCTCTTTGAGAATGGCGTAACAGCCGAAACAATTGTTAGAGAATTTAAATAAATCTCATAGTGAAACAAGCCAAGTGTTTTAATTTATTTTTATTATTTACTGTATAATTATAAAAGCAAAACCACCATAATCATGTCTATGAACGCATATTTGAAAAATAGAAAGATTGGCTTTATATTCTTAAGCTGGGCAGTTTTAAATTTTTCATTGTTTCTTTTATCGTATGTGCCTTAGTAACTTGTAAGCCAATTTACAGAATAATTGCTGAATTATTAATTAACTTTTATTAACTCTTAGTTTGTGTCGTCGATTGTTAATTTTTCATAATGAATAAAATCGAATACAATCAGTTATAAAAATTTCTTACAAAACAAGGAAAGACTCCGGAAGTTATTCTTGACGAAATGGTGGCTATATACGGGAATTACGGTCCTTGCAAATCAACTGTTTGCGAGTGGTCAAAACTGATTAAAGATGGTCACAAATTATTGGATGGATGATCCACGAATAGGTCACCCAGTTGACGTGATCACTTCGTATTAAGCCAGAACATGTGTTTGATAATGAAAGTTGCGAGATTTAAGAAGCCGTAATTAATTGGAGATTCAGAATCCAGTTATCAGAATTCTATGTACATAGGTATATTGGAATAAGAAATGTTAATTATAAATGCATGCAAGGTAGATTCCATGAATGTTTTCGCTCTTTGTGGAGAAGATTTTTATTATAATTATCAAACAACTTCTCATTGGAGCTAAAACATGGATTCATAATTATAATTCAAAGGTCAATGCAATACCATCTTAGACACTACAGCAAAGTTTTAGGACGGCGCTTTTATAGAAAATCTTTTTTGAAATGGAATCTTGCTAATTATTATAGTGGTAACTTAGAAAATGAATCGTATTATGTAAGATTAATTTATCGCTTCATGCATTCCATTAAAGTGAAACGATTCTGAAAACTGACATGTGTTTTGTTGTTTCATCACAATGCACCAGTGCACGAGACTTTTGTAATAGTTGCTGTTGTTGATTGTAGCTCCGAAGGTATTGAAGGTGAACTTGTATTTATTTTGCATATTAAACCATAGGTTTTAATTTTATATTAATTGTAAACGCTAACAGTGTAGTAAGTATAATATGTAGAGATGGCAAGATTGCATTTTTAGTTAGTCTTTAGTTAGTCGTCTGTGATAGCCAGTTTAATTGCGTCTATAACATAATACGCGTGGTAAACACAATTATGAGTGGAAGTATGGAGTTGTCACGGGAACGATTTAATACGATTTCAAAGTTGGTATAAACAGAAAATAGTGCGTTGAACGATTGCAACTTGCATTTGGCAATGAAGCCCCATGCAAAGTAACTGTGTTTCGTTGGTTTCGAGAATTTAAAAGAGGTCGGATTTCGCTTGGCGATGAGAAACATCCGGGAAGGCCATGTTCTTCAATATCTGCTAAAAACGTTAAAAAAGTTAATCGATGAAGATTCGCGATACATTTATGAAACGATTCAGACAACACTTGGCATTGGATCCCCAACAGTTAATACAATTTTACGCGATCATCTTCATATGAAAAAAAAATGTTACACGTTGGGTGCCACATAAACTCAATGACTTTCAAAAGACAGAGCGTGTAAAGATCGTTCGGCAAACAGACAACGCATGTTCATAAAAAAAAGATACCTAAATAGCAGTTAATTTAGTTATTTTAGTGTTCCTTTGTGATAAACTACAATATGGGGCAGAATATTCATGTTTGTTTATCTAGGACTATTAAATACGTCAAGTCAATTATTTATATATTTTTTGGTTAATTATGTATGCATTTTTAACCGATTCAGTTGTAGTTGTTATATACAATCTCATTATTAAACTATGTGTTGATCATAATTGCATTATGTAAACCCTAACAAGTGTTCATTTGAAAAGTCAATCTAGGTTACTTTGAAATTTTGATTGAATAAGACGCAAATATATTAGTATGTGTTTGTTGTTCCGTAAACGTAAATTCAAATGACATTTGATAATGTCAATCACAAATATCAGTTAGTGTATAAAATAATCGTGCGTCGATTCTGGTTTAAATAAATTGCTTCTCAGTTTTAAAATGGCGGAGCAGTTAAGAAACGTACACCTCAAGTTGTCAATCGTGTTGAAGAAATAATGGAAAATGAACCACAAACATCTGTGCAACATTTGAGTCAACAAATAAACCTTTCTGTTGGTACAACTCACAAGTTATTAAAAAAAGATATGCAACTTTATCCATACCGTGTCACAACAGTACAAGAATTGTTAGAAATTGATTACCCACGTAGACTACAGTTTTGTAATTGGTTTGTAAATATGAACAATAATGGAGAACTCTCGCAAAGAGTCATATTTACTGATGAAGCATGGTTTTATAAAACGGGATACTTAAATCCACAAAATACAAGAATTTGGAGTAGTGAAAATCCACATGTAATTAATGAAGAATCGCTACATCCAGCGAAAATTGGTGTTTGGGCAGCGATAAGTCAAAGGCGAATCATTGGACCAATATTTTTTCAGGGAATGTTAACTGCTCAAAGGTACCGTACGGAAATTTTACAACCATTTGTCAATCAGTTGCATGATGATGAACTTCAAAATGCATATTTCCAACAAGACGGAGCACCTTGTCACTGTACTGCAGAATCTTTGGATTATTTAAGAGAATTTTTTGATGAGCGTATAATTAGTCGAAATACTGAGATTGCCTGGCCTCCACGTTCATGCGATTTAACACATTGCGACTTCTTTTTGTGGCCTTATCTAAAAAATAACATATTTCGAACATCTATATTGAATTTGAATGATATGCTAAAGAGAATCGAACAGAAATTAATAACAATCCAGTAAAGTTGCAGAATATCATCAGAAATTTTGAACGGAGGATTTTAAAGTGCATTGATCTTGAAGGACACCATTTTCAACATTTGTTATAGTTTTCAATAAATACCTATTATTTGTTATTTATTTGTATGTATGAAACTGTCAAAATATACGACTTCGTATGTTAAGTAGTAAATTTTAATTTACGACATACTTCAAAATGTTCTCAGTAAATCACATGCTACTAGATTGACTTTTCAAATGAATACTTGTTATACAACAATTTTTGAATCCATCTTAGTCGAAGCTTGTAAGTAACCATGACCATTCGGACACAATAATTTATATAAGTAACATCGTCCTGTCACGTCTTGTTTCAATTAAGGTTCTTTTTTGATAAATTGCAATACTAATAAATAGGAGTAACTTGTAATAGATTTTGGTAACAGTAGTGATAATAATCTGAAGTGCACTCCGCCTGAAATAAGAGAAACCGCTAAAACAACTACATCAAGTTTGATTCCTGAAAAATCCAAAACATCTTACGGAATAGCTTATAAGACTTTTATGGAATGGAGAATAAAGAAAAATACAAAATCCTTCTCAGAAGACAATCTATTAGCGTACTTTGTTGAGCTGTCACAAAAATACAAATCATTTGTGGACATTTTATTCAATGTTAAGAACTATGATTATAATTCATCACATCATCAACATTGCAAACTCGGATAGTTTGCAATGTTGATGATGTGATTCGTTCGATCAGGCGATCTGATGGTTTTAAGGCTAAAAAAGCTGCAGTTTTAACTTCAGATCAAATCCATGTATTTATTGAAGAAGTTCCTGACGACAAATATCTTGCAACGAAAGTTGCCCTGGTTATGGGAGTTATGGGCTGCTGTCGAGCTATTGAGTTATGCCAGAGGAAAGTGAATACGTGCATGATTATAACACTGCTTTTCTTGTCGATATTCCCGAAACAAAAACAAAAATACCACGTCAATTTTCAATTACTGGATCATTTTATGAAATTGTTCAGAAATATAGAAAATTAAGTCCACCCAATACAAGGAGTAGTGATTTTTTTCTAAAATTTTCAAAAGGGGATGTGTAATGTCAATGTGTAAGTAATTGGAATCAACAAATTCCGATCATTTGGGAAACAGGTTGCAAATTACTTGAAGTTACCTAATCCTGAAAAATATACGGAACATTGCTTGAGAAAGTCGTCAGCGACAACTTTAACAGATGGAGGGGCAATACAATAGATTTAAAGCTTCATGGAGGTTGGAAGTCAGCTTCGGTAGCAGAAAGCTACATTGAAAGATCCGTAGCCAATAAAATGGAGGCCGCCAGAAAAATATTGCAGCAAGTGCAGCTGTTTGACCAGCCATCGTGTTCTAATGATTCTAGTTCTAATAATATTTATGTTTCTAATAATGGTAATGTGTCCAATGTTGTTTCAAATGTTACACCAAGTATTGTTATTCCATTGTAATATTTATTTCAATACAAAATAAAAATTAATTTTCAGAGTTTGATTGATTATTTATGTTTATAGTCGTAGATAAAATATCGTATTTGACTTGTACATAATTGCTATAATTCACTCTGACGGTTATAAACTTCATCCTCGTGAATTATAGCTACATTATGTGCTCGCTAAATAATATACAATAATTAATTACATAAGAAACACCATTTTGTAATTTTCACAAATGTAATATATTTGTGAAAATCACACAAGCGTGTTTCTTATTTGTTTTTATAATGGATTTTCACCAAGTAAATGCCACATCAGTTAATTATTTAGGTTTATATAAGAGGGATTTATGCGTGTAAAATGTTTGTAATGAAATTTAGAATATTATTTATAAACGGTAAACATTATAGTTTTCTAGTATCGCAAACAATCGCAATAAAATCAGCAATGAGGGAAAACCATGATGAGAATAAATGTACAGAATTTTTAATTTAATATTAGATCAATCGTCATGTATTACATTATTTTAAGATTGTGTTACTTTTATTTGTTGATTTAATATATCAACAAATGGTAAAAGGGCCATAAACTCTTGAAAAGTAAGTAAAAGTTTATGTTCTACGCGAAATTCAAGTATTAAATCTTGAAATCGTCAGTAAACTTAAAATATTAAAATATTGTGTGACGACAAGCAATAAACCGCCAGTTAGGTAACGAGCGGACACTCTGCGTCTTAAGCCGCGTTTAAAATTATAGGCAATTATTGTTCGATAGTCACGTCTTAACCCATTTATTCCCATAATTGCGTTAACCCAACATCAGCCAAACATCTTTTTTTATATTAAAAAATTATAATTTTGTCTACACTGTATTGCATTAATAAATATTTAAACATACTGATACAAATTTTCGGAAGGGTAGTTGCATTTTCAACTGTGAATAAAAACAAGATAAAACTATCGAATTTTCAAGAAAAAAACGTGTGTATCTAAGTATTAAATTTAATAACATATGGCTTACTTTCTCATTTGCCATTCAAGATGTTTTATATAAAAGATACTTCACGTAACAATATTTTGGAAAAAATTCAAACTCTTTTTTTTCGGAAATAGTTCTCAAACGGCTTTGAAATATAGCGTTGCGGAAACGTAACATTGGGACAAATGGTGTAATTGTAGTAATTAGTAATATTCTAGAGCACGGTTTAGAGATAGCAGTTCGTATATAGAATATTCTGCCAAAATTGGCATGCGCGTTGTCTTTAATTATAACTACTATCGCGCAGCTTGTAGTAAAATTAGGCAAACATGTCCAGTTAACCTAACCACGTGCAAACTAACATTGTTATCACAAGTTTACATAGTGAATAATCATTGTTTTAATAAAAATACGTTTGACTTTTTATTTTTTAAATTCGTTCAATAGTTAAATTGTGAACTTAAAAACGTAGTTTTATTTGCTTATCGTCGCAAAATGCATTAGTTTGTTTAATGAGAATGTACTTAATTTTTCTTTAGAAAATTTGGTCAATTTTGATAAAGCTTTAGATAAAAAATTTAGATGAAAGCGGTATATTTAAAAATGTCTAATGGATTTATATATCGCGCTATAAAAAAGTCATCGCGTGGTAGACTGACAGTGGACCAAGGTCACCGATTGGCTGACAAATTTAATTCATAATACGTTAAGTGTCCCAACTGCTATACCCTCTAAACTGTGTCTAGGGGAAGTTTATTGTATATACGTTGTGTGGTGCGAGTTTATATTATACATCATTTTAATTTATGCTGTTACAGAAAAGTTGAAGAGGTTAGAGTTCATAGTAGTATTATCTAAATATTATTCAATGGTAAGTTAACCATTTTTGAAGTATGGGTGGGTCTTTGATGTTGATAATAAAACTGTTTTAGAGTTACCTGAAATATCTCAATGATCCTAACAAACTGTTGACTTTGAAAGAACTTGAGGCAATTGTTGAAGATCTTGATATGAATGAGGAAATTAATGTTTGTTATGTCGATGATGAGGACGAGGAGGACATTGATGATTATGTTATAGGTTAGATTCACATGTAAATATATCGGGAACTCTTGGAGATAATGCAGTTGCAAGTTACCCAATAAAAGCTCGAGGAAAAAAATGCAATGACTTATATACACAGAGCAACCCATTTGGCAGCTGGATTTCTGGTTTGAAGTCGTACGGAACCTCAAATGTAATACAGAATCTGTTCGAGGACATGGATCCACGGTCTCTCTCATCATACACTGCACGTGTAGATAATGTGGGTTACATAATTGAAAGCAATCGTGAAAATTGCAGGAGACGTTGCAGAGTATGCAAAAGTGTAACCGTATTCATGTGCTATAAATGCGAAATTCCATTGCGTTCAAACTGGTTCAAACACTACCATAACAGATAATTGTAATATTTCTTGTGCATATAATCCCAATGTTGCGTTAACGCAGCGCACAAGAAAAAAATCAGAATTAATGTTTTATCTGCCTTTTTTAACTTAAAGGATGTTTATGAGCACCTTAATAAACGTTTATTCTTAAAAAAAACTTTTTTTTTATATTTCTGACCTATAGTGGTGCTAAATGGGTTAACAACGATAATATTTTAACAATTCTATCACACGACACTTTTGCAAAAACTGAAAATATATGGATAACATTTTATGAAGTCATAAAAATAGTGTTATGCGATCAGAGACGTATTTATCGAAAAAACTTGTGTTGCGACTGCGCACGCGTGTGTTGCATATACCACGAAAGTAAGATGGCGCTACTGCATAGAACTGCCATTTGTATCTACTTAGAGAATGTAAGGATATAATGTGATATATTACGATCATTCGAATTTGAAATAGTCACATAACCATGAATCGTATTATTACACTGTTAAACCTGTATTATTATAATCACAAAAAGGCAACATAGAATTGTAGGGTGAGCAAAAAATAAAAAAATTAAAAATAATGACATGACAAAATCATTTCGAAAAGGGCAAGCAATTTTAAACCGAAAACGTATTAATTGTATTAATAAAGTAGTTTAATTAAATTAAAAAAAAAAAAAAAAAAAATCACAGAATACTAAGTACAAATCGTTATTTTCCGCATTTCATTTCCAATGGGGGGTTGGCTTGGTTCCGGAAAATTTGAATTGCAATTCGAGTTATTTTCGGACTAGCGGTTTTTAAGGATATATGGATTGGTATGCAGGTACGAGTCGTGGTCGATAAAGAGTGTAAACGGCGTTGCAGGTTTTGGCGTATTATGTAAGTTCGCACATGGAAAAAAATTGTGGAGGTTTTTGTAACTATTATAGCATAAATAGAGGTATCACAAATTTCTATTAGAAATTATAATAAATAACTCAGACTATTAGTTTTTACAGTAATTATTTCTAATAAAACTGATTCCGTTTTTTAATTGTTTTTTTTTTTAGATATATACGAAAGACTTAAAATCTATATAAAAATGCTTTGAATAACTTTCAATTTATAAAATGAGACGAAACATAAAAGCTGCTTGGGCACTACTTGGAAATAATGAATTGACCTATCCAGTCGTTCGATATTAATTCTTTTGGAAACGTGTGGGTTATAATGAGGTGCTGATTACGCATAAAAATTTTTAAAGAGGTCAACCACTCGATGAGAGGCATCGCTAGCTTATTATGCAGAAAAATCGGTAGAAGTGCCTAAAAAGCTGCAAAATTATTAGTAAGAGCGGAGAGATTGAACTAATTATTTATTATTTGCGTAATATTACAAAAATATATTTAAATTTTCTTTCTATTACTTAATTTAAATAAAATTAACAAGATGTCTTATAAACACTGCAAGTTCATTCACTTCAATACAAATGTAATAACATAAGTTATTATAATGGTTGATTTGGTGCTAAAAATTTAAGAATGTTTTAGAAATTACGTTCTATTTTCATGAAATGAGAATTTGCTGATCGTGTAATCGTAATTAACGTGGAAAAGTGAAGATATCGGATATATATTTATTAATAATAGCAATTAATTAGTTTACCCTTTCAGGCATAGTGGTTTCACCATGAAACCATCTCCTCAAAATCCTTAAATTTAACTCACAGAGGTTTTACGTAGTAACCACATTGCTTGACAGATCCACCTATCGTACGAGAAGTAAACTAACATATTGAAACTGTTGTCAAATTGCTGTTAGCGGTTTTTTCTCAAGTTAAACGTGTTATTTTTGTTGGTGAGGTATAGGATTTGGTGTTCTTAGTTTTGTAGTGCAATTTAAGCTATTTTTTCAACTATTTAGTGGTAAGGTTTTATATGTTTAGGTATACATCTTATATTAAACACAAAAATTTTAAATATTTTCGAAATCGCTTAGGTACGTACTGTTTTTGATGTGGTTTCAGATTGAAACCATTATGACGTATTTATCTAACATTCCGTATTTACCATTATGCCAAAAATGGAGAGGTACTTTCTGAGCAATGTTAGTTTTTGCAACTATACGATATCATGCCTTTGTCAGCATTAGCAAGTAAAACTGTTCTTGATAAGTGAAAAAAAAGCAACTTTAAGGAAGTGCCGGATAATTTATGAGAAAAGCGGTTGGTCCGAAAAATATTCCAGATGAAATTATTGATCCTGTAGATTTTTTTCTTATCACTATTTGATATTATTGAAGATATCGTATTTCAAACAAATTTATATGGAATACAAAAGAACAGATAATTTCACACCAACACCAACAAATAAGGAAGAATTTTAATGTTTTATCGTTATCAACTTGCTAATGGGAATAAACTTCCCAGTTACCGAGATTGCTAATCGTCGCACCCTCAGCTCCGAGACGAATTTATAGTAAACATAATGAGTCTCAATAAATTTAGTTTTCTTTTGTCGCCCTTCGCCCGAACGACAATTCGCTAATGCCTTCAAAAAAAGATCCTCGATATGATAAACTTTACAAACTTAGGCCTTATATAGAAAAATTGCGACAGAACTACCAAAAATATTATGGACCACCAAAGGAGCAAGCCGTCGATGAGACAATGGTAAAATTTAAAGGTCGCGTATCCTTCAAACAATATTTACCTCTAAATCCAATAAAACGAGATTATAAAATCTGGGTTAGAGCTAATTTACACAGGTATGTTTGTGATTTTGATATTCATACAGGCAAGTCTGAAAGTAAAGAAGAGGTCCAGTTAGGCGAAGCTGTCGTGAAGAAACTTACCGCATCTCTTTCGGGGAATTATCATATCTATTTCGACAACTTCTTTACTTCCATATAGTTTCTCGAAGAAAAGGCAGCCAAGGATTTATATTGTTGTGGCACCGTTAGGACTAATCGGAAGAAACTTTCAGAACTATCACCGGCCAAAAACCTAGTGAGAGGCGAAAGTGATTGAGTGGTATATGGACGAAATATTTCATGCGTCAAATAGAAGGACAAACGTGTCGTACAGATGTTCATGATACTTCACAGTCTGTACAAATAAGCAGGAACAAAAAATATGTCGTACAGATATTCATGATACTTCACAGTCTGTACAAATAAGCAGGAAAAAAAAAAGATGGATCTACAAAAGAAATATGCTGCCCAGTAGCTATGAATGAACACAGACGATGCATGGGTTGTGTTGATCGTGCTGATATGTAAAGCTCTGTATAGTATCGACCGACAGGCAAAAAATGGTGGCATTGTTTATCCTAGCATTTCGTAGATGTTTTGGTGGTCAATGCTTACATTTTCTATAAAATGTCTACATCTGATAATCCAATATTGAAAAACTCTAGATTACGTGCTGCAATTGGTCTACATCTGATAATCCAACATTGAAAAACTCTAGATTACGTTGTGCAACTGGTCTCAACGGAGCAATCAAGAAAAACTCACCAGGCCGACAAAGCACACTTAAACAGAATCGGTATAAACCGTACGTTGCTCTAGAAATAAGAAAAATCAATGCCCTGCATATGCCGAAAAAAACTGTTTTGTAAATTATCATAAATAATTAGCAACAAATAAATAAAAGTCGTTTATGTTGATGCCGTGTTTGATTTAACAGTAGTTTCACAACGAAACCACGTCATGGAGGATTATTGTTAAGGATCATTGTTGCAAAATTTATAATAAACTATATTATAGGAGCAAGTAATCAGAAACTGTCTTAAAATTATTATCTCTCGATGAATATTTTAATTGTGTGCCCGAAGGGGTTAAGTTTAAGTAAAAGTCTAAAATAACAGCAAAACACTGAGAAAGCATCTTGAGGGGTTTATGTTGTTTCTAATCTTGATAGAATAACTTGGGATTTAAGATAATTCTTAACAAAAATGTGAAAATTAACGGGGTTCAATAGTTCTAAGGACCGTATTGACTACAGAAGTCAACTGTATAATTATACCTATCTGTCAAAAGATCATTATTCCCTTCATGAAATCGCTACTATGTGTTATTAGGAAATAAGCACTTACCTATAACATGTAACGGGCTGTCGATGCGAAGTCATGCACCTTGCCTGCCTAGGCCCAGCGCTCCCAACTATGCCTCTGGTTAATGATGTCTCTGTAAGCAAACACCGAAAAGATCATAAAGGATTCTTCGGTCACATCCGAAGTAAATTAAATTGCAGTGGAAAACGTACGCCTGAATGCGCAAATTTCCCACGGCGGAAAATTCTGTAACATATCATACAGTTGACGTTTGAATTTTTTTTTGTTCTGTCGCCAATAAACAACCGAATTGAAAAAATGCTCACGCAATGCCATCTTGTTTGAGAATAGATAATTTTTATTTTAATTAAAAAAATATTTTCCGTAATCTTACCACGTGGTTATCATTCGCCTTTTTCGTGTCAGCTTCTGTATTCCTCGAACTTTTAAAAAGTATCGATCTATCATACTATATCGAAAAAATATATACAAAAGTAGATTGCACTGTTGTGATTTCCCCGATAGGACTTATCCGATGTATATCCGTCAATCAAATCGACTGGAACGATCGATCATCCTTCTCCATAGAGCCGGAACTAGTTGTGAATAATGCGGAAAGTGAGTATTTGTATATATTGATACATTGAATCTCCGAAGATTTTGAAACTTTACATTGAAATTGGAATTTTAACCGTACGTCATCGCGTCATATCTAATAACTGTATTTGAATGACATTTTTCTAAATTGAACGAATGTCAACGTAAATTCGATTTTTTGAAATATCAAGGACGTCTACTTTTAAAATTGTAAAGACGAACATTTTACAAGAAACACAGAAAACTAAGAACACAGTTACTAACTGAAAAATACAATTTTAAAATAGAAATAATACTTTTACTAGTTTAATCTTCACTTTATTAGTATATAATCGTAATACAATTGCTTCTCGTTGAACTAGTCCAAAACGCAGCCAGATAATTCGGAATCACCTGGATCTCCTGGCTATAAGCACATCATTAATGGTTGTTAGCAACGATATAAACAGAGACGGTCTTCCCAAGGAACACTTGACTAGAACACTTAGACCAGTGATTCGTGTATACCATATTAGTGAGGGTAAGTAGGAATATACTTACCCAGAATGACATTAACGCAACTTTTCTCCAGAGGAGTTATCGTCTCCTGAGGTGGTTTGGAAGAAAGTTTGGGGAACTTGCATGCGACAGAAAGTAATGATTTATTTATGTTGTATACTTTTTGTGTATATTATTGGTATGTACAGATGTGTTTAGATGTCATATGTTAAATAAATAAAATATAAATGCTTCGATTACACAGAGACGATTAATATTAATAAAGCAAAGATTGAACTATTTAAAGCTTTAGTTTTATTTTTAATAATGGATCTTGATCAGGTAAAAACAGAATCAATCCAACAATTTTTAAACTCTCTTTAAGGCTAAACTTGTCTATCTGAATACCTATCTTAAAATTATATATACTTGGATATTACAATGCCTCACACAAGGCAATGAGATAGCTGATGAACTGGCCAAGGAGTGCTGAAAGGGGAACTTCATAGGATCGGAATCTGCATGTGGAATCGCTAGAAGGGGGCTCTAGTTGTGGTGAGAAAGAGAACATAAAAAGAAATGGAGGTTAACGGAAGGTCAATTCCATACTAAGACACTACTAGAAGAGCTGAATGTTACGCTTTTAGCAAAACTAATTAGAATAAAAAAGAAATTAAAACTATCACCGGCTTGATAACTGGATATTATCCTTTAAAGAAGCATCTGAACAAGGGCTTGGTTAGCGAGCTCTGGTGTAGGAGGTATGAAAAACAGAAGGAAATTAGTCTTTCATGTAATATGTACTTGTAAGGAATTGAAGGGATTCAGAGACATTTTGGAAGAGATCTATTATTGGATCCTACGAGAGTACTCAAATTTCCCATGAGGAGGATAGTGGCATTTATCATTTATCGAGAACGCAAGACTGACAGAGTGGACCTGAGAGATTTATTGATGATAGTACAAAGAGCATTGTGCTCAAGTGCTTGGACTTGTTGACGTCCAACCCCAAAGAATTAGAATTAGATGCCTTACACAAGTCCACATATGTATAAAGTGAAGAACAAAATTAAGAAACATGGATCTTCTACACGTCTCTACATTGAAAGATCTATTAACTCGCATGCGTTATATAGTAATACACATATTTATTCAAAAAGCCTGTTGCAGGAATGTGAATATAGTTGCACAAAGCCCTTTAAAATTTGGTTGAGCTAAAGTTAATAATTGATTGTGTCTATCACGCATCTATCACCTCCAAAAGTATTTTGTGACTTTTGGAGGTGTACATTCCCATTTCTGATTTAAAACCATCTAAATACCAAAATTGTCATGCTCACAAATGCTCTAAGGGGTAATGCCGAAAAATTATCGGACAATATGTATAAAATGTGAAACATTTATCTATCAGCTATCAGACTGAAAATAGGTAAACTTTAGATAAGGTTTTGTCAATCGTTTGTGTAAATTATTTTGGAAAGCATTTAAATAAATATATTTGTCCATGAATCCTCAATTTCGAATTTTCCAGCCTCGTCGCCATATTTTATTTCACAATATCTTTAGCGTCTTTTTTCAAGATCTCTCTCTCTACAGCACTTCCACAAAAACTCCAATTATCGTTACCATATATTTTAATATTGCTCTCGTTGGAAGAAAAATTCCAAAAATCAATGATTTATGTACCTCTTTACAAATTTAACTTTTTTTCTTTTTCGGCAGTGAAAAAATTATTAAGCTTTTTTTTGTGAAAATACAAACATTGAATTAAAAAAATGGCTTTGGATTTGATACTTTACTTTTGCAACATTTACAATTTTGGACTTGCTTTGTATTACAAAATCATCACTTCGTGGTTTTACCGAAATCCGCGATGATATGGGAGATATATTGGGTGATGGTTGTCCTTCGTATACAACCGTCAGAAAATAGGAAAATGAATTTAAACGTGGCAGGAGCAACTTAGAAGATGATCGCTGCAGTGGACGGCCAAAATCGGCTACAAATTCAGAAAAAGTCCATGATTTGTTGTTAAATGACCGACGATTGAAAGCGATAGATGGCATAGGCAGTAGGCATTTTAAAGGAATTGCTGCTTTATATTATGCACGAAGAACTTGATATCAGAAAGTTTTCGCCAAGGTGGGTGCCGCGTTTACTGACGACGGAGCAAAAACGTGTTCGCTGTCAAATATCGATGAATAATTTAGAAATTTTTAAACGCAACACAACAGATTCCTTACGCCGATTTGTTACTTGTGGCGAAACATGGATTCATTATTATACACACGAATCTAAACAGTGAAAGATTTTGTCCAAACGCGGAGAACTCCAAGGAAGAATAAAGACAGTTTTATCGGCCGAAAAGGTGATGGCATCGGTATTTTGGGATACAAAAGGAATATGTTGATAGATTCTCTTAAAAAATGTGAGACCATAAACGGCGAATCTTATGCAAATCTGCTAGATCGTTTGAGACAGCGTCCAGTTAGAACTAAGAAGAGAGTGATCTTTTACCATAATTATGCATCTGTGCATTTCAGTACGGTTGCGGCAAAAAAATTGAAGAATTAAGGTTCGAATTAGCCCCCCCCCAGCCCCCAGGCTTAGCACTATCTGACTTTCAGCTATTTCCTAAGTTAAAAGATTTTTTCGGGGGCAAAAAATTCTGCACAAATGAAGAACTAATTTCAACAGTGGACGATTATTTCGCAGGGTTAGAAGAAAATCACTTTTGAGACGGAAGAAAGAAGTTTGAACACAGATGGACCAAATGTATCGAATTAAGCGTAGATTATGTAGAAAAATAAAGTTTGTTTATTTAAATTATTCCTTTGTTTCTGTACGTTCGCGCGAATTAATAAACCCGGTCCTCGTATATACACATTTGTTAATTTGTTGAGTATAAATTGCAAAATGATAGAAACAAACTTTTAATTTTTGCTTATATTTTTCCAAATAATGTCTATTTTAACTAAGTAATTATTTTTTGTTTATGTTGAAAGTCTCTCTTTTGTAAAAACTAAGATATAGATAACTGCTCCATTTGCAATAATCCGCGAAGGCATCTATCTCTCCGTGTTCATCACGCACGACGCCTATATTAGAAAAGAAATATATATCGCTATTTTCAGTTATACATATTTTGGTTTCCAAGAGAACTTTGATGTATTTGCTACTTCATTAGAGTTTAACTCTATTATTCCAAAGAGAATGTGTGGAAGTTCTTTCCTGTCTAATGAGATGGGAGTTTGCACAAGGTACATATAAATAATGAAAGTTTTTAAGTATCATGTAAAGGAGCGCTATGCTTTTATATTGTATCTGAACCAGTTGGAATTAGGAACATAGCCTTATCTATATTTAGCCTTAATAATAATATAGCCTTTTGTCTATATTTTGTATAAACTTGCTCCAAATTTTTCTTCGTAAACATTATCAGTCCCCTTTTATAATTTCTTTCCATTCTAATATAATATCTAAATAGGTTGCATTTTTGTTCGATAAACTATAGGCGCCTTTTTTTTTTATTTGACGACCAATAATTTCCAAAGAAAAAATAAGAAAAAATTATAGAAAAATATCATATACCAGCCTAATTTAAAGGAAAACTAAAATGAAAAAAGGAGTGAAAATAATAGCAAAATAAATATAACCGCTTTATTTGCGAAATGAAAAAAAATAAAAATAAAATTGGAACATAAGAAAAAGAAAAAATTCTCAAAGATTCACATATGTAAACTAACGGGTGTTCAGAAACTTTCGAAGTCAAGTGGGCTCTGAACAAAAAATCGTATATCTTTACATAAGTATCTGATTTGTAATAATTATTAAATGTCAACTGTTGTCTGTCAAAAATCAATCTATCTCAGACATGACTTCATATTTTCAAGGACTACTTTGACTTTGAATGTTTCTGAACACCCGTTATAAGTAAAATTTTATATTGTGAATTGAAATTCATACAAACTGAATACGAGGTTTGTCTATAAATTTCGGTGAATGGTATAATAAAACACAAAAACAAAATGCACATTGGAAATACCTTCATTGGCCTTCGAAGACAACACACTTTTGACAACGTTCGTATAGCTTCTGGAAACTATCGGAAAAGCCTTTTCTTGGACACGTTTTCAGAATAGATGTCACACGGTAATGAATCTCCTTGATGTCCGTAAACCGTGATCTCTTCAAGGTTCCCTTAATACGAGGGAACAAAAAAATCAGCGGAAGCAAGATTTGGAGAGAAGGGAAGGTGTTCCAAAATAGGCACGCCACGCCACGACAAAAATTGGTATACAAAGATGCTTGTACGCGATGGTGCATTGTGGCATTTCCCGCCGGATGCACTACAATAAACGTTTGAGAACTTCCAGGTAGAATGCAGTATTCACAGTTTGGCCAGCAGGAACGAATTTCTTATGGACGATTCCCTCTTTGTCGAATGTGATCAACATGGTCTTCACCTTGGATTTTTGCATACGGCTCTTTGCTTGTCGCGGTGAAGAGGTGACCACCATTCTATTGATTGTCTTTTCGTTTCAAGGCCGTACTGCTAACACCAAGACTCGTCCCCTGTGACAATGGAACTCAAAAAAGGACAGATTCCGGTCACATATGTCGATGAAATCGCCCACTGGTCACAAAACGTCTTGCCTTTTGCTTGTTTGTTAGGATGTCCGGCACAAATCGTGAATAAATCTTGCGTTTACCCAAATCTTTATCGATGGTGGTTCCCACTATGATTTTGGTTCTATGTTTTTACTTCCTCTATTAATTGCAGAGTCAATCGCCGATCTTTTGCTAACAACACACGTGCACGTTCAATGTTTTCCGGTGTACTACTTGTGGAAAGCTGGCCCAGACGCTGTTCGTCCTCCACCGATTCCTTGCTAGCGCGGAAGCGTGCAATTCAATCGTACACACATTTTCCACTTACAGCATCCTGCCCGCAAACTTGCACCAACATGTCATGGGTTTCCGTCGCCATGGGTTTGCACCATTTGAAGCAAAATTTAATGTTGTGTCGTTGCTCCACGGCTTTTCGACGTGCATTGCTCAGAACACTATTGAAATGAATGAAACAGTACTGCTTTAGCAGCCTCGAGAAATCCTCGGCAAAGGACAGATCCAGACATGTCCATGCATGCCTACACACGTAGCGACTTTGTTTTTTCAAACGTTGAATACCGATATATTAGACCATTCCCGAATTTTACAGGCAAACCTCGTATGTATATTTCTATTAAAATATTTAAATCAAATTGTTTCTGATCAAATTTGTATAAACCGAGGAGGAGTTAAATTCTAAAAAAGGGTTTGACATTTTTTTGCGATAATTTTACGAGTAATGTCATTTATTGTACTTATAATCTTAACCAGCATGCATTTGAAAATATTTACATGTATAAATTTTTTTCTGCGTCGTATATCTGCAACTTTATAATATTGGATGTTTTAATTAAAACAATAAATTAAAAATACACGTGCACCGTTGTAAGTTTAGCAAAAGCCTCAAATTAACAATAAGGATTAGGAATGATTTTATATTCATTAATATGAAATATATTTGTATGAATGTAATATTCTGATTGTGTTAAACCCTTATAGTACATTTCATTGAAGACACATTCTTTTTCTTCGTTCTAAATATTTATAATTCAAATAAAGAGAATTTCCAAGATAATGAAACGACGGTAAGTTTGCAGCGGCATAATTTTTGTTTTACAAAATGAACACATGGTGAAAATACATGATACCTTCTGCCATAATAATTCCTTATATGCTTGATAAAGTATAATAATGTAAGAATGTTCAATTATTACTTCGTAATAGTCTATTGTAGAATGGCCATCAAGAAATTAAAACGTAACTTTGTGATAGTTAATCATATTCATACATAAAAAACTATTACTTTTAAAGTTAAAAGTATGTAATTTTCAAACAAAATTAACAATACGTACAAGAGACAAAGGAACAGGTATATATATATATATATATATATATATATATATATATATATATATATACAGGCTGATTCAAATTAAGTGCGCACCATTGCTGCTATATCTGTTATTATTGATTCTAGAAAGTAGGTTAAATTAGCAAAGTATTAGTATTTTTAACATCGATTAGCATGCAGTTCATGAAAAAAAAATATTGAATAACGCATTTTCGAGAAATTTTGAAATTTGTAATTTTTTTAAATGGAACAGCCTGTATATTTTTTAAAATTCTGAATGCTAATGTTCTTTGTAATATAAAAGTTTCAATACACTATTGTCCTAAAACGAATAATAATGTAGTTATAGCAGTTTCTATTTCCTTCTAAATGTTGTCATTGCTCCGCTAACTTTTGACAAAACAGATACATATTTTGTGTTTAATGTTTATTTTAACATATTACAGCTTACAAAATTAAAAAGAAGAAAGTACATGTATAATTTATAAATACTGCTCAAAGGTGTCACCATCCTGCTCAATACATTTTCGTACCCGCTTCAGTACACTCTGGGTGGCTCTTAAGATTGTCCTTCTATCTAATTGGCGAAAAACTTCTCTGACCTTGTCTTGCAATTCGCGTACGTTGTCGTATCGCGTTTTGTACACCTCATTTTTTAAGTATCCCCCAAAGAAAAAAGTCTAAAGGTGAGAGGTCAGGGGAGCGTGCTGGCCTTTGAATTGGACCATTTGTACCAATCCACTTTTCGGCAAAGATGGTGTCGAGGTAGGTTTGCACTAGGTGATAGTTGTGTGCAGGAGCACCGTCCTGCTGAAAGTATAAATTTTGGCGCATCAGGTAATTGGCGTTATCAAGGAAATCCTCTAGAACGTTACGAATAAATTCCAGATATCTGTTTCTTGTCAACGTACCATTGTAGAACAGTGGACCAACGACTACCGAACCAATTAATCCGCACCAAATGTTAAAACTAAATCGAACTTGTGCAGCATGTGGACGAACTATTAATAAATTTTCTTGAGACCAGTAGTGACTATTTTTCTTATTAAACATGCCTCGATTTGAAAAATTTGTTTCGTCACTCCATAAAATACACTGTGCTCCATTCAAATTTTCATCACAAAAACTAACAAACCAATGACAGAAAGCTAATCTCCTGGCATAAAATGTATGCTTCCAACATATCGCATTTCTCCAAATGAGGAAATACCATAGTGAAATATTGTCAAATACTAAGCAACGAAAGTAAAACCAAAATGTTTAGAAAAATAAATAGAGAACTAATGAACACAAAATAAAAAAAAAAAATATTTTTAATAACTAAATGTGCGAAAGATTTATATTCAATACGTTATTGACATTTACAAAGGGCATACTATTTGTTCTGTCTAAAGTGAAAGAAGCCTACTACTGATTTTACAGAATGAAAGACTATCTTTGACATCAACTAAATTCCACCGTAAATACTTTATTATTTGTTTTAGGACAATAGTGTATTGAAACTTGTATATTACAAAGAACATTATCATTCAGAATTTTAAAAAATATACAGGCTATTCCATTTAAAAAAATTATAAATTTCAAAATTTCTCGAAAATGCGTTATTCATTTTTTTTTCATGAACTGCATGCTAATCAATGTTAAAAACACTAATACTTTGCTAATTTAACCTACTTTCTAGAATCAATAATAACAAAGATAGCAATAGTGCGCACTTAATTTGAATCAACCTGTATATATATATATATATATATATATATATATATATATATATATATACCTGTATATATATATATATACCTGTATATATATATAAGATACCGTAAAAAAAAGGTTTTAGCCTCAAGATATAATATTTGGAATAGGGAATTTCCGAAGTAATAACTACAGGAGTGTATAGTACTAACAAAAACACATTTAGATTGTTGTAGATTAATAAGGCAATTGAAAAGGTTAGTTTTAAATAGGTCTAGCTGGTCATTAAGAATAACGTCTATCGAATCTTTAATACCTTTATAAATTTCTATAGATTCTAAGATATTCAATTTGAAACCTTTTTTTTCACTGTGTTGAATTAATGTATTATTCAAATCAGAAAAAAAATGTTCTGTTTCAAAAATATGGTTCGCGAAATTAGAATCCTGTATATTATTTTTTAATTAACGTAATTGTTCTTTATACATAATTTAAATAGAACGACCAGTTTGACCTATGTAAAAGCCAAGTCAACTTATAAACTTCGGGTTTTTTATAATTTTGTTTGAGAATGACATGTTTTTAATATCGAAACTGCACTAACGCTATCTGTTATAAATAAAGTGATACAAAGACAAAGGAATAGTTTTTTTGTGTATTAATATAGTCTAAAAGTTCGGCGAAAGAATATAACCTTAATTTTCACAAACAAAACTTATTAATCTAAACGATTTCTTTTATATGCAGTGCACACATCATTAATAGTGACTGTCACTACTGATAATGTGTACGGTACGATGTGTACGATAATTGTGTTTTCGTGTCCAAATAATATATGTTTCCATATGTCAACTGATTGATATACCCCTACGGTAGTGAGATTTATTTGTAATGTTAAACATAAATAAATCTTAATTTATTCTTCAGTCTATAAAGAACTAATGATTATTTTTTCAGTTAATATATAAAACAGAATCAGAAGAGCTCTCAATATAAAATTTAAAAAAAAAGCGTAATATATATTCCTAGGTAATAATTTAGAATAGAATGAAGTGATCTTATAATTACAGTTGTATTCCGTCGAACATGTTTTAGAAGTCTTTCAAGTTAGTGGGTGGATAACGACTATATGGTAATACCAACGCTTATTCTTAAGAAATATAGTTTCTAGTTTTAAAAATTGGTGCTCGCAATATGATTTTGTTTTATAGTTTAGCTGTCATAATTAAAATTACAATTTTCTGTTCCTCTCTCCATATGTTCCCTATTATATTTCCAGTGACACACCCTGTATACTCAATAAAATTACAAGTATCACCTATATTATTAATATGGAACATATTTATAAATGCCAAGACGCAATTTCCTAATTAGCACACATATGGTACGTAGAGATAACGAGTCCGGTTTTTTGGGAAATGACCTTAGCACACAGGACGTATCTGGATTAGACATATAATTAACAGCACCATGTTACTTACACTACAGATATTCCCACCATATGTTTAAGTGTTGCGATAGACGTTCCTCTCTCCGATTCTCGTATTTCTGTTGCTGTTGTTGCTGATGTAATTGGTGTCGTTTTTTTGTATCGGCGATGATGTTACGTTGACGTTTAGGCGTTGAGCAATGGCAAAAATGTCGTACGCTGCGATCCAGTGAGTATATTCGCTCACCATAATGTCGCGGCAGCATGGAGCCGTTAAAAAACGCGCCCCGTACGAGCTGCGATTTGGATAAGATTACTCTGCCGCTATACTTGTGCTGACGGCCAGTCAAAGAACAAGTTACTGCACCAAAACCCTACGACACAGACACGTCGGAAATCATGATCGTTGCCGGCAATGGTTGGACGTACTGTGGTCGATTAGAACTGTACAAGCGCACACTCGCACGTACAGGCGAGCTGGCGAAGGAAGTTAAGCGAGAATGGATCGATGGTTCCGGCGTAACGAAAAAAAATGCGCACATTACATACTTTTGGGTTATTCGACAGGTGATGATATCGTTTTCTGAGTCTCTAATTTTATACGGTCTACTGACATACAGAGACGCAGAAATAATGTCGTCGTTGTTATAATTAAATCACCGAAATTTAAAGTGATGATTGTGATGAAACATATGACGTGTGTTCAAAAATACGAAACTAAAGTTTAAATGGGTATTGTACAATGCACGTCAAAGTATGATGCATTTGGACGAGAACGTTTCATGTAATATTTTTAATTTATGCTTTATTTGAAAGTGCATCATAAAATAAACAAATAACTGAAATTAATTCTATTTTATTTTTTCAATTTACTTATCGAAATTTTCATTCGGAGCTATTATTAATTACATGTACAGCTCAGCAAATTTATCTTGACCGATAAGACGCGCGAATGAAAATGATAAGAGTCGTTGTATGAGAGAGATCGAACAACGCCTGTACACTGCGGAACAATTTCTTTCAAGTATTCTATGAAATATACATAGAAATAAACCGCGTCACTTTCTTGGTTCGAATTCGTATAGACAAAATAGCAACATTTAAACAATTTCAACTTATCGCAGTCGGTTGCATTAAAATATCTATAGAGCGTTTCACGTTCACGATTCAGTATGGGCTTTATCGAGAAAGCTTAGGTACATAGTTGTCAAATTGTTCAATATAATCTGGCAACTGATTGAAGAAAAATCTTGTTTATATTGAATTGTAGTTTTCCAATTAGATATACAATATGTATTGATTACACAGGCCTGCATAAAATTTGTGATGACGTGATTTTTGTTTGTTAAGCTCAGTTTTTATATAGCAATAACTAATTAAAATACAGTTGGTCTCCACCACCCACAGATTTTTTTTTGCATAAAAGAAAAAGAAAAAAGTATAAAAAAATCTTATAATAGGCGTTTTAATACATTTTAAAATGAATGTACTACTTCAAATTCTAGGTATTAACCCAAAAATGATTTTATGTTGTGGTTTTAAAGAAATTTGTTAAATAGGCTCTCATTACCTGATGTAAATCTTTTATTACATGTATTAATTTTGGACAAGATTTCCGGGAATTTTTACCTGCTAAATCCTATTTATTATGCTTTCACTTTATTAGTACTGCGAAGAAGGATTTCAAGTTTATCACTCCAAACAAAATGTATATTTTAATGTCATTTACTTCATTATAGCTCTGAGTGTCGATCAGTAAACAAGTAAAATTAATTTGTCTTTAGTGTTGTGCGTGGTATTTGATAAATAAACATTGCTTAAAAATATGTCTAGCCGGTGTTGCAAAAACAAACCAGATGATTTCTGTTATATTTGTGGATATTTCGTCTTGAAAAAGTTTAAGAAATCAATTGGTGAATTTGTGAAAAATGCATATTATGCTTATTTCAAAATCAAATTAGGAGATCAAGATAAAGATTGGGCACCGCACGTTGTTTATAAGGTATGTGAAGAAGGTTTGGACCATTGGACCAAAGGGAATAGAAAAAGCCTTCCTTTTGGAATACCGATGGTTTGGAGAGAACCGCAAAATCATCATGAAGATTGCTACTTTTGTCTTTGTGATATTAAGGGGTATAATAGGAAAACTTTGAAACATATTTTGTACCCAAACAATATTAAATCAGCTATCAGACCAGTTCCTCACAGTGATCATGTACCTATACCTATACTCCCCAAAGTACTACAAGAAGATATTGAAACCTCTTCAACTTCCGTCTCCGTACAGATGGATAGTGATTTTGAACCATCAACCTCAGGTCAAAACCAACCTCAGCTATTTTCACAAGCCGAACTGAATGATTTAGTAAGAGATTTGAGACTTTCAAAATATCTTTTTGAAGTACTGGGGTCTAGGTTGAAACTAAAAAATTTGCTTGCCCCAGAAACTACCTTCAGATCTTCCTTTAGCTGAAAATGACAGAAAAACAACCAAACGAAGCTTTTCTGAAAAACGAAAACGTTTTTTTAAGAAGCATAAAGAATAAATAACTATTTCTAATAGTTTCTATGTGTATATTTTTGTATTTTTTTTAATATAATATAAAACTAGCTTATAAATGAAATAAATCGAGTTTTTTCTATATTTTTTGATTTTACTGGTTTGAAAAATAACCTTACGTGATACAAAAAAAAAAAAGCAGATTTGGAATCAGCGCTACCCAATTACTAGAAAACAGTTAAAATTTTTAAATCAACATTCAAAGAGTTGAAAAATGCAGGCCTGTGTTATCAGCATGAAGGGTTTGAACATGCACTTGATGTTAAATCAATCAACTAGATCTGTTAATAAATTAGCTTTGTGGGAGAACAGTAATTCTTAAATCTCTTTTTTGTATTGATGGTGGCAATAATATAAACAATAATACTTTCTTTATTTGTATAGAACTAAAAATACATTTAATTATTTGGATGCAATTCATTTTTGAAAAGGTTAAGTTACTATTTCAATACCACGATGAAGGGTTTGAACATGTATTTGATGGAATGTTAGAGTAATCAATTAGTTGAATCTGTTAACAAATCAGCCTCAGAATCATTTGAACTTGATTTTTCCACATGTATTATGAATTCGTCAATATCATCCAGAAGTCCATAGACAATTCACATCTCATCTTAAATTTTTTTTACATGTTTGATGTAATTTTCCCAATTTTCAGCTGTTACGTTATTATAAGCATTTACAATTAGATATGACATATCTTTTACTTTGAATGTAGTATTGTTGATCTTTATATGGTTCTTTACTTGTACCCAAGCCATCTCTATTGGATTTAGCCCACAATGATAGGGTGGTAAACGCAAAACTTCCTCCGGTGAGCTTTTTTGGCAAAACATCAATAACATATGTATCATATTTATGTTAAACTTGTGATACACAAAATAACAAATCTCTTTTTAGCATATTATCTTCAACAGATATATTCAGTCAGTCAGTTTATTATATTTTCCTTCCTCCATGCATTTGTAGGAATCTTATCAGTCTTTCTGCTGTGGTATGTCGCATTATCTACAACAATAACGGCATTTTCTGAGGGGTATTTGGTAATAACTGCTCAATAAACCATGTTTCGAATATTTCTGCATCCATTTAGAGTATTTTTTACACAGAAATGCTAATTCTGTATCCACCATTTGAGTCATTTGACAAACGAAAAATAAATTAAATTGTGACCATGTCAATTTCATTAACTGTAGAAATGAAAAATCACTAACAAAAATATGGAAACATTTGACAACGGTTAAAGAGAGAAAAGTAAGCGTTATTGTAGTTGTTTAAAGAAAAAAGGAGATGTACGAGGGTGGATCAATAAATACCCGTGTTAGGAGTGAAGACGCAAGTTTTTCACAAATTTTGTATTTATTTTTCAACGTAATCACCTTTTAGTACAATACACTTTTCCCAACGTTTCTGCCATTTCTTTAACCCCTCCAAAAAATACGATTTGTCAAACTCTGCAATATACGCTTCTATCTCGACGATAACCTCCTCGTTTGAGCTGAATCTTTTTCCCCCGAGCCACGTTTTCATGTTGGGGAACAGAAAGAAGTTGCAGGGAGCCAAGTCAGGCGAGTACGGTGGGTGCGGCAGCAATTCGTAGTGCAGTTCATGCAACTTTGCCGCGACAATTCTGGATGAATGTGCTGGTGCATTATCGTGGTGAAACAGCACTTTTTTCTTAGCCAAATGGGGCCGTGTCTCCTTCAATTTTATATCGAATCGGTCCAATAATTCGCTGTAGTACTGCCCCGTGATCGTTCTTCCTTTCTGCAAAAAGTCCATGAGGATTATTCCGTTGGAATCCCAAAAAATCGTGGCCATGACCTTTCCGGCCGATGGGACCGTCTTTGCCTTCTTCGGAGCAGATTCACCCCGAAAAATCCATTGTTTTGACTGTCGCTTGGACTCTGACGTATAATAATGGATCCAGGTTTCATCAACGGTGACGACTCGACGCAAAAACTCCTGCGAATTTCTCTTAAAGAGGTCCAAACACTTCTTCGACATTGACAACCGTATCCGCTTGTTGTCCACCGTAAGCAATCGCGGCACCCATCGGGCCGACACCTTTCTCACCGATAACTTATCATGTAAAATATTAATTGCCGTTCCGTACGACACGCCTACGGCCTCTGCTACTTCGTGCACTTTCGTTCGGCGATCAGCGAGAATCATGTCGTGGACCTTTTCAACGATTTCCTCGGTAACCACGTCTGCTGGGCGGCCTGGGCGCTCCTCATCAAAAACAGATGTACGACCACGTTTAAATTCGTTGAACCAATATTTTACGGTTGTCATAGATGGTGAAGGGTCCCCATAGACAGCATCCAACTTCGCTTTTATTTCTTCGCATGTTTTTCCATCCAAAAATAAAAAGCGAATTACGGATCGATATTGCTCTTTTTCCATTTTATCGAGAAACACGAAACACGCGTGATACAACTGGCTGCCAAATAAAAACTAACCTATGAATCTGTTGTCTGACAGATGGTAGTACACGACGGTAATGCCAACTTCCCTCAGCAGCGCCACCTGTCTTCAAACACGGGTACTTACTGATCTTCCCTCGTATATATCCCCCATAAGAATATATACTGCAACGTGAACCTGAAACGATGTATATCACTCTAAAATTATGAACCAATAAAAAGGCAGGATTTTCGTGTGGCTGTCATGTATTACAGCGGTCATTCACGTATTATGACGCAAAACGAATATACGAACCTCTGTATATTCGCAATATACGAACTCTTGTATATTCACTGCCAAAACTACTATTAGATTAGTATGGTATCGCCTTAAAAAATTTGACATTACTGAATTGTCAGATTTGATAGTTGTCGTCATGGCTCGTTTCGCACAACTTTTTTTCTTTGTATTATCATGATATAGTCTATCTATATACAACTCGACACTTTAAAATTCTCGAAACTCGACGTATTGCCTAAAAAAACACCACTGGACCTTTCGGTCTTGTGGTGTTTCAGGTAATACGTCTCGTATAATCGAGTATTTTCAAGTGTCTTGTTGTATAATGTATGAATATTTTAATAATATAATTTATTAATATAAAAGTATATCATATTAAATGCTTTGTGTTGCTAATTAAACAACTTTCATACATTATTATAACAAGGAATGATAAAAGTGATAAAGAGTATAAACAATATAGCAAATGTTACATTCATGCTAATTTAAGTATTCTATTGCTAACTGGGGATACTTAAGATTACTCACCTTGTATATAGTTATGTTAAAGTAATATTAATGCAATAAAAAAAATCAGTTTATGTCGACTAAACGATATCATTACTATGCGAATATACATTTATGGTCACACAATTTACTATTTTTCGTGTAGTTGGTACAAAAGGGACACATTGTTTAATCAAAAATCGTAAAGAAAAGTGGGACTTTTCTCGTTAGCAACAGTTTTCTTCACGATTTCAGTTAGCACACTTTTTTTCATTCATTTTATTTTTAGCGTAAATTGTAAATGAACAATTTGTTAAATTATTAAATATTACACCAGAAGATGAGGAAACTGACCGTATTGCAGACACTGACGAATTAGAGTTATTACTTCGCTTGCTGTTATTGTTGATATTGGCGTTTCAGAGGTTGAAGATTGCCACTTAAGATCGACTTTTAGTAAACCTAATTCTTCCGCCCGACAAGCTCCGTGCAACGCTATTACCAACACTACCTTTATAAGCAAAAAACTGACATCAGGAGATTTTTCTAAAAACTCCTTCACATTATCCATCGATAACTCTCGATTTTTTTTTTGCCACGTAAACATTTTGACGTTTCAGGTAAGTCAGTAATTTTTTATATGCAGACATATCTACATTTTTATTTATTTGTAGAGTACTTCTCAGCATCGAGTACACTGACCATAGTGTTGAAGGTGTAAGAGTTTTCACCTAAGAATATTTAAAAATCAGTGCTAATAAATCTTATAAATAAAAAAATCTTTTCAAAAAGGTACGCAATTGGAATATTTCATTTGCCCCTTGCACACTTTTTTTTTCATTTCTCCAGCTACATAACTGTTGGTAAGTTTTTTCGTACTTTGCTTTGGACTTTTTAAGTAATAAACTTGACTCTGGTTCTGATACCAATTGTAAAATTTCTTCATTATTCTCGTTTGATTGACTCGTTTTAGATTAACGTTTTTTCATAAATTATTTACTTACTCATATGTTTTGTTACTATGTCAACAAATGCTCGTCATATCAAGCGAGCCACAAAATTCCTATCCTAGGTAGGCCATGAACGACTGAGATAGAGATATAAGTCACGTCTGAGTTTAGAGAATTGAGGAAGTGTCATTTGTAAATAATCGTAAGTCAAATTGCCAAGTTACGATTTAACCTATTACAATAGTACAACATGTAGGTTAGATTACTTAATCAATCTAAGACATAACTGATTTAACCCATGGCATACTCTGAAAACTTTTTCAACTTTGAAAACTTTCATTCAATACCTTGATAACAACATATTATTATTCTTTGACACTGTCATAATTTAATTTCGCTTTTAATTAGAATTTTCGTCAACTAAACGAAAAAATAGCACGATCTACACGTTAGAAAAGTGAATTTCGTGTAAGTTTGATCCACTCG
Source organism: Melolontha melolontha (assembly GCA_935421215.2). Classification (NCBI taxonomy): domain Eukaryota; kingdom Metazoa; phylum Arthropoda; class Insecta; order Coleoptera; family Scarabaeidae; genus Melolontha; species Melolontha melolontha. Next base: position 42,352,395 of record OW285238.1, read on the forward strand.
TGAATTCAAACATTTACACTCATTGGAAAACTATCACTTTTCTAAACTTGTAGATCAATACACTATTAATTTCTTGGTTTGCTGTAATACATACTTGATTGTCAAGCTGACATTTGTCAATTAAAATATTTGAAATGGCAAGAAAATTTACTTGACAAATTAAGAATAACAAAATTAGAGGAAGGTCGCTGAAGTATTGCACATAAATAAATATATAGTAAGTATTAAGTGCAAAGAAAATGTGGGAAAATGAAGGAAATTTAAACCGCAAACAAGGAATTGCTCTTCCAAGATAACGTTTTAGTGCAATATTTGCGAAACCGCCCGTTCGAAAGTATAAGAAACGTTATTATTCAAACGTGTTTTTCTGGTTCACCTCGAACGGCGGCGAATCGAAGGATAATAGAAACTGAATTGAGATATCATGTTGCAGCAAATAAGATTTATTTATCTGAAGAACAGAAGCAGTTCAGACTACTATTTGCTTTAAATCATATTAATTACGGATCTTATTTTTTTACAAATGTGATAGCTTCCGACGAAAAAAGATTTCAGTTAACAAATAGGGGAACCATACAGGTTTCTAGACCTCGAAATACGAGATTTGAGAAACAGCATAAATAACAATGATAGACAGGGAAGGCTTTCGGTTAATATGTGTGGATGAGCCAATTATCGTGAGACTGAAATGTGTTGGAGAAGTAAAGACAGATTTGCATCAATAAATGATATTCATGTACGTATCAGAAAATGTAATGTTCCCATCCGTTCCGTCCTATAAATTTACCCACAAAATAATTACGTATAACTGCCCTGTTCATTCTGCAAATGTAGTTAAACAGTGGGTTTCGTCGGAAAAATGTCAAAACATTTCAATCTGTTTCTAAAAGTGTAGACATAAGTCCCATATAAAATGTCTGGACTGAAGTGGCATAACGGATGTCACAGATACGAGTTAGAAATACGGAAGATTTATGGGATTTCATTTTAAATACCTAGGAAAATATAGTGGAGCAACAGGGCTGCATTAGAAACGTTTTATCGATGCCTAGAAGGTTGAATGCAGTTACTAATGCAAATGGTTGTTCAATAATAAAATATTAACTATTATATTTCTGTTTAGTTAATTTCGTTTCAAAAGTATTCTTGGTCCACAAAAATAGTTAAATGACCAGGATGAACTTATAATAGGTAACGAGATATAAAATAAACTCACTGCTACAACACGCCACACAAAATTTAATAATTTAAGTTTTTGGTTGTACAGGGTTATTCATTATAAATTACCCACCCTTCATCATCGTTATTATTGCATATATGAATAAATATTTCAAATAAAAGTTGTGTGGCTGTGACTGTGTTTTCCTTACATGTTATCAAAAACACAGTGGCGTGCAGATTCAATGGAATACACAAAAATAATATATTTTTTAATGGAGTACTCTGAATATTATTAATTTTTATAATTAACTTTTTTTCTGATTTAAAAAATACACTATATGATACCCGTATCTTAAACAGTTTTCGAGTTATTAAATATCGAATATCATAGTTACTGTAATTATGGAAAAGTTAGCATTATTAAAGTCAGCTATGAAAATAATAACTTTGATGTCTGATAAGAGTGATAAGTGATAAGTCACATTTCCTTAATAAAATAGTAAAAATGGCTTACAGTGAGGATTAAAAAGTGTAAATATTTACCTGTTTTATACAAAATAACAATGATTTATTTAAGACATTTAAATACAAATAATAAATTATAAAAGATGTTCGATATGTCCACCATATGTTCAATGCATAATTGATAACGTCTTCTTAAATTTATAAATGTTTTGGAAATGGTTTCATTATCGACATTTAGATTATCTATGCCAAGTCGAATCCTTTCTTTAACGACTTGAATATGTTTTCAATTTTTGGGGGATTTTAAAAAGATGTCAATAATAGTATGACATTATCTTTTAAAAATCCCCAAAAAATGAATCCATAGGCACTAAGTTACGTTATTCGCTATCCATACCAGGAACACCTTCAAATAATTTCGAAGTTGCAGGGCACTATGCGGAGTTGTACGATCTTGCATCCAAATCATATAATCAATTTCGGCCTTCGAAAAATTCTGTATGAGAATATTTTCTGCTCCTGAGATAATTATTTCCAGATAGATAGCTCCATTTAAATTATAATCAAAAAATATAGGCCCAACAATTTTGTTGTTTTATTTTTTTCGTGTTTTACCAATTGTTTTCTAGTGTAGGTATTTGTTTTCCCAAGACTTTCGATTTTTTCTATTAAAAACTCCTATAGTGGAAAAGGATGATACCTCTGAGTCATCCTTTTCCATTATAATCGGCATATTCATTCAAATTTTGAATCATATCGCGGCAAAAGTCTAGCCCTTTCCCTAATATTTATAACGTATTTTCCAGGCAGTGTTAGACAATTTGGATATAACACCCTATATGCTCTTTTTGTTACACGTTTATTTTTGCTATTTCGTATAAGATAGGTAAATATGCGCACTTTTTCATCTTCACTATCAACCATTTTGACTATTAAATTAAGGAAATGTCACTTATCAAATATAATGGTTGTCATTTTCATAGTTTATTTGAATAATGTTAACATTTCCATAATTACAGTAGCTACGATGTACGACATTTAATAACTCGAAAACGGTTTAAGATACGGGTATAAAAATTGAATAATATACTGGGTATTCGATTTAAAATAATTATTATGATTGTTTCCCATTGAATCTGCACGCCACTGTGTTTTTGATAGCATGTGAAAAAAGACTCAATCACAGCCACACAATCACAGCCACACAACGTTTATTTGAATTTTTTTTTGTATATGGGATAATAACGATAATAAAGAATGGGCAATTTATAATGAATAAGCCTGTATTACATATGTAGTTCAGTTGTACCACTGTACAATCACCTGCATGAAACTGTACATAATGTTAAAAAACACGGGCCAAACTGAGTTCTTACTAATAAGAAATCCATTTCGCATCCTAGACTTACCAATAAAGATAAATTTGTCGAGCTCTCCTTGTAATTAAACTTTCTCAAATATGTTCTAAAAGGTGTAAATGCCAACTTTCTGCGCTGATGCAACTCTTTCGAATTTTCGTACACGTGGAAAATCTGAACGATATTCCAATGACTGGCGCTTGTTTTCGGTGGCATAATAATAAACCCAAGATTTATCCCCGGAGAAGAAAATGATCTTCACGTCGATACTAGTTAAGAAGTTGAACTCATGATAAAAAACTTAAAATGACGCTTCAACGATATTCAACGACGGTACATAAGAAAATGAAACTGCATGCTGAGACGAGATACACGAAATTAACGTTTGCAAATTCGAACTTGTTTGTATCCCCACTAATCGATAGCATTGTTGGAGATCTTATATATCAATCTGTCTGTCCTCATACCTCTTGCAACTCACATAACCATTTATTCTGTAGCAATTAATATAGTTGCTCCTATTGCGAAAAATAGATTATCTTTTTGATGGAGTTACATATCCAAATATGGCTACTTATTGGCTGCAGTTTTCTGTTTTAGTGTGATAAGTGATAATCCTTTTATCTTATTAATATACCACAAAACTTTGCCGGAATTTCCTTGGTTTCATGTCTTACGAGGGTGATTCGGAAACTACGTGGCCTAACAAAGAAACTGCCAGTTTTTTGGACAAAAAACATTTTATTTTTCAATATAGTCTCCTGCTCGTTCAACATACTAATTCCAACGATATTCCAAATTAGTAATGCCTTCATTGTAGGTCGATGAATCCAAGACCTCGAAATAGCTATTTACAGCAGTGAGTACCTCGGAATTAGACTAAAATCTTTTTTATCACCGAGCCATTTTCTCAGGTTCGGAAAGAGATGATAATCGCTGAGAGCCAAATTTGAGGAATAGGGCGAATGAGGCATTAATTCAAATCCCAATTCATGAATTTTTGCCATTGCAATCGCAAACTTGTGGGCAGGTGCGTTCTCTTGATGGAAAAGCACTTTCATCTTTGCCAAATAAGGCCGTTTCTCTTTGATTTTGTCGCTTAATTGTTGCCAAAAAATTTGCAGAATCCTCCCCATTTATTGTTTTCCCCTTTTCTAAGTTGTCGATCAAGATAATTCCATGAGAATCCGAAAAACAGTTGCCATAATATTTCCTGCTGACAAAACCGTTTTTGCGTTTTCTGGTGGCGAAGAACCTTTTCTTGTCCATTGGTTGGATTGTTCTTTGGCTTCGGGAGTGTAACGTTGGACCCAGGTTTCATCAACGGTAATGAAACGGCGTACAAAGTCGTTCTGATTGCAGCGAAAACGTGCTAAAAGTTCGCGAGAAACACTCAAACGATTCAGTTTTCGCTCCGGTGTGAGTTACCGCGGCACTCAACGCGTCGAATATTGTTTCAATTCTTCAGTTACTGCATACTGTCATTTGAGGTACCTACAATGTCCGCTATATCGAGCAATTTTACTTGACAGTCGGCAACCCAGTATTTAACCATTGAAAACGAAGGAGCGGATTCTAATAGTCTTGAATCCAGCTTTGCTTTGATTTAGGCTGGTGTTAAGCCTTTCAAATGAAAGTATTTTCACTATAGAGCTATTTTATAATCCCTTCGTTCTTAATCATCGATTTCCTTTTTTAATCACGAATATCAAATAAATATTAATTTCTTTTTTTAATCACGAATATCAAATAAATATTAATAAACATTTTCTTCTATTTAATATGGAAATTAATGAATGAAATTTCAAAACTTAAAACTAATATTTGTAATTATTACCTGTTACCTAATACCCATACTTAACTAATGCACATAGTACGTATATCAAAATTGCACACGACACGTATTAATTTCTTACCAAATAGCACCCAATTAATCACAATAATCACTACCTAACCAAATATAATATTAAATTAAATAGATCAAATTCAAATTAATTTGCTCATCAAAGATTATTCAGAGTTACAGATATGTAATTTAGGGGAGGAAATTAAGCAAACATGTAGCTTCTTTGAGTAATGAACCTAAATTTATTTTTATATTAATACTTGTAAACAAATTTTATTGCATAAATTTTGATATATGACATACACGTCTTAATCTCTTAATCGCTTATGCCGTATATAATTGTAATAAGGTAATCACAAGTCGCTGCTAAGTGGGTTTGATTTCTAGCTTGTGAGAATGTCGCAAGCTAGAAATTGAAGGGAAATTTAATGGGCAAGACGATTTTCTCCGGATATATTGCGTTATTATTGGCTTGACGTACTTTCTTTAAAAGATACTTAATCACTGCACTACGTTCGAAATTATCAATTTACACTTAATTAGTAGCAGGGTAAAATTTTAAAAAATCGTCTACGAAACACGCTTTGTCACAAATTTATCAAACACTAATAGTAAACTGACTAGGCATCGGTTGTCAAAACATGATGTGTATCTTTTTTTAATTTCATGGCCTACTCTAGGTGATCGCCAGAATAAGTCAACCTGCCCTCGTATTTAGACATAGCAAAAAGAAAACGAGATGTCCACCAGAAACAAACAAATTTATGTTTGTTTCTGGTGGACAACGATCGGGAATCTCCCGAATGTTCTTCGAAAAATACAGAGAATTCAAAGGCAACAACGTCAAGAGTACATCATTGGAGCGATACACATTTTGACGAGATATGTTCTCAAGATTACTCATTTTACAAGGTATTTGTGATAAACCGCAAACGAAAATAATTTTTCGAACCGCAAAAGCACTACAAAGCCTTTTTATAAACAATTAATGCCCGAAAAAAGATTTCATCTTTTGATAAAATTTTTGGAATTTTGCATATAATGAACAAATGAATACCGATAATCGAAAGTTATTCAAAATTGCGCCCGTTTTAAATTATCTCCAGTGCAAATTTATAAACCTGAAACGAATACAAATGTACAAAACCTTGATCGGATGAACAGAGAAATTCGGAAATGAAACGGTTTTCCTTATATGAAAGTGAATCGGAGTAAGTACATCCAATGGGTGTTTCAACTGGTTCCGCATTTTAATTTAGAATAAACAATTTATCCGGCAATTTCTTCAGTGCTGCATGTTTTAATGCTACACAGTATTGTTGTTTATTATACAAGTCGTGAAATTATACACCGAAATAATAATATAAATTTTAGTTCGTATTTTATAAACGAAATAATTAGCTTTTCTTGTTACAGGGTGGGTTGATTAATTCGCGCAATCGTACAGAAACAAAGGAATAATTTAAATAAACAAACTTTATTTTTCTACATAATCTCCTCTTAACTCGATACATTTGGTCTATCTGTATTCAAACTTCTTTATTTCGTATCGAAAGTGATTTTCGCCTATACCCTGAAAAATAATTGTGCACTGCCTCCGAGAGAATCTTTTAATTTAGGGAATAGATGAAAGTCAGATGGTGCTAGGTTTGGCGAATATGGGGGATACGGAACTAATTTTAACCTTAATTCTTCAATTTTTTTGCAGCAACCGTACTTTAATGCACAGGTGCATTATTATGGTGAAAGAGCACTTTCTTCCTAATAGTAATTCCTGGACGCTTCTTAACGATAGCTGTCTTCAAACGATCTAGATTTGTGTTATATTCGCCGTTTACGGTCTTGCCGGGTTGGAGATAGTGTACCAATAATATTCCTTTTGCATCCCAAAGTACCGATGCCATCATCTTTCCGGCCGGTAAAACTTGCTTGGCCTTCTTTGGAGTTGGTTCTCCATGTTTGGTACACATCTTCGACTGTTGTTTAGATTCGGGTGTCTAATAATGAACCCATGTTTCGCCACAAGTAACAAATCGGCGCAAAAAATCTGTTGTGTTGCGTTTAAAAATTTCTAAATTATTCATCGCTATTTGACAGAGAACACTTCTTTATTCTGTCGTCAGTAAACACGGCATCCATCTTACCGAAAGCTTTCTCATATAAAGTTCTTCGTGCAAAATATAAAGCACTCGTCCCTTTGGAATGTTCTATTATTGTTTCTATTATTTCTAAGCTTTCACTCATCGGTCAATTATCAACAAATCATCGACTTTATCTACCATTTCTAGACTTGTATTCGATATCAACCTTACACTGCGGGGATCATCTTGTAAGCTGCTCCTGTCACGCATAAATTCATTTCCCAATTTTCTTACGGTTGTATACGAAGGATACCTCACCCAGTATATCTCGCATATCATCATGGATTTCGGTAAAGGACGTGGTTCTTTAAAAGATACTTAATCACTGCACTACGTTCAAAATTATCAATTTACACTTAATTAGTAGCAGAGTAAAATTTTAAAAAATCGTCTACGAAACACGCTTTGTCACAAATTTATAAATCACTAATAGTAAACTGACTAGGCATCGGTTGTCAAAATATGATGTGTATTTTTTTTTAATTTCATGGCCTACTCTAGGTGATCGCCAGAATAAGTCAACCTGCCCTCGTATTTAGACATAGCAAAAAGAAAACGAGATGTCAACCAGAAACAAACAAATTTATGTTTGTTCCAGACAACGATCGGGAATCTCCCGAATGTTCTTCGAAAAATACAGAGAATTCAAAGGCAACAACGTCAAGAGTACATCATTGGAGCGATACACATTTTGACGAGATATGTTCTCAAGATTACTCATTTTACAAGGTATTTGTGATAAACCGCAAACGAAAATAATTTTTCAAACCGCAAAAGCACTACAAAGCCTTTTTATAAACAATTAATGCCCGAAAAAAGATTTCATCTTTTGGTAAAATTTTTGGAATTTTGCAAATAATGAACAAATGAATACCGATAATCGAAAGTTATTCAAAATTGCGCCCGTTTTAAATTATCTCCAATGCAAATTTATAAACCTGAAACGAATACAAATGTACAAAACCTTGATCGGATGAACAGAGAAATTCGGAAATGAAACGGTTTTCCTTATATGAAAGTGAATCGGAGTAAGTACATGATGTCATCAATTATACTGGTGATAATACCGTATATGGAAACTTGTATTAGCCTGACGAACTGATAAGTTCCAGGATAGATTTGGAACTTACACATTCACTAATAGGAAATGGGTACTGTTTATTCTCAGATAATTATGACTCGAGTATTGACCTCAGCGATAAACTGGCAAAAAGATAACACAGACTGTGTAGAAACTGCGAGATAAAACAGAAAAGGAATTCTATAAAAAGTTAAAAGCACAAAATTGGCAAAGGTGAACGAATCCTACACTTAAAAAAAAATATATGTGAAGATCTTCACACATTTTTTAGTTCAGATTCACAAGAAACTTGGAGGTTAACATACCATGTGGCCGCGTGCGTCTGCACTATAGCGAAACCTGTAGTGTAAGCAAAACACACAGAGGTGTCCGTGTGTTAGAACGGTAAAGAAGTAGACGCAATGTTCCAATGGATTACAAGAGAGCCTAGTATTTCGCATATCCCTATGATGCACTCGTATTTGTCCAATAAATTCACATTTAGACGGTGTAGTCGCGCAAGCGCATTAGCTGTCGCTCCCAAACCGCGTTGTTGGTGTACGTAACGGTCATTTAAAAAATGGAGTATTATACATCGGAGCAAACACTCTTTATGATTAAACAATTTTACGGTGGTAATTCCGCGGAAGTAACTCGAGCTTTATTTGCAGCTAATTACCCTGAAAGTCAAATTCCCAATGCAAGCACCATTCGTAGGACAGTTAATCGATTCGAAACTATATTTTCTTTAGTAACTAATAAAAATAAAGTTGTTCCGGATAAGAATATAAGTGATATAGAAATTCGAGTATGTGCTTTAGTCGAAGTAAATCCCACTATGTCGTCTCGACAAATTGCCCGCGAATTAGGTATCTGTAAAACAACGGCTCAAAAGATTTTACGTACTAATAAATATCGTTCACACAAATTTACAAGTTCACAAGTACTTTTTCCCGATGATTATTATCGCCGTATGCAATTTTGCGAAAGAATGATAAATAAATATCACGAAAATGAATTCTTTCTTAATAACGTATTGTTCACAGATGAAAAAACATTTCGGCTACACGGACATCATAACCGCGCAGTTTGTCGTTACTGGTCGCGTAAAAATCTACATTTGAATATACCAACGCGAACGCAGTATCCAGAGAAGCTAAACGTATGGGCAGGTATAATTGGGGATCATATAATTGGGCCTTTTTTTATTGACGGTAATTTAAACGGAAATAGATATCTACAGTTACTTGAAAATAGTATTATCCCCGCAGTACGGGAGCGGTTCAATATTAATGAAGTTTGGTTCCAGCAAGATGGTTGCCCAGCGCACAATACCCGTTATGCAACAAACTTTTTAAACGTGGTTTATGGAAACAGATGGATCGGTAACTCGGGTTCTATTAAATGGCCAGCGCGATCTCCTGATCTAGCCCCTAACGATTTCTTTTTATGGCCCTTTTTACATAATTCGATCTACGGATACGGTGATGAACGTCCATCAAATCTGGAGGAACTTCGCGCGAGAATTACCGAAGTCACTAATACTGTCACAGCAGATATGTTAACAAATGTGCGTCGGAATTTTTATAATCGGTTGGGTTACTGTTCGTGTCAAGAAGGAGGTTTATTTGAACAATTAACTAATTAATTTATTTAGAATTTAATTATTGCTTAAGTATAACATTTTCTTTTAGCTAATAGCAGGTTTATTGCAATGTTGAATTACAATTCTGTTTTACGAAGTAAATATTTTATTTTTAAGTATTTTATTATTGTTAAGTTTTTAGAGTGTAATACTACTATAATACTATATATTATTTTCGTTAAGAAGCTTTTTTATGTTAAAGTCTAGTAGTTCTGTTTATGTATGTTTGTTTTTTTTTTGTTGTTTATGAAGCTGTGATGAGTTACTTCACTGAGATGTTATCAGTGATTATTTGATGCTTCAAACAACTGCAAATATTTACTTATATCGGGAACAAAATACCTCCTACACTGCTTTTCACTTGCTTTGCCTACGAATACATTTATACGTATAACTTAATAATACGCCCACTGTCGGTGTGGCAATTCAAGTTGACACGCCCATTATAGTCGACCAGTAGTTACTAATACATGCATCGCGCTATGGATGACGGCCACACTGTATAGATTAAATTTGTTTATGGGCCTCGGTAAAATAATACAAAAATATGCGAAAGGAAGCAACACTTCTTCGTTGGTTGAGCGACATTTCCACGATATCATTCCACCTACAATAAAAGAGAAGCCGACAAGGCGTTGCGTTTTATGTTATGAAAGAAAAATTTGAAAGGAATAACGGTACCAGTGACTTTATTGCAGAATGGGATTATGCCATGTTCCTTGTTTTAAATAATATCAAACCAAAGAGTAAGCTTTTTCGTTTGTACCATAATTACCATAGAATGAAATATATATTTCTGTAAAAAATACGTTTTAATTTAAATATTTTTGTAAAATATGTTTTTTTAAGGCAAAAAAAGAAAAACATAATTCATTTTTTGACACGGCGGTCATGATTTTAAAACCAGGTTGTTCACTTTCGTTCATGGTATTACGTGTTAGAAGGTTAAACTCAAACTCTTCCAAGTAGCCTGGACTATGGTCAACAGATATTTAATTAGGAATGCATATATATTAGCGAGTTATCCGATAACGTATATACACAAATAATACTAATACCCGAGATTTAAATGTATATTTTGATTTGTTTAAAATTTTTGAAAGATGTTGCTGCTTTTGCACTTTGGATGGATTGAATTCATTATCTTCGTGCTCGATATAAACTTATGGTAATTATATAAAGTAAATACGAAAACTTATGAAAGGAGATAATCACATATTCTTCAATTTTAATTATTAAAACACAACATTTTTCCTGTCCTTCTTTTATGTATAATAATCGCAATTTATTACTGATAAGGGGGTGAGTGTAAAAAAAAGGCGTTTAGTGTTCCAGATATTAGTCTTCCTGTTGGATGCGATAGTACCGTTTAGTTTATTATTTCAGTGATAGTTGCAATTGTAAATTTATCTAAGTGTATGTAAATTAATATGTAAGGTATAGCATTGTATGTCTATGACTAATTATCTATAATAGATTACATTTGTATTACCTACATAATTCACAGATCAGTTAAAAATTGTCTAACACGCCGGTTTATAATTACTACGTATTTAATTTTATAAATCTCATTAGAAGTCATTCATTTACGAAAGTCTGACATTACTCCAAATTTTTAACATGGGCAATCTTCTTTTTTTAGACTAAAATCACCAAGACAATTTCCACTACAACAAAAGCAAATCCTTGATTTAATATACATAGGCAATTATTATTGATTTCCACATTTATTATTTACTGAAATTTTCTTTTTTAAATATTAGCGGCCAGAATATGAAACAAGGATATAAATCATTTATTACATTCAGGAATCATATACAGAGTGATTCGCTGAAGTGATATATTAGAAATTCTAAAACAGAGTCCGACAATTACATAATGAGACTGATTTTATTGCAAGAGAAGCTTTTCAAAACGCTGCAGAAAAGTAAAAATGTATCCAATCCAAATATGTAAGTACACTAACAATTTGCAGTATCAATCTGCAGTACAATTTTACACCAAGTTTATTGCGAATGAGGCTATACAATTTATTCAACAGATTCGGGTTGTTATAAAACATATCTACTATGCTTCTGTTCGCTGCACATTCTATTTAACAGAACTGTATCATAAAAATAATGATAAATATATGTAGATGTGTTCCCGGTGCTTATTACAATAGACACCCGCTATTTACGGAGATTGCGTTCCACGAAAACACCGCGAACATTGAATTCGCGCATATCGGGGTACAAAAATAATGGGTAGTATGTACGTATAAACCGCAGGTATGTATGCATATAATCGACACAAATAGATATACGGGCAGTGCCCATCTCGTCTCATATTAAGCCGCCGTGGGGGGTAAATATCCCTTATCAGGTAATCCTAGTATGCAACGTGAATGATTTTTAAATTTTACTAAGTAATAAACGGTAATGGCTCTTTTAATTTTGGGTGTACTATATAATATACATATTCTTAATCTTAGATGTAAGTACAGTTCTTTGGCGAGTTTCAATAGATAAACACGCAAAATTGTTGTAGTACGTAAAGTTATAGTGATTTAAAATACATACTTTGGTAAAATGTCTAGTTTGTCAGAGTTAATAAGTCAACGTGGAAAAACTTTAATTGTGCTCGATAATCACAAATTTAATGAATATAGAACACTTGCGTCTGGTGAAATAAAGTGGAGATGTGTAAACAGAAAGTGCAAAGCATATCTTCAAACCGTTGGTGAAGCTGGGGGGCGAATAATAACAACTAGTGATCGTCAACACAATCATGAGGCAATTAGCGAACACATTTTGCAAAGACACAGTGTAGCAGCAACAGCAAAACGAAAAGCCGTAGAAGATATTTGTGAGAAACCGTCGAAAATAATTCATTCGTGTATTAATGATGCACACCCTGATCTTCAAGTTGATGACTTAAAATATATTAACAAAAGTATGTATAATGCTAGAAGGAAAACGCTACGAAATTTACCTAAGGACATTAGTGAAGTACATACTGTTGTAGACAATTAACATCCAAAGACTAAACGTGGAGAAGATTTCCTTCTTTTCAATGATCAGGAGGAAAATATAATTTTTTCGTGCTGTAGTAATTTAAAATACGCAGCAGAATCTAAAATATTATATATGGACGGCACTTTCGAATACTGTCCAAAGTATTTTCTACAATTATTTACGATACATGGATATTTTAATGGTCACTACATACCACTAGTCTTTTGCTTATTAAAAGATAAAAGAGAAGTAACGTATAAAAAATGTTTTGAAACTGTATCAAGTATATGTAGTAATTTTAATCTTATATTACGACCAAGTGAAGTTGTTCTGGATTTTGAGAAAGCTATACATAATGCAGTGGGAAGATGTTTGGCCGGAAACCAAAATTACCGGTTGTCGTTTCCACCTCGCACAGTCATGGTGGAGAAAAATTCAAAACTTAGGCTTGACTGCTGAGTATAAGAGCAAAAGCAGTGAAATAGGGCAGTGGTTGCATTACTGTTATGGACTTATATATTTGGATGGAAGTGAAGTCGGTGATTGTTTTGTTTTTGACCTTTCCGAAACAATGCCTGCAGGCGAAAGAGTTAGAGAATTTGCAAATTATCTAGTAGATACCTATGTGTCACACGAATCACTGTTTCCACCGCATGTATGGCCTGAAGCTTTAGCAGCATTAAATAAAACAACGAATGCTTGCGAATCTTACCACTCTCATCTAAATAATTCATTATATTTTACACATCCATCGATATTTCTTTTTATTAAAAATCTAACAGATATACAGACAGAAACATACATCAAATTTAATAGTTTTCACTTGCCTTATAGATTTCAAAACGCCAAATCAAAAAAGAAGCATGAATTATTAGTTGAGAAAATTGTAGATTACAAAAGCAAAAGAATTTCACGCTTGGATTTTATTAAAATAATGTCACATTTTTATGGAAGCACATGCAATTAAAATGTATATGCATACTAGCGTGTGCGTAACGTTCTTGACAAAATATATATGTATGTATAAATGCACCTAATATGTAAATAACTAGCGTATATGTAACTGAATTGTATATATTAATAAAGTTCTTGACAAAATATTGGTTTTATTGTATACGGCTTATACCACCATATGAGACGAGATGGACACTGCCCTGAGGGTACATAAAATAGAATGAGACGAGTTAGGTACTGCGATTAGTAATGTAGCCTAATATTGAGACGAGTTTGACATCGCCCAGATATACATACATACTTATTGAGTATAAGAGCCAAATACGGTTTGTGAACTTTTAAAGAAATAAATGAACAAGGAAATTTTAGGGGAACTACCCATAATGAACCGTGAAGACGAAGCGCGGATAAAGAGAAATGGTAGTAAAAACAGAATCGCGAATACAGGGCGCGCGAATTGCGGGGCTCCACTGTACTTATACGCATTTGTATTAAATGCCTATTAAATAAAAGGCACTTTATTTCCCTAAATTATTTACCTGCTTTACCTCGCATTTATCTTACGGACAATTATTCAATAACAAAATAATCTCTGAATGTATCAATAATGTAGGTAATAACAGTGCGTAAAGATCTTTCATAAAAATTTGTTTTTTATTTAATATATCGAAATGTAAAAAAGATGTTACAGTAGAAAAAAGCAAGAATTTCTGCATTATTACGACTGCGTTTGGAAAGAGAAATTTCGAAAAAGTATCACTTTTCAAACTGTACAACGCAAATATTAAATAAATAACATTCGGCGGTGGAGGCAAATCTAATCAAATACTTCCAAGCAAACTATTGAAAACAAAATTAAGACAAGGGGTGCCAATGTCCGAAAAAGCAATACGCAGCCGCCTCTATGAAGCAGGATTAAATGCAAGCGTGGAATAAAGAAACAAAATTGACACCAAAAATAAAACAGATCAGCTACGAATGAACCAAACAACACAAGAACTATTCACTTGAAGATTGGAAAAATGTAGGACTAAATTAAATTTGTTTACTCTACTTAAGGAAATTTTCTGTTTTTTAAATCAAATTGGTTAATATTTTTCTTTTAGGTAGCTCATCTTTAGTGATAATGGAAGTAGAAACAAAAAGTGCTCAATTTGTACGCGGACGCCCACAAAGCTATATATTAACGATATTTTAAAAACTGTAAAACTTGTGGTTTTTCTGTTATTAGACATGGTAAAATTAATACTTTTGGGCTCATCTTGTTTAATTTCAACTACAAAACATAAAAACTGCTTTCACTCTTAATATACACACAAATTAACTTAATAAAATAAAAAAAACTCAACACATTTCTTCCAATATAAATACTTACTACATCATAAAAATAAGTTTAGAAAACTTTCCAATTTTTATAAATAGTGATAGCTTTGCATCCTTGTGTTGTATTTATCATTTCACCAGGTATCAGTTACCAAAATTTAAGAGACTACTCCATTCACATCGTGAGCAAAATTAATTGACTGTTGTAGCTGGCGGCATCAAAATCCCTAGATTAGAACATTTTAATATGTACTATGAAATTGGAGGTATTTTTCATGTTTGTATTTGTTTACGTGTTATTATTATTGTTTATTGATGATCGTTGTGTTGTATTTTTGTTGCTTTTTTATCTTGTAATTTCAAAAATTTGTTTTTATAAAGACATTTGATTTTATAATGCAACAAGGCACCTTCATTATGATGTTCCACTTTAGAAATGGAATACCAAACGAAGATAGAACGTGGACTTATTCTCTGTGATCGCGTCCTCAGCAGTTTTCGGCAGAATATCCGAAGGAGGACTAGCTCTCGACATATTTGAACGTTATCGCAATAGACTGGTTCAAAGGTTTTTGGAAACAGGTAGCGTTTTGAAACATAAATCTAAAAGACTGCTATTAATGTTGATGTATTCTAAATTATATTCGGAATGAATAGGAATTAGTCCAAGTCATTTAAAAAATTATCGACTCAAACAGGTACAATATTTCGTATGAGCGAGCGTTTTATAGTCACCTATAGTAATCAGCAAAGTGCAGAAATACAAAGGCGCAAGGAAGATCGCGCTTACGCGACAGTCACGTACTGGCTGTCGATTGGAACGCATCTATCGTAGTGTCACATTTTGTCGTAATTCTATTTATTGCTTGCAGTTAATGGTTGGTTGTTTCTCTTTTCGGTATATTTATTATTATTTTCGTCGATACTAATTTTATATTTAGCTATGGAAATCTTTTAGCTTGAAGAAAATACATTTGTTATTAAATGCTCAATCAAATTATACGTTAATTTCAATCAAAATTTAAAATTATAGCGTATAAGACAGTGCGTCACATTATTAATAATTTTCGAAGCTATGGTTGCTTATATCCGCAACAATATAAACAGAAAAAAACTTCACAAAATGAAGAACAAGATATTCATTTGTGCTGGACAACAGCAATTATCTAGTAGAAAAATTACTAAGTAACTTGCCGTCTCAGACAATATCGTTAATAAAAAGTTTATAAAACCAAATGAAATATCTACAAACGATAAATATGAAAGGTTTGAGTTTTCTGAAGCAGTTTTCGAACGTTGGAACAGTAACAAAAATTTTGTTAAAAATATATTATTTACTGACGAATCCAGTTTTCCTCTACAATTCTGTGTGGTATTGATTTGAGTAAAATAAACGTATGATTTATGACGCACGAATGCAATATCTAAAAAAAAGTTAAATTTTGATAAGGACCCTTAGGAGGCCATATAATTGGACTCTTTCTAATTAAAGGAAACTTAAACTCACAAAGATATTTACTTCTTTTGCATAGTAAGATGTAACGACCCGACTAAAGGATTAACACTGTAAAATCTATTACCGGCAAGTACCTAAGCACAGCGCCAGGTATGTTTATACAAACGATACCCAATCAGGCCTGTATTAAAACAAAATTACACAATGCACATGCATTATATATTTAAAAATATAATACTAAATATCTATATACCATATGAGCAAAAATTATTTAGATAAGGGATGGCCATGAGAGGATCACTGTCTTTGATAGGCTCAGCCTGTTGTTGGTTCTACATGTTGGTTGGATGTCAGTTTCGATTTGAATTTTTATTTGACATGAATCAAATGTCAGTTTCGATTTGAAGTTTTATTCGACATGATTTAAGTGTCAGTTTTTTTAAGCTAACATAACCAATATAATTACAACTACTTCAAATCAAAACTGACGTTTATTGGCAACGAGCTGATCCTATCAAAGACAGCCATCCTCCCAACCAAGATCATCCCTTATCTAAATAATTTTTGCTCATATGGTACAAATTGAATGAATATATTAAAAGTATTCGCAGTTGTCAGAATCGTCTTAGTCTGTTTCACACTAAACTACATTAAAAGTAGATAAAGTACGCTCCATTTGCACATTTCCATTTCGACCTTCCAAAACATACCTGTCGTTGTGCTCAGCTATAGTGCATCCGGATATATACCGTTGATTATATAAGCGGCAAATAGTTTTAGTCAATCCAAGTATCTGGAATTTCGGCTGTAGGTAGTCGACATGCAGATAACCACACACAGAACCGTATTCAAACATACATATTACCACTATTTTATAAAAGTTAAGGGTATAAAAATAGGGATATTGAATATATAATTTGATATTTATTAATCATTTGAAAAATATCCCTGGAATTTTATTATGTGCAGGTACACACTGCATTAGAATTTTATTAATTGAAGTTATTACTGAATGACTTTTAATACATCCAAATTTAAAATGTCTCTCCTTCTATTAGGGTTAGGCCTCATGCTGCGTTAATTACGGTGTAATGAATAGGATTTAAATTTTACTTAGAAGTCAATGGTATATTTCTGGATACATTATACTTGCCGGTAATACTTTTTACGCCTATTTTAGAATGTAATCATTCTGATGTCAATTTTAAATATGGAATTCCTTATATTCTTCACACCGTTATAGAATATTATTCCATCACTAATGATGAAATAAATACTAGAAGCGCCCTCTATTGGCCCTAATGCGAGAGTACGATAGTGATACCAACGATTCATTAATCATTATTAACGTAATACGTAATGGGGATTTGATTGTGTAATCCTACATTCGAATAATCTATATTTGTACTTTTTAATTAGAATTGTTAAATTTCTTGATAATTATACTTGTTTTATTAATAATTTTGTCGCGACACCTACTGTCAAATTAAAAAAGTGAGCACTAGCTTAGCTATAAGTTGTGATTTTGCCAACTTGCTAAAGTGCTGTCATTTTTTGAAGAAATTGTGAATAAGAATTTTACTTAATTTGTGGATAGGTGTAGAAAAAGTATAGCCTGCAACACGTTTGGAATGACAATTCCGCACTCGTGGAACTTTTCCACTCGTGCGGAATATGCCACATCCCAAACTTGTTACAGAATATACTATTACAGTTTTAATCCTTTAGTCGGGTCATTATATCATTGAAAGAACTATACCTTGTGTGTAAAGCATACCATATATTTTCATAAATGACGCTTAGTTTCAATTCAGCAGGATGGATACCCTGCTTATAATGCTGTAATTGTGCGACAATATTTAAATTGTACATTTAATACCAGATTGATAACTGGCTGTAGTACTATGCGCTGGCCTGCTAGGTTGCCTAATTTAGCACAAACGATTTTTTCTTGTGGGGTTATGTAAAATCGTCATTTACGTTTTTCAAAACAATAGAGCTCGAACTACCGCTGATTTAACTGCAAACTTTCCTATTGTATGTGAAACATATTACCTCAGACATTCAGAAATTTTGTCGACAGATTAAGGTATTGTTAGGTGTTCATTCTGAACATTTGATCTAATAAAATTATTCGGAAAAATTAAGATACTTTTCTTTCTAAAATTTTTTTATTTGATACTCTTTGATTTTTTAAGAAGAGTTATTTAGTTTTTAAAAGTGTTTTTAGTTTATACTCTGCTATAAATAGAATTTGGTTATTTTACTTCTATCCCACTACATACATTATTTTTAATTTTATAAAGTGACAATTATTTAGATTTGTTTTGCGTCTTCTAGAGAAAATTGGTTACGCCTCTTTGTTAATACTATACGTCGCTCGCCTATACGGCATAGGAATTAAAAATATTTACTATAATTTTTAGTTTTTATAGGTGTTTGTTATCAAAAAGCGATTGCACTTGCATCCGTACAAAGTATCTATTTTAAGACTGGGTAACAATAACATTATTATAGCTGGTTTAATAATACTTTTGATAATGCAGATTTGGATTTAAGCTTTTTCTCAGATAAAGCGTGGTTTCACTTGTCAGGTTATGTCAACTCACACAACTATTGTACTTAGTGAACAGACAATCCTCACAACTTTTTTGAAACACATTCATCCCATCAAAATTGGCATTTGAATTGCATTAGCAGAAGACGAATTATATGATCTAGGTTCTTTACTGATACGATAAATACTGATCGTTATAAAGAAATGTTTTTAGAGCCGTTTATTTTAATCAGTTTGCATGATGATGAAATAAAAAACGGGGTTTTCCAACAAGATGGAGTTTCACCACATACTACAACAAATTATTTGGAACAATTTTATGACGACAGATTTATAAGTATTGGTTTGTGACCGGCTAATTCACCAGACTTAACACCTTTTTAAACAATATAGCTAATATTAAATTGATGCTAATCTAAATATTCTCTTACCAACTGCGGACAATTGATATTGCTCACCTGGTACATCTAATTAACTACCACTGTTTTAATTTCGCTGGTGTTTTGAGCTATGCTAATAAAGATTAGGTGATTTTATTTCTTTAAAGAAATTAGCAAATAAAATATTTCTAAGAGATACGGGTGTTGCTTTTAATTTTGGTTTCACGTCTCATTGGGTATAACTATATTTCAAGAAATTATAAAAATAAAACTGTTTTTGTCTCGAGTAATAACTAAAAATATTAAAAATGTGTTAAATTACATATTAATAACTATATAATTCATTCTGAATATATCGTATTTCTATCTCCACTCTTTAAGTTCACATCAAACGTTCCATAAAATTACGTCAGATTGATGTGGCGCCATATTGGAATTTTAGAGACACTTCCCCAACAGAATGATGAATAAGACAAGAATTAAGACCAGCATTAATAGAAAATTATTGAATAAAATATTACGCATCACGATGTTTTCCGTCATTTAAATAACAAGTTACAATGAATGCATAAAAATTATGTCTATATTATCAACACTTAATTACGAATTTATCAATATGTAAATCTATTACATTTCGATAGTGCGTAAATCAACCTTTACACATTAGTACAATGAATAGAAAAAAGAACATTCATAAAACCAATTCTTATGCAACTCGCTAACCTAAAAGGAATTCTCAAAATAATCAATTCATGTCTTTAAAATAATAATTTTATATTTCATTGTTGTTTTAACATACATATATCATTATAAATGTGTGGCCAGCTACTGTTACAGAATGCCGCAAACAACGCATATGAATAACCTTGCTGAGGTCAAGATAAAAAATTATCAGAATTACGATTTTCTGGATAAACAAATCAAATTTTTAATACCTAAAGATATTTCTATTAGTAGTGAAACAAGAAAATACTTTGGTCATTCTTGATAATTAAGAAATTTTAGTTGTACATGGTTGTACAACTAATTCAAATAAGTTTTATTAGGATAATAACAGGTGTTCAGAAACATTCGAAGTCAAGTGGGCTCTGAACAAAAAATCGTATATCTTTACTTAAGTATCTGATACTAATTTGATAACCTATAAAATTGTATTAAGTAAATGTATCAATCTCAGACATGACTTCATATTTTCAAGGACTACTTTGACCTCGAATGTTTCTGAACACCCGTTATTTAGTTACTAATTAACTAAGCATGTGTAAAGAAGTGAAGATTTTAACCATTAGTTTTATTTCTATTTTAAATTATGGATCTTCATCAAGTAAAAGCCGAATCAATTCAATTATGTAAAATTACTTATTCTCAAAGAAGTATTGCTCTTTATATTTTGACACTTTTGCATAATAAAAAATATTTTAAGTTTTAGTAATTATCCTCGTCCTAATATATAATTAAAATTTTATAATCGATTACCTGAAAGTGGAATATATAACCTAAAATAAGGTGTACAACTTCTTTGTTAAATTATATACATACTATATAAGTAATTATTTTTGATATGTAAGTAATTCAAATATTCCTTACTCCTCTTTTAAATGATCCATATATCTTCATTATATATATAGATGAATATTTTTCAGAAGTATAAGGATATAAATCAATAAAAATGAATTCCTAACATTCTCAGTACCCACATGGATAGTAGTATACTGTTTTTGTAATATCACATTAATTTTAAGTGAAGTCTTACCTTTGTGTTTTACTAAAGTCATATAAAACGATTGCGCCCAAAAAGGACGATGTGGCTCCGATTGATAAAACAAAAATTAAAAATTCCACTGCAAGATGGAGAATGAGAAGTCTCTAGAAAACCTGCAACAAGTCAAGATTTTTCAAATACAGTAGTCTTATATGCACAGTGTGTAATATTTATAATATTACTTAAAAGTTATCGTGGTCTTTTTTGTCTTTACAAATTATTTTTAGCTCGTGATACGTGTTTAAAACGAAATTCATACCGTCTAAAATGTTTTTTCCCCCACAATCTTGAGAACTGTTCCTTCTTGGATATCACAAACAAACACTCACTCGACGACACAAATTATATTTGCAATAATGTGAAAAACTAATTAAAAATATGAACGTAAAGTACTAAAAAAAATCTGCAATTTCGTGATATGATATCACACGTTTGCATGAAACGCCATATGTCTGAAATAGGATATGCACAAATCATGCATGAATGCACGAGATATGAGCTACGTAATTGCAAATTGTTGTACTAGATGTCTCTAGTTATGTCATTTTCGAATATTTAATATCAGAGGCGTCTCGTAAAACTATTAAAAAAATAATGCTAAAATGGGCGATATTTAAAATTCTAGGAAGGTAATCGTTTGCAAGTTGTTCAAATCAATAAACGTAGACTTAAGCAATTATTCTCAAAAGGAGGTATGTATACTGTAGAAACTTATTACATTCTATAATTTAACAATGATTTGTGACTATTTCTAGACAACTATGTATGTTTAACAATGTTTATTAAAATTGACAAACAAATTGTATATTAAAAGGTTTCCTGAAAATTTTCAGTTGGATTACTTATAAGAAAAGAATAATTATCGCGAAGAGAATGAAATTTCCCAATAAACTGTACCTAGTATGTTATACTAAGATTAATCTCTCGTTAGATGGAATAAATATTGAAGTGATTAATATAGCCTGGCTTGTAGGCTTTTGCTATTGTTGTCCATGATTGCTTCTAGAATTCCGGACTGGAAACGTGTCCTTTTCACTGCTTCTTTTTTTATCGACGTTTCGTCCACAGTTGCAAAGGGCATCTTCAGGACTGCTAAAGCATAATATATATATATATATATATATATATATATATATATATATATTTATATATATATATATTTATATATATATATATTATCTATGTGCTAGACTCTATACGTTTTCCACTGACACTTGCGTTTTAACCAAGAATAAGGAAGTACGTATGATTGAAAATAGATGGAGATATGAAGTAGCCGTTCTAAAAATATAGACCGGGTCACGTGATTATTTTCGAATACTTTGTCACTTGTCTGTCAGCCGATTTTTATTGTTTAAATTTATTATGCCATTCTTTCTATTTTCGTCTTTGCTTTCTTTTATCATATAAAAGTTTTTTCAAAACTACACCATACACAATATTGTTATCATGTTAAAAGATAATTGAATGTGTTATAGGAATTTTATGTATTAAATGGTACAATTTAATATATTCGATATTAACAAAAAAAAGTATACCTCTCAGGATACTCGAAAAATAATATGGAATGTTTACAATTATTTTAATAAACAGCTACACCAGTTTTAAACTAATTATAACATTTAGTGAAATCGATTGTGTATGTATGCTCTTATGTCATAGTCATAAATTATGACTAGAGCTGAGGATGTTTGCGGTATAACCATGGTTATATCATGTAACCATAGTAATTTACTATGGTTACATGATATAACCATGGTTATACCGCAAACATCCTCAGCTCTAATTATGACTCATAATTTATGACTATGACATAAGAGCATTGTGCATACATAAGGGCTATCGGTTATAACAAAATTTTAATCAGAAAATTGATCTATTATTTATACAGGTTAGTAAATATAATAATACTATTAACAGAATCGTTTTAATTCTATTTCTAGATGAAATATATTTTCATCCTGGGCATACTACCTTATATGAATGGAATATTTTGTAATCACAAGGTAAAAATATATGTGTAAATATACAGGTAGTGAAACAGGATTTATGTAAAATACACAATTAATTTATAAATCTGGACAAAAAACTGGAGACTACCATAATGATAGAAATTTAAAAAACTACATATGACGGTTAACTGAGCAATTAATTCCAAATTTACGTTAATTTGTAATTTTTATATATTATAGGTACTCCTAATTTATATGTTATAATTTAGTTAGAACTTAAAATACATTGTTAAATGGTTCGTCTTGGTATAAAATTATTTTGCGGTTATATTTACAAATATTTACACATCGCTCTAAATCACCATTCTTTATATTAGTAGTGCATTTGGCAACGTTGCTCGTATATTGCCGACATATGATTGGTCATGCTCATCCGTAAATGGCAGTTGAAATGGGACATTGATTCTGCAGGTTTACCTAAAATTCTGTAGTTGTGATGGATAACGCTGATTTTCATAATATTTTAGCAATAAAGCAACCAAATACAAATTCCAAGAAAGAGCAATGATAATTTGGCTAAATAAACATGGCATTAGATATGAAGCAAATTTTTGTAAGCAAAGGAAACAGTAAATGTGTTGTCTTCCACCATACTATCCCAAATTAAACCCAATTGAAAAAATTTACGTAAATGTGAAAAACTGTCGCTACAAAAAATGTTACATTTTAAACTAAGCGATGTAGAAACTTTGGTAAGAGAGATTCCCTCAAATTAATCATGAATGGGCAAATGTGTGTCGCCATGTCATGTTGATATACATTCAGTAGTATATAAATTGTTACTTCTGGGCCAGGACATTTGGCGTCTTAAAAAACAAGGCAAAATCTTAGAAATTTAGCTGTTTGCCCAAAAGCAAACAACCGAATAGGGCCTAAAACCTCTCAAAAATCATTAATTTTTATCCACCCCAAAAGTTCCCAAATATGTGTAGGCCACCAAAAATTGGGCACACGAAAAACAGGGTAGAATCCTACAAATTTAGTGTTTTCCCAAAAGTAACCATCCGAAAAAGATCTAAAAAACTTACAAAATGCCTTGATTTTAGACACCCCAAAAATAGCTCTTCATTTCTGGACCAAGCCAATTGGCGCATGCAAAAATCAATTAAAATTACCTCAAAACTGCTCTAAAACCATTGTCAAATCTCTAGATTTCACACACCTCAAAACAAAAATCAATGAAAAACAACTTAAAGCGACTTAAAATCCTCGACACTCCAAGTAAAATTATTTCAAAAACCAGGAAAAACCTTTATAAATTCCCTAGTTTTTAGATACCCCAAAAATAGCTTTTCATTTCTGGACCAAGCCAATTGGCGCATGGCAAAGTCTTAAAAATTATTACCAAATACATTTTGCATACCCCAACTGTATTCAACTATTATATGCACATAAAAAAGATACACCTAATTTTTCGAAGTCTACCAAAATATCTGAACACTCCATTATGGATTTTCATTTAGAGATCGCTATTAAAACTTTAATGTTATCGTAAACATGTTCGGTTTGTCTTAATTATCAAAAAATATCACACGTATACGACAACGTTTAACGTTGATCAAGCGTTGGTAATTTTAACAAAGACGTGAACGTAAAAGTTTTCATGGCATGGAAATATTTGTTTTCGACACCCCAATATTCGACTATGCCTTCATGATAATTCTTGGATTCAGAATATTTACAGAATTAATAAAAATATGTGCAAAACATTCCCCGTTTTCATTCCGACTACAATCCGATCTATTCTTACAGCATCTCCTCTTTCACGACAGCTTATACCGTTTATAGGTATGTGTCTATCGAAGAGAATCATCGGCACGACCATCAATCCTGAATTCGTCTTCGACTCATGAGCCTTGGCGAATCAACAGGACAGGTCATTGTTGTTCGATATTACTGTAAGTCATGAATAGATGGAAGAGTCCCAAAACCGAGAAATGTTTTGAGAATATTTGGCAGCACTCAGTTGCCCGTCAATCTTCGTGGGTCCTCAATCTCTATGGCCACTCGAGATCTCACCGGTTCAGACTTAAGAACAACTGCATTCTCAATAAAAAAAAGGCGGCGATAGGAATCGAACTCAAAACCTTGTAATTACCTATCTAACTCTTTACTAACTGAGCTATTTAGGTCTTGTCCATTATAATTTCTAATCAGCTACAATAATACATCAAATTGCGCAATATTACGAAATAAAAAAAAGTTGGATTCGCAATAATTCGAACCCGAGACCCCTTGGTTTGAACGCGAATATCTTACCAACACGCCTATAATGGATCTTATACAGTCGTTTTCGGATTGAATATATTATGCTAATTTTCTTATTGATTAAAAAAATGAAATTTTACGATACATAATACATACCCTAGTTACGAAGTTGTTTATTTTTTTAACAAGCATTCAAGTGAAAGCAATTGCAATGAAAACTGCTAAACTTCTCTTTACCGCACTAGTACGGTAAAAACTGTCATTACATTAAAAAAGTTTGAAATATGATACATTACATACTGAAAATAAATAATTATTATTGAGAATTATTGTATTTGTTTATATAAAAAAAATTGCAAAACACCCACCTTTGGTCGCCATGGATAAGATTTTTTTATTATTTTACTGTTTTTCATCATAATAAAATTATAAAGCCCCGGTTGTATAAAGCTGTGTCTACTTTAACAAGATTTTGACAATCAATTAAACATGAATAAAACAATCAACACGTTCAAAAAGGGGTCACATGATCAGTTAAAATCATGTTAGTTGGCACATCTTTATACAACCGGCCAAAAATATATTATTTTAAGTTTGAAAGTTAAAAAAATATTTTAAAGATGCGAGTAAAATTTTTGCAAATTCCTTTATTTGAATATAATAACTATAAACTCATTTTACATGTTTCATAAACCTACAGTTTAACCTGATTTAGAAACGGAATTTAACAATGTAATAAACACAACAGGCACATTTCAGTCTTCATTTTACAAAGAAATCACACGTGGTGAACCAGACTTATCTGCATTCTTATAGGCAATGCTTACTTTATTGTTGGGATTCACATTCAATCCCATACAAACACATTTGATATTTTCATTTGATAACTTTTTCCTCAAAATTTCTCCATAGCGTTTACTTTCAATTTGTTCAAAAGCTTTTAATGCACTCTGACGGTACTTGACCCCAATTATTATTGCTATATTTTCTGAATTGAACGCAATGTCAAGTCTCCCTTCCGCTCCCGACAGTTCAGTGCAACACATGTACTTTAATGACTTACACAAACAGTGGAAAATCACACAATGGTACGCGTCTTCGTTGCATTGGTACCATTTTTCGCTCACATGTTCAAATACCTCCTGCATAGAACTAATTAACCTCTTCACAATTTCATCACTTAAATCATCTGGATGATCTGGGAACTCATCGAACACTGCCGTTACATTTGTAATGAGAAGATCATAATTATTTCCAACATACGTTTTGATCAGATTTCTAAATTCGTTCTCAATAAGTGTATTAGGAATTTTAACTTCAAATATGTCTCCTGCTATATTTTTTTCATACATTAAATACCCTTGTTGCATCAGAAAGGAAACGAAAACATCAGGTTTTAAGAGAGTCCTTTTCTCTTCCCACTTCAAAATTACATCCCTCAGGTCTTGGAGGTGTTCTAGCTCTATTTTAGATGGAATTTTACATTTGATGTGTCTCCCCGACAACAACTTTTCAATTGCGATCCGAACAATTGGTATGTTAAGTCCCTGTCTTGCGCTCGCCATGATTCCAGACTCCTCCCAATAATTGCTTAGCTCTCCATTTTCTAGAGCGTTCACAATTGACCAAATAGGATATATCTGGACTCTACTCTGTCCAAAACTTTGGTATCCGTTGTAATATGATTTCACTTTTTCTTTAGGGAGTTTGTTCACGCCTTGCCAAAATTTCTCAGTAAACTTTGTTGTGAGCTGCTCCAGTTCTTCTTCTGTTATGCCATAAAATACTTCATAGCTATCATCACCACCCAGTGCTCCTCTGAGAAACATGTGTTTTATCACATTGTTCGACAAGCCTACTGAACTCATATAAGATATCCCTGTGATTAAAGCACGAGCTATGAATCTGCTTGCTTGCTTCAAAAGTATTTTAAAGAAAAAGGTAAGCAGGTTATTAACTTTTTCGCAAAAATCTTTATTTTTGAAGAGTGTGTTGTTAATGGGCGCGTCGTACTCGTCAATGAAAAGATAAATTTCATGATTGTAGTGTTGGTGTAAAACTTTAGCTAGGAATGGCAAAGCTGTTTTTATATGGCGTGACAATAAACCTTCCACTGATTTCCTTGTTATTTCTAGTTCTCGGCTGCTTGCTATCATCTCAAATATGGCTTCCTCTGTTGGTTTTGGATACAGGTATTTTTCAAACTTTTCTTTATCGAATCTGTCAAGCTGCTTTTCAGTTGACCACAGTAAATATTTGTGCTGATTGAATGCACCTGTTACGACATTCCTAAACTCAAGCAAAATTCCCAGATAATCATTACCATGACCAATCGATTGGAAATCTAAGTGAATGGTCGGATATTTCCCACGATGGCGAGAGAACTCATCCCACTTGGAAATTTCCAAGTTCCCATCTTCAAACAGACGCAAATTCATCTCAGGAAATGCACGATCATTTTCTGTTGATCTCAGGATTTCTTGTCCTACTTTATCTCCTGTTGTGTATACCTTCTTATTCACAAACTCTTCGACCATGTTCATGATGGTAGATTTGCCGAATCGGTTTGGTCTTGTTATCAAAATATATTCTGAATCATCGAAAAGCACCTCTATCATTTTTGTCTTATCAACAAAGTGGTCTGTTGCCTTGATCTTCGAAAACAGTGCTGAACTACACTCGATCTTTGGTTTCTGTAACTAAAAGTCATTAAATTAT
This sequence comes from Melolontha melolontha, assembly GCA_935421215.2. Taxonomy (NCBI): domain Eukaryota; kingdom Metazoa; phylum Arthropoda; class Insecta; order Coleoptera; family Scarabaeidae; genus Melolontha; species Melolontha melolontha. The sequence continues at coordinate 42,380,437 of OW285238.1, forward strand.
TTAATTACTCACACAACAACAACTTACTTTGTTTCCATAGACAGCAGCAGTTCCACCTACACTCACAACTTCACCGTCGGAGCTTGTACCCTGGGAAAAAATACAGAAACATACAAATATTGAACATTCACACAATATTTACTTGTGAACAAGTAAGTCACTCACTGCAGCTAGTTGAAGTGTGTCGTGTGACCGTGTCCTTATCTCGCGTTTTGTTGCTGTTGTGGGAGTTGTGCGTGTATTCTGTCCATTCTTTGTTCTACCACGAGGCATGATGAACTCAGGTGAAGAGAAAAAAATTGGAATGGTTATCAAGAAAGCTGTAGCAAAATATAAACACAATTATTTGCATTGGGAAAGATCATTGATTTTTATATTTATTTATAATAATTTAATTATAAGAAGGGGTATAAATTGCCTTTAACCATACAAGTCAAATTAGACCGAAAACAAATCTCTATTACATGGCAAACCACAACCAACAAAAGTTTAATATTAGACAAAATTTCTAAAATAAATTAAAAAAAAATGACAAATACGAAAGACAGTAAAATTGTTGCAGAGTATTACACACCATTAAAAACAAGACAACAATCTGAACTCCAACAATTTAAAAATAGTTACAAATCTTTTACTCAAGATAAAAAACTAAATATACCAAGGAATATCAATGAAGTAACGCAAATGAGAAATCGTAATTTTGCCATTGAATATCTCAATTCTACAGTAAATAAAAAACTAACAAAGACAGATTTTTGCAAATCTAAAAGTATTTCCAGAAATTCCCTTAATTAAGATTGCATGTAAAACGAGAACAAACGGGAACAAACCAGAGCAATCCGGAACAAAAGAGAACAAATCGGAACAATTGGGAACAAAAGAGAAAAAAAATAAAATAAAAAATAAAAAAATATTCGATAATGTAGAACATAAAGCAGGTAGTCGTAAAAATATAAGTTTAGATGAAGAAACAGATGAATTATTTAGTAAATCTTTAGAAACTTTTCAGTCATAAATGGACAAACTAGTTTCATACATTCCCAACGATGAGCAGGAAAAATGGAAAAAAGATTTAAAACCTATTATTACTGAAATAGACAGATTAGAAGATGGAGCAAAAATAGTTGGTTTCAAACAAGAAGTTGTAGATAAATATATTGCAAGAAAAGCAGCTAATTTATTCCTTGAACAATTAATTATGACTGACTGTGAGCTAGAGTCCCCTAATAATAAAATAGATGAATTGGAATATAAATTAGATAACTACAATAATTATGATCCTAAGAAGCTAGCAGAATTAAGAAACAAAACAGTAGTAATACCATCAAACATCGATGATGTAAAGAAAAGAACTTTGAAAATATTTGAAAGACATACTAAAAATATGAGAGCAATAAATGAAAAGATTCAAAAATTGTAAATTAAATGGAAAGTACTGTATTCAAGAATTTAAATATATTCAATGAAGAATATCCAAAATTACGAAAAAAGTTTTCAAGTCTCATTCAACAAGTGAAGACGTAGGTGAAGACGTAGGTGTTGATTTTAAGAGAAAATTGATACAGTCTTGCTTTGTCAGATAATAAATATTCGACCCTAAAGACCCCTCACAAAACACAAGAGTTGTATTTTTTGGAAATATGGGTTCTTTTGCAGAAAAAAAAGAAATATTAATCACAAATAACTTGTTAGAATTTATGGGATTTATAGAAATATAAAAAACGTGATTTTAAGAACTTTTAAAAAGATAACAATATAGATTACGAAGAAATAGATTATAAATACGAAAAGACAAAATTATATGAATATATACAAAACGAAATCGTGGACTATGTCCACTCACGAGCCGAAGGTGTCTTGAAAATGGTGATTCCCACACAATTCATTCGAAACGTTGGATACTTCTAACAGTTTTAAATTTTAAAGGATCAATAATGATGTTAAATAACAAAAAGAATCAACAAGTTAGAAAATATTATCTCCATTTGGAAAACATATTTTATTCATACTCGGAATACACTAAAGGTTATTATTTGAATTGAAGCTTTGCTGAATATAGAGAAATTAAAATCACTCGATAAAGAAAATCAGATAAAGCAAATAGAAAATAAAAATAAAGAAATTTAACAATTGAGCAACGATAATCTGAAATTAAGAGAGATGGTCAAAAATATTACCAAGTTAACCAAAGACCATATAGTGTAATAGTTTTATAGCAAAGAATCGGTAATAAACAATATTTTTAGTCCGCATAAATCCAACTGTGGTAAAGAGATGTTTTCATGATAATTTAATCGATGATGACAACGTAAACAGAGAATTCATCTTTGATAACCTAAGCAAAACAAATTGTCCTAAAAAAATTCAACTTTTTCAGTCGTGCTCGAGGTCATTTGTATAAAATCGCCAACAGAGCAATTTAGCAAATTATTTTTAAATAACGTTGTTAAAAACTTGTCATTATTAGTTCTGTGATTGAAACTATAAATTAATTAGATTACATAAGTATTTATTTTTTCGAATGCATATAACTTTGAGAGAAATTGTCGTGTTGATAGAATGACTAAGTTTATCTACGGTCAAGTTTATTTGCCTATAAAGTATGCTATTATAAAGTAACCGCGAAAGACAATTATTAAGGATCTTGCTGTGATTTATTTTCTATCGTAGCTACTTATACTGTCAAAATACTGTTAACATTAACAAACACGTTGAGTTTAATAAATTGGTAATCTGAAAATAGTTTTATGAAATAAGCTGGGTATGTTTTGAGGGGCTGTGATAATCACATATACCCAGTGCCATTTCTACCCGAACACTCCCTGTGTAAATTTTTGAAAATTCTTTGATGTAAGTTGCTCTACCGGTCTTTTTGGAAGGGAAATCTAGTGAGAAATTACTAGATGACAAGTGCGAAGTCGGATAATAAACTAAATTGAATATAGGTATGCCCTTTTTCCGATAAATGAGATTATTCACTTACTTCAAAGTATAAAAAATAGCTGCAGCCAAGTATTGTGTGGTTTGGACAACTTTCTTGATTATGAAATGTTGTATTTGTAAAGGCAGCAAGTACCCCATCAAATCCCCCAGAAACTAATCTTACCAACTACCAAAGTTTGTACACTCAGGATATAACACTTCCCTTTCCCACATGTAATTCTTATGCCTATAAATCTAATCTATTTGGTGGTTTTATTACTCTAGCTGAACTGCATAGACTATTTTCAAAAAAGGTAGGTTCAGGTTATAACCAATTTTCCTTATTTAATCCTGATGTCTCCTCGATATTCTCTCATCATCTGATTGAATTTTATATTGTAATTTCCCCAATACTTCCTTAATTCTTCCGAATTGCCATTTTCCTTCCCCATTGAAATCTCTCTCTCCCTCTGTTAATTTTGTAACCGTGTCTTCTTTTCTTGTAACTTCTTTCGTAGTAGGTTTTATAAGATCCAATCTTGACCCTATTCCTCTATTGAATATGATTGATTTGGAGTTTGTCTGTACTGTAATAAGAACTGTGCTAATCCTAGGTTGATGTCAGTACTTAATTGCTCGAATTGCCTGTTTAAATGTTTGAGCTTATCTTTCGGCTATAGGTCTTTCACGATAACAGACGAGACACGTGATAAACAGTTACTTCGGAACAAGTAACATTTAAATTACAATAATACCTAATAATCCTAGTATTTCTCTCTATCAAGTAAATATATTATCTTACCAGAACTGGGCATGGTTGCCAGCTTGGATTATGTCAAATGTCATTCGAATAAGTTGTTTACAATGTGTTCATATTTACAAGTTCCTCCCTATTTTATTTATAAAACGATATTATATATAAGGTCAGTTATTTTCACAACTAAATCATGCCTATATATAATATAGTAAGTATATATAATAACAACATAAAGCATATTAGTAGAAGTTGTGAATATTTTAAAATGACATAAACCTAACCTCATAGATTATTTACTAACAACAGCTGACTCAAAGCAATATAGATTTGTCAACCCTGTTTTGTAACTATTTATCACATGTCTCGTCTGTTATCGTGAAAGACCTATAAGTAACCAATATTGAAGGTATCCCAAATGTGCCAAAAATCTTTCTGCATATTTCGATTGTTGTTTTAGTGGTAATGTTTTTTTTATTGGGTGTATTTCTAGCCATCTGCTGAACGCATCGACTAAAATGAAAAAATAATATCCCGTGCAAGGTCCAACAAAGTCAACATGAACTCGCTCGTAAGGATTCTTTGCATCTATCCATGGATGGATTACTTCTTTACTCGGATTATTTTAAATTTCGTTGCAATTATAACAATTTCTCGATAACTCTTCTATGTCATCTGTTATTCCTGGCCACCAGCAGTAACTTCTTGCCAAAAGTTTCATTTTTACCATGCCAAAATGGGCACTGTGTAGCTCATCTAGTATTGCTTTTCGAAATTTCTGTGGTATCACTACTCTTTGTTCTCTCATAATGACATTGCTTTGTAACGTAAACCCTTCTTGTTGAATACCAAATTTATCTGAAGATCTTATTTTAGTTCCTTTTTATTAATCCTATTAATAAAGGTTTCAATTTCTCGTCTTCTGCAGTCTCGGCTGCCAAATCATGGAATTGTACTGGTAATATCTGTATTTGGTGTATTTCAAAACAATCTGGTTCATCGTATACTTCCTCATTTTCTGTACTTGTAGATAGTCTAGAAATTGCATCTGCGTTACCATGAAGTCGTGTATTTCTGCAAATAATCTCAAAATCAAATCCTTGTAAAAATAAAGCATAGTGTTGCATACGACTAGCTGAAAAAATTGGTAACCCTTTCCGGAGAAAAAAATGTGAATTAAAGGTGTAATTTGAACCTTCTCCCATACAAATATTGATGGAATAGTTTTACTCCGAAGATGATTGCATATGCTTCCTTACCGGTCTGTGCATATTTAGATTGTACATTATTCAATATTTTTGAAGCAAATTGTATCGGACGTTCTGTACCATCCGGTAAATATGTGAGAGTACAGCGCCTACCGCATACAGACTTGCATCTGTTGCAAGTACGAGTGGTAACTGTGGATCGTAATGGGCTAATATTGTTGGTGACTATTTGTTTCCTGATTTGGACAAATGCTTCATTGCATTTTGCTGTCCCCTTCAATGATACTTTGTCTTTTAAGAGATTATTTAATGGTAGTAATGTTTGACTTAGGTTTCCGAAAAATCTTCCGTAATAATTGACAAGTCCAACAAAAGCTCTTACCTCAGTTTTGTTTCTAGGTGTAGGTACGTTTTGAATAGCTTCAATTTTTCCATCGATTTATGTAGACCGGATTCATCAATCGTATAACCGCAGTACTTTATTTCGTTTTTCATGAATTGACATTTCTGTAAATTAACTTTAATGTTGTAAAATGAAAACTTACTTAAAACTAGTTGTAATCTTTCTATATGAGTTTTATCATCTGGAACTGTAATTTTGATATCATCCAAAAATATAGATATTCCGGGTATGTCCTGTAGTATATTTTCAATCTCGCGTTTCCAAATTGCAGGTGCGCTGGCTATACCATACATTAACCTTGAACTTTGATATAAACCTTTATGTGTACTTAATGTAATAAATTTTCTATCTGATTCCCTAACTTCCATCTGTAAGTATGCTTGCGATAAATCTATAACTGAAAATTGATTTCCTCCAGTCATTGCCGCAAATAAGTCATCTGTTGTAGGTAAGAGATGTTCGTCTACTATAAGGTTTGAGTTTACAGTGATTTTAAAATCTCCGCATAAACAAATTCGTCAATTTGCTTTAACAACTAGTACGACAGGAGTAGCCCAATCTGATGCATGTACTTTGGTTAATACTCCTCCTTTAACCAATCATTCAATTTCAGTTCCTATCTTAGGTTTTAACGCGAGCGAAACTGGTCTATGTTTTATAAAAATAGGTTTTACATTTTCTTTAATATTTAATTTCGCCTGAATACCACCAATTTTACAAATATTTTACTCGAATACATTTGAAAATAACTGTAATCATTTTTGTAATTGTAATTTAGTATTTCCTATTTCGATTTTTCCAATATTTTGAAAATTTACATTTAATTACCGTATCCATTCTCTTCCCATGAGTGATTGTCGGTCGCTGTTCACTATGTATAATTTCAATTGCAATTTCAAATTGTTTAATTCTACTTCAACGGCAATATATCCCAATACATGCAATTCATTGTTACAATATGAACGTAATTTTAAGTTCCCACACACAAGTGCACCGATAAAAATTTTTTTGTTCTTATTGTAAAACTAAAGGTCATTTAAGTAAAGCTTGTTTAAGGTCAATTAAAAATAGCAATACAAATTTAGTTAGTGAAGATGTAAATACAGTAGTTGAAATAATGCATGTTAATAATGTAAATGATTCATTACGAGATAAATTTGTACTCGATGTCAAAGTTAATGGTATGATTTTAAAATTTGAAGCAGACACAGGAGCTGCTGTATCCTTGCTACTTGAACATTTGTGCCATACCTTATTCCCAAATATCCAAAGAAAAACCACATTCTTTGTAAATTTTAAAATCATACCATTAACTTTGACATCGAGTACAAATTTATCTCGTAATGAATCATTTACATTATTAACATGCATTATTTCAACTACTGTATTTACATCTTCACTAACTAAATTTGTATTGCTATTTTTAATTGACCTTAAACAAACTTTACTTAAATGACCTTTAGTTTTACAATAAGAACAATATAAATTTTTATCGGTGCACTTGTGTGCTAAATGTTTATCGGAGCCACAACGAAAACATTTCTTCCTATCATTTTTTCATATCCAGCGTTCAAAACAAAACCTGATTTAAAGTACCACATGAGCAAAAATGATTTAGATAAGGGATGGCCATGGTTGGGAGGATCTTTGATAAGTTCAGTTTGTTGTTGCCAATTTAAATGTCAGTTCTGATTTGAAGTAGCTGCACATGTAATTATATTGGTTATGTTAGCTAAAAAAACTGACATTTAAATCATGTCGAATAAAAGGTCTGATTTTACTTCAAAATATACCATCATAACAGGCGCGGCTCGTGATGACGTATTTTGGTTTGCAGTACAATGATACGAGTGCCTCGTGTGTTTTCGGTGTTTACTAAGCAAACGTTACATTTAGTACACGAGAATACACGAAGCACTCGGATCATTGTACTGCAAACCAAAATTCGTCATCACGAGCCGCGCCTGCATCATAATATATATTGCTGTTATATAATTATATATCTTAAGTTATTTAAATATTTATACATTTGCTTGTAATGCTGACAGTTCCGTGTTTTGATTCCTGTCTGGTTGTCCGAGTAGGTTTCAAAACTGACATTTAATTCATGTCAAATAAAAATTCAAATCGAAACTGACATCCAACCAACATGTAGAACCAACAACAGGCTGAACCTATCAAAGACAGTAATCCTTCCAAACATGGCCGTCACTTATCTAAATAATTTTTGCTCATATGGTACTTATAAGCTTTTGAAGGCTTTCATTTGTTCCTTTGTATAATAACTGTGTTAATACCAGGTAACTTATAATTAAATATAATTAGAGATATACTATCACGAACGGTGCTGTTATTATGTTATTAAGTAATATAATAAGTTATTATATTACTTAATACTACATATTTGTATTATATTTTGTTTATTTTAGTTCCAATTTACAGTCGTGTATTGTGTATTGTGCATTCTATAGAACAGGAAAGTGTTTTATATTTATATGAATATGAATATCACCTATATTTCTCTCAACACTGCTTTATAGAAATTATGTGTCAACAAATTTTTGCTGTTCCCTAGTTTTGATTTATTATAATTCCTACCTTTATCCGTCGTCTAAAGTTTAATATAAGCACTTATATAATATAATGTTTCGCATGCGGGAACCAATTCGTTAGTCACGCCTCTGCTTTCGCTCCGAATTGGTCCACTCTACTTATAATATCCATGCTTGATACGGATGGAATACCATCAGCAGCATAATTTAAGTTATCTAATTTAAAAGTGAATGGATCCAAATTGTCTATTAATTCGAGTTTGATTTGACTGTTAAAAATGCGATATGTTAAATAACAATTGATAATGTAACGACTTCAACGTAACCTTTCTCCAACGTCTGGATTTTCACATAATTCCTTTAAATAATCACTTTGCATTTAAAAAAAACTACTTAAAAGAATTTATATAAATGTATAGAGTACCTACACGCGCAATTAAGTTTGAAATTATGAAATGAACGTTTCATTCGAAGATTTATGTTTTGTATACAATTTCCATTTAAACTACGTGCCCCAATATGGCGGGTGTGGGCAAACAAATCATTTTGGTCACGTGGTTTGGATTCCCTAATTGCCTGACCTGTACCTAATTTTAGGTTAAGTACAACACGTGTTACAACTTCATAGTACTAGTATAATAAATATAATTATTCTATTAATTACTACCACGTTTTGGACGTGAAAGCAATGTTCTTCTTTTACGACATTGTAAAACGATAAAGCTTGATTTATAAACTTGACGTCGACGTTCGTTAACGTTCCGTTCAGTTCCGTAGCCGTTCGCACTAAAAGTTGGATTTATAAACTTGACGTTCAGTTGACGTCGCGCGCGCATGTTTTTTGTAGCTAAGCGCAGACGTTTATCAGTACGAAGTATCTCTTTTCTCTGGTACGAACGCATTCACGCTAGAGAACGAAATCGGTGAATTGGAATTCTAATGACATATTCAAAAATATTTATTAAAATGGACGAAAATCAATATTTGGCTGTCAGTTTGGCAATTTTTGTCCAATAAAACAAGAAATCTGCGCAAACTCGATCAGCACAATTTCATTGGTTGGTTACCTACGTTAACGAACTGCAATGGCAAAAGATAAAAGTTGGTTATGTCTGAACGGAATACGAACGGCAACGAACGTCAACGTGAAGTTTATAAATACACTCATAAGTTTAACGTATTTTATCAGCCGCGAACCTCAACTGCTGCGGTGCGGAACGTCAACGTCAAGTTTATAAATCCAGCTTAACAATGTAAAACGTTCGTGAGTCAGGATTCAGTTATTTGATTTACTTGAATTTTCGACACAACCGTTGAAAATGAACGGAAAGCAGACGAATTATATTTTACTTATAATATTTAATAAATATCAAGACATTTTACTTACCCCGTAAAAATAATTTAACCTAGCAAACACAAATTAATGGACACACGAATGTACAAGTAAAAATCCCTGCTGTATTATCGATCGAAAGAGCGTCGCACGTGTCGTAGCGCACTGCGATATGCGATATGTTTATCCTGCTCTAGATGGCGCTAACCTTCGTTTTTCGTTTTAATTGAACTTTTAAGTAATTTGTAATTTATTATTTTCAAATATAAAAGTGTGCAACGGGTTAATATCACAAAATATAGAAAATAATATTTTAGTAAATAGTTGCGTTACAAAACAAATTTTACGTTCGCACCATTACTTAGGTGTAATAATAATTTTTTTAGACAATGTAAAATCCGAATATTTAGGATGTGAATGAGGTTGTGATAATATTATGTCTAGTATTCAATCAGATATGTAAACTAAAAAATCAGCTAAAAATGTTATAAGTATTGTTATTCAGAATAAGAACAATTTCTATAACGGAAAAAATAGTTTTTTATGTTAAATCCGGGTTTTTTTTAAACGAGTAAGTCGATTTAGTCGATGTTTCAGAGTATTTTTGAGAGATTTTTATAGACAATGCTGTTTAATAAAAACGCTCAAAAGTCAAAATGCATTATTCGTTATTAAATTAAAGCGCTGCACGATCGAGCGTATTACGTGCGTGTTTATCTTTAAGAAATAAATTTAGATACAATTGTTATGTACACTATAATTAAATTTAATTTTTCTTAATCAATAAGAAAATTAGCATAGACAATATAATATATTCAATCCGAAAGCTTCTGTAGAAAATTCATTATATGTGGCTTGGTAAAATATTCGCGTTCAATCCAAGGGGTCTCCGGTTCGAATTTCCGCAAATCCAACTTTTTTTAATTTCGTAATATTGCGCAATTTGATGTAATATTATTAGAGAACGGACGCAATTTCCATAAAACGCAATCGGCAATTGGAATTGTGTATAACGTCGCTCAGTACATCCCGGCGTAATTCAATGAAGTATTTGTTTGACTTACTCGGACACCTGGTCTCGCCGCGATAACAATGGATAAGCCAGCTATTGTATTCGGAAAATATAGTGTTTTTTAAAGTGTTTTCATGAGCGTAGATAGAAGCGGGTTTTTATAATGTATTTTATTTATTAGTTTATATTTCGTAAGATAAATAAAGTGCTGTGAGTAAGTTTCTTGTTTTCATAGTTTTAACTGTTAATTACATCGTAATTTTTGTGATAGATCCTGTTTAATATCGTTTGATTGAATCTATTTCTACCAATTATTTCGACGTAAGTGTGCATTGAATTTCGTTCAGTTTCAATAACTTTCGCACACATTTTTAGTTTTCATTTATTTAGATCTAGAGCATTGTTTAAGTTACTTTTTCAGACATGATATGGAAGAATGTCGAGAACGGCATTGTAAAACAATGGCGAGTTGGATTGACGGTCATACTGATTGTATGTCCATTGTCAGTGATTCCGAAATTTATTACAAAATCCGTAAAATCTCGTCAAAAATTCGTCACTTAGGATCGCAAACACATCTGGACTCTGTAAAACTTTTATGGCGGCTAATATTCCATTAAATAAACTTAGCAATCCCACTTTAAAAATATTTCTTCAAAAATATACTGGTCGAAATGTTCCTGATGAATCAACTTTACGCAAATATTATGTTTCTAGGTGCTATACGAGAACAGTAAAACTCATTAGAAGCCATCTTTTAAATCAATACATATAGATAAGCGCCGACGAAACGGTGTATATGTTAGGACACTGTGTGGTAAATGGTGTAGCTGGTGTACTACATCCAACTATTCCCTATAACTCATATGTAATAACAACAAGTGTTATAAATAGAGTTGATGCGGAAACAGTTGCTGAAACCATTAAGAAGAATATGCAAAAAATGCTTCATTCGGACGCCACGTACAAAGAAAAAATACTTTTATTTGTCAGTGATAGTGTTGCGTATATGTTAAAAACAGGCAGACTATTGAAGAAAACATATCCTAATATGCTGCATATTACTTGTGTAGCACATGCTCTCCACAGAATCTGTGAATATATCAGAGACACTTTTCCGGAAGTTGATAGACTTGTATCAGCTTTTAAAAAAGTTTTCAGAAAAGCACCATTGAGAGTAGCTCTTTTCAGGGAAAAATTTCCATCTCTGTCACTACCTCCCACTCCAGTAATAACTAGATGGGGAACATGGCTGGAAGCTACTAGTTATTATGCTGAGAATTTCGATAGTCTAAAACATTTCGTAACACTGCTAAAGGAGGATGCTAGAAGTATTGGTGAGTGCAAGGAGCTCACACAAATCCCAAATTTAAAAAATCAGTTGTACTTTCTTCACGAACACTTTGGAAAATTGCCAAAACTAATCACTTATTTTGAAAATCGAAATCTCAAATTAAATGACGGATTAACCACATTAGATGTGGCTGTTAATAATTTGAAAAGTATTCCAAGTGACTTCGGATGTGGCCTTCGGCAAAAGTTTGAAGCAATTCTTAATAGAAATCCAGATTTAATTACATTGCAGCAATTATGTATGGAGACAATTCCACAAAATCTAACGGCTAAATATGAAGAAATAAAAGAATATTTCCAGTATGCACCTATAACCAGTTGCGATGTAGAAAGGACGTTTTCTATTTATAAGGATGTACTTAATTCAAAGAGAACAAAATTAACAGAAGAAAACCTTGAGAAACTATTGCTAGTCAATATTAATACTCCTTTACTCAACTTGAACGACAAAATGAACAAATAAAAATGTTTCAATTATAGAAATAAAATTAAAAACTTTAAAAATACAACTTTTCAACAAATACATATGTATTTCGTAATTTTATAGATCACCACCCGTTTGTTTTCCAATTATATAAGTAAAATTAATTAATAAATATGTATTTCGTAATTTTAGATAGATAGATCACCACCCGTATGTTTTCCAATTATATAAATAAATTTAAAAACTTTATAAATACAACTTTTCAACAAATAAATATGTATTTCGTAATTTTATAGATCACCACCCGTTCGTTTTCCAATTATATAAATAAAATTAAATATTTTAGAAATACAGCCTTTCGCCAGTACTGCACTGGGCTTTGCGTCATGTGGTAAGCCTGTCCGTTCTCTAATTATTATAGCTAATTAGAAATTATAATGGACAAGACCTAAATAGCGCAGTTGGTAAAGAGTTAGACAGATAATTACAAGGTTTTCGGTTCGATTTCTGTCGCCGCCTTTTTGATTGAGAATGCAGTTGTTCTTAAATCTGAACTGGTGAGATCTCAAGTGGTCATAGAGATTGACGACCCACGCAGATTGACGGGCAACTGAGTGCTGCCAAATATTCTCAAAACATTTCTCAGTTTTGGGACTCTTCAATCTATTCATGACTTACAGTAATATCAAACAACAAGGACCTGTCCTGTTTATTCAGGATTGATGGTCGTGCCGATGATTCTCCTCGATAGACACATACCTATAAACGGTATAAGCTGTCGCAAAAGAGGAGTTGCTGTAAGAATAGATCTGATTGTAATCGGAACGAAAACGGGGAATGTTTTGCATTTTTTTATTAACTCGGTAAATATTTGGGTTGAAAACAAATATTTCCGTACCATGACAACGTTTACGTTCACGTCTCTTTTAAGATCACCAACGCTTTATCAACGTTAAACGTTGTCGTATACGTTGGCCAGGTGTAATATGTTTTGATAATTATGACACAAATAGATCATTGGTTGACTTCGCAGATATTTCTTGGTGAAACATTCTTGTAATAACTTGATTAATTATTCGAAAATAAAACACTTGGCTTAGAAACTAAGCCAAGTGTTTTATTTTCGAATAATTAATCAAGTTAAATAGATCATGTTTACGTTAAAAGTTTTAATAGTGATCTCTAAATAAAAATCCATTCTGGAATGTTCAGATATTTTAGTAGACTTTGAACAATTAGGTAACTTTTTTCATGTGCGGATAATAGTTGAATAGAATTGCGGTATGCAGAATTTATTTGGTAATAATTTTCAAGGCCTTTGGCATGCGCCAATTGGCTTGGTCCAGAAATGAAAAGCTATTTTTGGGGTGTCTAAAAACAAGGGAATTTTTAAAGATTTTTCCTATTTTTAAGGTAATTTTGTATAATTTTAGGTGACTTTCAACGGTTTTTTCGTGTGCCCAATTTTTAGGGGTTTACAGATATTTGGGTATATTTGGGGTGAATAAAAATTCGTGATTTTTGAAGGATTTTAGGTCTTCTTTGGTCATTTCTATTGGATTTTGACCGGTTTTTATGATTTTTTTTTTCCATGTGCCAATTGATATGGTCCAGAAGTAACATTTTATACTCTACTGTGATATAATTAATTTCAAGTTTATACTTTTTAAATATTTTGTATTTTTTCACTGTATAAAGTAAATGCATTTTGTGTGTATATATGAATTAATTTCAATTCTAGTTAATTTAAATTCATTTAACTTCAGTGAATTATTTATTTCCAAAAAAATAAATTTCCGTATATACATTTCATTGGCTTTATTACGACTCTAGCGAAATATACTTCACACTCCGTCTGTTTGCATTGAAATACGTACAAACCGCCAACTTTTATCAATACCATGGCGCTATAACATTCATATATACTGTTAAGTTGATTGATTGTACATTGTCGGCACCGTTGAATCACACCCGATACGGGATAGCGCCGGTTCCGCAGTCTAATAATCACTAGAGACCGGACGCATCAGGCCGAAATTACGATAGACCATATAAATAGCCTATAAGATCGCTAAGTGCAACACGCAGTTATTTGTAATGGAGTTTTTATAATTTATTTTATTTATTACTTTATATTTCGTAAGATAAATAAAGTACGGTGAGTTAGTTTCTGTTTTTCATTGTTTTAACTGTTAATTACATGCTTCGTAATTTTTGGCGTTCAAGTTCAAGTTATAAAAATTTATACCAAAATACATCTATTAAGAGTTGTCCACACTGTATATGCTAAAATATATTAATTATAAAAAAAAATTGAATACTTGAATCGGTTACATATTTTCCACTAAGAAAAAGCAAAAGACAAATTTATACTAAATTGAATGACACCAATATCTTAATACAAAAAAAAATTAATTAATTAATAACTTATGTACATATTGCTGTGTACTGTGGCCTTTGCTTATTAGGTCAGCTCACAACAAATGTCCGGACTAGTTCAATCGTAAAATCTTCTAGCAAGAAACTTCTTTCTTCAGGTCTTGCTCTCACACGAGCAAGAACGTGGAAAATAAAGTTCAAAATGGCATTATAATAAAGTCAAAGAAAAAACACATTTATACTACACTAGTTTTATTAAAAAATTAAAAAAAAGAAAAACCCTTTTCAAAATGAAAAGGGAGCTAAAGCGGGATTAACAATAGCTTGGAGGAAAAAGTCTGTGTGATAATAACACGCACACAGAGAAAAGCCTCCTGTGACTCGCGAGCAAACATAAAACTAATAGATTGTTAAGAAAATTCTCAAATTTAACATCTAAATTAAACCCCTAACTTCAAACGTAAATAGACTAAACGTCACCTCGTAATTTACTTTACTTGTACGAACTTAACACAAGTGCAAAAATCTCCCCTCCAAAATCCTGAATAAAATGTTCTAGAATATCTTGAAAAAAAAACTCCCTCATACAAAAAATATGGTAATTTTCTTAGCTATCTATATTATAAGCTAATATAGAAATAAATCAAAATTACAAATAAGCACAAATATCAAAATTTATAGCGAAATATAATTTATATAAATCAAACATAAAAAAGTACTTACGATCGCAACACTTTTTTACTGAAAAAACACTAGTACGAGAGATATCAAGCATAATCTAAATAAAATGTAAAAACGAGATCACCACCACTCGTAAAACACGTAAATGAAATTTAAATACAAATCAGAACAAACAAACAAAATAAACCCGTACTTAAATCAAATATGCAAGAAGTAAAAAATGAAGTTTTTTACCCCCAAACGTATACTTCAACACACCTGATATCTCTGTCGATCATAGGTAGGAATAGATCGAACATCGGGCACAAACAGTTCAAAATAATACCGCAAGTCGGAAGACTTCCGATACAAAATAACTATACAATCCCAGTCATTACAATAATTCAAAAATATAAACATTTAAATGTAATACAATATAAAATAAAAGTACCTTTTAAATAAATGTCATAAATACACTGTTAGTTCAAAATAATTCTTCGAGGAAAAATCCACGACAATATGTACAAAATTTATACAATTGCTTCATGTGACGCTGACGATTAATTATAACGTAGTCTCTAGAAATATACTTAAAATGAGTACTACCTTATACAATGCTTCTGCAGGAAAAAACAAAAATAGAACGGCGACCTCGTGGTCCACAGTAATGCAATTCACAGGAAAATTTCCAGCATAGCATGTGCGGAAGCTGATTACCTCAGTTTTACTCTAATTTTTGGGGATGGTACCGCCTTACCAATCTTGCTCTATTATATAAGAAAGGGAGAAAAATATAAGAAAGTGAAATACTCTATTTAATGAAATCAATGCCTCAATAGAATAACGATATTTTAGAAAGTCACTAACCTCGTGTATTAGTTTACAGTCATATAAAATGGAAACCTCTAACCGCATGATCGGGAAAAAAATATCATTCCAATCCGTGATTAATTCACGAAAATCAACTTAGGAACACCTCCACGTTGATTTGCAAGGCGAAGTAAAATTAAAAACCGCTACTAGCGAACATTTGACAAATATTTTAATTAAATTTTACTTTGTACAATTTTAACACCAGAGTTACGAAGCTTTACCACTTGGCTGTAACGAGAGCTAATGAGAGCGAATCTTTCCCCATTTTCATTTTTATAGAGCTGTCTACGTCAAACGAGAAAAAAACGAGTTTTGAAAGAATATTCCAATTATCCCATATTTAATTATTCTCACAAAAGAAATCGACCGCAACGAAAACATACTACTAATTTACAATACACTCCAAATCACGAAAGATGATCCCTGGTCATCAATAATCATTGTATGATTCAAATCAGTACTTCGGCATCATATTAAATACTGTAAATTGAAAAATGAATATGGAACTTAACTTCGTTTCCGGGCCAAATATATTTGACACAGTCGGTCTAATTTGTAGGTTATATGAACAAATATAATCGAATTACATCTTAAGTTATATTAAAATTACTATAAATTGAACAAAGCTGCGTAAACAGCAAATCAAATTAAACTATAACACCACTTGAAAAATAAAATGAACTATCAAGAATTTACAACATTTAAGTCAACATATAAGATTATGTAATTCTTTAATCATTTTAATGAATGGCAAAACCAAACAGTTTCAAGTTAGTTGTAACAGCATTATTACTGGAATTGAAATTATACAATAGACCAGAGTATCTACTTTGTATAACTGTAATTACATATTCACTGTTATGACAGTTTTATAAACATTATCTTCCCAATTATATCATAGAATAGCCCTAGATATTAGTTAAACGTTCTACAGTGCCTTATTTTAAATAAATTTTGGAATATATTGCAGTATAACTTAACACTGCCATAATAGATAAGTCGAGTTTTGCACAAAGGTCAGTATAAATATTTGAAATTGCAGTATGCATTATAAACAAAACATATTCATACAAATTTATTTGCTGTGAAATGTTTTTTTTTGCTTTGAAATTATTTGTTGACTGCTAGTAAAATAGAACTTGTACGATTGCAGAAAGAAATTTTGAAAAAGGAACATGAAATGGAGCAAGAAAGAAAAAGTTTAGTAATTGAACTTTCAAAAAATTTTACTTGCAATAAGTTATAGATTTATATAATATATACAAACAATAGTTATTTTATTTATTGTTTTCATCAAATTGTATGAATTTGCTTTGTGTATATTACAAATTTTTAAGTTAACACCAGAAGATTAGAGCTGATGGACACCAAATCAAATAAGGCAGTCGAAACACATTTCACTAGTGTACCTTGCAAAAACTTGCTACAAAAAGATGAAAACACATTCAAATGTATTTAATTGGACATACATTTTTTTTATATGCATTGTATTTTTAACTCCAAATATTAAAATTGCAACGAAAAAGAATATGCAGTAAGAAAAAGGAGCCAATTAAAAAAAAAACTTAATATATTAAATTGTCAATGTAACTGGGAATTATAATTGTTTAATAAGTTAATATACATATATAATCATTTAACAAAATTTCCTTATTATTTGTTTAATAATAAAATTATCATGAGTATATATACAAAAAAAAGGAAATATAAAAAATATTTAATAAATATTTTATAATATTGTAACAACTATCACAAAGTATAACTGGGTTATTGAAATGTTCATTTTCTTAGCTTCTTTTTATTGCCGATCCATTCAAAATTGTTTGGTCATATGTAGATCCTGGCCATCTGGCTACGATGTCACAAATTCTTAATTGAGAATGTCCTATTACCTGAATATTCCATGATAAATATCCTTTCTGTTTCGGTACAGCTCAGCATTATTACCACTAGGAGATTGTTTTCGCATGTGAGTGCAATCAATTCTACTTAGTACATTAGGAAATCTAGCTACTTGTTAAATTCTGTTTCTGTAATTTTTCTACCTTTCTAGACATATTTAGATAAAAATTGTGGCCACAGTCTGGCACTTGCATGTGTAACATTTTGTATGATTATTTGTATTAATATCATTGTATTTGCTGCATAAAAAATCAGTTGCTAAAAGTATAAACTAACATTACATAAACAACTAATCAGCTGTATACTAATACTTGATACTTTTACTGCCAACACAAGAAAATTTGATATATTTGGCGTGAACTAAAAACGACGTGTAGCAGGTACGTTGGCTTAATCTTGGGTTATAATATAGATTAAGTAAAAACAGTTTTTTTATCTACGGTCATATAGGAAGTATTGTTAATCAATAATCACTATATCTTCACTGCTGCTTGAATCATCAATGTTAATTATAAAGCCATTGATTTCACAATGTAAATGTATTTTCTCTATCATACCATTTTTTTATAATACTTTCCGTGTGTATAACACAATTTTTCCAAATTTCTTCCTTACACTGCTCTAGTGATTAAAAATAAATTTCAAAAAATATGTATTTATAAAATGAAAATAAATAACAATTCCATCAAATATCAACGAATGTATGTTGTCAAATGTCAACGAGTAACGACAGAAATCAGAACTACTAAGCGGAAATGTGTGTATTTATCACGGAGTAGGTAATAATCCCGTCTTTGTCTTACTCAAATAAATTGCTTGAGCCGTATGTCTTTGCTAGAAAACACATACTTTCGTTCAAGCTATCCTTGTCATACAAGAAGTTACTGTTTGTTATTCGGATGTCGAGATTATTCTTTGAATGTCGTTGATAGAACTATAGATCAATGACGCAGGGATCATCTTTCGTGATTTGGAGTGTAGCTCTCCTTTTAAATTTCAACTAATTAATACCCCAAAATCGTTAATTACATCGTCCTATATCCCAAATAAATACTAATAGATGTCGCTGTATGTGTTTAATGAGCAGGCTACTCAAACGGAATATAACTGTTATGATGATTGCACCCAGACAGAATATGTGGAGCAGAATTTTGTTGCAAATAGAAATCTTCATATGAAAAAAGTGTTGGACGTTAATATGGATAAGACCGTTGAACCAAAAGATAGTGAAGTTAATGACACTCAGGTTAAAGAAAATCGAGTTAATGAGGAAGCAAAGCTTTTGTTACTGAGTGATAGTCATGGAAGATCGTACAGCCAGCACATAAAAACTGGACTTAAAGCCGTCAAGTCCGTGATGGGATTCCTTAAACCTGGAGCAAAATTGCAGAGGGTTACAGAAAATTTAGAGAATGATATTAGTAACTATACAAAAACAGATTTTGTTCTAATAATGGCTGGGGCAAACAATGTGGAAGAATGTGTTGACAGTGTATCAATACAAAATCTATTAGGTATTTACGAGCATGTAATGGAAGTAACACGAGGGACTAATCTTATAATAAGCACTATTCCGTTTAGATTGGATAAGAAATACTTAAACAGAGTTATAGAACACATTAACCATCGCATTTATACAATGGCAGAACAATTCAGACATGTCGACGTGTTTTGTATAAATAATTTAATATATGTGGATGATTACAGTAGAGATGGTATTCATTTGAGGTCCGGGACGAGGAAGTATCTAAGTGGCCGAGTGATGGAACACATAGAAGAATGCATGAACGAGTCTACACATGAAAATATTAAAAGTAAAGAACCCATTTTTTTAGAAGAAAGAGCGATGAAGTAGCGTACAATTCGGTGAAGTTATCAGTGATTCACCAGAATGTTCAATCGATAAAAAATAAGACTGGCGAACTGGAGGTGTTTTTGGGGGATAGTTGTGATGTGTTTTGTGTGTCTGAACATTGGTGCTCACTTCAGGATATTAAAAGTGTTAGACTAAGTAATTTGTGCTTGGTTGATCATTTCTGTAGACAGAAACATATACATGGCGGTGTAGCGATATTTGTCCGAAACGATATGGTAAGATATAGTAGCGGAATGCAAGTAATTAATGAACTGTCCGTTGAGTTTGATTTTGAGTGTGTGGTGTGTAGAATTACGTCACCCAATATGAAGGTATTGGTTGCAGCAATATATAGGAATAATACGGGTAGTTTCACAATATTCCTAGAGAAACTCGATGAAGCATTAGAAATCTTACAAAAATATAAGGATTATTATATAATTGTTTGTGGGGATTTTAATATAAATTTCTTGTCTATCTCAACTGAAGTAAAACAATTTAAAGATCTAATAGCTTCTCATAACCTTATCTTAACTATAGATAAACCCACTAGACAGTTTAATTGCTTGGATAACATATGTGTTAGTGCTAGTTTTCCGGTGTTTGAGTCAGATGTTGTCCACAATGGTATATCGGACCACTCGGCACAGGTAATAGATTTGTCGTTGGGGTTCACTGGCGTTATTCCTGAAAGTGCTACAGTTTCTTATAGGCAATTAAATAATAAAGAAAATATAGATTTATTTAGAGCACTGTTGGATTTAGAGGATTGGAATGTTGATGTGAGTGCGAGCATTGATCAACAGTATGAAATTTTCATGGCAAAGGTAACCCCGACCTTTGAAACTGCCTTCCCATGCAAGCATCGCAAAAGTAGTAGCCACCCTAGAAATAGTTGGGTCACTGACGATATAAAAATTGCGTCGTTGCGGTTGAAATAAATGTATAAGCTCTCATTAACTGGTAATAATGAAATTCTACACCAATATAAAAAATATAAACAAACATATAAGAAAATGATTGCAAATGCTAAGCTGATGTATAATAATCGTCTTATGTCTGTCTCGTCAAATAAAACTAAAGCGGCCTGGTCTATTATAAATAACAATACCAGTATTACGCAGACATGCAAAGATATTACACTAAGTATAGATGACGAAGTCATCAGTAATCAAAATTTAGTTGCAGAATGTTTCAATAAATATTATAATAAAATTGCGGATAACCTATTGCGATCAGATGATGAGTCTACCTATCAAATTAATAGTTCCTCACCTATCATGCTTTCATTCTTTTTTTATCCGGTTGATGAAACTGAAATTATGTATACTGTAAATAACCTTAAAAATACGTATTCGTACGGATATGACGAAATTAGTACTTGCTTATTGAAACGGTGCATTGGAGAGATTGTGTCTCCACTCACACAAATTATTAACAATTCAGTAGTACAGGGAAAATTTCCCAATGAATTAAAAATTTCGAAAATTAAACCTCTGTTTAAGAGCGGATCAAGGGAATCATTGGCAAATTACCGACCAATATCTTTATTGAGCTCGTTTTCCAAAATATTTGAAAAAATAATGG
The DNA here is from genome assembly GCA_935421215.2 of Melolontha melolontha. Classification (NCBI taxonomy): domain Eukaryota; kingdom Metazoa; phylum Arthropoda; class Insecta; order Coleoptera; family Scarabaeidae; genus Melolontha; species Melolontha melolontha. Next base: position 42,401,654 of record OW285238.1, read on the forward strand.
CAATAAGATTAATACAGTTTCTAGAAAGGAATAATATTTTAAATAGCAACCAATTTGGCTTTCGCACTGGTCGTAATACTTCAAGTGCCATAGTCTCATTTTTAAAGTATCTATATAACGATATTGATGAAGGCAAAACATGCATGGGTATATTCTTAGATTTAAGCAAAGCTTTCGACCTTGTCAATCATAAAATTCTGCTTGGGAAGTTATATCATTATGGAATAAGGGGTAACGTAATGGAATGGTTTGAGAGCTATCTCGAGGGGAGGACACACTATGTAAAAATAAATGAGTTTTGCTCTAGTAAATTGACATTGGAAAGAGGTGTACCACAGGGCAGTGTTCTTGGCCCTTTATTGTATATAATATATGTAAATGATATGCCTACTGAGAGGGCTGTTTTATTTGCTGATGACACGTCTATGTTGGTAGGTGACCGAAATAAATTAAGTACTATTAATCAGGCTAGAGAAAGTTTAGTGACAATAAATAAATACTTGCAAAATAATGACTTAATGCTAAATAGTAAAAAGAGTGCGTTCATTGAATTTAAGCCGGTTTCATATGATAGGAAGGAGTCAAGTTTAGTAAGGTCGAATGGTCGTACTATTTGCCAAGTTGACAATGCAGAGTTTTTGGGGGTTACAATCGATTATAAGTGTGCATGGAACGTGCATATTGATGGTCTGTGTAAGAGACTGGCCCCTGTATGTTATGTACTTGCCCGACTCAGGTCAGAGGTTGCTTATGATGTATTGCTGATGTATTATTTTGGGTGCTTTCACTCGTTGTTTTCGTATGCGACTATTGCATGGGGATCATCGTCTGATTTGAACAGGGTTTTTGTGATGCAAAAGCGCGCAATACGTATAATGAATGGCGTGGGTTGTCGAACTAGTTGTAGACCATACTTTACCTCAATGGGAATTTTACCACTACCATGTGTCTACATAATGCAGCTGATAATGTATGCAAAGGTAAACCTGAGAAGCATGCCAAAGATAAGCGGTTACCACGCATATGTGACAAGAAATAGTTCTGTGTTAGAAATACCTAAACACAGATTATCTTTTTATGAAAGAAATCCTTGGTATTTATCAATAAAAGCTTATAATAAGCTGCCAGAAAGCTTCAAAAATATAATACCCCACAATCGATTCAAATTTGAACTCAAACGATATTTACTACGGAAGTGCTACTATTCACTAACAGAGTTTTTGAATGATCAACTAAGCTAATTCATTATTTATTATTATTGTATTTTGTATTGTGTGTTTTATATATTGTTGTTCTTGTGATTGATTTTGAGCAATGGTCTGTTTTATTTTATTTTCTATTGACATACTTGATATATTAATACATGTATTATTTTATGCTGTGTAAATATTGGACTTGTCCCATACCACTATTGTGGTCGAGAGGATTAATAAAGATGAATATGAATATGAATATGTCTACTTCAAGTAGCTTCCCAAATCGAAATACCAAATAACTGATATACTAATTAAATTATATTTTCAAAAATTTCGATAAAATACTAAGTTCCTATTCTCAAAATATTTTACATTAAACAGCGGTGTTTAATTACAATATAAAAATACCGATACGATGACTGGCATAATTTCTATATCTGAACGGACACAAATCTAAATTCTATGTCCATGTGAATCTAACATGTACGGCGCATGTACTATAAATGTCAAAAGCATATTAAAAGATGTAAACAACACACAAAGCAAAGGGAAAAGATTTACTTAACTAAGAAACCTGTACAAAATTACGATTTCAGCACTGGTAAAATTAGAAGATCCTAATCTGCCTCTATTTGAATTACTCGTAACATCTTTACAGATAACCAACGCTAGATCGATTAATGGAAGAAAATTAACTATTAAGTAAACAATGCACGAAGTTGTTATTGGAAGATCTAATAAATGTGTTAAACCATTCCTACTAACAAAATTAGTGAACCTATTATATATACCTAGTTATACAAAAATAAACTAACAACCAAAATGCAATATAAAGTAATTTAAATTTAAGAATCAGAAGATTTAAGAATATAGCATATACCTATTATATATACCCAGTGGTTCAACAATAACCAACAAACAAAAATACAAAACAGGGTAATTTAAATTTAGGAATACTAAGATAAAGTAGTAATGTAATATAGCCGAGCTAAAATGTACAAGGATCACAATTGACACATAACCTCCCATTCTCTTCGGATTATATTGAGAAAAATTTGAGTGAGCAGGACACTACAGTCAGTTCACCACAGTTAGAAACTATTTCTCGAAAAGATGGGTATTGAATCCGTTTAGTGAAAACGTTGTTGCTCCTGTTAAGTTACCAGTTGAGATTCACGACCAGCTCATCGAAATGTCAGCGACAAAACGCTATAACTGCAATTTACATTTGAAGATTTAAATACGTTTTGGCTTGCTCGTTGAAATTAATATGGAAATTTAGTCACAGAAGCATTGAAAATATTAATCCCTTTCGCCACGTCTTATCTCTGTGAAAAGGGGTTTTCGTCTATAGTTCCGCTAAAAGCTAAATACAGGAATCGTCTCTTATCACTCGAAAATAATTTACTTTCGTGTGTTTCTAACGTAGATTCACGTATCGAGAAACTTTTAAATGATAACAAATGCAACCATCACATTAATTTATTTTTTTTACATGTGTACTTATTGTAAGTAAAATGTTTATAATAAATTATTTTTTCTCATAAATTTATTTTTCATTATTGGCTATTTCGCTATTTAATATCACCGCCACCCCCGGTTGAGAAACGATACTCTAGTCGCACGTTAACAAATGAAGACAATCCTGAAATATACAAAACTAGTACGCTTCTCGCAGAATGAACGGAATTATCAATTCTGTACTCGATTGTATGCCAAACAACACAAGCTCTAGTAGATAAAGTAGATGAATTATAACGCGTATCGAATGAACGCGATTATTAAGAAATTGAAATGAACCCATTAGTGTATCGGTCGGCTGCTTTGGAGGGCGACACCCAACGAGGGTCATATGTCAAGAGGCCGCTTGTATCTACATGAAGTTAATGTGTCATTTTTATATCTCGTCACGTCGCCCTGTCTGACTAAAACGATAGAAATAACGTACGAAGACAACGATTGTTATTTTCTCCTACATTTTCAACTCTCCATCGTACGCATCGATGACTTTGCATGTAAAATACGCAATAAAAAAAATGTATATGCCGTGCTAATACATGTACGCCGAGTACGTGAACATATAACATATGTCTTACTTGTTTCACCATTTTCACGCGTTGAAAATTAATGTTGAACGAGGAATTTTTTTGTAATGTTTCCACACCTGACTGTATGCATCAGCGACGGTCCTAGAGTCACGCTTGATCGAAGTTATGATAGGAAATCAAAATTGAATACGTGCGAAAACCTTGATAAGTTAAATAATGAAGCTTCAATAGGAATACAGAAGCAGCATTATATGTATGATACTAATAAATTCCACATGAATTTGATTAAAAGGAATGAAGAAAGTATGTGGCAAAAATAAATTAATTGATGAAGGACTAAAAACGTAATACACTCATGGACAAAATTATCGAATATTTGTTGTTATCTCTACTCAAATATAATATAAAATTATCGCCGTAAAGTTATATATATATGGTAGATTTAATTAGTTGGCGATTTAATATCTGGTTTTACTCAAAAATGCATATATTTAAAACAATTTTACATGTTTCGGCAAGTGATGCCGTTCTCAAAGAATATAAAAGATAAATGGCAGTATATTAATGTTATACTTATACAATTGTAGTTGTCATGGATAAAATTATTCAAAGATACATCCAGTTTAATAATAATAAATTATGCCTTAGTATTCAAAAAATAGTTAGACAACAAAAACGGAGAATGGCAAGGCATGAGTTATTATTATGTATGCACCGTGGAGCGGCTTAAGCTGTTAAGCTGTCGGCATTCGCCTTAAACGAGAAGGAACACCACGAAAACCTACTCGGACAGCCAGTCAGGGATCAAAACACGGAACTGTCAGCATAATAAGCAAATGTACAGATATTTAAATAAAACATAAGATATATATTTATATAACAGCAACATATATTATGATGGTAAATTACAGATCGTTACATAATTAAGTTGTAGTATATACTGCTTAAATGTTTTGTACCACTTCTGTTGTTAATTGAATTATTTTCCTGTTTAATACTAATCATTTCTTTAATCTCCCTTTTCACTGTGTGTTGTTCTTTATCAATTATCTGTGTGTTTTCAAAATCGAAATGGTGATCGCGTTGTAGTTTGTGTGTAAATAAAGCACTTTTGTCTGTTTTAGAGTATTTGTGGGCTTGCATTCTTTTGTATAAATATTGTTTAGTTTGACCTATATAGTAACTATCGCAATCGCGACATGGTATTTTATAGATGATATGTGTTTCTCGATTTTTTTCTATTTTAGGTTTTAGTTTTGAAAATAGATGTTAATTAGTATTTCATTTTTTCTGATAATTGTAGAATATATGGAATCGTGGTATATGTTGTGTCATTGTTTAAATTGTTATTGGTGTCTGCAGTGTTGTATATTTGGTGGATTCTTTTTTTAATTTTAGGTCTATAAGTTGTGGTGGATAGTTGTTATCTGTTAAGATCGTTTTAATTTTCTTGATGTTATCTTTTCTGTATTGAGTATGTGATTGTTTTACTGCTCTATCAGTCAGATTATTTATAATCATTTTATTGAATACTGTAGGTGCATTTGAGTGGTAATTCATATATCGAAAAGAAGCTGTGGGTTTATTATACCAATTTGTATAAATAGTACCCTGTCTATCATAGCTTAAAGAAATATCAAGAAAATTAATACTGTTATTAATTTCTTCTTCAATAGTGAATTTTAATTTGTTGTGAAAAACATTGAATTTATTTAAAAGGTAGTTTCTTTTATTTGTCGGAATACATATTATGATGTTATCTACATATCTTTTGAAGAAAATGGGGTGGAAGTCTAATGAATTGATAAAGTTTTGTTCCAAATGTTCCATTACCAGATTTGCAATAGGAGCAGTTAAAGGAGTGCCCATGGCAATACCAAATGTTTGACTATAAAAAGAATTTTTGTATTGAAAATATGTGTTGTCGAGACAGAAATGAATACCTCTAAATTCGTTTTTATTTAGTGATGTGTGTGGACTATTTTCATCCCATTTGGATTCTATTATGTTTATAGCTAGATCTGTAGGAATATTAGTATATAAAGATTCTACATCAAGTGATATAATTTTGTGATTAATTAGTACTTTTTGTTGTTTGATGAAATTTTGAAATTGCCATGAGTCTTTGGTATGATATTCCGGAATACAAAATATAAATGCCATTTATATTTTGTATTCCCTTGACAAAGGCAAATTGCCGAAACATGTAGGGTTGTTTTAAATATATATACTTTGAAGTAATGAACCAGACCTTTAATCGCCGACTTATTAAGTTTACCTTATCATACCAAGGTCACGAAGATATTATATATATATATATATATATATATATATATATATATGTATATATATATGTATATATATATATATATATAAATATATATATTGATATATGCCGCTCCCTGCCTGCGGTGAGAGAATGAAATGTTAATGAAATAAAAGTGTCAGATAAAAATTATGTATTTGAAAAGATTAGTTGGGCGCCTTAATTTATAAAATCTCACCTCAGACTGCGCTATATTTATCTCAAATAGCCAACTAGTCGGAAAGCAAGAAACTATATAAAAAAACAACTTTACTAAATGGGTGATCTCAGGCTCGTCGTGAATTTTAGGTTGTTGCTTCCATAAATGAATAATATTAATGTTGACGCTTAATTAAATAACTCCTACAAACAAATATAAACAAATAAAAGATTTATGTAAATTAAAAATATGATATTTATTAAATTAAAGGAAACTGTAAAAATATAACGTATTACAAATGTGATATTACCGAAACTGTATATACGCATAAACAACAAGGTGTTACTAATGTGAAAAGAGGTTATGTGTGTTAGACTAATAAATAATATGAATATAAATGTGAATAACCTTATTACAATAATGGTGAGTACCCTTTTATTGCTATATCTAAGTTTTAAATAGCTTGTTTAATTAAATATAAAAATCAGGACAGGACGTGATAGATCAGGTAAATAATTCGAGAATATAGTTAAATAAAAGTTTAAAGAATTTAATTTTTGGAAAAATAGATAAATATTATCTGAAAACCTGTTATAATAATGATCCTGATGTATGTTTGTAGATCGTATGTATGAATTGGGAAGATTCTCGGCGATCCGAAAATGTTCGGGTGCAGTACAAAACGATGGCGGCGTGGGTGGCTGTTTACGAAGACGCTATCGAAGATTTTCTTCGGACTTCGTCTCCGGTGCCTAATTACTCCCTGCGCTCGTTTCTGGCTGTAGGATTTCAGGTATCGTTGCAGATGTACGTTAGACTATTATGTTAATGTTCGGCGATGGATTCTTGAATATTTTTCTTTTGATTTTCTATCGTTTTCGGTGGAACTACGTCTGTGACGCTATGTTGTTTGAAAGTTCGTTATTACCGAAAATTCTTGTAGTAATTCTCTTGTCGATCGAGTTAATTAATATTCTGGATACTTTTAATAACTTTTAGATGAATTTATAATTTAAATTTATGTTTTTTAAAAGATTTCTAAGGCTTGGTCTAAAAAGATGCGTCTATTCATTTTTAAAATTCAAGGATCGAATATGCCGATAGCACTTGTCTGAATATTACCAAACACGCTATCTATTGATATCAAAAGTCTCGATGATTTACCCTTTTAACAATTTTATATAAAAGAATTTGATTAATTTTGATTATCTAACTGATTTTAAACATTATATAATAAATTACCAAGTTAGGTTAAGATAGATTTGAATGATACAAATCGCATACTGCGCATGATAAATGTAAACATAGCGAGATGTCAATTTGTAGGCGTGTCTTACTAGCGTCGATATAATACAAAGATGCATATGGATTTGAATATGTTTTTCGCGCTAATATTTGAAAATTTGAATATGATATAATAAAAGTAAATAATGAAAGGAAAATAAATATAGAAATTTTAAGAATGAAATGCTCGTTATAAAAATACATATGCACTTCGATACTACTAAGACTTAATAATATTATTTATATAACCATTATATTATAACCCTTTTTCACTTTGTATGTCTTATTCTTCCTATTTTAGATGCAGCTCTATATGAATAACTTGCATCACTATAATATATATATATATATATATATATATATATATATATATATATATATATATATGTATATAATTGAAAAGAAATGATTGACCGTGATATATTATCAAAAATTCGGGTAAGCGGTCAATTAAAATACTCCTTTATTAAATTACCCTATATTTTGCAACACTTTGTCGCTTCTTCTGGGGTAAAAAATGTAGAGTTAAAAAATAATAAAATTGACGTACAAAATATAAAAATGATTAATCAATCATACTGTGATGACTCATCACAGTTTATCATTAACTCATCACTGATGAGTTAATGATAAACTTTGATTTATTATTCATCAACCATCTAATGATGAATTTAACTTATCAAATTTTAATAATAGTGAATAAAAAATGAATAGTTTACTTATTTTAATTACTTTTAACAAAGTGTGTGCCTTTTACATGTATGTATTCCACATTTTAAATTCAAGTAGCTGTTTGTTATAACGTGTGTTCAGTTGAAAAGTCAATCTAGGTTACTTTGAAATTTTGATAGAATAAGACGCATATATATTAGTATGTTTGTTGTTCCGTAAACGTAAATCCAAATGACATTTGATAATGTCAATCACAAATATCAGTTAGTGCATAAAATAATCGTGCGTCGATTCTGGTTTAAATAAATTGGTTCTCAGTTTTAAAATGGCTTTCACTTTAGAACATAAAATTTTTTTAGTCCAGGCTTATTTTCGAAGTTGTAATAAAATTGATGGTTTATGGGTTTATTCAGTTAAAGATTGCATGGTAGAATTTCAAGTTGAGTTTCCACATTTTGTAATAGAGTATATACAATTTAAGAATACTTTGGATAGAACTTTAAAACTTTTTTCTGAAACTGGTAGTCTCTTAAGAAAATCAGGCAGCGGAGCAGTTAAGAAATGTACACCTCAAGTTGTCAATCGTGTTGAAGAAATAATGGAAATTGAACCACAAACATCTGCTCGACATTAGAGTCAACAAATAAACCTTTCTGTTGGTACAACTCATCACAAGTTATTAAAAAAAGATATGCAACTTTATCCATACCGTATCACAGCAGTACAAGAATTGTTAGAAATTGATTACCCACGTAGACTACAGTTTTGTAATTGGTTTGTAAATATGAACAATAATGGAGAACTTTCGCAAAGAGTCATCTTTACTGATGAAGCATGGTTTTATAAAACGGGATACCTAAATTCACAAAATACAAGAATTTATAGTAGTGAAAATCCACATGTAATTAATGAAGAATCGCTACATTCAGAGAAAATTGGTGTTTGGGCAGCGATAAGCCAAAGGCGAATCATTGGACCAATATTTTTTCAGGGAACGTTAACTGCTCAAAGGTACCGTACGGAAATTTTACAACTATTTGTCAATCAGTTGCATGATGATGAACTTCAAAATGCATATTTCCAACAAGACGGAGCGGAGCACCTGGTCACTGTACTGCAGAATCTTTGGATTTAAGAGAATTTTTTGATGAGCGTATAATTAGTCGAAATACTGAAATTGCCTGGCCTGCACGTTCATGCGATTTAACACCTTGCGACTTTTTTTTGTGGCCTTATCTAAAAAATAACATATTTCGAACACCTATATTGAATTTGAATGATATGCTACAGAGAATCGAACAGAAATGCATGGAAATTAATAACAATCCAGTAATGTTGCAGAATATCAGAAATTTTGAACGGAGGTTTTTAAAGTGCATTGATCTTGAAGGACAACATTTTCAACATTTGTTATAGTTTTCAATAAATACCTATTATTTGTTATTTATTTGTATGTATGAAGCTGTCAAAATATACTACTTCGTAAGTTATGTAGTAAATTTTAATTTACGATATACTTAGTAAATCACATGCTACTAGATTGACTTTTCGTTATATGTTTTATATGGATTTATTAATGCTATACAATAAAAAATATTGCTTATATTTGTATTATTTTCCTGTACAATTATTTAGAAAATAAACAATTGAAATCTTTTTTTCATTCATTGAATACACAAAGAAACTTCTAATTATAAAGTATAAATATTTCTATATTTTCTTTTGGTAACATATAATATGTGCATAAATTGTGAATGTGAATAAATTAATCATAAATCATAATAAATAAAAATGTATACATACAAGCTGTAAGTAAAGAATATAAGATATGTTTACGCATTTATTATACTTATAAAGTATATTGGCCTGTTGTAGAAGTAATTTTTTAATTAATAACCATAATTTAAAAGTATAAACTACATTACTTTCTGTATAGATAGAATTGTTTTCATTAAACAATGTATACATTACATATTCATATTAATCACTTATTAGACCGATATTTTTTGGACTATCTATAGCATATGACGTTTATATTGTTGCCCAGGTTAATGCCAAGGAAAAACACCTGAATTTTACTATGTTACACTTGAAACTGACTGTTTTAGGTCAGGCCCAGAATCCCTGATTATTATACTTTTTAAATCATTCAATTTTATAATAAAATTATTGGAAAATAAATTAAAATTTTATTTACAGTGTCGATTGATAATATGTACTTGAAGTCCTAGAAAAATCGTTACTTGTATTTAATGGAAAACTTGCTTAATATAAGTGGCAATTTTAAAGAATGCACACAAAAAAAAGATATCAGATATATTGTTCTGATATCTTTTTTGTGTGTGCATTTCTTGTTGTTAATATAAGTGGCAATTTTAAAGAACGCACACAAAAAAAAAGATATCAGAACAATATATTTCTCGTTGTATGTAACAAAATCAAATTATAAAAAACTCATTATGCTGCCAATATTTTATGATCAACATTGTATATAGAACCATTCGTTAAGTAATTTATCAGTGTGTACTATGTTATTAATATTATTATTCATACCAAGAATTAATACAAAAAAATCCATAATTATTTATAAGTTGACAGTTTAATTTGTGTGTATTCTAATATTTTGCTGAAACAGGTATGAAAGTAATACGAAAACTCATATAAACAAGTTTATTAAGAAATTAGAAATTCTAAATTACTTATTTTCAGGTAGAATCTTAATAATCCATTCAAACAATTGATTAATTTCTCGTTTCTTTAATTCATGAAAACAATTTTGAACTTCATGAAATTCACCTTTAACTCCAATTTTCATTAAATTCTTGTATGTTGCCTTTCCCCATTCTTGCAATACTAATGTATCATGATCTCCATGAAACATAATGAAAGGTGTATTTATACCCCCGGAAGGTTCTTGTAATGCTTCAAATACACTAGAATTGTCATTCAAAAATGATGATAATGCAAATGCACCTGCTAAACCTGGTATATTTCGATAAGCTGTGTGAAACGCTAATGCACCACCCATAGAAAATCCCCCTAAATCATAAATAAGTGAAAGTATTTATTATATAATCTCATATGTAATTATATGTACCAACTATAATATTATTTAAGGATATTCCATTTTTTAATTCTAGATCGACTAAGTTTTTAATTTCTTTATCAATGGAAGCAATTGTTTCTTTATGCTCTGGAACATTGGGTGTAATATCATATCTGTCAAACCATACATGGCTCATCTAAAAGAATATTATAAAAATTAATAATTACTTCTATTAAACACAGCCCTACTTCACCATTAAGTGGAGTGTATGGTTGCAAAGGAGCAGTAGGAAATAGAAATTTCAAATGAGGAAAACTAAAATCTCCTACTAAGAATTTAACCCATTCCAAAATACCTGGACCAGTATCGCCTAAAATTTTTAAGCAAAAATAAGTTCTTTTGCTTACTGTACCTTGTCATGGTTGAATTAACCTGAACCATGAAAGAATATCACAGTACCAGTATTTACTTTATTAGTTTGTTGGATTATCTTCAAAGGTCCTAGTTTAAATGACATTTTAAAGTATTTCAATAAATAATTTTTTTATAGATTTAAATATAAAAAATCAAAGAAAATCATTACACAAGAGAAATGTTTTTATTTACAGCTTCTATCTATAGCGAATGCTTCAATTATGTTAACTTATGGAAATTCCAAAGTTCAAGAATAACGAATATTAATAAAATCAAAAGAGTAGATTATATTACACACTGATTATTTTCTTAAACACAATGTGCTAATTTAAGCGGTAATTTAAAAATACGTAGATGCAATTGGATGCAATATCTAGGCACTTGAAAATATATCAAAATATGAAAAATATATCGAAAAAATATATTATTGACTATTAGCTGTTATATCTATCATTATTAATTAATGAAAAAAAAATTAATCGTAACTGCCAATAGTACCAGATTAGATTATTTTATAAATACCTACTATCTACATTTTCTGAGCAATGCTGATTATGTTATCGAATAGTATTGAAATTCGAGGAAATTCTGAATTCTTATTTGTAAATCAAAACATTATAGGTAATAGTAATAAAATAGAATTAGTTTATTTAACTTTAGTCTTTTATGGTGGATTTGTTAATTCCGGTTAAAATTAGTTCTTTAGTATTTTCTCTATTTTACACGAGAGGGCACGTGAATCGGTTATAAAATGGCGCTGCATATCTTTACTAAAGAAAATCTTTGTAGTTTTATTGATTCTGTGATTTACTTTCGAGCAATGAGAGTGATAGTATGTGAGCGCTAATAATTTAGCAATAGAGATATTAGTCATTGCTGTCGAGAATAAAACACCATAAAAAATTCACACGTGATTAATGATGTGCTGAAGTAGATGGAATAACATGAACATCTTTTACAAATGTTTCGGTTTTTTAATAGTAAACATTTAAAATATTTTTGTTGCATTTGCTTTTGTTTGGTTTAATGTGTTAAAAAATTAAGTGCTTCGATGAGTATCACCTTATTTTGAGGAATTTTGAAATGTAAGTGTAGCATTAATTTTTTTGTTACAAATTTTATTTTTGATGTTTATAATTTCCAATCAATATAGTTTATATTTATATTACTGATATATAGGATTGATAAGTATATAAATTTAAAAAACATGATTTGGGTGTTTATGAAATTATTACTTAGCGATTTGTAAACAATAATTTTAAAATTTATCAAACAAATAGATGAGATGCTGTGGTTGCCAGACAGATTAGGTGTTATCTTGTGCGCCTACTTATCCTTTTTGTTTATACATACATGGTTTATATATAACATGATTATACACACAGCAAGTTCTTATTATTAAATAGAGTTAATAAAAGTGTTTTGTTTCAGTAACATGACTGTTTGCACGAAAACCTGTAAAATTGTGTCCTTAGCGACGACAGTCATCTCTTTATTTCTATTGGGAATATGTGCTGCGTCTTTATACAAAAATATATATCATTACATTTTGCGTACGGTAAGTTGAATTTTTTGTATTAATAGTATGACTAATACAACGATTGAAACCTTTTTCAAAAGAAAGTACAAGGTACAAAATCCGTTGATATAACCTAGGTACCTTATCAAATGTGAAAATCTGTTATTGTCTCTATATCTGTACCTCAGAGGTAAACTGTACTATGTCACGACGTAACAATTTTACAGGAGCAGCAAATAAAGGAGAAAACATTGGATAATTCTCCCTAACTTAGTACTGCTTTATTTTTTATTTTTAGAGATTCATATGATGGTCACGGAGATGGTTTAGTTTATTTATGAAATGTTTTTTTTTTTCAAAAGGCATCCGTTTTTTTTTTACTGGACTTAGTACAGTACACCACTGGGAAGTTTTTTAGATGTTGGACATAGTATGCGTAACCAATTCATTTTGGCATTGGATTTTAATTAACACGCGTATCAAAAATGTGCTTAAACAATACTTTAGGTTAAAAAAAAACTGTAATACTGATAAAAACTATTTATTTTGCTTATTCTTCAAAAACAACTCAGACAAGAATAGAATACGTACAAAAAACTACTAAGTAAAAAATGCAATAAATACGAACATTTTTGAAAAAAAAGTAAAGCAATAGATTAAAAAATTAGTTGTTTAATTAAAAAAAAAACAGGGTTTTTGCTTTGTTAGGAACATAATCTTAACAGCGCAAACAAAGCTTGTATATTTTAGTACATACGTACGTACAGACAATAGACAATTATTAGAACAGAAAAATTAAGGAAATGAACAAAACCGTTATTCAGAAAGGCAGAATACAGCATAAAAGACAAAAAAATATAATATTAATACTAATCGATTAAATAGCGATTAAGAGTTTCTTTAATTTTAAACATCGCCATCATCCTCATTTTTTTTATCTGTATGCTGAAGGTTCTGGTAGAAAGCATGGAATATTTTTGGCACCCATTGCAACAAATTTTGAAGATCTTTAAATTTTTTTGACTGATAGGTTTCTGTGTATTTCTAATAATGGGGATCTCTTCTGGAAAAAATGACCTACGCGATACTCTATTGAGGTCAAGTGATTCAAACTCTCATTGATCAAAACTTTTTTTGAAAAAAACCTTACCTCTTTCTTCAGAACGAACTTGAATATGGACAACCTGGGTATTTTAAAGTCATCTCCATTTTCAAGTCTTTTTCTGTGCAAAAATGGTGAACTGGAACCTTCAATCAGAGAAATAAAATTTTTGAAGTCAACTGTTTCCATGTTCATTACAGAAAATGGATTTTTATTACTAGCTATTCGGACTAATTGCTGCCAGTCCCATGGCGTCATTATCTGAAATTTAGACATATTTTTCTTTTCTCTGTCTATTAGAGACTGTCCACTTCGAGGTGGGTGTGGCCCCTCAAAAGATATTTATGATTTATGACTTTTAATGTAGGTATAAAATGTAAAATAGAGTTTATATTTCTATTATTATATTATTATTATTATATTAGTTCCTCCACAGATTCATCAATAGTTGTCAAAGCCCATTTAAATAAGCAGGAACCTATTTCATTCCCTCCCCTACCAGCTACGCTTTCGTCCCACATGCAACAAGTTGTGTGATTTTTTGAAGTGTCTTTTATTGTATAATTGAATGTCCACAATTTTAGAGAATAGAAGTATTGAGAATTTGTCAAACTAGGAGTAGGTAAACATTTCTCTAAATCAACCATTATAATTTTAGTTTTAGAATCTTTTCCTTTGTCTAGTTTTTTTAATGCATATCTCCTACTAGCCTCGGTCAAATGCTGGTCATATTCTTTTTGTATAGACAATCTCTCTTCAATAGTGGCACAGTCTTTCAACTTTAAAAGATACCTATCACACTCATCACATGTGTCGTTGGCAGGAACCTTAAAGGAGTAATTAAATTCCGTATAAAAATATCAGTATAAAATGATCTCTCTCTACTATAGTGTGATTCTATAGTGGGAAACTTCAAAATATGGTTTCTTATGCTATCTTTTACTTCCGGTGAAATTTTGTTTGGTGGAACTTTTCGTCCTCGCTTATCTACATCTACTAAGCCTCCACTACCCTTTTTTGACAAAGCAGTAGAAACAAACGTTTGAGAAACTGCTAGCGTATTTATAAAAAAAGTTTGACATACCTCAACCTGTACATTATTCACAGTAAAAGTATATATTTTGTTGGAAGTTTTTTGGTTTGATCTTTCTCCTGTTCTTTCACGTTTTCTTTTAATCCTCGTTAATTGTACACATGACGCAACAAATTGCCTTTTATGATCAATTGACTTTGATGGTAACCAAAATTGTCTAAAAATATTTTCTCCTTCAGCCTGAGAAATGGCATCGGTACATTTACGCCTGCATTTTTCTGTACAGGATGGTCCTAAAGATTTGTCTTTTATTAACTTCTTGTTTTTGGATAAATGTTCTTCTCCTGCAAGATGCTTTTGCTTTCGAATATTACACTGCCATGTATCAGGTTGCCTCTTACGCTTTTACCTTTTTTGACTTGAGTTAAAATTTCTTCAGTAGCCTGTACATTTACCTGCCCTTGCAAATTATCTGAAATATCCGAGTTAACCACGTGAGAGCTGTTCTCATCGTCCGATGATTCTTCGTAGTCCGGGTCTCTTAGACTATCGTCAGAATTTTCATATTGTACGATTTTGCAACTACTGTCTTGATCGCGATCTTTTCCGACAGGGGAATTTTGATATATTTTAGTGCTTGGAATTTCATAATTCACTGTTTGAAGTGCAATGAAGCTACAGCTGGGTGCTTCTCTGTTATTTATTCTTTCGTTATCTAAAAACAGTATCTAATGAGAATAGTTAAGTTATAATAATGATAGCGACTCATAAAAATTAATTAAATTAATTAAAATATTATTCTGTGATTCCCTTACCTTCCTCCAAATTAATAACAGGGTTAATATTCGATTCAGGGCTTCCAACGAGACAGGAATTATCTAAATACAATGTCTCAACTAGGGGATCAATGTCAGTTTCCTTTGAATCACCTTAAAAAAACATCTTGTTATCATTGAGGAATGGAGCTAAATTCTCGTCTAATAAAAGTAACAAAGAAAAAGTTGGAAGTACTTACCATTCTGCGGTACATTTTGCTTTTCTTAGTTTTGATTTTCGTTTAGCTTCTTGAGGGCAGCAAAAATTTTATCAGTTCTCGAAGCAGACATGTTCACTGTATGCCGGTTAAGAAGTAAAATGAATAGTTTTCCGAATGAACGATATTCAACTGCGTAGAAACAAGAACTAACATGTTAAAATTCTTTGCAAGCAGTACTACTAAGTCCATATGCACCGGACATAGAACAATACTAAGTCCACTGATGACTCTTCTGGTAATTTCAGTACAGTTTACCTCTAAATACAGATGTGACTTAGTATTTTTTCTAAATAGCTAACTCTGTTTGGACTGAAGTGTTAGTGTTGGAGAATTTTTATTATAATAAAGCATCAAACTATATGTGACTTAGTATAGAGAACCTCATTTTGTAAAAAAGTGGACTTAGTACAGTTTACCTCTGGGGTACAGATATTAGAATAGTTGTTTATAAAATTAAATAATGATTAGTATTTAGTATATTGCTTAGATTGATTGAATCCAAAGTAAAATTCCTATCCCATACACGCGTATTTTCGCAAAACTAAAAAGTCAATTGCTAGTATTTATGATATAATTGTCGAATGTTTTTAATATGCATGAGAATTTACTTATTAAGAAGAATTTCTTTATTGCGAATGTGAAAGTTTTATGTTATAGGTATATATTCACGGTGAAAATCAGGAAATGTATGCTTGAAATTATAAAACAGGTTTAAATAAATTTTAAACTGCTCAACATTTTAAATGGAAACTCAATTAGAACATTACATATAAAGATAAGACAATGTAGTGAGCTTCTAGAAATGCTTTTTTATTAATGTTTTGGTTGGTTATTTTCAACATAATTTGTTTTATTATTTGCTTACTTTGAGAAGTTGTAAATTTTACAATACTTGCAATGATATGACAGTTTTGGATAAAGCATAACAATATATGTGATTATGTATTATTATGTTAATATATCCTAATTGTAACCATTAGTGTTCAAGGCTAGACAAGGGCATTTAAAAATGCGAAAGACAGTTATACAATTGTGAAACTAATACAAACTAATCAGGATGTAGTATACGAGGGGGTATCGTAAAATTATAATTTTCACTAAAAATTTACCGAGATAGAAACTTAATTTTTATTATTCTTAAGCTTCTCTTCATAGTCACCATCCAGAGTTACATATTTCCCCTAGAGCTTCTTGACCTTTCGAAGGCCGTCGTTGTAGAACTCAGCAGATTGCGTTGAAGACCATTATTGTAGCTCTAGAATGGCGTCATTTGTGTTGTCAAATCTAATTTCTAATCAACCCAAGCCCCTTCCACTGCGACGCTGCGTTTGCTCTCAAATGTGCATCCTTATTTATGAGTATAGCAAACGCCAATTAAGTTGGCGCGAGGAGGGGTAAGTTCGCGTAGGATTAGAAGTAGTGGGGAGATTTATATTTGGTTTTACATCAAATGTCAGATAATTCTAACCTCTGAGCGTGTATCACTTATGATCCCCTAGCAAAGACATTATGTTTCGTCAAACGTCAATGACAAATGTATTCTGACAATTACTTGAGTAGTGGGGGTGGACGTTTTTAAAAACGGCTTCTGCGCACCCCCTCCTCGCGCCAACTTAATTGGCGATTGCTATACATACATACCGAGATATCAAAAATTATCTTGGTCAACGGTGGCCATGGGGTGAAAAACGTCTGTCTTAATTTATATCATCCTCTTGAGAAAATTCGGATGAAATTTTCAGGTTAAGTGTCATGCTGACGTTAAAATTTGTCAATATATTAATCTTAATGTCAGTATGACACATAACCTGAAAATTTTATCAGATCTTTCTCAAAAGGATGATATAAATTAAGACAGACGTTTTTCACCCCATGGCCACCGTTGACCAAGATAATTTTTGATATCTCGGTATAACAAGTGTTCATTTGAAAAGTCAATCTAGTAGCATGTGATTTACTGAGAACATTTTGAAGTATGTCGTAAATTAAAATTTACTACTTAACTTACGAAGTCGTATATTTTGACAGTTTTATACATACAAATAAATAACAAATAATAGGTATTTATTGAAAACTATAACAAATGTTGAAAATGTTGTCCTTCAAGATTAATGCACTTTAAAATCCTCCGTTCAAAATTTCTGATGATATTCTGCAACATTACTGGATTGTTATTAATTTCCATGCATTTCTGTTCGATTCTCTGTAGCATATCATTCAAATTCAATATAGGTGTTCGAAATATGTTATTTTTTAGATAAGGCCACAAAAATAATAGCAAGGTGTTAAATCGCATGAATCATGCAGGCCAGGCAATTTCAGTATTTCGACTAATTATACGCTCATCAAAAAATTCTCTTAAATAATCCAAAGATTCTGCAGTACAGTGACAAGGTGCTCCGTCTTATTGGAAATATGCATTTTGAAGTTCATCATCATGCAACTGATTGACAAATGGTTGTAAAATTTCCGTACGGTGCCTTTGAGCAGTTAACGTTCCCTGAAAAAATATTGGTCCAATGATTCGCCTTTGGCTTATCGCTGCCCAAACACCAATTTTCTCTGGATGTAGCGATTCTTCATTAATTACATGTGGATTTTCACTACTCCAAATTCTTGTATTTTGTGAATTTAGGTATCCCGTTTTATAAAACCATGCTTCATCAGTAAAGATGACTCTTTGCGAAAGTTCTCCATTATTGTTCATATTTACAAACCAATTACAAAACTGTAGTCTACGTGGGTAATCAATTTCTAACAATTCTTGTACTGCTGTGACACGGTATGGATAAAGTTGCATATCTTTTTTTAATAACTTGTGAGTTGTACCAACAGAAAGGTTTATTTGTTGACTCAAATGTCGAACAGATGTTTGTGGTTCATTTTCTATTATTTCTTCACCACGATTGACAACTTGAAGTGTACGTTTCTTAACTGCTCCGCTGCCTGATTTTCTTAAGAGACTACCAGTTTCAGAAAAAAGTTTTAAAGTTCTATCCAAAGTATTCTTAAATTGTATAAAAATGTGGAAACTCAACTTGAAATTCAACCATGCAATCTTGAACTGAATAAACCCATAAACCATCAATTTTATTACCACTTCGAAAATAAGCCTGGACTAAAAAAAATTTATGTTCTAAAGTGAAAGCCATTTTAAAACTGAGAAGCAATTTATTTAAACCAGAATCGACGCACGATTATTTTATGTACTAACTGATATTTGTGATTGACATTATCAAATGTCATTTGGATTTACATTTACGGAACAACGAACACATACTAATATATGTATACGCGTCTTATTCTATCAAAATTTCAAAGTAACCTAGATTGACTTTTCAAATGAACACACGTTATTTAAGCAATACATAAATAAAATTAATATTATGTCCGACGATATTTTTGGATAATCAGTTTTTGATCAATTTTTGTTCTAAACTAGTCGGATTTTTCATATGTGGTATAAATTTTGTTAATGTCCTACAGTATTTGTGTGCTGGACACTGATCAAAATTAAAATGAGAATTTAACCAATTAAAGTCTAACTAATAACTAAGTAATTAATAATTGAATAAGTAAATGCTGTTGATTATACAATATACAAAGTGTGGCTATACAATAACGAGATTGAAACATATTTGACCTTGAGGAACAGATAAAAGTCACGATAGAATTTTTAACGCTGGATGGTTGCGCACCCATCGAAATTGGCAGGCGATCGTATGAATGTGAAGAATGTTTGCCAGTGGATTCTCCATGTGTACGAAAATTGAAAAGAGTTCCATCAGCGTAGAAAGTCATGGTCACCATTTTCTGGGAAGGGAGTTATTCATACTAAATATCTGTCGAAGGAATCAACGATTAATTTAACAAGATACTGCAAAACTTACGATCATTAAAGAATCGTATCTGTAGAGTAAAGCCGGAAAGAACTATTTTTTTTTCTTGCACTACGAAAACACCGTATTGGATTAAGGCAGTGACGAGCCTGAAATTCACCGTTATTTCGCATCCTCCGTACAGTCCTGATTTGGTACTTTCAGAAGTTGTTGTTTCCGAAGTTGAAAGAGGTATTGAAAATTCAACATTTTTCATCAGACACTGAAGTTTGAGCTGCTGTTCGCAATTAAATCAACAGTAAACAATAAAGATTTTTCATGGACGGAATAAAGAAATGGATTCATTGTTTGGAGAAATATGTACATTGGTAGTATCGAGTCCTTCAATAGGTATGACCTATTTTAAATAGGTGGCTGTGGCTAGTAGTATATGTTAATTGTTGTCATTTAGTTGTCAAACAAGCGCAGTATATGCAGGTTTGTGTAAAATGAACAGATTTTCAACGAATCAAAGAGTTTTTGCAGTTAAGAGTTTTATTACAAATCTATCAATTGTGCAAACATAGAGAAGTTTTCGGCCAGAATTCAACGTAGCAAGGCACGGGCAAATTCCTAGCAAAAAAAACTATTTTCAGGTGAATCAGGGATTTTTATGAAAGAGTGAATATTTCATCAACATATACTGGAAGAGTACGGACAGTGAGGACACCGGCAAATATTGAACACGTCAGACAGGTACTTCAACGAAGTCTGTTGCGTTTTGCAAAAAAAAACATTTAATTGCTTTGTAAATTACTGAAAGGAGTATTTTGCAAAGCAATTAAGCATGTTAATCAAAGCATGTAATTTTACATGGTACTCTACACTTTCACTCCTACAAAATTCAAGTCGTTCATAAGTTGCAAGATGGTGACCGACATGCCCGAATAACTTTCTGCAGGAATATGTTCGAAATTTTGAATCAAGACCAAAATGCGATTAATTCTTTGCTCATGTCCGATTAAGTGCATTTTTATATCAGTGGTAGTGTTAACAAACAAAACTGCCGTTATTGGGCGGCTGTATACCCACAACAATTTCACAAAAAAACTGCTTCAAAATGAAAAAGTCACTGTATGGTGTAGTTTTTCATCATTTGGAATAGTAGGGTCATATTTCTTCGAGGAAAATGAGGAAGCTGTTACAGTTACCTCGGAGCGTTACATTTTCATGTTAGAAACATTCTTATGGCATGAACTACGTAGAGTAAGATGAAGAAATATTTTTTCCAACAAGATGGTGCCACATCACATATAGCAAGGCAAATTAATCTCAAGGTTTGGAGACTTACCACGGCCCTCAAGATTACCCGGCCTGATTGCGTCAGATTTTCTTACTTTGGAGGTAAAAAGTCTTTGAAAGACGCCCTCGAAGAATTAAAGATCTTAAAGAAGCCATTCAAGAAGAAATACGTGCGATTATTCGTCCAATGTTACAAAGAGTAAAGCATAATTTCTGGAGCAGGCTTGAACAATGCATTGCAGCCAATGGGGGACACTTGAATGACGTTAATTTTAGGAACTAAAATTGCATATCATATAGTTTTCGTTTATCATAAATTTGTGTAATTTCGCCATTTTTTTATCTTGCAGTGAATGTTTGAAAGTAGGTTTTACCTATTGAAGGACCTTGTACAAGAAATTTAGTTCATTTTGAGACTGGTTTCATTATTTTGACTTTCTTATTCTTATTCCGCCCTCGTAGTACTAAGGCTAACGAAATATATTATCAACGCTGTATGGAAAAAAAGCAGTCAGATTAAAGACTATTTTCTGTTAGAAAATAATTTGTAAAATCTTGTGAAAAGAAAGTATAATTTGTAAAATCTTGTGAAAAAGAAAGTATGAATTGTTTACAAAACACACAGGTTACAAAGTTCACGTAGACATAATATACATATTGCTATGGTTTTTTCCCCAATACATATTAAAAATTTATTTAAAAATGAATGTACTATTATTTTGGATATCTATGTATATCCGTATGTATTTCATGTGTCGCACAAAAAACTTGTATTTTTGGAGGCCGCCTTGAGGTGCATGCCACCGCGGTTGATGTGGACTGAGAGATGATTTTGACCTTTAGACATAGTTTAACAGTTAGACAAGTACGTTCATTTTATTTAAAAAATATTAAATATATATATATTTAAAGTAAAAATTCGGGTTGATTGTGTTAAATAGTTGATTGAGTTTGTATTTCAATTCCCGAATACTCTACGAGATTTTATTCTCGTAATTTTGATGATATTTAATTTAATAACGTTTTCTTGTCAACGTGTCTCACATTATTTTTTAATGTAAGTAAATATATATACAGGGTGTCATTTTGAAAACGTACCACCCTCTATATTTCGGCCCCTATATATAGAAATTCCAAAAATATGCAAAAACACGTCAAACTTATTTTTAAGGGGGGCATTTTGTAGGCTGGTTTTCAATTAAATTACATCAACCCTCTAGCGGGGTGGACATAACCTCTAAAAATTTAAATGGAAATGGGGGTTGAGCGATACCTCATTTTAAAGGTCGTTTAACCCGTTTTTCAAAAATTCTTGTACTTTATTTTTAATACTTTTGAAGAAATCAAGTCAAACCATGAACATACAAGTATCAAGTGTTCTGCAATAAAACATTAAAAAACTAATAAAAAGTAACTTATTTTATAAAATTTTCGAAATGTCCATTATTTTCTAAACAGTGATAAAGTCTACTCTCAAACTCCTCTCTAACATTTCGAAACACTTCTGCCTGAAGTTCTCTACATGTAGCTGTTATTCTTCTCTTTAAATCTTGCAAATCTCGAGGCGGTGTTTAATAAACAATCGATTTTAGATGCCCCCATAGGAAGAAATCTAGAGGCGATAAGTCGGGTGATCGTGGTGGCCATTCTATTGCTCCTCTTCGACCAATCCATCTGCCAGGAAATCTATCATTTAGCCACTGTCTAACTGGAAGATAGTAGTGTGGTGGAGCTCCATCTTGTTGGAAGTGTAGAAGATCTTCTTGCAAAACCATGTTACCAGCCTCGTCAATTTGATTTTCCAAACTAGTTGTTATTAAGGGGTCTATTATTTCTTCAAGCAAATTTAAGTAGAGCTCACCAGTTAGATTTCCTTCAATGAATGAAGGTCCAATAATAGTATTCCCAAGGATACCAGCCCAAACGTTCACTTTTTCTGGATACTGTGTGTGACCTTCCCTAAAAAGTCGCGGATTTTCATCGCTCCAGTAGCGACAATTTTGCTTGTTAACATGCCCATTAAGAAAAAAAGTACACTCATCAGTAAAGCAAATATTGTGCAAGATATTTTGGTTTTCATTTATAAAATCCGTCATTGTTTCACAAAATTCAATCCTTCTGTCGAAATCGTCGTCAAAAAGCTGTTGTAGAATTTGCATTTTATAGGGGTGAAACTTATTTAACTTTAGTGCTTTCCTTACTGTTTCGTGAGACATTCCTACTTGGCGTGCCACAATGCGAAGTGATGTGGAGGGTTCTGCAGTAAAGGTGCCTAATACTTCTATTTGTGCTGCTTCATCCAAGACACGGCTAATATTTCTTTTTTTGTTAGCAACGGAACCAGTTTCACTAAACTTAGCGACTAATTGTAGAACATACTTATGATTTAAATTACTATTCGGATACCTTTCATTAAACATTCTTGACGTTCTTCTAGCGCATCTTCCACATTCCCCATAAATAAGAATAATTTCAATTCTTTGTTGAAGTGTAAACACCATTTTTAAAAATAATGTAATAAAATCGCAACTTTTACCTCGCAAAACTAATTTTACAATAAAGTAATTTTGGCTAAAATAAATGGAGTGACAAATAAAGAAAAATTTGACAAGAATGTCAAGAATGCTTAAACCAGGGCTCTTTTTTTCTACGTTAAACTACCTGTACGACTATCACAAGTACTAGTTTAGGTAAATCACATTCTTTCCAATAATAATGTTTAACTGAATAGTATGCGTCTTTATTATTTCGTTGGATATTAGAAGTAAAAATAGTTTAAAAATTTACCGTTATGTAATACCTCAATTTCATTTATTTTAATTCATTAAAGCAATATCACAAAGTGTTTTTGATACCTAAACTTCTTTACAGTTTTCACCAAATATCTCGCGAACTGCTAAAAAGAAAAGGCAAGAATTTAGCATTTTTGAAAAGCGGGTTAAACGACCTTTAAAATGAGGTATCACTGAACCCTCATTTCCAATTAAATTTTTAGAGGTTATGTCCACCCCCGCTAGAGGGTTGATGTAATTTAATTGAAAACCAGCCTACAAAATGTCCCCCTTAAAAATAAGTTTGACGTGTTTTTGCATATTTTTGGAATTTCTATAGGGGCCGAAATATAGAGGGTGGTACGTTTTCAAAATGACACGATATATATATCGTATATATATATGTACAAAGTACAAAATACCATGGTGTTGAATATGTTACTGTATTTTACCACTGCTAAGGTATGCATATTTTTTAATATTGTGAAATTTAAAATTTAAAAAATATTTTCGTTAGTAGATGTACCTATATCATGTAGTTTTTAATCGAGCAGATTTGTTCTGAGAAATGACAAGGTAGGTAATATTTTAGTTTAATTATCACATTTTTTAATCGATATCTCGGGAACTAATAAATCAAATTGAAAAAATAAGTTGTAGTGTAAAAAAAAGTATGTTCTAAAATGAGGTGCCACTTCATTCAACATTTCAGTAACAAACCTTACCCTTTGTTAATGCCTAAAATGATAATAAATATCATAAGAGCAGCTTGTGTCGTCTTTGTCGTGCCACCTATTTTTGTTTGTTCTTATTTACGTTGTTTACACGTAATTATTTATTGGATACACATAAAAAACATTTCAAAGCTTAAATTTTTAGTATAGAAATTTTAGATATTATTTTTTTACTTACATTTATTTTTGTATACAAATTCTAGATTAATTGCAAAAGATTATGTCTTCTTTAAATATGTAATTAATAGTGTCACTTTTGTTCAGCTACACATTTATGTACAAATTAATGTTTATACATAAAGCGTTGCAATTTTATGCTGTAGCTATTTTATTAGAGATTGTATTTTCTTCAAAACATTATAATTTTCATCATGGTATATTGTAATATAGTCAAACTGATTTCTATTAAATATACTTTTTGAATATTAATAAAAGTACTAAAAGCAGCTTTTGGTTTTGAAAATAAACACAAAGAGTATTAAAAACTTATAAACTTTTATTTGTTTCTATATTTGTTATTACAAACATACACTTTCATGGTAGGATAGAGTTTATTGATTGATGGTAGCTAGCTACTTTCGTAATTTAATTGACATTAAAAGCAAAGCTCTTTGTTTATCAGACAGCGCTAATTTTGCGTGTTTACGCATAACTACATACCCATTTATTGGATTATTAGTTCCGGGTAATCCAAACAGAAATTCATTATAGGCATGATCGAAATTGGGTCAGACACTTAATAAATATTCAATTGCTTGAACTACCTTTTTATCAAAAAGCACTGGGACACCCCTTCGACGCTTTCCTCTGATTACAATTCTTTTGAGTGACTGATATACAATTTTTTCAGAATTTGTTAAAGCCTTCTCAAATTCTGTAGACGGTATTGAATCATAATTTTTTTGAAAACACTGAACTGTCATTCTTTAAGGTTCACCCACTCTTCTTTTATGAAATATTATAAGGCTGCAAAAGATTCCATCCAATAAATAACGGTATGCTCGTAAATTTTCTGAATTTTCGGCTAAGGAAACCCTTGCCTTTCTTGTTAACTCCTTCAAATATTCATCAAATTTCTTAAAAATACTAAAATTTTATAAAGCAAATACAGATAAGAAAATATTTACCATAATATCCTCCGCTATAAGAATTAAAGATTGTTTATCAAATTTGTTAATAGCTAAATTTTGTGCTGCTTCACTTGATACTTCTGAAACCCAGTCTGTGTCAATAAGAGGTTTTAATGTTTTTAATTTATCAATTTTCTCTTTACAGCAATTTTCCTTGCTTCACTTGATGCTTCTGAAGCCCAGTCTGTGTCAATAAGAGTTTTTAATGTTTTTAATTTATCAATTTTCTCTTTACAGCAATTTTCCTTCTGAGTTTCAAGAGATACAGCTAAATTTATTGCGTGTTTAATCAAAATACCCAATTGAAGACCTAAGGATGGAGACTTAAATAATCTTTGGTTTTCATCATATTCGACAATTGTTTTATTAGCTGTGATTAACGATCGAAAACAGTGGGGATTTAAAATCTCTAGTAAATTAAGTGATAAAATTATTCCTAGTTTTTTTTACGCAAATTAGTAAACAAGCTAAACGTCACATATATCTTTTTGCGACAATTAGCTCATGTTTTTCTCTATGACATTTAATGTATCGGCGCGCAACTTCACAAATTACTTTCTTTTTTTGCCACCATGGAGATATTGTTGGCTCTCATCATAGCCAAAAGACCGCTTACTCTTAATGGATCATTAGGACCAAAAGGCCCAACCATTAAATTTTGGCCTTCAATCTGAGCGTTAACACGCGCAGAAGGATAGGAGTTAAAAAAACAATTTTTTTTAAATATCTTCGCAAGCTCGTAGATTTGTAATAGCCTCTACAAAATATGCAAAAAATGTAATTATATATTTTTGCTGTGCAAAAGTCACCCTCCCTGCGAATTTTATCTACTATCTTCTTCCTTTGATTTGACTTTTTTTCTAGATTCATAAACTTTTGTACATCCAATTCCTCAGAATGATTTCTTTCCAAATGTCTAGAAAAATTGGAAACATCTTGACAACAATAAAGACAATAGTGTTTCCTTTTTATTCTTGTGCCCCTTGATATTTTAAATGACTTATGTTTTTTTGACTGGTTATTAGAATGAACATTTTCATTCTCCACATCTTCGTTTGTGCTAATCCCCAAATGCGAAATTTCCAAGTTTTCTTGTATTTTAGTGATATTGTCTTCAGAATTACACACAGAAGAGAAGGGGAACTACTTTTATTTGAATCAGGTAAATATTCAGAATCTGTTCCTAATACACTTATATCTGTATCTGGGTCTGCTTCTGGCTCAGGCTTGCTTAAAACTAAAAATATTTTGTGAGTATTAGACATTAAAATAATTTTGTTTAACTATTAATACTTATTATTTATTAGTTTTTAATTTTTTATGTATTATAATAATTTTCAAAAATAAGAAATTGTTTACAATAATTTCTTATAGCCTTTATACATATCATTTGGCTATAATACTCGTATATAGGATTTAAGGCATCAATGAAAAGGTACGTTTTACATTCGTGAAGTGTAAAACGGTTTCCGTTAATACCTTGATTTATATTTTTGCCATTACTATTTATATTTTACGCAAAATAAAACTGCTTACAATACTCAAGCTTTATATTACGGTAGAAATCATCTTGTATAATAAATTAAAATAATAATAATTTAATTATTTAAATTGTTTTCAAATTGTTAACTCAATTTAACGCTGTTTCTGTACATTATGTACATTAATATAATAAACGTTTTAAGTATTATCTGTGCACGAAAATCGACGGAAAACCTTCATCTGCAAATTTTCAGAATAATCTCTATCGCTACCTTTTAACTTTACATTTTAGTCTATTTTTGTTATTTAAAAGTAGAGTAAAATACAAAACATTTTAATTATTCTTATATTGCTGTAAAAATATAATTGAATGTATCTTAGGCGTCATTTCAAAGTTACGTTGCTAAATACAAAATATTGTTTGTACTCATGGCGTAATATGCTGCTTCCTGTATTTTTTTAATTTTATAGCGTTACATTTTTTCACGCATTTTGAAGCAATCACAAGAAATGTTAAATTATAACCGTTTTTCTATCCCAAAATTGAATAGTGCAATAGTCCTCTTTTCGACGATGTGAAAATACGATAAAATTGAGAAATACAGAAATATAGCAAATAAATTATCACTACTATTTAGTTAAAAACTTTATCCATTAAAAAAATAATAATAAAGACTTTAATATCAATGTTACTTAATTTTATATCACCCAGAATATATTCGGAAAACCTTTATCTTATTATTTACCTTATATTTACATTTTATTAAACATACATATTATCCATTTTTTAGACAAACGTTTAATCAATAAAATTGAGTTTCGGCATCGCATATATGCTTATTCTCTAACAGTAAACAATGAAACTGTTTCGTCACAATAATACGGATATATGTTCTTCTCTGTTGTTTCTAAGGTATTTCTTTCTCTGTTAAGTTTGAGCGTTAACTCTTCCGAAAAGGATTTTACCATTATCTAACAACAGTTTACAATAAAGCATTCGAGAAAAAGATAAAGGTAGCTATTTATAGAATCCAACGTTGTAATATCTCCGGATGCCATATTAACCGTGTTATGTATTTGTTGCGCATATACGCACAGTCGAAAGCAGCATTTCCCTTCGGTAGTTTGCTAAACTAAGATGTATAGAAAAATCCAAAATAGCTTCCAATCGGCCTCCTGCTGATTTTGTATTTTTCTTGGCAAGTGGACATCAGTGATGTCGAAATAATAATCAAACGGTCTTTGCAAAGTGACCTCCGTGTATCGGAGCTCACTTTGTATATATATATATATATATATATATATATATATATATATATATATTTATATTTAAAAGATATCTTTTTAATTCAAAAGATTTGAATATTGTATATCAATTGTATTAATATTGTTGTATTGAGATTTAGTCTTAATTCATTGAGATAGATGACGAAGAGAATTTTTAAAATTTCTAAGTAAAAAAAAATTTAACTGTAAAAATTTTATAAGTTTGGATTTCAAGGGCTGTTTTTTTGACATGTGTGTGCGCATGTTTTAGATTTTGATCGAGCTGTCAAGTTTGTTTATATTTTTATATTGTTCTCTGGGGAGAAATTAAAAATAGTCTTTGTGATTTAGTTAATTTGTTCGGTTGTCATTGAGGAAGTTTTTTAATGCACATAGCGGTCATATTCCGTGTTATTTTTACCTCTAGATGTAATAAGTATATTATTACACAGCCTTTATACTTAATAAAGAATTTTTTTTTTCTTTTTTTTGATTTTGTATTAAATTTTCATTTAAATTTTATATTGTGAATATTATTTCTTATACCCTTCATCTTGCATTTTTAACAAGTAACTTAAAGAAATATAATAACTTTTCTCAAAAAAATTTTTAACTGGCGCCTAAAATACGTTTTTGTTCCACGTTTCCGATTGGAACCCTGAGAAGAAAGTCCCATTTTTTGGAAATAAACCGACTGAGTATCCTAGTTGGGTAGATTAGTTGTGGATGGTGGTGCAGTCAATTTTAAAACCACAATTCATAGCAATATGTATGCACTCATATCATCATATATATGTACGTCTACTGTTTATATACAGATGTACTGAAAGGAAACGCAAGAATACAGATTACACAACATACATTTCATAAACGAATATGTTTATCCAGTTTATCGGGTATCGAAAGTTATATCTTTCCAATGACGTCAATTCTGTAAATCCGAATGAAGATCACAAATAAATACCATTCGTAATTTGAAATTTTACAGAAGTGATTCATTCACAATACAATCAATATATCGTCTATTGTTTTCTTGTTTCTGAAAAGTTGTGGCCAAAGAAAATAACTAACAACATAGAATATAATACATACGTATAATGTTACGTTGTAATTTAATTTATATTAAAACGCCTTGACATGAACATCAAAACATTAACATGTGCGCGATTAAAATGTTCAATTAGTTGTCTTTGATATAATTTTAATATTTTGCGATATGTCCTTAATTAAATTTAATTATTTAATTAAAATATATTTTATTGACTCAAAATTACAATAAATATTGAAAATCCTGCCGTTCTCATGATCAAAACATTGCAAAAATCCCTGTTCAAATCTGATGTCATCCTGGAAAATTATTTGATTGTTGGTAATTTCCATGCATTTTCGTTCAATTCTTCGTTGTATATTATTTAAATTTAATACAAGTATTAAGAAATACTGAAAAAAAACAAGTCAATCAACGGGAGGAAACGTACAGACGGCGTTTCGTTCTGGTTGGAACTTTTCAATGCACGGCATTTCTCGAAGACAGACATTGCTTTTTCATTTCTATACTTTCTGTATATATAGTTAACATTTGGAACTTACTGCAAGTGAGAATTAATGAATATTAAATCACATTCTTACATGTAAATGTCGACTTATATGATGCGTTCATAACTACAATCCGACAAACTAAGTTTGTACCAGTATGCAGAACACACCCTTTCGCGACAACGAACTTCCTGGTAAATTAGGTTAATTAAGAATTAAGAAATACTGAAAAAAACAAGTCAATCAACGGGAGGAAACGTACAGACGGCGTTTCGTTCTGGTTGGAACTTTTCAATGCACGGCATTCCTCGAAGACAGACATTGCTTTTTCATTTCTATACTTTCTGTATATATAGTTAACATTTGGAACTTACTGCAAGTGAGAATTAATGAATATTAAATCACATTCTTACATGTAAATGTCGACTTATATGATGCGTTCATAACTACAATCCGACAAACTAAGTTTGTACCAGTATGCAGAACACACCCTTTCGCGACAACGAACTTCCTGGTAATTAGGTTAATTAAGAAAAAGCAATGTCTGTCTTCGAGGAATGCCGTGCATTGAAAAGTTCCAACCAGAACGAAACGCCGTCTGTATGTTTCCTCCCGTTGATTGACTTGTTTTTTTCAGTATTTCTTAATTCTTAATTAACCTAATTACCAGGAAGTTCGTTGTCGCGAAAGGGTGTGTTCTGCATACTGGTACAAACTTAGTTTGTCGGATTGTAGTTATGAACGCATCATATAAGTCGACATTTACATGTAAGAATGTGATTTAATATTCATTAATTCTCACTTGCAGTAAGTTCCAAATGTTAACTATATATACAGAAAGTATAGAAATGAAAAAGCAATGTCTGTCTTCGAGGAATGCCGTGCATTGAAAAGTTCCATCCAGAACGAAACGCCGTCTGTACGTTTCCTCCCGTTGATTGACTTGTTTTTTTCAGTATTTCTTAATTCTTAATTAACCTAATTACCAGGAAGTTCGTTGTCGCGAAAGGGTGTGTTCTGCATACTGGTACAAACTTAGTTTGTCGGATTGTAGTTATGAACGCATCATATAAGTCGACATTTACATGTAAGAATGTGATTTAATATTCATTAATTCTCACTTGCAGTAAGTTCCAAATGTTAACTATATATACAGAAAGTATAGAAATGAAAAAGCAATGTCTGTCTTCGAGGAATGCCGTGCATTGAAAAGTTCCAACCAGAACGAAACGCCGTCTGTACGTTTCCTCCCGTTGATTGACTTGTTTTTTTCAGTATTTCTTAATTCTTAATTAACCTAATTACCAGGAAGTTCGTTGTCGCGAAAGGGTGTGTTCTGCATACTGGTACAAACTTAGTTTGTCGGATTGTAGTTATGAACGCATCATATAAGTCGACATTTACATGTAAGAATGTGATTTAATATTCATTAATTCTCACTTGCAGTAAGTTCCAAATGTTAATACAAGTGGTCAAAATATCCTCATTTTTAAGATAAGGTCACAAGAAGAAATCACACGGTGTAGATCAAGAAATTTTTCTCATATAAAATTCTGGCACTCGGTGGCGAATTATCTCATCTTGTTGAAAATTAGTATCACATGTCATAATGCAATTGATCAACAGATGATTGTAAAATTTCTATGCGATATATTTGAGCAGTTAATGTTCCTTGAAAAAATATTGGTCCAATTATCCGTCTTTGGCTTAACGCTGTCCAAACACAAATATTTTTTGAATGTAGCCGTTGTTCTATAATAGCATGCAGATTTTCAGTAATCCAAATTCATGTTTTTATGAATTTAGGTATCCCGATTTATAAAATTATGCTATATTATTATAGTAAAAATCACCTTGGCGCAATTTTTTCTTGTTGTCATGTTTATACACAAATTTGCAGTCTTCGTGGATAATTAACTTCTTACAATTCTTGTATCGTGATGGCACAACATGGATAAAATTGTAAATCTTTTTTTTAAATATTGTACGCGTTGTATCAAGGTTAATTTGGTTAATTGTCGAACATATGATTTTGGTTCATTGAGACAACTGAGTGACAACGTCTGGTGTATGTCTCTTAACTGTCCTACTGCCTGATGTACCAGGTTTCTTTCAGAAAATAATTTTTCAACTCCTGAAGTTTTTTTAAATTGCAATCTTACTGTAAAATTTGTAAATTTCAAATTTCTTAATGCAGTCCGAGTAAACCCATAAACCATCAACTTTCAAAAATGTCAAAAAGTAAATAATTTTACTTTTGAAGTAAAAACCATTTTAAAGCACGAAAAGAAATTAAGTTGAACATAAATCTTAACTAATCAAAACTGACAACTAATGTCAAATGTCCCTTGAATTTATGGATGTTGAAGGAAGACACGTTCTTAACTGTTTTGTTTTAACAAAATGTTAAACCAGGCGGATTTTTCAATTGAATACGTTATATAAAGTGATTTCGATTAAATATAATCTACAAAACAACATCTAATCATTTAAGAACTACTTTGAAAGCAAGTTTCCTTAAACGCACAATCATATATGTAAATATAATTAAAAGTACTCTCGTGAGCAAAAAAACGGGACACTGTTTTTGCGTGGGTTTAAATTGTGATTACTTAAGTGGCTTTACTCATCTTTACTCATAATAGTAAGTCAGGAATTGTCAAAAATGTGTGTCTTATTGACATTTATTAAACATTTTTAAAATAAATGTAAATAAAAAATTACTAAAAATGATAGAGAAAGATTATTTATTAAATTAAAATAATTATTACATTAAAATAATTAGTATTTCGTCATTCCACCGTTATTATTAACTGCATCTAATCTTGTAGACATTGAAGCGACAATATTTTGTACAACATTTATAGAAATTTGATGCCAAGCATTTTGAACACTTTCCCAAAATTCTTCCTGGGTAGAAGCTCTATCTCATTAATTCCCATACATTTTCAATGGGATTTAAATAAAGACTGTAGGGTTGGATATCTCAAGTTTAAATTTCATCTCTTGTAACCATTGTTACAAGATGAGGCAGGAAGTTGTGTTGTTCTTATAGCTTCCTTTAATGGTTTGAAAGGGTTGTGCCTAATCTCAGTAACTAATGTTTTGTCTTCCTGCCTATTCGAAATTTTCTTATGTCCGGAAATTATTTTCCGATTTAAATTATCCTCTTCCCTCCATTTTTTTAATATATTCCTGCAGCTAAACTTTTAACAATATTAAATTGAATCGATACACTTCTTAATGATTTCCCATTTTTCAAACTAGTAACAAGTCGGGCTTTATCAGTTTTCGAAAGGTGCGGCATTTTCAATTTTGAAATATCAACTATGATATATAATTTGACGTAGAGTTTGAAAGTTAATCAAATATCGTCAAAATTACAACGCTAAAAAATCAATGAAATTGACATAACGATTTTGACACTGTCCCGATTTTTTTGCTCACGACAGTAGCAAATGGTGTGCTTGCATAGTAAAGATACATAAGTGCACTTCGTTTAACTATAATTTTTTACATAAATACATACAATCCCTAGTTGCAATACTGTCTTTTAGAGTTTCGTAATTGTGTAGGCTTTAACAAATATATTTTGTTTGTCCTATGTACTATCCTGAGCAAAAAAAAGTGGTTCAGTAGTGAAGTTATATATAAAGTCAATTTTTAAACATTTTAGTATTGTGACGTTGCTAAGGTACTTAAGATCGTAGTAACGTGCAAAAGTCATTTTTGACACTTACACCTATCTGTATATCAACGTATATGTTATTTGATACTTATAGGTTATTTGAATATTTAAATTTGATGCCTACATCTAATATATATCTACATTCATACAGCCTAATTTAATCCGATTAAAATATGACGTACCACTTTTTTTTGCTCACGATAGTACATTTTTTACTTTGACGTTAATTACTTGCTACTTACTGTCGGTTCTTTGGCTACGATTGGGCGGACTCTTGACTAATAAATGTGTATCTCTCGATAATACCTCTAATTTATTATTTTTTATACTTAAGTATGAATTTTAGTTGTTTATAATCGAGCTAGGCTTATGTGATATGTGTAAGTAAAAGTCATCAAATCGAGAATTGAATACAAAAAAATTACTTCCAACGGAAAATAGTGAGAAAAGAAGTTTTTACAAAAATGACATGTCGTATTACCATCTTAAACAAAAGTATGCCATCTATAAGTTGTGAAAGCTTGTATTCGAGTAGAAAGAGGTCAACTACTAGCCGGTTTAATCCTTATATCCTTAAAATAGCGACATCACCAAATAAGAGCATTACAAAAGAAAAGCGTACAATGTCTGAGCGTGCGTTTCGTTAAAGCCGGTTAAATTGTAAACATCTAATTAAATCTCTAAATTACTGCTAGTAATGGAAGCGAGTTATAGTTATCATTGTGTAAAACATTACAAAAACCACTTCATTGAGGACTAGAAAATCGTAATATTAACTAAATATCAATTAAAATTCCATGAAACTTTTGAATTAAGTTTACTTAGATTGTGTTTAGCGATAAAAAAACAAAACTGGAGGTTGTAATTGAAGGGCGTTCTTCTGAACGTTGTAGTGAGTAGTGCAGTTGCGCAGGCTTAGACCGCGGAATACAGTTGATGATTCACAGTGTGGCCATATTCGATCTTCGGTATTTTATTTAAAATACAAGTTAATAGCCATACATATTAACATTACTTTTTATAACAAATCTCAATAATAAAAAATTAAAATTGACTGGACCATTTTTATACACTATTGTGCAACATTAAACTAGAGCTTGTTGTAAACTGTCGGTATAAATGAACGAAATCTTTTATACAAAAAATATTTCACATATATGGCTGTGAAACCAAATATTACTTAAAACAATTTGCAAAACAAGGAAACGAACAAGTAAGTTCCTATGACAAAAGTATGGAAATGTTGCAACACATTTTTCCAAATCTTCTGGTAGACTACTCTTCTAAATGAAGTGAAACCATAGATCCAATATAAAGACGAATTATCATGATTCAACGGTACACAATGAGGGATATAGGCCTTTCACGATACGAAGATGTGCACGTCATTGATGACGTTTGCACAGTGTTGCAAGATGTGAATCTTTCTTATGTAATGAATAATGATTCTCTAATATAGGTTATATGTATCAAATAATTGACATGACATGGAAGATATTTAGGTTATTTTGAAGTAATCATTCATAATAAAATATATACAAATGAAGTGAATGCATACATATTAGTTAATACATTTATTGTTTATACTATTGTTTATTTATCAGATATAACCTTTGTGTTTAATAAAGAAAACTGCTTTTTCAACGATTTTATTAAGTAGAAGCAGATGCATTTATTTATACACAGATAATACAATATGCAATACATTTCATCAATATAATAGTAAACAAACGTAGAGAAGGATATTAATGATCATTAATGATCAAATTAACAAAGTTAAAAACACGTCGGTTTGATGAACTATCTTCATCGACACTTTCATTTCCAACATTAATAAAAAATTCAGGAGGTTCATTCGTGATCTATACCTACTTCCTTATCCCACCATTCTTGTACTAATTTCTCCGTATGATGAATGCTGTTTTGCCATGTTTCAGATGAAATTGTATTCGATACCCTTTCCCATATTATTTTTGAATTATCAATGGAACGTTCAGTTTTGCCAACAAATACAAATACCAGATTTCTTCAGTCGTATATAGTTTGATAAAAACTACACATGTTTTAATACGATGTATGGTAACTCCAGCAATGCCCTTTTTTGTTGTGAAATCCTATGTTCTGTAGCACTTTCCATAGTCATGTGCAGCCACCCATAAAAGTTTCTGTTTCACAAAGTACTGCTCTCAAAGATTTTAGCGTAATATGTTGTTCTGTAATTACACAATAATTATATTATGCTAATGTATATTTGTATATTTTGGAAAACTTACTGTTTCTGTACATGTTGCCCACGGTATTCCTGGCAGCACACTCAGTAAAGTTGTCAATATGAATAACTACTTTCTTCCTGTCATGCTTCCGTTTAGGGCTGACCAGTGTATTGCCCTCTTCAACATTAGTAGATATTCTGCTAACAGTTGTAAGGCTTACACCGAATGCTGCAGATACATGCTATAAATACTGTAATTCTTTACAGTTATTGTATTGTACGAATAACAAATATAAATCACCTCACGTATTGCCGTTACTGGTGACAACGGCCCGCCATTATCACGTTCTTCCGTAAAATACTGTTACGCTCGAAAAATGATCCTTATACCTTTTGGGAATTGTTAAGGAGTTAATTACATTATTTGCTAACTTTAAGTCATCATAGGCTATTCAAAATTCAATATTATCGTTTAATATAATTTTATTTACTTTAGTTACTAATTATCGATCATCATAGGCTATTTCAAACTTTGATATCTTTATATTATTTTGTATGTTCAAATATTTTGGATGTCACTATATCCCTATATTTTTATCCGGCTAATTTTATATACTTCGGCGCAGTGCGGCATTTTGGAAATTTTATGCGGAGTCATGCTCCGTATATTTTTAATGACATTTAGATTTTTGATTCTCCTTAAACAATTCTAAAATTGTGGTATATTTTTAATTAGAATTTTGGAAATTTATTAGGTTGCTTTATTTGATTGTATAACCTTTTTTTTTAAACTTAATTTTGCGTTCTCATTTTCTTTTGCGTAGAGCGACATCTTCGCGACACTTAGTTTAACTTCCTATTATAGATCGCTTGACGGTTGGCACAATCCTTAATTGGCTAATTATCCTTTTTTGCTGCGAATTAATTACCGAATTTTTGTTTGATAGCTTCCTCAATCACTCTTTAACCTTGTCGGGATTATCTTCTTTTCTTTCAAATATTCCGTCCAGAATAGTTTTTTTTGTTACTATGACGTTGGCTTTCTCTCGAATAAATAGTCATACATTCGTAGGGGGATCCTCTTTACTGTTCTAGCTCTGAAGTATTCAGTTGTTTGAAAACTCTTAGTCAATTTTGTGAAATTTATAGAGTGTTACTTTCTGCTTGTGCAGGTTTTGGTCATATTTGACTTTGTGTATTTAATTCACTTGTATAGTGTTTTAATTCGGGGACTATTCCCTGGTTCTGGAAGTTTTCATGACCACGTGTTGCTTCAGGGCTGTTAATACAGACTCATGAAAAATTGCTGAGTTATTTTCTGCGCGGGAAATCTATCTTTGGCAGCATCCCCGCAGAAACACGAATCCATATAACAGGTGTTTTTTATAGAGGTATAGAATTTTAAGTTGGCAACACTTTTTTAACTGGCGGCCATTTTGTCAGCTGTCAAGTGATTTATGTTTAGTTTGGTTTGGCATTTCAACATGAATAGACTGACGCCTGAACAACGCTTCCAAATTGTGCAAATTTATTTTGAAAATCATGGTTCTGTTTGAAATACGTATCGCGCACTACGTCCATTTTACGGTCAACATAATCGTCCATCAGAGCAATTAATTCGATTAACTATGGAACGTTTTCGCACCACGTTTACTCTAAATGATAATACGCATCCACAGAGACGTCGTACAGTGCGTACAGAAGAAGTCATTGCTGCTGTAGAGCGTAGCGTAGAGGAAGACCCGAATCAGTCTATCCGCCATCGTGCACAGGAATTGGATATGTGTCCATCCACTTTATGGAAGATTTTGCGGAAAGATCTTGGTTTGCGTGCTTACAAAATCCAACTCGTGCAAGAATTGAAGCCACACGATCACCTAGCAAGGCGTAGATTCGGTGAATGGTCCCAAAACAAGATTGCCGTTGATCCCGATTTGCATAAGCGAATTTTGTTTAGCGATGAAGCTCACTTTTGTTTGAATGGATACGTCAATAAACAAAACTGCCGTATTTGGAGTGATGGTAATCCTCAAGTGTATGTTGAGACACCGTTACATCCAGAAAAACTGACTGTTTGGTGTGCTTTATGGGCTGGTGGAATCATTGGTCCGTACTTCTTTAAAAATGATGCTGGTCAGAGCGTTACAGTCAATGGTGACCGCTATAGAGCCATGATTACTGACTTTTTCTTTCATCAATTGAACAACCATGATGTGCAGGAGGTGTGGTTTTAACAAGACGGCGCAACATGTCACACAGCTCGTGCCACAATTGATTTATTGAAGGAAACGTTTGGTAACCGCATAGTTTCACGGTTCGGACCCGTGAATTGGCCTCCAAGATCGTGCGATTTAACGTCGCTAGACTATTTTCTGTGGGGATATGTGAAGTCGTTAGTCTACGCCGATAAGCCCGAAACGATTGACCACTTGGAGGACAACATTTGCCGCGTTATTGCCGATATACGGCCACAAATGTTGGAAAAAGTCATGGAAAATTGGACCTCCAGATTAGACTACGTCCGAGCCAGCCGTGGCGGTCATATGCCAGAAGTCATATTTAAATTATAATGCCAGAAGATTATCTTTCGAGTAAAGTAAATTTCATGTCATTTAAAAAAATTCATCTTTGTTTTATTCCATTTCAAAGTTCTATACCTCTATAAAAACCCTATAAAACCTCTATAAAACACCCGTTACATACATATAATTACTGGGACCCAGAAAACATCATAATTGGATTCCAAAGCCATTAAGCACGCAAGGTAGTGTGTGTAGAACAATAATTTGTTTTTTTTTTGTGACTAAGTTCTCGTAAAATTGATATAATCGTTTTTTTGAAGGACCGCGTGGCGTCCTAAACGTGGTGTTCGATCCACCATTTTGGCGTTAATATATTTTCTTTCTTGCATCACTATAAATTTTCCGTTCAGCATACATTTATTAGCTTATTCACTTTTCTTACTTAAATTGTTGTAATATTTTTCTTGTTTGTTATATACGATATCAATCTCATTTATCAGAGTGGTTTAATAGTAAGAAATTTGCGTAAATTTAATTCATTATTTTGTTTAATCAGTAACGAATATTGATGTGTTTTTTTTATATACATATCTAATATTGTATAAATAAATTATTTACCACTTTAGAAGTCAATTTCACCATATAGGGAAATGTTTTTTTTTATTAATTCAACATATAAATTTTACATATACAGGCTGAGCCTTTAAGTTATTGGAATATCCAATTTTGTGAATACACTGCGTATTATTATTTTCACATTATTTTTTTTACACTATAATTATCTAACTACCATCTTAAAATTCTTTGCATATACTGAGTTAGCGTAAACTATGTAAGGTACATTAAAGCTTTGATGGACTACTTATGCAAAAATTTATAACATAATACACGAATTTTATATTGACTTTTACATTCCAATTATGTAAACTATTTTGTTGAATTTAATCTCTGACCTGATCATACCGGGTGTGAGATTCTCTATGTAATTGTCTAGTGTAATTCAGACTTTGTCACTCTTGATTATTTTCATTAATAAATATTGTTGTTGTTACTGTTTATGCTGTTGTTTGTGTTTGAGTTCCTTATGTCCTAATGAGCAAAAGTGATAGTTTTGTGAACCAGGTATACGAACATCCTTTATAGATTTCTTAAGCCCTTTTGGTCCGAGGGTGTTCTACGTTGACCAGAAAACTTGTCAGACCGAACGTAGTGGTGCCCAAATAATATCTATGCGTTGTGTTGGCCCACGACGCTTCCTCTATTTAATACTGAGCTGGCCGGTGAGTTTTTCGAGGGGCCTTTGTAGATCAGGGGCTGAATTAGGACTTGGTCCTAATTCCTACTGTGGTTTTTATTACCGGTACTGCTTTAGGCGTAACAATACGCAATTGCAGCTGCAATTAGCGATTTACTCTGGCTAGAGAACGATTTCGGCATTATTGCGTAAGCGAATAATTCCACTTTAGTTATGCGAATATCTGTTTGTAATAAAGACGAGATAAAAACAGTGAAAACTAATAAAAATGTACAAACAAAGAAAATATATGACAGAACAAATTTGTCAAATGACAGAACACATTTGTCAAATGACAGAACAAATTTGTCAACAATGGACGCTTCTTTCTCAATTCTACAAACTTATACGGCGATATTAACGTCGAAATTTATTAGGCATATAGCAAGCGCCAATTAAGTTGGCGCAAGGAGGGGGTGCGCAGAAGCCGTTTTTAAAAACGTCCAGCACCTCTAGTCCAGTAATGTCAGAATACATTTGTCATTGACGTTTGACGGAACATAATGTCTTTGCTAGGGGATCATAAAGTGATACACGCTCAGAGGTTAGAATTATCTGACATTTGATGTAAAACCAAATACAAATCTCCCCACTACTTTTAATCCTGCGTGAACTTTCCCCTCCTCGCGCCAACTTAATTGGCGTTTGCTATACATAGGTATTTTATTTGAAACAGATTTGTCATGCCGAAAGTACAATAAATGACGTGCACGTCTTCGTATTGTGAATAGCCCATAGTAATGTGGTTGTACTGAGGTATATGCTGGAATGTGGAATGTTGTAAACAGTAAATTTGTTAGGAATTTTGAATACAATTTCTTAGTAACTTTAGCATGTTACTTTTCAGTAATCTTATATTAACTTTGATTTGAAGAACAATGCGAACAATGGTTAAACCAACGGAATTTCATAAAGGCTGTAGTTTACTGAATGATGATAACAAGCATATAGAAAAGTCTGCTACCGCAGTAGCCTTAGAAAATATGGTCCATATCTACAAAGTGATAACAAGCGATGACGATGCATCTATCAAATGATAGAAACTATTTTTGGTACTGGATTCGTGCCA
Organism: Melolontha melolontha; assembly: GCA_935421215.2. NCBI lineage: Eukaryota > Metazoa > Arthropoda > Insecta > Coleoptera > Scarabaeidae > Melolontha > Melolontha melolontha. Next base: position 42,442,293 of record OW285238.1, read on the forward strand.
ATACCATAGAAGTCTCTACGAAGAGTTAAGAGTTAAAATGTTTCGCGTTATATTCCACATCAACTAACGGAACACCAGAAGGCTGAGCGGGTGCTCAAAAAACTGCACATCGCTATACTTGTCAAGCAATTAATGACGGCTGTGTCAAACTTGATCTGATGTTACTTCACTCTGTTGCTTATAAGCCACCAAAAGCATTTACGTCTCGGTTTTGAAGAAACACAATTAACAAGCCACGAAATTTGAACGTAATAGTGCTATTGCTCTGTATTTGGCTGGAATATTATAACTACCAATTGTTAGAGAGCTCTAACACCTAAAAGTTAATAAAATGTTTGTGTATTGGACTATAAATTATTACAGCGATACTAGTAACATAAAAAAATTCTACTATGGTTTGACTCGAAAAAGATTCCAACGTCGCTAAAAATGATTCGCAAATCAAAAGAAAAGTGTGTGCTGAACTAAATATGTATATCTAGTAAATGGATGCAGGAGACAGTGGCGGCTCGTGCTAAAAATTTTAAGGTGTTCTGCAAGTTTTACAAAAAAATTTACCTTGCACGGGCAATAAGAGGTTGTCTTATTTCTTATAAATTAAATCTATTCTACGTTCTTTTCGATTTGCAAATTTTGTTATCACTTTGTCATTAAAATTGTCTATTTCGGAGATAAACTTTTTTTCGATAGATAGCATGGAACGAGATGTTAAACGATCTTCGGTCATTGAATTTCTGAGAAACGTCTTAATTCGATTTAGTGTTGAAAAGCATCGTTCGGCCTCTGATGTTGTTATGGGAGTTGTTATTACAATTTCTAATAATTTTCTAGTCTCCTTCAACGTATCTCCCAGATTGTTTTTTATTAAAAATTTTAGAAGAGGTAGTGCGCCTTTTAAAGATCAGTTCTTGAGTAAATAACAGACAATTCAGTTCGTAATCTTTCTTTATCAATAGGAGCATGCGGAAGTGAGTTTGTCCTCAGGAAATTTACTGCAATACTCTCCAAAGCATTCCGAAAAAAAAGTGATGCCACTAGTAGATGCTCTTTAAAATGAAATCGATCTTTTGTACAATTTAGAATAACATCACACACCTCTAAAGCCGAAATTCGATGATTAAATCTGCTGCTATTTGGACGATTGCGTTTTTCTGGTGGTGGCTCATCGCTTATTAAATCTGTTTAGTCCATTTACTAATTTAACATAACTTATAAACAATGTAACCCGCTATTTTAATAATGTTCCTGTCACTTGGCTTTTGACACATTGTCGAAATTACTTCAAAAAACGTCATCTTTCAAATATCTCAGTGTTATTTAAATTCTTTTAATAAAATTTGTATCGTATATGTTGTCTTTTCTTCGATCCTACCTTGAATAAATACAATAGTGAGTGTATTCTCTTAAATATTTAATCTTCTTTTCTTGTGATCCTTAATTTTTGGATTTTATATCACTTTATGTTTAACTTCTTTCTATAACAGCTTCTCTGTGCCTGTTTCCTATTACTTTTCATTCTCATTGAACTTGTTATTAAATTCCTTCTGCCAATACTATTCTTATTCCAGTTATAAATTTTCGATTGTCAATTTATTACAAACAAAATGAATATGGCCATTGCTATACTACTACATTATATTATAACATTATTTTCTTTAGATTGACATTTTTAAATTCGTTATATCTTTTGAATGGAATGTCCAATTCTAATAATTTAAAAAGTATTTTACTGGTATTGAAATGGTCTTTAATAAAATATGATTTAATAGGATAAGAAATAATACAGAGGTATGGATAATATGGTTTGATTATTGTCGGCACTTTTATTAACTTTTAAAATGTAAAAAAGTGGTTATAGTGGCATAACTACAGTAGTTAAACATATGGTTTCGCGGACTTTTTTGTAGATATTAATACGTTCTATAATACTGTAGAACATTTTTTTGTTCTGTCAACAATAGTTTCCGCAGCGTACGCGATGGCAGATTTTTTGTGACTAATTTTTTCACACCTAGGGTTACATTAACGCATTTTTATTGGGGATATTTTTTTTTTTGAAAATGTAATATAGCCTATGTCACTCAGTGAAAATGCAGCTTTCTAATGGTGAAAGAATTTTTTAAATCGGTCCAGTAGTTTTTGTGTGAAAGCATTACAAACATGCATACAAAAACACAAATGTTTCCTCTTTATAATATTAGTTTACATACCAAATCATATCGCCCTTCGCGCTGGTTTAAATGCAGCGACGATGCCTGGCAAAATCACGCATTGGTTTAAGACAGCCACGGGGGTAGCGGGCTGCGCGCGGGTGTTTGAAAGAGCTCTGAGCGCACGTACGTGTGGACCAGATAAGGAACAAGTGATCGATCGCCCGAATTAGGTTGGTTATTCCACTGGTCGCCTATTGTATATTATTTGATAATATACTATAGGTATATAATCGGCGTTAAGTGTTGGAATTTCGGAAGCGAATATCTCGGCTTCTACTGTCGGATTTTGATGATTGAGGTGTCAAATTGTAGGGTTTGATGTCCTCTACAGGATGATGTAGAAAAATATGCAATTTTTTTGATATACAGGGGGAGAATTTTCACAACAATATGTTACGCTTTTATAAACATCACAAATGTCGGAAAAATTATGTAAAAGAAAACTAGTTATAACTAATACAGGTTCGCCCACCCAATTTTTTGGGAGCTCTGCAGCACTGCAGCGCTTATGCGCCAGCCGCCACTGGCAGGAGATATTGAATAATGAGCTCACATTAAAGCGTTTGAAGTTCTAAAATATTCATGATCTAACACTAAAACAGCAAAATATTTCGGTTGGAAAGAGTAAAGGAGTTGCTTCGCTTAGTGGCAAGTGACCAGTTTGTGACCAAACACCGACTTCTCTGATGGCACATTTTCCTTGCTTCCTTGGTTTACTTGCTTCTTTGTTTTATTTGCTAGAGAGATTATACGAAAATTAGAATGCAGGCCCGGCTGTTTGTGATTGTTTGGGCCGCTATCCACTGATATTTTTGGACCGTGGCGTTAAGATAAACGGGACCATTTATCGTAAAACTCTTGAAAAGTGCATTGAAGGTTTGGCCTCACAAACATTTCGGCCGCAGACTGTTTTAACAGGATTCAGTACCATGTCATAAAGCGCGCGATAAGCAAGAATGGTTAAAAAAAACGTTCCGCAGTTAATTTCTTCATCACAATGGCTGGCCAATTCTCTGAATGCGAACCCGTTGGACTTCTCTATCTGGGGTATTTTGAAGGCCGAGATTTGCCCTAAATATTAAAGTATCGACGCACTCAATTCAGTATTTTGTCGGGAATTACGGCACATTCCACAATCTCGCATTCTGCCAGAGCGCGATGCATTTGACTGACACGGCATTTTGATATAGATAACATTGCTTACTTACAGTTGTCCGAGACTGGAGAGTAAGAGGCTTCATTCCGATGGGTTTTCCCATACTGGTGTGCAGTCAGTTCAAACTTGAACAAAAAATAATATCATTTATCGAATACCACGATACTTACCTGATTTTACAATTTGTGGTTTCTGGTAATTTTTTAAATTAAGACAAAGTTACTTATCAAAAGTTGACTGTAATGTAGCAGATAAAATAAAATGTAACATTTCAAATAGACCTATTTGGATCGGAATTGACGAAGTAACCGATATTATGGGTAATTTTATAGCTGGTATGTTACATCCCATACAACACTACAAATCTTAATATCTTGCAAAGTAGTCAAACAAGCCAATGGAACGCCAATAACAGAAATAGTTCGCGATATTCTTGGTCCCTATTATGAAAGTAAGGTTATTTTACTTATAACTGATGCCACTTTTTAAAGAAGTATATCCAAACATGTTGCGCATCACTTTCTAGCTACTTTCAAAGAAATTTTTTACAAAAGCACCTGTAAGAATGCAAACATACAAAGATATACCGTGTGCCCAACGTCGTGCGATCGATGGATATATAAGTAATGACTGGCCAACTGCAAGTATATTGGCCTTGCTTGAACACAATGACCGACTGATAGGAATATTCAATGTGTTAGAGAGAGATTATTTTATTCGTTCTTAGATCGTATGTAGAATGTGTTGGATAAAGAAAGGGAACGTCCGTACAGTGAGACAGTAGAACCCGATTGAATATACTCTCTCAACCCTGACCACATAAACTCGCTATTCGTCTTCGTCTTACTACATTGTGGTAGATCAATCACTCCCCGGCGTTCGTACGGTATGTTCAGATCTCACTGTACCACTTAAATTGGTCCCCACCCGGTGGGGAAATTTGGACATTCCACTAAAGTATATTTTCTGTAAATTCAGGCATAAATGTTTTACAAAGGCTTTGTAACGGGCAAGCTCACGAAGAATTTATTATATTTGTCAAAGTTTATGTTCGTCCCTTTCACTAATTGCGACGTGGAAAGAAGTTTCTCAATATTTAGAAATGTTTTTATGCCAAAAGAACAAATTTTGCGGAAATAAATTTAGAGGAAATAATAATCAAACATTTTAGTCAATTACGCATGTCCGGCGTTGATGTTGGCTGTTGAAAAATATTCTCCTAGCTTAGTGTCGCATTTCTTGGAATATTGTTAGTATAAGCTGATGGGGTAAGACTTAGTGGTAGGTTATGAGACACGTTTTTATCTTTGCCCTGGAACGAATTCAATTCAACACGTATATGTACTTTATTGATTAGAATAAGATATTAATTCACATACATATCGAGTTCAATAAAATTTCAATATTATTACGCTCCGAAAACAAAAATAAGTATTAACTTTATATCAAGGTTAATCTCAATAGTATATTACGTAACTAGAGTTGTAATAGCATATTACGCACGAGTGGAAAAAGTAATTCCACGAGGGCGTAATTGCTTTACAACTCGAGTTTTGTACCATGTTTTTCTTCCACCACCGTGATTCCGACACAATTTCAATGAAAGATTACCTTTGTTGAAGACAAGGTGGTAAAAATACAAATTTGAAATGTCAAATATTAGTTGACATTTAAATATCGATTAATAGTGAAATGTGTTTGTTATTTTACAACACACGTGCGTAATGAAGCACTTACTAGAGTGCGATTTTCGCTATTAACACTAGCGGCCGAAGAAAAACGTTTTTGTTTCATACTAATAAATTACAATTAAATAATACATTAGTTACAGTAATTATAAACATACTCATAACTTCCTTAGTACTTTTTCTTGCATTGACTAAGGCAATTGCAGAAGTACGCCGCAGACAATGAAAGCTTCTGGATTTGACAATCCTAAGAAACTAGCAATTTTGCTTGGAATTTTCCTGAATGTATTTTTTTTTTTTTAATAAAGACTATCTTTATTTATGCCTTGGTCTTCCATTGTAATCCATAATTTCTGAAGAGGGACGGAATCAAATGCCTTTTTTAGATCTATGAATGTAATATGGAGTTCCCTATCTTTTATTATGCTCTTTTCTGCTATATGTCTTAGGGTGAATATATTGTCCGTACAGGATCTTCCCGGTCTAAAGCCACTTTGTTCTTATATTTCTCTGATTTCTTTCTCTATTCTAGCTTTAAGGATTCTTCCATACAGTCTACCAGTGGATGAAGTGATGCTTATACCTCTATAGTTCCCACATTTGTTTCTGTCACCCTTCTTATATATTGAATTTATGTGGGAAATTGTCCAGTCATGGGGTATGTCTTCTCCAATTAGACATTTATTAAATATACGACATATTACTTTCAATGCTTCTGTTGTTGCATGTTTTAGTAGCTCAATAGGCAGATCACCTGGTCCAGGTGCTTTATTATTTCTCATTATCTGTAACTCCTTTTTTACTTCTTCTACCGTAATCCCCTCTATTGTATGTTCTTCTACTTTTCCATTTTTTAAGCCAGTGTCTAAATATTCTTGTCTCTTCTCTATCAGTAGATCACTGTAGTAGTCTTTCCATACTTCTGTTTTTATAGGGTTGATTTTTCTTATTTCATTTGTATTTTTCCTTAAGTTGTTTATTGTTGTCCAAGCTGCTCTGGACCTAGATCCACCTACCATTGAGCTTATTTGTGCACATTTGTTGTTTCATGCTTCATTTTTAATCTTTTTTATTTCCTTCTTAACCATGTACTTGTATCTATTATATTGTTTTCGATCTTCTTCCTCTTTGGTAGCCAACCATCTGAGATATAACTTCTTTTTTTCTTCTACCAATTCTACTAGTTCGTCTGACCACCAGAAATCTCTTGTTTTTTTCTCTTTTATTCCTAAAGCTTCTAGGGCTGTCTCATGTAGTTTTTGTTTTAGAGTTTCATACATTTCGTGCGCTGTTCCAGCAATTTCTTCGTCAAGTTTTCGAGCCAATCGTAATTTATATAGAAAGCTAGTGGATTCATTTTTAAGACTATCTAAATTATAGACTTTTGGTTTTTCAGTATTTTGGGTCTGATCACGTTTCCCTTTCTTGTTGTTTTCATATTTTATATCCATAATAGATTTGACCAAAAATTGGTCTGATCCACATTCTGCTCCTCTCATCACTTTTACGTCAAAAGTTCTTATTATCGAATTCTGTTTTATAACGATATAGTCTAATATTGATCTTAATCCTTTCGTTTTCTGGATCCAAGTGTATTTATTAATATCTTTATGTTGGAAGAACCCATTTAAAATTTTCAGAGAGTGACCTTCACAGAGCTCATCCATCTTGTTCCGTTATCGTTCACCACATCTTCCCCCTGTTGTCCAATAATTTTGCTGTCAAGGGCTTTACCGACCCTTCCGTTAAAATCACCTAACATTATAATTTCTTGTTTGTTTTTAGATTTATCTAATTCCTCTGCTAGTTTATCAAAAAATCCTTCTTTTATCGTTTTTTTCAGCGGCGTCAGTGGGTGCGTAAATTCCAATGATTCTCACTTTTCTTCCTTTAATTTCTAAGTCAACTGTTAGTATTCTAATTCTTTAATTGTTTCGACCTTTGCTTGATGTAAATCCATATCACTAATAAATAAAACATACATAAGATGTTTTAGATTTACACTTTATTAATAAAATAATGACAGCTGTTTCGCTAACACAGTAGCTTCTTCAAATTCAACTTAAGACTAAAGATACATACAAGATACAGCGTTAATCAGGTAGTTGACCCAAGTTAAAATTCTAGGAACTATTACATTTATATTTTGCTTTTTGAAAACTATACCATGTCCTACTTGTGTGAGGTTTAAGTATAAAAATATAGTATAAGCAACTAAGAAACATTATTTCAATGGGTGAACAGATTTAACAGTGGGGATGAGTTCAAGTCTAATTTATCGTTTAGTAACATTTCTGAGTTTTTAAGTCTATTAATTTCTAAAGATTCTAAACAGTTTAGTTTTCTACCTTTATTTTCTACATGTATGGTGTCGAATTGTAAATTAAATTCGTGCTCATTCTCTATTAAATGATTAGAGTAGGTTGAGTCAGTTTTCTTATTGATATAAGAATGATAGTGGTCTTGGATTCGTTTTTTAAACGTTCTACCTGTCTGTCCAATATATGTTTTGGTACATGATCCGCATGATAACTTATAGACTCCTGATTTATTGTCTTTGGTAGTTTTTTCTTTATTATTTTTAATATATTTGGCTAGATTATTATTAGTTTTATAAGCAATATTATGTTTTCTTTTTTAAGGAATTTTGATAATTTAAGTTGCTGTTGACCTATGTAAGTAAATGATTTAAACTGCTTGTCTGGCTCCACTTTAATGATCGGGTACACCTCCCTTAATAATTTATTGACTGATTTTTTAACAATTAATTTATCTATTAGATTTGGGTCATATCCGTTATTGTGAGCGATTTGTTTTATAATATTAAGTTCTTTATTATATTCTTCATTGGACATCGGGATGTTAATAAGTCTATGTGTCATGCTGTGAAAAGCCGCTACCTTGTGTTGGACCGGGTGGTTAGATTTATTATGTATCGTGGTATCTGTATGAGCCACTTTGTGGTAAATAGAAAAATGGACCCTATTGTTTACACGTTTTAAAGTGAGATCCAGAAAGTTTATACTATTATTAAGCTCCTTTTCTATCGTAAACGTGATATTAGGATCAATGGAATTGATAAATTCATAAAGTGTGTTCAACTGCCTATCTGTACCTATATATCCTATCAATATATCATCAACGTATCTGTACCAAAACAAAATGTTCTTCACGTATCTGTCATTATGAAAAATCGTATTTTCCAGGTAATCCATATAAATTTCCGCAAGTAAAGGAGAAAGAGGATTTCCAATGATAAGACCTTGTTTACAGAGGTAGAGTTTGTTATTGAAAGAAAAGTAATTTTGTTCTAGGCAGAACTAACCCCATAATAAAAGAAGAGATCTTAGATTCACTAAAAGTCTGCCTAGAACAAAATTACTTTTCTTTCAATAACAAACTCTACCTCTGTAAACAAGGTCTTATCATGGAAAATCCTCTTTCTCCTTTACTTGCGGAAATTTATATGGATTACCTGGAAAATACGATTTTTCATAATGACAGATACGTGAAGAACATTTTGTTTTGGTACAGATACGTTGATGATATATTGATAGGATATATAGGTACAGATAGGCAGTTGAACACACTTTATGAATTTATCAATTCCATTGATCCTAATATCACGTTTACGATAGAAAAGGAGCTTAATAATAGTATAAACTTTCTGGATCTCACTTTAAAACGTGTAAACAATAGGGTCCATTTTTCTATTTACCACAAAGTGGCTCATACAGATACCACGATACATAATAAATCTAACCACCCGGTCCAACACAAGGTAGCGGCTTTTCACAGCATGACACATAGACTTATTAACATCCCGATGTCCAATGAAGAATATAATAAAGAACTTAATATTATAAAACAAATCGCTCACAATAACGGATATGACCCAAATCTAATAGATAAATTAATTGTTAAAAAATCAGTCAATAAATTATTAGGGGAGGTGTACCCGATCATTAAAGTGGAGCCAGACAAGCAGTTTAAATCATTTACTTACATAGGTCAACAGCAACTTAAATTATCAAAATTCCTTAAAAAAGAAAACATTAATATTGCTTATAAAACTAATAATAATCTAGCCAAATATATTAAAAATAATAAAGAAAAAACTACCAAAGACAATAAATCAGGAGTCTATAAGTTATCATGCGGATCATGTACCAAAACATATATTGGACAGACAGGTAGAACGTTTAAAAAACGAATCCAAGACCACTATCATTCTTATATCAATAAGAAAACTGACTCAACCTACTCTAATCATTTAATAGAGAATGAGCACGAATTTAATTTACAATTCGACACCATACATGTAGAAAATAAAGGTAGAAAACTAAACTGTTTAGAATCTTTAGAAATTAATAGACTTAAAAACTCAGAAATGTTACTAAACGATAAATTAGACTTGAATTCATCCCCACTGTTAAATCTGTTCACCCATTGAAATATTGTTTCTTAGTTGCTTATACTATATTTTTATACTTAAACCTCACACAAGTAGGACATGGTATAGTTTTCAAAAAGCAAAATATAAATGTAATAGTTCCTAGAATTTTAACTTGGGTCAACTACCTGATTAACGCTGTATCTTGTATGTATCTTTAGTAGTGATGGGTTGCTACGAAGCAAACTGCTATTTTGAAACTGCTAACTATCGTTAGCTGTTTGTAGCAGCTAACGAATATGAAAAGAAACTGCTACTTTTTGTAGCAGTTTTCCGATGTAAATATTTCTGACGTAGCAGCTCTAACGGAAAGTAATATTAAGCTAGCAATATTTTTTATGCAGCAGATTAGAACTATTTTAAGAACTATTTATAAACTATCGATTCAGAAACTTCTTTCACGTATTAGTAATAAAAAATGGATGGTTTATTTTAATACTAAGGTAATACATATAATCATTTTTCAAATACCAGAATTTAATTGCATTTGTATTGATTATAGCAAAACCAAATAACAATCAATATTGAAAAAGACAGAAAATGTTGTAACGTTTATTAGTTATTATGTAAGACAATAAGATATTAAAAAATAGCCGTATTTAATGAAAAATGCTTTATTTAAAGTATATAGTACGTATGTTGCTATATAGGAGAAACTGCTACAAAAAGTAGCAGTTTTTTTAAACTGCTAACGAAAAGTAGCAGTAGCAGTTTGTAGCTGCTAATGAAAAATAGCAGTTTTACACATCACTAATCTTTAGTCTTAAGTTGAATTTGAAGAAGCTACTGTGTTAGCGAAACAGCTGTCATTATTTTATTAATAAAGTGTAAATCTAAAACATCTTATGTGTGTTTTATTTATTAGTGTTAGTATTCTTTCATCAATCGGGTTCCAGCTCACTATGCTTGTTTTTAGTTTCTTCTTTACAGCTACTATCACACCAGACTTTGCTCTTTCTGTTTTCTCCACTCCGCTCCAAAAGTATATGTATTCGTCCACATACTTGTTACCTTGTCCTTTCTTTTTCGTCTCAGTGAGTACAGCAATGTCAATATTGTATGAGTGAAGCTCTCTAAAGACCTGGCTTTCTTTTGTACTTATCCCTCTAATGTTCCAGCATCCTATATTAATTTGCCTTTTTCTTTGCTTTTGTCGTTTTCCGTGAGATCCGTCCTGGTTCCGAGGCTGCGCGTAATTGTAAATTGCTTTCGAAAATCTGTTCTACTTTCCAGAAGTTACCGATTTCTAAATATTTGAAAATAACCCATAATCAAAACCACCTGTATCATAGAGCAAGAAAGGTCCAATCTTCACAATTTAATGCATTACCACATATTATGTAGATGTATCACTTGGCCAATTTTCATGTTTATATTTAATTTTTTTTTAGTTCATATGAATTTCATGAAACAAGAAATGAAAAATACTTCTGTCCATAACGTAAACGTAATAATTGAACATTATTGTGCTTTTTAAACAACACTTTCTAATTATGTAATTAGAGATTCTTATAAATTTGTTATGGCCATAAAGAATTTGTATATGATAGATATAGGTATTGTTGGAATATTTAATAGAAAAGGAATTCATGTATTTATCAAATTACGTAGCTAATAGAATGTTTCCTTTTAAATGTAAGAGCTAATTTTTTCATTACTTCTTCTGCTATAAAGCCTATATCTATATCATACAAATACATCGTATATTCATATATAAATTTAAGAATACGTCCTTACTTCGGTTCTGATTCATGTCTTAGTTAGGCTCTGTTCATATGAGTGGAGGAATGATAGAATCCATACGCGAACTTAAAATCTGGTTCAAGAACATCAAAGGTACCGACCTCAAGTGACACATCTGTATAATCTGTGGCATTACCTTATCCAGCAAATACGCTTCATCAGAAGCATCTTTAAAAAATTCCGAATAAACACTTTTAGCTTATTTGGCTCCTTACCATTAAAAACAAACTTTAAAGTAGTTTAATAAATAATGCGATTTATCAGTATTTACAGTCTTTTCGCATAAAAACTATTGTTATTTTTAGATTCTGCGAATTAAATTGCATAAGAAATATTTTTTTTCCATGAAAAAATAAACCTGCACAAATACAGGAATTTTTATTTGAGGTTAGTCGAAAAAAATGCAAATATCTCGAAAGTGCGTGGTTTCCGTTAAAAAATTCTTTCATATTCGTGATCTCCGACTTCAAAACACCCTTCCACGTGAATTTGATCAAAAACGAAGGTAATACCATAATCTCGAATTTACCCCTAAATTTGTTAATTGCGACAACTTGCCTGCTGCACTTTCCGTTCTGATAGTTAATAAAGAATCTTCAATTAATTTGAACCATATTTAGTGGACGAAGCTTCACATAATTTTTGGAAATTTCATAAAAGTTTTCAGAAATATGAAACGAGCGTGGGCCTTCGTCTTTGTGTTAGGTATTTCAACGAGAAGTACACTTCCAGAATCCTTTACATTATATGCTGTCAACTCTTTTAATTCGTGGCAGCAACAAGTGTCAGAAATTCCAAAAATTAAGGAAGCCTGACGACATTTGTACCACTAAGTATTTGTTAAAACAATATGTGATTACCTTACTTTAAATATTTTGAGTCGATTGCATTCGTTAAGAACGTGTTTATCTCTTGGACAGAAAGAGTTTTACACTTTCTACTTTTAAAGCCATCGGATTTTCGTTTCAGTAAAGAATGCAGCTTGGGATATCTGATATCGATATTTTTTTTTATTGATAATGTTCTTAACACATAAAATATATAGACCATAAGATCGATGGCTTCAAATTTTCCAACAATTTTGTAAAATATGCAAGCAGCACAGTTTCCAAAGATGAATTTATGCTATTATTACCTCTCCATTCAATGAATTTTAGATAGATTTCTCCATATCTCTTTTTAAATTTTCTTGGAATAAGTTCGTGGAGGTTTTCTTAGGCTGATTTATTATTTCTGGTGGAATATTGGGAATATCTAAATCATTTTCTAAATCAGAAATCATAAAGCTACGAACAGCACAAACTAACGCGATTTAATAATGATGCGATACAGCAACAGCAGGCAACTAGACGGAGGTAAAAATTAGTAGGTAATTTTCATCTCTGAGGACGAGAGTTAACGTTATGGGATTTTCTATCACTGGTGATGGAAATCAAATTTTCGCTGGAGTATTCGGTGACGAAAAATGTCTTTATAATAGGTTGTAGAAAAAATATGTTTCTTGTATTAAGAATTCATAATTGGCTAGTTTAACTCCCAAGGAAGTTATGGGTATATTTCTTGTTACTAAAACTAAAGCATTATTTACTAATAACTAATTTATTAGAATGAAAAATAAACTTTTGTTCATTTGAATAGTATATTAATAAGTAAAGCAATAGTCTTATTTACGTATATACGAATATTTTGTGTAAGTTTGTATTAAAAACAGTAAAAAAGTATAATTAAAAATGTTAAGTTTACAATCATAAAAACATTAAAATGTTAAGTGTGAATCACGTGACAATAGATATATTAAACGAAACAGGCTTTTAACCAGTTCATTTATATGTAATTTACATACATATCTACACGAAGTTGTTGCATAGTTTCGTATGAAGAGCCTTTATCTACAAAATAAATAATAATAAATAAAAGTTTGGACATTTTTCCTTTGCTTTCATGTGTCTTCTAATCTTATACAACGTGTTTAAAAAAAAACATCATCTCAGTAGGCACTGAGTAATTAGTACTTGCAAATTATTATAAGCCACTGGCCTTTTATTTATAACTATTTAATGTCATTTTGACATTTGTTATTTTGTAACTAGCAATTTAATTTTTTCTTATAAATATTTTTTTCTATTTTGCGTTCGAAATGAACTCATTATGAAACCCAAAATAGTATCGAAATGAGCTTCATTTCGATACGCTTTTTTTCATTTTTCAATGTTGGCGTTGTTCGAATACAGAAATAAATATTGCTGTCATTTGATTTTAAGAATTTATGTACATTTGACAGATATGATATATGTCCGTATTTTACACAAACAACGTATGTTGTATATAATTGACAACAATATATATATATGTTTCTATGTCACTCATGTTTATATTTTTAAATGAAGTATCAAGTAATGTTAACGAAAATTAATAAATAATATGTAATATAATATACTTCGCGGATAGCAAGATTTAAATTTGAAAATGTCAAGTATCAATGTGACCAACTGCATGCTTTATATAAAAATTAAACTGAACTTTCAAATTAAATAATTCCAATTTAAGCAATTTATTAATGTAAAAAACGCAAAATAGAAAAAATAGTATAAAAAACTCGTTTCATAAAACGCACTCGCTCTTTAGAAAACTCGCTGCTATCGCGGCTCGTTTTCTAAACTGATCTCGTGCGGCAAAATGGTGCCTTATGAAACTTGTTTTTTAATATACTATTTTTACCTAATAAACAATACTATTAAATAATGTTCACATTGCAAGAAAATATTTTTATTGTTGAAGCATATTTCCGAAGTACACAATTTCTTAACGGAGAATGGCGATATTCCTACTTGGAATGTAACGACAGTTTCACTTGCAGCTCCCTAATAGAGTTGTGGATAATATTGCTTTACATCATCACATTCGTCTAGTCGTGGGGAAGTTTCGGGCTACAGGATCTGTGCTAAAAGGCAAAAGTTGTAATACTTTATGAAATAAAGTAATTTTAAAACTTTCTTTTGCAGTAACAATCGAATTTTACTTTCAAATAAAATTTTGTACTCTAGTAAAAGCACAGCTTCATAATATACAGGTGGTCCTTAATTTCTTCGAAAAATTGTAGGGTGCGATTCCTTGGGTAATCTCGAGAGAAATAGTTCCTATAAACATTAGTCCTAAAGTTTTCCGTTGTAGAGATACAGGCTGATTAATTTTTCACCCAAAAAATTTTTATTTCAAAAATTTAGAAATCGATTTAGGGAACTGTTGTGTTGGTTGTCATCTTTACAGCATTTATTTGTACTTACGTAACTGTCATAAGTAGAGCTGAGGATGTTTGCGGTATAACCATGGTTATTAATTAATTTGAAAGTTCGTACCTACAAATCTTTCTTTGTAATTATGGTGAATTATACAAATGCTGAAATGGCAGATATGCATTTTGTGTACGGTCTAGCTAATGGAAATAGTTATGAAGCAAGGCGTATTTACCAACAAAAATATCCTCGTACCTTGTACCTTGTGCGGAAACCTTCAGTAATATTCACCGTCGTCTATCAGAAACTGGTACATTTGAGAGAAACAAAAATACTCCGGGAAGACCTCAAACTAAAAGAACACCCGATTTAGAGGAAGCTGTTCTGCAGATAATCGATGAACATCCAGAAACCAGTACAAGAAAGATTGGTGTAACGGTAAACGCAAGCCATCAAACCATCTTAGGGATATTACACGATCAACAATTATATCCTTTCCATATTCAGAGAGTACAGGCTCTTCTTCCGCGTGACTTTCCGCAACGCTTAGTCCTTTGTGATTGGTTCCGACAAAAAATTGCCCAAAATGCACAATTTCTAACCTACATTCTATTTACTGACGAGGCGAACTTCTCCAGAAATGGTATTAGGAATTTCCACAACAACCATTTATGGTCAGATGAAAATCCGCATGCTATAAGGGAGATGCACTTTCAAGAGCAATTTTCCTTAAATGTATGGGCGGGGATAATTAATAATTATTTAATTGGTCCCTTTTTCCTTCCTATACGACTTAAGGGTGCATCATATCGGCTATTTCTTGAAAACGAGTTGCCTGGCCTTTTAGAAGATATTCCACTTTTGATCCGAAATGAACTTTGGTTTATGCATGACGGCGCTCCAGCACACTTTAGTTTACAAGCTAGGCAATTTTTAAATAGGACATATCAGAATAGATGGATAGGTCGAGGAGTGGAAGTTCCGAATCAGCCGTGGCCTCCAAGGTCACCTGATTTGAACCCTCTAGACTTCTTTCTGTGGGGACATTTAAAATCACTTGTTTATACTTCGCCAATTCAAGATCTAGATGACCTAAGAAATCGCATAATTGTTGGATGCGAAACAATTCGAAACACTCCCGGACTTCTTCAGCGTGTGAGTATGCAATTGAATAGGAGGATAGAAGCCTGCATATTAGCTGTTGGTGGTCATTTTCAACAGTACCTTTAGGGTTTATTGTAACCGTTTCTTTTTTTTTTGAAATAAAAATTTTTTTTTTGAAAAATTAACCAGCCTGCATCTCTACAACGGAAAACTTTAGGACAAATGTTTATAGGAACTATTTCTCTCGAGATAACCCAAGGAATCGCACCCTAAAATTTCTCGACAAACTTAAGGACCACCCTGTATTGCTTCAAATAAAAACAGAAAATAGTTTCAAGCAATTGGTATACTTAAATTGCCACATTCCAAAGCGGATGTTGAAAGAGATTATTTAGTCGAATAAATTTATTAAAACTTAAATAAAAGAATAAAATGCCGTTGCCAATGTTTAGATCTATTCTTCTCATCAGATCGGCATTGCAAAAGAAAGAATGTTGTCATAATTATGATGTACCAACAAATATTTTGAAGCAAACTAAAGACAACGAATCTTAGGAAAAGTACACACTATTTTGATACTAGTTAATTTTTGATTGAAATGTTTATCTAAATACCTTAGAATTTTATTTCTTTGTTTAATTTTTAGCTAGTGCAAGAACTTAATATTTATCTATGTTAAAAAAAGAAATTATTTTTATTTGAAGACGTCTATTTTACCTACTACCCATGATAATGTTCTGTTTTTGTAATCTTTATAATAAAGTATTACGAAAAAAAATTAATTGATTACTACTAGGAGCTTCCTCAAAAAGTTAGTGGATTTCTGGTGGAATTAGCACTATTTAATGGAATAAAATTTCTTCTTCATTTTGCGTAAATTTGCGGAGTTTTTTTAGTAATAACACATTTAATTCAAACCATAGCATCCAAAAACAGGCCCGGCTGTGTGAATCATCCAGACCTTTTTTTTCCGTAATGAATGTGGCGATTCTTCCAGTTTGCATCTAGTAGAAAACATTTCTGATCGTGAAGAGAAGTTATTTGGCTTATTTTAGCGTCTCCGATAAATTTTTGGCCTCCACATTTCGTGTGTAAAACATGTGTTAAACATTTGCGACTGCGAACAATTGGAAAGATGAAGTGCCTAAAGTTTAGAATACCGATAGTTTAGAAGGAACTAGGAAACCATCACGACGACTGCTATTTTTTCTCGTAAATATCTAAGGCATCAATCGGAATAATAAATGCAAATCGACATATCGTAATCTAGATTCATCAAAAATACGGACTGCATTCTGAAGAAATACCCATTCCACCATTTACTCGTCTGCTTAGACTCGCCGAAAATGATACAGAACCATGACCGTCTGATGAGGTTCAATGTACGCAATCAGAAAACAACAGTGATTTAAACCAGATTCAGCAAGTCCTCAGCAAGAACTTAATGTTCTAGATAGGATAATATAGCGTATCTCAAAAACTAGATCTGACAGACCCAAATTTGACGGTTATTTTGGAGTCTGCACCCAAAATATATATAGAAACAGTTAAAAAATCGCTAGCATCAAAATGTCTGTTGGGCTGTGTAATTTTTCATACTTCGTCAGGAACTCTACTAAAAGGAATTACATACATTTTAGATACATTAAACATATTGTGATAAATCTTCTGTTCGGTTCGATTTAATAACATACGGTAAAAAGTACAACTAAATAATAACTAACAATAAATACAGTATTTATATTCATTTATACACATTTATGTCTACGATAGTAAGTTCATGAGAACGCGGCTTGAATGCGTCACCCTTTTTTTTTGTGAGCGCTTATATAGTCCTCGGATTTTATCGATTCTTCGCCTTCTAGTCTATTCGGAAAAGTCTTATAACGTGCGACGCGCACAACCGGTTACGTCATCGCTTAGCGAATTTCGTCACATGAAAAATTTCGACATTCGAAAATCAAAAAATGGCAAATTTATATAATTTATAATTAAGAATTGTTGTTACGATCTGGATAAATTTAACATCTATATTCTTGATTTTTTAGGAAGAAATATTATATTTAAGAAAATTAGTTCTAAAAATTTTGCAATTGGTTTTAAACTTAAATTATTTGTTTTAGGAATTGACAATCTCAAATCATTCAACGGGTTACAAACTATGGAAAGAGACGCCAATACCTATGTACCTAAATATTTATCTATTCAACTGGACGAACGCTGAGGAGGTGGTACACAATTGGACGATCAAACCTGTTTTTCAAGAATGTGGACCGTACGTCTTTTCAGAGCATCATATCAGGGTAAATTTGACATGGAATGAATGTGATAATACAGTGACTTATTATCAAAAAAAAATATGGCATTTTCATTCTGAATTGTCAAATGGCACATTACGAGATAATATTACCAATTTGAACGTAATCGCAGCTGTAAGTGTTTTTTCGCAAATTATTGGAACATTATTAATGGTTAAAACTATTTCTTTTAGACTGCGGGATATTTTGTACGTAAAAGAAATATATTTGTTCAGGAACTTGCGAATTTTTTTATTGAAATGAAAGAGAAACAGTTGGTACAAACGAAGACTGTGGCTGAATGGACTTTCGAGGGATACGATGATAAATTGCTTCAGATGTTAGCGAAATTGAATATAAGTAATTTCAATATACCTTACAGTAAATTTGGATGGTTTTATGGAGTAAGTATAATACATTAGTATTTGAGAAATTTTACTTTAAGGAGACTTTCTGTCTTGAAAGCCCTGTTATTGATATAAAACACGCAAATGTCCTTTTCAATTTTATTGTGAACGGCGGCCTGTTCTATATGCGGTGGTACATGTACGCGAGCGAATTAATATATAAGGTTTCCAACAATGCCATTGTGTGAGGGGTGGGAATAGAAACAAATTCTAAGCCGCAAGCGGCAATTTTGAGTACCTCGTCTTAGCATGTATAGTTTCATTTTCCTGTGTACCGTCGTTGAGTAACAGTGTCATTTATCTCAAGTTCGATTTCTGAGATGCGTACCAAGTAACGCTCCATGAATTTTTAACGCTGGAAGGTTGCGCGCCCCTCGAAATTTACAGGCGTTTGGAAGCTGTTCATAGCAATGATTATATGGACGCGAAGAATGTTCGCCAGTGGGTTTGACGTGCAAAACTTTGTCATAGACGCGAAATGTGGGTGTTTGACGAAAGCGATCAGGTCGACCAGTATCAATGGCGCAGGAGAAGAATAAAAGACAAGTGAATGCACTGTTTCAAGGAAATCGCCGGATCACGCAAAAATAAATTGCTCGGCAATTAGGCATTAGACAAGAAAGAGTCTAGTACATTGCTCTGACGTTGAATTACAGAAAAATTTAAGCCAGATAGGTTCCGCAGCAATTAACGGATGTCATGGAAGAACAAAGAACTTCTTAACCTATATTGACGTGAAGGAGATGATTTTCACGTGAACATCACCACGAATCTTGGATTCATCGTTATGACCCCGAAAACAAGGGACAGTCAGTGGAATATCATCGTCCTAATTTTCCAGATGTGCGAAATAGTACCATCAGCGCAGAATGTCACGCTCGCCATTTTCTGGGAGTGGATGCAAAGGGATTATTCATATCGAATATCTGCCTAAGAGATCAACGATTAATTCAAAGATATTGCCTTCGATCACGTAAGAATCGTATCCGCAGAGTAAGGTCGGAAGGTACGAGTTTTTTCATGCACCACGACAACGCCACACCGCATTGCACCAACGAAACTATGAAGATAGTGACAAGCCTAAAATTCACTGTGATTTCGCACCCTCGTACAGTTCTGATTTACAACTTTGAGATTTTTGGTTATTCCCAAAGTTGAAGGAGGTATTGAAAGGTCAACATTTTTCATTAGACGCTGAGGTTCGGATTGCTGTTCGCAATTGGATCAACAGTAATAAACAAGAAGTTTTTTTATGGATGAAGTAAATGAAGAAATGGACGCGTTTTGAGAAATGTGTTGCACTAAATGGTGTATTATGTGGAAAAATAATGTACAGTTCTGTTCAAATAAATCTGAGACAACTCTTGTAACGTAACTCTTAATTCCACTTATTCAAATAAATCTGGGACAACTTTTTTGGTGTGTTGTATTTGTGGCTTTCAACATGTTGTAACTAGACTTCATTATAGTTTTTGGCGATAGTTAACAAAAGGTAAAATTCATTCTAATTTTACAGAATCATGATTTAACAAAACAATTCAAACACTGATTTAACAAGAGATTAATAATAAAAAAGTAAATTGAAAATAAGGAATTTAATATTTTGTTTGGCCACTATTTTTTTCAATAGAAGTTATTGAAAAAAATTAATTCCATGCCAAGAATTTTTACAGTCTTCTTGGCATGGAATTAATTAAAGAACGCCCTAAATCTTCGTTATTTGCCAGTTCTTTCCATGCTGCTTCAATCCATTGCCACAGTTCTTGCACACTTTGTGGTTGAGCATTTCGTTTGCCGATAATCGGACCGGACAATTAGCTTGCTGGAATATAAAATCGGGATTTATATGTTGGGCTCATGATATAGTCTAGAATATCTCTGTATACAATAGCGTTAAACCTCCCTTCAATCCGCCAGCATATTCCTAAATCTTGAGCGCTGAACCAAGCCCAAAGTTCTTCTGACACGAATATATTCCTCATCGAAACGAATTCCCCGTGGTCTATAGACTCTGATTTTAGCGTTGTAAGTCGACTGAAAAGTCTTCTCATCACTAAAAATAATCTGGTTCCAATAGTCCAAATCATTATTAATATGATTTAAATCAAATAACAATCGTGATTGTTTCTGGTGATTCGTTAAGTATGGTTTCCTTACAGCAACACGAAACTTTAAATGAGATTTTAATATTCTTCTGCAAGCCGTAGCTTTGGAGGCGGGAAAATTTGTGTGTATCACAGCATTTCTTGTAGTTGCAAATGGGTGATCTCCGATATAATCTAAAAGTTCCATATCATCTTCAACAGTTGATTTTTTGTTGAACAGTCCCTTACCAATCTTCCATTTTAAAGTAATTTCGTTTTCCCATCGTTTCTTAGTTGCAAACACTGTATTTTTATTCACGTTAAAATGGCGCGAAATCATTCAAAACACTCCGCCCTTTTTCAATAATTTTAAGTTTTCGAGTTTTTCATAAGTAAAAACAAAAGAACTTTTTTTTATCGGATAAATTTCTCTTTGTAACGAAATTATTTTGCCAATCAGCGATTTGATGAGAAAAATGTACATGAAAGTTAAGTTTTTCGAGCAAAATTCCTGATTGGAAAAATTTTGAGTTAAAAAGAAATTTATCCGTGAAAGAAAAGCTCGAGTGTCTTTTGGCAAGATAAATTAACGATTAAAGATAAATGAATAAAACTCTTTAAATTGTCCCCCCATATTGACGATCTTGTGTTTCTTGTGGATTACGGTATTTATTTTTTATATTTGTTGTATTTTCTCTAGTTGAAATTTACCCAAACCGTACATTTTACGTTCAACGATACTTAATAGTTATTATAATGGGCATTTTTATATAGAAGTTAATTTATCAATCTAAAAATGTCTTTGGAAAATGTAATTAGACTTTGGCGTTTTGACAATTGTATTAAATAAATTCTGTAATTTTTTTGTGATTAGTATGAAAACCATGGAAATATTTTTCAATTTATAAACCTAAATGACATTAGAATATTAAAATTATCTCACATTTATTTGAACAGTACTGTACATTGGTAATGCATTAAATACATAATTTTGAGACTGGTTTCGTTATTTTGTGTTTTATTGTTCTTGTTGAGTTGGAGACCTTATAGGTAGGCCAGAAGGCAGAGTAGGATTTAACATTTAAATAATTTTGTTACTTGTAAACTAATATTATTGATACTCCACACAGTAAATGTTTAACACACGGAGATTATGTATGGAAAACAACACCCTTCAAATGACTTCCATTTGCGGCCTCGTAAAGTCGTGCTCTTTCGATTGCATTGTTCATAATATTGGCTAAGGTGTGAGGAGTTAATGCTCGAATTTCTGCACGGATATTGTCCTTGAGCTGCTCAAGTGTACGCGGTTTGTTCACGTACACACGTTCCTTAAGGTATCCTCACAGGAAGTAATCGGAGGCCGTAAGGTCGGGAGAACGTGGCGGACAATTAACATGAGAATTTCTTGAAATTATCCGCTCACCGAACAGTTGCCTCAGGAGGTTCATTGTGACATTGGCTGTAGGGGGGTTGCCCCATCCTGCTGAAACCACATTTCGGGACGATTTTCTACTGCAGGACGTAAAAAATTATCAATCATATCCCGATATGTCTCACCAGTAATTGTCACATTGTTACCGTTATCAGTTTCAAAGAAGTAACGCCCGATAACTTCCTGCGAGGTCACCCCACACCAAACCGTGAATTTCAGAGGGTGCAGTTGGCACTGATGAATTCTCCTTGGATTTTTCGTACCCCAGAACTGACAGTTCTGTTTATTGACGAAACCATTCAGCTGAAAATGAGCTTCATCAGACTTGATAAGTTGATTAATAAATTCATTGTTTTCTCGGGCTAATTCTTGGATGCGAATCGCATAATTCCGGCGCAGTTCGTGGTCCAAAGGTTTCAGTTCCTGCACTAACTGTATTTTGTATGGAAATATCTTTAACTCATTTTTTTAAATTCTTCTTAAGGATATTCGGGACATTCCCAATTCCCTAGAATGTCTTCTCGTTGATGTTTCTGGTTCTTCTTCTTCGACACTGGCTCTAACTCTTTCAATGTTCTCTTCAGAGCGAGTCGAACGTGGTCTGTCAGTAGGGGCAAGGTTCATCACAGAACCCTTTTCCTCTAAGCGTGCCATTAGTTTCCGAATCATCGTCGCTGAGAGTCCTTGTCTGACGTGGAAATGGTTGCGGTAAGCTCTTTGTGTTAGAATAATAGACCTGTTATTTTGAAAATATAATTCGACTGCGATTTATGGAAATTGCATCCGTTCTCTAGTTATAATATACTATAATATTAAATAAAACTAAATGTATATAATTTTAAAATAAAACAATAATAAAAAAATAAAAGTCTTTCTAACAGAAACAAGTTTCGATCTCTTTGTCTTTAAAGTTTTTTCCCAACTAAATGTTGCACTTTGGTTTTCATTACAATGGAAATCAAAGTACGAGTATGTTTGTTTGTTATTGTTACTAATCTGTTCTTTAGTAGATAACATTTTTAGACACATACTGGTTAATATTTAATTTTGTCCAAATTCCAGTTTTAATTGTGCGTGTTTTTCTTTTCATCTTGCCGTGATATGATAACTCATATTGTTAAGCTACTTATCGTGTTTTAAAAATTATTTCAAGTGTGACGAATGGTCTCTTATGATTTTATTAGGATGCTTTGTTGACAAAATAATTGTTTTTATAACCGCCTTCCAAATTTTTTCAAACATGATATTGATAGTGCACTTCAAATTTGATTGTCTTCCTCTTATGGATTATATACCTTCCCTGTTTAGAAAATTAGTCTCTTGAATGTTTTACGGTTGCTGAAAAGGGCTGTTGTTTGTGGTAATTTGTTACCTCTTTGATTGTGCTCCCTAAATATGAAGATTGTTACACTGTTTTTAATTTACATGCATTTTTTCCATAATCCTATGTATTTCCAGATTTTTTCTAGGGTTTTGATCCATTCTACATATGATTGATTGACGCCTTTTGCTATTTCTTTTTTGAGGGCTTTTTGTGCACGTTCTTTCTTGTTTTTTCGTTTACGTATAGGCTTTGAAAGTATGCAGCTGATGTGATAGGATGAAATTCTTGTTTACATTTCATACTAGATTTCCTTCATTCTAGTATGTGTATATTCTATCCACTTTTCGAGGAGTTTATATAAGTTTTAACAAAGATAAATCCTATTAACCTTCAAGTTACTGGTTTTGCAACTTGGTTGTATATGAAAAAAATATTTTTGATACTGATCTGCTGATTTAAAAAACAATTATGTTTTATAGAGAAGATTACTATACACATTTGTTATTAATTTCCTATAGTAATTGTTATCAATACATTATCTAAGATTGTTGATAAAAGGATTTAGAGTTTCAATACTTTGTCTCACTAATATGAATTTTAACGATATACTCTTGACAATTGGCACGCAGTCGGGGGGGGGGGGGGGCGACTAATTATGTTTGATATAGTCTTGTGACCATTTCATCTGTATTCTACTCTTTTTGACATACAACAATGTTTTCGGCAAGATCTTTATTTAAAGTAGCCAGTATAGTATCGATAAATATTTAAATAATTAAATAGATGTGTATATTTAACACATTTTTTTAATTTTCGGGTTGGAAATTTTCAGTTAGTATATTTTCATAATCATTGTTCGACGTTAAGTTTATAATTATTTGATCTCTAGTATTTTGTTATATGTCTTGGGAAGTAATTAATAAAAATTGTAAACCGATCTTTCAAAATAAGGGTTTATTCTGTCAAGATCAGATATGTAACTCAATAAATTATATATTCAAAATAGAAATAGATATTACAAAGGTAATATAATACTAAGTTGTACCTTATCAGTATGGCTCCGACATATATAACAGGTTTTAATCTTATGGACATTGAAGACAGATAGATACTTTTGAGTCGTTTTTGGGCAACTTATTAACTCAGGCCTCCTAGAGGTGCTTTCATAGATTTTTCTTATTAGTAATATAGTTTAGTAAGGGTGTGTCTAATATATACCACAGATCTTTGTTGGGTTAAGGTTTCAGGAATGGATGAGCGAGGAGGTGTATTTGGGACTTTACACATCTATTCTTTGACGTTGTTTTGTTTGAAAGTGTAAACATTTTTTAGTTCCAATTTAGCGATATTTTTCTACAATATGTCTTCCAATATCTTATGTGACTTAACTACCAAAACACATTCTAAATCGCACACTCTGAAATCATGAAATGAGATAGGTATCAAATTTGCTTCTGCAACTCCGTATTGGGTCTACGACATACCGATTTTGTGCTGATCTGAACCAAACAAGTTGAACATACTCTCATCGGAAAGTAATACCAATATTCTGAAGGTTTACTTATTATATTTTTCATAAAATTTTTCCAATAAGTAATACAACAAAAAAAATTATTTACTGACGTTTTTCGATAGATATTCTGCACAAAGTTTTAAACAATAAAACACGAAAACTTAAGGAAGACACCACAGCACAATTAAATAAAATAAAGACATAATTTGTTGAAAGAATACCTAAAAATTTCAAATTTAAAAAACATGAAATTCATACGATGTCTCGGAAGTAATGAGAATTAATTTTGTACGCTCAATGTGACAACACCGCATCAGGCTGAACGAGTGGAAGGAGTAGGTACGCAACCAGAAAAGGTGCAGTCCATTCAGTTCAGTGTTAGGAGTGCGATCGCTAGTTGTTTACAGTTGTATCCCAATATTGCGTCACACGAAAAATTTAGGTAAATATTGAGCAGCGATATGCAATTAAATTTTGCATTAAACTGTAAAGAACTGCTTCAGAGACACTTCAGATATTAAGAACAGCATATCGTGATGCTGCTTTGTCTTCAGCACAAGTTTTCAGATGGCACAAGGCTTTCGGGCCGCGAAAACATTGCGTGTCATAGGTATGTTCTGTGTTAGTCCGAGACAGACGGTCAGGATGATTGCACATGAGTTAAGCATGAGTAAGGATATCGTTCATCGAATTTTGTCAGAGGAATCAGCCATAAGAAAAATTTGTGCAAAGCTGGTACTTAAGAAAATCGCTTATCCATCAGCCAAGAACTACTGGATCGCTTGACACCCGAACCCAACTTTATGCACAGAGTGATAAGAGGTGATGAATCATGAGTATTTCAATATGATCCTGAAACAAAACGACAAACCGCGGAGTGGCAGCGGATGCTCGCATGAGCAAATCCCGAATCAAGCCCATGCTTATCATCTTTTTTAATTGTCGTGGAATTGTTCACAAAGAATTCGTACCGCTGGGCCAGACAGTGAATCAAACCTTTTGTCATGAGGTCCTTTCACGTTTGCGGTAAAGGGTTAGAAAATTTATGAAGAGAAAAGCGTTCCAGTACTTCCACGCCCACCCTACAGTCCAGACATGGCTCCATGTGATTATTTTCTGTTTCCAACGCTTAAGCGGAAGTTGAAAGGTTACCATTACGGAGCAATAGACAACATCCAAAGAGTCACGACGCAGGTTCTAAACAGCCTAATGTATAAGACTTGTTACCAGGAATGACAAAAGCGCTGAACATTGTGTGCACATTCCTAAGAAGCATACTTTGAAAGGGACAGTGTTAAATTACTTCTGAGACGTACCTCGTATACACACATATGAAGCTTTGTCTCAACTAAATAAGTTTAAACGTCAGATAGAATGTCTATTATCTGTAATTTCTTTGTACTTTATAAATATTGCGGGAAATTCCAACAATTGCTAAGTGTTTAACAATAATTTAGGATGTGATTTTAAATATATTTACAGCACAGAAATATAATTCATATATTTCGTATGAAACAGATTCATACATACAATATACGAATGTAATTTAACTGTAAATGTCTCTTGTCGCTAAACTATTAGCTGTATAAAATTTTCTTGACTATATTTTAGAGAAATAATTCAGAAACTTATGATGGCAACTTCACCATGTATACTGGAGTAAATGATATACAACTGTTAGGAATTATTGATAAATGGAATGATGTATCTTGGACGGGAGATTATTCAAGCTATTGTGGCGTTGTAAATGGAACTTCTGGCGAACTATGGCCACCTGTCAATCAATACGAAAAGGTGGCAATATTCTCACCTGATTTGTGCAGGTAAGAACAACAAAATAAATCTAATTTTTGTCCACTGTTATTTATTTTAGTTCTCTTTGGTTGTTTAATGAAACATACACAAACGAAACACGTGGTCTAAAAGGTAAAAAATATGTAGGTACGGATTATGTTTTCGACAATGGTACTAAATATCCCGAGCAGAAATGTTTCATTAATGATCGTACTTATCCGAGCGGTGTTCGTGATGTGTCGGCTTGCAAGTAAGTATTATTACTAGAGACTGGACTCATCAGGCTGAAATGACGTCATTACGACGGTCGATGTAAATAGTCTACAACATCTGTAAGTACATCACGCAGTTATTGAATAGCACTATTCATTCAGTTAACCGCATACAAAAAATAGATGTGTAGTTACCGAATGAATAGTGCTATTCAACAGCTGCGTGGTATACTTACAGATGTTGTGACTATTTATATCGTCCGTTGTAATGACGTCCATTTCAGCCCGATGTGTCCGGTCTCTGATTATTACATTTCCACGGTAGTATTAAATAATTTAATGAATATGATAATTTTTTTCGCGCCAATAACATCTACCAACCATAATAATAACAAATTACTATTTTATTTACTTATAAAAATGTCGATACCTTTGTATATACCGCATGAGCGAGCTTTCTATAGTCACCCGATTATACATGAAATCAGCTCTTCCAAGCGTGGTCCGACATTTTGCGCACCATATAATTCACTCGACAGAGAATGCGTATTGACAAGGAAACGTATCAAATTTTCTCTAATCGCAGGAGAAAATTAAATATAGTAAGAGAACGTAATAATTGTCACCTTATAAATTTAAAAATAATGTATAGAAATAGTATAGAAATAAAGAAATTTGATTTATAGCGGAATATAATATAAAAACACTTCTAAAAACTGTTGTCAAAAAAACAAATAAATAAAAAATTCTATTAAAGAAAAATAACTGAATAAGACCGGATAATTTTATTATAATAAATGTTCAAAACGATCACCTAAATGAAAAGTGAAATACTGTGCAATCTGTCGACAAAATTTCAGCGAACATTCGGCAATGGTTGAAGTCAGTGGCGGCTCTTGATGACGTACGATGTGAGCTGCTGCACGGATGAGACTGCTTCGTTTAAGCTTTCATATATACAGAGAAGCAAGTAACCGTACCGAAATCTTCCGAAATAGTTCGAAGTAGTCTCATCCGTGCAGCAGCGCACATCGTGCGTCATCAAGAGCCGCCACTGGGTTGAAGGTAATATGTTTCGCATAAAATGACCAATGTTCGCAGTTGAATCTGTGGTAGTGCGAGCTCTAAAGAAGAGCCACCCACAAGAAAGATCGTTTGAAGCTAACTCCGGCGACCTAGCAGGCCCAACCAGGCGTCAACCAGCTATCAATCTAGTATCAAATGTCCTGTTTAAATACTGTCGCACAATTGCATTGTGAACAGCATTTATAATTTTAATTTATGGATGACAACTGTCAGAATTTGAAGTTTTCTAAAGCTTCCCATGTGCACAAATCTTTAACTGCTTAATTATTTAAAAAAACAGCCTACTATAATGAGGAGAGTTTTTGAAGGCACGTTACAAGCAACCACAACTTTCAAAATTATTAATAATGTGACACGCTATCCCATACGCTAGGCTTTTTTCAAATTCTGTTTAAAGGAACGTATAATTTATCTGAGTGACTGACCGCGATGTTGATATTAATAACAAATAGGTTTTCTTGAAGCGAAAGAATTTCTATAGCTAGATATAAAATCAGTGTCAGAGGAAATAATAATAAATATGCCGAAAAGAGAAACAAGCAACCGTTAACAAAAAAAAATATTAGATAACTGCAAACACCAAATAGAATTAGACAAAATGTGGCTCTAAAATAGTTGTATTTCACTTGACAACCAGTACGAAACTAGCGCTGGTCGCATTGTCCACATATGTTTAGCACTTAGTACTAGTAACGAGTGATCATTAAAATTTGCGCTCAAGTAAGCCATGTACACAAAAAGTATGTCCTAACTTAAGTTATTAGAGGAGATCTGTCAATTTCAAACGTTATGATTGTTAAAAAATAATTTGAAATGCTGACTTGTATATTAAATATATTTATAATTTTTATACAAAGTAATAGAATATTATAAAAAATGTGTAAAATGTTGACCATTCTCCACCAAGCATAATCGCACTCTATTTCGTAGAGCATTGAAAACATTGATCAGTATTTGCGGTGAGTTATTGATGTGTTCACATTTTTCTATGATTTTATGTCTTAACTCTTGTAGATTATTAATTGGTGTTTCATAAATAATATTCCTTTATATATGGCCACACAAAAAAATCCTTGACTGTTAAATCACACGATCGTGGTGGATATGGAATCGCTGTATTTCTACTTATTATCCTATCGCCATAAAATTCTTGCAAAAACTGAATATTTTCAAGTGTAACGTGAGATGTAGCCCCATCCTGTTGAAAATATCCGACCTGGAGTTCATCATTAGTCAATTGATTAGTAAAAACACTGAGAATTTCGTTACGATATTTCTCCGATGTTATCGTGCCCTGAAAGAATATTGGTCCTATTAATCGGTGACGACTCATACCTACCCATACGCCTATTTTTTCTGGATGTAGAGGAACTTCTCTGTAGAAATGAGGATTTTCACTGGACCACATACGCACATTTTGCGAATTAACATAACCTTTCAAATAAAACCAAGCTTCATCGGTGAAAAAAGTATGATTTAAAATATTGTCTGTCATTGTTTGAATAAACCATTGGCAAAATTGTGTTCTTTTTTCATAATCCGTGGGTAATAGATTTTGTACAGAAGTTAATTTATATGGATACATGTGCAAGTCCTTTTTTAAAATTTTTTGACATGTTCCATACGAAAGCCCAACTTGTTGCGAAACTCTGCGAATAGATGTTTGAGGAGATTCGTTAATAATTTGTCTGACATTTTCAATTACGCCGCGACTTCTCTTGAGAGGAGGACCGCTTCCTTTTTTCCTTAAAATACTGCCTGTTTGACGAAAAAGATTTACACAATGCATTAGCGTATCACGGAAAGTTTTATAGCTAGGAACAGTATTTGGATATCTCTCTTCAAACTCCGCAAGGCAATTTTCTATTGAATGCTGCCAAATACCATCAATTTTTTGAGATGTCAGGAAGTAACTTTCTACCATAAACGCTATATGCATATCATTAAAGGCCATTACTTTTTCTTATGATGAAACTTTAAAATATATATTTAACACTGACAGATGTTTGAAATAACATCTTAATGACTAAAGCTACGACATAATTTTTATATACACGGCCAGCTACGAGTGAAAATTTTAATGATCGCTCGTTAGTAAGTGCGACCCTGTGTTTTCGAATATTACCCACTGCTATAGGTAACTAACGTGTGTTTATTTGAAATGTCAATCTAGGTTACTTTGAAATTTTGATAGAATAGGACGCATATATATTAGTATGTGTTTGTTCCGTAAACGTAAATCAAAATAACATTTGATAATGTCAATCACATTTGTTATTTATTTGTATGTATGAAACTGTCAAAATATACGACTTCGTAGGTTAAGTAACGAGCCATCGAAAAAATTCATAATTGGAGTAGACTGTGAAATTGGGTTGGTACTTTAACCACTTCCACATAATGACATTTATTATTTGACATTGAAACTATAAGTTTGTGTCAAATTTTTCAAAACTCTTATTAAGAAAATTGTTTGTGTTTAGATGTAAATGGACAACATTTTCAACAACTTCTGTAGCTATATGTAAATTTTGATTATGATTTCGATATTAAATAAATTATTTGTTTTCTTTTTTGTTGTAGTATCATTTCAATGCCATAACCTTTTTTTACAATGAAAAAAATTAAACTGTCAAGCATCAAGTAATGTGTCATTATGTGGAAGTGGTTAAAGTACCAACCCAATTTCACAGTCTACTCCAATTATGAATTTTTTCGATGGCTCGTTAGTATATTTTAATTTACGACATACTTCAAAATGTTCTCAGTAAATCACATGCTACTAGATTGACTTTTCAAATGAACACGCGTTATAACACGTTCGCTCATACAGTGTAGAGTAGGCTCTATTGTATGTGTAGAGTAAGGAAAATATATGTTACGTGTATATACACGTGTATATGTTATAAACTTTCGTTGGACTTATTGTTTGGCTGTGTAAGTAACATTTAGGACTATGGATAATAGTGTATAGTTTTACCATTTTTTATTAGTTGTAGATTTTTTAGATTAATATTAACTGGATAGTGTCATATTCTGAAATGTCAAACTATACAATTTTTGAAAATACTATTGTATTTTTTTAAGTTCATCTGGCATAAGAGTTGGTGTAGATCCTAAATATATTTTTATACGAATTAAGTTTGTTTGTAATTTTCATTTGAATTTACATTTTATGATATATTTTGAAGATATTCAAGAAGGTGGAAAAGAATTAAATAGAGTATGGAGAAAAAGAATGATTCGTTCGCTTAAATTTTGCATTGAATATGTCTAAGAAGTTTATGTAATGGGGTCTAAATTACATATATTTATTGTGTAATACAAAAGTTAATCGAATGAAATATTATTTTTCCTTCATACATAAAATTTGAATAACCCCAATAGTAATTTAACTACAACTATGTTGGTTGCATACACAATTATCCCCTCCCCTACATGGATCCCAGTCCACAAATTATATTTTACTATTAAGTTACACATCTATATTATTACTTATCTGTGGTTTCTATTGCCCTTAGCAATCTCACGTACTTTCAGCCTTCTATCTTCTATTACCATATATGAATTTTCTCAATATTTTTTGTAGTTATGACTTCAAAAGCATGCCGAGAACGCTTAGAACGCCGAAAAATTAACTCGTCGAGTATATTACAATTTACAACTAATTTTTTTTTAAGGTTTGGCGCCCCTGCTTTTGTATCATATCCACACTTTTACTTGGCGGATCCGTGTTACCGAAATGCAGTCGTTGGAATGAAACCAGTCAAGTCAAAACATGAATTCTTTATGAATTTGGAACCGAATACAGGTGTGCCGTTGGAAGTTAGAGCAGGAATGCAATTGAATCTTTTAATAGAACCGATAAAGGGGATAAAAATGTTTAAAAATGTGAAGACTACATTTATACCGATGGTATGGTTCTCGCAGACTGCTGAACTTACGGATACGCTTGCTAATAAAGTTAAATTATTATTGACAATACCTTCTATTCTTATGTATACAGGGTGTGGTCTGATTGCTATCGGAGCATTACTGCTCTTCATTTCTATTTACTTAACTTACAAGAAACAATGGCTTAGCAGAGAAGAAGAAAGACTATTGAGTGATCACACATAGTTTTATTTTATATATTTTATAAAAATATACTGTGATATATATTTGTTATTTCATGAATAAAATATTATCTTATAGTAATTTTGTTTTGTTAGCCACAGTTACGGACAAAATAATAGGAATATCTTGCCACAAATACTGGATTTATTATTTTTGTATAAGGAAGCAAATAAACTCAAATCTTGTAATAATATACCGGGTTCTTTTTTGTTCAGTTAATATAGATTTAAAATTAATAATCGACGAAGGAGATACTTGTTGAAACTTCATTATATAGATATAATAAAACACAGTTGTATAGTTTCAAAATAATATATATGCACTACATATGTTTCACCACACTGTGGCTTCATCAGGTGGATGAATATACTAATTCAAAATATTAATTAGATCTTATATATATCAATACAAAGTACAGAACTAATCTTATTCTAAGAGGGGGTGGACATGTATGAGTTTTAAGTTTAGTAGGGGGGAGTTATTTATGTCTAGTTGGTCATTTAAAATTATACCTAATTTATTATATTTGTTAATTTCTAAACTTTCTAACATATTAAGTTTTTTACTTTTATCTAGAACATGCAAAGTTTTAAAATTAGTATTGAATTTGTGATTATGTTCTAGGCAATGATTGGCAAAAGTTGAGTCTGTCTTCTTGTCTCTGTGGCTTCTTTCATGTTCCTTCATTCTAATATCAAATGTCCGTCCTGTTTGTCCGACATACACTTTTTTACAATCTTCGCATGTCAACTTGTAAACCCCTGAGTTTAATCTATTGTCCGTTTTATCTTTGTTGTTTTTTATAGCGTTTTGTAAGGAATTGTTGGTTTTGAATGAAATGGTCTCTTCTTTACTTGTTTTTATTAAGTTTCCTACTTTGTTTGAAATTGTACCGATGTATGTGATAGAATTATAACTGAATGTTTTATTGTTTTTTACTGTTGGGTAAATTGAAGATATCGTTTTAGATTTCTGTAGTTTTTTTAGAATATTATTAATTAAATTTATGGTGAAACCGTTATTTAGCGCTATAACGTGTATTCTATTTAGTTCTATATCGAAATTTTCTTTACTCAACGGGACGTTAATTAGTCTGTGAAGCATTGATTGATAAGCAGATAATTTGTGTGTAATGGGGTGAAACGAATTTGCGTGTATAGTTGTGTCTGTATGTGTAGGCTTGTGGTAGATAGAAAATTCATGTTTTTTAGTTGTGTGTGTTATAGTGAGGTCTAGAAATGCTTCACAGACTAATTAACGTCCCGTTGAGTAAAGAAAATTTCGATATAGAACTAAATAGAATACACGTTATAGCGCTAAATAACGGTTTCACCATAAATTTAATTAATAATATTCTAAAAAAACTACAGAAATCTAAAACGATATCTTCAATTTACCCAACAGTAAAAAACAATAAAACATTCAGTTATAATTCTATCACATACATCGGTACAATTTCAAACAAAGTAGGAAACTTAATAAAAACAAGTAAAGAAGAGACCATTTCATTCAAAACCAACAATTCCTTACAAAACGCTATAAAAAACAACAAAGATAAAACGGACAATAGATTAAACTCAGGGGTTTACAAGTTGACATGCGAAGATTGTAAAAAAGTGTATGTCGGACAAACAGGACGGACATTTGATATTAGAATGAAGGAACATGAAAGAAGCCACAGAGACAAGAAGACAGACTCAACTTTTGCCAATCATTGCCTAGAACATAATCACAAATTCAATACTAATTTTAAAACTTTGCATGTTCTAGATAAAAGTAAAAAACTTAATATGTTAGAAAGTTTAGAAATTAACAAATATAATAAATTAGGTATAATTTTAAATGACCAACTAGACATAAATAACTCCCCCCTACTAAACTTAAAACTCATACATGTCCACCCCCTCTTAGAATAAGATTAGTTCTGTACTTTGTATTGATATATATAAGATCTAATTAATATTTTGAATTAGTATATTCATCCACCTGATGAAGCCACAGTGTGGTGAAACATATGTAGTGCATATATATTATTTTGAAACTATACAACTGTGTTTTATTATATCAATATAGATTTAATTTGTATTTTTAGTTTTATTTAAATATAATCAACTAGATGTAGTTGTATTTATTTTATGTCTTCAATCATAGGTTTAAATTGTATATTTGTAAATATAAAAGTGTATAGAAGTGTATATAGAAAGGTCTTGGAGTTTCTCATATATTTAATTTTGTCAATTACCTGTCTGGTCAGCTATAACCTTCTTTTAAATCCGTCCATTTACTAGTACCTTCTATTATATATACAGGGTGTGGTCTGATTGCTATCGGAGCATTACTGCTCTTCATTTCTATTTACTTAACTTACAAGAAACAATGGCTTAGCAGAGAAGAAGAAAGACTATTAAGTGATCACACGTAGTTTTATTTCATATATTTTATAAAAATATACTGTGATATATATTTGTTATTTCATGAATAAAATATTATCTTATAGTAATTTTGTTTTGTTAACCACAGTTACGGACAAAATAATAGGAATATATTGCCACAAATACGGGATGTATTATTTTTGTATAAGGAAGCAAATAAGCTCAAATCTTGTAATAATATACCGGGTTCTTTTTTGTTCGGTTAATATAGATTTAATTTGTATTTTTAGTCTTATTTAAATATAGTCAAATAGATGTAGTTGTATTTATTTTATGTCTTCAATCATAGGTTTAAATTGTATATTAATTGTAAATATAAAAGTGTATAGAAGTGTATATAGAAAGGTCTTGGAGTTTCTCATATATTTAATTTTGTTAATTAACTGTCTGGTCAGCTATAACCTTCTTTTAAATTCGTCCATTTACTAGTTGCAAATGTTTAAGTTTTATTGGCATATTTTCGGTATTGTATTTGTATTTAATGTACTAATATTGTTACGATAGGTTTAGAGAGTTTATTACATTCTTCCTGGATTCTTCAAAATA
The DNA here is from genome assembly GCA_935421215.2 of Melolontha melolontha. Taxonomy (NCBI): domain Eukaryota; kingdom Metazoa; phylum Arthropoda; class Insecta; order Coleoptera; family Scarabaeidae; genus Melolontha; species Melolontha melolontha. The sequence goes on from OW285238.1 coordinate 42,477,129, forward strand.
TTGTCTCTTATCTGTAGCTTACTTCCTGTTTATGGTAATTTACATATTTGGTAGATTGCCCTTCAATATGCCAACAATTGTATTGTGTATTTAGTATTTAATATTTATTTTATTTTCTCATAATTAAGGTTTCTGGTGCATGTTGTTTGTTTTAATGCATTTATGACATTGGTAACTAAAGCATATACTTTTCCTTGAAAAATGGTAAAATATTTATATGTAAATTTCTGTATATCAATTTAGGCGGGGACAAGACTTTCTTGCCAAAAATAAGTTAAAGCAAAAGACAGTTCCAGCTTAGATCTCAGCGATCTCACTACAGTTCCTACTAAGATTTCAGCGATCTCACTAGAAGAAAATATTATTTATTAGCCAGTTTCTCGGTCTTTAGTATTAAGACCAGATTCCTACATTTATATTAAGTTGAACGGAACTCCCAAGATTAAATTAATTAATTATCTTGTAAATATTTTAGTGTTATTCAAAACTATTGCATTATTTCAACTCATACTTCGGTCATACATGCCGAAAACTTCCTTCAAACCAGGAGAAACATTTTTTATTATTACACATACATCGCCCTATGTGTAGAGCTAAAAATAATAGTCAATATATATATAATATAGTAGGCAACCAGTTATACACCAGTGACGTATTTTTCAAATTGTCAAATGTTTCTGATTTTTCGTTCATACTTAAATCTTAAATTAAATACATTTTATTGAAAAATAGATAATTCATTTAAAACAGTTAATCATCCTAACAGGCGTATACCTTGTACGAAGACAATTTTAAATATTTTTACCAAATTCACAAAAGACAGTATTTCTTTAAGGATGAAATATATCTAAGACTGTCAAATTAGTGTATCAAAAAAGAAAGAAAATATGAAAGCGTTGATAACAAAAAAGTACAAATAGATTTTACCATTCTATGAGATTGTAGAACGTCCTCACATTACTTCTAGTGAATTACCAAACGTAACCCATGTATTGGGGCATTTCAGTAACACGATAAAAACAACACGTGGTATCTTACGAATAAGTGGCGTAATAAAATGGAGAAATTTATCTTAAAAAGCAGTAGTGGGAAATTCTTGTAGGTAATAAATATGTTACTATTTCTTTAATAATCACAATAACTTTTGGACTGTACAATTATCTGACGGCATCACTACTGGAATTAAAGATTGAACAAGGGAAGACATTATGCAACAAACTTTTGGAATCTGCTAAAGCAAGGCTATTTTCATATGAAGGACCATAAGTTATTAGAGTAGCAACTGTTTTTTACACTCGATTTGAAAGAGAAGGTTTTTATAGTACTGAAAATGCTACTTGGGCTGCTTCCTTTCTAGAACAAGAAATGTTTAATATTATGAAGAAATAGATCCTGAAAATAAAGAACAAATGCCTGTAATCGAAACATTAGTCCACATCAAAAGTCACTTTCATTATTTGGATTTTTGCAAGAAAGAATAAGAGAAAGTAAAATCAGTTACAGCTGATGTAATAATAACTAAAAAGCAATACTTCAAAAGGCCAAATTCAAATCAGGACGTATACCCTCTTTTATTGTGGAAGGTAAGTCTAAAAAAAAAGGGTAATTGCATTATTTATTTGGATTTTCTTTAGGTACCAGGAATGGAGCCGAAAATCTAAGTAAGGAATAATTTGCTAGGAAATACTTTTGTATTCCAACAATTTCAGCAGAAAGTAAAAGAGTGTTTAATGCAGCTGGCTTAATAATAGAACAAGGCGTGCAAGACTAAAACCGAAAAATGTTAATATGATAATGTGCCTAAATAAAAATTTAAAAAATGCTTATAAGTAACCAAGTATTTATTTTATTAAAATTACACCCAACCTTTTCTTATTAGCAAGAAAAATAATTCAATGGGTTTCATCTTACTATTAAAGATATGAATGTTTAAGCATTCAAAGGGAAATTATTTAGATTTGTCATACAGAATGTACATGCAACTCTTTAAATCTATTACGGAACTGTTTGCTTTATCAGTAAAAATTATTTTATTTAAAATTTCGTTTTCATTTAACAAATTAAACATCACAAAAATCAGTTTGTTTTACTTTATCTTCTTCGAAAAGCTCTTGCTGGTTTGATATCTTGTATGGCTTATATTTGAATTCTTTCAGGGTTTTGAACCCGAACTATACGATAGGTACTCCAAAATGCCTGGCTACATTTAAAAGAGATCCTACAGACCGTTCTTCTACATAACACGGGATATTTAGCTTCATGTGTTCTGTTAACATGTGATTTCGATAAAATGTATTTGATTTAAGATTTAAGTATGAATGAAAAATCAGAAATATTTGACATTTAGAGAAATACGTCATTGGTGTATAACTGGTTGCCTACTATGCCACCAATACACTGAGTTTTATTTATTTGGCTCTACACATACGGCGATGTATGTGTAATGTAAAAAAAGAACCCGGTATAGTAACAGCATAAGATTTTAAATCTGATGTCGTAGTCCGTACCTTTTGTTCATTTTGATTATACAGTTGCAAAAGTATAAACATTCATAAAAAAATGATAGAGTAATATTAAATATTTAAGCAAAATATAATATGGCAAAATTATAAATAATATTCTAAATAGGAACTCGAAAATACGGAACAAATTCATTCAAAAATTAGAATAGTATCGTCATATAGGTGGGCAATTGTCATTTAAAAAAAATGATAAGGACGCCATTACATAAAAACAAATGACGAATATTAATTTAGCAATTAAGATATTTGTATGTATTCTTTACCAAAAACTACTTACTATAGTTCAAATACTAGCTGTGTGCAAAATAGATACTTTTATGTATCGAATAAATACCAATACTTTACACTTTAATATTCGATACTTATCGGATACTTGTATCCGATACTTTTCTGTCAACTCAAGTCGATAACTATACTTATATTTCATCTTTGATACTTTAGTACTTTGGTATACATTTAATACGATACCGTTGAGGATCGGTTATATACTTCTATGCAAATTAAATAATTGTATCAAATAAATACTTACTATGCGATGTTGCGGGAAATTAAACTATTGCTGAATAACTAATAAAAATATTTATTCATGAAATATAGTAAATACGGTAATGAATATGAAAGAAAAATATTTAAATGTAAATGTTTGTAAACAGGAAATAAATAAATAGGAAAAACAAAATATATTACATACAAATATACTAAAAAAAACTACTTATATATAATATTACATATTTGCATTTAAAAACAGTAATTTGTAACAGTTTATTTAATAAACAGACGTCTTACGTCTTATTTATTACCCTTATAGTAAATTAAGAAAGATAATTTTAATAAGTATACTTCATAATTTTAATAGGTATGCTTCAAATCGATGCCATAAACTAGACGTTATAATTTTTATTATGTATGTACATATGTGTAATATCTACATATACTTAGTGTTCAAAACAATAAATCAAAATATCTTTGCTTTATTATATACGTATGTATATGTACACATAATTATTTATGTGTATATATCATTTCGAACTCTATAATTCATCCATACACTGAAATAGAGCCACTCTTTTGACATCGGTATCGAACCACTTGAATAGTAAAAATATTATGACTTTATTCATATATCTATAGGTACTTTGTAAATAGTCAATTGATATACTATTTATTTTAAAAAAGAACGTGACTAAAAAATAAATTATATCCAATTGTACACAAACATAGATCTACATAAACATATCGTATACATATATGTATACCATATGCATCAACGAGTATATGTATCAAAAGTATTGCAAAAGAAAAATACAAATACATCTATACATATCTATAATACTTAACCGTTGAGTACTTATTAATAGTATCCGATACTTTTCATTGTCGGTATACGATACATTTGCTCCCTCTAGGTATCCGATACAAAAGTATCGAATACATACTTTTTGCACACCACTATCAAATACGTTTATTCTACTTTTTTAGGTGCATTGTATGTTGTAACGTGTGTTCATTTGAAAAGTCAATCTAGGTTACTTTGAAATTATGATAGAATAAGACGCATATATATTAGTATGTGTTTGTTGTTCCGTAAACGTAAATCTAAATGACATTTGATAATGTCAATCACATTGTTATTTATTTGTATGTATGAAACTGTCAAAATATACGACTTCGTAGGTTAAGTAGTAAATTTTAATTTACGACACTTCAAAATGTTCTCAGTAAATCACATGCTACTAGATTGACTTTTCAAATGAACACCCGTTATGTATCGTTAAACAATATAGTAAATTAGAAATTACAAATGCGATATTGTAACCCAGGGTGAACGTGTCCGCCTTCAACTTTGGGTGCATATTGCATCTGTTCGTATTAACTCGGCACACATGATTTGAAATATTTAACACAATGCGTGAATATGTTCAATATTACATACCATCTTCAACTCTTACATACTTAGTCTTCGCATTACTTCGCTTAAATTCTGCATTGAATATATCTAAGAAGTTTATGTAATGGGTTCTAAATTACATATATTGATTTCAATACAGAAGTAAATCGAATGAAATATTATTTTTCCTTCATACAAAAAATTTGAATAACCCCAATACTAATTCAACTACAGCTATGTTGGTTGCATATCCAATTATCCCGTTTCCCCGTACGGTGCCCACTTCACAAGCTGTACATAGACTACATAGGGATCTATTTTACTATTAAGTTACACAACTATATTATTACTGGTCTGTGATTATGACATTTTATATATAAATTAAATAGGAGTATAATGCGAGGGGAATTGATCTATTACGTTGTATGTAAACGTCATATCAATATCATTTGTGACGTGCATGCATTGCTCAAAAAAATCTACTATATGGCAGCTTACCTAATGCCATTACCATCTGTCAGAAATGATAAATATCAAGAAGGGTAAACAATACCTCTAATATTAATATTGGTTGTCAATGTTACTTCAAAATTTGATTAGATTGTCAGAAATTGTAAATTTCCCCCGCCTGATAATGCCTATGTCAATGGATTGTCAATATGAAATGAAATTTGACAAAGAAAAAATGACAATTATTGTCAAGCAACATGATTATAGGTTATGACATTTACGACGGTTATACAATGGAGCATTTGCTATTGTGTCAAAGCATGATTTTGACGACCAGAATTTATTGCTCGCGACTGTACATTGCTGCCAATTGAAATATTCTATTGGATACTTGAAATTACTCACCCGGTACAGTTGCGGCTCCTACAAACTCAGACAGTTTGACAAATAATAAATGTTGGCTTTGTAACATGGTCTTCATGTTGAAGTTTATCAAATGTCACCTAACTCAAACAAAGTCAGTGACGTACAAAATAAAAAATTAGGAAAATGGAAAAATTCAAGTACAAATAACGTTTTTGCAACAATATATGCGTTTTTAAAATGAAATGCATTCCAGATTGTTTTTCTCGATGAAATCTGGATTTTTCAAGATGGGTGCTCTCAAAAGTCATATCAAGATGAGAATATTAAATCTGTAAAAGCAAAACAAGTAGGTGGCAAAAGGTATTCATTATTTAAAAAGTATTAGCATGGGCAATATATCATTGACTTTTATCGTGTTTTAATAAACATTTATTTTATTTGCGATGTGCCTATTGCTCATGCCGTCCTCTAGCCTAGTTCTAATTATCGACTTTTGTAGTTCGTTTAATTGAGGCATTTTAAAAATTGTGTACGCTTCTGACTTACAATAAACTGACACTAACATAACCATACCGATAAAAGTCAAATTTACAAATTACGAATTTTTTAATTTGACAGAATGTGACAAAAGTCGGTGTCTGAGTTTGTAGAGGCCGCAAATGTACATATTTATACTTATCGCGTATCATTAATTAATAAATGTAATTGTTTGGTTGATAATAATTGGCGAAATAATTTACAAATTTTTGGTAATTTATTTCAAATATCGTTCGGCGATTGAGAAAAAAGTACCCAATTTTAACGAAATTCATTCATTTTTTTGTTTGATAACTCTTTTAGGATTTCTGACCGAATTGCTTATAAATAAAAAGTTCCATGGTGTAATGATTGAGATGTTAATTCTGCAGAAATAGGAATTTTTAATATTTAGAATTTAATCTTCTAATTTGTTTAAAACTTGTATGCCTCTTATTTTATATGTACATTTGAATAAGACGAACTGTGATATACTACTGTGTAAAGTATCTTAAAAGAAGACAATAACTTTAATTATATCTGTCGTAAATTTGACAAAACATAATTTATTAAATAAGTCAATTCGTGATGGGGAACGAATTAATTTGGATTTTTGCGATGTTTTTGGGTCGTAGTTTATGTTCGCAACATATAGCTATGCCTTATTTAAGTAATTATAGTCATTATTGTATGTTATTTTGCTATGTTGGTGGTCGAAGGGTTCCAAATGTAGCCTGCTACTTTGCTGTAAGTACATAGTGTTTTTCATAGTTCTTTTTTAGATAGAAATAGCTATTTTATTCTTAATTTAATCCTAATACTAACCTTATCTAATTACGCACTCTATTGAGTGAGAAAATTGTAGATTTCAAACGTTTGCTATACAAAATTTGGAAAATGTTAATATTAGTCAGAATATACAGTAGGTATAGAATTGTGAGGTATATGTAAAGAAGGGAAATTGCGCCACGAGTCACAGGCGGATGCGTAAAAGTTGCCACATAAAATAAATAGAAGTAAATTATAAAATGTGCTCAAACACTCACTGTCTTAAGAGTCTTCCGTGAAGTCATAAACGGGATAACATAATATTTCAATCATTAGATATGTATGCATTTTTAAAATCGACTAAATGCGGTAATAAATCGATAATGTCTATAGACGTAATCCGAGGCGTTAGTCGGCGGTGACTCATCCCGAGTGTCAGCGCTTTCTCGAAAACCGATAGTGCTAGGCACCGAATTTGACAAGGGCCCTCGGTGAGCACCAAGGGAGCCCCGAAATATCACATCAGATAATGTGTGTGTGTGTGTTGCACTTTCTTGAGAACCAAATTGCGGTGTTTCGCACCCCTGTATCCTCATGTAAATAGTCCCCATGCTGAAAGTCCCCTTGCTTACATTTCCTTGGCGTTTGAATTTCGCGCAGGTTGTGGGAGTGGTCAGGTGAATTAGGTAGTGACATCGAAACGACTTTAGTTGCTAAGGGGGTATCGAAATACGGCAATCTGGTTCTCAAAAGAGCGTAAGACACACACGTTACCTTATGAGACTATTCGGGACTCACTTGGTGCTTACCAGGGGTTCTCCGAAATGTCAAAACCGGTTCTAGGTCTTTCTGAATCGGTTTTCGAGAAAACGCTGGCACTCGGGGATGAGTCGTCGCCGCCCAACGCGTTGAGTTATGTCTGTAGACGCTACTGATTTGTTACCGCATTAATTCGATTTTAAAAATGCATACATATCTAATGACTGAAATATTTAAGAGATTGTTTGTGACTTCACGGAAGGCTTTTAAAACGGTAAGTGTTTGAACACGTTTTGTAAAGGCTATAACGAAACGCTTTTAAAACGGTAAGTGTGTGAACACGTTTTATAATTTACTTCTTACTATTTATTTTATGTGTCAACTTTCAAGCTTCCGCCTCTAGTGCGTGGCGGAATTTCCCTGCTCAGTTATAAGCTATAATTAATGTGTTTTTTTTTTTGGTTATTTTGTAATGTGTTCCATTTTTTGGCAATAATAACACCTATCGTGTTTTCGAGTATTTGCAGTGTGAGATCAATTAAATTTTTAATTGGTGTAGGCTATGAATATTACTACTGAATAGTTGAGAAAACTTGTTAAATGATTAATTTTGTATATCAATACAGTGTGACATCAATATAATAACGATAAACAACATAACTTAAAATTATTATTTGTTAGTCTGTGATAAACATTACCGAAGGTGATATTATAAAATTATAAATTCAGTTGATATCACGTTATTTTACAATTACTGAAAGCTTCTCTGTCATCATAGATGGGAGAGTTTATACCTTTAAATGTCAAACCATATTCGTATTCATTAGTTCAGGATTTGCAGTGCAACTCCAATTAGTTGAATTTCAATTATGTAGATATCTGATTATCTGGATCAGTTTTATTCTAGGGATAATTTAGAATGATTCATAACACAAAAACTAATTTCATTTAATAGAATGGAATTCATTTTCGAGTATGGTTTTTCCTCGTTTAGCAGACTAACTTAGAGTATCGTTAGTGAATTTTATTCGTTTTTTAACGTGTTGCAATGTTAATTAAGGTGCTTTAGAATAGTTTAGCTATTGTTATGGCCAATTCTACGCCACGGACAATTCTATGCCAAATATGTAACAAAGTCTCAATCAGGCATGCCACAGGGTACCATTCTGGGGCTTGTGCTTTAGTCATTATTTAAATTAGATCTGCCAGTTATCAGAGAGACAATAACGGCTATACAGGGTGTGTATAAATTGGCGGACCCACTACACGCGGCGATGTTCTTCTTAAATTCGGAGTCCAAAATCCTAATACGAAAATGTTGTACCATGCTCCATATCTTTGAACGAGGTTCCTAAAGTTCGGACTTTCAGTCTTGAAATAAGCATTATTACTCGATATTTGTTGACAGAAAGAGCTATAATTTAGAAGAAAGAAGAATTGTTGTTATTATCCTTTCGTTAAAGTTTTCTTTTTGATTTTAAAGTTTGTTTTTAATATTTGTATATTAACTTATTTTGACGAAAAACACATCTGACAACGCTGTAAAACAATAAGTAGGCAGCCTAATGTTGTTCTAGTCAAATACATTACTACTGTCAAATTCATTCTGAAGACAAAGGAAGCCTGATACATCGTTTTAGGATTAGGACTTTTAACTCAAAATTTGACCAAGAATGTCGCCACGTGTAGTGGGTCCGCCAATTTATACACACCTTGTATGTGCCGAGAAACAGTCTCTGATATCACATAAGAACTCAAACATTGACCCGAGAAAACTTAAATACCACCTAAAACTGTATGAAGAATGGTTAACATGTTGATGAATATAAGTAAACGAAAGTAATTCTGTACATAACTTTCATTTTAATAAGAGATACTTAACGGAAAACTGATGTCTGGGTTTCCAGCTCGACAGAAAACTGATTAGTAGCATACATACTTATTCATAAAAATAGCTAGAATAAAATTTCAACAAATATACTGGATCCTGGGTAGAAAGTCCAACTTTTCAACAGAGAAGAAACTTTACAAAGCAATAATAAAGGGTATCTGGGCCTATGGCATAATTATTCTCGTGAGCAAATAAAAACGGGACACTGTTTCTGCGTGGGTTTAAATTGTGACTGCTTAAGTAGCTATCAGTGGTCAGGAATTGTCAAAAATGTATGTTTCATTGACATTTATTACACATTTTTAAAATATATGTAAATAAAAATTACTAAAGACGATAGAGAAATAATATAATTAAAATAAAATAAAATAATTAGTATTTCGTCATTCCACTGTTATTATTTATAACTGCATTTAATCTTGTAGACATTTAAGCGACAATATTTTATACAACATTTATAGGAATTTGACGCCAAGCATTTTGAACAACCTCTCAAAATTCTTTCTGGGTAACAGGCCTATCTTGTCCACCTACAATCCTGGCCATTAATCTCCATACATTTTCAATGGGATTTAGATCAGGACTATAAGTCGAGAAATCTAAATATTCAACTTCATTCTCTTGTAACCATTTTGTTACAAAATGAGATTTGTGAACAGAGTAATGAACATGTTGATAAATAAATTGCTCGTTGTGATAAAATTTCTAGCAGATGGAAGCATGACATTATTTAAAATATTTATGTATTTGTGGGAATCTAAATTTCCATTAATTTTTATTAGAGAACCTAATCCTCTTGCTGGTACGTAACCCCATACATTGATGGAGAAATATGGATTTCTTCTGATTTTATTTATATACTGCTGGTGATAGGGTGTATTTTCGGGATGATAAACTTTGATTCTAGTATTATAACATGTTTGGTTTGTCCCCAAAGCTTATCATTACCCATATCTAATAGCAGTCTAATAGCAGTCGCGGCTCGTGATGACGCAAAACGTAGGCATTCGACGAATGAGACTGCTTCGAACAATTTCGGTCGCACCTACTCGCTTCTCTGTATATATGAAAGCTTAAGGCTCTACGCTATACCCGGCAATCCCACACTGAAATGAGTGTATTTTTCCGGCCTTTTTTTGGCTTCAAATTAAAAGTTGAAAGACCGCTCGATGTATGTATGACCATGTATCAATAAAAACTAGGTAGGTATTTACGTTTTTTTCAAAATTTTTGTACGGTTTGACTTTTATCGGTAAGAAACAGAAAATCTATCCGGACAAATTGAGAGATAACCAGGCCAGCTAATATAGTTATGAAATGTTTGTGTTGTAGGTATTTATAATATCTAGGTAGCTATACAGCCCGTTTTTGTCTAGATGTAATTGTTGTTTAGTTATCAATAAAAATAAAAGTCAAAAACAGGCAACCCGATACTCAAGGTCCCCGAAAATATGCAGCCCACATTACAGCACACGTAGGTACCAAGACGTCCTGCTGAGAGGGTCAAAGGATTATGTAAATTGGCTCCACAGGCTTCTACCTATAACAATATTAACTTATCAACCAATAAATCGGCGTAAATATTGAAATAAATGCTGCAACTGGTTCAATGGCTAATTAAATTACCTTTGATTGAGTTTTAAGAGAATTTTGATCCATAATAATCACCGCAAATTAAGTGCGGATCGGAGACTAAACATCAAAGATGAATTTTCTAGTCATTTATATGTTAACAAACTAATTTGCAGCTAATAAATTACTGTATTTACATAAGTAAATAGTTTGTATTTAAAAAAAATTAGAATAAAAAATAATTAGAGATCTTTTTTCATCGAATCCAATTAATCCGTCTGGAGTGGCACCTAAAAATTTTTTCTTCTCGTCAATTAACAAACCGCATGCCTCAACTTTCAAATTTGTAATTTCCTTCCATAAATTTTTGCTTGGCCCTTTCTTCATTATCTATGCCATACTGTAGAGAATGTGGTAGTTTTTTATTATTGAATCTATTAGTATACAGCATATGTTTTATTGTACTAGCCGTGTCCGTTTTTTCTCTCATTTTACAAATCTTGCCAAAGTTACTTGCCGTTAATCTTATCTGTCTCTCCTTTTCCCATTCGTTGTTATGTCTCTGATTCACCGTCCTAATTTGAATATTATGACAATCAGACAACAATTCATCAAGAAATTGTTTTCTCTTGCTTTCGTATTCCGGAATAGGCATGTCAGGTACCACGATTTTGCACCCTCCGTAATCCGAATCAGCACTTTGAATTCGAATTTTATTTTGTTTGCTTTTCTTTTTTATTGCTTGATTTAGTTTAAGATTTTTGAATTTTTCCAAATATACACCGTTAAAATTATCCCCATTAGTTTTCTTAACAAATGTATATACAAATGTCTCTTTATTATTATAATTTATGGCTGCCGCAAAACATCTCCCTTGGTACGAGCCTCCCAGCGAAAAATTTATTCTTTTTCCTCCCACGAATTTATTCACAACAGAATTGAAGGATTCTACGGCGTTATTGTCTACGTCATAAAGTCAACTGGAGGATAAATTGGCTACTCTATTCAAAGACTGAAAAAATATATCACATAGAGCACTGCTTTTGAAATGTTTGTAATCAATAGTATTTGAATTGTTACCATTGTTACCATCTTTACTACAAAAATAGCTAGCACAGTTACTATGTTCTCCAAATATGTGGGCAGGTCCATTGAGAATATCATTTTTTAAGTTTTCAATTTTTTGTTGAAAAGAAACATTTTCATTTTTGCGGTACTTTATGGCACTAACTACAGCTGTTCTAAATTTAAGAATATTCTGCCGTAAAAAATTTCGTATACACATATCTGATCGAGGAGTTTTTGAAGTTTCTCGTATTTTCGTACAGAAGCACATGATTTCGACACTCAATTTTTTCAATAAAATATGTTGGTCCGTAAGGTTTTGCTGTTTGAATTTTTTTATATACACTACTATCCCCATTACCAATAATTGTTTTATATCGCAAATTATGCATTTCTATTGACATTCTAAACCCATCTAGAATAATAGCTGCTTCCATAGAAGTTGAAGAACTGTTCCAGTTTTGAAAACATTTATGAGACGGAACATTTTTTTTATCCTTATTTTTACAAAATTTGCACATTTTATTTTTTACTCCTACGTACAAAACTTTTTTACTTCTGGTCCCAATTACGCACCCAACGCCCGAGAGAGCGTTATAATTAGACTTGTAACTTCGTTTTGACCAAGCTCCATCCACTGTTACAGTTATAAAAGGTATTCCGTCGCTATCAATTTCTCCTGCTTCAATTGCCAACTTACGTTCTTCCTTTCCTGCAGCTAGCATTTCTTTTAATGCTAACTCCTCTGTATTTTTTAGCACTTTTCTTTCTATGTGCGCATACGTTGCTGAAGACATTTGAGGAATGTCTAAAGCTGCGGAAAATTCTGTTAATTGTGAATGACCCGCCCCTATTGCAACAGTTCCACACACCGCTGCTTCATTTACTCCACATTTTTTATTTTCATTTTCAGTACTGAATGTATCGGTTATTCCACACATGTTGCATTTATACGTAAAAACACTTTTAAAACCAAAATGTTTTTCCGCTTTTATTTCTACATTTTGAAAAGCACAGCCAAACATATCATGTCGTATTCCTTTCAGAACAGTAAACAGATGATTTATATCAACAATCCTACGTCCAGCAAGAGTAAAATTTGCAATATTGTTTAAATTTTCTGTTTCAATAAAAACCTCATCTGATATATCCGAATCAAAACTGTCGTCGCGTGCCGAATTTGTCTCAGTGAAAACAATTTCATTATCTACAATATTATCACGTTGAGACACTATTCGATTTTTCTACTTTTCCGTTTTGCAGCGGTTGTCAATCTTTTTTGGGAGTGAAGTCCCATTGTTGTTTATATTTCAAAATTACAACGGTCACCAACACTAATATCATATCGTCATATCTTTATCGAATTATATACATTTTTCCAAGTAACCAGGTGATTAACTTTAAATGACTAAGAAGGATTAGAAAGCCAGGTAATGCCGTAACCACTTTTAGAGGAAAACAAGTTAATACATTTGTTTGTCTTTTACTTTACACAAGCATGTAAGTATTTCAATTAGGTATGTATGGGTAAAATTGTGTAGCTTTACTACACTACTTATTTTATATTAGAACCTATTAAGTTACATTTGTTATAATAATACATCTATTCTTTATCTACGATTCAAAAAATTTTAGGCGGAAATACACAGATCATCTATCTGCTGAAAACAAGGCATAAATAAATCCCAAGTAGCTGATGTGTCAATAATCAAATTTGTTTGCTAATTTACATAATCCTTCGACCCTCTCAGCAGGGCGTCTTGGTGCCTAGTCTGTTGTAGTATGCTGTAATGTGGGTTGCATATTTCTGAAATCGTAATTTTTCGGGCACTAAAGTAGACCCTTAAACGGAGCAATCTCATCCGTGCTGGTGCCCACGTTTTACGTCCTTACGAGCCGCGTCTGTCCAATAGATAACTTTATTGGTTGCTGTATATGAATATATGCCACTTTCTTTCAATCTTCTCTGTTCAGTCCAGAAACTACCAGGAAATTGTGTTGTGTTGTTGTGTGTGTGAATAGCTTCCTTTAATGTTTTTGAAAGGGTTGCGCCTAATCTCAGTCACTAATGGTTCATCTTCCTGCCGATTTGACATTTTGTTACGTCCGGAACCTATTTTCCGATTTATCCTGTTCCCTTATTTTTTATATATTTTTGAGGGGGAACTTATACCAATATTAAATTGAACTGCTACAGTTTTTAATGATTTCCCATTTTCCAACCTAGTAAGAAGTCTGACTTTATCAGTTTTAGAAAGATGCAGCATTTTCAATTTTGAATTAGCAACTATGATAGATAATTTGACGTACAGTTTGAAAATTCATCAAATATCGCCAAAATTACAATACAAAAAATAAAAGAAATTGATATAACGATTTTGACAATGTCTTGCCCACGACCAGTATAAGCGATTCAAATTTTCAAATCACAAAACTTTAGAGACAGAATAGCGATATAGCCAAACGAACTAGCCTCCACATTATTTGATGACGAAGAAGAGCCTAAACACTGCAGACTTTAAGATCTAATTTAATAAGTAGATTCTTTTAAATCCCAGACCAGTTCAATAAAATATGTGCATACCTAATATGTTCATTATAGAACAGTATTCTATGTGCCATGTTTCATTGAGTATAGTAGTAAAGATAAGTTGGTTTTATTGACTAACAATGGTTTGATTGAACAACTCAAAAATTGTCCTTTACTGCATAAGGCTTAACATTATGGCATTTCTCGTATGAGCTGAACTTAAATCTCTTTGTTTTTTTAATACATGGATACTATTTTAATTTAAGAAATAAATTGCAATATTTTTATAGCTTGCTTTGATGAAAATCAAGAAAAGAAAATTAAATTGACAATTACTAGCAGTTATGAATCTAAAGCAGAATTTGTCAGAGTAGAAACTATAGCTTAGCTCCCTAGTTCTTAAAGAATTTAGTGTTCGTATTTATTTCAGCCTTGTTTACCTTCCTACAGATGCGGTGAAGAACACGCACGTTTATCGTTCAACGACACTGAAAGGCAGTATATCTTGGACCGTCACAACCAAATAAGAAATGATGTATCGAGCTCGGACATGTTAATTTTGGTATTTATCCAACATTTGTCTTTCATTTTCTAGTAGTAAGTTGTGTTTTACATGTTATCGATGGATTTGTTAATTTTTTTTAGAGCTATGACAAGGAACTAGAATTTTTAGCTAGTTGCTGGGCGAATCAATGTATGGACAGTCCGAGACCATCACATGGACGAGACGCTTGCCGAGCTACGAGTAATTTTTTTTTAATTCAAAACCATTTAGTGTAATGAAATTGCATAAATTCGTTTGCACAAATCATAATTTTACGAAAGAAGACGGAAAGGAATTGCTTTTTGAAGTGCTTATACAACGTATATCATTAAAAATGGGGTGTGAAGAACACAATACCAGTTATATATTTGTGAATGTATCTCCTCTCCAGAGACGCAGATACGTATTTCACCTTTCTACAGGATCGTCGGTACGCCCCTGCTGGAGAAGAGATACATTCAACCAAACATAACTACCTTGCTATCAAACAGAAATTATTAGGACAGAGCGTGAAAGAATATTCAGCGCTGTCTACATAATAACTGCCGAACTAAGCAACGTGTTTCTATAGACGGTAACAACCATATCTATAAAAACTGTATTATCGTGTCTTCACTACTTGTCGGGCGAACCGAATGCGTATATAACAAAATAATTTGAAACATACATGAGTGGGTAAAACCACACCAATTTGTATAATATAAAAGTATTTTTAATAATATAAAATATTATTAAAAATGGGGTGTGAAGAACACAATACCAGTTATATATTTGTGAATGTATCTCCTCTCCAGAGACGCAGATACGTATTTCACCTTTCTACAGGATCGTCGGTACGCCCCTGCTGGAGAAGAGATACATTCAACCAAACATAACTACCTTGCTATCAAACAGAAATTATTAAGACAGAGCGTGAAAGAATATTCAGCGCTGTCTACATAATAACTGCCGAACTAAGCAACGTGTTTCTATAGACGGTGACAACCATATCTACCGTTACCGTCTATAGAAACACGTTGCTTAGTTCGGCAGTTATTATGTAGACAGCGCTGAATATTCTTTCACGCTCTGTCTTAATAATTTCTGTTTGATAGCAAGGTAGTTATGTTTGGTTGAATATATCTCTTCTCCAGCAGGGGCGTACCGACGATCCTGTAGAAAGGTGAAATACGTATCTGCGTCTCTGGAGAGGAGATACATTCACAAATATATAACTGGTATTGTGTTCTTCACACCCCATTTTTAATAATATTTTATATTATTAAAAATACTTTTGTATTATACAAATTGGTGTGGTTTTACCCACTCATGTATGTTTCAAATTATTTTGTTATACAACGTATATCATTTCATCATATATCAATTCATTTAATTTTATTTTTCATCCAATAAATTTGCATTTTTACGAATTTTGGTTTGACTAGCCAAATTGTATTTTTTGAAAAATTTTCTGGTTAAATTATAGTCCGTCTCAACCTATGGGATTTAATAGCAGTTTTATGTCTCTTATTATTTTTAATAGTTATTGAAATAACGCCATCTCTATGTCCCGTAGCCATATCGCAGATTGTATTAAACACGCTTCATTGTCAGAGCTCTCGTTGTATCGCTTATTTATCGCATTTTCGATTTTATTCTTCATAGTTGCTAAATCGTCCTTCTTAGTACGAACTCCATCTTCGATAAATTTTTGCAAGGTGCAAGGAGATAATGCTTTGATAATCTGTGTTATACCTACTGTTACAGTTTTCATTGCATTATGGAGTTTTTAGATAAATATTTGTAAACGTGCTGTTATACAGCAATCTAAAGCAAAGCTTTGCTTTAGTTTGCTCAGAACGTTTTATATATCCAGGTTTGCCATCTTTCGTTTTTTAAAATATGGGACGGTTCAGTAAAATCAATAGATGGGGGCGGGGCGGGGGTATCCAGAAAAACAAAATTTTACTTTTTTTTGGCATTATTGAACGCAACTCAATTTCGAACAAAAACTTTCCAAATCCAAATTACATATAAGTATGTAATAAAAATTCTATTTGGAAAATAGACACAAATATAAAATTAACTATATGTTAACTATGTATACAGAAAGTATAGAAGTGAAAAAGCAATGTCCGTCATCGAGGGAATACCGTACATTGAAAAGTTCCAACTAGAACGAAACGTCGTCTGTACGTTTCCTCCCGTTGACTGACTTGTTTTTTCAGTATTTCTTAATTCTTAATTAACAAATATAAAAATTTAATAATACTTCTATTTACACAAAAACAAATCACAAAAACAAAATATATAGTAACTACATTAGGTACAGTTACAGGATCATAAAGCGGGACATGTCTTATCTTCAAATGCTCTGTTATTTTGGTATTGTTAAGTTGGACTGCACGTACTTTTTGGCAGTTATCAATTCTTTGTCAAATAATTAATAGCAGTTAAGCTATGTATAATCACGTTAATGAAAATACACGAGTAAGAAAAATAAATAGAAGGGTTAGAAAATGGATGATAATATCGTCAGATTGGAACAAAATTTGGTGTTAGCAACAGCACAATAGGAAGGATCAAAAAACGTTGGAATAAAGAATGTTGTAAAGCGGAAAGAGGGTACAGGGCGAAAAAGATGCACAACGGCAAATAATGATACTGCACTTTTAAATTTTCTTAGAGAAAATCCAGTTGAAACTGCAGTGCCGGCATGTGAATATGTTAGTTTTCCTGGATCAGTATGGACGGCTGGAAACCTGATAAAATGCAGTGAAATATCTAATTATTCTGCCGCACGAAAACCATATTTATCAGATGAAAATAATCAACAAAGGATTGTATATGCACAAGAATTCTTAAATGAAAACACGTGTAAAAAAAACAACGTGTACTTGTATACAGACCAAGTAATTGCTATGTCGAACAATATACTCAAAATATACAAAGTAGTGAATGTTTTTCTTCAAATATGTGGCGATGGATTAGTTACCGAGAAGCAGGTATTTGTTGGAATATTGATGAAAGATTAAATGGCCAAGTATATGTTAGTATTTTGAAAAATATAATGCTACCTTCAATAGAAAATTTGTACCCTAACTGTAATGAATATATTTTCCAACAGGATAATTCCTCTATTCACAAATCATGGTTTGTTCAAGAATGGCTAAATCATAACAACGTTAACGTGTTTCCTCGGCCATCAAGAAGTCCCAATCTCAATTCAATGGAAAACGTTTTGGGTAAATTAGTCAAAGACATATATAAAGATAATGTAAGACCAAGAAACAATAACTAATTAGTAATTCTTATTCAAAATGCATGGGACAACGTTGAGGAAGGATTTGTATGAAATTTAATAAATTCAATACCAAGGCGATTGGATGAGTTTTAACATCTGATGACCAGATAACTAAATATTAAAATATACATATATAATTTATGTATTACAAAATATAACGAGCCATCGAAAAAATTCATAATTAGAGTAGACTGTGAAATTGGATTGGTACTTTAACCACTTCCACATAATGACATTTATTATTTGACATTGAAACTAAAAGTTTGTATCAAATTTTTCAAAACTCTTATTAAGAAAATTGTTTGTGTTTAGATGTAAATGGACAACATTTTCAACAACTTCTGTAGCTATATGTAAATTTTGATTATGATTTCGATATTAAATAAATTATTTGTTTTCTTTTTTGTTGTAGTATCATTTCAATGCATAACCTTTTTTTTACAATGAAACTGTCTAGCATCAAGTAATGTGTCATTATGTGGAAGTGGTTAAAGTACCAACCCAATTTCACAGACTACTCCAATTATGAATTTTTTCGATGGCTCGTTATAATTGTTACAGAATTCGTTAACTACGATCCTTTATATTAGTAAAATTACACCTACGTGTAACTAAATACACATTTTTACACGACGTTTTGACGTTTATTAGTAATGGATAACCTTGGATACGAAGATCGCTTTATATCAAATAACCTACTTTACACTAATAAAGCTTAACTGTCCCGCTTTATGATCTCGCAACTGTACATTTAGAAAAGACTTATTTTTTTTTAATTTATATTTTGCGTTAGAAGAAACGCTCTTTAGCAACTGATGTCTTTTGCTGCCTATTTTGTACAATTTAGGCAACATCAATTTTTAAAAATCAACTTCCACTTCCAGCTCCTCGCTGTAATTGTTTGCACGTGTGCAAGGCACATAGGCGGCCAAATCAAAGGGCGGCGAAAATTATTCGACGTTATTACAGACACTGGTCATTAATCAATAGGTTAAGATAATATTAACGTGTAATTTAAAAAACACGCTGGCATATGGAAAGAGATAATTCAAGTGGGTAACCGATTATATTTACTTTAAACAACCATACCCTCGATAATACACTTCTTCTAATCGTTATATTTTTTGCGTGTGTATAGAATTTAAAGGGCATCAAGCATTAAACTTGTTAGTGTTTAGAGCGTTATTTGTATTACGGGGCTTTTTATCACTTATCAGTGACTGGTTGTTGTGTGACTGGACAGTGGGTGTTAGGCTCTAAACTTGTTAGTGTTGAAAATGTTATTATATTACGATCTGTTTTACTAGCGCATCAATTACGAAAATTTATGACTGTGATATGAAAACATAAATTTTCGTTTTTTTATGCATAATATTTCGTATTGTATACAATATAGAATACATATACTCAAAAATGCACATTTAGTAAGTTGTGAAACTTCATTCTCTATTCAATGTTCGGAAATTCATAGATTTATCAATAAATAATATCTGTATTATTGCAATGTTAGCATAAAATAATGTATGCACCGAATATACAGTCGAATGCAATAAAAAGTAGACACGAAATTTTCGTCTATGTGAACGAACTTGAAATTTTGACAATGTAAAAACAAACTGCTACAAATGCAAGCTACAAAAACTAAATTGGTTAAGTAATGACCTCTCATTTCGTGCTCTCCATAATGTTTGTGATCGAAGTGTCATTGAATTAATGTAATGCTGAAGTATACGGAATAAAAACAGTCAATATAAGCAAATTTATTGAAATAAAAAGTAGTAGTATCTTTGAAGCTTTAATTACTTCACTAGCTTAACTGATGACGCCTAATAGTAAATCGCAGAAACACGTGTCTTAAGCAGTAGTAAATGTTGAAAATACGAGGTGTATTGTTCATGTGTACAGTTACAGATATGTATATTGCATGTCTGTTTCATTTGTAACAAATGCGTAATACGTGCATAACGTATTGATATACTTAAACCTTTTTGTATAGTAGTATCTTATTAAACAGTATAATCAATAAATAAAATTGTACTAATATCTGGTTATGGCACCGATTTTGGTTATTACTTCTTTCAATCTTTTAGGAATGGAGTTATAGAGACTGAAAACATAATTGTTTTCTTTAGCTCTTTCCCAGGCACTTTGGGCAAATTTTATGAGTTGTTCTCTGTTCTGAGGCTCTGATTTAATCGCTCCATCCTTTTGGTCATTAATCCCCATACGTTTTTTTATAATATTCAGATCGGGACTTCTGCAAGGAAAATCCAATACATTTAAATTGTTTTGTCTAAACCATGTTTTGGTTATGTTACTCGTATGGACAGGACAATTGTCTTGTATAATAATTTCGATTAGGCAAAATTGCGTCCATTGAAGGTAGCAATGCATCATTCAAAATATTAAGCTATGAATTTTAATTTAAATTTTCTTCAATTTCCCACAACATGCCAGTTCCATATATTGAAATCCAACCCCAAAAATTAACTTTGAAATTGTGTAGATCTAAATGTTTCAAAAAGTTTTGACGAAATTTATGCCCTCTTGGTCTATATACATGAATCGGTCCATTTTTGCTACTTTGAAAAAACTTCATCAGGAAAGATCCATGTTACGATGCATATGTTGAAGTACATATACAACACCATTTTCTTTGTGGGCCACAATTAAAGTCAATTTTTTTACCAGTTTAAAACATCTTAAATTTGTTTCTTTAATTCTACGCCGGGCGGTAAACACTGATCCAGGAAAGTTACTAATATTAGCCGCAATTACTGCAGTAGAAAAAAGAATGTCTCTAAGTAAATTTATGAACTGCTGATCGTGCTCAGCTGTAGTTATTCTCGTCGACCTGAACCAGCAATCCTGGAAATCGTAAGGTGGTCTTGCCATTTTTTTATAATTTTATATGTAGTACTTTTGTTTATGTTATTTCTTATCGCTATTTGCCTTATTGTATAATCGTTGTTGTAATCTGCAATAATTCTTAGTTTGGTTTCGTCAGCTATAACGGGCATTTTAATAAATATTTTATAAAAGTTTTAAAACAACTGTCAACGTTGAAGGATTGTTAAATGAATACAGCAAAAGTCTCACTTATACAATAACATATTTTGTCTACTTTTTTTACATTCGACTGTACAATAATAATATTCGTAACAGTTTGGACAACACATATTTCTTGTGATCTTTAACACATGAATGATTTGAAATTTTGAATATATGGATTCCGGACCCTGCGCGTAATACCTTAAATTTGTCTTTACATGCACTACTAACACATAAACGTAATTCTATGTTACAATAGTAAAAAATTAGGGGCAGCAAATTTATGCATGCATAGATATGTTGAGACTGAGCTCATGAATCACAGGTTTAATTAGAGCGTATACATCGAAAACTTTCTTCGTTATGATTTTTAATTTCAACGTATTTTAGAACATCTTCGATATCAGAATAACTTAAATTGTTATTTTTAAGATTCAGTTTCGCAAAGGCTGCTAAAGGATTTTATTTTCATCAAAACAAAACCATTTTTGCAAATAATTTATCGCTTTGTTGTGAAAATTCTTCAATAGAATTACCCTTCTCTTTACCTGGAAATTTTACTAAAAATTGTCTCACATATGAATTAAAAAAGTTTTCAGCAAGTCAAGTATTCAGCTTTTGAAACAACTTTCAAAAATAGGAAAGAGGTCCATAGTAGTTGTTGTATCATTTCGAAGAAGCAAGCTAGTTTCTTAAAAAATTACATAAACATTAGAAACAAAATGTAAATACAAAGTTATGACACTATCTTGCTGATCCTCCAGATCTTTATCCTGATCAGTTTTAAAAATTGCAGTATATTTTTAACACACCCTTGTAGTGACAAAAAATAACTGACAATTCCTGGCCAAACTTTTAACATTCTATCTATTGCTGTGCTTAAACTCAACCATCTAGTAGGCGCATGCTTAATTAACTCGCTATATTCAATTTCTGCAAATTCAATAAAGTCTTTCAAATCGTGGCGTCGCAATGAAGACTGAGCAAAAAATGAAAAAACTCTCAATGTCGATGTTTGGAGCGCATGGATTGTTTATAATATGAACAGAAAATTAGCTTTTAAAATCGTTCAATTTTGCTTTCTCAACAAAGTATATGCAGACCTCCTTTTTTCAAAATTAGCATCTGTATTATCGGCGGAAAATGTTAAGCAATAGGAAAAATCCAAATTAAATTTCTGAAGAGTAGTAACTATATTATTTGTAATCATATCTGTAGTTTCAAATGAGTTTCAAAAATACATGACCACAATAGGATTCATTTTTCTATTAATTTTGTTGGAGGTGTTAGTTGCAACAGAAAAATAAATGGGTTGGTCATCATCACCTTGCAAATCATTGATTATATCTTCTACAGATGCGATAGCCAAGACCTCTTGTCGCGGATTTATAGTACAATCGTCCAACACATACACTAGCAAATAAAGGCAACGGTGTAGGACTAAAACGTGATATATCCAATACCGCTTGCAATTGGTTAATAAGGGAGACCGCTCACAATAGTGTATAAATCGAACGTTTCTTGACATCTATTTGCATTTTGACTTTTGACTATTATATTTCATTCATTTCGTTTGTAAATTATATATTATTTATTTTATTTTATAAATCATTTTTTCTGAAGACTATTTAGACATCGTAATGATAATGATATTGCATATGAAGAAGACATGGTTAAAGTAGAATTGTTAGCATTAATTAAAGAAAATGTATCTGGCCCTCAAAATATGCTGTTTTATGCAAAAAAAAACATACTTGAGAAAAGAAATAGATTATCTTAGTACTCATTTACAATTTTTATTTATATGACATCTGAAATTAGGTTATTATTTTTGTAATATATCAACAACATGTGATTTAAGCAGTTTGAATCTGACATTTTAATGTGACGTTCCTTAATTTGCTACTGCATCTGTTGGACGATTATACTATAGTTCGTCCACATGGAGTTTTGTTTGAAATATTAGTGTCTCTGTATACAGAAGGACACATTTTATTCCAACAGTTTAAAGAGTTGTACACTGCGCGATATATAAAACCCGTACACTAACATATTATCAATGTAAGCCAGGCTCATCAAATTTGACATATTTTATTTGTCATGTCCAGAAGTACTTTCTGCTAAGGCAGCCTAAAATATAAGACATTATTAATATTTATTTAACATACGACGTAATACATTACTGACGTTACTCACTTTAGACCCTTCATCAGAGTTTTTTCTTATAACAAAGCCGTCCATTAGTTTAATTTGACTAGTATTTCTTACACGTTTTTGTTGCACTTCTCCTCTGTCATGTTGCCGTACATCGGATATACCGCTATGACCAATTGAAAACTCGCTCCCCCCACATAAAATGCACTTTACATGCTGGTCATCGTTTCCTTGAATAAGCCAGGACTAATTACTATTTTGACTCCATTCGACTTTAAATTTGCAGTCTTCTTTTTTGTTGGATGTTGAATGTTGATGTGTCGTCATAATTGTTTTTTTGTTTTGCTTTTTGTTCCACTTTTGCTAAACATATCAAAGCAACAGGCCTGGACAAACCGCCGATTTTTAATAAAATCAAACTATAAATTTATAAAATTTATAAAGTATCTACCTATCAAATAGTCAAATACTTATTATCACAATAATTGATGGGACTAATGTTTTGTAGATGAAACTTGGATACTTTACTATACTCTAGAGACAAAAATTCAGTCTAAACAATGGATTTCTTCTGATGAACGTGCTCCGAAGAAGATAAAAACCGATTCTTTCGCGCCAAGGCGTAATCTATATTGACTATTTACAGGAGAGAAATACGATTATAATTGGCCAATATTATAATGCTCACGAGAAAATTACATTTTTCACAACATTAACATTTTTTAAAGCAATGCATGAAGGGATCTACTTGACATCTTGTTGGTCTTTTTCATGCTGTTTGACTATAAAATGCCAAATTTTACTAAAATTACTCTCAGCTTTCTATTATTCCACATACTTCTGGTTTATTATACTAATTTATTATTGTTTTGTTATTGGTAAATTAAAGTATGCTTTTGGTTGCTTTATTATATTTAACTTTAGTGGACTATTGAAAACTTACAACTCTAGTTTCAGATAATTATCTTTTCAGATGACGCCTATTCAGGGCGTAATGTTAATTATGACTCGCTACTGAAAAGGAATGGTATGCAGTCTTCGAGGCATCGTTAGAATGTTCCTAGAGAATGATTTATATTTACTTTCCCGTATTAACTAAGTGCCCCACATATGTGCTTCTTCTTGAACTTTTGCCTTATGTTTCCATAGAACTAATTTGTTGCATAGTTCTCCATATATGTCGAATTGTCGCGTTGTCGATTTATGCTACGAATATATTTTCTTTAATTAAATCTGTCATTTCTTAATCTATTTAATTTTGTTATTTTCATCATCATTTTATCATTTTTTGTGCATTATTTTTATATGCATGGTGCCAGTGAAGCGGGAAAATTAAAAGTGCCCAATTGTTTCATGAATCGTTTATTATCAGATTTTTTTTACAGATTTTGGTTGAGTAAAGTATGCCATTTTACTTTTTAAAAATTACGCCGCTCAAGTGAGAACCATTTTAATGCAATTTTTAATTTTGACCGACAAAGCAGGACGGGTTATTCGGTCAGGTCTGACATTCGTTTTTAATTCCGGTATGATTTGCGGTCTATCAATGTACACGCTCTTCAAAAATCCCCAAAGAAAAAAGTCGCATGCGAACAAATCTGGGGATCTGGCAGGTCACAGGATGTCGCCAAGTTTGGATATAAGTCCGTCCGGGAAGAGTTAGTTCTCTTAAAGCAGCAATGGACACACGAGCAGTATGACATGTGGAGCCATCCTGTTGGAAAAAATTAATTTACGTAAACCTAGGGAGTTGTTGCATCAAGAATGTTCTAACTATGTGTGTGTAGCGATCTACATCAACAGTTGTGGTCTTTCCCTTACCAGCTTGCACAAAATATGGCCCGATAATGCCAGATGACCACAACAACACCGTAACTTTAGGATTACGTGATAGCTTTTCATGCAACTCATCTGGGTTTTTATAATTCCAATATCGACTATTTTGTTTGCTTACATATCCAGTCAAATGAAAATGTGCTTCATCTGACATAAACATGGGACGAATAAAGTTTTCATTGACATTTACACGTCGCAATATTTCTTTGCTGGAAATCCTGCGAGCCAGCCGAAGAAAAGATAAGTTTTTATGCAACATTCGGCGTAGCGATGTGTCACTATTGTTCAGTGCGGATGCATGCTTCATTGCAAAGCGTTTTGGACTACGCGTCAATGCTATTCGAACTCTTTCAATGTTTTCCTCTGTGCTTACAGTCCTTGTTGCTCCTCTATGCTTTAAGTTTAATGTGGTACCAGTTTCTTCAAACTCTTTCTCCATGACATAATTGCATGAGCAGACGGCACTTTTCTGTGTCGTGGAATATTGAAATGATTACTGTACAGAAATCACACAATCACCATTTCTATAAAATGATTTTATGCAGAAAGTACGGTGTATACCGGACTATCGCTCCATGTTTAACAAGTGGCATTAAATGTTAAACAATAATTCAAAACCTCCACGCCCCTTTGTGAGCAGAAAATGAACGATTGCACTTTCAAAATTTCTCATTTCACCGGCGGATCTGTACATTACTTAATTTGTCTTGTAATTGTACTAAAAGCTATTATTATTATATTATTATCCGGCTGATAGCGCAGAGCTGTGTCACTGGATTTTCGTATTGGAGGTCCCGGAATTGAATCTGGGCCTTGCTGTTCGATAAGGTTTTTCTTTTTCTTTCTCGTTTAAGGTGAATGAGAGCAGCAAAATTTCTTTAGTTGCTTGACGGGCGTGGGCGTAATAATAATTCATAGTTTTCCAGTGCCCCTTCTAATTGGCGTTATTATTATTATTATTATTATTATTATTATTATTATTATTATTATTATTATTATTATTATTATTATTATTATTATTATTATTATTATTATTATTATTATTATTATTATTATTATTATTATTATTATTATTATTATTACTATTATTACTATTATTATTAATTACTATTATTATTATTACTAATATTTATAATTATATAGCATTTTTGCAGCAACTTTCAGTTACAATGGCCAAAATCACTGGGCATATGCTGTGGAAGATGAAGAGATCGACTGGCAGGATATAAAATATGTAGAAGGCGCTATAAGGGCTTGGTATGAACAAAAAATGTACACTAGTCCCAATGTGATCAAATCTTACGAATATTACCAGTAAGGGACATCGTTCATTAAATTTTGTTATGATTTCTGTTTTTTTTTTCTTGTACATATTAGAAATGAATCGCATGAATTCTATACACAAATGGTATGGTCTGATACATTTTTAGTTGGCTGTGGTAGAACACGATTTAGCACTGGGCGATACACTGGTGTAAATATTGTTTGCAATTATAGTCCGGGAGGAAATTTAGAAGATAAGCCGGTTTATAATGAAGGTACTCCATGTAGTAGATATCCAAACATGACCACAAATTGGAAATATTTTAATCTGTGCGGTAATGAGCGACCTTTATCCGATGATATCTATGAACCACCGTTTACATTGCGTGCTGTTAAGACTAACTTGAATTTTTTATTATTAAAAATGAATGTACTTATTGCTTTATGCTTTTCTGTTCTTCTGTAGTATAAAATAATTTATCACAATAAATTTAGTTCATTAGTTATTTTATCTAAAAAAGAAATTAGCTGTAACGGGACGCCTGGCAGATGTGAAACTTCGAAATCGATTGGTATTTAAAGAAGGGAATATAAAGTAAATAAAGGAAATATTTTGAGTTTATAAATAGTTATTTATGTACCTAGGTTCGTAAGTACAGTTTTATGGTCGAGAATACGATTGCAAACCGAGACCCGTAGGGTCGAGGTTTGCATGTATTCGAGACCATGAAAGTGTACTGTACGAACCGTGGTGCATATGAGATTTTTCGTCATACCTACGTTTTTTTTTAAATAGACGAATTTGAATGATTTTCCACTTTAGTTTTACTATATGTATACACATTAGTAACATCAAGTCAGGAATATTTGTCGTATCTATGGTAACCATGTTTGTGTCGATATAAATTTATATTTTTGATAAATGTCAAAGTATATGCAATAGATTTTCAAAAGTTTTTCTTTCTAAATAAAATTTATTAACATGAATCAAATAGAGATGGATGCTATTATAGCTTGTACTGAGATTTTGCCGGAGAAATCTAAAAACAGATACAATGAAACCTATAAAATGTTCAAAGATTGGTGTCACCAGAGGTATGTGGAGAGTATTTCAGAAAGTGTAATGCTGGCATATTTTCGTGATAGATCTATGAAGTTAAAATCACCAAACAGTTTATGGTGTGAATACTCCATGTTAAAAACTACCATATTTATTAACGAAAATGAAGATATTTCAAAATATCCTAAATTGAAAGGATTTTTGAAGCGGAAAAATGATGGTTTTAAGACTAAAAAGTCTAGTATCTTTACAAGAGAGGAAATGAATAAATTTCTTATTGAAGCTTTCGACGATACATATTTGTTGATGAAGGTAAGTTTACAGAATGATTCTTTTTAATTCGTGTTCATTCTATACTAATTTTTTGTAGGTTGTTATGATTATGGGAATTGCTGGGGCTTGTAGGAAAGATGAACTAGTTAAAATGAAAATTCAAGATGTGGAAAATAAAAATGATGTAATAATAATTAAAATACCGGATACTAAAAATGGATTAAAACTTTCTTTTACAATTATTGCGAAGGAAGAATATCCAATTAATTTTATGCTAATTATTAAAAAATACATTGGTCTGAGATTAGAAAATATTACCAATGATAGATTTTTCTTAAAGTACAGTTTTGGTAAATGTCGAAATCAGCCTGTAGGAAAAAACACTCGCAAAAATTCCTAGCCAAATAGCAAAATACTTGTCGTTGGAGAACCCCACTACCTACACCGGACATTCCTTTCGAAGGACCTCGGTAACATTATTAGCCGATTCAGGAATTGATGTTCTTGGTCTGAAAAGACACGGCGGATGGAAATCTTCTACTGTGGCAGAAAGCTATGTTTCCGATTCAATGATAAATAAAGTACAGATAGCTGACCGAATTTTATATAAACAAAATATTACAGAGGCTGTTTGCTCAACTGTGATACAGAAAAATGAGAAGAAAGTTGATGATTCCATTAGGAATTCAACCATTAATAATGTTGACATTATTGAAAATATAAACTTGCCTAGTAAGAAAGAAGACTCTATTGTTCAGATAGCTAATTGTTCTAATTGTTCGTTTACATTTAATATTACAAAATCATAAGTTTTTGTACAAGATTCTATTTTTCCTAGTTATGTTAATTAATCATGTTTGAAATAAATTTGTCATAAATTTTCTAATATTGCTTATATTTCCCTAGGGTCGTAATAAATATTACAGCCCGCTACCATAGCAACTGTCAATACGGTATGTAAAGTGTCACTTACGTTTCAAAAAAAGGTGTCATAATTGTTTACTTACGCAGTAGGTGTGACGAAAAATAATTTAATTTTACAATCGCCGAAATATGTTTAAAGTTGTCTGAAATGTCAGCGTTGACAACTAAATATCGAATGTTAATACTGATAGATATGTATGCCTGTATGTTGATATTAGAATTGCTTAAGTTAGAAAATACGTTTTTCTACGACCCTTTATAAAATGACATTTTTCGTCACCGAATATTGCAGCGAACACTTGATTTCCGTCACTAGTGAGAGAAAATCCCATAACGTCCCTAGTGCGAAAGTTACTTACTAAATTTCACCTGCGTCTAGTTGCCTACTGTCGCTGTATCCCGTCATTTTTAAATCACGTCAGTTTGTGTTGTTTGAAACTTTATCATCATTTCTGATTCAGAAAGTGATTTAGATATTCTCAATACGCCACCTATGCGGGCTTATTACGAGAAAAATCGGGATAGAAGTATGAAGAAGTCTATGTAAAATTCATTAAGTAGAGGGCTGATAACGTAAATGCATATTCGGAAATTGTGCTGCTTGAATATTTTGCGAAATTGTAGGAAAATTTAAAGCCATCGACCTTATGGTCTACATATTCTATGTATCAATATTTAAATCATAACTAATTTAAATATGATTTATAATTTTGTAATTTTTAATTGAAAATAAAGTATTTGTTTACATATTTTTCTTAAGTTTGTTATAATGCCATAGGCGAGGTCGTAAAAAAGTATAGTGTTTAACTCATCGAAATCAATTATTTATATATATATATATATATATAACTGGCTATACATTCCTTACGGAATTGGAGCCGCTGCTTGAGCTCTTCTGACTATCATTATGGGGCGGTTCGTCACTCCTCTCCATTTTCTTGTTTGTTTGCATTTACAGGTTGTCATGTTTCTTTGCTTCATCTGCTATTTGCCTCCATACCTTTCTATCCTTTATCTTCTCTCGCCAGTTAATGATTCACATGGCCCTTATGTCATTAATCACTTGGTCAAATCAATTATTTAAGCTTGCGAATTGTACTCTCGCTCAAAAAATGTTACTTTCGTCACTCGTTACACAATATACTATTTCTCATGCGCAACCTACTTCAACTCCGAATTTATTTGATCTCTCGTTATTTTGTCAGTTACCGCCAGACAATGTTGAGCGTATTTCGCTCTTGGGATGTTACGCCGATGGAATGTTCCTCGAATGAACCTCTCTAATTATAATTATTAAATGTATTTGAAATTCTCTAGCTTATAATAATTAATCATGTTCTTTATACTGAGATTTACTCAGGTGAGTATAGATTTGTGACTGGAAGTAATTAGATACTGTTGTAATAAAAAAGTTGCAACGTATTACGTTGGAAATACTTGTTATCCTCGAAAGAACACTCCAATTGTGAGACGATGCCGTGTACACAAGTAAAGCCTCTATAGCGCGCACCGATGGACAGACACAAGCACGTAAAAACGGCGAACGCCTAGTGTATAGCT
The DNA here is from genome assembly GCA_935421215.2 of Melolontha melolontha. Classification (NCBI taxonomy): domain Eukaryota; kingdom Metazoa; phylum Arthropoda; class Insecta; order Coleoptera; family Scarabaeidae; genus Melolontha; species Melolontha melolontha. The sequence goes on from OW285238.1 coordinate 42,507,404, forward strand.
TGTAGGGTTAGTGGAGAGAGGGTGCGCCAGCATACATATAGGTTATAGCGTTCACCGATATCCACGCACACACAGTATACGCGCTGAAAAGACAGGGGAGCGTCAGCGTCAATGGAAAAGAGAGGGGAGCGCTGACTGAGCGGTCGTCCCGTGATCCAGTGATGACTTTCAACAGCCGAGTTTACCCCCGTGCCGTGCCATTAGATGTTACACCTCAAAAAAATTTCAAATCAAAATAATTTATGTCATCTCATTAAGCCTTATAATAGTTTATATCTTCTGAAATAAAAAGGATAATAGTTAGTTTACCGTAACGTTAGTATCTGAATACTAAGGTTCTTTGATAGATAGTGGAATTAACTCAATTTTTTGTTGTGTTTTATTTATCCGCCCAGTCATTTGACTGTGGTCGGCTCAAAATATTTGTTTTAGTTCCTGTTGTATCGACGCAATACTAACAAACTACAAGGGTGAGCAATTTTTCAAAAGTTGGCAACGCTTTCGTTATGATGAGTATACTGTTGCTGTCTTCAACCATGTCTTAGAAGTCTACTGTCACAGTTTAGCCTAAATCTGTCAGATATATAAGATTTTGTAATAGCTTAAAGTAAACAATTTTTAGTTTTTCTGTTAATAAAACGTAAGTAAAGCAGGACAAAGCAATGGATTCGCAGTAGCGTACAGCTTCGCCGGGTAGGCTGAAGAGGTACTATTATAAATATAATAAATAATGTAAGTAATTAGTTACCATTTTAGAATGTGGTGTAGTATTGTATCATTAGTATGCCTTTCATTGTTGATTCTGTCAAACTCCTACGACGAAATGAAAATATGTTTATGTATTTGGAAAATAAGCATTCTATGTCTAATGAGGTAACTTTTGAGAATTAAAAAAAGTCCTTCGCATTAGTTTTAAAATGTTGGTTTTCACTTAAACCCTCTTTTATACGCACTATAGTTTTAAAATTGGGATTCTTATTTATAACACATAATTTATCGGTTGTAAGTGTTTTTACATTATCTGTTCAATTTCATATCGTGGCTTTGAGGCAATGTACTATACCTACCGCTTCATTTAAGGAAAGCTTGCTATTTTCTAATTTGGAAATAGCTTCTAAAACAATTGAATAATTTTCGAAATTTTTTTCTGTTTGTGAATTTATTTCTATATCTGAAAACAACTGCTGGCTTAATGATATTGGTTGAATTTCCTATGAATTTAATTTTAAAATACAAGGTTTAACAATGTGAAAATATTTAGCGTAATATATTACAGCGTGAAGCGACGTTCCACATCTCGTTACTACTGGCTATGGTTTCTGAGGAATGCCCGGACAAGAATGTTTAAATTCACGAATGCGTTTTAGATATTTCATAAAAACTTTTTTGGTAGAAGCTATTAACTGATCTGACTTTTGGATAACTGCCTCTAATAAATTCTCTTACAAGTTGAAATGCATGGAGCAAACACGTTGCATGAAGCAATTGAGGAAAATATTGTTTTAGTAACTTGACAGTTTTAACCATATTTGAATTGCCGCCTGTAACCAATATAACAAATTGGGTTGGCAACATATTAAATTCCCAACGGTATTTTTTATAGTTTCTAATATTGATACCGTGTTTGTTTTATGTAATACTGCACTGGGTAAAACAAGAGGTAAGGTAGCCACATCGCTTTTTTAGGTGCGCACTAATACGTTTAAGACATTTTTCTTTGCATCCGTTATTTCGTCGACCGTCAATCATATTTTAGTATTTTTTAACTCTGTCTTTATTAGATGCGTTATTGTGTTTTTCACCCGCGGTAAATTATACCGTAATTGTCTTCTGGTTGGTAATTTAAATTCTGGAATATATTTACACCAAAACTTTCGAAACTCTCCATTATATATCACATTTTATGTAATATTGCATACACTTAACATAATAATAAAATCATATACAAATTTCCAATATGGTATTTCTTGTTATGCATTTATCAGTTAGCGTTTGTTATTAACATGTCGTTAACAAGCAAAAATATCGTAAATGTTAATCTTGTAAACAACGCATTTAATAATAGTACCAGTATATTCTGATTTAGGAAATCAATTAATAAATAAATTTATTCACACTGGTCGAACTTAAAAAACTACGTCGTCAAGGAAGCATATTTACATTTAATATGTCTCAATTGATACTAACGCGATCGAGTCATGCATACATACACACCTCGGGTATGCATACTTTCGGATAAAATCGCCGTCACTGGATATTCATTCATTTGTCCAGGCTTACTAATAAGTGGTTCACTGCTTTCATGTGCGGCATTACACCGTCCATCTAGGGTCCTGGCTCTTACTCCATACCCCGTTCCGTTCAAGAAAGTTGTCCCTTATCTCAGGCTTCATGTACTTCAATAGTTCAATTGAAACCAAGTAATCGACTTCACTATTACTCCAACAACAGGATGGGGTGGACCGGCAAGCCGTTGAGAAAAAGCTGACCAATTTTCGGATGAACCATGGGGGATTCCCCAACCTAACGGCACTGGTCAACAAGGTGAACTAGTCTCGATTTCGTTACATACCTACTGTATGGATCGGATGAACTGTTGAGCAAATGCGAAGTTTCAAATGAGTTCAAAGGAAATCCGAGAGAATTTTTTCGTCGATATGTAACTGTATTCATTATTATACTCCAGAGACAAAAACACAATCGAAACAATGGATTTATTTGATGAACGTACTCCGTATTGCGAAGGTAAAACCCGTTTTTTTGAGCAATAAGATTGTGGCCATGATTTTTTTGGGATTGCAAAGGCGTAATACTTATTGACTGTTTACAGAAGATAAGTACAATAGCCGACCAATATTATACTGATGTACTAACACGTTTCGATGGCGAACTGAAGAAGAAACAATTGTATTTATTTAAAAATAGTTTTGTTTCATCAGAATAGCACGCCCTCTCATTCTTCCGTTATGGCAACCGCATAATTGGCGAATTAAGATATGAATTTCTGCCTCATCCACCATATTCACCAGGTAAGGCTCTGAGTGATTTTCTTTTGTTCCAAAACTTGAAAGAATGGCTCGGTGGAAGAGATTCGGGGCAAATGAGGAGCTGATAACCGCAACAAATGCCTAATTTGACGAACTTCCAAAAGATTACTTTTTAGAAACTGGAAAGTCGATGGCCTATGTGTATAGAATTGGATGGGTATTATGTTAAAAAATAAAATATATTTCTTACTCTAAAATAAGTATTTTATTGTATATTGCTACAAGTGAGATTATATGCCGTTCATATGTTGTTTATACATTTATACGTCAATATTTTCTTTATTTTGGTAGCTATTGCATATGGTATCCAACAAACAGACTCAATTAGCGATAACGTCAATACTTACTAGAGATATAAAGAACTTGAATAAATTTTTTTTTCCATGAGGGCTGTGGTAGGCAGTAACGCGCCAAGTATCTTCGGCGCCGTCGTGCGAAATACTGATAGGCGCCTTTACCCTATATGTATTGAGCCAAAAGCTACATACATATATTTGGTACGCTCATACGGCTCACGCGCCTACGACAACGATAAGTTAATAAACCTGCACCGACTGCGAAAGCGTTTAAATACACCCAAAATTTTGCAAGTTTAAACCTGCAGCCAGATTCTGTAAGCTCGATATCGACCATATACATAATACCTACTAATACACGGCGCACTTGTTATATATGCAATGGTTCTTGAATGAAGCCGAAAAAGTCTGTGTTCATTTAATAAAATTATTACAGTATGATTATTAGCTTCTATTAAAATGCTTAAGATACCCCTTTCACCTTTTTTAATTATTAAATAATATTAATTAAGTTAAATTTATACAAAAAAACAGTGTAGATGCAAATATCAAGTACACTCTTTGAAGTAACAATAAAATTATTGCTGTCAATGCTAAAATAATTGTAATAATTGTTTTATGTAAATTTGTTGTAAACTTTCAAAAAATGTTTTTAATATTTTTTAAATTTAACTTATCACAAGTGGCCGAAGGCGCCTTTAAGGCCTTGGCGCCGTTGTGCGCTGCACGACCTTGCCCGTATGGACGGCGCGTCACTGGTGGTAGGTTTGTATTACACAGTCAACCTTATCGCACTGTCAAGATCTGGAATTTTGTTAACTCACACTACTGCACCTAATATAATGGATATCGGTCATGTAACATAATGGAAACATGTAACATTTTTGCTGATTTGCTTCAATGCTTTCAAAAACGTATTTCCTTTCATTTATATCAATCTAGTTTTCGAAAAATCTGCCTTTAAGAGCATGTTTAAATCAAAGCCCTGACAGAGTGTCTTATAATTTAAGAATATGTAGACTTACTTTGTCATTCCCTTATAACTAAAGACGGCAGACTATGTGCCCGAACAGTAGCGTGATGTGGAGGGATCGAGTAGAGGCGTACGACGATCAATTCAGTTGCCGTTGAGACGTTGTAAGCGATACATTGTTAACACAATCGTGTTGAAAATGTCGGGAATGCGTAGAAACAATGCATCGACTCGGTTGCATGCTAATGTAGTAAAGAAATTTTTACATCAGTTTCCCGATTTAATATATGACGGTACCATAGTGAAATGTTTAGTTTGTGAAACAACTTTATTAACTTGGAAAGCAAGTCAGTGCCAAAGACATATAAATAGTGACAAACATAAATCAAATAATGGTGGACGCAGATCATATAATAAATTTGTGTGTGATTTAACAATGATGTTAATTGCGACCAATATACCAATGCAGAAAGTGGAACACCCAATGTTTCGTCAGTTTTGGAAGAAATACAATCCTACGTGGAATTACCAGCAGGAAGTACGCTACGGAATTACGTACCGTCGGTGCGTGAGAGAATTGTAAATTGTACGAAAAATACGGTAAAAAAAAATTCCTGTGGTTAACAATAGACGAAACTACAGATATTAAAAAACAGTCCATCCTAGCCATTCTAGTACGGACGCTGACTCCGCAAGGACCTTCTCCTCCTTATTTACTAACCTGTAAACGAATGCAAGGGTGTACTGCCAGAGCGATATATGATGTATTAATAGAAACACTACACAAATTTGAGATTTTACCGAAGCAAGTGTTAATGTTAGTTACCGATGCTGCCAAGGTTATGTGTTCCACGGCAAACTTACTCAAAACGATTCAACCAAACCTGCTGCATGTCACATGTTTGCTTCACGCTTTACACCTTGTAACAAACACTATACGTACAACTTATCCTGATGTGGATCAATTGATAGGACAAACGAAAGCGGTTTTTCTTAAATCTCCGAAACGGATTCGGCTATTTCATTCGCTGTGTCCTGATAAACCCGAGCCGCCGCAACCAATTCTTATACGATGGGGTACTTGGTTAGAAGCAGCATTTTATTATTATAAACATTTTGAAAAAATTAAATCAGTGATTTTACAACTAGATGCCAAAGAAGCAGCTGCAATACGGCTCAGCCGGGTTCAATTTAACAATCCTCAAGTTGCAGCAAATTTAAAAATTATTTACGACAGTTACGTTCCAATACTGGACGCAATAAAAAATTTACAGAACACTGCGCTGTCCCTATCGGACTCATTAGCAATTATTGACCACGTAAAACTAGTGCTGCATATCCTTGAAAATGAAAAAAGTGATTGTGTCCGTGAAAAATTTAACAGTGTATTAGATAAAAATGTAGATTTTACAAAATTAGGGCAACTTTTTACCAATACTGAAGATCCGTTGTACAGATACAAAGAGCGCTTTAACTATGCAAATATAACATCTCTCAACGTCGAACAATCCTTCTCTGTATATAAACATATATATACGTCGCTACGTACGAACCTTTTCGAGACTAATACAGAAACATATATTATCGTGCTGTTTTTTCATCGCGCACATCCGCATTTTTTTGCAACAATGTAAACATGTTGGGTAAGTTATTTATGTTTTTTCTTAACGTTTTGTATAGGGATTCGATATATTTATTTTTAAGTAAGCGCACTGTTATTCTGCTAAACTCTCCACGCAACGCCACTGCTGGGGCACATAGTCTGCCGTCTTTACTTATAACTAATATTTCAGGTATGCTTGAATACTGGGCATTATCTAGATGAATGTAAACTAGGTTATGTCTTTCCAAAATACAAATCCGGCTGAAAGTTCGAAAAGCTGAAACATTATCGTTCAGTATCTTTATTAGGTATGAGATATATCCAAGGTTTTCGAATATATAATTTTAGGAATTTCTAGTATTAGGAAGGTAACCTGTAATGCAAGAAAATAGTTAAATGCATATTTTAATAAGCAAAACAAAAAGTGGATGTTTCAAAATTATAACGTTTATTAAAGCAGAAATAAGCAAAAGAAATAGAAGAAAAACAGCGTTGGAAAAACCACAGAAAAAAGTTCACAGCAAAAGCCTGTAAGTGTTACGCTGATTTAAAGAAGTTGGTTAGATTGTACGGAAGAATCGTTACGAAGACAATTTTTTATGCACAGAAGAAAATAAAATACCGCATTTGAATTGGATGCGACAACATAAAAATTATATGAGAGTTTCTTAAGTCCAAATTTAAAATTTGTGAGTTTGGAAGACGTGTATTCGTATAATATTAACACGAGACTGACCGAATGTGCAGCGTCGGTCGTCTAGAATAAACCACAGTGAAGGTTCTGTTGCAGTTTTGGGTTATTTTAGTAAGATTTCTGTACAATATTTGTATAAAATAGAAGGAATTTTGAGAAGAATGAATTTCAAATACACTTTAATATATTTTTCGTACTTCCGGGCCTAAAGTGACAACTTCACTCCCTTGTGACAGGTACTATAGTGTCACATTTAATCCCTCCGGGATTAAATATTGACGAAACTCCCGGAACGATTAAATCAAAAACAAACGAATTTAAGGGATATTTTATTGAAAAATATAATTAATTAGAATGGTAATTAACGTTAATATTCAAATTAATATTGTGACAGTTCGTCATATTGACCAGTCTTTCCTGGGTTAATGCAGCAGGTAACTGACGAGTAACAGATAGGTCCTTTTCATATTGAACTGGTGTTTGTTTCGAAGATCCTGCGGAAACAGGAAGCGAGAATGAGGACTGTGGCATAACTATAGTGGACGAATCGGCGACTTGACCAAATATTTTATCTGAAATTTTTTGTTTATTTTTAATAGACGATTCAATATATCCCTCGGCCACGTTGGAGGATTTCCATCCTCCATGTCTCTTCAGCAGGTCTATTGTTGCTCCCGAATCAGCTAACAAAGACGCAGATGTGCGTCTAAAACAATGTCCCGTATAAGACGTCGCATTTTCTAATTTCAAGAAAGCTGCTATTTGCCGTGGAAATGTACCAAACATGTTTTTTCCTACTACTCTCGTAGTACATTCTTTGTTGATGTATTGAACAAAAAATTTTGAATGAGGTGTCCCTGTCTTTCGCAATGCCACATATTTCCGAAATATCGCCACAAAACTGATGGCACTGTTTTCTGAATTTTTGATCACAAAATTTCGGTCAATTTTATTTTTGGTGTTTCTAATCGCAATTAGGAAGGAATCGCCCAAATCTCTCACATCGTCGATTTCTAAATCAACCAACTCTTTTCCACGACAAGCTCCCGCAACGCCCAAAATAAGTGCAACCTACAAAAAAATTGATTTCTTAAAATTTCTGAATATAAACAAATTTCCAAATTTACCTTAAGCATTAAATATTTATCATCCGGAGCCTCCCGTAAGAACTGATCTACCTGCTCAGACGTGAGAATTCTTGACTTCTTTGGCTTAAATCCCTCATTTCTTCTCTTCAAAAAAGCTAATAATTTTGGAAATTTACTTATATCAATATCTTCTCTAATGTTAATAACCGATTTCAGCATTGAGTAATGTGCCCAGAGAGTTGAGGCAGAAACCGCTTTTGATTTATCATTGAAGTAGACTAACAGCGCATTTTCAGTAGGTTGTCTCACATTTTTTAAGCGGCACCACTTTTTAAAAGCATCGTACTGCTGCTCGTATAGTTTTCTAGATTTCGGTGGTAACAATTCTTCACCTACTTCGGCTGCGCTTTTATCAATATCAGATACACCTTCTTCACTCATGATACCAATAATTATCAATAACAATGTTTCTTTACAATGACACTAGTAATGACAATGTTTCTAAATTATAATTGTCACAACGCAATGTTACTATGGTAACTTATTTCAAAGACAGTTTATTAAATGAGTTGAAGAGAGAAAAAACTGATTGAAATTATTGAAATAATTAATAAAATCATACCGGAAGTACGAAAAGTATCGTATATACCTTGCGACTGAAGTACATTTAATCCTTCAGGTAAATTATGGCCCTCCCTGCGGTCGGGCCATAAACTTTACCTTCAGGATTAAATGTACTACTTCAGTCCCGCGGTATATAATGTACTATTATTTTATTTATGCTTCAGCACGACAATGACCCTAAATATATTTCAACATTATTCAAGAAATATTTGAAAGAGCATTCGAATATCTGCGACGTATTGGTGCGCTTAGTTTCCCATTTGTATAATAAAACAGAAGTTCGTGCTAAGAGCCAGCCGATAAATTTTTCTATATCAAATATCTAGCTCCTTTCTTTTCTTTTTCACATAAGCTTTTCAGCGAAGTTAGGTAGCGAGCGTCATGGCTAAGTTTTTTTTGCTGTATTAGCGTATGATATCTGTCCATTCCTAGTTACGGGAATCTGTTTCATCCGTTTATTTGTAAAGTCGATATGATTTTGATTTGGCTTCGTTGAGTTTTATTTTCCACTTTTTCGTCTAGCTTTGAAATTTATTAAAAGCTACTTGCAGACTTTTTGCCGTTTCTTCCACTGTCTTTACCTACAGGTAAAATGGCATACGACTGGACCCAGAATACTACCCTGTGGAACTACAGCTTTAATTTTGCTAAATTTAGAGTAAGAATCCTGTTTGATGCTAAAGTGTATTTCGGTTAAGTAGGATTCTAGTACTTCGGAGAAATTTTTGGTGTTATCCCTCATACCACACCCTATCGAACGCTTGAGCTAGGCCAAGAAAAACTACACAACAATTTTTTTTTCTTTAAATGCTTCTTCAATAATATTGGTTATTCTATGCACTTGGTCTAGCGTAGAATGACTATTTCGAAATCCAAATTGATGATTTGGGATCAGATTTTGTCTTTCAATAATGAGTTATATTCTCTTAAGAATCAGTTCTTCAAAGTGATTAGACAGGATAGGCAAAAATAAAAAGGGATATTAAAAAAAAATAAATATCAGTATTTAATATGTTTTATTGAATCGACATTTTACAGCACCAAATAAAGTACTTACATTATAAAAGACTGTTCTTTCACTTTAATACATTAATAGTATCTAAATTGTACAAAACACAAACTAAATTAAACAATCACTACGCAATCTAGTAAGTATATCAATATAAAAACTGCAACGCATTGCAATCCGAAAGAAATAAAGGTAATTAGAATTTCTACAATGATTTTCCATTCTTTAGTTTTGTACAATATTCTACAATAACAATCAGATTCAGACTAGGATTTCTTACTACTATGTAAATAAGTTTTTTCTTTAAGGTTATGAGTTACGTAGGTATCTATTTACGTATTTACAGGATTTTTAAGCCTGCTGGACAAGGTACTAAATTTATATGTTCCTGACAACCGGGACATGTGTATAACGGCCGGTTCCATAATCACACCCTAAAAGTACTTTTACGAAATGAACCAAATAGGGATGCATTTAATGTACCGACATTCCATAGTGATACTAACTTTTTTAGCTAAAGTTTCAATTTGTAAATTTATTATACGTTGGTTGCCCTGAAAAATAGTTCCTTTTATGTAGATCTCGGTTTCCGGGTTGGAACCGCGTCGAGTTAGGCGTAATTGCCAATGTTTCGTCGTCCACTGTTTTAAGGGACATCTTCAGGGCTGTACGTAGATGTTAGTCGGTTCGCAGTAGCTTGAAAAATCCTAAGACAGAGACTGCCAGAACTTATATGGGGGGGGGGGGGGGGGGGGTCATATGATGGCCTGCTATTGGTTGGGGACAATGAGCCAATCGCATGCGTAATATGGGCGTGGTATTTCGTAGTAAAGTTCACTAGAGTTTGCCACGTTGGATGTAACGTATAGCCATCGTCTTTATTGACATTGCGGGGATGTTTGCAAATTTCAATAGATTCACGGATTTTCTTAGGGAAATAGTGCGATTCACGGGACAGAAGCTTGACATCTTTGAATAGAATTTGATCACCGGAGATGACTTTGTGTTCTGCCTGAACCGGCTATATTTAACAGTCTAGTACAACGTTCATGTTCAGGCACACGCACACCAACTACCGCTTAGTTTCGCCAATGTAGACACTGCCACACGAACACGGAATGCGATACACTCCTTGTGCTTGGAGCGGAGATATTTTGCCTTTAACCGAGGGTAAGAGGTCCGAAACTTTAGAATGGGGTACGAAGACGGTTTTCATTTTATTTCTATGTAGAACCTTTCCTATATGATCGGTGATACCTTGAATATACGGTAAGAAGGCGGTGCTGATGTTAGGATCTGGTTCACTCCGAGGTTTGAGGTTACGATGTCTAACTATAGTACGGTGTATGTCGTGGGCGTTATAGTTATTCTGGAGTAGGGTGTTAGAAACATGCTTAAGTTCAGAGGGTAGTGCCCTAGGTTCTGAGATATAAAACGCATAATGTACGAAAGTATTGATGATTGTTTGTGTGCCGGGTGATCATTGGAAAACCCGTTCAGATACCGGTCCGTATGAGTCGGTTTCCTGTAGACCGCGTGGCCCACTTTGCCATTGATATTGCGGGTCACTAAGACATCTAAAAACGGGAGAATTCCGTCTGATTCCACCTCCACGGTAAAGCGAATGTCTCGGTGCTGGTAGTTTAGTAAGTAAGAACTCATCTACGGACTGCCGCCCATGCGGCCGGATGACGAACGTATTGTCTACATTTACAAACATCCCCGTAATCTCAATAGAGACGATGGCTATACGGTACATCCAACGTGGCTAACTCTACTCAACTCTACTACGAAGTATCACGCCCATACGACGCATGCGATTGGCTCAATGTCCCCAGCCAATAGCAGGCCATTATCTGACCCGGTCACCCCTATATAAGTGCCAGTCTCCGTCTTAGCATTCTTAAAGCTACTGCGAAACAACGAACATCTACGTACACTCTTGAATATGTTCCTTGAAACAGTGGATGAAACGTTGGCAATTACGCCAACTCGACGCGGTTCCAACACGGAATTCGAGATCTACATCTAGAGAACGACCGCGGAAACTTACACCTACAGTTCCTTCTATGTTTACTCATACAAATTGACAATTAGCGCGAAATATCCGGCATTTATTAATGTTTGAGAGGTTATATCGCGGTATTTTCCACTATTTTCGTATATTTGAAACCTCCCTGTCCCTGTTATTATTATTTAAATTTTATTGTAATTGTTTTGTAAAATTTTATATTTTGTTTAAGTTTCTTGTGTCCAATATTTTTTTGTTAGAAATGGTAAGATAAAATTGTAAAATTATGAAATAATGTAATGACAATATCTAAATATTACAATTAATATTAGATAATAATGTGTACCTACACCAACAAAAAGAATGCGTCTAACAAACTTTACCAAGGAGGAGAAATTATCATTACTGGAGGAAATAAAAAAACACAAAAATATAGAATGCAAAAGAACAAAAAAATTCTAGATCGGCCAGTAGTTCAAAATAATTTTAGCGTTCTTTGTAAATTTTACGTCTTCTAACAACTATTACTTTATCTTCTTCTGACGAAATGGTGCTGGACGTATCAGTTTGTTATCGTAATTATTCATTTTTATCAATGTATAATTCGTATTCGTTGTAAAATAATTTATGATTTATCAACGTGTCGATTGGTATCGGTATATAGGTTATGTTTGGTTATCAAACACAGAGTAAATGATTCTTTAACGATTTAATTGGAGAATATTGGTACATTAGTGCTAATGGACCATTACCTCTAAAAAGACGATTATGGAACTTGGTATTGGTATATAATGATATTTTAAGCTTAATGGAACAATTAAAATAAACTATGGAACCGGCCGTAAGACTAAAATGTTCTTATTTGTAGTGTTAGGAATTCTACAAATTTTTATTGTGATTTTTTCTGAAATTAATAATTTCCTGATTTATATACGAATAAAACAATCCATAAGAATATATTTTCAATAAAATAGTTCAAATTAAATGATAAAATAAAAATTATTTTTGCTGTTGTTTTTATAGCTCCAATTATCGTTCTCTGCTAAACTAAATAATTGAATTTTTATATACGAATAATGCGTGTTTGTTGTGAGTTCATTGTTCTTATTAGGTACTACTATATCGTAATGATTTTCGAAATTTTAAAATTAAGTGATATTTTAATCGAAAGCGATGTCTTTAACTTGAAAATTACTAGAAACAATTGCTAAAAGTGAGGACAATGCCACGCCTCGGATGTAAACAAGAATTGTGTTTTTATTTTTAACGCAAACTACAATCCACTTCGCCCATAATTCATATTACATGGGACATTTTAGTTAAATGATGAATTATGTAAAATTTTCGAACATAAAAATTAGTACCGTATTTAACAGGCTTTCATTATCATATTTATAGATAACGTTAAAGTTATGTATATTTTTGGTTCAGGTAATAATTATGAAAAGGGGGATTAATTTCAAGTAACTAATTTGCATACATTTATACAGAAAATTAAATTATTCTAAAATTTTAAAGAAAAATAATGAAGATCTTCGGAAGTGATTGGTATTTATTTTAGATATAGCATTTTGGTATTGTAATCTTTTTATACTTACTAAAGTCATTAATTTACGTGTTATTTTATGTTCTAAGTTTTGATAGGCAGTGGTGGTTCGAGTGGCATTACGACTGCTTACATTGTATCGTTACAGTTGCGATATTTTTGTGCTTATTACAGTATTAAACATGTTATGACTAAGACGGAATATTAGTGATAAAAAAATTGCTTAAACAGTGTTTATAGTATAAATCATCAGGGTTTAACCAGACGTTAACAAATCTCCTTAAAGGAAAGTGAAGTCTGCTATTTTTAAAATATACAAGCAATGAAATAAATATCGTTTATTATATCGTTTATTATTCCTGATATAATATGAAAATTGCGAAACGCCAAATTTATATAATTTAGTAATAGTTTAGATGAAAACTCAAAAAGAAAAATAATTACAACTATTTAACCAGTATTCATGTATTCATACTGTACTTATACAGTAATTAGTGCTAAAGGTGTCGTTACCAAGTACGGATTACTTGGTAACGACACCTTTAGCACTAATTACTGTATAAGTACAGTATTTAATCTTAGTGGCCTTGAATATATTAATTTTTTTGACACTTTTTTTACGTACATATTTGATTATTTCTTAAGTAATCGTGCCTAGTGATGTTAGAATAGCCCCATAAATGTTCAACGGGGTCTAGATCGGGCACATTGCGGAAGGGAATTAATTGTTTTGAAACATACAAGATCCATGCTCTTGCCAGTAAGGACGCATGCTAGAAGCCGTTGTCCTGGTGGAAGATGAAACTCTCACCTACCTGCAGTTGAAACTTTGAATTAATTCGCCTTCAAAATATTTATATTTTTGTCTTTATCTATAATCCCATTAACAAATTCCATATTTCTTACTTCTCACCGCGTTTAACTCTAGATTATGGACATTTTCTTATATAAACTCATTATTGGGTTGTCGTCACATATTAACACGTTCATTCGACTGTAACAGATTGACTTTTGTCTCGTCTGTAAATATCTTCCTATTCCAGAAACTGGAATCCATATTTTTATGTTCGTGAACGAATTATAATCTTTTTTTTGCTGCTTTTTTCGTTGATACTGGGCTTGCGCCTTACACAATATTTGGAAATCTTATGATTTTGAGAAAAAAGCAACAAAGTCCGTGTATGACTTTACGCTATTACTAGCATATTATATTTACGTAGGTAACATAAAATGTAAAAATAATAGTTATTTAAGTAATAGTTATTTATTGTAAAGTGTTTTAGATAGCATTTTATCCACGCAAGAATGTTTAAACACGAGAATGCCAGTTCGAGCATTTTCTTAAGTGAATAAAATGCATATAAAACACGCGTGCAATAAAACGTTTTATCCACACATTAATGCAATGGAATTATTCTAAATTTAATTAAAAAATATTCGTATTCATAAAATGAAATGTCAGGCTGTCATACTTACTGGTTGCTTAGTTAATAGGTAACTTTATATGCTTCGCAAGTGTGGATAAAACTCCTATTATAATGTGATTGTGGATAAACATATTCTATACGAAACAATAAAAGTCCATTCCAATGAAATACTTGCTCTTACACATAAATAAGTTCAAGAGAATTATACTGTGTTCATTAATGTTTGATGTCGCCATTTTAGAAGTGCAGTGATTTTTGTTTCCAAATAATATCAGTTTGTAAAATAGTAAGTTTTGCAACGAGTCAATAGTGACGGTTATTATTCCCGAGAGCTGAATTTACGAACCGACCCGCGAAGCGGCGAGCGAGTAAGACTATGTTTTATTGGCGGAACGCAGGGAATAATGAGACATAACTTTATCATTATTCCCTGCAGTGCGCCAATAGGAACGGTCGAATTTCATTATTCCCTGCGGGAACTATGAGTCCCATTATTAACTAATAATCATTAATATAATACCTGGTTTATTGTTTAGTCGCAGATAAAGTAACTTATTTTCGTGTTTGTCACTATGTACTTCTTATTGGTGTTTCGTTTTTGGCAGTAGTAGAGTTGTTTTCTAAAATCATAAATTTAGTTACTATTTTATTTTATCAGATTTTAAAGACCTAATTGATATTCTTTATTATTTATTTATGTAATTTTTTTTTTATTTTTTAAATTTTGTTGACTGTAAACGTTATTTCACAAACAAACATTTTTATTTATCATGTGACTTGATTGTAATAACTAAAAATCAACATAGGAAACTGTGTATATTTGGCTGCATACGATTCAGTACCAAACATTAATGAGCACCAAATACTGATTCGGAAATCTTCCTGCATTTTGTATACGTAATTCAGATAGTATATTATAAACAAAGTTATTCGAAAAAGTAAGCTTACTGTAAATGAAACAGAGTGATTTGTTATATTATATGATCAAAGCAAAGTTTTAGAATTTCTATAGCAGTATTAAATACGTATTAAAAATAAGAAATTAAAATTCTGATTACTGAAATTTTAAATATTAGAGAAGACGTTTTAACGGGAACGCAAAAAAATCTAGAATTAGTGCTAAAAAACAAATAATAATAGAAAAAGTACTCAACTCATAAAAAGATTGTTCGTTTACTGGATGTAAATTATCATGGGCGAAATTTGTGGAAAAGGTTTTACTCACGGATAGAAGCAAATTTAAGCAAAATTAAAATTTGGCGAAAACCAAATACTGCACTAGAAAAACAAAATTTATTCTCAATCATAAAACATGAAGGTGGCCATGTCATGGTTTGGAGGTCTTTGGCTTACGCTGGAGTTGTACGGCGTACACCCCCTAAAATTTTGAATGAAGTTTGTGAATTACGTTTTACTGACGGTATGTTAAATGTCAATGTTATTTTAAAAAATTTGCAAGATAAATTAACTGGCGGAGTATAAAAATTGGACATGGAAAGTGACTAAATATTCCAACAAGATTGCACGAAGCGTTGCATTCGAATCATTAAAGAATAGATTTTGCAACGAGCTTGCCAAATCTGGAGTATTGGATTTGAGTTTTTGATATGCAATTTTTATTTAATTTTCGCTGTGGTTCAAGAAAAAGTCATGTGTATACGTACTCCAATAAAGTCTAGAGTTCTCGTGCAAAAGTAAAATTTGAAATGTCCGAAAATGATTAAAATATGGAAATAAACAGAAACATTTATGTATAGAGTTAGTTTGATAGACCCTATATAGATTATAGGAGCTTTGTATATTATACGAAGAAATCATGTACAATCTTTGTACGTACATTTTACTATTTTATTTTGAAGCTTAATATGAGTAAAACTAATTATATAATGTAAACATTGATGAATTGTTTCATAATTTATTTTATTCATAGATGTAGTGAAATGAAAGTTAACTCATATTTAACATTTAAATAAGTTATTTGCGAATGTGACAGCATATTTAAAATTAATTTCTATGTTTTAAATAACTTTGAAATAGCTTACTTTTGAAGCCAAATAAATAATATTTAGAAAAATTGTATTCCATTGAACTTCACTCGACCATCCACTTCTATAAATTTGTATAGGTATAGGTATAGAAAGATATTCAACAGTATTTACTACTGGTTTCACTTCGAGATTCTTACTCTCTTAATTATTGACGTAAAAAGATAATTGAGGATGTTAAATTTTCCCAGTGAAGTTATTTTCAATTATATAGATACATAAGTATATATACTCAAGGCTCTACAAAAGTTTCTTCTGGTAGTAAATAGTTTTTCCACAGTGTTTTCTAAAAATCATAAAATGATAAAATAAAACTATATAATAACAGTTATTTATATTAATAATGGAACTGAGGAATTATTACAGCACTGCGCGTGCAATGTACATGACATTGCTGTAAATCGAGTTGTACCAACACATAGGTGCTATAATTTACTTTAGCCCATGTATGATGTATAAAATTTTGTGTACGACTGCTCAAAATTTAATAAAAAACTATTTCGCTAAAGAAAGCCAACAATGAATGGTTATATCAGCCAAATATTGGAAATAATGTTGAAGGGAAGTATAATGAAATTTACCGCTAATGGACGTGACAAAATAATTATTTATATATTAAGGGTATAATTATGATATAATGTTTAATGTTTATGGGATTTTAGTTATAAAGCGTTTAAGAAGTGTGAGTTGTGCCGATGCCAATTTTAGTGGTAAAAGCCTGATTAGAGAATATAATCAAGTAATATCGAATCCCCACCTCCCACTATACAATGACCTGTCCGATGCTGGCCGGTCGTGACTTAAAACTAGATCTCCTAGTAGAACAACTTATAGCAGAAAATTTGAATCCAAATGATGGAGAGAGTATTGGTAAGCCTTGAAACCCGCTCACAATTTCGGTTGCAGCTATTTGCTTCTCTGTATATATGAAAGCTTAAACGAAGCAGTCTCACCCGTGCAGCAGCCTACATTGTACGTAATCAAGAAACGCCACTGAAATACGCTAAATAAATAAATTAGTGGTGTGGAGATCGTGTAGATAGTTGTCTCTTTTGATGTTGTTATGGATATTGTTTTTTTATTAAATAATTCACTTTCGAAATGGAAATTGAAGAAGCGGAAAACTTTTACTAAAAAGAAATTTTGCAAAAATTTTAAGCCACTCAGAGAAAACTGATTCCTTCTCATAAATCAAAGAAATTGTATGTGAAAGGTTATAAAAAGTTTTGCGAGTGGGGGTGCGAGAAAAATGTCGTGATGGCGTACTTGTTCCAAATTGTAAGAAAGTATGTTTAAGATAATTATATTTAATAAATTGTACTTCGTTTACTGTAGTCAAAAGTATACAAAACTTCATATCTTTGGTGTGTTTATTCTAAGTTCAATAAGATGTTAAAAAAGTTGATGTCTTTAGATTTCTTATGGTTACAGAATACATGAAGGGTAGTTCTGTGGGCGATAAAGCTAACAAGTCGTGGGTACTTCAACAAAAGCAAACTGAGGAGTTTATGTTAAAGGCACCGGATCTTACTTATTTGTTAGCCAAGTTAAAGCCTGTTTTTAGTTCTAATACTATACAAACTTAATAAATTGTGTATTCTATGTTGATACAGTTTTCGTAACATAGCATTGTTTCAAACAATGGTTCCGTGGATTATATTGTTTTGTACAACAAATAATGTGCCTTCAAAAACTTCCCTCATTAGACATAGCCGTGCTCATTAAAAATTATACACTTGCGACAGATTACGTGCACTCATCCAACCATTATCAAAAAACATGGCCATCTCTAATGAAGGAAGTTTTTGAAAGCAAGTTATGGTGCTTTACGTTCTAAATACGTCAAAAATGGCAGTTCGTTTCTATCTTATCACAGTGGCAAGTGTAGTTCGCAGCGAGTAAGGAAAATACTTTCGGGAAAATGCCTAAAATGATACTGAATTTCTTAAATTACTAAATGCAAATAAATACACAAGCCACAAGAACATTGAAGAGATTGCGCGAATGGCGACAAGGTAGACGAATTTTATGTAGAAAATTTCCTGCAAAACACGCTTAAAATTGTTCAGACTATCAATAAGCGTACCACAAGCAAATGAAGAACCTGTTAGCTTAGGCGATGGTTTGAGTCATGTTACTATTTCAAAACTCAAGCGGTTGTACTTTACATTTCCATAAATATAGAAGAAACGCGTCAAGTCCAATTATACGTCATTGCTGACGTTTACATGTTGTCATAACTGTATTAAAGAAACTAAAAAAATTAGTTTGTTAAACTATAGTTGAAAGCTTTTATTTCGTTAAATTATAGTAATTTATTGTACAAGTGTGTTATGTTACAAATAAGTCACGCGAGAAAATGTTTAGCTCACGAGTCCGCTAGGACGAGTGAGCTACTTTTCTCAAGTGACTTATTTGTAATTAACACACGTGTGCAATACAAAACTTTATCCAACACCTCTTAAGATCCGTTCAAAATGGCTTTTAATGTTTTATAAATTTGACGTTCCATGTCAAATTTAAATTATAAATTTGACGTTCCATGTCAAATTTAAATTATAAACGTCTAATGCAAAAAGTGCATATACAGTAATGCAGTTACTATGGAGAATAAATAATGCAAATCAACAAGCAAACAAATTAGTGATTGATTAATAATACTGCAGTTAAAAGTTGATGGTAATGGAAGAGTTGCAAGAGGCTGTTTTCATTCCGCTAGAAGTTAAGAAAGAAGCTCAAGCAGCATGTTATAAATTACTGCCAAAAAAATCGAAGGATAATTACGACAAAGAATTTCGTCATTTTGAAGAATGGAGAAAACAGCAAAGTATCACTGGAATTAACGAAGAAGTTATGCTGGCGTATTTCCATATTTATAGAAGGAAAATAGCACCTTCTTCATTGTGGACGAAGTATTCCATGTTAAGAAGTACTTTGAAAGTGTATATGAATAGTGACATATCGAAATACGGAAAACTGATTTCCTATTTGAAGAGTGAGGCAAGAACCCACAAGTCCAAAAAGGCGAAAATCTTGGAGAGGGTACATATAGAGAAGTTTCTGAATGAGGCTCCTAACAATAAATATTTGATGATGAAGGCATTATTTATTTTCTTATATTTAATTCAAAGTATTTATTCATTATTCGTTCGTGTATTCTATGCAGGTTGCCTTAATAATGGGTATATCAGGTGCGTGTCGTTGTGATGAAATAACTAAGCTGAAAGTTAACGATATAGAAGATAAAGGAGGATACTTGTATGTTTCGATACCTGACACAAAGACAAATGTATCTAGAAGTTTCACTGTTATGGCAGAAGGATTTACAACAGATATTCTTGACCTCTACAGAAAATATGTCTGTATGAGACCAAAAGGTATTCCACATGGCAGATTCCTCCTAAATTACAAGAAAGAAAAATGCACTATCCAGCCAGTTGGAATTAACACCATTTCTAAGATACCTCAGAAAGTTGCATCTTTCCTGAACCTACCAGAAGCTCAATTATATTCAGTACATAGTCTGAAACGTTCCTCAGCATCTCTTCTGGCAAACGCAGGAGCTGATATTACAACAGTTAAACGGCATGGTGGGTGGAAATCGTCCACTGTGGCAGAAGGTTATGTACAAGATTCAGTATCCAACAAGATTGATATAGCCAGAAAGATACAAGGTCCAGACAGTCTAACGTCCTCGACTTCTGGTCATCAAATTTCTGTTCAGGATACTTCAAATACGTCTACTAGTATAACTCTAAAATCGAATAACCTGAATGCTCATATACAAAGAGGATTTCCTTCAACTTTAATATTCATGTAAATGTTAATTAGTTGCTATTGTTTACCCTTTAGAATTAATATAAATGTGTTAATACTATAGCAGTTTGAATGTCTCTATGCAATCTAAATTTCACCTTGTTTTATCTCACTAGTGAGATAAATTATGTTTTTAACTCACTAGTGAGTTATAAGCTACATATTAGATTTAAAATCGCCATAGTTATAGGTTTATTATTAGAAGGTGTTGGATAAAATACAAAATGTTATAAATTGATGATAATATAGACATTTATGGCAAATAAACAAATAATTTCCGTTTCAATACTAAATGTTTCTTGTATATATTTTTAACAGGGTAATAGTTACTTGCGGTCTTGTAAGATAACATATCTGTCAAATAAGCCTAGTTTTTTGTACATTTTTTCCGTTTATTTTGATTGTTTAAAAACAATTCCTTTTAGAACTACATTGTGTTTATTATCTCGTTTCGTCATTCGGATATAATGCAGAAAGGTTTCTCTAAACAGTCGAAACAATTAATCGCTTCATTATTGACCTTACCATAGTTGACATTTTATAATCTTATAATTGACATCTTGCCGGCAACATATATAGGACGTGTCGCCATGGATCTAGTATGACGTACAATTGGATGTAACGTGTTTTCTCTATAGAAATGTATTATTTTCCTTGACGTTAATAGATGTTCTATACTGACATTTGTTTGAATTATTAATATTGTTGCTTTGCAATTTTTGATTTATCTTTGTTATAAAGATCAATTTATGCCAGCATTTTGGGTGCTTGTAAATAAAATTGCGATTCTAAAATTGAAGAAAATGTAAAACTCCTTTCATACAATTTATTTATTAAGCACCAAATTTTTAAGCGCTAATTTATTCTTCTTCGGGGAGATCTATTGAAAAACAATATATTTGAATCAGAAACGTATTAGCAAATTTTATTCCAGTACAATTTACGCAAATCGCCATCCTTAGATGTTCATTCCTTCTCCAGAAAATATATGAAATTGGTTAAAGTAATAATATAAAATTAATGCATCTTAATAAAATAATGGAGTGAAAGATTATTTGCGAAAATTTTTCACAAACAACGCTATTTTTACTACATATATAGAGGTTATAGGAATAATATAAAAGTGAAACACGAAAACAAGAATAAATTAATTTGTTAACAACCTCGCATAAACTGAACTTAAATTATCGATTTTTCTCAATTGCAGCATTGTGAAAATTAATCAATGCAATCCTATTACTTTTCTTCGAACATTAATTTTGTGTGATGCGATTCTATTACATAGTGTTTCGACAGTCTGTCCCATATAATATCTAGAGCTTCATCTTTAAATTTTAAAGAAAACATGTTCTTTTTTTTCATAGGCTAAGTAACTATTTTTATGTTTCTAATATTTGAACAAATAAACATTTTAACAATTTTTTATAGGTTAAACTATTTCCATTCATATTAGGAAAGGTAGTGGAACGAAAAGCAAAAAGGAAGTTTACTATTAAGAGGAAGTGTGTATTTATTGTTTCTCAAGATTCTCTTTAAAAGTTCCAGATTTTTGTTGTGGGATGAGGGTTAGGGTGATAAATGTATTATTTTTCAATAGTTCATCTTGAAAACTTGGTGCCTAATAAGCAATTAATTAAATTAAATTCAAGCTAAGGCGTCTTGGAGTTTAATAACTCCAAGACGCCTTAATTTATGCGTTATTAGTAATAATTGCATAAATTTAGACGCAGAAGAAAATAAAATTATAAAAGTTTAAGAAGCAAACACCCTGGGAAATTGGCTTTGTCTGATTATTCGCTTCATCTTTATCTTTTTGGGTTAGAATACTTTGTATAAATATGGATGATATGTGTCAGATATGAAATATGTCAAACTTTTGACAAAGTTAAATTTTAAAATCAGGCATGGCAACATAATGTCCCAAAATTATTGCTAGCTTAAGAAAAAAATCTAATAACTTCTAGTTGCTTTTTAATATAGTTTATATAGTTATATAGTTTAATATAGGTACCGGGTGTCCTTGAAAGAAAAAGACAATGTATGAAAAATGGAAAGATGTAATTAAATAGAATACGAATCCAAAATATTTTCCCCAAATTTTCTCGCGAACACGAGAAAAAGAATTACAAAGATATTTATAAAATATTTGTTCAGACACTGCATTTGAAAAAGTGGGACTGAGTATAAAGAGCAGGGGTAGCGTTAGTAGCGAAAGAATTGTTCCCTGGCTCAGTTTCGATCGGTACATGTATACAGGGTGAGTTTTTTTGAATGTTTAGCATTGGGATCTCAGAAACTACTGGAGATAGAAAAACGCTTAAATGGGGAAAGATGTGCAGTTTTACGAGTTTGATTTAAAACTGCTTTTGTTTCTCCGATAACTTTCATGGCTTATTAGATATTCAAAGAAAACTAAATTTTACGATTTTCTTTAAACATGCTTAGCATCGTTAATAGTAATTTTAGAGAAAAAGTGTTCAGACAAAAGTTTTAGATAATTTTACGCCAAATAAAACTACGTAGCTAATATTTTTCTTTCGTTCACCATTATCGAGTTATGACACAAACTTGTGTTTTTTTAAATGGAAACCATAGTTGGTTTTGCCATCATTAGAAAGCTTATTTTTTGCTGATTACAATGATATAAGGTTTGATATGGTTATTTTAAAAAATAAAAAGGATATAGACATTTCTATGATTGTTCACTTTATAAGATAAAAACTTAAAAAAAGAAATGTTTGGTGTTTTGTAATTCAAAAAACGAAAAATCTGAGTTACAATAGTGTTCGTTGGAGCAGTCGAGATAAATATACTAACACATTGATTTCACGTTGAGTCACAGAAGTGAGAGCTGTTAATTTTTACTTTTAAGTCAAGTTAATTGTCAAACATTGACAATTAACTATTAATTTAATTCTAACTTAACTATAAGCGGTGCAAACGGCAGTTAATCATATTCATAAGTTTGCATTGGCTATGGAATTTTCTAACGTAGAAAAGCGTGATATGGTTGAATGTTACATTCAGTGCCAGAAAAATTCTACTAGAGCTGCTGAAGTTTATTTTGAAAATTATTTTGATCGACGTCAGCCGTCGCTACCTACTTTTAAGAGATTATGGGATAATTTAGCAGATTATGGTTCGTTCGTTAAACCAAAATAAAAAAAGGGATGGATGAAGATAGAGAAATAAACATATTAGCAAGTGTCGCTCAGAATCCATCTACATCGACCCGACAAATTTCAACAGAAATGGGCTCCTCTCAACGCACTATTGTCAGAGGGTTGAAGAAGCATAAATTTCGTCCCTACAAATTATCAGTATCACAAACTTTACATGAAGGTGATAACATCAGACGAATAGCTTTTTGTAGATGGTTTAAAGATCAGTGTCAAAACGATCCACACTTTTCAATGAAAATATTATGGACTGATGAATCTCGTTTCACAAATTGTGGAATGTTTAATAGGCACAATGGTCTCAAACAAATCCACTTCACGTTGAACATAGGAGACCACAAATTAAATTTGGGTTTAATGTTTGGTGTGGTGTTATAGGATCAACTGTTCTTCCTCCTTTTATTTTTGATGGATCACTAACTGGCAATCGTTATCTTAATTTTTTACAACAAGATTTCGAGGAAATGTTAGATAATTTAAATTTAAGAACCCGAGCAATGCTGCAATGGTTTCAACATGACGGAGCGCCTCCGCACAATCAACTGAATGTTAGAAATTATTTAAATTTGAACTTCCCTAATCAATGGATAGGACGAAATTCACCCATTAAATGGCCGGCTAGATCCCCTGATTTATCAGTTTTGGATTTTTTCTTGTGGGGTGTACTAAAGGACACAGTATACAAAAGAACATATGAAACAATCGACGATTTAAGAGAAACTGTCTTAGTTGCTTTTAATAACATCAATAGGCGTAAAGTCCACAATGCTACAAATTCTGTTGTGAAGAGATGTAATTTGTGTATTAATAATAATGGAGGTATCTTTGAACATTAATAATGTTGTGTGCCCTTACTAAAAGTTCTTATAGTTTTCATTTTATTACTACATAAGATTTCAAAATAAGTTTTCGTTTGGTTTGTATTTTATCAGTTCGAAATTCAATTGTTTTCCATAAAAACCATAAAAATGTCTATATCATCTTTATTTTTTAAAATAACCATATCAAACCTTATATCATTGTAATCAGCAAAAAATAAGCTTTTTAATGATGTCAAAACCAACTATGGTTTCCATTTAAAAAAAACACAAGTTTGTGTCATAACTCGATAATGGTGAACGAAAAAAAAAATATTAGTTACATAGTTTTAATTGACGTAAAATTATCTAAAACTTTTGTCTGAACACTTTTTCTCTAAAATTACTATTAACGATGCTAAGCATGTTTAAAGAAAATCGTAAAATTTAGTTTTCTTTGAATATCTAATAAGCCATGAAAGTTATCGGAGAAACAAAAGCAGTTTTAAATCAAACTCGTAAAACTGCGCATCTTTCCCTATTTAAGCGTTTTTCTATCTCCAGTAGTTTCTGAGATCCCAATGCTAAACATTCAAAAAAACTCACCCTGTATATGTGTACGTTCGATATTACTTACATTTATGAGTTCTTATGAACGTGTTCCTATGGTAGATTGTTACCAAATTACGAAGATTGCAGACAAACACGATCTAAATATTTTATATTTATTACTTCACGTAACAAAAAAAAAATTGCGCAAAAAACATGAAATGAAGCTTTTAGATTTAGGTCAGTTCTGAAAGTCTTCATCAAGGATTTATTTTTAGTATGATTTATTAAATGTGTTTGTAAATTAATGCTAAGTTTGTGTAATATAGTATTTATTCAGAGCTAAAAAAGAAAACTGTGAAATTGAACAAAATAATAAAATAGTCTCACGAAAGTAATCGTACAGCTGAAAAACATGAAATGTCCAGTAAAGCACACATCTGAATTTTTTATAATTCACTTGAATACAAACTAAAAGTATAAACAGCTGATTGTATACGTAAATATATTGAGGTTAACTAGCCTTCATGTAATATGCAAGTGTGAGGAACTGAAGGAACTTAGACAGAAATATTTTGGGAGAGATCTATTGGATCCTTCGAGTGTATTCAAACTTCCTCTGAGGAGGATAGTGGCTTTTATCGAGGACACAAGACTAACAGAGTGAAACTGAGAGATCTATTGAGGATAGTACAAAGAGCAGTGTGCTCAAGTGCCTGGACGTTCTGGCGTCCAATCCAAAACAGAAGAAGAAGGAGGTATTGAAGTTATTGAACTTTAGCATATCAAAATGTTATCTTAGTGTTGTAGGTTTTATAACATTGACAGCTGTTACGTACATACGCTGTAGCGTATTATTTATAGACATTCTAAATTCATAGGCGGCATATAATACAATTTCAGGGGGTTTTTAATTTTGGGGTTTGCGTCGTAATTGATTTTTTTGATTCATATTCTATATAATTGCATCTTTCCATTTTTCAAACGTTGTCTTTTTCTTTCAAGGACAACCTGTAGTTTCTGGTTTCAATAAATTTTGATTGCTATTTATTCATAACGTGCATTTGGTGATGAGTTCATTATCTAAGTACTTTGGTAATATCTCGGGCTGGAATAACTCTTAATAAATGACAATAAATTTTTAGTTAAGCAGTCGCAGATGTTTGTGTAATATAGTAAATACATATATAGTCCTTTTACGATAACAGACGAGGCACGTCATCAACATACGTCATGTTTGCGTCACGCACTCTTGCCAAATCGTTTGTTTACATCTATCACAGAGGTTATGTATTAAAAATCAGTTGACATGTAATCCGCGTTGACAGTTAGGAAATAACGATAATTTACATACTTTTAAAACAATTAGATAAACCTAACGCCTCTCATTCTAACTATAGTTTTATGTACGTGGTAAATTATAACTGACAATTAGCATAATTGAGACATGTTATTAACAGCAATTAAGCGAATTGCGAATGACAGTAGCGAAAATAGAAGTTGGCAACGTTACGCAGGATAGGAACGTTTGCAAAGAAGAAATCTCTAGATATACGATAGTGAAAGACAGTTCTTTTTGGGTTTAGTATTGTATAGGTAGGTAATTCTGAAGTTTCCGGTTATGACGTGCCTCGTCTGTTATCGTAAAAGGACTATATACATAAATTACCTACAAAAATTTGAGACGAACCAACCGTGTAACTCGAGACATTATCTGTAAATATATTTTCTTTGTAATGTAACTATTTTCAGTACAGTAACATATGTATTTTATATATTTTTAACAATACAAATATATTAAAGATAATATTAAAGAAATATTCAAAATAATTTATAATACCTCTGATATCCAGCTCATCTGTTTTTGTGAAATTGATAAGAGACCTAGTTACAAATTACACTAGTTAGACAAATTATAGGTACTCTAAACGCAAAAAAATTAAGTACTTAATAGATTTTGATCATGAGGAGCTGAATAATATTGAGTTATACTGCATCCGAATCGGAATACTTGACTGGTACAAAATTCACTTAAGTCTTGTCAACCTGTCCAATTATAAAATGTCTAATATTGTATGAACATTAAAAAAAAATCGTCGCGTTCTTTGCGCACATACAAAAGTTATATTATATGTTATCTTTTATCAGATCCTTCGTTATCACTAATGGAAGAGTATTTTCGTCGACACATGAAGTACTGTTACGCTTAGCACTTTTGGATTAACAGCGCGGGCTAATTTGGCATGACGGTTCCGTGTGTGTCTGGTTTCTCTTGCTTCTTCGGGCATCTTCCGACGTCTTTCAAATATTTTCCATATTCACACGTCGGAGGAGTGCATTGGCCAGTCTTTATGCATCTGAAACGTAAAGGGAAAGTTATTAGATAATTAGAAATGATTTAAATATAAAGGTGATTTCTCAAAGATGTGGAATTGTGAATACGTTTTAATGAAAATTATGTTAGAATTGAAAACGTTCGTTAATCATTCCTGTCTAACGAACAGTTTTTATATAAACTGCTGTTCAATTGAAGTGGTCCACTAATGAAAAAATAATATAAATCAACGTTTTTCCAAAATAAATTAACAAAAAAGCAAAAGGCGGCAGGAATATAACAAAATATACATTTTTTAACTATTAAAAACCATTTAAGCACTAACTTAATGATAAGAATGAATAAATTGTTAAAATGATTGTTAAAATTGTTAAGTGATAATTAAAAAAAATAATGTTTTAACTAAAAGGAAACATTTTTTACATAGAAAATAACTTTAAATGTGGCAACTTCAATTTTAATATTTTGTAGGGCCCCCTCGAGCTCGTGACACAGCTAAGCATCTTTTTGGCATGTTTTCTATTAGCGTATTGATGAATTCTTGCGGTATTCTTTCCCATTCTTCTCGCACCGCTTCCGTGAGTTCATCTAGCGTTGTGGGAGGACGAGCACGAGATCGCAACTGTCGATCAAGTTTGTCCCAAACATGCTCGATGCAATTGCAATCTGGAGAATTAGGGGGCCATATCATTCTTTCAATATTATTGGTAACAATGATATCCTCGACGATGTGGGCTCGGTGGGGACGAGCATTATCGTCCACAAATACGAAATTTCTTCCAAAATTTCGGGCAAATGGTACAACTATTGGCAAAATACATAAGTCCCTATACCTCTCTGCATTCATGGATTGATTTCTCAAAACCACCAGCTCGGTGCGACCGTTAAATCTTATGCCACCCCAAACCGTAACACCCCCACCTCCAAATGGCACACGTGGGGCCATGTTCCTTTCAAGATACCGTTCTCCACGCCTCCTCCACACTAAAACTCTACTATCAGAATGATGTAGAGTGAATCTGGACTCGTCAGAGAAAAGGCATCTTCTCCAGTCGCGGGCCTCCCATGGTAAGTGATTTGCAGCCCACTGCCTCCTAGCGATCTTGTGTTGCCTGGTCAACAGTGGGCATATGGCCCTTCTTCTAGCCCTTAAACCAAACTCGTGCAGCCTTCTTCTAACTGTTAGATTAGATATAACCACTCCTGTGGCTGCACGAAGATCGTTATTCAATGTCCTAGACGACTGAACTCCATTTCGTCTGACCTGGAGTCTTAAATACTGATCTTGTGCAGGATTTGTACTCCTCCGACGGCCTCCCCCATGTGTAAATCTTACACTACCACTTCTACGAAATCGTATTGCAACTCTATTAATGACACTGTGAGATACATTATAAATTCTAGCCACTTCTCTGTTGGAATATCCATTTTGTATTAATTTTAGGGCATTGTTCATAATATCTTCACTAAGACGCAGCATTTTTATTAATTTAAGTTACTTAACCCTAGTTTTAAGTCAGCAACAAACTGACAGATATAAACTAATATCAAAAAGTCAATGCCAAACTAACATTTTGTGTGAAATATTCCCCTAACTTAAAAACATATTTCCATTAGAATTTAATCCAATAAATTAATAAAGTATTATAGGTTAAAATTTTAACAAAACGAACATTATACTCGTATTAGACTTGCTGCGTTAAATAAACTATAAAACATTTAAATTCGTCATGCTATGCATTGCTAATTACTTAGACTAAGAGTAACATCAAACTTTTAATAGTGGACCACTTCAATTGAACAGCAGTTTATTTGAGCATTCAGTTACAAATAATAATTTGTTTTTTGGGGAGGTAGAGGAGTGAGCTATAATTTTGGTGTTCAAAAAGGGGTTTTAGGAACAATTTTTAACGTTCTAGCTAATCGATGTTTATATATAAATATATATTTATATACTATCTGTTTAATGCATCTTAAAACAAACGTCATCAATTTTTATCCGTCTGAAGCAAATCAATACTTCTTCCTCAAGTCAAATACTCTTAAAGCGATACATATGCAATAAGCGTACTTAATATATTACTTTTGCTGTAAAATTTAAATGCATTTAATTATGAAAACAGTTTAAATAAATTTCAGAATAAACAAGCTGCGCGATAGATATATAGTCATAATATATAGCGAAATAAGTTATGTACTTGTCAAATTATAATATTATGAAGTTATGTAATAATAATAACAGAATAATACTTACATAACGCATTTTATTAAAGTTTCAGATTTTATTCTACATAAGAAGAAAATGAATAAATATCCTTAAAGCATACATTTTAGGTAGTAAACTAAGTTATTCATAAAGGATTCTTCTATCATTAAAATGCCTTTCTTCTCTTTAAACAATCTACTTTTTGCTATATTTATACATCTAACAACAATGTTTGTGAATATTGGAAATGTTGTATCCAAAATATATCATCGGATAGAGAAAGAATTGATTGGGTAATTTACTTGATATATGTAGTAGTTTGTAAAGTTTACGACATGACTAAGTTACTGTATGATAGAATAAATCACAAACATAATATTTTATACATTTATTTAAAAAGATCATATTCTTCGCTAGGACGCGTTCAAATATTTTGCAAAATTGCTAATAAAAAACACAGTATCAGACAAATAAATGTCTAGAATTTTTTAATATATTTAATATTTAAAAACATAGTAATCGACAATAAATAAACAGGTATTGATTAATTTCAATATGAATTTCACTGCTGATTAATGCTTAATTATCTGATTATTCCACTGAATTCGATAAATCATTTGGATCTATAATTGGTTCGAGTTCAACATCTATTATGTGTATCTCTCGTTCGTACCAAGTTTTAATCAGGTTATTACTGTTATTAGTATGCCTTACACAGTTTTCCCAAGTACTGGTATCACACTGTTATAATGATTCACCCCACATACCTAAAACTTTTTCATCCCCATAACTATCCCGGCCAATATTTTCATTGTAATACCCCTTTTCTGAAGCCCAAATTAATTCAATTGCATTAAAATTACAATGATATGGAGGTAGTCTCAACACTGCGTGGCCCTCTTTCTGTAATATTTCATCAATAGCATATTTTTTGTCAGGTTTATTCCTTTTAACTAAATCTAAAAGTTCATATTTCATCAAATTATTTGGAAACTTTGTCTTATTGTTTGTTAACCAATCTATAATATCTTGCTTTCTTCATGAAGTATTAGGGAGTTTATTAATAACAACACTATGATATGGGGCGTTAGCCATTATAATAATCGATTTTTTTTGGTATGTTTGGCATAAGTTGAGCTAAAACCCATTCATCAATTTTTTTTTGCTATTCATTTCAGTATGATAGTCTGCAGTTTTTGTTTTTGATGAAAATATTGAGCTAGCACTATTTATAAAGCCCTTGTCACTACCAGCATGGGCAATGACATAACGTTTGCCATCATAACCTACAGGCTTTCCACACTTTTGTAGACTCGTCCTGCCAAGATTTTTCCTTAACTCCCTTGGAATAAATCCATGTTTCATCCAGAAATACAACTGGCTTTGGCGAATTTGACATTAAATTGTCCATATACTTTCTCAAAAAAACAGTCCGTAATAATGCAATATTATGCCTTTCAATTAGCGCTCGTCTGTTGTTTTCTTTTTTGAATTTAAACCCGATGTCATGTAACAAAATACTCAAAGACGCTGAACATAAATCAATGATTTCTCTGTTTTTCAGTCCTTCTTTGAATGTATTTAAAGCAACTTGTTTCTCTAAAACAATCATTTTATAATAAGTTAATAAACAATATATTTTAGTAATATTTACTTTCTTTATACATGTTGTAAAGGGTATTCTGTACTTCCATCTTAACAGACTCTCTAGTTTTTGGTTTAGATCGAGGTCTCTTTTTACCTGGAGAGGTAACAATTGAATAAACTGTTGAGCGTGATATATGAAGAGCATCACATACTCTCTGAAATATGTATATATATATATATATACAGTGTTAATAAGAATTAAATTTCTTATTTATTTTATTGGCCGTGTCTTAATATTAAAATAATAGACTTTTTTATTGGTTTAGCGACCTTTAATGAATTTCAATGGTTTTCTCTACGACGTTTCGACTCTTTTTATTATTAAGTCTTTTTCAAGTGACTAGAAACAAAAAATTAATACAACGAACGGTAAGAAAATATGTTTACATTTGTATGAATGAATTAAATATTAAAATAAAAATAATAATAAAGTAAGGAAAATTAAATGATTACATTTGTATGAATGAATTAAAAATTAAAATTAAAATAATAATAAAGTAAGGAAAATTAAATGATATAAAACTCACCGATTTATTCCGTTTCAAATGAAGTGAAATTTCCTATTTCTCCAACAAAAACATTTAGTCACACAAAATATTCTGAGTGACGCGGTCGACCCTGGAAAGGTCTCGGGCATGTCCGACCACACATGTACACAAATATGTGTTTTGAAACGGAATAAATCGGTGAGTTTTATATCATTTAATTTTCCTTACTTTATTATTATTTTAATTTTAATTTTTAATTCATTCATACAAATGTAAACATATTTTCTTATCGTTCGTTGTATTAATTTTTTGTTTTTAGTCACTTAAAAAAGACTTAATAATAGAAAGAGTCGAAACGTCGTAGAGAAAAACATTGAAATTCATTAAAGGTCGCTAAACCAATAAAAAAGTCTATTATTTTAATATATATATATATACATATATATTAAATGTAATAATGGATGTATTAGAGAGCATGCTTCATAAACACCACTTATTGGTAATAATGGACCACCGTTTTCTTTCTCTTTCTCAATATAATTCAGATACAATTTGACACAATTCCTGTGCTTGTGCATTTAAGCGCTTATTTTCTGAAACATACTTATGTTAACCTCAATTTGATTTATTTTAATTTTTAATAACTTACCAAAAACTTGAAGTCACACTTTTTACTTTGTTCTCAGAAGAACAGATTTTTGTAAAATTTAGATGGAATATATTAAAAGCAATAAAAAACCAAACAGAAAAACACAATGAAAAACAAATGACAGATGATTGTAAGACAATTTGATTAAGGTAGTAATACCGACAGTATGCTTTCTGTCCTTGTTTATCGTACGAACAAATTGATTTTTTATGATTCTTTGTCTAGCAGACTAACGCAATTTTGTTCGTCTGTTCCGATATCAGTATTAAAAGGAGATGGTTATATTAAAACAGTGCGTAACTCGCACTTAATAAATTTTTAATTTATTAAGTGATAGATGTGTAGTTTACGGCGCCTATGGTATCTTGCAATTTTATGTAAAACCAAATACAAATCTCCCCACTACTTCTAATGCTGCGCGAATTTACTCCCACCGCTCGTCATCTTATTTGGCGCTTGCTATAGATTCATGTGACAGATATAATATACCTACACTGACATTTTGCATCTCAATATCCTTCAAAACTTAAAAACTGATTCACAACGTGTTAATTTTGTTAAAATATTGTCAAACGTTAAAATAAGTCGGATAGTTTTTTTGTCCGCCAGTTTACAAAAAATTTAGTTAATTTTGAGACAGATTTGATTATTTTGCCTTTTGCGTTGATTAGTCTTGTTTTTGAACCTAAATTTGAGCACACGTGATATATTGAAATGTCTGTGAGATGTCATAAATGTCATAATGTCAATAAAACGTACATTAATTTATAATACCAAATACCGCCAAATAATGGCAAATTGTTTAAAATTATATTTTCTAATTTTTCTAAGCACTTTAACATTTGTTCCAACATTTATTTTTCTATGGAGTAGTCTTAATACAGAGAATAATGAAGAGGATATGAGCGAGTGTAATATTCCTGTGTTGAACCCATTTGATGACACAGTTATGTTATACCATAAGAAAATCAAAATTAAATGTCGAAATCCGACGACTCACTTAATCAAGAGCGATTCCGAACATTTAATGCTCGCAAACGAACCTTACTTGAAGATGCACAAATTGAATTGCTGTTATACACCTTACTTGAAAACAGATAATCTCGCTGAACGAGAATTCGGGAAGCATTGTTTTAGGATTAGGGGTAAAACGAAAATGAAAGATGAATTTGTTAAAGTCGAATGCTATTATGAAAAATATACAGTTTATTTGGACTATGTGGATTTTGCCTTGCCGAAACGAAAGTTCCCCCCGGTCAGAAGACGCAGTAATCATTTTAATGTGATTGTATTACTACTGGATGGAGTTTCTAGAATGGCTTTTCAAAGACATTTACCAGAGACTGGAAAATTTTTAAGGAAATTAGGTGCCATAGAGTTTACCAAGTTTACGAGGGTATGCACAGTTAATTTCAATTTATTTTTAGGGGATTTGGCGTATATTGTATTCTCTGTTTGGTGATTAATTGATGACTTTATATTGCATAATAATCTTAAATGATAACTATTATATTAAAACAAAGTATACTAATTTCGATAGAGAGTGTACAAACATTCATTTATCTCAGCAAGACATGTGCCTACAAGGTACACGGAAAAAATCGCTTTACAAATATTATTTTGTAATAAATCATTACTACAATTGTAAATATTACGCGTACATCGTAGTATTAAAAATGTATAATGATTTGTATATAATAGTTGTAAGTACATCGCTGACAATTGATTATTAAAATAGCTACAAAAGTTGCGTCAATACTATTTGCAACCAAAACGGTTACATACTTTTATAAGTGAGTGCAAACGAATATATAATATAATTACAATACATAGTTGTATGAAATTTTTCTACTATTTGCAAATAAAATTGATGATATTTTGTGCAACATCTATTAATATATTGTAATAACGTTTACTACAAAGAAAACAAAACTGATTACTACTATGTATAAGCAATTACTACGATCACTTACATGTAATAGAGTAGTAAAAAATACTACAGTTTGCAATAAGTTGGTATTTCACTACTATGTGTAGAAAAATTTACTACAGTTGTAGTAATTTGTTATGTAGATTTTTTCCGTGTGCATTGATTTATATTACATAAATTACATAATAATTTAATAATAAATGTTACATATAAAGCGGGGTATATATTATTATATAAGTTAGTGAGAGATTCATTGTTTCTGGTGCTGAAACATCATCGGTACTGCAGTCAAGATTTCATATGGGATCGTAACGTACGGGGATGATTGTACGGAAAATGAAACACGCCTATCAGGGTGAAAAACATTAGTGTTATTTTCGAGTAGGCCGTGCTTTTATAAGAGGTTATTTAAATTTTCACTATCGTCTGACGTTTAGTTTGACAGATACAGTTGCCTACAGATGACGTGTTTAGTGAAAGTTGTAAAATCTCTAAAATCGTTATTCGTTGCTCAATTGAGTAAACACTAAAACATATTACCATTCTAGTAATCCGACAATTTGACGTCTTTTAACATCAACTCAGTAGATTTTCTGCGTCGCTTCCTTAGCAGTGAAGGTATCGCGGTAGTCCTCCGCTAAAGAAGGTTAGGACGTGTTCTTCAGCTGGAAAGGTAATGGGCACGATATTTTGGGATACTACAACTATCATGAAAAAGGCCAAACTATCAATGGAACATATTATGCTGCTCTTCTGGATAAAGTAAAAGTTGCCATTACCCAAAAAAGACCTACAATGGCTCGATGGAAAGTCACACTAGTCGCATTGTTCGAAAAAAAGCAGAATGAATTACGATTTCAGGTAGTGTCCCAACGGCTCTAGCCCTTTCAGATTTCCACTTATTTCCAAAACTCAAGCTATTTCTGGCCGGAAAGATATTCAAGACAGACGCGGAAATTATTGCAAAAGTAGAGGAATATTTTGACGAGCTTGAAGTTGATAAAATTGGTATATTGGCACTCTAGCATCGCTGGTCCAAGTGTGACGTGCCTTAAAAAACTTTCCTCATTATAGTAGGTTGTTTTTTAAGTAACTAAGTAATCAAAGATTGGTTGACATATAGAACTTTAGAAAACTTCGAATTCTGACAGTTGCTATACATAAATTCAAATTAGGAACCCTTAAATTTTTTAAATTATTTTATTATAATGTTAAAGTTACAACATAAAATATTTATTATTCAAAGTTACTATAGAACTGCCCAAAAATTAGAGAATGGAAATTGAGTTTATTCTATTAATCCGTGCTTATAGCATTTACGGGAACCGTATCCTAATCTGCCAGTTACCTACACACAACTTCAAAAACATATTCAAGTTTGTGTTATTAAATTTGGTGAAACAGAGGCAATATCTCGCCTAAAAATCAATTGCAAAACTATTACATCAAGTTCATTTGTTGGTGGGAATATGTGATACTATTTTAAAAAAGGGATTAAAGTTGTTTCCATATATAATTCAAGCAGTTTCGGAACTCAAACAGGTAGATTTTGTTACAAGAATACAGTATTGTCTATGGTTTTTGAATAACGTAAATAATAATGATATTCTCGACAAATGCTTCTTTTCGGACGAGGCTTCGTTCCATCTTTTAGGATATTTAAACAACCAAATTATGAGAATTTGGTCTGCAGAAAATTCTCCTGAATTTATGGAAAATATGCTACATCTTCTGGCTAGCAGTTTCAAGAAGACGAATTATTGGGACTATATTTTTTAATCAAACCATAACTGCTGAAAGATATCGAAGTAAATTATTAGAGCCGTTTATTAGCTTTTTTGCAAGAATTTTTCGGTACGAGAGTTATTAATTTTCCTCCAAGATCTCCAGATTTGACAATTTCAGACTATTTTATTTTTCCATATTTAAAGAATATTATTTTCAAGACCAGACATCATCCTATCGAAGAAGTTCGTAATGCTATTGTGATTTCATTATGAAACAGACATGTAAATAATTTACATATCTGTAACTGTATACTTGGACAATACCTCGTATTTTCAGCATTTACTTCTGCTTAAGACATATGTTTCTGCCATTTATAGGCGTCGTCAGTTAATCTAATGAATCAATGTAGACAAATGATACAAATCATTATAAATAGATCTGTATCTGTATATGACATTAAGCCGAACCGCCTATCAGATATAGCAAGTTTCATCCTATAAGGTGGCACTTATTTATAAGTGACATCTTACGGACGAAAGAGACTTTACCAAAGAAAGCGATCTTTCGATTAACCAGCTATGCAAGTACGAACAGAAAGCAATACGGGTAGTCCTTCAAAAACTAGCCAGGTGGCGGTAAATATACAAAAAGGTTTTAAATATGTCTATACGTTAAATGCACGTATAAGGCTTTTGTTTCATTATGAAACAGACATGTAAATAATTTACATATCTGTAACTGTATACTTGGACAATACCTCGTATTTTCAGCATTTACTTCTGCTTAAGACATATGTTTCTGCCATTTATAGGCGTCGTCAGTTAAGCTAATGAAGCAATGTATACAAATGATACAAATCTTTATAAATAGATCTGTATCTGTATATGACATTAAGCCGAACCGCCTATCAGATATAGCAAGTTTCATCCTATAAGGTGGCACTTATTTATAAGTGACATCTTACGGACGAAAGAGACTTTACCAAAGAAAGCGATCTTTCGATTGACCAGCTATGCAAGTACGAACCGAAAGCAATACGGGTAGTCCTTCAAAAACGAGCCAGGTGGCGGTAAATATACAAAAAGGTTTTAAATATGTCTATACGTTAAATGCACGTATAAGGCTTTTGTTTCATTATGAAACAGACATGTAAATAATTTACATATCTGTAACTTTTTCTTGTAACTTCTTCTGTAACGCTTTCTTTGGTAAAGTCTCTTTCGTCCGTAAGATGTCACTTATAAATAAGTGCCACCTTATAGGATGAAACTTGCTATATCTGATAGGCGGTTCGGCTTAATGTCATATACATATACAGATCTATTTATAAAGATTTGTATCATTTGTATAGATTGCTTCATTAGCTTAACTGACGACGCCTATAAATGGCAGAAACATATGTCTTAAGCAGAAGTAAATGCTGAAAATACGAGGTATTGTCCAAGTATAGTTACAGATATGTAAATTATTTACATGTCTGTTTCATAATGAAACAAAAGCCTTATACGTGCATTTAACGTATAGACATATTTAAAACCTTTTTCTATTGTGATTTATTTATGTTGACATAATCCAAACATCCTAATAAATGGCTTCGAAAGCATGAAGCGTAGAGAGTTCAACTTTGTCTTCAAAATAATGGTCAACATTTCCAACATCGGCTTTAGTATTATTTTCTTTTAATTTTGACTATTGTAATAAGAATTTTTTGAAAAACTAAATTACTAATTATAAACCACATTTATCGCGTGTCCATTTAATACTGAAGCTGACGTCTGTCAAATTTTGGAAATTTTTTTGTTTTGTATTTACTACACTGAGAATTATATTTATTGCCAATTGGAGTTTAACATCTTGTGCTTTTATTATTCACATTTCTTGTTTCAAACGCGCGCCAATTTATCCCATTTTCTTAAATAATTGTAATTAACAAATATTGCCAACATATATTTTGAAAAGTAAGGTTATTGTGTTTAATTTTATTAATTTTTATATTTACGTCAAAAGTTATTACAGCAAGGACGCTAATGTTAATTGTTGCGGTCGAGCTCAAGTGCAGTAATGCTAACATAACTAAAATTTGACGCAAACTGTAAGCTTCAATATTAAACGGACACCCGATACATACATATCAAAATTATACGTTTGTGATAGAATACGTGCATTGTCGCCAACCATTAAAAAAAAGCATGGCCGTCGAGGAAAGTTTTTGAAGGCACGTTATTAATGTTGAAGGGGAATATGTTGAACAAAAGTCGTTGCCGTAATTCAAGTGTTTCATATTAAGCCTCACCTTCCCTCAAATCATCTTCGTATAAACTGAAATAGCACATATTGTCATGGATTTTTCCATGGACAAGAAAGGAAAATAATTGAACTATATATTGAACTTTTTTCTGTAGTACATTGATTAAATTTATCTATTTCATTTTTGATGTTTATTTATTTCAGACGGGGATCGTTATAAATATATTTAATTTTAAGTGATGAATTTTAATATGTTTGAAATTTTGATCCATCCTCGTATATTTAGGTTGGTCAGATGATTAAAGTTGCCGCTACCCCGGATATCGTATTATTATAAAATGTGTATTTTCTGTATATTTTTGATTTTATAGTTGGTGGGGATATCCATGCGGATATTGGAACTTCATTTTTTTTTACAGAGATATCTAGACTGCTAATGTGACCGGTTGTTAGAGAATAAGATATTCAATTTTATTCTCTGTTTTAGTAAAATCGGGTTGTATATTTTGTTTACGCATTTTAGTCAGGTGCATGTTATGTTACTTCGATTTTTGCGAGATTTTGTGATTTTGGTATGATCTAATAAGTAAGATATCTCTCACGTAGTTTTTTTTTGTTATCAGTGCATAGATCTATGTAAGTTTGATAAAAATATTTAATTTATATAATTGATACTACGTTTATTTCTATTATTATATTGTATGTATTATTTGTAATAATTTTGATATTTAAAATCGTATATGAGTATTAGAGAAAATTGTCATGTTTTTTGTAAGTGGAGTTTTTTCTTAAGGATAATATTTTACAACGTTTTAAATTCAGGTTGGATTTTTTTATTGTGGGTTGACCTTGTCGTGTTATTTTGCGCACGACTAAAATTCAATTTACGCGGGCTTTGAAAACTTTGTTGTTTTTGACATTTGATTGTAGGGGTTAAAGTAGAGGTCAAACTTGGAAAATTTCTCTAGTATTTATTAGTTTTATATTTGTTCGAGAGTCACAGGGGGTTTTTCTCTGTGTGCGAGTCATTATTCACAAAGAGTGTTTCCTCCCATTGCTACTGTTAATGTTGCTTTAGCACCCTATACATTCGGTAAAGGGATTTTTTTTTTTCTTTTATTAAAAATTATAAATTAGCTAAGTGTGACTTTTTATTGACATTTATTGTTTTACTTCTAATATAACCTGGACCAATTCTGAAAAGAACGATCCGTGAGATGGGAGTTCGTGGATTCTACTAGACTGTACAGTGTACAGCCGGCAACATAAGTTGTAGTGTGAATAAAAAAATTAATAAGCAATTTAAAAGCACATTCCACTGCAATATGTATAGATTGCCATCCCAAATTTTTTTCATTCGCCTTGCGACAGCTTTCTATACAAATCACCTGTATGTTCCAGCTTAATTTAAGCAAACAACACAATTCCAAATACTTTGCCGGTAAACCATTTCGTTACCTTCGAAACATATCTGGTTCTGAAGTTAATCCCCGTTGAACTTCTTTTGTTTATTGACTTTTCATTTAGCAAGTAAGTCTTCGCTGTCAACTTTTTTAATTCGGTGCTGAAGATGGCCTTTTTTAAATTAAAAGTATTACTGTCGCATTCCGTATGCTTATAATTTCTCCAATAAGTTTTTATGATCTACATAATCGAATTATTTAGATAAATCTGTTATTCAGGAATGTATTTAGTATATTCTACAGTACTAAATTTGTTCTAATTAAGGTGAGAAAAATAGGTTATTGAGGTTATTTGAAACGGTAAAATGTTATGACATACTATAGATGTCTTTCTTTGTTTGAAATAAAAGCCACTTTACATATTAATATAATTAAATGTTTCCTATTGTTACAGGTTGGCGAAAATTCTTTTCCAAATGTTATGGCTTTATTGACTGGTTACACCAAGAATGAATATAATTTATGTTGGTCTCAAACAACAGACAGCACGTTCGATCAGTGCCCATTTATATGGAATAAATTTGCAGAAAATAAGTATTTAACAGCATTTGTTGAAGATGCTGGCCACACGGACACATTTAATTTTGAAAAGAACGGTTTTCTGTATCAACCCGTCGATTACTACTGGAGACCTTTCAATACGTTATTGAATACCATCAAAGATGATCCTCAAAATGTGAAAACTCCTTTCGTAAAGGGTTGCGTTGGTGATGAACCAGTACACAAGCGTTTTTTAGGTTATCTCAAAAAGTTTTTCAAGAGGATGTCGAAAGACAGGCAAAAATTTTTCGGTTTTTTTCATAGTAATTCAGTTAGTCACGATGATAATTCCTTTTTGGTCTCACTAGATGAAGATTTGCGTGATTTTTTTTCCGAGTTGAAAGTGTCTGGCACATTAAAAAA
The DNA here is from genome assembly GCA_935421215.2 of Melolontha melolontha. NCBI lineage: Eukaryota > Metazoa > Arthropoda > Insecta > Coleoptera > Scarabaeidae > Melolontha > Melolontha melolontha. Next base: position 42,547,704 of record OW285238.1, read on the forward strand.
CACGTTTTTATTCTTTTTAAGTGATCATGGATCGAGGTATGGAGATATAAGACAAACACATCAAGGTTTTTTTGAGAGCAATTTACCATTTATGTTCGCTCTTCTCCCTGAGCAATTTAAAAACAAACATCAGTCCCAAGTCTCTGCTTTTCGAGATAATTCCAATCAATTGACCACAGTTTTTGATGTACATGAAACTTTAAAGGATATAGTGGAATTAAAATTTGGTCACAGTGTAAGTAATACTTATGGTATTAGCTTATTTCGACAGTTACCTTTAACAAGAACTTGTCACGATTGTGGTATACCTTTTGAGTTTTGCGTATGTGCTAGGAGTTATGTGGTTTTGGATAATCATGATGCAAATTTGCTTGCGGGTCAGGCTATTGTTGATCGTATGAATGAGCTTGTGTCATCCCATAGTGAATGTGCCACACTTAATGTAAGTAAAGTATTAGATGTGCGTTATGTAAAGTACCGGTCCAGTAAATCATACCTCTTCCAATTAAAAGCCATGGTTAGTACTGAGCCTGGTACTGGGCTTTTCGAGGCTATATTGCAGAAAGAAGGAGATCGATTTGTAGTATTAGGGACAATTAGTAGGTTATCGACGTATGGAAAAGAAAGTTCTTGTATCAAAGACACAACATTAAAATTGTATTGTTACTGTAAAATTATAAATTAAATAAATGCATAAGTAATACATATTTTTAAAAATTGATTTTAGCTTAATTTAATGGCTATAACGTCTTAGAAAGTAGGTATGTTAAGTTGTAAAAAAATAACACGTCGTTGTGTACTAATACTAACATCAAGTGCATAAATACGATAATACATGTATGTTAAAACATATCTGTATGCGTACACATGGATACGCAACGTATACCAATTCGCATTGGAGACTTCAGCGTTGCGTGTTTATAGGTACGGTGGTGTGCAGAAAAATCGCGCACACCTATTTGTCGATATACTGAAACCGGCGAAATTGTTAATGCACGTAAGGAATTACGTATTTTTTATGACAATAACTCGACGTAGTCGAGTTGGGCGAGACGTTTGTTAATCCGCTTACTGATGTTCGAGTTGGGCGAGAATTAACAAAATTGTGGATTAAGCAGTTCCAAGAAGGATTTGATAATATTTCCCCATAATTTTAAAATTACATTAGAATACGTATTTTAAATTTATCCTACATATACAGGCTGGCCCAATCTCGCGTAACATTTTAAAGTTTGTTTTTTAATGGAACACAAATATTTTATTACATTTTTCAATTATATACATAAGAAAATAGAAGCAACGTGTACGAAATATTGCAGATTAAGAAATTATTAACAAGTATGTTTTAAATATCAAGTTTTATTTTTAACTCCATACATTCATAACAAAATATTTCAAATTAAGTATATTAAAAGAAAATTTGATTTTTACATAATATATCACACTTATGAAACAATCCAAGCTATATTCTATACAGGCTGTCCAGAAACTCTCCTGACAAACGAAGACCGGAGTTTCCTCAGATAATTTTAAGACAATTAAACCCAAATTCACCTAGTCCGAAAATGCTTCCTAAGGGAGCTAGAGTTCTTTGAAGATGGCGCCGTGTATTTATTTTTTTTTAAATTCCTCCAGAACGCTTCTATTTAGAAAAACAAAAACTGGTATGCTTATTTATCCTCCAGAGATGAATCGATTCCATCAATTGCGAATTTCTAGTACCGGTCATAGGCGTCCGTTTTGGGTAGGTCAACGGTTATTTTAAGGCATAAGTTTTTTGTCTTTAACTTTTAAGCATTTGCGACACTAGATTATTAAATTTTCAGGTATTCCAGTACTAAAAGGTACTCTTACTTTAAGTCGGTAGGATACACCGTTTTCTAGAAAAATCGATTTGTAAATTTTTCGTTTTTTCTTCATTAAAGTTCAATTTTTTATTTTTTGCAATAGTTAGCTCTGAACTGCCAACAGAAGTAAAACCTACGTTTTTCATTGTCAAATTGTTGTCAGTTCGCGAAGTTTATCTTTTCATTTTTTACTTTGTGTTATTCAAACACAACGGTTTCAATTTAAAAAAAATGGTTTTTACTAATGAGGAATACGCCGATATGCATTTAGTTTATGGCGAAATGAGGTGTAACGCTCGAGCGGCGCAACATTTACAGCTCTTCATCAACGATTAAGAGAAACAGGTTCAGTGGTCCCACAAAATAATGAAACAGGGAGACATAATGATGTAACAGCAGAACATGAAGATGTTATTTTAATGGAAGTTGAGGAAAATCCAGAAATTAGCGTTCGAAGACTATCTGGCATGTACCCCACAATTTCAAAATCTTCCGTAGGAAATATCTTACACAAAGAAAATTTATATCCTCTTCATTTTACAAAGGTGCAAGCACTGCTAGAAGGAGATTTTCCTGCTCGCGTAGAATTCGCTAGATGGTTACAAAATCAGAAAAATCAAGATGAAGATTTCTTCAGGAACATTTTGTTTGGTGACGAAGCTACATTCTCAAAAAATGGAATTTTTAATGTACATAATGCACATTATTATTCGTACGTTGGTGACAATCCCCACGTTGTTCAAGAATTTAAGCATCAGCATAGGTTTAGCATAAACGTCTGGATAGGAGTAGTTGACGATTATCTACTTGGACCTGTGGAATTACCTGCTCGTTTAAATGGTGCTGATTACTTACATTTCCTGCAAAATATTTTACCTGATTTGTTAGATGAGGTGCGTTTAAATATTCGGCAAAACTTATGGTTTCGACAGGACGGCTGTCCGGCCCACTTTTGCAGGAATGTACGAGACTTTCTAGATAATAACTACGAAGACCATTGGATTGGAAAAGGCGGTCCAGTTGCTTGGCCAGCAAGGTCGCCGAATTTGAATCCTTGCGATTATTGTGTTTGGGGATACATAAAAGCATTTGTTTATTCCGTTCCGATACAAAATCGCGCACAACTCTGGCTAAGGATACAAGATGCTTGCAACGAATTTAGAAATAACTTTGGAATTTTTGCAAGAATTCGGCGTTCTCTAAGCAAAAGGGTAAACTTATGCATAGAGACTAATGGTCATCACATCGAGCAACTTTTGTAACAATCTACCTTTGATACTTGTTCTTTTTTTGTTAGTTTCGTTCCATTGTAATAAATAATTTGTTTTTAATTTATTAAATTAATTTTCATCCATGCCTTGATAGTCCAAGCCAACTTCGTCGCTAAAAATAAGTAGGTACATAATAAATTGAACTTTAATGAAGAAAAAACGAAAAATTTACAAATCGATTTTTCTAGAAAACGGTGTATCCTACTGACTTAAAGTAAGAGTACATTTTAGTACTGGAATACCTGAAAATTTAATAATCTAGTGTCGTCACAAATGCTTAAAAGTTAAAGACAAAAAAGTTATGCCTTAAAATAACCGTTGACCTACCCAAAACGGACGCCTATGACCGGTACTAGAAATTCGCAATTGATGGAATCGATTCATCTCTGGAGGATAAATAAGCATACCAGTTTTTGTTTTTCTAAATAGAAGCGTTCTGGAGGAATTTAAAAAAAAATAAATACAAGGCGCCATCTTCAAAGAGCTCTAGCTCCCTTAGGAAGCATTTTCGGACTAGGTGAATTTGGGTTTAATTGTCTTAAAATTATCAGAGGAATCTCCGGTCTTCGTTTGTCAGGAGAGTTTCTGGACACCCTGTATAATTATTTACAATTACATACGTGGATGTGAATTGAATCTGTATGCCATATACTTAATGAAGTCTAGCATACTAATTCTGTTAGAGGTGTATTCTTCTGTTTTACTTCTTAATAGTTGTTCAGTTCTTCTATATTGTGCACCGACTAACTTCCTTCCTTTGCTAGCACTTGATATTTTTGCAGAAGTTGTTAATTGTATATCCAGCAATACATCAATAAACTGAAAGATATTTGGAAGGCTTCTGTAGAAGTTGTCAGCAAAATGCGAATGGAACGATTCGCATGCGTTTGTCGTTCTTGACAGACTCCATGATGCAGCGGCCCATATCTCAGGGGGGAAAAGTGCATCTTCTTCTATATAATTTTCCACTAAATAATCACAAAATTTTGTAATTCTTTCATCCTGCGGCATATCTTCTAAAGGAAGAAGGAATCCATCACTAGCATCCAGAGGTTTAAGGAACGATAATCCAAAGAAGTATTTCAAATGTTTGCCTATATCTGAGTTTGGGTTAATAAATTCGCTAGCAAGACCCAATGACTGTATTTTTCTGAACCAGGCTTGACCAAGATGAAACCTGCAGCCAATTATTTCGGCATCCTGCCAAACTTCTCGTAATGCGGAGTGAATAGCCAGTTCGAAGTCTACCACAATTTTGGATGGTTGAAATACTAATCCATTTAACTCAGCTTCGGTTTTTATAGAATTGAAGAGGATTAAATAATTTTCTTGTCGCTTCCCTGGTAATAGACAAAATAGCAAAGGTATGTAAAATCCGTTGTGATATCCATGAATAGTGAAAAACTGGTAAAAAAAATGTGTGCAATAATTGAAGGTACCGTCCATATATACGGTATCACAATTAGCAAGAAAATGAAAATTTAAAAAAGTGGCAAACACAATTAAACCGTTGTTCTTATTGTTTATAAGTAAACAAGAGTCACCAGCACTAGTTGTTAAATTAGCACTTTCGATATATTCGTGAACTTCATTTCTTGTCTTAGGCAGAGCTGGTAGTTGTTTTCTTCGAGCGTGGTACATATTTTTGCGAATTCTGTCAATATCTTCAATCGCGATATCCGCTGATACTTTTTTTAATTCTTGACGAATTAATTTTATTGGCCTCTCATTTATATTTTCGACGGCTTTTCGTTTTAAATTGTTACTGGTCATTTGTCGTAATAAGGTACTGTCAGGTTGGTGATTATGTTCTAGTTTACTGCTTAATATAACATCGTTACCAGCAGTTAACACTTTCGCGGAACACTTTGAACTTTTATTTACACACCTCCACGGTTGATTTCCATTTTTATGAAGTGTATCTTTACAAAATTTATAATTATTCACAAGCAAAAGTTCTTTACCTTTCTCACTAAATATAACTTTGGTATTCGTACTGGTAAACTATATTTCGTACTGCACAAAGAGAAAAAAGAAACTAAACTAATTTCACATAATGCTTACAGTTATATTTATATATATTGCAGTTCCAAGAACTATTTGATAAATTAGGATTTCCAGGATTTTTGATAAACCAAAGTGTAATTAGTGTACTCGCCCAACTCGACGCAAGGGATTATCGCCCTTTTCTTTCTTGGATTAAATCAGATATAATTCCGCCCAACTCGGCGACGTCCCAATAACTATCAATAACCTACATTTTTATTTTGAGTTAACTATTTTGTTAATATTATAGGTGTTAGTAATTATCGGATTGTTTAACTTAACAGATGCACATTATATAGATTGTGTCTGGAAATGATCGTACGCCAATTGTGTTGGCGCGCCCGGAAATTTCTCAACTTGTCAATTTTAACAGAGCCCATTGACGTTGGTTTTGTGTATTGTTTGACGTCGATTTTTTGATACCTATGGTGTAGCTCAGAATAAGGGGTGATTCAAATATCCCGCCAAAACTCGGTCCGCACAACTTAAAATTTGACCTACCTACGTGTACACACCAGAGAGTGTAGTTGTTTGTTGTAATGTCAATTATTTTTATTACATACTTAACATAACCTATTTCTGACGCTCCGAAAAACACGAGCACAAATATTTCATGTATATCATTAATAATTATTATATTACCCATATTTCTACAAAATATTGCTAATTTAAAGTAAAGGTAATCATGCATTTTAGGTACCTTAGTAAGGCAAAATATTATACATGAATTTGTAACCAATGAAACGCGATTACCACTCAACAGCGTTGCCATATGTTAAGATTATTTGAAGTAAATAATTTCAAGACAAGGTTATATTCAACAAAATATTACAAATTGTGGTAATTAAATGCAACTATCTATTTAAAAAATATATATTTTGTAATGTTATTGCATATCATAATTAGTTTATAGGAACAATTTTTTGATAATTGTTGTGAGTATTAAAATTATATAACAAGTGTTCATTTGAAAAGTCAATCTTGGTTACTTTGAAATTTTGATAGAATAAGACGCAAATGTATTAGTATGTGTTTGTTGTTTCGTAAACGTAAATCCAAATGACATTTGATAATGTCAATCACAAATATCAGTTAGTGCATAAAATAATCGTGCGTCGATTCTGGTTTAAATAAATTGCTTCTCAATTTTAAAATGGCTTTCACTTTAGAACATAAATTTTTTTTAGTCCAGGCTTATTTTCGAAGTGGTAATAAAATTGATGGTTTATGGGTTTATTCAGTTCAAGATTGCATGGTAGAATTTCAAGTTGAGTTTCCACATTTTGTAATCCATTATATACAATTTAAGAATACTTTGGATAGAACTTTAAAACTTTTTTCTGAAACTGGTAGTCTCTTAAGAAAATCAGGCAGCGGAACAGTTAAGAAACGTACACCTCAAGTTGTCAATCGTGTTGAAGAAATAATGGAAAATGAACCACAAACATCTGTTCGACATTTGAGTTAACAAATAAACCTTTCTGTTGGTACAACTCACAAGTTATTAAAAAAAAGATATGCAACTTTATCCATACCGTGTCACAGCAGTACAAGAATTATTAGAAATTGATTACCCACGCAGACTACAGTTTTGTAATTGGTTTGTAAATATGAACAATAATGGAGAACTTTCGCAAAGAGTCATCTTTACTGATGAAGCATGGTTTTATAAAACGAGAAACCTAAATTCACAAAATACAAGAATTTGGAGTAGTGAAAATCCACATGCAATTAATGAAGAATCGCTACATTCAGAGAAAATTGGTGTTTGGGCAGCGATAAGCCAAAGGCGAATCATTGGACCAATATTTTTTCAGGGAACGTTAACTGCTCAAAGGTACCGTATGGAAATTTTACAACCATTTGTCAATCAGTTGCATGGTGATGAACTACAAAATGCATATTTCCAACAAGACGGAGCACCTTGTCACTGTACTGCAGAATCTTTGGATTATTTAAAATTTTTTGATGAGCGTATAATTAGTCGATATACTGAAATTGCCTGGCCTGCACGTTCATGCGATTTAACACTTTGCGACTTCTTTTTGTGGCCTTATCTAAAAAATAACATATTTCGAACACCTATATTGAATTTGAATGATATGCTACAGAGAATCGAACAGAAATGCATGGAAATTAATAACAATCCAGTAATGTTGCAGAATATCATCAGAAAATTTGAACGGAGGATTTTAAAGTACATTGATTTTGAAGGACAACATTTTCAACATTTGTTATAGTTTTCAATAAATACCTATTATTTGTTATTTATTTGTATGTATGAAACTGTCAAAATATACGACTTCGTAGGTTAAGTAGTAAATTTTAATTTACGACATACTTCAAAATGTTCTCAGTAAATCACATGCTACTAGATTGACTTTTCAAATGAACACCCGTTACTTGCAAAAGATGAAATGAAATGTGTGGACGTTTGAATGAGTAAATCACTGCTTACAGGTTAGATTCAATATTAAAAGAACATACCTCGTATCTCAGGTATGATAAACTTTATCGATGCATTTATTTATAAATTAAAATATGTAATCATGGTATGGAATTGACGAATTAATTTCACACTAAACCGATTTTGAATTAATGTTTTTAATACATATGTTTGTCAATAATTAATATTACTTAATCTAAATAATCAACACGACATTCATTATTGTCGTCAAATTTATTAACCGACTGATGAAAACAAATCACTTAATTTATTTTGATTGACTACTGAGAAGTTAATAATTGTTTAGGAACTTAGAAGGATTATTAAGTAATTATGTAGTGTCTACTTAATTTGGTTTAGTTTATGGTCTGGTAAGCATCGTCACATATACATATTGCTGTAATATTTTACAACAAACAAATAAATAAAGCAAAATTGATGAATGAGTTGAATACGTAACATAATTAATGTAGTAATTTTACATATTAAGTCATCAGTTACTATCTAAATTATTTTAACATACATTCCAAATACGATTATAAAAAGTATTGTTATAAAAAGCATGTATATGTTATTCATTATTAATAAAAAATCCACAGCCTCTAAGAACGTTCAGAAATAATATTCAATATTCCTGAATGCCAAAATTCATAGAAACCACAAACAGGTTTTTAACATCCTCACAAGAGAAATAACGCTGGAAGAAAAAAGTTTATCAACAGAAACATGGGGCCGAATATGAAAAAAATAAATGTAATGTTGAAAGACGGAAAGATCATAACAGTAACTCTGTGATTAAGGATCTAATTAAACTAAATTCTGAAAAACAAATTTCAGTATTACAAACCTGTCATTATAAAAAGAAATACAGAAAATTGTTTCATAATTAAATACGATAAGTTTTTGTTAAATACTTTTTAGGTATCTTTTTTAAATTTTACCGAGGAGGGGAAAATCTTAAATCAAGACACCCACACAGATGTTGATCGTGGGTAGTGTCGGGTTATACCGACTAAAAACCCCTCCTCCAGTCGTCTTGCACACCTCGCACCGGAACCCGCTTGCGCATTACTTCGGTGCTGGCGTTGTCTATATATTCATCTTTAGTCTCCTATCTTTGGTCATGCTCCTTAGTCGCTATGATGCTTCGTATGGTTTTGGAGACTAACAGCCATTGAACTTTGGATCCCATTAGGTTCTTCATCATACTGTCTTCATTAAAAGTTTTTCCCGTTTCTGCAGTATACTCATTTCGAAAGTTCTCCCACTTTGGACACACAAAGAGTGTATGCTCCGCATCATCAATACCTCCACAATAATCACACGCGTCAGTGGTCGCTCTTCTTCTGCTGTACAGATAGCTGCGGAAGCAGCCATGGCCAGACAGCGCCTGCGTAATAAAATAGTTTAAGTCCCCGTAAGGTCTTTGTATCCACTTCTGGATTTCCGGGATTAGCCTTCGTGTCCACGCTGCGTTTTTGCCGTTCTTCCATGCTTCCTGCCATCTCCCAAGCAATTGTTCTCTGGCGGCGAGTTTTGAGGCTCCAGCATATCTCTCCTCCCTCTCCTTGATTAACAGAGCTACCGGAGGGATGCCCGCAATTACACCGACCCCTCCGCCGAAATGGTTCTATAAGCACTGGCTATTCTAATACTAGTCAGACGTTGGACACTTGTTAACTTTGCGGTCAGCTTCTGGTTTTTTGCAGCTCTGCCCCAAACCGGCGCTGCGTACAATATTGTTGAGTTTACAACACCTCCCAGCAATTTCCTCTTGGATGCCGTTGGTCCGCCAATGTTTGGCATCAAGCCTGATAGGGCCCCAATAGTTCGTTCAACTTTCGTCACGACGTGCCTGACGTGAGCAGCAAAAGTACTCTTCGTATCCAGCCACACACCCAGGTATTTTAGTTCCCTGCAGGGACGTATTTTGAATCCCTCGACCTCAAATTCGATGGGCGCAATTTTTCGCCTAGTTAATAGGGCGGCCTCTGTTTTTTTCAGGGGCAAGTTCCAAATGTGTCGTCTTCAGCCACTCGACGATCCTTAATATTGCCGTATTGGCCACGTTCATTAAGTTTTCCTCTCCTTTTGCTGTGACAACTAGGGCGATGTCATCAGCAAAACCTACAGTTTTTGTTCCCTCCGGAAGCTCCGTCCTGAGCAACCCGTCATAAAGGATATACCATAAAGTAGGACCCAGGACCGAGCCCTGAGGGACTCCACTACTTATCTGCATTATTTGGGTTCTACCATCTGCCTCGAGTATAATCTCTCTTTTGTTTAGGTAGGAGTCTATAGTGCTAATCAGGTTCTCCTCAATATGTCTGGCTCTTAGTTGCTGGAGTATTAGCTGCCACGAGGCAGTGTTGAATGCATTCCTGACGTCAAGGGTGATAACTGCGCACAGCCTTCTGTGTTTGTGCGAGAATCTAGAGGCTTCGTCCGCGATTTTGCAGACTTCAAGTATGGCGTCTACGGTTTGCCTGCCCTCTCTAAATCCATACTGACGCTCTGACAGGTCTCCAGTACGTACCAGCTCGCCCTTTAATCTAGCTAGTAGGAGCTGCTCAAACAGCTTGCCCTCCACATCCAGTAGACATATTGGCCTAAAAGAGTCTGGTCTGTCAATGGGCTTGTTCCCTTTCCTGATTAACACCAGTCGCGCTCTTTTCCATGCAGCTGGGAATGTAGCTCTACTCCCCAGTTCATTCATAACAGCCAGCAGATATTCCGGGCGGTCCTCAGCCACCTGCTTCACCACCTCCGCTAGTACATTCCCAGGTCCTGGAGCTTTCTTGTTTTTAAGCCTTTTGCAAGCCGCTTGCAGTTCATCGGCTGTAAAATTGACAAAACTGCTGTCAGTGGTGCACCCAAAGGTCACCTGCCGATGGACAGGGAACAGGTGTCTCGCAATCTGAAGTGTCTTGGGCATTGTCAGATTAACCTTTGGAGGGTATCCTAGCATCCCCTTCATTGCTATTTTATAGCCGTCACCCCAAATGTCATTATCTATGCTGTCACATAGAGATTTCCACTTGTTTCTCTTAGCAGCTTTGATCTTGATTTTTAATTGGTGCTTGCTTTCTTTGTAATCTTCCCACCGTTGTATGCAGTCTTGCGGTTGTTCTCTTCTCCTGCTTCTCGTGTACAGTCTTCTCCTTCTGACACATTCTCGGCGGGCTTCTGCAATCTCTTCGGACCACCAATAAGCGGATTTCCCCCGTGTAGAGTACTTCCTCTTCGGCATGGCTTTACTACAGATTGTTGTTAATTGACTAGAGAAGTCTTCTCCCGGCGTCATAGATCTTTCATATTTGACTTCTTTGATAGCTTGCTTTAGCCTCGGCTTATTTAGCCTACTCACTTGCCAACGATTACCTTCTCGTCGGCGCTCCGTGACCCCGCCTTTCTCTCCTACTTCGAAGATTATGTAATTATGGTCGCTGAGGGTCTCTTCCTGGCTAACGTGCCAGTTGCTTATTTTGGCCTTTATATCGTTGGTTGCCAGTGTCAAGTCTATGATCGAGGACTGATCACGTCTCTGAAATGTAGGGGTATTTCCTTGGTTCACGATAGTCATGTCGTTCGCGGCCAACCATTCCAAAACTATCCGACCTCTTGCATCGGTGGTATCCATGCCCCAATGGGGAGATTTTGCGTTGAAATCATCAGTTACTATAGCAGCGCGGCTCGCACTCCGAATCTGCTGGTCAATTTCCTCTAATATTCTTATTAGGTCGTCGATATCTTCGTTTCCTGAACTGTAGCAGCTGTAGATGGTAATGCTGCCGAATTCAATAGATACATAACCTGTCATTTGCCTTATTGATTTTATTGCGATCTTAGTATCGAGTATCTTGATCGTTGCGTCCAGTCTTTCATCATATATCCAATCCTTTCTGTTTCGGATGGCATTCTTGTTGGGTTCTGACACAACGATGACGGCGGCACCGACTTCTCTTGCACTAGCTAATGCGAGATCTTGCACTGGCCGGCTCCTATTGATGTTTACTTGGAGGATTTTGAATAGTATAGGTATCTAATCGACAACTAATCAACTAATCTAATCTAACACTTCAAAACGTGTCAGTGCATTAGCATAATATTGGTCAGTTATTGCACTTCCCTTCTGTAAATAGTCAATAGTCAAGATAACGCTTTTGGAATCCCGAAAAATTGTGGCCATGTAAAATATTGTGTATCCGTTCGGTTGAGATGCTTACATTATTAGCTATCTCATACATATTTTCCGATGGTCACTCTTTATAATAGTATGGACATTATTAATCATTTCTGGAGAACTTATTGTAAATTAGGTGTTGAAGATTCGTGAAGGACCAAAATTATGTCGGGGATGATGTACCAATGTTATGGTTGATAGTGGTTCGTGGACCAAATGTTTGCAATGACTCCGGTTTCAGGCGGTGCTGCTTCCACGCCAGTTACTACAACGTGTTTAAAAAAGAATTACATCTAGTTGTCCATGAATTTCTCCTATAAATCATGATGTTCTGCATTCTTGAAATGCGGATATAGATTAAATGGCATTAAGGTTATCTACCTGTCACTATCAAGATTTATCATCGAGAGATATGGTGATGAAATTAAATTAGATTATTAATTTAATTAATTAGAAAACTTTAAAGATGGGATATTAATCAAACAATCAAGGTAAATAACGAATTTGTAGAAATTCTAATTATTATAATTGTAGAGTGGAAATTAGAAAGGGCCTAAATGCCATTTTTAACGAAATTCAGTTAACAACATAGAAAGGTTCTAAATATCATACTTTATGTCCTGTGAAAAGCCGTCAGTGGCAAAGTTAAAATTAAATTGTCAGGAGGTAGTAATAGATGTCGCTTGGCGTATGTGAGCAAGCGTTTTCATTTGATAGGTCCTAAGTCCATCACAGAATATTGCCAGTTTGTTTTAAAATCGGCAGGTGTTAGTTATGTGTTTTGTGTGTCTGTATATTAAAATGGAAGGATATCAAAGAATAAGAAAAGGTAAAGGTAGTGGCTCATATCATACTGAACAGAAGCATTTAAAATGGAATGGAAAGTCGTACAAAACGTATAAAAACAAAATGGTACCTGAAAAAACCATTCCCAAAGAGCAGGTTAGGTATACAAACATAATGTTTCCATTTCTGGTTCTAATCTTGAAAATATGTTATATGTAGGTATCATGTAAATGCAAGCTGGGATGTAAAGATGTTACATATGAAAGGCGACGTTCCCTTTGGGAAAAGTTTTATTGTCAAGATGCTAAAACACAAGGGACGTTTTTAATGGGTTTAATGAGTATTTGTGCTGTTCAAAGAAGGCGGCACGGTTCATTTGGGGATCCGCAAAGCAGTCGACGTCAGGCCACTATAGCTTATTCCGTTCCTGATGGTACAGGAAAATTTGTTCGTGTATGTAAAAAACTTTTCCAAGACACCTTCGCTGTTAATGATAAAAGAATTCGCGTACTTATTGAGAAAAAAAAATGGGTGAAGCCTGTTATCATGATAAACGTACCAAACATGCTGCGTCAAAATATTCTGAATTTGGCCGGTCGTTAGTCAAGGCTCATATTAACAGGATCCCAAGGGAAGTTGGCCATTACTCAAGATCTAAATCGGAAAAGGAGTACATTAGCCCCGACTTAAATATTCACAGACTCTTTAAAGCATTTCTGCAATTGCACCCTGATTCAATAGTCACCTATAAATTTTACAGGTCTGTTTTCATAAAGAATTTTCCCAATCTGTGTTTTCACAGACCACGTGTTGATACGTGCAGCACATGTGATAAACTTGACTGTCAAATCAAGGCCAACATTGAGTCAAGTCAACCTGCTAAAACTCAGCTGGAACTTCATCACCGCAAGGCCGAGAGAGCAAGAGAAGTGCTAAAAGAAGATATGATTGAGTCTCAAGAACCCGAAAGCATCAAGTGTTGTGTATCCATGGACCTACAACAGGTCATGTTCGTTCCATCACTGACCCACAGCGATATGTTTTACCTCTCACAGCTATCGTGCTACAACTTAGGTGTTCATATTGGCGATACGAATGAATCCTACATGTGTATGTGGCACGAGGGGGTAGCGTCTCGCGAAGCTAACGAAATTGCGTCATGCCTCCTCCATCTTGCTAATCAAGGACTGATTTTTAAGAACCATTTAGTAATATGGTGTGATAATAGCGGGGGCCAGAACAATTATTTACCTTAATGTTTTTAGTAGCCAATGGTGTTTTTGAGACTATCGAGCAGAAATTTCTTATCAGCGGCCATAGTTTCATGCCCTGCGATAGGGACTTTGCTTTGATAGAAAAGCGTAAGAAGGTAGCTAAAGCATATGTTCCCTCGGACCTACACGCAATAGTTAAATCAGCAAGCATTCAATATTGTTGACATGACAATTTCTGGCTTTTGGGACCTAAAAAAAGCTGCGGATGCATATATTAACACCACAAAGTTAAATATAAGTAAAGCTTCATGATAACCATTGAAGAGGCTAATCTTCCATTTATTAAAATGAAGACCACTTTCTCTGATATTGAGGAAGGAGTGAAAGTCAATGTTTTAAAGAAAAATAAAACTTTAGCTGACCTTAGACGGGCTAACATAATCAAGCTGCCGCCAGAAAGTAAAGTGTCTGAAAATAAAAAGGTTTCTCTTCGAAGCATGATTCCCTACCCTGAATCCGGCACACCAACGTTTCTATAAGGAGCTACTTCACATTGACGAAAATGTTTCAGAAAATCTAGAAAACGCCTGAAATTAACAATTTTTTACTAAAAAATGTCGATGACACTTACGCCCTTTCCAAATTTTGCACTTCTGTTTTTGTTTATATTGGTTATAGAACGTTATTTTGATAATAATTTTTGCTAATAAGTATGTTTTAAGTTTTGTACTACTTGCATATATTTAATAAACTTTTATCAAAAAATTTTCTATGTCTACACTTAATTTTGAACTTTGCCCGTTTTGTTTTTCGCGATTATTTCTGAATTTTGTTTTTGGCACCTACGCCCTTTCTAATTTCCACTCTTCAATTTATAACGTGTTCAGTTGTTAAAAAGAGTGTAAGTCGTTTTGTGCCGCATCACTTTTCTGACTTCAAAAAAAGCAGAGCGTGTAAGAATTTGCCATAAAACTTTAAATTTCTTAAATAATGGCGGGCACCAAATTTTTTTCATAATAGTGACAGGTGACGAAACTTATATTTCCGTTTTCAATCTTCCTACCTGCCGAGAGGGCGTGTATGGATTCACGAAGATGAGGAAACTCCGATAATGATTAGGAAGCAGCGAGCAATGAAAAAGGTTATGTATGTATTTTTGAGAAGTACGAGCTACGAGCAATTAAGCTAGATGGACAAAAGACAGGTACACGTAAGTGGTACACTGAAAAATGTTTGCCTAAAGTGTTCAGTAGAGTTCCAGACATGGGATTTATGCCCTACCATCATGATAATGCATCGTCCCATATAGCAGTTTTAACTCTCCAGGTTTTGGCTGGAAAAAATATAAAAGTAATAAAACATCTCACCTAATTTCAATGTGTGACTTTTGGCTATTTTTTGGGTTAAATGCAATTTGTGGGGTAGAAGATTTTCGTCTGAAGAAGAGATTGATAGCGCAATTCACGCTTAGTTTGAATCGATTCTGCCTTTACTTGATGTAAAAAAAAAAAAAAAAAAAAAAAAAAAAATTATTACTTACCTAGGCAGACAAAATAAACCATTGGAAAAATTTTTAAGAAAACAAAATATAAACATTGCATATAAAACCAACAACCATATTAGTAACTACATCAAAAACAATAAAAGTAAAACAGCATATCATAATAAGTCAGGTGTGTATAAACTAACTTGTGGCACATGTACTAAAACATATATCGGGCAAACAGGTAGAACGTTCAAAAAGCGCATATACGAACATTATTATTCGTTTAGAAATGGGAAAACAGATTCAGCATACTCCAACCATTTAATTGAAGAAAGCCATAGTTTTAATAATAATTTCAAGATCCTACACGAAGAAAAGAAAAGTAAGAAACTCGATTTATTAGAAGCAATGCAAATTAATAAACAAAAATTTTCAAATAAATTATTAAATGACAAAACAGAGCTTAATTCCTCCCCTCTGTTGAATTTATTTCCTATTTGTGATTGAAATATTTTGTTAGATATGTGTCACTTATAATATAATTTATGTTATCTATATGTATCCCTACTAAAAGAGGCGGGTAAAAATATTTCGGTTTCCAATTTCTGAGAATACCATTAAGTAATAAAATAAAAAATATTTACGTTTAAGTAAAATGTTTTATAGTACCACTTGTTATATCCGAAGAAACCGTTGTACGGTGAAACAGCTGTTATATAGTCATTATTATTATTAAATAAAGTGTAAATCTAATACAACATTGTGTGTTTTTATCACACGCTTAGTTTGAAGATATTCAGTGGAACAGTGGAAAGAAAGAATGGTCAAGTGTATCATTGCGGAAGGGAATTAATTTGAGCATATTTAAAATAAAATCCTAGAAAACATTAACCGTGTTTCTATTCTCTATTCTCAATATTTTCAGGTGTAGTTAAATGTACCAAATTTTAAACTTTATGTCTTCAAAATGTTTTTAAAATATTACATTAATTGCAATATCTATAAGAATAAACGTTTTACAAGGTAAGTATGTGCCACGATTTCCCTGTATTAAATTTTATTAGATATATTTGCCGATTTCTCGCATCTTTAAGCACGCATTGTTATTTATATTAGTAACGCGTGGAATAATGAAGAAGAAACAGTAAACACAACGTTATTTATTGTAGATAATGGTGAAAGTCAACTTACGCTCTATCTTTAAGAGATAAATGTTCCATTCCTCGTTGCATCCTGTCACAATCTTGATTATCACTTGAACAGGTGCAGGAACAATAGCTCGTGTATCTCGAGTTCGGCACGAACTGTGATGGACATTTACATCTACAATTTTAAAAAAAATTACTTCGTGATTACAAATATTTTATATTTTAAATATAAACGTCACTGCATTAAAATTGCAGCAGTTGGAATTTCATTTGATATTTTGTATGTATTTTACGTTCCCCTTTTTACTGTAAAATAACGGCTAATTTTTATATAAAATATCACATATTGAATACTCTTATACAGTTTAACTAGGTACTTCATATGTAAATTTAAAGAATTTATTGCATAAGAATGTCCTGTTCGAGCATGTAAAAATGACAATTTTCGTTGTCGAGCTCGTGAAACATTTACCTTATGAGATTTTCGGCGGGGAAGGCCGATTTCAAAGAAATCTGTTTCTTGGATACCGTATTTACGATGTCAGCAGCGTTGTTGTTCAACGATGCAAGTTCGTTGATGTCTATGCAGGCGCATTCGGTGTGATTGTAAAATGAAAGCTTTTCAACGTGGGTCGTTCCTCGTGAATGGGCCTGCAACAAAAGAATATTTAATGTTTAGTACATAATTATAATCTGGCACTATATTCCTAACGACACAGCAAGCATTTCTTTAATGGATTTGATTTTAGTTACGTAGTGTTAAAATTTATTCTTGTTTCTTTAGATTTTTTCCGTTGCACAGTTCCTGACTATTAAATTAGGACTTCGTAAGTATGTATCAAAATAATAATACGAGAGTGATTTAATATGAGAGTAACTTTTAATGAAATACTTATTTTAGCGTAAAATAATAACTTTTCTCCAATTGTCAAAAAAGTGACGTTTTTTCCATGAATCTCAGTTTGCAAAGTCTGTTATTTTTTAACCGTTAAAAATAGTATTGTGTGACGATTGACGAAAGTAACATTTTTTAAAGCGAGAGAACAGTTAGTAATGTTCGCGAGTTTAAAAGAATGATTGCGACTGGTTAAACACTACTTTTTCTACGACCTCGCCTATGGCATTATAACAAACTTTAAAAAAATTATGTAAACAGATACTTTATTTTCAATTAAAAATTACAAAACTATAGATCATATTTAAATTAGTTATGATTTAAACATTGATACATAGAATATGTAGACCATAAGATCGATGGCTTCAAATTTTCCTACAATTTTGCAAAATATGCAAACAGGATAATTTCCGAATATTAATTTACGCTATCATCAGCCCTCTATTCAATGAATTTTACATAGACTTCTTCATACTTCTTTCTCAATTTTTCTCGTAATAAGTCTGTATAAGTTTTCTCAGCTTGATTTATTATTTCTGGTGGTGTATTGGGAATATTTAAGTCACTTTCTGAATCAGAAATCATGAAAAAGCAGGCAACTAGACGTAGTTGAAAATTAGTAGTTAATTTTCGTCACTAGGAACGAAAGCTAACGTTATGGGATTTTCTGTCACTGGCGACGCAAATCAAATTTTCGCTACAGTATTCGATGACAAAAAGTGTGTTTTTCTATTTTGCGTTCGAAATGAACTCATTATAATAATAATAATAATAATAATAATCCATGCCTTAGCATCCCCCAACAGCTTGCGCCAATTACAGGGGGCATCGGCTGGCCATGAGTTATTATTACGCCTGCGGCTGTAGACCGACTTAAGATGTTACCTTTCCGCATTTGCCGTGGAATTTGGGAAACTACAGAAAACCAAACTCAGAAAGGAAGCACCGGGGTTCGAACCCGGTACTGCCGGACTACGAGGCAAGTGTGCAAGCCACCAAGCCACTAGCCCGACAAATGACAAATTATGACACCCAAAACAGTGTCGAAATGAGCTTCATTTCGATTCGCTTCTTTTCCATTTTTCAATGTTGGCGTTGTTCGAACACAGAAATAAATATCATTGCTGTCATTTGATTTTAAGAATTTAAGTACATTTGACAGGTATAATAATAATAATAATAATAATAATAATATTTATTTATTTGCCCAACAGGTAATCCCAATTACAGAGCAATAAGTACACAAATTAGATGTATGAATACACATACTATGTTAAATTATTACATAACTAAAATAATTTTGATATATAACAAATAAGTAATACCGATAATTATGATGTCAAGGTTCACATATCCTTAGTGTCCACCTCTCCAATGAATATGTCACTATAATATGCCTCAGCATCCCTCATCATGTGGAATATCGGTGATCTCATCAGTAGATTCGTCCTTGGAGTCGACAGCAAGAAAGTAACAGGGTTACGGGTACTAACACTAGGCACATTGAATCTGACCCTAGACAACAGCGCGGCACAATCAATTTTATTGTGGAGAAGATTATGAAGAAACCTTGCGCTGTAGTTAACTCGACGAACAGTCAAAGACTGAACCCCATAGAGTCGAAGCAGTTCTTCATAGGAAGTGTTCCAGTCAGGATATACACGATTAGATTTGAAAAAGAGGTATTTTACAAATCGGCGCTGTATACGTTCAACTGGAAACTGTTGCGAGATGTAGAAGGGATACCAAACAATAGACGCATACTCGAGTTTCGGAACTATAAGAGTGAAATACAAAGATTTTAGCAAGGAGATGCTGCTGAAGCACCCCGAGGCTCGAATGAGGAAGCCGAATGCTCTCGAAGACGAGTGGCAGATGCCCACAATGTGATCATTAAAAGATAGCTCCGGATCAAACGTCACTCCCAGGTCCCTTACTGAGTTTGTGTTATTCAACTGCTGATTATTTATAAAATAACGTGATAAGACTGGTGCGTTCTTCCCGGAGAATGACATCACCACACATTTGTCGATATTCAAAGACAATTCATTCCTCCGAGGCGACTCCACAAGAATGTTAACATCATGCTGCAAGCCAATAGCATCACCTGGTTTGGCGATATCAGAAAATAGTTTGATGTCGTCTGCGTAAGCTAGCGCCTGACATCTTACAGTGGAAAAAGGTCATTCATATATAATGAGAATAGCAAAGGTCCCAAATTAGAACCCTGCGGTACTCCAGAAGCCACTGCAAAGGTGTACGATTTATAACCATTATAAAACACATAATTATATCGATTAGATAAATAAGATCCCAACAACATGTATAAATTCGGAGATATGCCAAAGCTATCAAGTTTTTGAAGTAGCAACATATGGTTGATGCTATCAAAAGCATGTGAATAATACATATAAACAACATCCACTTAACCCCTACTGTCCAAGACTTCATTCGTATATTGCGTGAAGCAAGCTAGATTTGTAGTAGTAGACCTACCTTTCATAAAAACATGCTGGTGCTGTGTGATATATGAATGGGCATTGAAGTAAATAGCATCAAACAAAACTTGTTCGAAAATTTTTGCGAAGTTTGATAAGAGCGAAATCGGTCTGTAGTTTGAAATGAAGGTATGATATATGTACGTATTCTACACAAACAACGTATATTGTATACAATTGACAACAAGATATATTAGTTTCTATGTCACTCATGTTTATATTTTTAAATAAAATATCAAGTATGTTAACGAAAATTAATAAATAATATGTAATATAATATATTTCGCGAATAGCAAGATTTAAATTTGAAAATGTCAAGTATCAATGTGACCAACTGCATGCTTTATATAAAAATAAAACTCTGAACTTTCAAATTAAATAATTCTAATTTATTAATGTAAAAAATGCAAAATAGAAAAAATAGTATAAAAAACTCGTTTCATAAGGCCTTTTGCCGCTGTCGCTCTTTAGAAAACTCGCTTGTTTTCTAAACTGATCTTGTGCGGCAAAATGGTGCCTTATGAAACATGTTTTTAAATATACTATTTTATAAAGGGTCGTAGAAAAAACCTTTATTTTTCACTTAAGTATTATTTGTTCATTTCACCTTGGATACGGTTACTATAGACACGGTTAAAACGCCCGTGGGCGTAATAACCGGGCATTATGGCCAATAACGCTCAGTAATTTATTTACAGTTTTTAATGTTGTGTGAGTATAAATAAGGCTCGAGAAGAAACGATATTTTACAGAACTATAATTTCGGTTTTTAACAAAGTCTTAAGAAAGGAGCAAAACTGTAGCATTCTTTAATAAAATTAAGAGTATCTAAACATTGACAACTTGAAAACATCAAAGTGTCAATAACTGTCATTTAAAATTCGTAAAACTTAATAGTTGTTTATTTTCAACAATTTCTAAAGAAAGAATCAAATTTTTAAGATTATTTAGCAAAATTAAAAATACGGTTTTTGAAATGTCCTGAAAAATTATGTGATCCGAACCTTTCGAAGATTGTTTAAAGTTCTTGGAGGGAAAGCATTTCCACTATACTTTGACAAGTCAACGAGGATTTATCTGATGCTGTAACAGAATTTAATATCATGGTGGATACTCTATTCTTAGAAGAAATGCTTTCCTCTATCGTTGATTTAATGCGTCATATTAGATGCGTAACGATTGTCAACGACATGACAGTTGACAGAAATATCGGAACTTTTCGAATTTAATTTGAATTTTCAGCTTAAGAAATTTATTTTTCGTGAAAAATCAAATCTTGTATGAACACTGGTGTTATGTGCAATTATATTGCCCTCAGTATTCATCCCTCGGGCGAGAGGCCCTCAGGCTGAATTAACGTCGACCTCAGAGCAATATAATACCCATAACGCCCTTGGTGTATAAATAACTATTTTTTCATTATGAATTTTTTTTCATATTGGGGTCTCGATTTGACGGGTAAAATGCTAGAAATTGCTTGGCAATTTCATCCACCTGTAGGTTTTCGCTTGCATCACTGGATTCTATTGGACCCAAATTTCGCAATTAAACTTTAACCGACTTGCACAAATTTCTTGACACTTTTTTATTTACACTCGTAACTAAGACGCAATTGCCGTAGCCGCCGGAATTATGTAGGTAGCATTTTTTAAATTTATGTTAATCTACAGTTTTAAATTACTACAATTGGAGAAAACGTTGTCTATGTTACGTGTGCAAAGCAGTTTTTGAGTTTTCGAAAGTATTTTTTGTCTCGACCTTCGATCTCGATAAAAAAACTCAACATTCTCAAACTCAAAAAACCTATGCTTTACACACTTAATATAAAAATAACTGTTTTGTATTAAGTGCGCAAAGCAAAGGTTTTTTGAGTTTGAGAATGTTAGATTTTTTGTCGAGACCGTTAGGTCGACACAAAAAATACATTCGAAAGCTCAAAATACTGGCATGACGAAGATCAAGTTATTCCATGTCACAGAATTCATTAACATATGGCAGAATGACATGTAACGGGTGTTCATTTGAAAAGTCAATCTAGTAGCATGAGATTTACTGAGAACATTTTGAAGTATGTCGTAAATTAAAATTTACTGCTTAACCTACAAAGTCGTATATTTTGACAGTTTCATACATATAAATAAATAACAAATGTGATTGACATTATCAAATGTCATTTGGATTTACGCTTACGGAACAACAAACACATACTAATATATATGCGTCTTATTCTATCAAAATTTCAAAGTAATCTAGATTGACTTTTCAAATGAACACACGTTATATTAAATTGCAAAACTTTCGATACTACGCTACTGAAAATAGTACGAGTTACTATAGTGTGAAGTGGTTTCTTATAAAAATGAGCACTAATTCAAGCGAGCTGCAATTACAATCATTTTTGATCTCTTTGTATTTTATTATACAAAAAGTTACATTTCCTTAATGTCAAAAGTACAGTTAAATGTACAGTACTGTGCAATAAAATCTGAGACAAACATATTTAAGTTGCGTAATTAAGGTCTCATACTCATGGCATGTCAAGTGACTTAATGTTTTGTTAGTGTTATTTTTTCCCGTAAATTTTCAGACATTAGCTAACATTATTAAATTATATAGCAACATAACTGCTATTTTCTAAACATTAGAACACCATTGAAGATGCCTCAACATTTAAATAAACTGATGAAAGCCTGGATTGTGTCCAAAATAGAATATGGTTGGTCAATACGAAGAGTGGCAACGTTTTTTAATTTAAATAAAAGTACCGTGTTTGATGTAAAAAAGCGGTGGATGCAGGACGGGTCTTTAGTATGGAAAATTGTTTCTGGACGTCCTAAAAGCAACATTGACGCTGATGATGCGGCTTTGATAAATTACATAAGAATGAATCCATTTACTACATCGATATTTGACAGCGAACACGTATTTGTTCTGTCATCAGTAAACGAGGCACCCATCTTGCCGAAAACTATCTCATATCAAGTTTTTTTCGCAAAATGTAAGGCACCCGTTCTTTTCTAATGCCCATTGCCTCTGCTAATTCTAATGCTTTCAATCGTCGGTCACTTAGCAACAAATCATGGACTTTATCCACCGTTTCATTTTAGCCGTTTTCGGCCAATGTGGGGATCATTTTCGAAGTTACTCCTGACACGCTTAAATTGACGCAACATTATCCATTTACACTTAATTAGTAGCATGGTAAAATTTAAAAAATTGCCTACGAAACACGCATTGTCACTAACAGTAAATTGACAAGGCATCAGTTGTCAAAATGTGATGTGTATTTTTTTAAATTTCACGGCCTGCTCTAGGTGGTAGCGCGAATAAGTCAACCTGCTCTCGTACCAACATTGGAATTATACTATTTCGCCGGTAAGAATGGTCGTCCAGTATGGTACGTTAAACATGATGGCTAGGTTAGTAGCAAGATATTTGAATTCGATTCAGGCAAGTAAAGTCTCTATCTTGATATTGCTTCTCTCTAATTATCGTCGTGAAGTTATAGCCAACAAGGCATGGGCAACGGTCAAGGATTGTATAAGAACATAGGATAGCCAGATCCCTATACCGGCAGTGTTGTTCGCATCGAGCCGTGACTCCGCCTCCTGTGACGTCACAAACGGACCAGTCGCACCGATAAATAGTTGAGGTCTTGGGTTGCTTGAGTTAAAGTAAAGTGTTTTAATTTAGTTTTCGCCGTTACCCTTTGTAAATTAGCGACTGAAATGCCGGGACGTCGTTTTGTGGTAGTTGGCTGTAATAACAGTCGTATTTCTACGAAAATTACCAATAGAGAAATCGTTTATCACAACTTTCCAAAGGCGACAAACTTCGATACTGTCCGTAAAGAATGGATAAGGCGCTGCAATCGAGCAGATAAGTGGAATCCAAATACTAGCCAAATTTGCTCAATCCACTTTAATGCAAACGATTATGAACGTGATATGCGGAACGAATTATTAGGTAATAAATGTATTTATGCGTTATGAGATAAATTATTCTAATACAAAGTAATTATTGCTAGGGTTACCTGTACGAAAACAGCTTAAATACACTGCTGTGCCTAGTGTAATTCTTCCACAAATGTCCAAAGATATAAAGAAAGTTGCGACAAGAGGGGAAGCATATTTAAAAAGAAAAAAGGAAAATGAAAGGAAAGAAGAAGTAAATAGATTGATTGCCGAACAATCGATAGCTTCATGTTTAGCGGCAAGTGAGCTGTCAACAGCGTCTTCAACAGCAGAATTTAAAACCGATAAGCCTTTAACTGTCCCAGCAGAAAATATATTATCTAAACAATATGCGGAGCTTCGTGAAAGTTACACTAAATTATCTACAGAGATGGAAATTATGAAACGCAAATTGAATTTGCAGAGAAAACAACTTTTATACTATAGAAGAAAGAACAAGCAAGATAAACCTGCACAAAAACAGGAAACGGTAAAAATATTGAGAAAACTCTTAACAGAAAATCAAATTTCTATTCTTCTAAACGAAAAGAAACGCGTTAATTGGACTACTGAAGAGATTGCAGTTGCTCTTACTATTTGTTACCTCAGCAAGAAATGCTATATATTTTTGCGAACTAAACTTAATTTTCCGTTGCCAGCGTTGTCATCTTTGAGAAAGTGGGCATCAAAAATCAGAATAACGCCGGGAGTTTTAGAAGATGTACTAACTTTTCTAAAGGTAGCAGGAGAAAATATGTCTGCAAGAGAGAAAACTGTAGTCATTTCTTTTGATGAAGTCAAAGTTAAAACCACTTTAGAGTATTGTGTTGGTGAAGATCAGGTGCTAGATCCTTACAATTTAATGCAAGTCTGTATGGTTAGAAGCTTATTTTCTACTTGGAAGCAACCTATCTATCTAGACTTTGACAAAAGGATGACAAAGGATGTGTTAATGGATCTGATCACCCAATTGCATAAAATATCATATAACTGTGTTGCAATTGTAAGTGATTGCGGAAGCAGTAATGTTGGTCTCTGGAAAGCGTTGTCCGTTGACATAAATAAGACCTATTTCGAGCATCCGCAAACCAAGAAAAATGTTTATGTTTTCGCAGATGCTCCCTATTTACTGAAACTTCTCCGTAATTGGTTTTTGGACACAGGATTTATATTGAGAAGTGCTGGAAAGAAAGAGATAAGAAAAGAACCTTTAGAAAGTTTGATAGAATTAACCAATGTAGAAGTAAATTTCTGTTATAAACTTTCTGAAAAGCATATTACAGTTGAAAAGAGTAAAAGACAAAATGTAAGACTAGCGGCTGAATTGTTATCACATAAGACCGCCCAGGCATTATTACGATACAAACCAGGCCCTGATCAAAAAAAACTTGCTGAAGATGTCGGAATGTTCATAGACAATATTAATTCTTGGTTTGACATTTTTAATAGCCATGTAAATAGATCTCCTGGCCCTGACCCTATGAAAGCCCCTTTTGGAATTTATTTACAGGACCAAGAACAACACTTAAATAAAGTTAGAGATTTAATATTTGACATGAGAGCTGAAGGAAAAAACACTTTGCAAATTTTTCAGAAAGGAATAATAATTTATATAGAATCGTTGAAACTACTTTTACGAGATATGAAGACCGAATTTGAAGATGTACATTATATATGTACTCATAAACTTAATCAGGATTGTTCGGAGAATTTTTTCTTCCAGCTTAGATGTCGAGGGCCGAATAAACATCCATCTCCATTGGAAGCCATCAAAAGAATAAGAATGATTATTCTTGGGAAGAATCCTGGTATTTTAGAAGCACAGGTACATAAAATGCGTTTATTAATTCTTGACATATTCCTAGTATTATATAGGTACCCATCTACATAGCTATACTTTTTTTAAAGGTGAACACACAAGAAGCTGCTTCTGAAGAATATATAGTGGCCACAGTTTTGGAACAAGCGAAAGTTTCACTTGAATTACCGGAAGAGAAGTTTGACAGCAATGCAACTCAAAGTAGCAATGGAAGCTCGTTTTCATCATCAGGGATTTCAGAAATATCTGATGCAAAATCACCAGAAACAACGGACGATGCATTTGAGTACATTGCTGGTTTTATAGCGAAGAAATTTAAAAACAGTCATCCCCAACTCGGCGATTATACTTATAAAATTAAAGCCGATCACGCCTACAATTTACCCTCATGGGTACAACAGCTCTCTTTTGGTGGTCTTATTAAGCCCTCAACAGATTTCTTAAGTACCATTAAACAGTGGAACAAATATTTTGAGATATATCATGGCGATAATAAACTGCGGAAAGAAGCACTGGTTGTTAAAAGACTAGCTTTAAAAATTAAAAAGCGAGAAAATTTTAAATTTAAATACAAAAAGAACCCTTGACAATGCTAAAAAATCGAGTAAACTTAAGCTTTCTACTAGTACACCGTCAGACACTCAATGAACACTAGCTAAAAAAATGCGAAAAACCACTACTTGATTCGTTTTTATTTAATTACTGCGTAATAAAACATTGCTATATACTGACTCTTTTAATTGAAAAATATATATTTTTTGCTTTGTATAGAGAATACATGCTCATCGGCTTTCTTTATTTATGTTTACGTACCTAATAAATGTGTTTATTTGAAGTTGGAAAAGTTTTTTTTTAATTATAAACCAAAGTATAACCTTATGGCAATAAAAACGTGTATTATATTTATAACAGTACACTGACGGATATGTTATTATCAAATGAAATATTATAACCATAATAATAGCACTAATATAACTCGATAATTAATTGTTGTAGTAGCTAAACACATTTTATAAGGTGCTTTACAGTAGTTTACAGTAGTGAACGCGTTCAACCTGGTCCGTTTGTGACGTCATGGCTCCCCATTACGCGGCGAAAATATTGCGGGATCGAGCAATCCTATGTTCTTATACAATCCTTGGGCAACGGTAACGATTAACGAAGTACATTCTGAATATAGCAATAAAATTCTCTGATCAAAATTGAAGTCAAGAATAAAGTTTTTAGTATATCGGTTCTTGTTAATAATCAACTATAGATCGCAATGAAATAATGGGCAAACACGGTCAAACTGGATCCGGGTCATTAAGATTAATTTGAGGATTGTAATCAATTGCAGCCACTTTATGCGACTGGGGAAAAATAGACCTCAATACATGTACTGATATTTTGTATTAAGTTATATGGCATGTACGGAGGAAAACTTGGTTTTAGAAAAACCAAAGTTGATGTTTTCTAAATACTGTTAAATAAATTCCGGCATATTTCCCCGCACTCTTTGCGAAACCTAGCTAATATAAATAACGTATTTTTGTATTTAATTTCTGAAGAAGTTGAAAATTATATTTAATTTTAAGTTTTCGCTTATTGTCAAATAAATATGTTAGTAATCAAGCTGCTAATAAAGTAATTATACTAGTAGTAAAAAAGTAAGATCTCTGAGATATTAAGTGAGATTCAAATGTCCATGTGTGAGTAGAAATAGTAAGACTGAAAAGCAAAAGTTTGGTCCATGTTAAGAAGGTTTCAACATGAAATTATAAAGACTCACATAGTGGTCTACCAGTAATTGCGATAATTAAGTGTTATAACAAACATGAAACTGATTTATCATTAGCTATACAGGGCAATCCAAATTAAGTGTTCACCATTGGTAACTTTGTTATTATTAAAGATACAAGATTGTTTAAATTAGCAAACTAGTAGTACTTTTAACGCTCTTTAAGATGGAAGAATTAAAAAAAACAAATGAGCAGCGCGTTTTCGAGTTTTCCCGAAAAATATGTTTTTTTCAAATGGAAACTCCTGTATATTATATCATTTTCTGTTAGAAATTCAATTTTTAAACAAAAATCTTATAAGAACTTTTTTACTGGGATTAAAAACACTTGAGTTATAATGTATAAACAAAAACAGCTAAATAATTTTTATAAACTTTATTTTATACATAAACATATCATTAAAAGAAAATAAAAAAAATTGATTTTTTCATAGAAGATGTTCAAAAATACCACCTTGTTGTTCAATACATTTTTGAACACGTTTCTGAACTTGTCGAACTGCTTTTAGTATGGTTATTTGGTTTATCTTTTCACTAACTGCAATTTTTAGGGCGTTTACGATTTCGTACCTTTGCTTATAAATCTCTGTCTTTAAATAACCCCATAAAAAAAATCAAGCGGTGTTAAATCTGGCGATCGGGGAGGCCACTGAATAGGACCATTTGTTCCTATCCATGAATTGTTAAAATTAGTATTTAAAATTTGATGAGTACCTCTGTAGTTGTGCGCAGGTGCGCCATCCTGCTGAAAATGCAGATTCTGTCTACTTATGAGATCAATATCGTCTAAGAAATTATTCAAAATTTCAGTCAAAAATTCTATGTACCTTTCACCAGTTAGAGCGCCCTCATAAAAGAAAGGACCAACAATCCTTGAACCAATTAAACCGCACCAAACATTAAAACTGTAACGGACTTGCGGGCGTCTTGGATGTACTAAAAGAAGATTTTCCTTTGACCAGTAATGATGATTTTTTGTATTGTACATTCCAGAATTTGAGAAATTTGATTCATCGGTCCATAAAATATAACGAAAGTTGTTTACATTTTGGCGACAAAAGTTAAGATACCAGTGGCAAAAAAACATTCTTCTCTCTGGATCCCCTGGCAAGAAAACTTGAACTGGTTTGTACTTATAAGGAATGAATTTGTGTTTCTTCAGAATCCTATGCACAGTACCGTGACTCAAATCAGATTCCTTGATAATATCTAGTATGGAATTCTCACGGTTGGCCTCAAAATATGCAAGAACTAGAATTTCCGTGGCCTCGCTTATTATAAAAGTCCTTCTTGTTCTTGTTTTGGCAAAAACACTCTCATTGCCTCTAAATTTTCGGTACAGTCTCAGAAAAAATTGCTCATTTGGTTGTGTTCGGAGTGGATATAATTCAGCGTAGTGTTCTTTTGCCCTCCTAGAGGATTTTCTGCACACTAAATAAGATTCTAACATATCACACTTTTCTGCATGGGTAAAAATCATTTTTTTTGCAAATTAATAACTAGCAAAATGAAATTTATGAGTGGAAGACTAATAAAACTGTACTAATATTTGACGTTTACTAGAAAGAATTAACGTCGTTATCATAGAAATGCACTTGACTTAGCTGTTTTTGTTTATTCACTATAACTCAAGTATTTTTAATCCCAGTAAAAAATTTCTTATATAATTTTTTGTTTAAAAATTGAATTTCTAACAGAAAATGATATAATATACAGGGGTTTCCATTTGAAAAAAACATATTTTTCGGGAAAACTCGAAAACGCGCTGCTCTTTTTTAATTCTTCCATCTTAAAGAGCGTTAAAAGTACTGCTAGTTTGCTAATTTAAACAATCTTGTATCTTTAATAATAACAAAGTTACCAATGGTGAACATTTAATTTGGATTGCCCTGTATATCAGATGTGTGTATTAAAATTGTAAATGTTCTTATAGAAAATAGGATCTTGACATGTGTTACAGGAGACATTTAGTCTAGAATAAATTTATATATATTACATATGCACTTTAAACACGCATATGTTTGTCTAAAAATTAAGCTTTTGAAGTATGACAAATATTGGAAATGTTACGAAATTATTAATACCAACCGTCTGTGGATTCATGTCTAAAAATATTTGATCTATTGCAGTTGTATTTTCAACCTGCCTCAAGATAATTAGTCTTTTCGTATCATGACTATTAAAACGGGAATATGGCACACATTTTGCGCGTGTATAGTTGGCAACGCATAAACAATTACATTAAAATAATGTTAGAAAACGAACCGTGTCTTCCTAATATTATTTATAGTATATGCGGTTTGAATATACTTCTCCTGTTTTATTTCTTCTTGTTTCTCCTATATGAATCTGAAATGAAGATAGAATTACGTGGTCGTTCACCTGAATGCGAGTGAAACTATAAGAATTTCCTACTTATACACATAGGAAAGGAAAGGAAAAGTGCAACATCTTTTATTTTACTCATAAGAAGATATAAATCAGAAGGAATCAAATCTGGGTTACAGTTGGATGTTCTAATTTAATTATTTCGCATCTATGCAAAACTTATTAAAGCTTGGCATCTTTGTGAGTTAATGTTTTATGTTAGTGGAAGTTTTCGAAAACGGTAAATGTCATAATTATTGCTTATACATTTTTTGGGGGCGGATATTCAATTATATCCTTTATGTTAAGTCGTTATTTTCCTATATAAGTAGAAGTAAATGATAGTGATTGCTTTTAACAATCATTATAGCATTGAGATCGTTAATAGACGAAGGAGATGCATTATAACGATAAGAAATAAGTACTAAACTTCTAGTTTAAAAATTTTTTATTGAAAATTCACTACAATATTGTTTCGTCAAACAATGGCTTCATCAGGTGGATGAAATACTAAATATTTAAAATATAAGTTTATGTGTATGAATAGTGAATATTTATGTAGAAATTAGTGAGAAACAAACATTTTTACAATCCTAAATTTAGTAGAGGGGAGTAGTTTAAATCTAATTTAAAGCTAATCCTAAATTATATCTATTAATTTATAAGTTTTTTAACAAGTTCAGTTTTTTGTATTTAACTTGAATACGTAAAATTTTGAAATAATACAAGGGTACAGTAGTACCCCGTTATCCGCTGACTCCGTATCCGCGGCTTCAGTCATCCGCGATTTACTTATGATGAGCAGAAAACGCGTTATATCAATAAATATAAAAGTTATAGGAGCATTAGTCGATATATCGTCGTATATATGAGTCATCCCCTGAATTCGGCGCTCTCTTATGATAAGTTAAACAAGTTGGAACGTGCTTAAGGTGCCACTCGCTTTTACTTGTACATATAAACGCTCCTGTTAACTATGAGTTTAGTACTATTCGAATTGTCGGACAAGACAGTGCTTGCAATAGTTTTTAAATAAAGCAAGTAAATTTGAAAATCATTTTAAAATGGCTTCTAAACCAAAAAGAAAACGTGAAATGCTCACTATTAGTGAAAAAATAAAAATCATTAATATGATTGAAATAGAAAAAAAATCTATTGCAACTGTCGCTAAAATACATATACAATAAAAACGAATCTTCGATACGAGAAGTGTTAAAAAACAAAGATAAGATTCGAGCTAGTTTTTCAAGTTCACCCCAAACTGTAAAAGTTGCAACCACAGTACGTAATAAAGTGTTAATTAAGGTAGAAGATGCCTTAAATTTATGGGTGGAAGATATGACAAGAAAACATATTCCTATCGATGGCAAAGTGCTACAACAAAAGGCGTTGGCTTTATATGAAGATATGCAGACCCAAGATTATACTGAAGAGGAAGGAAAATCATTCAAAGCAAGTAGGGGGTGGCTGCATAGATTTAGAACTCGGTTTAATCTAAAAAATATAAAAATGACAGGGGAATCTGCGTCGGCTGATCATGTAGATGCTGCCCTTTATCCAGAATAATTGAAACAAATTATTGCAGAAAAGAATTATCATCCTAAGCAAGTTTTTAACTGGGATGAGACTGGTCTTATGTGGAAAAAAACGGACTTATATTCATAAGACTGCAAAGAGTGCACCAGGCTTTAAAGCAATTAAGGATAGACTTTCCTTGATATTTTGTACAAATTCAGCTGGTCATATTATTAAACCCGGACTTGTTTACCGATCACAGAATCCACGTGCTCTTAAATACAAAGATAAAGCTTGCCTGCCTGTGTTTTGGCAATCAAATCGAAAGGCGTGGGTTACGGCTGTTCTATTTACACAATGCTTTCATCAATACTTTATTGCGGAAGTGAAAAGATATTTGGAAAAGGAAGAATTACCATTTAAAGTGCTGCTGATACTAGACAATGCTCCTGGGCATCCTGTGTCACTAGGCGCAGAAGATAAAAATGTTGAAGTGCTTTTTTTACCACCTAACACGACCTCATTGCTTCAGCCCCTTGATCAAGGTGTCATTAGATGCTTTAAAGCCATATATATTCGACAGGTTTTCGAAATGCTGTATACAATGGCTAACGAATGCTCTGATTCGGGCTCATGGAATGCTGGAAGTCATTTACAATTGCTGACGCAATTATATTTATCAAAGGAGCGATGGAAGAATTAAAGTCAGAAACGATAATAGCATGTTGGAAAAATCTGTGGAATGACATCGTTCTTAGTTCTGAAGACACACATGATATTAATTCACATCTAACAACGATATTTAACATAGCGCAGAAAATAGATGGAGAAGGATTTAGCGATATAACCCAAGAGGAACTCAGTGATTACATAAACGAAGAGGATCAAGTATTCACCAACGAGGAATTGGAAGACCCTGTGAAGTCTTCTCCAGAAGCGAGTGACGATGAGGATGAGGGTCAACAAGAACCGCCAGCATGGACGCTTGAAAAATTTTCAGCGATATTTCGAACTGCTCAAACATTAAAAGAACAGATAGTAGAATATGATCCAATAATGGAACGCAGTATAAAAATTACTCGCACTATAAGAGAAGCCTTGAAACCTTTGGAGGATTTGTTTATTGAAATGAAAAGACAAAAACGACAACTACTAATAACAATGTTCTTTGAAAAAGTCGACAAAACTATCGATAATGCACAGCCATCAACATCGTTTGCTTCGGATCTAAGTAAACAATCTACTGCTAACTTGGACTTGGAGGAAGATGAATGAATATGTAGCTCACGATGATAAAGTTTTTCTTGTTGTGTATGTAAATATGTACTATATGTACATATGTATGAACTTATATATTTATTAAACTTAAATTCTATTTGTGCCACAGCAGAAGAATATTTATTTATTTATTGTTTATTTATTTTAAATAAATATTATATAACTTATTTTTTCTTGTTTCATTATTTTAACTTTGCTTCATATTTCATATTGTACTAGAAAATAAAGCGTTCGCTACTATCCGCGGTTTTCAGTATCCGCGGAAGACCACAGAACCAAACCCCCACGGATATTGGGGTACTACTGTATTTTTAATAATATAAAATATTATTAAAAATCTGGTGTGAAGAACACAAATACAGGTTCACTATTAATATTTTTTGTGAATGTGTCCGAACATATCCCTCCCCAGAGACGCAGATACGTATTTCGCCTTTCTACAGGCTCATCGGTACGCCCCTGCTGGAGAAAGGATATTCACAAAAAAGAACCACATCGCCATATCACAGAAATTATCCAGACCGAGCGTAGAAGTAAATTCAGAAGGATGAAATATTTATGGAGAATGCGTCTTATTGTGTGTTCATTAATTTGCAGAATGATGAGGTGCTGACCAACCAGGACTTCTCAGAATGGCCGTCTCACTATTTCCACATTCTCTAAGATACGGACACTTCTCTGTGGGTCTGGAGATTTTTCATCACGATTCCACTGGTTCTGAAGCCGGTAATCCAACGCATAATAGTTCTTGAGGATGGAACATTTCCGTGACGCCCGACGTTAAAAGGCCGTCGGTATTTCCGCTGTGCGTTGACAACTGACTCGTCCATTCTGACGTACCTGTCATACGCGAAAATGCGATGTTCTAATCTCAATAACGCCATGGATACTGACTATGTTAATAGCGAACCTAGTAGAGTTGAAAGATCGTTCCCTCACTCCTCAAATCAAAATGAAAAATTGACTATTCCCGAGTCGCACCCTGTATAATTAATCCTCATAATGTATTGTAAACATATATATATATATATATATATATATATATATATATATATATAACAATTGATAAATTATTGGAGTTTTTCGGCTTTTATTTGAAATATTTACAAATATCAAATTAGTATGTATGTTATTGCAAAGTAAGTGGGGATGTAAACATTTCTGTCTACGAATTACAAAGCAAATCATACGAAATTTTTAATTGAAAAATATTGTCTACGTTGGGACTTGAACCCAAGTCTACAGTTTGCCGGACTGTCGCCACTTAAGCCACGATAGACCTTGGTTCAAGCTATTTAGAAATGCATTATAAAGTAACAGTGTTAATGAATCAGATGTCAGTTATTGAATGTAGATGTCAAGTTGAAAGCAGAAGTTAGCTTTGAAAGCTGATGTCAGTTTTGATAGCAGATGTCAGTTATTGAAAGCAAATGTCAGTTATTGAAAGCAGATGTCCGTTTTGAAAGCAGATGTCTGTTATGAAAGCGAACGTCAGATTTGAAAGCAGATGCCTGTTTTGAAAGCAGATGTCAGTTATTGAAAGCAGATGTCAGTATTTTGAGAGTAGATATCAGTTTTGAATGTTTTGAAATTGCTAATTATTACTCCATAGCTATACCTATGGATATTTAGATAATTTCTTAGCCGTTTATTAAATATAACAATTGATAAATTATTGGAGTTTTTCAGCTTTGATATGAAATATTTACAAATATCAAATTAGAATGTATGTAGTTGTATGTATGTATATATATATATATATATATATATATATATATATATATATACGTGTGTTCATTTGAAAAGTCAATCTAGGTTACCTTGAAATTTTGATAGAATGAGACGCAAATATATTAGTATGTGTTTGTTGTTCCGTAAACGTAAATCCAAAATGCCATTTGATAATGTCAATCACATTTGTTATTTATTTGTATGTATGAAACTGTCAAAATATACGACTTCGTAGGTTAAGTAGTAAATTTTAATTTACGCCATACTTCAAAATGTTCTCAGTAAATCACATGCTACTAGATTGACTTTTCAAATGAACACTTGTTATGTATATTATATAATGAAAAAAAAAGTGAAAACACTTTTGTATGTTGCTGCAGTTGCTACGGACTTGATGAAATGCACATCTAGTTTTTAATAAACTTATATTGCATCACCTTTTTAACTTATTACTGTCTCGATGCGTCTTGGCATAGTTTTACTAGTGTTTGAGTTCATCAGGTGTTAAATTGTCCCAAATTTCTTAAACTCGAGCATAGGCTGCGTTCGCAGCTTTTGCGCTTCATGATATGACGTAACGTTTTAATTGGCGATTTAGGCCGCTGGATCTCCATTTTAAGAGCGACATCCAGCCTTTCACTTTTTTAGTTTGCCGATCAGCACCATTTCTTTTGATCATTTATTAAATAATATGTTCAATATTATTTAAAAGCATTTCTTCTATTAGTGGTTTTAAGTTATGTTGTAGGACGTTCGTGTGTTTATCAGCGTTCTTTATTTCTTCTACGAAGTGCAGTTTTTCACCCTTTTAACTGACACGCAAGCCCAGGTCGTCACAGAAGCCGGAAACTTAACTTTCTTTCTAAGATAGTCGTTGCGAAAGATTTCTTCTTTGGTTCATATGACTCCGCCTTGACTATCATTAATATGAGCCTCAAATTTCACCTTAACACCCGACAAAATTAAGTTCCAATGATTTGAGATCAGGTTATATGAGCCCTTGCGCAAAAAAAATAGAATTAAATTCCAGTTATTGAGCAGTCCTACGCAAAGTTGTTTTTGTAAATATTTACTTGTTGCAAATTTCTTTAGATTATACGAGGGCAATATACAAAATGCCCGTGTTAGCTTTTTATATTTTTTTAGATTTATTTCGCAATACAGTCAATTTGATACAATTAATTCAACAATTTTTCGACGTCTTTTAAGCTTCCCAAGAAATATGATTGAGCTCTAGAAAATAGGCTTCTATTTCAGTGATAACCTCCTCGTTTGACGTGAAATGTTTTCCGCCAAGCTATTTCTTGACATTTGGAAACAAAAAGAAAGCAGGCCAAATCTGGAGAATGTGGTAGGTGAAATATTATTTCGGAGCGTTACTTGACTAGTTTTTCTGTGGCGCTAGTGCATGAGTGAGTTGGTATTTGACTATGATGCAATAGTGGTTTCATCTTCACCAAATGATATCCTTTATAAAATTCATCGTCCAATCGAACTAATAAATCAGTATAGTATTGCCTTTTCCTTCTCCGAAGAGTCAATGAAAATTATGCTTGGCGAATCCCAAAATACTGGGGCTGTCACTTTTCCGGCCGATGGATGTTTACAATATCAGCTATCTGTGTGATCTTCACCCGACGATTTGCTACCAGAAAGTGTGACATTTAATTGGCCATATTATTTGTAGTTACTTTAATCGGACAACCTTGACGCTCTTTATCAAAGACATATGTTCGGTCATGCTTGAATTCATTTTGGTTCAAGGAACCTGAGGATTGTCAATAAAAGTGCGTGGTTCTTATAAACCCCATATAACTTCTCTTTGATTTCTTCTATGCTGTTTTTCCATGGCTTCAATAACATACAAACTTGTTAACTTTCAACAGTTGTCGTATATAAATTTTTACTTAATAGTGCACTCTATCGTCAAGCATGGGTATTTGTCACCATACCACCTTTATAAATATTTAGTTGTTACATATATTGGGCCTATATTCTGCAATTTTTGGTTACGAAAATTATATATTCTTAAAAAACATCTAACGTTAATACTATTACTGAGACTATTACTATTATTTGAAAGAAATATAGTAACAACTGACTTCTACAGCAGCGAAAAATTAGCTATAGTGTTTCAGGGTTAAAAACCGCAAAGCACCTGGATTCGACAGAATCCATTCCCAATTCCTCGAGAACTGTTTCAAACACACAAGGATGTGGATTAGTAAATTCTACTCAGACATCTTATTGTCAGGACATATTCCAACAGAGCTCAAGAAATCGAAAATAATTGCAGTCTCGAAACTGAACAAACCGAAGAACCTACTGTAAAGCTTTCATCCGATAGCTTTATTAAGTTCATGTTATAGGCTTCTGGAAAGGTTGCTATTAGACAGACTTAGCCCATTGATATTGGAGCATATTCCCGTTGAACAGGCTGAGTTCAAACCCAACCGTAGTCGTGCTGACCAGGTGCTTAGCTTAACAACGTATATTGGGGTTGGGTTTCAATGCGGCTGAAGGCAACTATGGTGTATGTTGACCTAGCTGCCGGTTTAGAGAGAAGGCCTACTCTACAAATTTCTCAACGTAATACTATGCAGCCGAATAGCATCCTTATTAAACAACATGCCTTGTGTCAGGCCCTTGCAAATAATAACAAGAGAGACCAAGAGTAAAATGAGACATCTTTATAATTCATTGCTTCAAGGATCGGTACTTGCACCTGTCCTGTTTAAGTTATATATTTCTGACATGCCACACACCAATTCAAAAAAATTTGGATATGTCGATGACCTGGCTCTTGTATGTCGGAGTAAAACCATAGAGGGAACTAATAGTTTACTTTCAGAGGACCTGTCCGTGCTGGAAAAATACTTCGCCGACTGGAGACTAAATCCCGTATGTGAATGAAACAGAAATGTCGTGCTTTCACCTCAATAATAAACACGCATCTCTAGAGCTGCAAGTGTACTTCGATAACAACTTGCTACGTTATAATTCTTACCCAAAATATCTAGGAGTAACAATGGAACGAACATTCTCATGTAAAAAGCATTTAGAGAATACCGCAACTAAGGTAAACACTAGAAATAACATAATCCACAAGTTCTGTGGTATTGCTTGAGGTGCGAATGCATCCACCCTTAAAATGTCAGCTCTTAGCCTTGTTTATTCGGTAGCTGAATGCTACACCCCAGTTTAGCGAAACAGGTGCCACGCAAAGAAGATCGATATCAAACTCATTGAGACCATGAGAATAATTATCGGTTGTTTAAAAAGTACACCCTTACCCTGGTTCCCGGTTCTAAGCCATATGGTACCGCCCACCATCCCACCGTAAGAGAATATAATAAAATCATATCGAATCCCGCCTCCCAGTATACGGTGACCTGTCTGATGCTGGCCTGTCAAGACTGAAGTCTAGATCTCCTCCACTACTGCTAGCAGAACTTATTGCAGGAGATTTCAACCCAAATGATAGATGGAGAGAGTATTGGGAAGCCTTGAAACCCCCTCAAGTGGCTCATATTATCGATACTACCTTACCAGGAATGGAATTGCCTCACCATGAATGGAAAACACTCGATTGAATAAATGGTCCTATGGAATCTGTCGTGACTCATTCTGTAAATGGGGAGTGACTGATACACCAACTTGTGAATGCGGAGAACCTCCCAGACTATTCACCATATTACAGTTGAGTGCCCCTTTACAACATATGGAGGTGAGATGAGTGACTTCTTTATGCCACTGACTCCGCGTTGTACTGGATCACTAGCCTTGATTATAAATTTAACTTTTAGATGTATATTTTGAATCTATGTTAGCCATACGCCAAAGATAAATAGCTTAAGTTATGTATTTATGGTGATGGTAATCTTTATAACTGATAGAAGATAGAAATATATGTACGGCAATTCCTTCAAGGATTGAGACATCTTGTTAAGGTACAGACAACACAAATTACGGACCTGTAGCTTTACGTCCTTCTTCTATCTAATCAACTAGTGTGTCTGTTTTCACTGAATGTAAGAGCTTAGCTTGCTTATGTATCTACAATTTGTATTGTCCATATGCAAAAGGTTTTTTTATTAGTTTAAAGTTGTGCACTTTCTCTGAATGCAGGGGTGTATTGTAGGGACAGCCACCCAATGCTTAGTACATTTTACAGATCGATAACTGTTACCCGGTAAATATAGTAATTATTAAAGCTACATTATGAGGCTCGCCTTTTGTAGTAAACGTCGTTCGTTCAGCATTACCACGCTGCGTGATACATTCGTCTACATCGAGTCAGAAGTCATTGGGCTTCTATACAAATGTGTTGAAATAACAAAGTTTTTCAATTATTTGAATTATATGTTTTATAATCAAAGAATTCTAATATAATTTCTTCAAAGATTTATCTCAAATTTTAAGTTAGGTATGTAAGCAATAATTTATACAATACCAATTATTAGCATTAAGAAATAGAAACATTTGGAATAATAGATTTTTGAAGTAACATTGTTTGACATGACCATTATTATATGTAAAAATTTACGCACGGAATGCTAAAGCAACCTTTCTATATTGTATTAACAAGAGTTCAAGAGTTTTCGTGCGTTTAATAATTACTATTGTTAGAAGTTCATAAGGACGACGACCGGATCTTTTCAATTGTGTAAAGCATCTATTTACCGGTACGATAATGTGATAGATATAAATACACGTTCGCAACGAAGCTATTAGATATTTATGCGTGCTTTTCTTCGTGTTTGGGTCAGTGTGTTAGTTACCGGCAAATAATTTATTGTTTATAAAATTCCACGTGCAGAGACCTGGAACGTGGGAGATCTTTGAATGTTCAATTTACAACTTGTCTTTTCTTTTTTATTTGCTGCTGTTATAGCGAACTTATTGATTAGCTCCAAAATGTTTACTTGACCTTTATTTAATGTATTTGACCTGAGTTGTCAATCTTTATGATCTATTAAACGTTATTACATGTAATTTTAAATTTTTTATTAGATTTATTGAGTAGTACAGTGATAGACATAGATACAGGCTGGTTATATTAAATAAAATTGTAGAATAAATTTTACGAGTTACGTAACCATATTTTCTATTCGAACTAGAGATAAATTACCCCCGATGTAATAAATTTAATATTTATATAATAATTTTCATTTGAAAATTTATACATTTATCAATGCGAGATACACGCTTGATGAAGAATCAACATAGAAGAAACTGAGCTGATTCTTCATCAACTAACTAAATAATAGTTTTAGGGCGTGATTGGTTGAAAATAAACCACGCAGTTATGTCTTATTTGCAATGATAATTTGGTGTAAAACAATTGTATTTTCCTCGGAATGATACTGAATTAATTAATAATTATTACGTTACTTTTTCAGATATGATGTGGAACAACGTCGAGAATGGCATTGTGAAACATTGGCGTTGGATTAAGGGTCATACTGATTGTATGTTCATTGCCAGTGATTCCGAAATTTAATGAAAAGTCTGCAAAATATCGTTAAAAAATTCCAAGAAATCGTACGTAAAACGTCACTTAGCATCGCAAACCCATACACAGAAATTAGACCCGCTGGGATTTGACAATTTTAACGAAGAACTCTGTGAAACTTTAATGGCGGCAAAGATTCCATTATATAAACTTAACAATCCCACTTTCAAAACATTTCTCCAAAAATATATCTAATGATCGAAATGTTCCTGATGAATCCACCTTTCGCAAATATTATGTTTCTAAGTGCTACACGAGAGCAGTAGAACGCATTAGAAGCCATCTTTCAAATCAGTATCGATGGATAAGTGCAGACGAAACTGTCGATATATTAGGACGCTGTGTGGTAAATGTTGTAGCTGGTGTACTACATCCAACTATTCCATATAACGCATATGTAATAGGAACAAAAGTTATAAATACACTTAATGCGGAAACAGTAGCTAAAACCATTTACGAGAATATGCATCAAATGCTTTATTCGGACGACAGGTACAGCTAATATGCTACATATTACTTGTCTAGCATATGCTCTTCACAGAATCTGTGAATATATCAGAGACACCTTTCAGGAAGTTGAAAGGAAGTGAAGCACCATTGAGAGTAGCTCTTTACAGGGAAAAACTTCCATCTTTGTCACTGCCTCCCTCTCCAGTAATAACTAGATGGGGAACATGGCAGGAAGCTACTAGTTTTTATGCAGAGAATTTCGATAGTTTATAAAGTTTCGTTACATGTTTAAATGACGCTGCTCGAAGTATTTCTGAGTGCAAGGAACTAATACAAATTTCAAATTTAAAAAATCAGTTGTATTTTCTTCAGGAGCACTTTGCCAAATTTGCCAAAACTAATCGCTTATTTTGAAAATTAAAATCTCAAATTAAATGATGGATTACCATATTAGATGTGGCTATTAATAATTTGAAAAATATTTCAAGTGACTTCGGATGTGGTCTACGGAAAAAAAGTTAGACGTAGTTTTTAATAGAAATCCAGATTTAATAACATTGCGGCAATTGTGTATGGGGACAATGCCTCAAAATCTAATTGCTAAATACGCTAAAATAAAAGAATATCTCCAGTATGCACCTATAACCAGTTGCGATGTAGAAAGGACGTTTTATATCTACAAAGATATATTTCATTCAAAGAGAACAAATTTTACAGAAGAGTATCTTGAGAAAGTATTACTAGTTAATATCACTCATTTACTCAACTTGAGCTACAAAATGAACAAGTAAAAATGTATTTTTCGTATTTTATAGATTACCACCCGTTTGTTTTCCAATTATATAAATAAAATTAAAAACTCTTGAAAATACAAATTTTCTATAGTACGCCCGTGGGCGATGAGTCATCGGCCTCTCGTGTCCGGTCCCTAGCAATGATGATTTGGTGTAAAACAATTGTAATTACCTCTGAATAATGCTGAATTAATTAATGATTATTTAATTTAATTCAACATTATTTATTCACTAAAACCGCTTAAACTTCCACTTCTAGCCAGGGACGGCTTTTTGTGATATAGTGTCATGCAACAAAGTGATATCTTCCTTCAGTTTTCTGTAATGGCATTTTTTAATCGTTTTTTTTTTATGTTCAGTTATGTCTGCCAGAATGTTTCAGTGTTTATTGTAGTTTATTTCTCTCGACATGTATTTTGTTCGAGGAAGTCTCTCGCAGTTGAAGAATTCTATCGCAATTTTTTTGTTGTAAGTGAGATTAGGTGCTACCAAATCAGTGAAATTGCTTTGTTTTCTGTAATAAAATCATTAAGTGTATCTATAGTTCAAATCTTATTTTCAGTAACAATTTCATGTGAAATATTAAGTTTTCCTCTGAATAATGCTGAAGTATGAGAAAACGAAGACTAAAACCGTCTATTTTGTATGCATTAGTTAAAAGCTAGAGAAGCCACATTTTTCGAAAATTCAACTGCTTGCTCATCTGGCTTATCTTGCTCATGGATTGTCGATATGGAAAATATGAAAAAATTTGAAAGTCAATGCGTGTCCTTATATCAAATATCCCATCCTTCTTCCAACTGTTTACATCACACCCTAATTGGCTCTAGAAATATGGTATCATTTCTAAAAACAGGTGGTATTTCGCGATATATTTAGGTTAACTTAGTTTACAATTTTTAGCCCATAACGATCGCATGGTTCCATGCATTTAAAGTAAAAATCTTGCCATTTTCAAAGATTGCTTCAAACTATGACAAAAAGGACAACTAGTCGAAGTTAGTGGAGTGAAGTGAAATGTTCTCGGTCTGACGCATAGCTGGTCCTCGAAGTATGAAATAGCATTTATTTATCATATGATCTGTCAATTGTCGTTCATTAAATGTACAACTGGTGGTAATTAAGTACTTCATTTTAGAAGGCTTAACACCTATTGAAATAGAAATTGAGATAGAATAAATTTTGGCAATGCTCTCAGCAATGAAAAAGTGGGTAACAGGATTTAAACATTGTCCGTACATCGATTCAAACTGATGATCATCCTGAAAGGTCAAAATCGGTCACAACCGGTGATATCATTAAAAGAGCTTACAATGTGGTGGCGAATGATCATTGTATCAAGATGAATACTGTAAAAATCTCAGATGAACGGATGAGATACTTTTTAAATGAGCATTTATATATGGAAAGCTCTCATTCGGATGATCGATCAAAAACATTAAAGACAAACATTTTAAAGCAGTATTTGGGATTTTTCTAAAGTAATCATTCTGAATTGTTGTGCCGTTTCATCACTGTTAATGAGACCTGCTCTGATAAGATCTTAGTGTTTGCTAAAAATAGGATAAGAACTAACAGCAATAGGGTTAATAACAATAGACCTTAAAGCATAATGAAAGGGGACCTTTAAAAGCTTGTACATCTTTTTGCAATATAATTAAAGTTTTCAATTTGTATCAATAATTTATATAGTAATTACTGTTATTTTCTATTTGAATCGAAGCAGAATTTACTTGATGGAAAATCATAATTAATGAAATAAAAATGAAAAAGCAATATTACGTAATTTCCACTTTATTGAGGTAAAATCCTATTACAATTGT
Organism: Melolontha melolontha; assembly: GCA_935421215.2. Classification (NCBI taxonomy): domain Eukaryota; kingdom Metazoa; phylum Arthropoda; class Insecta; order Coleoptera; family Scarabaeidae; genus Melolontha; species Melolontha melolontha. The sequence goes on from OW285238.1 coordinate 42,590,549, forward strand.
TTCGACAAACAGTGTGATCCTCAGATGGAGTTGTATTGCAAACTAAACCTGCAGGATGTTGACAAATTTAAACTTAAATGAATGATTATAATGAAAAAATAATTATACTCAGAAGGATGATTCAATAATAGGCACTTTATATTTAAGATGTAAACTTTATTACACAAAGAGACCAAAGTTTACCGAGTACAAACATAAAAACGGGAAAACCAAAATAAATAAAGAATCAGTTGTAAAATAAGCCTAATAAAGGAGAATTGCTGAAATCTATATGATTATTGAGTAAAAGGTCTGTATTTTTATATTTCAAAATTTCCATAATTTCAAGTAAATTTAATTTTTGCGATTTACTTTCTATTTGTAAAATTTTAAAGTTATGATTAAAATTATGGGCTTCTTCTCTCAGATGTATTGCATAATGTGAATCATTTTTGTTGTTAATATAGCTATATGTTCTTTGATTCTTTTAAAAAGGATCTACCTGTCTGGCCTATATAAAATTTAGGGCATGAACTAAATTCAAGTTTGTAACCCCTGATTTATTCTTTTCATTTATTTTTTGTTTATTGTTTTTAATAATTAAACCTAAAGAGTTGTTGGTTTTAAAAGCTATGTTATTATTATTTCTCGTTAAGAATTTATAATTTTTTGTGTAAGATTACTAGTATAAATAAGAGTTTTATACGATGTAAAATAAAACAAAAAAATTAATTTGTTTAATCTTCACTATATAAAACGTATATTTACTAAACGTTTACAAAAATGTGACGCGTTTCGCTAACACTGTAGCTTTATCAACGATGGTATAATGATTATTCTGCAAATGAAATGAGTGTATGCACATAAATTTGGTAATTACAGGTATATAAAGAAAGAAACGATAAGCTGTTAACAAAGAAAGGAAGAGCTTAGGCATTCAAACACAACAATCACACGGAAAACCCTAATTAAATAAGTTTAGTAAAGGAGAACTATTTATATCTAGTTGGTCATTCAGTAAATTCCCAGACTTTTTATTCTTATTTATTTCCAGGGCTTCTAAGAGGTCTAATTTATGCGATTTATTTTGTACATATAAGATTTCAAACTCCGGATCGAATGAATGGTTTTCAGATAATAAGTGATTTGAGTAATTAGAATCTAGTTTTTTGTTATCATAACTAGAGAACGGACACGCTTACCACCCAAGGCTGTATTTCTAAAATATTTAATTTTATTTATATAATTGGAAAACGAACGGGTGGTTATCTATAAAATTACGAAATACATATGTATTTGTTGAAAAGTTGTATTTTTAAAGTTTTTAATTTTATTTCTATAATTGGAACATTTTTATTTGTTCATTTTGTCGTTCAAGTTGAGTAAAGGAGCATTAATATTGACTAGCAATAGTTTCTCAAGGTTTTCTTCTGTCAATTTTGTTCTCTTTGAATTAAGTACATCCTTATAAATAGAAAACGTCCTTTCTACATCGCAACTGGTTATAGGTGCATACTGGAAATATTCTTTTATTTCTTCATATTTAGCCGTTAGATTTTGTGGAATTGTCTCCATACATAATTGCTGCAATGTAGTTAAATCTGGATTTCTATTAAGAATTGCTTCAAACTTTTGCCGAAGGCCACATCCGAAGTCACTTGGAATACTTTTCAAATTATTAACAGCCACATCTAATGTGGTTAATCCGTCATTTAATTTGAGATTTCGATTTTCAAAATAAATGATTAGTTTTGGCAATTTTCCAAAGTGTTCGTGAAGAAAGTACAACTGATTTTTTTAATTTGGGATTTGTGTGAGCTCCTTGCACTCACCAATACTTCTAGCATCCTCCTTTAGCAGTGTTACTAAATGTTTCAGACTACTATCGAAATTCTCAGCATAATAACTAGTAGCTTCCAGCCATGTTCCCCATCTAGTTATTACTGGAGTGGGAGGTAGTGACAGAGATGGAAATTTTTCCCTGAAAAGAGCTACTCTCAATGGTGCTTTTCTGAAAACTTTTTTAAAAGCTGATACAAGTCTATCAACTCCCGGAAAAGTGTCTCTGATATATTCACAGATTCTGTGGAGAGCATGTGCTACACAAGTAATATGCAGCATATTAGGATATGTTTTCTTCAATAGTCTGCCTGTTTTTAACATATACGCAGCACTATCACTGACAAATAAAAGTATTTTTTCTTTGTACGTGGCGTCCGAATGAAGCATTTTTTGCATATTCTCCTTAATGGTTTCAGCAACTGTTTCCGCATCAACTCTATTTATAACACTTGTTGCTATTACATATGAGTTATAGGGAATAGTTGGATGTAGTACACCAGCTACAACATTTACCACACAGCGTCCTAACATATTCACCGTTTCGTCGGCGCTTATCCATATGTATTGACTTAAAAGATGACTTCTAATGCGTTCTACTGTTCTCGTATAGCACCTAGAAACATAATATTTGCGTAAAGTTGATTCATCAGGAACATTTCGACCAGTATATTTTTTCAGAAATATTTTTAAAGTGGGATTGCTAAGTTTATTTAATGGAATATTAGCCGCCATAAAAGTTTTACAGAGTTCAGATGTGTTTGCGATCCTAAGTGACGAATTTTTGACGATATTTTACGGATTTTGTAATAAATTTCGGAATCACTGACAATGGACATACAATCAGTATGACCGTCAATCCAAATCGCCATTGTTTTACAATGCCGTTCTCGACATTCTTCCATATCATGTCTGAAAAAGTAACTTAAACAATGCTCTAGATCTAAATAAATGAAAACTAAAAATTTGTGCGTAAGTTATTGAAACTGAACGAAATTCAATGCACACTCTTACGTCGAAATAATTGGTAGAAATAGATTCAATCAAACGATATTAAACAGGATATATCACAAAAATTACGATGTAATTAACAGTTAAAACTATGAAAACAAGAAACTTACTCACAGCACTTTATTTATCTTACGAAATATAAACTAATAAATAAAATACATTATAAAAACCCCGCTTCTATCTACGCTCATGAAAACACTTTAAAAAGCACTATATTCTCGGAATACAATAGCTGGTTTGTCCATTGTTATCGCGGCGAGACCAGGTGTCCGAGTAAGTCAAACAAATACTTCACTGAATTACGCCGGGATGTACTGAGCGACGTTATACACAATTCCAATTGCCGATTGCGTTTTATGGAAATTGCGTCCGTTCTCTAATCATAACTACGTTTATGTACTGAAATTCTAGTTTTGAAATTTCTGAAAGTTCCACCAATATAAATTTTGTCACAATTACTACCACATTTTACTGATTTATTAACTTTTGAAGATTTGGATTTATTGATTTTAATGAACCTGGCTAAATTGTTGTCTGTTCGAAAGTATGTATTTAGGTATGAAGTTTCTAAACATTTTTTAATTTTAATTGAAGGTTTTCCTATGTACGTAAAACTTTTAAATTGATTATTTTTATTTTTACTCTTATGAAATATGGAAAAATCATGTTTATTATTTATTTTTGAAATAGTAAAGTCTAAAAAGTTGATAGAGTTATTTTGTTCAATTTCTACGGTGAATTTGATAATAGTACATATTATGGATTGTATTTATATAAGTTACGAAACTATCTAATTGTTTAGTGGTACCAGTAAAGCTGGCTAAAATATCATCCCCATATTGGTGCCAGTAAATAAATTTGTTACACATAGGGTGTTTATGAATTAATTTTTCATTATTGTCCATAGAAACTTCAGCTAGTAGCGGACCGAAGGGGTACCCTTAATCAAACCATCATCACTACTGTAAATTTACCCGTTAAAATGAAAATAATTTTGATTTAAACAGACATATAATAATGCCATAATATCAGCATGAATTACAGGGTTAACCCTCTTGAACGTAAGTAAGTTATCAATAAGTGTTATAGTTTCTTTAGGAGGTATGATTTCAATGGGCGTGTTCCAGTGTTAAAAATTGGTACGCATCTCCGAAATCGAACTCATAATATATGATACTATTAGTCAACGACGGCACACAGGGAAATAAAACTTTGCATGCTAAGACAAGATAGTCTAAACTACTGTTTGCAGCTTAGAACTTGTTTCTATCCCCACTACTCACACAATAGCGTTATTGTAGACCTTATATATCAATCCGCCTCCATATTATTGTTTATTTGTAATAATATTAAAAGTAATTTTTCTTGTCATATTTATAAATAATAGAAATTTTGACCATTCAATGCATTCTTCGCTGGCGTTTTAGCTGGAAGCTCTCGAGTATGTATAACACATTTTAAAAACAATACACCAAGTTCATAGCTCGTTTATTTTCAGGTTGGAACTTCAAATATCAGTCTGTCAGTTTAGAGAAATCACGTGTGCGTTGGCATGACTGGTTTGTCTTGTAAACATTGCGGTAATTTCGCGATTATTGACGTTAAGATTTATTTAGATCGTCACAAAGTTATAAATAGGACCCGGAACTAAAAGACATCCATTGAAATTTGGAGCAATGTATCATATCTGTTTGCAACACGATTTCCTCTAGTATTATTGTTTGTCTGATAGACGCACGATCCACAATGTTGTTACAATGTACTATGTACATAAGCACAAGTGTATGTACTTATATATGTATATAGTTCCTTGTTTACGTGTCCCTGTTCGAGTGAAAACTGAAATGTTTTTTTAACATGTATTCCGTTTAGAAAGATAATAGACGGTAAAATTAATACGGAAATGGTTTATTAAAATTTTCGTGTAAATTATACCTGTCGGAAATGCAAATTTAATTTGTATTCTATTAAATTGTTTGTCAAATTAGCGTTGACCGTAATACTGAAGACTTTTTTGTAATTTACTGATTATTTTTATTACTACTATGTCTGTTGGAAAGATCCAGCGTATTTTTGTTTCTTAGAAATAAAAGCCTTTTTTTTACGAGAACGGCGTATTGCCACACGTTTGAGCGTCAAATTGTTAAAAAACGATTGTGGTTTATGCTGATTTTGTTCCAGCTACCTGTAGCGTTCCAACAATAATAAAAATGATTTATTATAATGTGATGATCGGCATCGAAGATCCAGGACACATGCATTCTTCGAGCTTTTAACTATTTAATTTAAAATAAAATAATGTGGCAATATATACCACTTTAACCATTTACGTAAGTTTTTTGGCGTAGAGCTACGAGAGCTAACAATGCAATTATCGTTGCGTGTTGTTTTTGAAAACCTGAAAGATGCTTGACAACAAATTTCAGTGGCGGCTGGTCCTAAAGGGCACAAGGGCACGTGCCCATCCAACCACCAAGATAAACACAGAATGAAATGCGCATGTAATTCAGTGCATTATTGTATTTGATTATTTTTAAGTATTTTTAGAACGATGGTATCAAAGTTTCCTTCCGCACCACAGACACTAGCGCATAAACGCTCAAAACTATGTTCCGGAGCACGATTTCTGATATCTTCGCCATATGCGTTTATACGTCGCTTTGTGGGCACAAACTCGATCGACTCCACTTGACGTCTTGCGTTTATTGTGATTGCATTGTTTTCGTCGCGTAATGCACGTGTTTATTATGAATGACGGAAGTCAATAGTGTACAAAATCTTTAAAAAAACCCTCTATCATTTGAGGAAAAACTTTTAATTAAGAAGAAAGGAAGGCCTATCCTTGAACTTCAAATAAACTACACTTCAACAAGTAAGACTCGAACTTACAATAGAGTATTCAATAAAAATATATAAGAAAATATGAGTGGATTTGCTGATGTTCACTAACAAATATTTTGCATTATCTGCTTAATTTTTAAGAAAGAGGTTAGTGCGTGGAATAAACAAGGGTTGAATAATTTAAAGCATATCGCAGAAAGAGCAAAGAAACACGAAAATTCCGTTTCTCACATGAATGCATGCGTGGATTTTAGTGTTCTAGGCAAAGTGGACATACGTGAACAGTTAGATAGTGCTTATTTGCGACATAAAATTAAGTACAACAAAGATGTGGAAAAGATTCGTCATATTTTGCGCCGGTTAATTATGTGTATAAAATTTTGCGGAATTTTAGAATTGGCATTACGAGGCCATGATGAGACATTGGCATCGGAAAATCCAGGTAATTATGTAGGCTTAATTAACTTTGCAGCTGAATTAGACGCTGTGCTTACAATATATATGAAAGGTTCACAAGTGTTTAAAGGCGCCTCAGAAACTATTCAGAACGAATTGCTGGATGCAAACATTTACTTACATTTTAGATTCGTTACTATTTGTATTAATATAATTTTTTTCTCTTATATTGTGATAACTTGGTTGAAGTAACATGTGTATGTACTACTTTCTCAAGGTGCGGCCCCGGTCTCATTATATTGTATTAAAATAACACAGCCTCGGTCCATCTAATTGTATACACAAGGTTATGAATCATAGTTGCACACTTGCAAATCTTGTTGATGTTTTAAGTAGTTGATGGCCGAAAGAAGGATCTTTGAATGTATATAAGACATTCGATTAAAGAAGAGAGATCAGTCTTAGTTAGACAGTCAGTACGACTTGCGAGTACGTTATAGAACTCTCTTTCGGCTACTGTATTATACTGTATTATATTGACTATGTAAATAGTATTGTTATCTTGTTATAAGTATTAATTATACAAATGTTAAACCAACTTCGTACGCGTATTATTTAATTCATACACGCTTCCACGAACCTACATAACGATGTAGCCCATAGGACCAGGCAACATTACAATATTTTTGCTGAATTAAAGTAGTTTTTAAAAAGCCAACTATTATTTCTTCAATTAGTAATAGTATTTGAATTACTTCCGCTATAATAAAGATTTAAAAAAGATAACCATACCGAATCTTATATTTATGAAACCAAAACAAAATAAGCATTTTAATGAAGTCATGGCCAACTACGATTGCCATTTAAAAAAACATAAGTTTGTTTTATATCTTGATATTCAAGTGAGCCATTAATATTTGATAAAGATTATTAAATTCTACGTAAAAAATAGTATGAGATGCTATTTTTAGTTTTGCTGTGTCTTCAATGGTTTCGAAGATATGTAACGGGTGGGGCAAAAGTTCCGCTACCATTTTGATTGCCTATAACTTTGTTGAAAGAAAAGATAAGTGAGTTTGGTTTTCATAAAAAGTTTATTTGCTCTTTACATTTTTTTTCGTTATGATTGGAAAATTATATCGGCTAAATGGTGACCGCGATTCGCTATGCAACTTTCGGCTCTCTTTAAGGCATTTTTCATGACATCCTGCAACATCTCAGGCTGAATTTCTTCAATTTCTTGACGAATATTCCCTTTAAGATGTTGAATCGTTTGGGGCTTATTCACATAAACTTTTGATTTTAAATGACCCCATAAGAAAATGTCAGGTGCAGCTAAATCCGGAGATCTGGCTGGCCATGCTAAATCGCCATTTCGCGAAATTAGTCTTCGTGGAAAAACGTCATTCAATAATTGAATTGTTGAACGAGCTGTGTGTGCTGTGGCCCCATCCTGCTGAAACCACATTTCCTCTAGTCCTTGCTCTTCCATTTCAGGCACAAGAAAATTTGGAATCATGTCTTGGTACCGTTCAGCAGTAACAGTAACTCCAACACCTTCGTCAGTTTCAAAAAAATAGGGACCAATGATGTTTCCAGCATGAATACCACACCATACAGTTGTTTTTTGTGGATGCAATGGCGTTTCATGAATTAATTGAGGATTCTGTGTCCCCCAAAACCGACTGTTCTGTTTATTGACGTGGCCACTGAGAAGAAAATGGGCTTCATCGCTCATTATCAATTTAGACGAAAAATCTTCAATTTCATCAGACAACCTTAGGATTGCATTACTGTACTCAACTCGTTGATCATGATCTCTCGGTAGCAATTTATGGACTAATTGAATTTTGCATGGGAATATTTTCAAATCAGTTTTCAAATTTCGCCTTACACTGCGTACAGACATGTGTAACTGGGAACCACGTCTCCGAATTGATGTTTCTGGAGACTCTGCAACACTATCGCGCACCAGAGCCACATTTTCAGCGTTACGAGACGTCCGTTGTCTTCCAGAACGAGGCCTGTCTGCTGTCGTACCGTACTGTCGAAAATTCGCATGTAAACGATAAATTGTGGTTTTGTGAGGCACTGGACGATTAGGATATTTTTGACGCAATTTCCGTTGAGTGGCAATAATGGAACGATTATTTTCAATAAATATTGTCACTATTTCTGCTCGTTCTTGTGGCGTATATTTATCCATAATAAAACTTGGACGTCTACACAACACAATGGTTAAAGCTAAACTGAACTAAACGTCACATAACCAAGATGGCGCGCAATCAAAATGGTAGGGGGACTTTTGCCCCACCCGTTATAACTGAAAATTTCGTCAAATTTAAATTTTCCTTAAATATCTCAAAAAGTTGACAATATATGACAAATCTGAAAATGCTATTAAATACTCATCAAAATTCTGAGCAACTTTGCCAATTTATCCGATCCGGTATCTTGAATACTAAACGAGTTACCCATATACGGAGATAGAAAATGGGCACTCTGTATAAATATAATTTCCTTAATGCTTTAACTAATACATTTGACAATGTCACATGCTTCAACTATTTTGTCTGACATTTTTTTTTCTATTCTAACATTTAAAATATTTCATATTGAAATTATTTACATTTAATCCTTCTTTACAATAATGATTTCATAACAATATATACTATAAAAGAATGTGACAATTACTCATCAACCAGTTAAATATATAATAAAATAGGTGCTAATTGTACAATTATGAAAACGCATTACGAAGATTCTTATTTTAGTAAGTAACGTCACGTTGAAAAAATGCAAACCCCTAAAAACTGGTCTTTTAAAGTGATCTCATCCAGCGAAAAGTAGTAATCCATTAATAAATGTATATCTGTCGCTTTCAATTCATTCACTTGACGGTTCCTCTTTTAAAATTAATGAATGGACACCACATTAAAAGAAACGCATATCGTTTGTTTTTTTGTGCCGGTTTCAATAAATTCGCTTGTCACATTATAGAAGAAAACTAACTGTGCCAAAAAAAGCATAGCACTAATGAAATTGGCGTCTCGATTATACTGTCGTCAGAGAAAATTAAAACGAGAATTTGTTTTCATTTTACGTTCCAATACATGATAATCATAGTATTATAACTATTATAGTTCGTTATGAAAATATACGTTATAAATAGAATAAATTATATATTGCAAAATTTCACAAATAGAATAATTAGTATACTATTAATGACTAGAATAAGTATTAGTGGTTAATTTTTTACAGTAAGATACGCAATTGGATAATATCTACTTGTAGTATTTTAAATAATTGTTGTCTTAGTATAGAGTAAATCATATAGTGATTGGCACTTTTAGACCGTTCTTTATCTCCTTTTAGCTTTGAAACGACAGTTCCTAATTTTAGAATTCTTCTGCTATGTGTATTGTATAGACCATCGTTTCTATATCGTCGCGGTCATATTAAAGAGGGGTTGCGAAATAGTCTCAACAATAATGAAAAATAATTTTATGAGCAAAAATCATTTATTATAAACAATTTACTTACAATAAGTACACATGTAAAGAACAGAAATTAATGTGATTGTTGCATTTGTTTTTCACTTAAAAGATCCTTCATACGTGGATCTACGGTAGAAATACACAGAAGCAAATATAAGAGACGATCCCTGTGTTTCACAGAGATAAGACGTGGCGAAAGGGATTTATATTTTCAATACTTCTGTGATTAAATTTCCAAATTCATTTCGAAGAGCAGATGTACATTGCAGTTGTAGCGTTTTGTCGGCAGATATTTTGATGAGCTGATCGTGAATCTCAACAGGTAACTTAGAGCGGTAACAACGTTTTCACTAAACGGATTCAGTACTCATCTCTTCGAGAAATCATTTTTATTTTCCGGAAAATACTCCGTAATCTGATTTTTTAGCTCACGCAAATACATCTTCATGCAATGCAAACCCTGGTGAATAATAGTGATTTGTTCATTAAAATTTTTCTCAATATAATCCGATGTGAGTGGGAACATATCCAAATTTTTCCTTTGGAGGTGAATAATCCAGATATCAAGCTTCTTAATGAAAGCATGAACTTTGTTTGTCATTAATAAAATGTTTTTATCACGTCCTTGTAAATTCACATTCAAGTCGTTTAAATGCGAAAATACATCAGCTAAGTAAGCCAACAACAACATACACTTATTATTCTGTAAAAATAATGAGAATGGCATTTGTTTATTGTTACTCTTTAATTTCCATTTCTAGTTTTCCTTATTTATTGTCCCGGTATCTTAATCTGTCTGCGAATCATTTAAAGACGTCTACGGTACTTATATCGCTATCTGTGTTTCAAATTTGGTAACTGTATCCCCCCCCCTATCGCTTTCTATGTTAGCGGAGGATTGGAGATTCGAGCTCCTACCTTGGTGGTATTAGGTCGATTCTTGCTTAAGTAGTGTAAATCTTCAGTAACGAAAGCTTAGTCAAGGCTTTTCGACCTATCGTTTTGTTTAACGCTTAAGGCGGATCACGTCGAAAAAGTATATATATATATATGTATTAGGAACAGCCAATTTTGTCGTTAGCAACTTGCGAAGGTTGGGGTGTATAGAATAAACCAACTGGGGTTTTGTACGGCGTTCCGTTCCGATCTACGGAAAGAAATAGGCTCTCTGACGAAGATTTCATGCATGCGCTGCAGCCTAGAACATCTGGGTCAATCACGTGAATAATCACATAATTATCACTGGTCACACTGATCCAGGCAAGAAAACACCGTATCGTAGCGAGTATTCGTCTCAAAAGGGCGATAATAATTTACAATTCCCGACTGTAGCGGAATTTAGCAAACCAAGTAATTCGCATGATTATTTATTTATTTTTTTTGTGTAATAAAATTTCATTTGACAATTTGTTTTTTGCGTTCTTATCCTGCTGTAATTAATTTACGTAGCATTTTTAGAGCTCGACTCATTGTAAATTCAATCTATCTTATTTATTCCAAATTAAAAATCATTTTTATAGATTAATATATTTCTTTAGCATTTTAATGCCAAATTAACTTTTCCTATAATTGAAATTAAATTCTAACATTGTGTCATATTCATACATAGATATAATATGAGATATAATAATTTTAAATTTAAAATAAAATAATTTGTGGTATTTTGTAAAATATTTATTATCGCTCTATCTATTTGTACTAAATTGTGAAGTTGATTTTGGGGTACCTTACGAAAAGCTGCGTTGATTAAAACTTTTGTAATCAAATTAATTTTTGTATCAGTCTCATTTCTTTTGACTTGTTAAGAGATTAATATTTTCCGAACTGTTTTTTTACGTAATTTTTTAGTCTATGGTTTACGTTGGATATAATTTTTATTACCTTTTGGTATACAGTAGGAATATATACAACGTGTCCAGGAAAGTATGCAACAAAGGGAAAACTTCTTTATTGTCTATTTCTCAGGAAATTTTATTCTTTATAAAAGTTTTTGCTTTACTTGAAACTCATTTACCCGTTAAAACAAATAAAATATCGCTTTAAATAATGAAAATATTCTTTAATAACTTGAAAATACAAAAAATGTTATTTTTACGTTTTAAACACACGTCACTCGATATGATGCCCTTCTCGCTCAATACATAAATTTGTACGTCTACTTAAGTCCCTGACGGCATTTTTCAGGAAATTGGGATTATTATTTAAATGTGTTGCCGCTTCCTTAATCCTGTTCTGCAAATCTTCTTGGATATCAAATGGCCTTTCTGAATACACCTGATTTTTCAACCAACACCATAAAAAATAATCCAAAGTATTTAAATCCGGCGAGCGTGGAGGCCATGGAAATGTTGAATATCTTCCTATACATTTTTCTTGAAATTCTTGGTTTAAATACTGCACGACTCGACGAGAACTATGGTGCACCTGCACCTACACCATACTGCATAAACCACAAAGAACGTCTTGTTTGTAAAGGTAAGTTGTCAAATTCATCTTCTAATTCACTAGTCAGAAATGTTACATAACTTTCAGCATTTAGAGTTTGTTGAAAAAAATACGGCCCGACCACTCTTCTCTCCAAAATTCCGCACCAAACATTTATCTTTCGTGAATATTGGTTTTTACACTCCATTTTGAAATGTGGATTCTCTTGAGACCACCAACGATAGTTTTGCGAACATACTACACCATTTGTGGTGAATGTCGCTTCATCGGTAAATAATAATTTTCTGGGAAATGTTATGTCTGTTTCTATTTCACCTTGTATCATGAAGGAAAACTCTAAACGCTGGTCATAATCTCGTTCTTGCAACGTTTGGACATACCTTGGTTTAAATGGAGTAAACTTGTATGTTTTCAATATTTGATGTACTGATGATTTACGTAATCCTAAATTAGTTTGCACATTTTCTCACAGATAATTTAGGATTCTCAATTACACATTGTAAAACATTTAAAGAATTATCTAAATTTCTCGCTGGTCTATCATGTTCCTTTTTAAAATTAAATTCCAAAGAGCCTGTTTGTTTAAATTGTCGCAAAATTCGGGATACCGTAGACCAACTAACGTTTTTATTGGGATGCCTTTCGTTAAAACTCGCAGCTATATCTCTACATTATCGCCACATATAAGCATTCACTCTGCTCTTTCTTGCAAAGTTAAACGTTCTGCCATAGTAATGTATTTTGTAGGATGTCAAAGTTACTGTCAAATACCATGAATACATGATTAAAAGTAAAAAGTAATGACTGCACACGCGATATTAAGTAGGTACGGAAATTTTGAACAATTAATAAAATCATTGTATTTTTACTATCTAATATGATAACTCATTTATTTTAACGGGTAAATAGGTTTAAAGCAAAGCAAAAACTTTTATAAAGAATAAAATTTCCTGAGAAATAGACAATAAAAAAGTTTTCCCTTTGTTGCATACTTTCCTGGACACGTTGTATATATATATATATATATATATATATATATATATATATATACATTGAGAACAAAAAATTAAATATTTTTTTAATTTTGTTAGTCAAGGCTTAAATATATTATGTACATACTGTAATAACGCAATGCAGTTATGTGTATGCAAACACTCTCAATGAGGCCACAGCCTCGAGCCCGTAATACAAATGTAACGTGTTTTACAAATACGACCTCGCTAACGCGTGGTGTTTGCAAACACAAACTACATGTCAGGGTTTGTAGTATATTCCATAAGTAGTACGAGGATCATCGGGGATATATATAACGAGAGTAATGTAAGTGACAGACATTCACATACACACATTCAGTCTTATTCAGAGTCAGATTCTTATTCAGAATCATGTCCACTTTCATACTCTCTTTCTGATAGACAGTAACAGTCTTAATGATAGTTAGTTCATAATGTATATAATTGTTATCCAGTTTATAAGTGTTATATATTAAATTATATGTTACCCGAACTTTGTGTATTATTTAACGGGACAACGATATCTGCGTGAAGACTCACCGATGTAGCCCTCAGGACCAGGCTAACATCACATGGCGATTCTGCCTTAGGGCTTAAGGCCCCACAGTTATTACATGCCGATCCTCCAGGCACTCAGGGCCTAAGGCCCACGTTATCACATAGCGATCCTGACCAGCCCTTTAGGGCACAGGTTATCACATGGCGTCCTGCCACGAACTTGCACAAACGGCCTAATATCACAATACTTCTTTTTTTTTATTTATACATATTAATTTTTCTTATCGTGAATATACGAATTAATTGTTCTTAAGTTTTTTTTGTTGCCTTTGACACTTCCCTTAAGAGATTTCTTTCAGGTATATTGTGCAGCACTTTGGTAATAGTACGTAGTAAGTATATAGCGTGAGATTTGAATAGTTTGTATGCGCATGCGCCGAAGATCGCACAATATCTTTTCTCAGATTTCAGTCTGACTCGCTGAGCTTTGAGGAATTTGCTGACTAATAAAAAAATTATAGGTTCAATTTAAAAAAAAAAGAGAAAATAGCCTTTAAACTTCGATAACTTTGGCACGACATATTTAACACATTGTATATGTTGTCACGTTGTTCACCCTCAAAACATATAACGTGTTAATCCGTAAATTGGTAGCAAAAGAGTTATGTGAGGCACTACACCCATTTTCAGGCTAAGACTTAAAATGTTAGACGCTGCAACTGTCAAGATTTTAACAAAATTTGTAATAAAACCAAAACTAACAGTTGTAAGAGAACATTGTCATATATCATTGCAAAGATAATTTGGGTGGCTATCATCATAATAACAAGAAAGTATGGCAATCTATTAAAAAAAAAATTGAAAGTGGTTGCGAAAATTTGGAACACGCTGTAAATATATAAATAAAAATAGAAAATGCACTGTAGCGTACCGTATACGTAAAATTTCATTGCTACAACTTTGTTAGTTTTCATGCTAAGCTCCGCCGACACACTATTGCCGCACCCGGTATATCAATCCGCTGACGTAGAAATGGAAAAATGTTGGAACAACAAAATAAATAAATTCATAAATATTTAGAAATACAAATAAATAAGAGAGGAAGTCAAGAGTCAGAAATTACGGTTAGAGTAGAGAGTGCCTTAAGAATGTACCATTCTCTAAGAAAGAAGGATAGAAATAACGAGAAAAATAAATATGATATAAGTATTTTTAAAGCCGATTTTGATCTATGTATTTCTTGGGAGACTTAAAAGGAAAATACACAGTTTAAAAATAAAAAAAAACTGTGTAGTATCTTGGGAATAACAAGAGAGAAAAGAGTTGGAAACAGAAGACGGGCTTTACAAAGACAAATCAAAAGAATTAGCACCCAACAAAAAGAAGCGGAGAACGTTTATCTAAAGCGATTAATTTACTGAAAATTACTCATAGAATAAGTACATGTATTTATATAATTGAAAATTATACCTTACATCTACAGAATTATATGGTTATGACTGTATATACTATGTATATGTAAACACATTTTTTAAAGGATCTACATAGAACTTGACATCGTTGCATGTGATTCGTGCCCAATGTTGTAAAATGATCATGGTTCAAAGCATTGGATATTATATCTGGTTTTATAGTTACAACTCCTGTAATCAATTATTCTAGCAAAAAGTATTTGTGGAATTTTTCAATTACATTTATAATTAATTAAATTTCTTTCAAACCCAGGGCCTTGCTTTCTATTTGATTTCTTTATAACAGAAAAACTGAAAAAGTACACTAATGAATACATACTTACATCAGATAAAAAGCATATGAAAAGATGAAGAAAGTCGTTATTAATGTCCCTGTTATACTTTTGAATCCATAAATTCATTTTATAGGTTTATTGTCACGACTATGTTTTCATCAACAAATTCTTTAATAATTAATTGATTACTTTCTCTAATGTCATGGTAAAATTTGGATTACTGTAACAGTATGTATGAAAGAACATATATACACTATTACACAAAAGTGTATTTAGTGAAAAGATACTAATTTATTAATTAATTGAATTTTAAATGCTTTTCAAAGTTTGAAGAAAAGGTTTTTATTATGTGTGTTCAAATAAATTCTACCTATAGTAGTTTGTCGTAACTTGTACTATTTACATTTGCATCAGTTGTCAATTTGATAGACTATTTATTCTGATGTATACTTAGTTGGGACTTTTTTAAATTGCGTTGTAATTTAGACTTGATTTAAAATGGTTTTCACTATTCAACGCAAATCATTTATGCTTGAATCTTATTTTCGGAACGGACGTACGTTAACGGACAAATGGCACTATTTTCTTGAAGAATGCTTAGAGGAATTTAGAAATATGGTTCCAAACTTCGTCTTTGATTTTGGTAGTTTTCGGAACATAGTTAAATATTGCACTAAGGTTTTCAGAAAAACAGGGAGTGGCCGGCCGAAGAAACGTATGGAAGAGCTAGTACAAATTATAAATGATAGGAACTTCCATACGAGTATTATTTCAACGAGTGGCTGTATCAATTGGCACTTGTCATACAATTTTGGAAAAAAAAGACTTACATTTATTTCCATATCGCATGACCTCTAATCAAGAAATCAAAGAAATTGACTATCCTAGAAGAACAACATTTTGTCAGTGGTTCTTAAATAATTTTGACAATGACCTTCTTGACAAAACTTTTTTTTTCTAATGAATCATGGTTTTATCTGAATGGATATGTTAACTCACAACATATATAAGGATGTGAAATACTGAGAAACCACATGGTTTTTATGTTGAAACCTCACTTCATCCACAGAAAATTGTTGTATGGTGTGCGATTAGTCGAAAGAAAATCATTGGCCCCATTTTCTTTAACGGTACCTTAACAGGAGGAAGTTATCGACAAGAAATTATTATGCCATTTATTGAACAGCTTAATGAAGAAGAAATAAATCAGGGTTACTTCCAACAAGACGGAGCTATAGCGCACAAAGCTAGTGAAATAATTAATATGATACAGCAAATTTATCAAAATCGGTTGATAAGTTTAAACACCGAACATGAATTTCCACTAAGATCCTGTGATCTTAACCCCTGTTTTTTTTCTGTGGCCTTTTTAAAGAACTCAATTTCTCGGGTACAGATACCTGATCTTGCAGGCCTTCAAATCAGAATTTCTGAAAGAATTAACGAAATCGACGATATGATACTACAAAACGTTTTCTCCTCTATTAAAAGAAGAGAGTGAGAAATGTCTCGAACAAGGTGGTGGCCACTTTCAACAATTTTTATAAAGTGTTACTTGTTTGTTGCAAATAAACGTATCTCATTCAGTTAAAAATTTTGATTTTATTATTTTGACATTTGTTATGTCATTAATAGCATATTCTTCAACGAGCGTATAATTACGGCTATTATTCACGAGGGTGAAAATTACAACGCGAGCCGTAGGGGAACGTTGTAATCACCCGAGTTAATAATAGCCTATTATACGCGAGTTAAAGACTATAATTTCTCTACGGCTACAGGAAAAAGGAAAGGAAGGTATTTGACGTTTTAAATTTTGACTTGTTTAGCGGTTGCTAGGTAACGCACACTTTATACTGCGTTAATGGTGTACTGCCCGTTGAATAATGAAAATAGGAGTGATGTGATTGGTCAACAGGCCGTTTATAATGATTCATTACACACGGAGTGAAGAATTGATGCCATTATACAATTGAATAAATATGCAGAATGAATATATTATTCAATAGCCGTAGAGAAAATAGTTTATAACCAACAAAATTGGTATTAAGAACTTAAGTAAAAAGCTAAGACATACATATAATTTCCATGGGCAACTTCGAGATAAAATTTATTTGAACGCTCTTTATTTCTGAGAACTGGTAGAGTATATTAAAGTTTCAGTAAATTTCACGTTGAAAAAACACTTCAGAAGAGGTGCTTCTCCCCGAAGTAAGTAATAATAATTTTTCGTTTCTTTTTGCTACTAATGATGCCATAGAATTAATTCTAAATTAAATTGTAAACTAAACATCTAGTAGTATACGAAGGCTGTACAGTATTTATTGTTCCTAGCATATAACACACGGTTATTTTTCTGTATAATCACCCTGCACTTGAAGACACTTATTCCACTTTGTCACAGTCTTTGTCACATAATTCTCGAGAAGAATTATCGAACTGGCGTCATAACGCCCGAATACTTCTTTTAATACTTCGGAAATAAATAAAAATTAGCCAAGTCAGGTGAATATGGTGGATGTGTCATCAGTTTGAAACCAGTGTCGTGAATTGCTTGAGAGGAAACAAGCCATTTATACACCGGAGCGTTATTCTGATGAAAGAGCGTTCGACAAAACAACTTTTCTCTTCTTTTTTCTTTAATGCAGTTACGAAGTTTATTTCACGAAGTTTTCATAATACTGGCTCGTGATTGTGTGACCACGTTACAGGTGGTCAATTAATAGTATTCCCTCAGTATCCCAAAAAATTGGAGCATTATCTCCAAGTACACTAACCATATCTTCATGAATTTGTTTTGGTGTTAGACCTTTTTTGCAGATATTTAATAACAGTATGAAGTCCACCATTTATCTTAATTTTTCTAAATCTATGCCTAATATAACTTCTTAACGTATAAAGCTACAGAAACCAGCTTCGGCATTTCGTTAGAAAGATAAATAACAAATATGTTGTGCTGTTATGGAACTTACATTTCAACGCCTATTATGCAAGAAACAATAAATACTGTACATCCGTTGTAGATGACGTGACATTTTATATTCTTAATTGTTCTTTAATGAAAGGAACTTTTCTAAATTGTTTAAAGATACCTAAAACTATTCTTAAGTTTAAAAAGGGCAGTGTTTGAGAATGCTAATTATTATTCCTAAATTATAGTTTAGTTTACTACTTATAAAGTAACAACATAATTTAGGACAGTGACATGTAGTTTGAGCTAAAAGAGGTAGGTTATTATTAAAATAATTGGATTTTTTTGTGGTATTTGTATAGCGGTCCAATGTTTTAGGCTGAAAACTTGTTAAGACCCTAGAGCCGCTTAGAGTGTATATGGTAAATGTAAAGTGTTCCATGGCTTTGTTACCATACCTTCTTGCCGTAAGAGGGTAGAAACGTTGATTTGGCTTTCACTTTAGTAGATAGGTATGCAATGTGGTTTCGAGCCCAAAATTCCATGTACTTTCTTATGAAGCTTCATTTTAATTCAAAGCTTTGAGCTGTGACGTCACAGCTTGCTACATACTCGGGAAGCTGGCGCAGCTAAGGGGTCTGAAGATGGTCGAGATCAAAAAAAGCTGTAGTTGTATCGCACAAAGTATGGGAGCTTCTTTTATTATATATGCCCTTGGTCAGTGGAGACGGGTGTGGGTGACTAAAATAAAAGTTAGAAGGTAGCGTCATTCAGTTTTGCTTATGGAAGCACAGACTGAAAACTGAGAAATGAAATTGTGCGACCTTGGGCGCATGCACATACAAACTACTCAAACTCACGCTATATATCTAGACTTAATAAGTACCTACGTACTAACTCCAAAATTGCTGCCCAGGATACCTGAAAAGTAAATTGCTACGGGGAGTGCCAAGGCAAAAAAAAACTATGAACATATAATTCGTATATTCACGATCAAAGGAAAATAAATGATTATAAAATAATTACGTAAATGGATGTATTATATTTAAGCATTGACTAAAAATCAATTAAAAAAATATTAATCAATTGAAATTTCACGCTGTATAATTATACCGACTGTATGTTACGGTAAAAGAAAAATATATATAACTTTATACAAAATTCAAAACTAGATATCGCAAAAAGGTGAACACAGTACGGTAAACATAATATCTCAAAAGTTGAACGTAATAATACTGTTAAAAGTAAATGGAAAATAATTATTACAGAAATAGCGATAGTCAAAATATCCTACTCACAAATACAAATGATTTAAATTCTAAATTCAAAATTATGCTCGAAGGTGGTAATTAATTCCTCAGGTCGATCGCTGTTCGGGGAATTAGACGACCATACATTGCCCTTGAAGTACAGGCTGCAGTGCTCGTGAACTCTTTAGCAGGAAGTTATTTTTTTCCGTTTATGAAGACGAAATGGTACGCCACGCAAAAACCAAGGTTCGGTTATATTTTCCTTCAATCTATGTAAGTCGCAAACGGCAAATTGGCTGTTCCAAAAATTAGAATTCACCTTTTGACATGATCCGTTTATGAACGATAAATTAACTAAAGGTCAAAGATGCGTGAATTAACCTCGAATCTAACCCGAGTGTAAGCGGAAGGGGTGCTATAGTTACCAAAGTTAACCACAGACACCGGAATAAGTAACCGAATGAACGTATTTAATATAAGATACCGGAACTCGTAAATAAATAAGGAAGACTTTTAATGATATTGAAAAGGGAAATTAAGGCGTAACAAGCTGTGTATAGCATAACAGATATGTATAGATTAACCTGTTTGTATCTGTTCAGACCTATTTTCTAACTATTCATTACTTATTTGAACCTTTTTGTATCTGTTCGTCGCCTGGTATAAAACATGTCTGAACAGATAATAAACAGGTTAACCTGTTTATACCGGTTTTGCGTTACTCAAGCGTGACGTCACAACTCAAATGATTTTAACTTTGAACTGCAAAATGAAGCTCCTTAAGAAAGTACATGCGCTTTTGGGATGGAAACCCCCATTGCTTATCCACTCAGTCAATATTTAAGGATAATTGAAGAGAATTAAGGCTCCGAACCCCAAAATATATTATGAAAAATGCATTTTTGTTTTATGCAAAATTTGGTAAGATTTTACCTACTTCGGTATGTTTCAAATTATGTACTTTGTAATATAATATTTCATCAAAAACAGTTGGCTACTTCCATTAACGAAACAAAAAAGATACTGGACCTCTGGCCCAGAATAGTATTTAAACTACACAGAATTTCTTATGCCCAAACTTTGGTATAATTCTGTAAATGATCGTATCCATTTGAAATAGTGGTAACACTTTAGAACACCACTCGGCAGACTAAAAGCATATGCAGACAGAATTTATTATTCACGTGAGTTTGGTTGTTATACCTCATATTATTTCAGAAATGATTGGGAGGTAATTGAACAAATGACCCAATTGAAGCTGTTACCGATTTCCCAGCGACAATGATGATATTCTCTCTAAATTAAATTTTTTGGAATTCTTGCCTAGTTAACCCTGGATAGGATACAGGGGTATTCAAATACCCCAAAGTAAGTTAAGTTTTTCATTATTTTTGTTACTTTGCGGTTGGTTGAACTGCGCATCTAGGTATTTTTATGTGAGGTTTTGTTCTACATCTTACAATAAGCGTAGGGCATTTTTCGGTTTATGCAGGTGAATAACAGGTAAGTTGGGGTTTTCAAGTACCCCTGTATCCATTTATGATTGTTATATTTTGGCGAAATCGCTTTCTTGTTTAGAAAATGTCGCAGAGAAAATCTGTAAAAAGAACAGATCCTGATTTCGAGGGGACAGCGCTAAGTTGGTTGGATGAGTGTGAAACTGATGAGGAAGATAATGTCAGCGAATGTGAAGATAATGCAGAAGTTTTGTCTAATAATGGGAGTGTAGTGTCTGCAGATGCGATTTTTGATGAAAATAATGATGATGATGAATTAAAAAATTATGCTATAATTACCGGCAAGAATGGCTTCAATTGGAGTACAAAAAAAACACCTACAACCAAAACAGATTTGCGAAATATTGTACTGAAACTTCCAGGTATAAAAGAAAATGCAAAGAATATTATCATTGAAGAAGGGGCATGGAAAACTCTTTTTGATGACGCTATGATAGATATTATTGTAAAGCATACCAACGCAGAGATAGACAGGCAAAAGAAGAATGATAAAAATGCTAGGTATGTTGATTATAGTAACAAATATGAATTGTAGGCATTTATAGGGCTTTTATACATATCAGGTGCTCGCAAAGATGTTTTCTAAAGAAAGTACTAAAATATATCGTTGCATTATGAGTGAATCTCGTTTAAAATTTTTGATAAACTGCATCAGATTTTATCACAAAATGCAAAGAAATCGTGAGGACAAGTTTTCACCTATACGGCAATTATGGAAGTTCTTCATTACAAATTGTACTGACAGTTACACGCCGCGTGAATACTGCACTATTGATGAGCAATTGCTCGGATTCAGAGGGCATTGCCCATTTCGTGTGTATATACAATCTAAGCCAGACAAATATGGAATAAAGATTGTTTCAATGAATGATAGCAGAACTTTTTACATGG
This sequence comes from Melolontha melolontha, assembly GCA_935421215.2. Taxonomy (NCBI): domain Eukaryota; kingdom Metazoa; phylum Arthropoda; class Insecta; order Coleoptera; family Scarabaeidae; genus Melolontha; species Melolontha melolontha. The sequence continues at coordinate 42,612,384 of OW285238.1, forward strand.
TTAGTGTGATTCCTTACATTGGAAAAGAAAATAGGGAAAGTCAAGAACCTCTTGGTTCCTATTTAATCAAAACCTTATCAGCTTCAATACATGGAACTTTTCGTAACATCACCATGGATAATTGGTTTACGTCCATCAAGCTGGCAGCTGATATGCTAAAAACCACAAATTAACCATTGTGGGCACTGTTCGGCATAACAAAAGAGAAATTCTGCAATCGTTTTTACCAAAGAGAGAGAGAGAGGTAAGGATGTTTTATCTTCACAGTTTGCTTTTGACGACAAAAAAAACTTTAGTATCCTTTACACCTAAAAAGTCAAAATCTGTTACCCTTATTTCAACTACACATTATACAATAACCGTAAATATGGAAACAAAGAAGCCAGAAATATGACTTTTACAACTTCACGAAGTGCGGAGTAGATACTTTTGATCAAATGGCACATTTTTATACCGTAGGGCATAAAACTCAAAGATGGCCTTTGCGATATTCTTTCGGAATGTTGGATCAAGCTGGTATTAATTCCATGATACTTTTCAGGCTTCGCAGAAAATTTCTGTGTGAACTTGGATTCCAGCTAGCACGATAACACATGGAAAGAAGGCTTCAAACAAATTTGACACGGGAATTCCGCCAAGACATACATCAAATATTTAGAACTAGAAATATTTAGAAATAATTTAGAACCACCGCCTAAATTGGCCAAAAGCGCTAGATGTTATCTGTGCCCTAGGTCAAGCGACAGAAAATCAAAAACATCATGTGCTAAGTGTCACAAAGCTGTATGCCCTGATAATCGTCTAGATGTCTGCAATTTATGCCACAATTAGGCAGATGTAGTTTATAATTATGTTCAAAGTATTTCAATATACATTTATTTAAAAATAATAGTCTTCTTTCTGGGTGGGGTTTTTCAATACCCCATGTATCCATTAATGCGCATATACTTCATGTATCCAATCCAATATTAATAAAGTTGTTGGTATCGTCAGATATATCACAAGGTAGATTCTTGGAACCACTATTATTTTTCTTTATTAATGATTGATTTAACCAGTAAAATTAGTGAGTTGATATCCCCGTTGTATTCCACTGAGTGTAAATTATTATGTATCAGGTAACATATAAGTTAGAAGCATTTTTGGTTTCCAGGATGAGAGTGCCTTTTAGAACGAGAGTGTCATGTAGAAAAAAGCAAGCATTTCCGACATATTCTTTTGTAAGACTCCAACAGAGGAGTTAATGTGCCGTTTACGGAGAAAACGAAATTGAAGAGAGTACAGCATAGAAATGGTTTTATCAAAGAAGGTCATTTTGACATAAATGATTTTAAGTGTTTAAGAAGGCTAACAGATTTTGATGAAGATCGTCTGAGCTCGACTCGGGAATCGGCTATTATAATTGTAATTGTAATCAGTCGATCATAATACTACATTTGCATTTAATAGATGAAATTCAAAAACGTTTGCTGCAGTATGTTTTGGACGAAAATATCAATTATACCAATTAATATTCTTTATGTTATTATAAATCTTCAGTTCGAGTTAGATGAATAAAACACACGGTAATTAAGAATAACTATATTAATAAAAGATTAAGTAACATTTAACGATAACTAATAGTAAATAATAGTATTTATATTTATTTATATACATATTTATTAATACGATAGTTAGTTCATGATGATCACTACTTGGATAAATCATTCTTCCCCTTGAGTATTTACATAGTACAACTGTGCGCGCGCGGGCGCAGTATTGGCCTAATAAAGATGTTTGGAAAAAGTCGAGATCGGTAGTCGTAACGCATAATTAAAAAGGGAGGCTCTATTTACTGTGTATCTCTTAGTCGGTGGAGACGGTTGTGGATTGACTAAACAGATGTTAGGTAGCGCTACTTAGTTTTACGTACGGAGGCTCGTGACTGAAAACTAAGAAAAGTGTTGCGCGTTCGTAGGCGCATGCGCTTACAGACTACTAAAAATGAAACAAAACAACGAGCTAAACTAAAGGAGAAAAGGGTACCTAAATTCAAAATAAAGAATAGAAAATAGTTAATTCGTGTATCGTCAAACAAAAAAAAAACAAGATAAACAAAGTGGTTTTCAAGCCGCAAACGAATGCATGTAGTAATATAATGACAAATGAAAGTGAATACTTGGTAAATTATGACTGAATGACTAAAATAGCAATATAATGACATAACGTTGTATTGAATCAGCAAATTGTTCCAAGAATAAAATAAAAATAAATTGAATTAAATAAACTGCACAATGCACCAAAAATATGACAAATTAAATATTCAAGCGATATAAAATCAACTATACCTAGGATCAAAAATCTAGTTCTACATCAGATCTGTAGCAGAGCCTTACAATATTATTACACACAGTATATTACCTAAGCAACAGTAAAATTATAGTAAGAAAAGTTATGAATTTAACAAAAATTACAATTTATTTAAATCTCTAGCACGCCTATGGTTTGCGTGGTAATAAATCAATGCAATATATTCGTTAGAATTACTTAATCGTCGAAAAAAATTACTTAATTGTGTGAAATCAACTCAATAAACCATTTATTTGAATACAAAATTATTTTAAAAATAAATTCTATAACAATTTATGTAAGATAATTAATTTTAAAATCATATAATATCAAATTCTTTTAATAAAATACGTGAATTACGTGATAATTTAGCAAAGTTACAAATATACACATATACGAAAGTAACTAAGACTATATGCCGTTTTAATTGTCATCAATATTTGAAATCGTGATAAAGGCAATATTAAAAAGAAGACAGATAGAATTCAACGAGATTTAGTGTCACCAAAAAATACTTCGTCCGGCTGTGTGCCTGCAACGGAGATGGTACGTGTTTTCTTATGACAGCAGATGTGCAGTCATCCATGTTGGCTTGTATTTTTCTGTCTCCGTTGTTTGCTCGGTTGTCCGTCTTCTTCATAGTGAAATATATTTATTCTGTTTATCGGGCATGCCTAATTCCGTCTAATTGCTTCGTAGTCAGACGCCCAAAATTCACTAACGTTAGTAAGTTTTCTAGCAATTATCACAAGCACCCTTTTGAATCCGCTAACAGCGAAAATTTACCACAAAATTAGGGTATAGCGTGACTTTTATCTCGCTTTACGGAGCACCAAGAAAACAACTCTTTACTCACTCTTTGTATCTGTTCGTCGCCTGGTATAAAACATGTCTGAACAGATAATAAACAGGTTAACCTGTTTATACCGGTTTTGCGTTACTCAAGCGTGACGTCACAACTCAAATGATTTTAACTTTGAACTGCAAAATGAAGCTCCTTAAGAAAGTACATGCGCTTTTGGGATGGAAACCCCCATTGCTTATCCACTCAGTCAATATTTAAGGATAATTGAAGAGAATTAAGGCTCCGAACCCCAAAATATATTATGAAAAATGCATTTTTGTTTTATGCAAAATTTGGTAAGATTTTACCTACTTCGGTATGTTTCAAATTATGTACTTTGTAATATAATATTTCATCAAAAACAGTTGGCTACTTCCATTAACGAAACAAAAAAGATACTGGACCTCTGGTCCAGAATAGTATTTAAACTACACAGAATTTCTTATGCCCAAACTTTGGTATAATTCTGTAAATGATCGTATCCATTTGAAATAGTGGTAACACTTTAGAACACCACTCGGCAGACTAAAAGCATATGCAGACAGAATTTATTATTCACGTGAGTTTGGTTGTTATACCTCATATTATTTCAGAAATGATTGGGAGGTAATTGAACAAATGACCCAATTGAAGCTGTTACCGATTTCCCAGCGACAATGATGATATTCTCTCTAAATTAAATTTTTTGGAATTCTTGCCTAGTTAACCCTGGATAGGATACAGGGGTATTCAAATACCCCAAAGTAAGTTAAGTTTTTCATTATTTTTGTTACTTTGCGGTTGGTTGAACTGCGCATCTAGGTATTTTTATGTGAGGTTTTGTTCTACATCTTACAATAAGCGTAGGGCATTTTTCGGTTTATGCAGGTGAATAACAGGTAAGTTGGGGTTTTCAAGTACCCCTGTATCCATTTATGATTGTTATATTTTGGCGAAATCGCTTTCTTGTTTAGAAAATGTCGCAGAGAAAATCTGTAAAAAGAACAGATCCTGATTTCGAGGGGACAGCGCTAAGTTGGTTGGATGAGTGTGAAACTGATGAGGAAGATAATGTCAGCGAATGTGAAGATAATGCAGAAGTTTTGTCTAATAATGGGAGTGTAGTGTCTGCAGATGCGATTTTTGATGAAAATAATGATGATGATGAATTAAAAAATTATGCTATAATTACCGGCAAGAATGGCTTCAATTGGAGTACAAAAAAAACACCTACAACCAAAACAGATTTGCGAAATATTGTACTGAAACTTCCAGGTATAAAAGAAAATGCAAAGAATATTATCATTGAAGAAGGGGCATGGAAAACTCTTTTTGATGACGCTATGATAGATATTATTGTAAAGCATACCAACGCAGAGATAGACAGGCAAAAGAAGAATGATAAAAATGCTAGGTATGTTGATTATAGTAACAAATATGAATTGTAGGCATTTATAGGGCTTTTATACATATCAGGTGCTCGCAAAGATGTTTTCTAAAGAAAGTACTAAAATATATCGTTGCATTATGAGTGAATCTCGTTTAAAATTTTTGATAAACTGCATCAGATTTTATCACAAAATGCAAAGAAATCGTGAGGACAAGTTTTCACCTATACGGCAATTATGGAAGTTCTTCATTACAAATTGTACTGACAGTTACACGCCGCGTGAATACTGCACTATTGATGAGCAATTGCTCGGATTCAGAGGGCATTGCCCATTTCGTGTGTATATACAATCTAAGCCAGACAAATATGGAATAAAGATTGTTTCAATGAATGATAGCAGAACTTTTTACATGGTTAGTGTGATTCCTTACATTGGAAAAGAAAATAGGGAAAGTCAAGAACCTCTTGGTTCCTATATAATCAAAACCTTATCAGCTTCAATACATGGAACTTTTCGTAACATCACCATGGATAATTGGTTTACGTCCATCAAGCTGGCAGCTGATATGCTAAAAACCACAAATTAACCATTGTGGGCACTGTTCGGCATAACAAAAGAGAAATTCTGCAATCGTTTTTACCAAAGAGAGAGAGAGAGGTAAGGATGTTTTATCTTCACAGTTTGCTTTTGACGACAAAAAAAACTTTAGTATCCTTTACACCTAAAAAGTCAAAATCTGTTACCCTTATTTCAACTACACATTATACAATAACCGTAAATATGGAAACAAAGAAGCCAGAAATATGACTTTTACAACTTCACGAAGTGCGGAGTAGATACTTTTGATCAAATGGCACATTTTTATACCGTAGGGCATAAAACTCAAAGATGGCCTTTGCGATATTCTTTCGGAATGTTGGATCAAGCTGGTATTAATTCCATGATACTTTTCAGGCTTCGCAGAAAATTTCTGTGTGAACTTGGATTCCAGCTAGCACGATAACACATGGAAAGAAGGCTTCAAACAAATTTGACACGGGAATTCCGCCAAGACATACATCAAATATTTAGAACTAGAAATATTTAGAAATAATTTAGAACCACCGCCTAAATTGGCCAAAAGCGCTAGATGTTATCTGTGCCCTAGGTCAAGCGACAGAAAATCAAAAACATCATGTGCTAAGTGTCACAAAGCTGTATGCCCTGATAATCGTCTAGATGTCTGCAATTTATGCCACAATTAGGCAGATGTAGTTTATAATTATGTTCAAAGTATTTCAATATACATTTATTTAAAAATAATAGTCTTCTTTCTGGGTGGGGTTTTTCAATACCCCATGTATCCATTAATGCGCATATACTTCATGTATCCAATCCAATATTAATAAAGTTGTTTTCTTCATATACAGGCAAACTGTTTTATAATCGAGTTTGTTCGAATTGGTTCCTTGGTATCGTCAGATATATCACAAGGTAGATTCTTGGAACCACTATTATTTTTCTTTATTAATGATTGATTTAACCAGTAAAATTAGTGAGTTGATATCCCCGTTGTATTCCACTGAGTGTAAATTATTATGTATCAGGTAACATATAAGTTAGAAGCATTTTTGGTTTCCAGGATGAGAGTGCCTTTTAGAACGAGAGTGTCATGTAGAAAAAAGCAAGCATTTCCGACATATTCTTTTGTAAGACTCCAACAGAGGAGTTAATGTGCCGTTTACGGAGAAAACGAAATTGAAGAGAGTACAGCATAGAAATGGTTTTATCAAAGAAGGTCATTTTGACATAAATGATTTTAAGTGTTTAAGAAGGCTAACAGATTTTGATGAAGATCGTCTGAGCTCGACTCGGGAATCGGCTATTATAATTGTAATTGTAATCAGTCGATCATAATACTACATTTGCATTTAATAGATGAAATTCAAAAACGTTTGCTGCAGTATGTTTTGGACGAAAATATCAATTATACCAATTAATATTCTTTATGTTATTATAAATCTTCAGTTCGAGTTAGATGAATAAAACACACGGTAATTAAGAATAACTATATTAATAAAAGATTAAGTAACATTTAACGATAACTAATAGTAAATAATAGTATTTATATTTATTTATATACATATTTATTAATACGATAGTTAGTTCATGATGATCACTACTTGGATAAATCATTCTTCCCCTTGAGTATTTACATAGTACAACTGTGCGCGCGCGGGCGCAGTATTGGCCTAATAAAGATGTTTGGAAAAAGTCGAGATCGGTAGTCGTAACGCATAATTAAAAAGGGAGGCTCTATTTACTGTGTATCTCTTAGTCGGTGGAGACGGTTGTGGATTGACTAAACAGATGTTAGGTAGCGCTACTTAGTTTTACGTACGGAGGCTCGTGACTGAAAACTAAGAAAAGTGTTGCGCGTTCGTAGGCGCATGCGCTTACAGACTACTAAAAATAAAACAAAACAACGAGCTAAACTAAAGGAGAAAAGGGTACCTAAATTCAAAATAAAGAATAGAAAATAGTTAATTCGTGTATCGTCAAACAAAAAAAAAACAAGATAAACAAAGTGGTTTTCAAGCCGCAAACGAATGCATGTAGTAATATAATGACAAATGAAAGTGAATACTTGGTAAATTATGACTGAATGACTAAAATAGCAATATAATGACATAACGTTGTATTGAATCAGCAAATTGTTCCAAGAATAAAATAAAAATAAATTGAATTAAATAAACTGCACAATGCACCAAAAATATGACAAATTAAATATTCAAGCGATATAAAATCAACTATACCTAGGATCAAAAATCTAGTTCTACATCAGATCTGTAGCAGAGCCTTACAATATTATTACACACAGTATATTACCTAAGCAACAGTAAAATTATAGTAAGAAAAGTTATGAATTTAACAAAAATTACAATTTATTTAAATCTCTAGCACGCCTATGGTTTGCGTGGTAATAAATCAATGCAATATATTCGTTAGAATTACTTAATCGTCGAAAAAAATTACTTAATTGTGTGAAATCAACTCAATAAACCATTTATTTGAATACAAAATTATTTTAAAAATAAATTCTATAACAATTTATGTAAGATAATTAATTTTAAAATCATATAATATCAAATTCTTTTAATAAAATACGTGAATTACGTGATAATTTAGCAAAGTTACAAATATACACATATACGAAAGTAACTAAGACTATATGCCGTTTTAATTGTCATCAATATTTGAAATCGTGATAAAGGCAATATTAAAAAGAAGACAGATAGAATTCAACGAGATTTAGTGTCACCAAAAAATACTTCGTCCGGCTGTGTGCCTGCAACGGAGATGGTACGTGTTTTCTTATGACAGCAGATGTGCAGTCATCCATGTTGGCTTGTATTTTTCTGTCTCCGTTGTTTGCTCGGTTGTCCGTCTTCTTCATAGTGAAATATATTTATTCTGTTTATCGGGCATGCCTAATTCCGTCTAATTGCTTCGTAGTCAGACGCCCAAAATTCACTAACGTTAGTAAGTTTTCTAGCAATTATCACAAGCACCCTTTTGAATCCGCTAACAGCGAAAATTTACCACAAAATTAGGGTATAGCGTGACTTTTATCTCGCTTTACGGAGCACCAAGAAAACAACTCTTTACTCACGCGACTACCAGAAGACTCTCCCGTAAAAGCACATTTCCCGCAGGAGGATCAAATTCAATGAACACAATCTCACTAGATGGTGCAATCGGGATTACAAAGAACGAAATAATGAACTAAATTTGCATATAAATATTTATCTACAGGGTGGTAAAAGCTTAATGTGAAAAATAAATGTAACAATAGTCTTCGGATTTTCTGGATTCTTCCGTGTCTAGACTATTCAGTAACGCCCCATAAGGTGCACAGCCGTCTTGAGTTACAGATGTCATCGCTTATCTCACCGGCTGACGTAATGTCGCATGATGTACATCACAATATTATTAAAAATGTTTTTGATCTATACAAAAAATTGTTTTACCCACTCAAGTATGTTTCAAATTGTTTTTGAATAATCCTCGTGACAGCACTTGTACCTCTTTGCTAGCTTGTCATCGATAACAACATTGTTACTGGTGATAAAAAAAGGTGCGTTTGTGTTAATATCAAGAACAGAATAGAATGGCTTAACGCTAACAAAAGGTCAACTTCCGGAACAAAAGTGCATCTGGTGGGACAAGATGGCATCCTTTACTATGCATTATTTCCGAGGAATAAAATCATCACTGCTGAGATTTATTGTGAACAACTTCGTCGGATTGTGGTCGCAATTCATGAGAATGCGGCTAGTCTAGAACTCGGTTGGGAAATCATTCCACATCCGCCTTATTATCATCACCTCTCTTCGTCAGATTAAGATCTATTTACTTCGCTCTCTTGATACCTTTGAGGAATCTCCTCTGGTAACGATGTCGTACACTAAAATTGGCTTGATAACTTCTTCACTTCCGAATTACCGAATTTCTTCAGACGTGGAATCGAAATATTATCAGATAGTTGCGACAGAATCGTAAATTTTATTTGATAAAAAATTAATCAATTTTAAGTATAGGAAATTCCTCAAATGTAGGGGAGATCCTTGTACTTTGGGACAAAAAAAAGTTCTTTGTGATAATATTTACAGCGTATAATTTTTATTGATTATTAATATAGAATACAAAAGATAATCTTGTTTTTATGTGAAGGAACCAATAAAACTGTTTATAAAATTAAATACATAAGAACAAAAAATATTTTTTTGTAATAACCTTTGTGTCCTAAAGTACAAGCCTTGTAATGTACTTTGGGACATAGATGTTTGTACCTTGGGACGGTTTAACAAATTCTATTCTACATTCTATTATAAGCTGATATGTCTATTTCAAATTTAAGCTCCTCATTTTGTCTCGCAGTACCTGCAACTACTTGTGGTTTGCCAAGTGTAATTATGGCATCGCTCTTTGGCAATTCGTACTCTATATTGTCGCCAATCGCAAATTTATGTGTTAATTTATTTTTTTTATAATATTTTACATTAAAAGTATCGTCATCAATGCCTGTGATTATAGATATCAACGTAATATTTTCTTATTCTTTTAGTTTCTAATTTTGCTAAAATATAGTCGCCAATCTTAAGTTGTTCGGTCTCATTATTTGTTTCTATCTCTGCTTCTCCAAATTCAATGTCTTCTAGAGAATCATCTGTATCTTCCAGCAATTCGTCTTCTGAACTACTCTCAGAACTGCTGTATTTTAAAATTTTTTTCTGGAGTGTCAGTAACAATTCGGCATCTTCCTGGTTTCCTACCCCCTCTTTTACCTTCCTTCCTTGGTTGAGCCTTTGGATATGGTCGTACTTGCTCTGGTGTGTGATGTTCCCTTGATGGTCCAGGTTGAGGCTGCTCTTCCGAATTAGATGGGGTCTGTGGAATTAATCTATCTGTCACAAAAGAGCTCAAATATTCATCATCTTTGAAAACGTTCCTGTCAATAGGATATATTCCTGTAACAGAAAATCCTGATTGGACCTTTTAGGTGTAAACGCCAGTGGATAAGCCTTCCCAACACATTCAGCCACATGATAAATTGACATTTGCGTGCCACAATGAACCAGTAGCCATTCATTACACGCAGTATTAAAATATTTTTTTAAAGGCCCAAATACAGTTCTATCAAGTGGCTGCAATTTGTGGCTTGTATGCGGAAGAAAAGTTAACATCGTTATTCCTGCAGTTTTGGCTAAGTCTAGAGCCTCAATTGAGATGTGACTCTCATGGTTGTCCATAATCAACAGCACTCTATTTTCAGTGGTAGAATGAGCGTGTTTAATAAAGTGATGTAGATATTCAATAAATATTCAATAAATATTGAACTATTTGACCACCCACTTGGATTTGCACTTCCTATGCTTCCTACAGGGACACCGTTCAGCATGTGATCTTTGAAATATACTCGCGGAAAAACAAACATAGGCGGTATTGAATTGCCAATTGCGTTAATACTTGCTATAAGAGTAACATTTATACCCCGCTCAGCTGACGTCATGCTACCAACTTGTTTACACACTTTTGCTGTAATAACTCTAACTGGAGTATGTACAGTTGACATACCCGTTTCGTCAACATTGTAAATATTTTCCGGAGAAAAGTGATAGCGTTGCATAACATCTTCAAGTTTATCAAAAAATGTATTTACGTTGGTTCTATTAAATGAAATTGCTCTTGCCAAACTAGTTGCTTGTGGTTTTCTTAATGATATTCGTGGATGTCTTCGTAAGAAATACCTAAACCATTCTTTGCCTGCTTTTTTATTTGTATCCCAAGAAACAGGATATTTCATGTTATTAGCCACAGCATAGTTAAATGCTAGTTTTCTTACTTCGTGGGTTGATAAACCATAGTGCATATTAGCACATTCTAACAAATATGCAACTAATTCATTTTCTTGCGTTTCTGTTAAAACTTTTTTAACATCCTGAGCAGCACTGTAAATAAATTCTTCGCCTCCGCTTGCTTTATGCTTAAGAATATGTCTTGAAAGAGTAGATTTTGATATTCCATAGTGGTCAGCAGCTTGCCAAACGCTGAAATTATTTTCTAAAACTAAGCGGGCTGCAGCAGTAACATTTTTTTCATCTGGTTTAATCCTTTTTTTTTATTTACTTCTTGGTATCTGCAATTAAAGTTTCATATGATGAATAAAATATTTTAGTATAAGATTTGCACTTTGGGACACGTCCCAAAGTACAAACCAAAAGGTGTCCCGAAGTAAAAGCCAAGCTATTATTTTTTTAAAACTTTAGTTTTATTAAAAGGTTAAGTTTAAAACACAAATTCTTTTGAAAATACATACTCTAATATTTGCTCTTCAAGATAACATATGCAAATAATAATAATTTAGCTTACCTTGGATTGAAACGAGTTCGATGTTCTCAGATAATAATTCACTTCCAATCCTATAAAACACCTTAACACGCAAAACATAAAATGGCTCCTGGAATTTCACTATATTATAACACGTATAGACATCTAGTGTACAAATGCATAACTGATAGAAATATTGGCGCTCAATTTCAAATAAAACAATAATAAACTTGTGTGTCCCAAAGTACAAGCTGTCCCAAAGTATAAGGGTCTCCCCTATAGTTACTCAAGCATAATTTAATGAGATTTATTATTATTTATTTAATAAAAATCAATCGAACACGTTTTGACACTCTATAGATTTCTACGGACAATTTTTGGCATTAATCTTATATGAGCATTTGTTCTATATGTAAGTTTAAACGTGTATAATATTAGTAGTGTTCTGTTTACATGGTTTCTCTTTTTCTTGAAAAATTCCGACACTTAGGTTCTATTTTACAATTTCACAGCTCCTTTTATTATCACATAACATATATGTAAAAACTGACGATTTCTATTCTGGGTTGCGAAATGGACAATACACAATACTTGAAATATACATACATATACACTCGTATGTGCATGTGCGTTAGTTCGGACAAATGGGTATTACACATCTTATATTTATTTCGTTGCATAACATTGGTAAAGTCAATTAGTTGAAATTTATCATTTGTTCTAGCAAAATATCACTTGGAAGATAGATATGTCAGAATGGTCCATTTACTCAAGATATCGCTTTATCTTGTTACATAATATGTTCGTAATTATTCTGTAGTAAACTGGTAAACGCGTCAATTAAATTTAAATTGCTTTTCTTTTTTCAATTCATGTCTAAAAATAAAATGTTTTTGAAAATAATTGTCAAAATTATTAGGTCAAGTTGGAATTGGTCCGACCGATGTTTATAAAATTGGGTCGAAAGTTTTTAAAGTGTTAATTCACAAATTTAGAGTAACAATGTCACGAGTCGGTTTAATAAAATTTATTTATACAGGGATATTAAGTAAATAGATTTGCTTATATATTTCGTGATAAATAATAATAACAGTAACAATAACAATAAGCAATATACAGTCATAATGTAACAGTAACAACATTATACCGTATGAACGCCGGGGAGTGATTGATCTACCACAATGTAGTAAGACGAAGACAAATAGCGAGTTTATGTGGTTAGGGTTGAGTTCTGTTCTACTGTCTAACTGCACGGGCGTTCCATTTCTTTATCCAACACATTCTACATACGATCTAAGAACGAATCAAATAATCTCTCTCTAACACATTGAATATTCCTATCAGTCGCTCATTGTGTTCAAGCAAGGCGAATATACTTGCAGTTGGCCAGTCATTACTTATATATAGAGCTGGGGATGTTTGCGGTGTGCCAGGATAGTATTCAGTTAAACGCACGAATATAATGACCTTGTTTCGATCGGTGATGCATGCGTGATTTTATTGCTTTACATGCATTCGCTATTTATATCACTTAGGTATGTCAGTTATGTGTACTGTATATAAATAACACACTTACCTTATTTACGATTATTATAGCATAGCGCCAAGAAGATAAGACTTGCAGTAAGTTTGTAGCATTAGATACGTTTCCATATTTGTAGCGGTGAGCGATGTACGCCGTGATGAATAATTTTTTTTATATTTTGAGAAAGACCGCTCGACATCTACGGATGTAACACACGCACAATTAAAATAATCTTTATAGATAGAAACCGAATCTACACTTGCACCATTACTAATTTGTTTTAATCTGGTAAAATCAAAATCATTGTTTATCACACTCTCGAACTTTTCTATTACATTAACATTTTTGTTGTCATTTACTGCGCATAGCTGGGCGTGTACATCGTCCAGTATTTGCAGTGACTCCGCTAACGATAATGCAGTATTTTGAAATTTCTCGATTGCGTTAAACAATCCTATATGATTGTTATAAATAGTTTGTAAATCTGCATCAAGGGAAGGGTTTTGAAAGAGTCTCTGGCTTTCCTTAATGGCTACAGCTTCGGCAGGATTGAATTGTAGAACCACAGATTTTATTTGTTGGAAATACTTGGCATAATAAAATGCCGCCTTTAACCAACTTCCCCAACGTGTAAGGATTGGCCCTGGTGGTTCGGGAATACCAGGGCACCGACTGTGAAACTCTCGAATTCGTTTGGGAGATTTTAGAAACACTTTTTTTGTGGTTGCTATTAATGCATCCACCTCTGGATAACATTGCCGAATAGTTTGTGCCACAAGGTGTAAAGAATGAACTTTACATGTCACATGCAAAAGTCTCTCACAATCAGCTTTAAGAGAACGGCCTACAGAACGCATTGTCGCAGCACCATCGCTCATAAACATCAGGAGTTGATTAGTTGAAACTTGAAATTTTTGTAGCGTATCGAGCACTACCTTCGTAATTACTTCGCTAGTGCACTTTTCCAATCTTTTGCTGGCTAATAAAATGGGAAATGTTGATTTGACAGGATCTAGTACACGCACTATAATATTCACAATAGAATGTTTTTTTCGATCTGTCGTTTCGTCGACACATACCCATAACTGTTTATCATTTACTACTGCTTTCATTCTGTTTTCAATGTCCTCACGCACAATTGGTAAATAGGTGAGTAACGTTCTCCGTGACGGTAGCTTTATGTTAGAATTTTATTTATTCCAAAAGTCGTGAAAGGCTTTTTTATCTAGCAGGTGAACTGGCACATCGCAGACGAGTAGCATTGTCAATATATCGAAAATGAATTGCGTTTTAGACAGCACATTATTTTTTTTGTCTTTGTGGTGTACACTTTCAACATGTCTTTTACAGTCGTATTTGTCCCAGCAAAGTAACTGTTTATCGCATAATTTACAAACCACTTTTGCTCCATTATAACACAAATCGGGAAAGTCTCGGATAAATTTCTTCACGTCGTTATACAATGGGCGCTTTCTTGGCTTGGGCACGTCCGTCATACTTATTAAATAGAGCTCAAGACAACACACGATCACGTTGCCAGTTCACGACTAACTAAAGTGTTTCGTTGCATCGTGTTTATACGCTGGTGGGGATGCACTACATACGGTCCTGCCGTACCGCAAACATCCTCAGCTCTACTTATATATCCATCGATCGCACGACGTTGTGCACACGGTATGTAAATTAAACTGTTGCATTAAAGCGATGGAGTGTAATTCCGCTAACTGATATAAAAAAGGTATTTTAGAAAGGGGGACCCGAAACCAATTTACACATTTTAAATGTGAATAGTGCGTCGCCGCGATGGCTTGTCGTGATTGGCGGGAAAGGGAATGGTAGAGGGGAGGACGCTATTTCATAATGTCAGTCGCAATCAGGGGGAGGGAAGTAGATAGGATTTACTGTATCCTTGTGACGTCATAATTTTAGTTGGGGGATACAATCCAAAAGATGACTCTTATTGCAGAAAAATAGAATCCTGTTTCGTGAAATTCGAATAAATTTTCTTCACACTTAAAGATTATGTTCGACATTGTTTATGTTTGTATAATATGTATTTGTTCTGACGCCTTGTATTAAAATTTATGGTAGTTATAGTGTATGCAGTTAATTGATATTTTGGTGTAAATCTTGGTTGAGTATTGTGTAAATAGTGTATAATAGTTATTGTCTATAAATTTGTAAATGTTAATATTGTGCAATTATTACTAGTGGAAATAGTAAGTTAATTTTGATAATTGTGCAGTAAGTGGTTGTAAGGATAGAAAGTCGTCTAGACATCGCTTCGCTAATCCAAATGTCGATTTAACAAGATATAAGGAGTGGCTGAAGGCTTGTGGAAATGATAAATTAATTTTTGCGAAACCTGAAAAAGTTTATAGTAATTATAGAGTATGTCACATACATTTTAGAACTGAGGACATATCTTCCAATGTGTTCTTAATAAAAACAGCAGTGCCAATATTATCGTTACCCTCATCGAAATGTGGAGAAGGTAAAAA
Organism: Melolontha melolontha; assembly: GCA_935421215.2. Classification (NCBI taxonomy): domain Eukaryota; kingdom Metazoa; phylum Arthropoda; class Insecta; order Coleoptera; family Scarabaeidae; genus Melolontha; species Melolontha melolontha. The sequence goes on from OW285238.1 coordinate 42,627,822, forward strand.
TTTTTATTGATTATGAACTGCAAATATAGCATTTATTAATTTGCAGAACAAGACTCATCACCGATTCCTATGGATGGTATTGTATCTGCACTGCCAAGCACTTGCACTAGTATAAAGGAACAAGCATTAACAGGTGAGGAAAATTATTTAGCTAACATGTTAATTTAGTGTATATTTTCCTTTTGTACTTAATTAGAATGATAGATATTATTGTTTAATAAGAACTTATTTGATGTTGAAATATTGTATTTTTTTTTACAGAACATACACTGTCCCCAAAATTTTCCGAACCGTCTACATCAGCTAAATCATGTTTGCCTTCTACCTGAGGCGATAAGTAAATATTAATAGGTAAACTGAATACTTTTGATAGATAGAGATTCAGAATTAATTATCACTTTTAATTAATAATTATGTAAGTAGGCATTCTTTGGGATCTAATTGTGAAAATGAAGATTCCAGCAATTTATTAAATAATGTGATGGATTTACTTTCACATAATTCTAATAATGATGAAGTCGAAGTTGTAGAATCAATAGATTTTCAAATAAATGAAGAAACAAAAGATATTCCATATGTGAATAAAATTGCTATTACATATATAAGCGGTTTTATTTCTAAAAAAAATTGGCACATTTTATAAATGCCATGTTTGTAAACAAAATATAATTGCGAAAAACAAAATAATGGAATGGCATGATTTAGTGTCTGAAAAATACTTTGCAAATAACGTTCCGTATAGATTAAGATATTGCACCCTGAATTTTATTAAGGGATTATGTACATCATACAATATTATATTAAGTGTATTACCACAAATATGCTTTAAAAAATCTTTTTTTGTGTGTGGTGCGGTGATAGACTTGTTTTTTCAGTATTTCTTAATTCTTAATTAACCTAATCACCAGGAAGTTCGTTGTCGCGAAAGGGTGTGTTCTGCATACTAGTACAAACTTAGTTTGTCGGACTGTAGTTTCGAACGCATTAAATAAGTCGACATTTACATGTAAGAATGTGATTTAATATTCATTAATTCTCACTTGCAGTAAATTCCAAATGTTAACTATATATACAGAAAGTATAGAAATGAAAAAGCAATGTCCGTCATCGAGGGAATGCCGTACATTGAAAAGTTCCAACTAGAACGAAACGTCGTCTGTGCGTTTCCTCCCGGTGATAGACTTGTTTTTTCAGTATTTCTTAATTCTTAATTAACCTAATCACCAGGAAGTTCGTTGTCGCGAAAGGGTGTGTTCTGCATACTAGTACAAACTTAGTTTGTCGGACTGTAGTTTCGAACGCATTAAATAAGTCGACATTTACATGTAAGAATGTGATTTAATATTCATTAATTCTCACTTGCAGTAAATTCCAAATGTTAACTTTGATATTTTGTTTAACATTTTAAGAGATAAAGTAAATTTTAATTTTACGGAATGTCTTCACACATATGAAGTTATTCAAAGAATTTTAATGCAATTCTTGATATTTACTATATATAATTGGGTAAATGGAGTCAACAGAGTTCTTCAAGGGAAAGATTTGAGGGTTAAGCGGCCCAAAGATGCCATTTATATTCAAGCCCTAAGTATGTATCAGAAACGCCGCAGATAATGATTTTATTAATATTCTTCTTTGATGCAGTTTTCAAATATTTAGATATAATATAGTAGTAATTCATTTTTTTAAATATATCAATGTGTATTATTTAAATGTGTCGAAATATACAAATATACTTGTGACAATAGCATTTTTTTTTAAATTTTTCAATGTATATTAAATGAATGATAGTAAGCATATGCTGTAAAAACTAATATATATATATATATATATATATTAAAATGTTGAGACATAATTCTGATGCAACAAGCAATGACTATTGCTAATTGTTTGCAAATAAAATTAATTTTATTACAATTATTAAAGATGGGCAAAGAAGAATCATTATGTTTATTTTTGTTTGGAATACAAACTTAATAATTATATATATATGAAATTTAATTTGTTAAAAATTAATCCATTAAATATTAGTGTAAACTAATGTTACTAGTAGGTTAATTCTTAACAAAGAAAATAGTAAATATATTTTTATTCAGTATGTAGTCCAAATCAAAATAAATATATGAATGATTTTCAGTAAATATTTAAATTTCCCGGGTTTGTAAATGCCTGGTTTAGTTGGGGGATACATATCAAGAGATGGCGCAAATAACAGTTCCAATAATTTATTAATAGTGACCTATCTATACATCCTACTTTATCTATGGTCGCAATGCAGCGTTGGAACGTGTAACACCGTGTTACCGTGTTACCTGCGTAGTTATTACAAAACAAATTCCGTGACGGAAATGCAACGTGTCTATCGCCGACCATATTAGTTGACATGGTCACGTACTGTCTTGTAATATTGGCTTGGGTAAACAAACTGGTAACATGTTAAACGTGAAGCATGGAGCTCTACGAACAGTGAGGGAAGCTTTTGAATGCAGTCGTCTCCGTTCGGCGTGCTAGTAATCTCGCAATTTAGGCATCAGTAGAATAAGTTTATTTCGAATGCCAAAAGAGATAGATTTCACCCTTACAAACTGCATATTGTGCAACAAATTAACAAAAGAGACAAAGAAGTAAGACTTGCTTTCTGCATCATCATGAGTGGGTTGTTGTCATGGGAAAACGCAGACATTCTGGATAATTTGCTAATGACCGACGAAGCACATTTTCATGTTTCTGGTAGCGTAAACAAATACAACATGCGATACTGGTCAGCTCTAAACCCTAAGGAACTGCACGAATTGCCCTTGCACTCTCCTAAAGTGGCAGTTTAGTGTGTAGTAGGTGCGGAATTGTAGACCCGTATTTCTTTGAAAATGACAATGAAAAAACAGTGACCGTTGATTCAGAACGTTATGTGACTATGTTCGAAGGATTTCGACAAAACAGTATGTAGTTCGTCGAATGTTCGTAACTGTTACCTTTCGTTTCGGAGAAATTGTTTGGCCAGCTGAGGCCATTTGAGTATTCAAGAACTCAAGCAAGCCAGAAACGTTCGCAACAATGCGTCGATGCAAATGGAGTCCGTCTGCCTGATGTAGTTTTCAAAAAATAAACTTGTAATCTATGGTAAATAAATGGCCTACTTGGTCGTATTTATAGAAATTTTTACTTATTTTTTCCCTGCTTCCTTATACAGGGGTCTGTCTAAATTCAACACAAAAAATTTTTGTGGTTATGGAGGGTAATAAATGGAAGAACTTTCATAGTATCTTTTTGTTTTAGAAACGCCTTATTGGAAAGTTAAATGAGTTTAAAATACTTCAAAGTCGACTGACATTTTAGGTATAGATTATTTTTTTGTTAGCTATATAAATTTGTCAAGTTAGCAACGACATAAATGCTTCAAATTTGTTAGACATTAAATAAATGTCTATTGGTAAACTCATTATCAGCGTACAAAAGTACCACTTGAATTATGTTTAACTAACATATAAAAGCGTCTTATAGGGGCAAATTTCGATTAGATATGTAATGGTAAATATTGTTTAAAAATTCATAGGCGCTAAATTTTCTTTTATTGAAATTCTCCAAAATAAATTCATATCCGAATTTTTAACCGATTTCCAAAATGGAGGAGGTTATCAATTCTTCTTGTATATTTTTTATATGTTTGTTCCCGCATAATTACTCAACGGGTTTATCGATTTTAATGATTCCGAGTGCGTTTGATATAGGGTGCATCCAAGATGGTTTCACATTATCATGAGTCAGTATTGGGCTAGTATAAACACAAGACCACTTTTATCTATTGGCTTGCTTACACATTGACGATTTTCTTTATTTTATTCTAGTTTATTCTATTATAATTTTATGTCAATGCGTATGCAATCTTAGTTTGGTATAGCGACAAAGAAAAAAAGAGGTGAAAGATACATATGAGTAATGCCTACATACAAAAAAAAATCAGGGTCCAATGTTCACGTAATAACGAGAAAATGATTTTTCTTTATTCGAATCCGACGGTAATACGGGAATCCACCGCTGAGGTTTAGATTTAGAACGGCCATAGTCTTCGTTGTAGCTAGGTGTGATCCCATTGGCATCCTTAATTACGCAAATGCGAACCATAGGGTTGTCGGCATATTCGACGTAAAGATTATTATTGATATCCACAAAAAACATCCCAGTAAAAATACCATATGTTGGCTGACTATATTGAATAAATGTTTTGGTAAACAAACTTTCACTATTCTTATGAATAGAAACTAATTGTTATATGTTATGTCCAGGAATTTTATCAATTTTTTGACAGATCAAACAACTTGAAACAGCTGTATTCTTTATAAGCGCGTGCACGTCGAGGTACTGAAACTCCTAGATAACACAAATATAAAGCACCGATTCAAAAGAATCAAGCCATTTGAGTTAGTTAAGTGAATAGTGCTAGCGTAAAAATAGTTTAGATGCATATGTGCAGAAAGATAGTACACGACCGGAAACTAAGGAACACCAATGGGTGATTTCTTAGATCTGAATGTTTGTCAATATATACAGTGTGTTTAAAAAAGATGCGGCAATATTAAAGGGGGTGATTGCCCAGGTCATTTTATACAAAAAGTTCCTATAAACATAGGTCCGCATACGCTTCGTTACCGATCTACAGCGTGTTGAAGTTTAAATTTAAAAAACAGTAAAAACTTGATTTTTCCAAAGCGGCTTGAGATATCATAATGAAATTTTAGGCGTTTTAATAGCTGTGGGAGGCACATACTTTGCAATACAACACGATGTTTCAGTCGTACCTGTGGCGCGCGTATTGGCACGTCACAGGCTATTTTTCAAGAAAAAATAGGACGCCTCTGATTTCTCTAAAAATACAAATATGCTTTTATTTATTGTTCAATTATGAAGAAAAAAGCTCTCTTAACTTTTTATCGTACGACTTACCGTTTTTTAGTAAAAAAAAACATTTTAGTGCATGTCCATTTATTACTGAAAAAAATATTAAAGAACAAGGTTTTATTCAAGGGCAAAAACAAATGCAGCGTATGCGGACCTATGTTTATGGGAACTTTTTGTATAAAATGACCTGGGCAATCACCCCCTTTAATATTGCCGCATATTTTTTAAACACACCGTATATATATGTATATATATATATATAATCAAAAATTTATTTAAATTCGGGTAAGCGGTCAATTAAAAAACTCCTTTATTAAATTACCCTATATTTCGCAACACTTTGTCGCTTCTTCTGGGGTAACTCCAAGATTAATGAGAAAAATAACAAAAAATAAAGAAGAGTATAAAACAGTAGTAAAAATACTTACAAAATGTAGAGTTAAAAAATAATAAAATTGACGTACAAAAAATATAAAATTGATTAGATATTAAAAATAAAGTAACTATAGAAACAAGCCTTAAGCCTTTTTTGTTATTTTTCTCATTAATCTTGTAGTTACCCCAGAAGAAGCGACAAAGTGTTGCGAAATATAGGGTAATTTAATAAAGGAGTTTTTTAATTGACCGCTTACCCGAATTTAAATAAATTTTTGATAATATATCACGGTCGATCATTTCTTTTCAATTATATATATATATATATATATATATATATATATATATAGTTTAAGTTAAATTAAAATTGTACATTAGGCCAAGTAGAGGATAGTTTCAATAGTCTAAGGATCGGTAAGGGAGTTTATTAAAGGAAGAAAAGTCAATGATATTGTGAACCATAATAAAGATTTTGCTAATATATGCAGAAGCCGCCACTCTACCATTGAACAGACTCGCAGGGTGGTGGATAAAATGAATAAAACATTCGAAAAAATAAGCTACTGCACAGCAATCTTTCTCGATGCGAGCCAAGTCTTTGATAAGACTTGGCATCAGGGGGTACTATTTAAACTTAAAAAGAACCTACCATATGGCATGCTTATCCTTCTTAGATCCTACTTAGAAAAAATGTATTTTAGATTCAGGCACGAGTCAGAAATAACAGGAATACGTCCAATAAGCAAGGTAGCGTTCTTGGACCTATATTATACCTAATCTTCACAGCTGATCTTCCAACCAACGAAAGAGTAATTACCTCGACCTTTGCAGATGACACTGCTATTTTGGTAGAACATCATAACCCATATGTAGCAGCAAGAATTCTGGAAGAAAACGTAAACCAAATAGAAAAATGTGCGAAAACCTGGCGTATTTAAATAAACGAAGAAAAATCAAACTATATAGTATTTACAAAATCCCATGAAAATTTACCTTCGATAAGACTTAACAATCAATGAAAACCCACAACAGAAAGCGTTAAGTATTTAGGTCTACACCTAGATTAGAAACTAACCTGGAGAGTGCACATATGGAAAGCACCAACAACTTGGAAAAAAATTCTGAAAACACTATTGGCTCCTCGGGAAAATATCACAACTATCTATTAGAAACACACTTCTGATATATAATATAATATATAATAATATATATTTTAGTCTTTAAGCTTGTCTGGACCTATGGAATTCAGCTATCCGGTACAGTAGCCAAATCCAATATTGTGATCATAGAGAGATTCCAATCAGAAACACTGCGTGCAATTGTTGATGCTCCCTACTTTGTGACAAGTAGAAACATACAGCATAATTTGGATGTTTATACAGTAAAGGAGACAATCAGGGAATGCTGTAGGCGCTATCTGCAACGACTCAAAAGATATCCCAATGCATTAGCTCTGGGCCTCTTAGATAACGGCGAAGATATCAGAAGATTGAAACCATTGCATTTACCATTTCTAAATTAAAGTGTGAAATTGCAGATACAACATTGTGCTATAAACACATGAGTATTGAAATTGTGTCGTATAGAGTTATATTCAGTGGAATAGACCTCTCTCACGCAATTTATAACTTAAATCAGATATGCTCATTGTTTTTATAAAGACAGATTGCATAATAAACGTAAAACAAAAAAATATATGCATACGTTCACATGTAATACTAAATGTATACGCATAATTTACTTTTCAGTAAATCCTATTAAATGAAACTTGCGGTCAAAATCTTTTTCCAAATTTTAAATTATCACGTTCCTGAGAAATAAACCTTTTGAACATTTTGCCTACCTGATGATTGGAATTCCATTTTCTTTCTTTTTGGATCTCGCAAAAAATGAATTATCGAGGCGTCAAGTCGTTTGTTGTTCAACATTGTAGATTGTTTAGTTTCTTTGGTCGAAGTCGTATTCTTTTTAGGTTAGTCGTCATAAAATGTACACTTTTAGTACAAAGATTCACAAATGACATCAACCTCAAACCAGTTTTAAACAAGGGAGAGTCGCCAAGAAGGCCTCGTAATCATTTTTGTAAATATTTCCTTGAATGTAGACGGGGTTAACAACTTAGCGTTTTTTAATTTCATTCAAATTCGTTTATAAATGCGTATATTATGCTGAGTTCATAGCTTACAGCGGTACATTTAAGGATCGCATATCTTAGAATTTAAATTTAAAAGCTTATGTGTATACTCTCGTAGTCAAATGAAGTGTCTCACGCTCTAAGCCGATAATCATGGTTGCGCTACTATGTGCTGTCCTAAATATATCTTATCTACTTTTTCTATTAAGTCACTGGTCAATGTTTATTAAATTTACATGAAGAAAGCAAGTTATTAAGATAACAACTGCTGCAAAAAGTCTATAAGACCCAGAACTGTGTATAATATCCTGAAAATATTACAAAAACGTTTTTCATAGTGAATATAATTGAATGTTCTATATATATATATATATATATATATATATATATATATATATACAGGGTGTCCAGAAACTCTCCTGACAAACGAAGACCGGAGATTCCCCTGATAATTTTAAGACAATTAAATCCAAATTCACCTAGTCCGAAAATGCTTCCTAAGGGAGCTAGAGTTCTTTGAAGATGGCGCCTTGTATTTATTTTTTTTTAAATTCCTCCAGAACGCTTCTATTTAGACAAACAAAAACTGGTATGCTTATTTATCCTCCTGAGATGAATCGATTCCATCAATTGCGAATTTCTAGTACCGGTCATAGGTGTCCGTTTTGGGTAGGTCAACGGTTATTTTAAGGCATAACTTTTTTGTCTTTAACTTTTAAGCATTTGTGACACTAGATTATTAAATTTTCAGGTATTCCAGTACTAAAATGTACTCTTACTTTAAGTCGGTAGGATACACCGTTTTCTAGAAAAATCGATTTGTAAATTTTTCGTTTTTTCGTCATTAAAGTTCAATTTATTATGTACCTACTTATTTTTAGCGAAGAAGTTGGCTTGGACTATCAAGGCATGGATGAAAATTAATTTAATAAATTAAAAACAAATTATTTATTACAATGGAACGAAACTAACAAAAAAAGAACAAGTATCAAAGGTAGATTGTTACAAAAGTTGCTCGATGTGATAACGATTAGTCTCTATGCATAAGTTTACCCTTTTGCTTAGAGAACGCGGAATTCTTGCAAAAATTCCAAAGTTATTTCTAAATTCGTTGCAAGCATCTTGTATCCTTAGCCAGAGTTGTGCGCGATTTTGTACCGGAACGGAATAAACAAATGCTTTTATGTATCCCCAAACACAATAATCGCAACGATTCAAATCCGGCGACCTTGCTGGCCAAGCAACTGGACCGCCTCTTCCAATCCAATGGTCTTCGTAGTTATTATCTAGAAAGTCTCGTACATTCCTGCTAAAGTGGGCCGGACAGCCGTCCTGTAGAAACCATAAGTTGCCGAATATTTAAACGCACCTCATCTAACAAATCAGGTAAAATATTTTGCAGGAAATGTAAGTAATCAGCACCATTTAAACGAGCAGGTAATTCCACAGGTCCAAGTAGATAATCGTCAACTACTCCTATCCAGACGTTTATGCTAAACCTATGCTGATGCTTAAATTCTTGAACAACGTGGGGATTGTCACCAACGTACGAATAATAATGTGCATTATGTACATTAAAAATTCCATTTTTTGAGAATGTAGCTTCGTCACCAAACAAAATGTTCCTGAAGAAATCTTCATCTTGATTTTTCTGATTTTGTAACCATCTAGCGAATTCTACGCGAGCAGGAAAATCTCCTTCTAGCAGTGCTTGCACCTTTGTAAAATGAAAAGGATATAAATTTTCTTTGTGTAAGATATTTCCTACGGAAGATTTTGAAATTGTGGGGTACATGCCAGATAGTCTTCGAACGCTAATTTCTGGATTTTCCTCAACTTCCATTAAAATAACATCTTCATGTTCTGCTGTTACATCATTATGTCTCCCTGTTTCATTATTTTTTGGGACCACTAAACCTGTTTCTCTTAATCGTTGATGAAGAGCTGTAAATGTTGAGTGAGTGGGATGCTGACGATTGGGAAATTTTTCAGCGTATCTACGTTGCGCCGCTCGAGCGTTACACCTCATTTCGCCATAAACTAAATGCATATCGGCGTATTCCTCATTAGTAAAAACCATTTTTTTTTAAATTGAAATCGTTGTGTTTGAATAACACAAAGTAAAAAATGAAAAGATAAACTTCGCGAACTGACAACAATTTGACAATGAAAAACGTAGGGTTTACTTCTGTTGGCAGTTCAGAGCTAACTATTGCAAAAAATAAAAAATTGAACTTTAATGAAGAAAAAACGAAAAATTTACAAATAGATTTTTCTAGAAAACGGTGTATCCTACCGACTTAAAGTAAGAGTACATTTTAGTACTGGAATACCTGAAAATTTAATAATCTAGTGTCACAAATGCTTAAAAGTTAAAGACAAAAAAGTTATGCCTTAAAATAACCGTTGACCTACCCAAAACGGACGCCTATGACCGGTACTAGAAATTCGCAATTGATGGAATCGATTCATCTCTGGAGGATAAATAAGCATACCAGTTTTTGTTTTTCTAAATAGAAGCGTTCTGGAGGAATTTAAAAAAAAATAAATACAAGGCGCCATCTTCAAAGAACTCTAGCTCCCTTAGGAAGCATTTTCAGACTAGGTGAATTTGGGTTTAATTGTCTTAAAATTATCTGAGGAAACTCCGGTCTTCGTTTGTCAGGAGAGTTTCTGGACAGCCTGTATATATATATATATATATATATATATATATATATACGGTGTGTTGACATGTGATGTCCCAATAACAAAAACATTTTTATTGTAGATTTATGACAAAAAAAATTCTTTATTAAAGTCTTTGCTTGATCGAAAATAGACAAATGACACTAGACTTTTAAAATTAATTTCATAGTAATGCGTAAAATAGTTGCTTTGTTGCAAATTTTTGAGTAACGTTTTTCTAAGTCCTTAATTGTGCTAATATCTAGTTGAATTGAACGTACTGCATTTCACATGTTTGGCATGCGATATCTGAACTACTATCATACAGTATTTAATTATCAAAATGCTGACACCATTCCATGTAAACCGCCATAATTGTCGTATATGGAGAGAACAGCAATCAAATGAAGTTTTCCAATACGTCCGTAATTCACCAAAAATTAACGTTTGGTGTGGACTTATGCAGGATCGTGTTATCAGCCCTTTCATGTTTGTAGAAAACACGATTACAGGTTTTATTTATTTGGACATGTTAGAAATGTATGTGTTCCCTCAAGTTGAAGAAATTGAAGAGAAAAGGGCATTAATGTCATTTTCCAACAACAGATTTCCAGACCGTTGGATTGAGAGGAATGATCCTGTTTTGTGGTCACCAGAAGCCCTGATTTGACGCCATTAGATTTTTTCTTTTGGGGCTACGTTAAGAACCTTGTTTACTCTGAAAGAAATCGTGACCTAGAGCATCTGACTCCTGAAATGCTTCAGAATACCTGGCGGGAGGTAGACTATCGGCTAGATGTCTGCCGTGCGACGGGGGGAGCTCACATTGAAGATTTTTAGATGGGATTAAAAATTTAAGATTTGCTGCGTCTTTTGATGTAAAAATAAATATTCTACCATTTATATTAAGATTTTTATTTAGCTTTTGATGAATTGTATTGTTTAAAAAAAGGCCATAGAAAAAAATCACACCGTGTAAGATCACAAGATCTTGAGCGAAATTCATGTTCACTGTTCAAACTAATTAAACGTTTTTCAAACACTTCTCCTAACATATCTATTGCTTCACCTGATGTGTGAGCTTTAGCATCATCTTCTTGAAAGTAACCTAAAGCTAGTTCATCATCAGGAAGGTGATTAGAGGCAGCCAAGGTATTTCACGTTAATATCTTTCCGCATTTAAAGTAACATTAAAACTTTCTGAGTCTGTAGAGGAGCTTCAAGATAATAATGATTGGGCTTTAATTTACTCCACATTCATGTTTTGTGAGTTAACTAATTCACTAACATGAAACTATGCTTCGTTCGCGAGGAAAGCTTTGTCTAGCAGTTCGTCATTTCAATTTTTTGAAAACTGTTCGGGAAAAATAGATTTAATTTTGTATTTTTAGTTTCATTTAGATATAAGCAAACAGATGTAGGTATAGTTATGTTAATGTATTCAATCCTAGTTTTAAATTATAAAGTGTATACAGAAAATGTTCTTGGAATTCTGATATAATTAATGTTTTTCAATTACCTTAGGCCTGGTCAGGTATTACATTTCTTTATTCATTGTCTTGTTTTCTACGGTCATGAAAACTATTTATTTTATTACAGACACAACCCTCTGGTTAACCCATCCATTTAGTAGTTGTAAATGTATTGTATAATAGAATAAGTTTTATTGATATATTTCCTGTTATAGATAAAGTATTATATTATTATAATAGGTTAAATAGTTTGGTTCGATGCGATTCTGCGAATTATTATCTTTAACGCACTTCCTGCGTATTGTCTATTTATTATTTTAAGAGGTATTTTATTTTCTATAATTAAGGGTTTCCGGCGTATATTGTTTATTTTATTACAGTTATGACGTTGGAAACTACAGCATATATCTTTCTTGGAAAGGTAAAAATAATTGTATAGAAATTTCTGTATAATCAATTTCGTTGTTTTCTCCCTCTCTTGTGACTGGCGGGGACAAAACTTTCTTGTCGAAAAATAAGTAAATGAAGAAACAGTTCCAAACAAGATCTCTTAGAGCTCACTACATTTCCAAGTACGATCTCTTCGAGTTAACTAACAGTTCCTACTAAGATCTCAGTGATCTAAATAGGAGCAAATATTATTTATTAGCCAGTTTTCTCGGTCTTTAGTATTAAGTCCAGATACTGCATTTGTATTAAGTTAGCGGAACTCCAAGACTAAATTTGTAAATATATTATTGTTATTCAAAAATTATTGTATTATTTCAACTCATACTTCGGTCGATACCTACCAAACTTCCTTCAAACCAGGAGAAAGAAACAAAAACCATTCACAATTTACATCCGTCGTGCGCAACCAATATCGAGGGCTTTTTGCAAGCAAGTTATTCAATATGGGAATAACTGTAAATGTTGTTGTAAAACTATATGACAAGAACCAATCGACAACACAGTTTGTTGACCGAGAGTCCATATCGAAATTTTTGGAGCTTCAGTCATTATTTGTCTAACGTTATTAATCACTTCTTCTATCCGGACTTTTGGTCGCTCACCATCTTCTTGTCGTTCTACAATTTCCGTTTGTTGAAAAAATGGAACGATTTTATTAAGTGTCTTTTGAAAACTATAATAATCAAAACAAGGTTGGGAAATTCTTCTATATAATCTTGAATGGAGTGCTTCTATTGCCCATCGATCTTTTGACCATTTCCAAAATACTCTTTAAGCATTTTAAAATCCATAATACTATTTTTGATATCAGATTCTGACAATTTTTGACAGACATTTGATATTTAAAGTTTAATATAAAGGCGCGATCTAATAAGCAAAGACCTTATTTGTTTGCATGATAAGGGTCGTCCACATATAGCACATCTAACGAACAACACATTAGCTAAATTGAGTTGGGAGGTACTGCTTCATCCCTCTCTCCCTATTTAGTCTGGACTTAGTCTCAAGTGATTATCATCTCTTTGGGCTACTCAAAAATTTTTTGGGAGGCAAGCGATTTGCCTTTAATGAGGAAGTATAGGATGCGGTGCAAAATTGGTTACGTTGTCAATCGAAAGAATTTTTTGCGGAAAAACAGAACCTACCAGAGCGATAGGACAAGTATATTTTAAAGGGGGGTTGTTACTTAAAAAAATAATGAGTGTAGTTCTCGTAAAGATAATTTAAAAGGACTTGTATAAAGGTAATAAGATTTTAAAGATTAGCCGAATGGAATCTGTAAATAGCAGTAGGAAATATAGCAGGATCGCATTAAGGTGGAATATTCTTAAGCCTGATTTTACAATATTATCCTTTACATTTAATAAACTAATTAGTTTATTAGTTTCCGGACAGATTAAAAGGACCGAGAATGTATAGAAATGTGCATCAAGTAATGATCCCATTAATTGATTTTTTATTATGAATTTCATTATTTGTTAAATATGTTGTTCCAAATGTATTGTTTACCTTTATTATGAATTTGGCGTTTAATTTTCTAAATAGTTAATTGAAAAACTTTTGTGGTATTTAGGGATAAGATTTGAATTACCTGTTTATATATACTTGGAAAAAGTATTAAATCTTTTAATATTACTTTGTCAGTAATAGTAACTATACACTCCTTATTATAGGTAGCTGGCGTAAGGCATATAAATTATTCGTGTTCATATAATGCATAGTGCCGATGATAATGTGGCGGCCATGGGCTTCTGAAGCAAGTGTGAGTGGAGTGGATTTCGAATCTTTTACAGAAGATATACTTGTATTATAACTAGAGAACGGACACGCTTACCACCCAGTGCAGTACTGGCGAAAGGCTGTAATTCTAAAATATTTAATTTTATTTATATAATTGAAAAACAAACGGGTGGTGATCTATAAAATTACGAAATACATATGTATTTGTTGAAAAGTTGTATTTTTAAAGTTTTTAATTTTATTTCTATAATTGGAACATTTTTATTTGTTCATTTTGTCGTTCAAGTTGAGTAAAGGAGTATTAATATTGACTAGCAATAGTTTCTCAAGGTTTTCTTCTGTCAATTTTGTTCTCTTTGAATTAAGTACATCCTTATAAATAGAAAACGTCCTTTCTACATCGCAACTGGTTATAGGTGCATACTGGAAATATTCTTTTATTTCTTCATATTTAGCCGTTAGATTTTGTGGAATTGTCTCCATACATAATTGCTGCAATGTAATTAAATCTGGATTTCTATTAAGAATTGCTTCAAACTTTTGCCGAAGGCCACATCCGAAGTCACTTGGAATACTTTTCAAATTATTAACAGCCACATCTAATGTGGTTAATCCGTCATTTAATTTGAGATTTCGATTTTCAAAATAAGTGATTAGTTTTGGAAATTTTTCAAAGTGTTCGTGAAGAAAGTACAACTGATTTTTTCAATTTGGGATTTGTGTGAGCTCCTTGCACTCACCAACACTTCTAGTATCCTCCTTTAGCAGTGCTACGAAATGTTTTAGACTATCGAAATTCTCAGCATAATAACTAGTAGCTTCCAGCCATGTTCCCCATCTAGTTATTACTGGAGTTGGGAGGCAGTGACAGAGATGGAAATTTTTCCCTGAAAAGAGCTACTCTCAATGGTGCTTTTCTGAAAACTTTTTTAAAAGCTGATACAAGTCTATCAACTTCCGGAAAAGTGTCTCTGATATATTCACAGATTCTGTGGAGAGCATGTGCTACACAAGTAATATGCAGCATATTAGAATATGTTTTCTTCAATAGTCTGCCTGTTTTTAACATATACGCAACACTATCACTGACAAATAAAAGTATTTTTTCTTTGTACGTGGCGTCCGAATGAAGCATTTTTTGCATATTCTCCTTAATGGTTTCAGCAACTGTTTCCGCATCAACTCTATTTATAACACTTGTTGCTATTACATATGAGTTATAGGGAATAGTTGGATGTAGTACACCACCTACAACATTTACCACACAGCGTCCTAACATTTCCACCGTTTCGTCGGCGTTTATCCATATGTATTGATTTAAAAGATGGCTTCTAATGCGTTCTACTGTTCTCGTATAGCACCTAGAAACATAATATTTGCGTAAAGTTGATTCATCAGGAACATTTCGACCAGTATATTTTTTCAGAAATATTTTTAAAGTGGGATTGCTAAGTTTATTTAATGGAATATTAGCCGCCATAAAAGTTTTACAGAGTTCAAATGTGTTTGCGATCCTAAGTGACGAATTTTTGACGATATTTTCCGGCATTTGTAATAAATTTCGGAATCACTGACAATGGACATACAATCAGTATGACCGTCAATCCAACTGGCCATTGTTTTACAATGCCGTTCTCGACATTCTTCCATATCATGTCTGAAAAAGTAACTTAAACAATGCTCTAGATCTAAATAAATGAAAACTAAAAATGTGTGCGTAAGTTATTGAAATTGAACGAAATTAAATGCACACTTACGTCGAAATAATTGGTAGAAATAGATTCAATCAAACGATATTAAACAGGATCTATCACAAAAATTACGATGTAAGTAACAGTTTAAACTATGAAAACAAGAAACTTACTCACAGCACTTTATTTATCTTACGAAATATAAACTAATAAATAAAATACATTATAAAAACCCCGCTTCTATCTACGCTCATGAAAACACTTTAAAAAACACTATATTCTTCGAATACAATAGCTGGCTTGTCCATTGTTATCGCGGCGAGACCAGGTGTCCGAGTAAGGCAAACAAATACTTCATTGAATTACGCCGGGATGTACTGAGCGACGTTATACACAATTCCAATTGCCGATTGCGTTTTATGGAAATTGCATCCGTTCTCTAATTATAACTCTCCCAATGAAATGTTGATATATACCATAAATTTCGATGATTAATATTTTCAATATTGATTATTTAAAACAGCACCTGCTGCTGCTTTACAATTTTTCGGAATACACCCCTGATAGACAAATAACGTTTCTAAATGTTTCATGCCCCACAGGTAAACTCACAGCAGGTACTCCTTATAATCCGCGTAGTGTTAATTGCAGTCATTTTAAAATATTTTGAATCTTACTATATATCATATTAATTTGTAGTTGCATCGATCAGAACTAAAATAAAATGCAGGTTGAATCACCCTCATATATTTACCCTAATAAAACACCTGACTTGATTGACTTTTGCGTAACTAAGGGAATACCAACGCGAAATGTACTGGTTGATGAAATCTTGGATCTGCCATCTGGCCGCTCAGGAGTCATGGTAACTATAAGCACTAAATTACTAGATAAACCTAAATCAGCATGCCTCACTATCAACAGAACAGACTGGTCAAAATTCAAAGATATAATTCACGAATGCCTTAATATGGATATTTCTTTGAAATCTGAGGAAGATGTCGACTTAGTTGTCGAAAATTTAACACGAACGATATAGACTGCTGCCTGGCAGTCGATACCACAGGCTCTACAAATTTCTAGCACCAAACAACATTGCTCTTATGAAATTGTAGAAGCCGTACGTGAAACGAGGAGATTGAGAAGAGTTTGGATAAACACCAGAGCCCCACAAGATAAAACTAAATTTAACAGGGTAACAAAAGAACTTGAAAGAGATACTGTTAAACGGGAGAAAGCACAATATACAGAAATACTTAGAAAATTTAACACCAACCGAAGACCCAGAATATTCCTTATGGTAAGCAACAAGGAGACTAAAGAATCCGCCTACTGAAATAATATGATCAATCAGGAAACCTGACGGTAGCTGGGCTAGGAATGACAAGCAAAAAGCTCGTACCTTTGCCGAACACCTTACAAAAGTCTTCCAACCACACCAATGGTGTTTGTCTACGGAACAAAATGAAGAAATAATAGTCTTTCCTGACGCACCTTATCAAATGACGCCACCAATAAAACCTATAAAAATGAGAGAAACCAAGGAATTAATTTTGAGGAACGTTAATTTAAAGAAAGCACCCGGATATGACCTTATAACTGGTAAGATTCTAAAAGAACTCCCTGAGATAGCAATGAAGTATATTACATATATATTTAATGCTATATTGAGAAATGGACACTTTCCGTCGCAATGCAAGTTTGTCCAAATTGTTTTAATCCATAAGCCTAGCAAACCTGTGGAAAAAGTGACATCATACTGCCCGATTAGTCTCCTGTCTATCTTGTCAAAGATATTCGAGAAATTACTCTTGAAAAGAGTGAAGCCTTTAATTGATGACAAGCAATAATCCCTGTTCATCCATTTGGGTTTAGAGAAATGCATGCCGCTATTGAGCAAGTGCATCGCTTGGTGGAAATCATACATAGAGCCTATGAAAGGAAAGGAGTATTGTTCGGCAGCTTTTTTAGATATTTCTCAGGCTTTAGATAGGGTATGGCATATCGGGTTATTGTTCAAATTAATCAGATTATGAAAAGCTATCTTACTGATAGATATTTTCTGGTCAAGTACCAGGATAAACTGACAACACAGAACCGAAGGAGGACCCCTGGAAGACCCCAAGGTAGTGTTATTGGCCCTATCCTTTATCAAATTTATACTGGCGATATATCAACATCGATTACTACAACTACCGCGACATATGCTGATGATATAGCATTATTAGCGACAAGTAGTAATACTACAGTGGCATTGCATTATCTCCAAACATCACTGAATAACCTCCAGGAGTGGCAAAGAATGGCAAAGAGTGGAAAAGAAAGTGGAAAATAAAAACCAATGAACTAAAATCAATGCATGTAACATATACATTACGTCGAGATACTTGTCCTCCTGTTTCATTAAACAGTGTTCAGATACCCCAGAGTGAAAGCGCCAAATATCTCGGAATTCATTTGGATAGACGGCTAACGTAGACTAAGCACATCTTCTCGAAGAGAAAGCAGCTAGGGCTAACATTCTCCAAATTACAGTGGATCACTGGCCTGCGATCTTCACTATCTCTGGAAAACAAGCTTACTGTATTCAAGGTGATTTTGAAGACAGTGTGGGCCTATGGCGTTCGACTGTGGGGAACCGCTAGTGTCTCTAATTTGTAAATTCTTCAAAGGTTTCAATTCAAAGTACTGAGAACAATTACAAATGCAACCTGGTTTGTATCAAATGCCACGCTACATCATGATCTTCACATGCGGACAGTGCGCGAGGAAGCAAAACACGCAAGTATTAAGTATCTCACACGCCTGGACCTACATCCAAATCCTTTGGCATTGAACCTTTTGGATAATAGTGCTCAAACATACCGTCTAAAATGTGTAACGCCTTTAGATGTAGTGAACACACATAGCTAATTGACTTGTATTTATTGTAGCGAATTGTTATCGCTTGTCCTTTTGTATATAATTACAACTTTCATTTAATACGAACCCTGGGTAGATCATGAAATTTACATGGAGTTATTAAAAAAATATATATTTACGACTATATAAAAATGATTTTTAGTTAACATATTACATTTGTAATGAACTCAAATTAGCTTCTGAGAAAAGTAGCAATACAGATTTCGAAACTATAGAATTTTACCTTAAGCTCTTAGAAAACCAAGATGGTCAACTTGTCCTATACCCTCTACTTCGTCGTTCAGATAAACGACAAAACGACGATTTCAAGAGTAGAACTAAAAGTTAAAATTATATTAATTTTATTCAAGATAACTTTTAATTAGTCGTCAGTCTCTTCGCCTAAATTAAAAAAAAAAATTATACATTTTCTATTGCGTAGGAAAAAGTAGGGACTTTTTAACCATTCGTGGGGACATTAGCTGTGCTAAATCTTCTGGTAACACTGGCCGGGACAGTCATTCTGTTTCACCATCAATGTTCGGATACATAGTTACATGCGATAATACCTAGAATGCCGGTATAGTCACGTGATTTTAACGGTTGAATATAAGCTTAGTAAATCCCGTAAAGTATAATACACTTGCTCCACATTATATTTTATGGGTTGTAAAACTGCCGAATGTGCATTCCTTTAATATGTATATAGCTTCCCTTTCACCTAGACCTTTCTTGTATTAACGGTCACGTACTGTGGCAAGATTACCTTAATTTTAACAATACCGAGATTCCTATCTTGGTATACACGTGCAATTGTTGACATACATTTCGTATGATGAATTCAATCTTGAGGTATTCTTAAATATTTTGTTGACAATACTTGGCGCGGATGTGGTGGTTTATGTGCATAATTGATCGTTTTAAATTTTTGGATTCCGAGAAGTTTAATAATGAAAAAATGTTAATGTTGGGAGTCGGATGAGATTTAGGCTTTGCTAAGTATCAGTTCTTTGCATTTTATTCAGTCTTAGACATACAGAGAGTGCGAAAAGTATTCGTAGGTCTAATAATTTTGAAGGAAACTACTACAAAAATTTGCATATAAATTATGAATATATTATAAATTTAAAAAAATGCAGTAGAAGCACCATTAGGATTTAAATAATTTTATATCAATAAATGGAAAGTACTTAATAGTAAGTAAATAAATGTAGATGAACGAAAGTAGTTTAATGGAGGGACTATTTTGTAGTAGGGATGTGTGTAAAGGTTCTTTTCAGTGAATTAGTTCCCGAGAATTAGTTCACTAATTCACAATAGCAAACTAGTCCGCAGAACTAGTTCTCAACGAACTATTAATGTAAACCACAAAAAAAGTTAAAACGAAACAGGATTCAAGCAATCTTCATATTATATATCGAAAAGTCAATAAGATTGAAAATTGCTTGGGTCCAAAAGATCATCGTGTAATCATTTGCGCAAAATAATATACTGTATATACATTTGAAGTTTAAACAGTTCGCAAGTACTTAAGCATTTCTATTATTGCCGACGAATGATCAATTCACGATGTCTTTATGCGGGGTACAGTCGGAAAATTTCGGGAAAAGCTAAAAAAACATTTAATAAACGGCTTCGTTTTTCGAAATATTCGTCATTAAATTTTATGCACCTTTTTATTCGCCCAAACCAATTATTGAAACGTTTACGCCATTTTGAAGTTGGTGTACCTAGAATGTGTGACTTGAATGCAATGCTGGTCTCTTCTGGTCAGAAAAAGAACGGTGGCCCCGTTAAAAGAAGTGTTAATATAAGCGTGTGTAATACTAAAGGGAGATACAGTAATTAGAAAATAAAGAAAATAAATAAATTTAAGAAGAGTGAAATATAATTGATGTAGTATAATTCGACATTTGAAAGGTGACAGAAGATTAATAGGACATAATGAATGTAACAAGGTTTTTATAGATTTAACTTAAATCTATAAAATAAATAAATAAATTGCTTAAATTATTTAAGCATGTTCCTGTTAGATTAATAAAATTGTAAATTAAGGTGGTATTTCGTACTCATTTATTAGCTTATAATTGAAAGAGAGAAAAAAATAAAATAAACTCGATATACATGTAAAAATACATTTTTTTATTTCACAGTATAGAAATTTCAATTTCAGAAAAAGAACTTAAGATTTTGTGATAATTCATTTGTTTATTATATTTTAACGTCATCAACGTGTAGCAATTTATAATATTCATAATATTTTAGCGCCGCAATCTGGTGCTAATAACTCTACCTTGGTGACTCGTATTATATTTGACGGCGCAACGTGGGACAATTTAAAATTCTCATCCGCTTGAAATAAATAACTTTTGGCATAACTTGCAACCCATTTGTATTTACATATATATAAATATATATATATATATATATATATATATATATATATATATATATATATATATATATGTATATATATATATATATATATATAAGTGTTTAGATAATTTCTTAGCCGTTTATTAAATATAACAATTGATAAATTATTGGAGTTTTTCGGCTTTTATATGAAATAAGTATTTACAAATATCAAGTTAGTATGTATGTAATTGCAAAGTAAGGGGAGGTGTAAACATTGCTGTCTACAAATTACAAAGCAAATCATACGAAATTTTTTTAATTGAAAAATATTGTCTATGTTGGGACTCGAACCCAAGTCTACAGTTTGCCGGACTATATATATATATATATATATATATATATATATATATATATATATATTAAAATAAAACGCACAAGAAATTATCTAAACATTTAATATATATATGTATATATACGGATAATTATTTCGTGACCTTTGTATGTTATGGTAAATTCAATTTGGCGAATTTGTTGGCGATTTAAAGTCTGGTTTTACTTTAATATATATATATATTTAAAATAACCCTACATGTTTCGGCAAATGATGCCTTCTACCTATATATATGTATGTACAGACTGTCCCGTAAAAAAACGCCAATAATCATAATTCCGGTATTTATTGTCCAATTTTATTGAAACAAACAGTAAATTTAATAGTATAAAAAATACTACAAAATAGCAGTGTTTTATTTGTGTTTAGTTGTTTTCAATAATGTCAAACGATAAGCGACTTTCTCTATTTTAAATGGCAACGTATATATTTTTAGAAAAAATATAAATGATGATTTATATTTTTTATTCCCTTGACAAAGGCATCATTGCCGAAACATGTAGGGTTGTTTTAAATATATATACTTTGAAGTAATGAACCAAACCTTTAATCGCCGACTTATTAGGTTTACCTTATATATATATATATATATATATATATATATATATATATATATATATAATTATTTCTTGACCTTTGTATGAAATAGTAGATTCAATTAGACGGCGATTAAGGTCTGTTTTACTTTAATATGTATATATTTAAAATAATTTTACATGTTTCGGCACATAATGCCTTTTTCAAAGAAATTTAAAATATAAATGACAGTATATTAATGTTGTATTTATATATCTGTAGTTGTCGTGGATAAAATTAAATTATTCAAAGATATATACAGGTTTAATAAAATAATTCATGCCTTAGCATTCTCCAACAGCAGACTACAATTACGTTGGATTGGTAAGCCATGAGTTATTATTATGTCTGTGCTGTCGGCATTCGCCTGGAAAGAGAAGGACAACCTACTCGAACAACCTAGTCAGGGATCTAAACACAGAACTGCCAGCATGATAAGCCAGTGTACAGATATGTAAATATCTGTACACTGGCTTTCAACTGTCAACTAAAAAACTCATTTATTTTAACCCATATATTTCACAGCCATTTGCTACTTCTTCAGGAGAGTTAAAAATTAGCAGTGGACGTCACTCAACATGTTAAAATAGATTTGAATTCCAAATATATTTTAACATGTTGAGTGACGTCCACTGTTAATTTTTAACTTTGTTTTTTCTCCTGAAGAAGTAGCAAATTGCTGCGAAATATACAGGTGAAAATAAAGGAGTTTTTTAGTTGACAGATGTTTATCCGCATAATTAATTAGTTACTACTATAGTACGGTCGATAATACTTACAAATCATATATACATATATATATATATATATATATATATATATATATATATATAAATATAATAACTTCGTGACCTTGGTATGATATGGTAAACCTAATCAGTAGGCGATTAAAGGTCTGTATATTACTTCAAAACACATGTACCTAAAAAACTCTACATGACATTTGTGTCCTGTCATTCGTATTTTGTGTTCTCTTGAGGAAGGCGTATACAGCCGAAACATGTAGAGTTTTTTAGGTACATGTGTTTTGAAGTAATATACAGACCTTTAATCGCCTACTGATTAGGTTTACTATATATATATATATATATATATATATATATATATATATATATATAACGTGTGTTCATTTGAAAAGTGAATCTTGGTTACTTTGAAATTTTGATTGAATAAGACGCATATATATTAGTATGTGTTTGTTGTTCCGTAAACGTAAATCCAAATGACATTTGATAATGTCAATCAGAAATATCAGTTAGTTCATAAAATAATCGTGCTTCGATTCTGGTTTAAATAATTAATAATTTTGAACGGAGGATTTTAAAGTGCATTGATCTTGAAGGACAACATTTTCAACATTTGTTATAGTTTTCAATAAATACCTATTATTTGTTATTTATTTGTATGTATGAAACTGTCAAAATATACGACTTCGTAGGTTAAGTAGTAAATTTTAATTTACGACATACTTCAAAATGTTCTCAGTAAATCACATGCTACTACTGTCATCTACTAGATTGACTTTTCAAATGAACACTTGTTATATACATATATATATATATATATATATATATATATATATATATATAACGTGCCTTCAAAAACTTTCCTTATTAGAAACCGTGATGCTTTCTGATAATAGTTGGTTACAGTGCACGTAATCTGTCACAAATGTATAATTTTGAATGATCATGGGCATCTTTAATGAGAAAAGTTTTTGAAGGCACGTTATATACACTCGGCAAAAAAATTGTTGTATAATTGAATAATTTTTTAATGATGGGGTTTTAAAAACTTTTAAAGTAAATATAGGTTAATCTAGTTGTAAATCGAGGTATTTGCGTGTTCATTTATTTCTTCCAGTAAAGATAATTACTAAAAAATCTATTCTTTCTATAAAAAATAAAATAAAATATAAATCTTACGGCTCTGTTGTCTAGAGAAAAAAACAAGTTGAGGTTAGGTATAATTCAGATTGACAAGTCAAATTGACGTAATGGTTTTTCAGCATCGTAATTCTCGATATTTATCTCAAGATTTTGTCTTTACACTTCGGACCAGCGAATTCCAGTTTATAGATGACCTGGTGAACGCTATTTACAGTGTGTACATTCCAAATGTAAATTACGGTGGTGGTTCGGTAATGATGTGGGAAGGTATTGCTTTTGGGGGTCGTACTGAGTTAGTGCCACTACCTGGAACCCGATTGACGGCACATAGGTACATAACAGACGTTCTAGATCCATATGCTGTACCTTTTGCATCGTTTTTAGGGCCAGATTTTCTTTTTATACACGATAATGCGTGCCCACACATTGCTCATATAGTGAAACATTATTTGCAAGATGTGGAAATACGCACTTTAAACTGGCCAGCACGAAGTGCTGATCTCAATCCAATAGAACATGTTTGGAATCGCGTCGGACGTCAATTAAAAACACGAGGAATTCAGTTTCGCGACCTTCCGACACTTCTTGAAGAGTAAGATAATATGGATGAGAATTACATAGATGACTTAATTAACAGTAGCAAGAGGTGGAAACACTCGTTATTGACTTAATTATGTAACGATTTACAAGAAGCGTATTTTTTTATGTTAAAATTTATGAATACTTGAGCTTGTTTCGAGAACACCACTTGTTAAATTAGCTGTTACTAAAGCCTTTTGATAAAGAGCGATCAAGATAATTTGTAATCGAGTCAACCTTGAAACCGAAATTGTATGTCGTAAATACATTCGTCCTCAGTTGCATAGTTTACATTAATTGTTGTTATTTTAGCTGTCAACTGACATTTTACTTGACGTTTGTAATGTAAGTGCAGTTCAAGTAAATACATACGATTTCGGATTCAAGGTTGACTCGATTACAAATTATCTTGATCGCTCGTTATATTGATAGTCATTATTTACTACAGATTACTACGACATTGGTAGCCGCATTTGTGCGACAATTTTTTTTGCAGAGTGTATATAATGTATTATTATTTTGAGTTGCTTTGTTTCTATACTATTTATTTCGGCTTTAGTAGCTTAACGCCACAACTGGTTAGATCGTCGACCAACGACGTCGAGGGTTTGTCAAATCAACATTCAAATCAATCCTCTTGCGGCGAAGAGGCGACCCAGATGACAAAGCCGTAGAACACTTTAAATACATCATATACAGCCTGTCCTTTAAATAAAAAGACAACGCTTGAAAAATGGAAAGATGGAATTATATAGAATATGAATCCAAAATATTATGAGTCAATTACGTCGTGAACCCCAAAATTAAAAACCCCTTGAAAATTGTATCATGTTCCGCCTATGAATTCGCAATATTCAGAATGTAAATATGTACCTCTACTGAAGTTACACATACACATATGTTTACATACGTAACAGCTGTCGATATTCTAAAAGCTATAATATCCTGTATGCTAAGGTCAATACCTCGTACAAAATCAGCTTTTTATACATTCAAGTAAATAATTAAAAATTGAGATATGTGTTATATTCATTTACTAATACATTTTAAAAATGATTCTTAAATTTCATGTGCATCTACTAAAATGATTTTTTTTTTGTTAATAGGAAGAAATATAAAATATGAATATCAGATTCAGAATGGTGCTATTGTATTTAAAGGCGACAATGCTTATATTTATAAAAGCAATAAGTTTTTTTATGGTAAAGGTTTAATAACCTCGTACGAAAGGCAAGTAAAAGATGATATATTAAAACAACATGTAATGTTTGTTTTAGAGGAACTTAAGTTACAATCTTTAAATCGAACGTACGTAACGATCCACAAAAGAATGATACTTAAAGCGAATGGACAATAACGAAACTATATTGCGGGTCAGCTTTAAGTCGCACAGTGGCGTAACAAAATTTCTTTAAATCTCATTGCAATTTTTTTTTCTCGCATACGAGAGGGAATTCTAGAAAAATATTTTGGGTATATATTCTATATAATTTAATCTTTTAATTTTTCATACGTTGTCTTTTTATTTCGAGGACATATATACTACAGTGGTTCTGGGGTCTTGACAAGTTTCCAGCTTAAAACACTGAGTCGCTATATACAATACAAAACAAATTTCTACCTATTAGGACATTCGTGAATTACTTTCCTAGGTTTTATTTGATATTATAATATTGTTGAAAAGTATGTTATTCGCAGTTTTTTTTTTGTAAATGCAAATTTCCCCAACACTAAATGATAATTGCTTGCACATCCTATAATTTTGTATGACTTTTAAAATACACTTTAGCGTCACCTTGAATGTTTCATTTACAATAGTAATAATGGTGCAAGCGTTATTGGCTACCGTAAAACATAATTTATTGCCCATTACAATACGATGATTTAGACACGTAGTTAGAAAGTATGTATAATTTCAGTCGTTGTATATTCCATCACTTTTTGGTATAAAAAACATGTATTTGCATTTTATTGTAGGTTTCATTTTTTGAAGAGTTTGTCAATAGGTTCTTAAAAAACTATTTTTAACTTTCATGTACATTATAAAGTATATTCAGGATATCCGGAAACGTACACAAATGATGTTATTACTAGAGCTGGGGATGTTTGCGGTGTGCCAGGATAGTATTCAGTTAAACGCACGAATATAATGACCTTGTTTCGATCGGTGATGCATGCGTGATTTTATTGCTTTACATGCATTCGCCATTTATATCACTTAGGTATGTCAGTTATGTGTACTGTATATAAATAACACACTTACCTTATTTACGATTATTATAGCATAGCGCCAAGTGGATAAGACTTGCAGTAAGTTTGTAGCATTAGATACGTTTCCATATTTGTAGCGGTGAGCGATGTACGCCGTGATGAATAAATTTTTTTATATTTTGAGAAAGACCGCTCGACATCTACGGATGTAACACACGCACAATTAAAATAATCTTTATAGATAGAAACCGAATCTACACTTGCACCATTACTAATTTGTTTTAATCTGGTAAAATCAAAATCATTGTTTATCACACTCTCGAACTTTTCTATTACATTAACATTTTTGTTGTCATTTACTGCGCATAGCTGGGCGTGTACATCGTCCAGTATTTGCAGTGACTCCGCTAACGATAATGCAGTATTTTGAAATTTCTCGATTGCGTTAAACAATCCTATATGATTGTTATAAATAGTTTGTAAATCTGCATCAAGGGAAGGGTTTTGAGAGAGTCTCTGGCTTTCCTTAATGGCTACAGCTTCGGCAGGATTGAATTGTAGAACCACAGATTTTATTTGTTGGAAATACTTGGCATAATAAAATGCCGCCTTTAACCAACTTCCCCAACGTGTAAGGATTGGCTCTGGTGATTCGGGAATACCAGGGCACCGACTGTGAAACTCTCGAATTCGTTTGGGAGATTTTAGAAACACTTTTTTTGTGGTTGCTATTAATGCATCCACCTCTGGATAACATTGCCGAATAGTTTGTGCCACAAGGTGTAAAGCATGAACTTTACATGTCACATGCAAAAGTCTCTCACAATCTGCTTTAAGAGAACGGCCTACAGAACGCATTGTCGCAGCACCATCGCTCATAAACATCAGGAGTTGATTAGTTGAAACTTGAAATTTTTGTAGCGTATCGAGCACTACCTTCGTAATTACTTCGCTAGTGCACTTTTCCAATCTTTTGCTGGCTAATAAAATGGGAAATGTTGATTTGACAGGATCTAGTACACGCACTATAATATTCACAACAGAATGTTTTTTTCGATCTGTCGTTTCGTCGACACATACCCAAAACTGTTTATCATTTACTACTGCTTTCATTCTGTTTTCAATGTCCTCACGCACAATTGGTAAATAGGTGAGTAACGTTCTCCGTGACGGTAGCTTTATGTTGGAATTGTATTTATTCCAAAAGTCGTGAAAGGCTTTTTTATCTAGCAGGTGAACTGGCACATCGCAGACGAGTAGCATTGTCAATAAATCGAAAATGAATTGCGTTTTAGACAGCACATTATTTTTTTTGTCTTTGTGGTGTACACTTTCAACATGTCTTTTACAGTCGTATTTGTCCCAGCAAAGTAACTGTTTATCGCATAATTTACAAACCACTTTTGCTCCATTATAATACAAATCGGGAAAGTCTCGGATAAATTTCTTCACGTCGTTATACAATGGGCGCTTTCTTGGCTTGGACACGTCCGTCATACTTATTAAATAGAGCTCAAGACAACACACGATCACGTTGCCAGTTCACGACTAACTAAAGTGTTTCGCTGCATCGTGTTTATACGCTGGTGGGGATGCACTACATACGGTCCTGCCGTACCGCAAACATCCTCAGCTCTAGTTATTACGTCAAAGGATCTAATGTACGCTACAGTACAACCATGCACATATATAATGTTGTGTTCTAAGTTGATGAAATCAGTTTTCTCTTTGTAAGATGGTTAAATGAATTTAAAAATTTTCTTTATACCCAACTTTTGGAATTTTGTGCCTATTTTTTAAATAAATTGAAATTTCTTAAATTAATATAATCGAATTTAAAAATTAATAATATACCATATGAGCTAGCGTGTTATTGTCAGCTGATGTTGAAGCTTATGGCTAACTGCAGGGATCTGTGTTGTCCCCCTGCTGTATTGCCTGTATAGTCTTTTCTACGATATAGCGGCCCGACTAAAGGATTAAAACAGTTTATTATGGTATTACTGTTGCTATATCGTACACAAAAGGAATCGATACCCAACCAGGGCCGTATACAAAATTACACAATACCCATGTATTATACGAGGGCATATTGAAAACTAATGCCTCCACAGCCATAACTTTTATAATGATAGGCCAGACCGTGTCAAAAGTAGTTTGCCATATACCTTAAGGATTTGTACATAAGTCCCCTTACTGGAGATTTTCAACAATATCGCGTGTGCGCACGACAGTTCTAAACATGGCGACCGGCATGGACGTGCAGTTAAAGCAACGTCTGTCATTGAATTTCTTACTGCGGGTGTAGCGCCCATTGACATCCATCGAAGGTTGATTGCAGTATACCGTGATGCGTGTGTTGATGTGAGTACTGTTAGGAGGTGGGTAAGGACTGTGAAAGACGCAAATCCTGCTGAAAGGGATGTCCATAATCGAGTACGCAGTGGCCGACCAGTGTTTGCGTTTGGTGAAAGGCGGGTGGCTCTCGTGGATGAACTGGTTCGTGAGAATAGACACTGTAAACAAACTGACATTGTCAACAGGGTGAGTATTTCACACACTATCTGCAATGTGCTGCCGTACAGGAGAGTATGCGCGCGTTGGGTGCCCCGAATGCTTACTGATGAAATGAAAGCCAATCGGAAACAAATCTTCGAACAACTCTTGACTCGATATGCAGCAGAAGGTGATGCTTTTCTCCACAGAATTATGACCGGTGATGAGTCGTGGGCGCATCATTACGACCCTGAAATGAAACGTCGGACCATGGAGTACAGACGTTTTACCTCATCCACCTTATAGCCCCCATCTTACGCTTTGTGACTTTTTCCTTTTTCCAAAGCTTAAGCAACATCTCAAGGAACATCTCTTCGGATGCAGAGGCGATAACGGAGGTGTGGCAATGGACTTTTTCCGTGACGGACTTGCAAAACTCTACTAGTACGTTGGCGTACATGTATTGCTGTCAATGGCAATTATGTGGAAAAATGAATATATCAGTGGGTAGAGAACAGTTTATACTATTATTTCACATTTATATATAAACCATATATCTATTACTAATAAAGTTATAGCCACGGAAGCATTAGTGTCAATATGCCCTCATATATTTATACAAAAATATAAAACTAAATATTTATGTACAAATAAAATGAATATACTAAAAGTCTTGTCTTGTTTTGTCAGAATCGTTATAGTCAGTGCTATCAGTTTTATTTTCACTAAGGCATATTATAAATTGTGAAGTCAAATCTAGATGCTGTAAATAATCATTTTCGAAACCGATAATATGTGTAATACTTTTTTTCCAATTTTCTGGTGAAATTTGAGATATTCCCTCATGAATTTTCCGAATAGCTGATTCACTAAATATTGAGCTTGTGTTATTTCGTCGTACAAATTGCTTTAACTGACTCCAAATTATTTCAATGGGATTGAGAACACAATAATAAGGAGGTAATCGTAAAATTGTATGTCTCGCAGTAGCTGCGACATTGTCAATATAATATTGTTTAGAAAAGTTTTTGTTTGTAAAACTTGCAGAAGCTGTTTCTTTGTGTAGCTTTGTTTAAAATATAATTCATTTTCTTCCAGAAATGTCGAAATTTCTAACTTTATATTAGATTTACTTGGTATTTTCTAAAGATGGTGTGAATGATAGTTGGTGTTGTCCATTACAATAACATTTGCGGGAGGTAAAGAAGGCAGCAGTTTATTGGTAAACTAATTTTCAAACAGATATCATATCTTCGTCATATCTTCGTGATAATCGACACAAGAAGATTTAATCTTTTTTGCGGAAAATAGTGGTTTACCAATCCAACCATTTTCAGATCCAGCATGTGCAATAATGATGCGTTTACCTCTGGAAACAGGAACATCAATTTGACACATTTCAACTCATCGTTCCAACCTTTCTTAACAATGTCGTGACTATCGTACATACGTCTAAATAGCAAATGAAACGGTTTTCTTCTCGGAACGTCTTTAGTTTCGTTAAATATTCGTCCCTAAGTAGGTGTATTCTTGGAGATACCATAATCTGTCTTCGTTTGTCAATAGTTTTGAATTTAAAACATTTTGCGTTAGAATTGGCGACTATGTACCAACGCCAAACTGTATTCCTTCAGATTCCGATAGCAATTTGCATAAATTCGTAAGCGCAGGAACGTAATTTCTTCTATATATAGTCACAAAATACATTCTTTTATTACTTATTTTCTTAAATAAGGATGTACTTAATTTGCCATTAGAAAATTTGGTCAGTTTAGATATAAATATAACCTATAAACTTCACCGTAAATTTCATAAGTCGGCACAAGGCTCACATGCACGTAGTACAACTATTATGTCATAGATTTTTATGACCAAAGTGCGTTTTGCTATAATTACTTATATCGAGCGATCAAGATAATTTGTAATCGAGTCAACCTTGAAACCGAAATTGTATGTCGTAAATACATTCGTCCTCAGTTGCATAGTTTACATTAACTGTTGTTATTTTAGCTGTCAACTGACATTTTACTTGACGGTTGGAATGTAAGTGCAGTTCAAGTAAATACATACGATTTCGGATTCAAGGTTGACTCGATTACAAATTATCTTGATCGCTCGTTATTTTAGTAAATTATAATAAGCTATATAGAGTGTTTCTACTTTTTCCTTCTTTCTTTATTTAGTATAAATTGAACGTTTGTGTAAATAGCTTATCACGTAGGTCCTAATGCACTACCTCAAACAGCGGCCACCCAAATGACCAAACTCCCGCACGACCAACGCAACGTATGACAAAACCTTCGCACGACAAAATGTTCGTACGCCCCGCTCCGTATGACTAAATGTCCCGTATGACGAAACGGACAATTTTTTTGGACGATGATGTATTCGCAACTTTTGGAGCACACTGTATATGAACAGACAGAATTTCTATTAATGCTCGCTCCGTTGAATGACTTTTAAATTAATTAACGCCCACTTGGTTGAGTGCTATCTCGATTTTTAAATTTATATTAATGTTCTTTTGGCCGAGCGTCCATCTTGATTTTTAAATTTATATTAATGCCCTTCCGGTTGAGCTTCATCTTGGATTTAAGTTTATATTAATGCCCTTCCGGCCGAACGCCAGCTTGATTTGTTAATTTATATTAATGTCCTTTTGTCTGGGCCCCATCTTGATTTTATGAATTATTATTAGATTAACCTTTTATATTTAATTTTATCTAGCTTTTGGAGTGCATCTCGTATATGAACGTCTTCTATATGTCTCGCACTCGAAGAAATTCGATTGTGAGGAGAAGGAGGTCTATGTCACAATCGTTTCGCCCATAATACGGAGGGCCCAGAATTGGAGAGTCCTATGTACTCAACGCCTTGGTCAGAGAGGTTAGAAAGATCCTAGAAAATTACAAACTGCCCATTCATCTCGGAGTCAACAACATCGAGATAAACAAATTGCAATCCAGATATTCTAGTGTTCTAATATCCAAGTCTCTAATTTATAAAGAATTCAATACTACTAATGCTTGGTGAAACTAATGGGAGGGAAACTCACCACATGACACTGGACAACAAACCACCGGGATCATAGTTGCCATGTAAAACATGGTCAACCTTAAAACAGAATCAGGTCAAACAGTGGTAAGCGAACAGTCAGTTTTGGGGCAAGATTGCTGACACGGGATGTGAGTGCAGAGCCGAACGTTAAACCATACGCCATATTGTCTCTTGAGGCGCTTTGGAAGAGAGTTTAGGGAATTCTTGAATGCGACGGAAAGTGCATCAGTGTATATTAAATCTTTAAATATTTGTTTGCGAATTATTTATTTGTGTTGTATACTTTTTCTCTTGTGTATATTTTTAATCTGCACAGATGTGTTTAGATGCCATTCGTTGAAAATACGTAGATACTTATTATTCTGCATTCTTTGGCTGATGCTAAACCTATCAACCTGAGCCCGTTATCGATCGAATACTCGTGTTTACTGAAGTTTCCGATTGTTGGTTTATATATTTCTTCCCTTAGTTGAAATTGTTAAAAAAATGTAAAAAAAAAGAAGAATACAAATTGTAAGTACCTTAAAAATATATAAGTTTACATATTAGGAAAAATATTAGTTATTATATTATTATTAGTGTGGAAGCAGCAAAACAGACGAAAACAAAAAACAAACAAGATGGTGGAATGAGGAAATTAAAAGGGAAGTAAAGATGAAGAAAGACAAATGGAAAAATTATCTTAGTGAAAAGAACAAAGATAATTATGACAAGTACAAGGAACAAAGGTTAAAAGTGAAGGGGATGGTGAAAGAAGCGAAACAACAAGCTTGGGAAGAATTT
Source organism: Melolontha melolontha (assembly GCA_935421215.2). Lineage (NCBI taxonomy): Eukaryota > Metazoa > Arthropoda > Insecta > Coleoptera > Scarabaeidae > Melolontha > Melolontha melolontha. Next base: position 42,660,488 of record OW285238.1, read on the forward strand.
GGGGAAAAGATGGAACAAGACAGTAAAGGCAAGCAAAAGTTATTCTATAAAATATTGAAGACACTAAGAAAAGGTAAACAAAACAAAATTAGATACATAAAAGCAGAAAACGGGAGAATTTTAGAAGACGAAGATAATATAATGAAAAGATGGAAAGAATATTTCGAGGGAATGCTTAACACAGAACGAATAAACTTAATATACGAAATAGAGGTGAGCGAAGAAAACATAGAAAGTGGGGTGAGGGGAGGCAAGGGACCGATCAAGAAGGAAGAAATAATGGAAGCTATAAGGAAGTTAAAACGAGGCAAGGCGGCAGGACATGACGGTATAACAGCGGAAATGATGAAAAATATGAAGGAAAACGGCATAGAAGTCCTAGAGAAATTGTTTAATAGGATTTGGAATGAACAAAATATACCAAAGGACTGGGAAGTAGGCATATACTACCCATCCACAAAAAAGGTGACAATAGAGAGTGTAGCAATTATAGAGGAATTACACTACTCAGTGTAATGCTAAAAATATATGAGAGAATCCTAGAAAAGAGATTAAATATATTAATTGATCACCAACTAGAAGAACCGCAAAGCGGATTTCGGAAAGGCAGAGGAGTGCACTATCACATTTTCACTATGAAACAACTGATAGAAAAAAACCGAAATAAGACTATATATGCGGCCTTCATAGACATAGAAAAAGCTTTTGATAGTATTCCAAGAGCAGAAGTTTGGAAAAGCCTTAAAAAAAGAGGAATAGGCGAAAAACTCATAAAAGCTATAAGAACCATATACCAGAAAACTAGAAATTATGTGAGAACTGAAAATAGGAAGTCCGAAGAGTTCATAACCAAAGAAGGACTGAGACAAGGAGGGGTGCTCAGCCCCGTACTATTTAACATAATATTAGATGATGTACTAAAAGAAATAAGGGGAATAACAAAGAAACTACAAGTAGGGTATAAGAACATGGAGAGGGTTGAAATAGCAGAATGTGTCTTCGCTGATGACATAATAATATACGCAAAGAACGAAAGAGACTTACAAGAAAACCTAAACACATGGAATATAGCACTAAAAAAGAGGAATCTAAAAATAAACATTAATAAAACAAAAGTGATGACAATAGGGAGAAATGATTTAAAAGTAAAAATTGAAATAGAAGGAAGAAACATAGAACAAACAGACACATTCAAGTACCTCGGAATAAACATACATAAAGACGGAAAAGAAGATATGGAAATAAACAGCAGAATAGAAAATGCAACAAAACTATATTGTGCACTAAACAACACATTTATAAGAAAGAAGGAAATAACGAAGAAAACAAAAATCACAGTATATACATACCGCGTTGTTCAAACCAATAACGACGTACGGATGCGAAAGCTGGATACTTAATAAACATATGAAGAGCAGACTACAAGCCGTAGAAATGAAATACCTAAGAGCGGTGAAAGCAGTTAGTAGAAGGGACAAAATAAGAAATGAAGTAATAAGGCAAGAATTAAATGTACAACCCATAATGGAAGAAATCGCAAAACAACAACTAAGGTGGTTCGGTCATGTAGTAAGAATGAAAGAAGAAAGACAAACTAAAAGAGTATGGCTAGCAAGAACAACGCAGAAGAAAACAAGAGGAAGACCACAAAAAACGTGGGACAATGTCATAGTGGAAAATTCAAAGAAAAGAGGAGTAACATTGTACGAAGGGAAGAGAATAGCGAGAAACAAAAAGAAATGGGCAAGATTTATATATCAGGAATAGTCATATAAGCAAAATGTAAATAGCTTGACACCCTAGGGGTAAACAAGCTTATAGATTATAATAATAATAAATATTATTATTAGTTTAAATTAACCTTTGCAGGAAAGCTCTAGTACGAGTATTAAATCAAATTTATTCTGAGGAGGGCAAAGTAGAAGTCGAAACGTTAAAATTAGCATTTTTATTTAATTAATAGTTATCAAGCCGAATTCCAAGAAATAATTAACCATTTGTAATTAGTATTTATTATTTCGTTATTTTTTCCTAAGCATAAAGTATTCGAAAAGATATTGTGTTTATTATTGTTATTAGACCTATAAAAGAAAACAAAATTGTACATACTTAATAAATAAAATATAAAAAATTCAAAATTAGTTGCCTTGTGTAATTTATGTTGTTTGTAGTTAATAGGCAAATATTAGTCTTTCTTTTTTTTTTTGGCGTTCGGGATCGTTGCCCATATTGCCACGTTAAGAAATGTTTACAGAATCTATAATAAGATCAAATTCACGCAAATCGGGAAGGGAAACGTAGGAATAAACATGTTTCACGTTTGGGGCCTATCAGACCACTTTAGACACAATAAAAACGGGCATCGGAAAATAGGTTTCCCCACAAAGGCAAACGAGGATAGGTTTTGATTTTAGATCCTAATCCTAGATTTAAAAATGTAATCCATCAATGGATCGTAAACATGCTTAGTATTATACATTAGGACACACGTAATACTAGTAGTCATCACCACTCCCGCATTAACAAGTCTGCCAATAAATTCACCTCGAAAAGATTACAGTCTTGACTATGTGACAATATTCAATGCCCGATTTCATTTGAATTTATTTCTGTGTCGTCTTCTTAAATAAGTCATACGAATGACGCAAATATTAAATTTATTTTTCATTATAAGTAATAGGTAAGTTAATTTGTTAAGACATGTACTTTCAAAGAAGCTCGTGTGATTATTTTTAGTTTTTCAATTTAGACAGTGTTTATAATAATAAGTAATTCATTTTCAATGCCAATGTGGGCGACAAAAATTTTGCCAGACTTCATAATTTTTCACATAATTTTTACGATGAACTTGCTAACGGTTTCCATTGGCGGAAAGCCAAAAAATTTGTCGTGTCAAATCTGTTACATTGGACATTCAAACATAACCCAGTGTTTGATGTTTTAAGTTGTAACACAAACAATCATCTGCTCATACATCTCATACATATGTCGAGGTAAATAGTAAATCATTACATTAGTACTACTTACAATACCTATGATGAGTTTATGTCGGTTTAAAATAAACAAAAATCGATAAACACGCTCATTTTATCCTCTATAACAAAGATGTTGATTACTTGTTTAGCAAATTAATAGTTCGTAACATAACACTAATTTTGATAAATGTTTACTTCTTCTGACTTAATATTGTTTTGCTTGACCTAGTTTTGTAGAAAAGACATTTTACTCGTTTGGATAACAGCATCTGTGTGTGAATACAGGACGTACCAAAGGTATACGAATACGGTTTTAGCAAAGTTATAAACGTATTTTTTGTATGTTTTTTAGGATGTCCATTAATAAAATCAACAAATCTATACATTACCTAGAATTTCGAATTTTAAGAAATGATTGCCTGTAGCCCTAATATCATTAATCTTAAGTTTGATGTGTTTGATGATAGTGATGCTAATATAAAACATTAACTCTGTCGGAAAGCTTTATGGCTGCTAAATTAAACAGACGTATATTTGGAACATTAAAAAAATGTCACCAATTTACTGCCTATTACCTTGGACACCAATTTTACATTCTTTGAGCAAACGATTAATAACTTTCCCAAAAAATTTTGCTGATTTGGAATTGAAGTATTCCATATGGAAGTATTCGCTTAAGGCTGCTTTGACACCAATATTAGGTTTCAAAACTTCTTTCATCAAAAAGTTTTGCAATTATTAAAAAAGATCAAAATCCATAGATGTTATATCTGAAGAATATATTGGATATGGTAATACATTTTTCTTTTGAGTTGCCAAAGAATCGTGTGGTCTAATGTTATCATCCTGAAAAACAGTTCTTTGCCTTCTGGCAAAAACTGACTGCCATTCCCGATTTCTGTCTCAAAAGTTGTTAGTTGTTTGCAATATTTATCAGAATTAAAAATCTTTTTCGAATGCAATTGTTAATCATCAACGGGACCTTGTTTAACCTGTCAAATGCACGGAATTCTCTTTTTCTAGTGTAAATTCTGATCCTGGACTAGACATTAGTCTGGGTCACATATGTATGGAGAAAAAAAATTTTAATTTTTTTTTTATGGGCACGGTGACAAAAAGATGCCAAATTATAAGTGTTATTAGGTTACGAAGTTTGGTAGCAATCGGAGTTAATCTTCTGCCTCCGGTTTAATGTTGAATCTTTCAAAAATGTACTTAAAAAAGAACTTAAAGCATGATATATAAAATTACTCTAATTAAGTTTATTTATTTGGAAAAGTTAGAAATCAATTGTAATGATATTTATTTAGAGAAAAAAAGCATGACAAAATTTTTTTTACAAAAGTGCAAGAAAGGATAATCATAAAAATAATGAATATAATGAGTTTATTTTGTGACAAAATCCTTTTTGCTATCGAATTTCGGCATTAATTTTCTTGATTCTATCTGCGTTTTGATAAAACCTTCTCTTGTTGTTTTGTTGCACAAAGTTGATGATGCTTCACTCACAGCTTTGACTGCTCTTTCTACCGCTTGGGTGTGACAGGGAAGGTGTAATAGCTCAATTCCTCCATTGTTTTCTTCTTCAATAAACAGTCGAAGATTTTCTTCATTTACAGATTTATATAGGTGGTTCAGTGATAGTTTCTTCCCAATTCAAAAGGTCAAAATATGATGATACATTAAAGTTTATCGTTGGTATCTGAAAAAGCCGTAATTGCTTTGATGTTGCTGATCTACTTTTCAAAATTCGATGGATAGCTAATTCACGAATGTGTTGCTGGGGATCTGTCAACATTGCAAGTAATTTGTTTTCAGGGTGTGCAAAATAACTGTTTCTTTGAATTACTGGGTCAACAACGGCTTTCGAAGTTGTTGTCCGTCTAAGGTTCAATTAGATGTGCCACAGCCGTAACCATAGCCGTAACCAAAATTCAATTAATATCTACGGTTACGGCTAGGGCGTTACGGCATGTTACCAAAATCGAAAACATTGTAGCACATACGATTGGTTTTATATGGTTACGGCTGTGGCACGTCTAATTGAACCTTTAGACTGAATTAGTGCTGTGTATCGCTACCTTAATATAGAAATTTTTTTAAATCGAGGTTTTTGCATGTTTCGATAGATGATCTAATATATCGAAATATCAAAAAAAAACTCGATTTGTAAAAAATTGAGTTAGGGACTTTCTATATTAAGGTAGCGTTATGTAAATGCGTGTTCTGGGGAAATTTAACAGTGTGAATCCACATTGTAAAAGTGCAGTTTTATATTGGGATTACCTCTATATACCGATACTTAGAATTATTTTGCATAAAACTTGTATAGATATGTAACTTAAAAAGTATTATTAAAGTGATGTCAAAAATCTACTTTTTCTGAAATTTCTATCGCTATCGGGAGGTAGTAAAACTTTAAATAATTCAATAAAATTTTATATGCAGATTAGCTATACCATTTAGCACCTTTTTATCACTGAGCCTCTCAAGAAATGAAGAAAAAATTTTTTTGACCCAGCCTACTATACCTACACTCTCTTTATTACGAGATTATTGCAGTCAATCTATTTCTATGTCCTGTAATCATACAATCCAAATATAATTTTCATTCCGTACTAGTAGTGGTTCATTGATTTGTACTTACCCAATTCATACGGCATCCACGCAATATATTTAAAAATGAATTAGAAACTATAAGAAACTATAAAATTATAATAAATCTTAACAAGGATAATCTTATTTATCCGAAATATTCTCAATCAGCAGAAATACAGCAATTTGCAGGTTGAGGAAATGCATCAAATAATTGCAATTTAAATCAATTGAATATCTTCAATTGATTTAAAATGATTTCTTTTTATGGCCAAATGCAGCGTAATTGCAAGGAGTCAAATTGTGTGAATGTGAAGTCAAAAAATCAGTGACAATATTGACGGACGATTAGAAAGTGTATTAATGTGTAACAATTGTAAATTGCCAGGTGAATACGATCCAACAACTCCTCTCTTGTGTTTGAAACTTGCGCGTAGACTAAATTTTTCATGTACCCCATAAATAAAAGTCAAGGGGATTAAGATCGGGTGATCTAGGTGGCCATGCAACAGAACCACCTCGACCAATACACTTTGGATAATTGACGTTACCCCAATTTCGGACAGCGATTCCGAAATGTGGTGGTGTGAAACATGTGTGAAACCACATGTCTGGTCGAACATTCAGTGGAACATCCTCTAAAAGACCTGGCAGTTCGTCAATAAGAAATTGAAGGTAATTGTCCGCATTTAACCTTCCAGGAAGAACGACAGGACCAATCAACAAGTCATCAATTAGGGCCGCCCAAAAACGTTAATAGAAAATTCATTTCGAAATTTAGATGGGCGTATAGCTTTGGGATTTTCGGATGACCACCTGTGCAGGCTTCTCAGATTTGCAACACCACTTCTCGTGAACGTAGATTCATCTGTCCAGAGGACTGTTCTGCAGAAATTAAAATGAAGCCGTGACTGTCTTAATATCCAGGTAGAATAAACTAGACGAGCATAGTGGTCTGCCTCAAGCAAACCGTGTCCCCTGCGATAGTGATATGGATATAAGCCCTCACGTTTTCAAATTCGCCAAACTGTCGTTCGTGGCATTCCTAGTTGTCTAGCGATTCGACGTACACTAAGAGTTGGATCCCTTGTAACAATAGCTACTGCTACTTCCTCTAAGTCTGCTGGCAAATTTATTCCTCGGTCGAAAAGATAATCACGCAGTCCGCATTCCCGAAATTGTCTGTGTACTTCCAAAAACGTTCTGTAATGAGGAATGCGCCTATCGGGAAACCGATGTCGGTATTCAATAACTGCTTGATGTGCACTGCCGTTACAGTAACCATACACAAAATGCATGTCCGCATACACTTGAGAAGAAAATTGGTAAGGCATTATGAATAAAGAAAACGTGTCCACTCACTAATAAGCTGTTGTGTGAACTGAAGCGTAATGTAATCCTTTATTAAAAATGTAACGTTAACAGTCATCTGAACATTTGTTTATTGTATGATATTCATGGTTCAGCACTTACAAAATAAGTAAGAACCTTCTTTATCATAAATCAATTTCCAGTACTCTTTTTTGTAGATCTCCAAGAAATTACTGTATGCACTACGACACGTGTTTATTTATTTTAGGATAATATTTTATTATGCGACGTTAACAATCACAGGCCTGTTATTAAATCGTATAACTTTTTAAAATAAAATCAGTTTGTATTGACTTTAGGATTACATTTTTTTTCATGATCTGACAATCACGTTCATAGTTCTGTAACTTTAAAACAAACAAAAATGGATATACAAGTTTTGCGTTTTTGTTACTTGAAATGAAATCTACTTTACACTCCTAAAATTTGAACATAACGATACGGGACACATGTATAAGTCTTTTTCCATCTTTGCATAGGTAGACATTTTTAAAACAAATGTTTTTGTAACTCTCTCAGAGAACACATGTCTTTTCGTCTTTATTCGGCATATAGTAGACTTTGCTAGTCCATAATTCTTCGCTAGTTCTGTTAGTGTGTTTCCTCTTTTAAGCATTTAAGTATCTTAAGTTTTTCGTCCAATTTCAAGTGTTTTCTTTGCGACATTTCAAATTAAAATTTCAAATAATAGCCTATATCGCTAAAATGCTTATTACATGTGTATTACTTACTTATGAACATATGTATTTACATATATGTAATATAAGAACAATTATTAATACTAACACAACGCACTGCAACCACTATTTTACAAGTTTACATAAGATTATAAATCAAAATGACACTGCTAACGTTATTCGGCGAGTGCTATCTGTAGACTGAAATACGTTTAAGTATATATTTAGCGAAAGTCTCGATGTTAAATATGCGTTTTTATGATTAAGTGTTGTTCATTGTATCGGGGCTTTTCAATGTTCGTTACATTGCAACGTAATGGAGCGGGTAGTTCATTCGAACCGGAGTTCACTAAATCGCGACTTTACTGTACTTCCTAACTTTCTTAATGCAAATTCATAATGCTAAGTAATTATTAAATATTTTGCTATTGAATAACGCTTTTTATTTTCCTACACTTTAGTACCACCTAAATAAAGAAATTTTTGCATGAACGCAGAAAAAATATTGTATGTAACTCGTGCAAAAAGTGTTTATTGCACTCGATGTGTTGTCAATTTCACCTCGCGTGCAATAAACACTTTTTGCACTTGTTGCATAAATAACTATTAATTTTACAATCGATAAACTACGTTTAAAGTTATGTGAATTGTCAGCGTTGACAATCAAATGTCAAATGTTAACATTGGCATGTACTATGTTGATATTAGAAATGCTTAAGTTAGAAAATGCGTTTTCTCATGCATAACCTACTTCAACTCCGGATTTATTTGATCGCTCGTTATTTTTTAATTTGTATTTTATTAACAATTTACCAATTTAATAATAGTAATAAATTATTACTATTATTAAATAATGTTGAAATACCTTTTAACAACAAAATTGTGTTTTTCGGGTTCATTTAATGTTTCTTGAATACAAAAAGGGATTAAAAATAGCATATTTTGCATATAATCGGCACTTTAGTAATAATATTTATTCCAAAATAGAAATAAAACTACGGTTCAAATCTCCACTTTTTAATATTTAATCGTAACACGACAATTGTTGCGGCACAGTGGCTTCCTCAGGTACTTACAACTACAGAGTACGTTACAAACAAAAGTTTTCTACAAAAGCAGTTTCCGGCGAAAAGCAAAAATTAAAAAAATCCATATGTTAAGCAAATCTGGGCACAAATAGATTTATATGTTAGATATAAGTAAATTTAGCATAAAAGAATTAAAGTATATCGTTTCAAATTTTGTGCATTCGACGTTCATTTTTCAAGTTTAAATCACTCTATAACATACTTTTATTAACATATTCAAATTATAAAACTTTCTTTACAAAAGAGGCGGCATCCTTTAGGTATATTGGCAAATTTATTTTTATTACTTTATACATTAGACCACTTGTTTTATTACCTTGGGTCGTATTGAACAAAGGACTTAATCTGTATATTTATTTTTAAGAACGCGATTCCTGGATATGTATAATAAATTTTATTGCTTTAAAAGGGACGATCCGGAACTATATACTTATATTTATAGTACCAATCGCAATTGGTAATGATATTTTCTTATTTATTAGCTAAGATTAGATTTTTAAGACTCTATCAAAAAACCTTGTGTATTGTTGCGAGTAGGTATAATTTCTACGAAATAATAAAACACAGAAATTCCCCGTTATGACGCCAAACAATACACTGTTCAACGAATATACGCATTCAATTATGTAATAATATAGCTAGGGGTAGTGGTATATTTTTACTTATTTGTAAAATTAGTATCAATTAGAGTCTCATATCAGCAACAAGAGACTCAACAATAACAACTCGACCATAGTACGAGACATATAGTCTTAACAGTACCGAACATTCTCTTCATAACATTCATATCAAACAGTATCTTATTAGCAACAAGTGACAACAGTAAAGAATTTAAGTTTGAAGTTTACATTAAGTGTTACACTTCCGAGATTTATCTTAATAAATTAGGTTTAAGCGTTTTTTGTTAAATAAAATACTCGGAAAATACACCTAAATTTCAATAAAACTGCCACCAACCAAAATAAATATCCAGCTTATACGCAAGTTACGTCTCTTGAGCGGTGGGTCAAGAAACAAGATATACATTTGGTACTTCGAAAACAGATATACATTGAGGACTTACTATTCAAGTATGTTTCAACTTATATTGTCAGATACGCATTCGGTTGTGTCCGATATAGCGTTTAGGCGTATTAATACAGTTTCCACAGATTGCGGTTGTGTCTGTCAAATGAAACCCCTGGACAAGTAATACACTTGTTATGAAGACAGCGATGGTTGTTTTGGTGTTCATGATGTTGATATTGTTAGGCATTAGTCAATGAGCGGCGCTGAATGTTCTTCTATGCTCTCTCTTAAGAAGTTTTGTAATGTAGCAAGGGTGTTATTTATGGTGAAATTATCTCACCAGCAGCATTTACTGATTATTCTATAGTAAGATGAAGCACGTGCCTGCTTGTCTGGAAAGATATTTTCGCGCAAATATGAACTTGTATTGTGCACTCCACACCCGATTTTTAATAATATTTTTATATTATATTAAATGTTTTTGTTTTTAGTCATTATTATTTTCACAAATATTTTTGCACTTTTTTTATAAAAATTAATCATTCATTAGTATAAACACTCCAAAGATAGAATACTCAGTTTCCTAGATAGAGGCTCGCACAATGTGAATTGATTAGAACCAACTACTGTTTTGTAAAACAAAATATATTATTGGAAAATGCGATTAATGCTTAGAAAATTATACTTTAACAGAGTTATACAAAATAAAATTGCTCCAGAATCTTGAAATGTTCTAATTTGTATTGGGATCAAGAAACCTTATGCCTTTAATTTAACTTATTTCTCGAGGAGTTTTACGTACACAGTCTAGGCATAAATACTGTCACACTGTTGCATAGTTGCACAAAATTATGGGTCAAGGAATTTCATAACGGCTTAAAAGTATCATACGGGATATGTAATATGTAGAGTTGTCATATTTTCCCCACAATCCAGCAGCCTACTCAGTATAAGTTAATTATATAAGTATGAACGTTTTCAAAACACATTGGGCTTTATAAAGAATATGTGTTCGTATGAAATTACAACTCAGCATTTTTGTTAATATATACAGTTCTATAAGATATAAGTATTAACAAAGAAATTATAGTAAGGTTATAGTAAGAGTTATTTACGAAAAGTTTTCTTTTTTTTACGAGACGCACTCAGTTACAAAAGAAAGATTGCAAATTTAAAGATAAGCAGGTTCACTGTATGCATTGTATTAGGTCGTGTATGTCGGCCAGAAGTTTATATTTTAGATAAGTGTAGATCTCGACGCGAGGCGGTTGAATTTGTGATGTTATAAACACATATATCAGTATGTCGAACGAAAGAAAACGTGAAAGACAACCAATGTTTGAGACAGTGAAAAAGTTTATCGGATGATTTCCCGATTTATATTATAATGGTGCTACAATTATGTGCAAAGTTTGCGATAAACCGTTGATGTGCGGGCGTTTATCTCTCGCCGAGTTATAGTTTCTTAAGGACACGCCTTCTTTACAAAACGCGATGTATATTGAAAATATTTGTACATATTAACTTGTACTGAGTAGGACTCTGGAATGTGGGAAAAAACAACTCTAGTAATATGTCAGTCCTTGTTTGGTGACTGCACAATGAACACCGGAGTGATCTGAATACTATAACCGCATTGTGCAAAGTGGGAAAGAGTGTGCGACAGATTTTGGCTCTTCTTTTGCCGTTTATTATTAACAAATGTTTTGTGTATCGTAACATTGCTCGATTCTGGGACATTGGTGATGTAGTTGATCGCCCTTGTTTCAGATCGTCCGCATTTTGTACGTACGCCCAACACTATGTCAACTGTTCGTGCAAGAATCGCTTGAAATCCATTGCGGAAGGAAACAATCTTGACCCGTGTAATGAACGTCGCATCCAGAATAATCTGTCCCATCATTTGTGAAGATTGTGACCTAAAGGCTTACAGAAGGAGCAAACATCATCTCTTAACAGCAGTCTTGAAGGCAATAGAAACTGAAACAGCGAAGTCATTAAGTCGTTACGGCAAAAGAGGGCATCGCAAAATCTTATTCTCGGACGAGAAAATCTTGACACAAATATATTTCGAATTTAAAATATTAATTCAACTTGGCCATTTTTTGTATATAGTAGTTGGCAAGAAAACGCCTTTCTTTTGTTATTATTCTGGTCAGTTGACCTTTCCAAGGAATCTACCTGATTGAACGTTCGACTCAAGTATCTAACGTTCGTTTACAATTCCTACAATACATTTCATTTTAAAACTAAGTTATTAATTTAATCACGCATACTTCTTCATAATTATGTCATGTCAAATATAATTTGAAAGGTTCTTTTACAAGGAATATTTTAATGATATTTATTTCATTGATATCACAACTTTTCAGCTCGCTCTTTTAATTAATTCATAATTCAAAACATCGTCAGCTTCACCCCCTCTCCACCTTGAGCCATAAAGCAAAACCTGACATGTGCTGTGACAGCACCTAAGTGCCGCCGTTCGGCCTTGCTTTTCACATGTCCGATCGCGACAAGCTTGCAACACAAGCGTAATCTGTATTATTCAAGATATATTATCCTTCTACTCAATTTACATTTAATTTATTGAATAATTTAACTTTCTTTTCAGTCTATTTTTGCATCTTAATTACTTTAAATCTTTATTCGTCTTTCCTTATATACATTACTACTTTTATTATTACTTTAATAATAATAATAATAATAATAATAATATTTATTTATTTGCCCAACAGGTAATCCCAATTACAGAGCAATAAGTACACAAATTAGATGTATGAATACGCATACTATGTTAAATTATTACATAACTAAAATAATTTTGATATATAACAAATAAGTAATACCGATAATTATGATGTCAAGGTTCACATATCCTTAGTGTCCACCTCTCCAATGAATATGTCACTATAATATGTGTCAGCATTCCTCATCATGTGGAATATCGGTTATCTCATCAGTAGATTCGTCCTTGGAGTCGACAGCAAGAAAGTAACAGGGTTACGGGTACTAACACTAGGCACATTGAATCTGACCCTAGACAACAGCGCGGCACAATCAATTTTATTGTGGAGAAGATTATGAAGAAACCTTGCGCTGTAGTTAACTCGACGAACAGTCAAAGACTGAACCCCATAGAGTCGAAGCAGTTTTTCACAGGAAGTGTTCCAGTCAGGATATACACGATTTGATTTGAAGAAGAGGTATTTTACAAATCGGCGCTGTATACGTTCAACTGGAAACTGTTGCGAGATGTAGAAGGGATACCAAACAATAGACGCATACTCGAGTTTCGGAACTATAAGCGTGAAATACAAAGATTTTAGCAAGGAAATGCTGCTGAAGCACCCCGAGGCTCTAATGAGGAAGCCCAATGTCACTCCCAGGTCCCTTACTGAGTTTGTGTTATTCAACTGCTGATTATTTATAAAATAACGTGATAAGACTGGTGCGTTCTTCCTGGAGAATGACATCACCACACACTTGTCGATATTCAAAGACAATTCATTCCTCTGAGACCACTCCACAAGAATATTAACATCATGTTGCAAGCCAATAGCATCACCTGGTTTGGCGATATCAGAAAATAGTTTGATGTCGTCTGCGTAAGCTAGCGCCTGACATCTTAACAGTGGAAAAAGGTCATTCATATATAATGAGAAAAGCAAAGGTCCCAAGTTAGAACTCTACGGTACTCCAGAAGCCACTGCAAAGGTGTACGATTTATAACCATTATAAAACACATAATTATATCGATTAGATAAATAAGATCCCAACAACATGTATAAATTCGGAGATAAGCCAAAGCTATCAAGTTTTTGAAGTAGCAGCATATGGTTGATGCTATCAAAAGCATGTGAATAATCCATATAAACAGCATCCACTTGACCCCTACTGTCCAAGACTTCATTCGTATATTGCGTAAAGCAAGCTAGATTTGTAGTTGTAGTTTTAATGCATTTTAAATAGCTCAATTTTTTTATGTACCTAAATATGAATTACAAACTTTAAGGACCACGTTGTTGTGTTTCATTTAGTTAATAAGTTGTAATATAGTTACTTCAGTATATTGCACACGTCCTGGAGCTTTGATGCTCATCAGCACCACCATTTATTATTTAAACATTTACACCATTGTTAGGACGCTTCAGCTACCCGGAAAGAATCAATACGAACCACAAGCGTCCATCTTGTATCAATTTGGCGCTCCCACGTGCTCAAATACCATAGACCTTAACCCCCTCCAGTGTTCTAGTAACACTTAGAGGGTTGTGACATCGGTTCAGCGTGGTCACTATCCGTCTTAAGTAATGATTTGGTGATCTATCACTTACGAAGGCATTTCTCCAATTATTTTCGCGAGATTGTAGTGAAAACACCGGCTCGAATGAATCAAGAATCTGTGGCGAAAGCTCCTTGTTTAAAAGGGCGAAATGAATGTTCGATCCGACAATGACTGAACCACGTCTTTGAATTTATTAAGATTCCGGATTGACTGTTTGGGAGCTCTGACTTGTATCCTCTCGACTATAGATTATGGTATGTTCTTGAAGGTATGCCTCGTAAGAATGTCATCCGAATTTAAAATCTCTAAAATGAAATATTTTTGGGGCTGCAACAAAAATATCTTAGAAACAGTGCATAAATCGATAGACTGTGTGGAGGCAGGAGGCGAACATTTCGAATATAAATTGTGTATTGATTTAGGACTTAATTTGATGTATTTTCCAATTTTTTCAATATGTGTTTTAGTTTTGAATAATTTTTTTAATACATCAGTAAAATACTGACAATATTAAATGCTAGACTGTGTAAACACTGCTGTTGGATTATTTCAGGAATTATTGAAGATCCTTCTCAGATTCTCCGATTAATACTTGTCTTGATTATGTAGTTGGGACTTATGTAACAATTTCCTTCTAACAAATTATTAATTAAATTGTTGTAAAGTACCATATAAGGAACGTTTATTAAAATAACATTTACAATAACATTCATACAAATCTTTGTTTTATTTTACATAATTCGTGCTCATTTTGTATTTACATTCAATTCTGCATGCGTATATATCGCTATGAAAGAATATGCAAATTAGCCCGCATTATATTATGTATGAAATAATACTTATTTATGTACACCCTGAAATTATTATGCAATTATTTTCGCTTGTTTAGAATTACGAAATCATTGATGTTTACGAAGTGAATTATAGAATTCTAAAAGCCATTTTATGAGCATTATTGTCAAATTTAAATCCACACGTTTTACAGTTTATTTTTATGAGAAATTGGCGAACGGCACGAGAGGCTTTCGCAAATTTCTAAGAAGGTTTCGATTGCTTTATATATAAGCGATATTTCTGGGAAGAGTACGTACGAAATAACTAAATATAATATATTATTTGGGCCTATTTATTTAAGTAAAACGCACATTCGCGTCTCTTAGTTATTTTAAGATCCTAAAGTTTGTATTAATACGAATTATTTATCGAGTTTATTACATGCACTCTGTTTGTAGAATCATATATCGGGGGCAATCGAATTAAATGAATCTGTCTTTTATTGCCACAAAAATTCTACAGCAGAATTGTATTTGAAATTATCTACATTTGTATTATTAATAGTTTAACAAATAAAGCAAACGTTATAATCTGCCAAAAATCACTACACACCCATTGCTTGAAGGTAATACGAGGTGCATTCAAGTTCTAAGGTCTCCGATTTTTTTCCTCCAGACTGGAAAGAGATAGAAGCATGTGCATTGTTTTAAAATGAGCGTGCGTTCGTTGTCAATACGTCACAGAGATGGCAGCACTGTACGGCAGATGGAATTGTAGCGGCAGCGTCGAGAATGAGAACTGTTTTAGATACTTAAAATGGCTACGTTTTACTTACTTGAACAGCGTGCAATCATTCGCTTTCTGAATTTGCGTGGTGTGACACCAATTGAAATTCATCGACAGTTGAAGGAGACATGTGGTGATGGAGTTATGGATGTGTCAAAAGTGCGTTCGTGGGTGCGACAGTTTAATGAAGGCAGAACATCGTGTGACAACAAACCGAAACAACCTCGGGCTCGCACAAGCCGGTCTGACGACATGATCGAGAAAGTGGAGAGACTTGTTTTGGGGATCGCGGAATGACAGTTGAACAGATCGCCTGCAGTGTTAGCATTTCCGTGGGTTCTGTCCACACAATCCTGCATGACGACCTGATAATGCGAAAAGTGTCCTCCAGGTGGGTTCCACGAATGCTGACGGACGACCACAAGGCTGCTCGTGTGGCATGTTGCCAAGCATTGTTGACGCGCAACCAAGGTATGAATGGGACTTTCTTTTCGTCGATTGTGACAATGGATGAGACGTGGATGCCATTTTTCAATCCAGAAACAAAGCGCCAGTCAGCTCAATGGAAGCACACAGATTCACCGCCACCAAAAAAATTTCGGGTAACCGCCAGTGCTGAAAAAATGATGGTGTCCGCGTTCTGGGACAGTGAGGGCGTAATCCTTACCCATTGTGTTCCAAAGGGCACTACGGTGACAGGTGCATCCTACGAAAATGTTTTGAAGAACAGAACAAGTTCCTTCCTGCACTGCAACAAAAACGTCCGGGAAAGGCTGCACGTGTACTGTTTCACCAAGACAACGCACCCGCACATCGGGCTAACGTTACGCAACAGTTTCTTCGTGAAAACAACTTTGAAGTGATTTCTCATGCTCTCTACTCACCTGACCTGGCTCCTAGTGACTTTTGGCTGTTCCCAACAATGAAAGACACTGTCCGTGGCCGCACATTCACCAGCCGTGCTGCTATTGCTTCAGCGATTTTCCAGTTGTCGAAACAGACTCCTAAAGAAGCCTTCGCCGCGGCCATGGAATCATGGCGTCGACGTTGTGAAAAATGTGTACGTCTGCAGGGAGATTACGTCGAGAAGTAACACCAGTTTCATAGTTTTCGGGTGAGTAGTTAGAAAAAAAATCGTAGGCCTTAGAACTTGAATGCACCTTGTAATACAAATGGTAATAATAATTAAAAATAAAAATTATTTATTTCTTTTCAACAAGTGAACCTAAGTAAAAGAAATTATATAAAATATAAATATAACAGAAAAAAGAGTAGATGCCATTAAAATAATATGAATATTCTTAAGTACAAAACTAAAGGAAAAGAAAAATTCCTAATTATGTACAGATAAACTCAAGTTGTTGTAGTATCACACATAAAATTACGTATTTGCATTAACGAAGCCTGATAAATATCACATGCGTGTACAAATAGAATTGAAGTTATTGCAAATACCAGAAATTGATGCGTTTAACTCGATATTTGTTCTACTAGTTGAACAGTAAAATACATGAAGCAATCTTGAACCTCAGCACACGAAAGTTTATTCGGTTCAAAAGATAGATAAAATCGATGCTATTGTATGAAAACTTAATGCCATCAGTTTACAATATTAACATAATATTACAACTAACATGGAACGATTATTACAAAAATTGTTGAAAATGCCCTCCTTCACTTATATGCATGCTTCCGCCCTCCTTCTCATAGAATTGCGCACTCGTTGAAATATCCTCGGAGTATCTTTTATTCTATTGGAGGCTGCAAATATTCTTTCTCTTAATTCCTCTACAGTGTTCATGGGACTTGTGTACACTAGCGTTTTATGATGGCCCCACAAAAAGAAATCTAAGCCATTGAGGTCGGAGGACCTTGGTGCCCATTCTTCAGGTCCATCGTGACCAATCCAACGATTTGGAAAAGCAGTTTATAATAATTGCGAACTACTACACTGAAATGTGATGGTATACCATTGTGCATTTACCACATATGGTTTCTTATTGGTAGTGGAACAACCTCAAGCAGTAATGGCAGTTGTTTTTGAAGAAAATTGAGTTATGATTGTCCGTCAAGTCGTGCCGGCAAAAAGAATGGGGCAATAAAATGGTTACCAATAATTCCTACCCATACGTTAACCGAAAATCGGTGTTGGAAATGGGTATCGGTTACAGCATAGGGATTTTCTTCCGCCCACAAATGATTGTTATGGAAATGATGTATGGCATTTGGAATATTAGAAAAGGTTTGCCAAAGCACGATTGGGATATCTCTGGTGATAAATACGTCTAACTAACTCACCATTACCATCGGCGAGGCCATACGCGTAATGCATTTCCGCCATTTCTACGTATGATAAATCATCATTATTAACAAGATTGCAATAATAAAGAAATGAAAAAGATAATTCACATCAAATAGACTTGAATGACCGAGACTTACTACCAAATGTCACATGTAAAAAGCAAGTGACATATTCCAGGCCAACTAGATTTATTGCAAAATTGTATTCGTCCATACTTACATTAATTTTGTCGACAATTCAATGATTTTTATTTTTTTTTATTGTTGTAAATGAAGGGGAGGCTCCACCCGTATACAGAGTCGAATTCATCTTTTATTTTTTTTACCTTTCAAATGAAAGAATTTTATGACTGCGCGATACTCAAATTCCTCCATTGTTGAACGGCAATGTGAACTGACAACTTTAGAAGCGTACCATAGACAAACTAATGATCAGTATGACTTGCAATTTTGACAGTTTACATATGCCGTGGCCATCTATCGGACAGCGAAAGAAATTTTTTTCTAGAATTACTTCATGTCGATAAGGCCGGAAACATTTCGAATATTCCTCGTAATAATAACAACATCGATGTTGAACAATTCAATACAAAAATATATATGTTCTATAACTAATACGAGTACTACAAAGGCGTAACACACACGAAAAAAAAGAACTTCTAAAATCACTTAATAATCATTATCATTTATGTATTCATTTAACGAGTAGTAATATTTACCCAGCAATAGTCCTTTAATTTTTTTCTTAAATCCATTTCTGTCATACATTTTAATACTTCTCGGGAGGTGATTGTAGGCCACGATAGCATGATAAGTTGGATTTCTCTCATAGAAAGCCAAATTGTGCTTCGGTATTTCCAACAATGAGTCATACCTTTGTGTTATAGCTATGGTAGTTACTCAAAAGTAATAAAACTTTGAATATTGTCCCTATCATATAAAACAATTCGAATATATATATATATATATATATATATATATATATATATATATATATATATATTACTCTTGATGTTCTCGCGGACGAATGATGAAGGTGTAGTTTCTCGGGTTCTTGGCCGCGTGTGAGTTTTGTCCTGAAAAGGACTATTTACTCAAGTAAATAGTCCTTCTCAGGACAAAACTCACACGCGGCCAAGAACCCGAGAAACTACACCTTCATATATATATATATATATATATATATATATATATATATATATATATATATATATATATATATATATATATATATATATATATAGACTATTAAGTATTATCGACCGTACTGTATAAGTAAAAATTAATTAACGGGTGAGCGGTCTGTCAAGTAAAAAAAAAAACTCCTTTATTTCACTATATATTTAATGACGAATTTGTTACTTCCTCAGGAGTGCAATTGAGAGTTAAAATTTAGCAAAGAACGATACTAAACATGTTATAATTAATTAAATTTAAATTAATATGATGTTGGTTTATCGTCAACTTTTTAAAAACAAATATACATAAAATTTTTACAGACCGCTCACCCGTTAATTAATTTTTACTTATATAAATATATATATATATATAGTAAATTCAATTTGTTGGCCATTTTAAGGTCTGGTTTTACTTCAAAAATTATATATTTAAAACAATCCTACATGTACATGTTTCGGCAAATGATGCCTTTCTCAAGGAATACAAAATATAAATGACAGTATATTAATGTCATACATTTGCAGTTGCTATGGATAAAATAATTCAAAGATACATTCTAATTTAATAATAATAAATCATGCCTTGGTATTCTAAAATAGATAGACAACAGAAACAGGGAAACACGAGACATGAGTTATTATTATGTATGCGCCCGTGGAGCGACTTAAGATGCAAAGTTGTCGGCATTCGCCTTAAACGAGAAGGAAGACCACGAAAACCTACTCGGACAGCCAGACAGAAATCAAAACACGGAACTGTCAGATATGTCAGATATTTAAATAACATAAGATACATATATAATTATATAACAGCAACATATATTATGATGGTAAATTGCAGATCGTTACATAATTAAGTTATAGTATATACTGCTTAAATTTTTTATATCACTTCTGTTGTTAATTGAGTTTTTTTCCTGTTTAATACTAATCATTTCTTTAATTTTCCTTTTCATTGTTTGTTGTTCTTTATCAATGATCTGTGTGTTTTCAAAATCAAAATGGTGAAAATGGTGGTATTTTATAGATGACATGTGTTTCTCGATTTTTTTCTATTTTAGGTTTAAGTTTTGAAAATAGATGTTTACTAGTATTACTAAGTTTATATGTAGTAGCTATATCATATTAGTAGCAGTAGTAGTGTATTTAATTTTTTCTGATAGTTGTGGAACATATGGAATCGTGATATATGTTGTGTCATTGTTTAAATTGTTATTGGTGTCTGTAGTGTTGTATATTTGGTGGATTCTTTTTTTAATTGTTTTGTCTATAACATACTAAGGTCACGAAATAATTATATATATATATATATATATATATATATTTATATATATATATATATATATATATATACATATATATATATACACAGATAATTATTTCTTGACCTTAGCATGTTATGATAGATTCAATTAGTTGGCGATTTAAGGTCTGGTTTTACTTTAATATGTATATATTTAAAAGAATCTTACATGCTTCGGCATATGATGCCTTTTTCAAAGAAATTAAAAATATAAATGAATATATATATGAATATAAATTAATTTATTTATAAATTATAAATACGGATACACATATATTATATTCGTCTTTTTAAAATGATAAGTGTACCTAAAAGATACGTTTCTTCAATAATATAAAAAAAAATAAAAGCTGTATAAATATTTTAATGCCACAGTCTTCACTAATTTCGGTAGGAAATGCATAACGAAAATATCCAACTAAAGTAAATAAACTTTACTACTTTACTCAAAACAGCGTAATCTTGGTTTACGTTCTTTAATTTTCAATTCAATTATGTATGCGTATGTTTCTTTTGAACTGCCCTATATGCTTAATAATAGCCTATAATTTAAAATTTGTTGACACAGATCTGTTGACATGTCGATAATACTATTGGTTTAAATCGCTAATTAACTGAAAAAGCACAACTATAAATCGTTTTTTATGCAATGAGAAGTATAGTATGTATGTTATTGACATACTGTTATCATTCGAATAATATAAAATAACAAGTTACTTAGTACGTAATTAATTATTTTTAAAGCGGCTCCACTATCTTAAAAATCCCTGTTCCACATTTCTAATTTCAATTTAGTTTGTTTGTAAATTCCACACACGCATACATGTGTCTGATTTACCATATAATTATTGTAATCTCTATACGTACCTAAAATGTTTTTGCTCAATTAATAAATGACCAACAGGTGCGTGAATTTTCTGTCGAACGAGCTAAGCATCTCATGTAGACAAGTGGCAAATAAACACTGTCTTAGTAATTGTTAAACAAATATCTATTTAAGTTCTTATCCATAGAAAGATGTCCAATTAAAATTAGAATGTAAGCCTTATTTGTTTAATTAATAGTAATTGAGTGCTTTCACAGTTTTCCGTTAATAGCATTACACAATACAATGCATTGTTAATCTTATAAAGTTTAAGTATACAGGATGTAACCATCTCTGGTAATTAATTGCCAATGATATTAATACTGTTCTATAGCGTTATATAAATTATAATTATAAAGTATATATACTGTATTAATAAATAATAAACAAGATCGCGGAGGAAATTATCAATACAACAGTCTTGCAATGCAAGATTTTTGGTAATGATCTATAAAATTGTAAAATGTGTATAGTACGTACATAATTAAATTTAAAATACGTGAGAATACAGTTCGTTATTAACCCTTTGAGGCCGACATTTTTAAAAATGCCAATAAAGTCTTGTTTTTTGAAAAATATAGTTTCTAGGCTTTATTTATGGGGGAAAATGCAACAAGATTAATCATCAAAATTTTGATTTTTTTTATAGGCCGTGGTCTCGGGGTGTAACCACAAGGAAAATGAGGAACAAAATCTCAATAAAACTAATTTATTTCAAAAATTACTTGGTATGAAATTGTGTAAAACAATTTTTGCTTTCGCATACTTGGCAGACAAAACAGCTCCAAACGGTTCTGTGGGGCTTCGCACGTGTACTACATAGTGCACATCTTCTTGATTTTCCATGAACTGGAAGATGCGCACATTTGTCATACCTAATTTCGTATGGTACTGTAATTTTAAAATTGTTTGGCGGTTGTGCAGCGCTTCGTCTACCTTTCTTTTGTTCATTTTGATCGGCACCAATTAGGCCTATTATAACCGACAACCTAAACAGTTTCAAAGTTTCAACTTTCTCACTGCATCGATTTTTATAAATTGTAAATGCATTTACTAACGCCACATCAATAAAATAAAACATTATGCGATGCCACCATTTCTCGGACTTTCTATCAATGTCATAGCAACTTTTGAGCATATCCATTTTGTCCACATATCCCATACAGCTATTGTAGTCCTTCACTAATATGGGACCAGCTATTTCTTCTCGTGAACCACCTTTATTTTTTCTTGATATTGTTTCAACAACAGACGGATCATGAAAATTACTCAAGAAGAACACTGATTTTCGATCTTTCCATTTCAAGAATGTTAATCCGCAAGTTGAAACTCTCCAGTCAGAATCTCCCCTTTGCATGGCTTTGTCTTCTTTCAAGTCTTTTGGCATGTAGAAGCAAGGTAGAAAAGACATACCTTTATACCTTTTCTAAATGTTCCACAGGCGTAAATCATATCATCGTGCAAGTCTTTTTCTAGTTCGACTGAGTTGAAAAAGTTATCAAAATATAAATGATGTCCTTTTCCAACTAAACTTCGAGTTAGATCTTTTACCACTCAAGAACCTAAATTTTTCTCAACTTCATTGCTGGATTTGCCCACATAAATCTGGAATTGGTGCACATAGCCGCTTTCATCTGCTCTAATCGACACTTTATATCCGCGTTTTATCGGTTTCAACGGCATATATTGGCGAAAACTACTTCTACCTTTAAATTTGATCATAGACTCGTCAATGGCTTGATTTTTTGAGGGTTGATATGAAAGAAGAAATGTATCTGAAAGCTTGTCTAGCAGTGGCCGAACTTTGTAAAGTTTATCGTATCCTACAGTTTGTCGCTGTGGTTGTAGTGCATTATCGTTCAAATGAATGTTAGCCAGTAACCAGTCAAATCTATCTCTTGACATTATCGAAGATACAAAATTATCTCGTAGTTCCAACCTTGACGACCAATAGTCTCGATAGCTTGGCAGGCGTTTGATCCCCATAAAAAGGTTTATAGCAATAAACTTTTTTATTTCGTCAGAATTTGTTCTCTGGAAATTATGATTACCACCGTTCTTCTGTAAAACATAAAAATTTGTCGGGAATGCAATGTGTTCTATCAAAGTGTTTGAAAATAAATGTAAAAAAATATCTGTTGGTGTTTCCACTTCTTCAGGTACACTACACTGTCACTAGTGAAAGTACGTCTGGGAATATTCTGTGTATGATGTGGGTCATGAGTCTATATAGTATTATTCCTTTGGTTTTCTCGTATCAGATCAGCTTGAATGTTGATCAATGGAATTTCATCTTCGCTATCCCACCCATCATCTTCTGCAAAACGATAATTTTCACCAGCAATTATGATATCCATTGCATTGATATCAAATGGCTGATCCACGACACCTTCATCTTCATTCTCGCTTTCATCATTGATGTCCGACTCATCTCCAGAAGGGATATCTTCTACCAATGTATACAATTCGTCCTGGCCAAGCGTTTCCAATTCTTGAATAGAGTATATAGAGTTTTTAGCTGAAAAAAATATTATTATAAAAAATATGAATATCTTCCTTGTGGTTTTGTGCCGCGACCACCACATTTGTGTATAAAACATAACCTCATCTAGTAAGGTAAACAAATATTCTCACTTGCTATAAGTGCAAGGCATACATTTTTATTAATATTTAACATTTACTTACCAGCCATCTTCATAAATAAGCCCATAATCTATTTTATAAACAATTACTGTCACATCTGCATGCTCCACGTGGTAAAAAATAAGATATAACCGTTGCAATGATGCACTGATTCAAACGCGAAGGCAGGAGTTGATGGGTGGGAGTATGTTTTAGACTCCACCTACTGTGGCTAGTGTATAACACCACAAGGAAGATAGGAAAAAAAACTTAAAAATGTGGTTGTGCTCTGCAACCACTAGGAAGCAAAGGGTTAAGTTTGTAGAATGTAGAATTTTGTTTTTCTACATTACTGCGCGCAATATTATTTGTGGTAAAGAGAGAAATTTGAAATTTCATTGAAGTTGGTTATATTCTATATGTATAATTAACATTAACTACTTAAACTTAATTAAATGTATAAATACTTACGATTACTGGGGGTATATGCGAGAGGTACCACTTAGAATATATATATTTTTAATAATTTTATTTCTGTTATTATTATAATTTTTTATTTATATCTATTACGAGTACAATTTACTCCTTTCTCTTTTACTAACCCACTACTAACTTTTCTACATCATCAATCATCATTAAATGTCATCTAAAATCACAACTAGTTAATTTTTCATCAGCGTCTTTGCTGTCTGCCGAACTTTCTTTCACGTTAGTAAAGGCGCTGACTACTAGGAATATTGACTGGCGACCTATTTCGTTCAAATATCTGCTTACTTACAGATTTTTTGTTTTGATAAGACAAGATGAGTACCATTACAGTAGGTATGCAATGCGACATGAATTTAAACCTGGAAATAGTGCGTAACATGAATAAAGATTATGGTGAGGTTACCATACGCAAATGAATTGTACAACGTTGGTTTGAGAAGATTGGTGATGAATAGAGAATACAATCCCGGGATCCCGTATTCCGGGATCTCGGGATCCCGGCCGGGTTTTAATCCCGTAAATCCCGGGACTGTACTTGGCTAATCTCGGGATTTTTGGGGATTGCCAGTTTGCATTCCATAATCCGTTGCGCCTTGACAATGACCTTACCTAAATTATATTAAGGGCAGTTATTACATAAAGACAAAAATCAACCTTAGGTACGCGTACGATAAAAGA
Source organism: Melolontha melolontha (assembly GCA_935421215.2). Lineage (NCBI taxonomy): Eukaryota > Metazoa > Arthropoda > Insecta > Coleoptera > Scarabaeidae > Melolontha > Melolontha melolontha. The sequence goes on from OW285238.1 coordinate 42,685,486, forward strand.
ACTACACAGGTACAGCCCAAATAATATGTAACTTAGAAGGGACTTCCCCGCCCGGCATACTTCAATAAAATACTGTTAAAGTAATTCCCCAACGGGCCAACATGGGAATCACCCGATCATCTCACATGATATATCATAATATTGTTGCGAGGCATTCCCCGTCGTAGATTCCCTGTACGAAAGTATAAATACGCTTAATAGGATTTACTTTTTTCATTTATTATTCTACCAACGACAAGGTTACGCAGGTTACGTCATTTAAATTTAAAAGTCAATTATCTGAAAAAGTTATTTTAAATGGCGGGAGACTTTGTTCAACATAAGAAAAACAGTGATACGTCGTCAGCGTGGAGTTATTTTTTAGAATAAGAACAAGAATTTGGGTGGATCGACTAAGGGATTACATACATATTTGTCATCAAAACATAACATTACGATTTTAGCTGACGTTAATAGTTTAACAGTTTCAACAAGTCAAGATTCTGAAAATCTGAACACAGCACCGCCGCCAGCTAAACGAAAGTTAGAAGATTATTTTACTAAAAGTGTCGACGATAGCCTGGATGATGTTTTGGCAAGAATGCTTGCATTAGATGGATTTCCATTCAGTGTATTCATAACTTAGGAGCTTAAGACTCGTTCCTATTCATGGAAGTATGACGGCTGAAAATTGTCTTCGTATATTGAAAGAGCGTCTAAGTCAATTAGATATTTCCCTGGAAACTGATATCGTGGCTACTGTAACCAAAGGACCGAACGTTATGATAAAGGTGGGACAGCTTGTTTGCACTGAACAACAACTGTGTCTCGCACATGATATCAATTTGGCCGTCTATGATGTGCTTTATAAAATAAAGAATTATTTTCAAGACAGGCAAGACAGCCCTACCTCAGACTCAGATGATACTATAAATGAACCAGCTGTGACTGTTGATTATATGAACGATAGCGATGATGATGACAATTTAGAAGACTTAAACTGTCCAGAATCGGGTTTAATCTTAATATCACAAAATTAACTTGCGCGAGAACACATACCAGATTTAACGAAAGATGAAAACATTAATGAGCTGATAAAGAAAATCCGCAAAGTTGTAGTGTATTTCAAAAGATCACCATTGAAAAATGAAACAGTACTTCAAAAATATGTGAAGATTGAACATGAAAAAGAACTGTCACTTCTTTTGGACTGTAAAACCACGTGGAATAGTCTTTTAACCATGCTGGAACAATTTTCTCTTTTAAAAACCTGCATTCAAAAAGCTCTTATAGATCTCAATCATCCAATCCGCTTAGAAGGTGCTGATTTTGACTTGGTAAATAAAATAGTTGATGTGCTGACCCCAATTAAATTAATACTAGAAGCAATCTGTCGACGAGATGCTAATTTATGCACAGCTGATGCCGCTTTGAAATTTCTTATAAAACAATTGTCTAGTAAAAACTCAGCACTCGCCAATAAAATGAAAACATCCTCAGTGGAACGTATAAAGCAACGACGAAATGATTATTTAACTGGTGTGTTGAATTATTTACAAAATCCACGAAAAGATTATGAATTAGTTATTATCGGATTTGGAATGGCTTGACTTATTTCCAGTTCCTACACAGCCTTTAGCGAGGGCGCAATTAAAGAGTATTGTTAAAAGACTAAATAGTCGAGATGACACGGAAGAGGAAGAAAGGTCAGGATCACAAACAGATGAAGAGCCAAGGCAACAAACCTCCCAATCTCAATTGACACTAAAGGAAAGGTTACAGCTGGAAATTAATAAGAGCATGGAATCCTCATATCCTGAAGTACAAAATGAATCGGGGTTGGTAAATAGTATTAGACGCGAAATGAGCCTGTTGGAAAATGCAGGAGTTCGTGGATATCACTGAGAATTAGCATATAAATATCTATTGTCTATTCCTCCAACCAGTGTAGAACCCGAGCGAGCGTTTTCAGCTGCTGCTTATGTTGGCAATAAACTACGAAGCAGGCTTGGAAGTCAAACATTTGATGCTTTGATATTTCTGCGATTATATTTTCGAAATTTTTAAAAAATAATCGCGAACTTTTTGTAGAAATTAAATCTTGAAAGAACTAGGAGACGGATTAAAAGTTAAGAGTAAAAACGTGAAAAAAAGGTAAACAACATAGACAAAATAAAAAATTCATATAATTGGGGATTCCACGCGCTTCCTCGTATAAAGTTGCATCACATAAAATATATACATTTTGTATTAATTGATTTGTGCTAAAATGAATATTATACGACAATCATCAGGAGCACTTCGGTAGAGTATATATGGCATTATTGATTATGATTATTCCTCCTTTCCGATTCGTGAAAGCATAACAGTAACTAGATATTTTTATCTCAAGGACGTCTTCCAACCAGGTTCTTCATTCATAGAATATAATGGTACCGTAGTATGTGAAATACGACCCGTTGAAATCTCATAATGTGCTATGTACAAGTGTGTATGTATAGATCCAAGATTACTATGAGAACCTTTGTAACCTAACTTTAGCGAAACTAAACATTTATATTTTCAGATTCTGCAAACAATTATGCATATATTTATTATTATATTACACTCATCACAATTTTCGTAAATTAAATTTTAATATTTAAATTTACCATCAAATTAAATTGTTGTTTTTGAATGGACTTTATTTATATTAACAACGATTTGTGGCAATAAAAATAATTTAATTATTGTTAAATTCTATAACTTTGAAGTAAAGTAAAAATGTAAATAAATCAATTTATCAATTTATCATTTATCATTTTAACTCGTCGTAATATAATTTTTTTGGCGTCTCGTTGTGATAGTCCATCTATCTTGGTGATATATGAGAGATAATTACATAATTAATAACTTCAATTATTAAAATGAAGTGCGAAGAAATACACGGAAGAGAATATGGACACACATTTAGCATCCATATCTCTTGTGATTTGAACTTTAAGAGAGTTCATTTTTAACTTTTATGTTAAGTGAGAGATACATATTACATTTTAATTTTTTCAGGAAATTATTTTGATTTAAATATAAAGATAGATAAAAATGTTTCTTCTGTTCTTGGGCTCTACTTTAATTTTACATACATACTAAAGAGTGTGTAAGTAGATATGTACGAGGGTGGATATATAAGGTTTCCAACTCTATAAATTAAGAATAATGAAAGACAAAATAATGAAACCAATTTCAAAATGAAGTAGATTTATGATATGATACTACCAAAGTACATAATCATTTTGCCACATAATCAACGCATTTCTTCAAACGCTGAATCCGTGTCTTCATTCCGTCGATAATAAAACTTCTTTGTTTACGGTCAGGTCAGACATGATTAAGACATCGATGTTGGTCGATTCCTATATACTATATCTACCCAGTCCTCTATTTCTTCTTAAAATCAAAGCGCTGAGACAATTGTAAAACATTATTTTGCGATATTGGTTTCAAGGTTTCCAGATATATTTTTAATATATGACACGCAAATTAATAGAAGAATATCACAAATGGGGTGTAGAGGGAACACAGAAAAAGTAGAATACTTTTGCATAGGTGGCTTACAAAGAGAACTTATCTTGAATGATGGACAGAAAATTAAACATTGCACACTTACAAATATCTGGGACTGCATATGTCACAGGACGGTACCTTGGATAAACTCTTACAATATAGGACTACTGATCCTGGAAAAGCCATAACCCACTTAAATAGTAAATCTCTGGGATGAAAAGATTTCCAAAAAAAATAAGATCCTAATATAAAAATGAAATAGGGCCCACATAGAAAACGCAAGAGAGGAAGACCTAGAAGAAGTTGGAGGCAAGGAATTGGCAAAGAGATAGAAGTGAGAAGTTTGGAAAATAACTTGTGGGAAGACGGGGACCAATGGAGATTGGGCATCGGAAGACGGTGGAGAAAATTTTAAACTGATACATAGGTATATATAGTGAGGACGCGTGGGTTGGAACAAATTCATTTCAAATTAATGGGTTTCTATTTTTGTAAAAACGCTCGAATGCGTCGATTTTTACTTTTGGCTGCGGTTTAAATGCGTTCATGTAACTTAATTTTGGGACACCTGTGTCCCAAAAATAAGTTACGATCATCAGCTTCATTTTTTCACATGGGAACATCCTTTTTTTATTTCGTTTTTGAATTTTGCATCGAATTTTAAGTATGTTTCATGTATCATGTCCTATACCCAAATTCAACAGTTGTCGAGGAATTTACGATTGAACATATCCGTAACTGAGACCGTATCTTACAAAAGTTCTTTCACTCTGTGGTCTGAAAAGGACCGATTTATTAAAAAAACAGAACTTCAAATCAAATTAAATGTTCAAACTGTTGACCATTAACTTCCTGACAATAGACGAGTTGAAATTCAATTTCTCGTCACACTTCAGTTAATGGTTGTGGCTGGATTTGTGGTATTTCGACTATAATTCTATTCTTCAATTCAACAATACCTTGTGGTTTATTGAAGTAGATTTTGGTTTTCAGATAACCCTATAGATAAAAATCTAGTGGGGTTAGATCTGGAGACCTGACTTGCCATTCGATAAAACCTCTCCTTTCCATCCATCTATTTGGGAAAATATTATGAAGGTATTCTCGTACCGCGCGGTTTTCCAAAAAATAAACCTATTTATTTTAAATGAATTTGTTCCAATCCACGCGTCCTCAATATATATATATATATATATATATATATATATATATATATATATATTGAATTTAATTGGAGTGAGAAATAGCAATTATTCAAATCTCCTCTCACATGTAATTGTCGCAATTTGTGCAATTGATTCTACAATCTGACAAGATTACTCCTGCCGAAGAATGTAGACGCAAACACGTCGCGACGTTAGCCATCCACCTGTGCGGATAATGAAAATTGTATGAAAAAAAAGCCACATCCGTCCAGAAACGTGCATATATCGATATTTCACTGTCGTTACAGATCATCAGTACACGATATTCTAACATGGACATGATTTTATTTTTATACTTTCGGGTATATATACGAATCATATTGAATTTAATTGGAGTGAGAAATAGCAATTATTCAAATCTCCTCTCACATGTAATTGTCGCTAAATTTGTGCAATTGATTCTACAATCTGACAAGATTACTCCTGCCGAAGAATGTAGACGCAAACACGTCGCGGCGTTAGCCATCTACCTGTGCGGATAATGAAAATTGCACAAATTTAGCGACAATTACATGTGAGAGGAGATTTGAATAATTTCTATTTCTCACTCCAATTAAATTCAATATAATTCGTATATATACACGAAAGTATAAAAATAAAATCATGTCCATGTTAGAATATCGTGTACTGATGATCTGTAACGACAGTGAAATATCGATATATGCACGTTTCTTGACGGATGTGGTTTTTTTCATATATATATATATATAACAAAAATAGAAAAACAATCAACGACCGGAACGAAATCGATGGGCTTTCAAAACTTTATTACCCTCTCATAAAACAATAGAAAAATTAAAAACAACCCCCCCCCCCCCCCAGCACGCACAAGACAAAAACGGAAAAAAATATCTCCCATTAGAAATAACAATGTTAACTTATACCCCTAAATACGGTCCTGACTACCATGCTCATTCCAAAAAACAGAAATTAGACCCCCGCAAACTAGGGCATTAGTTCACTTACAAAATCCGCACAAGCATGTTCGTTCTAAGAAACCCGGGTGTCGAAACACATGTGGCGTATCCGTGTAGAAAAAACAACAAATGTGAGTTTAGTTTGACTTTTATTTTTCTCTTTACGTATTGTATTGTAATTCAACTTTCCTGTTCATTTTAGCCATTCTTATTTTTATTTTACGTAAGTTTCAATGTTGGATGTTGGCTCGATTTGTAATCATATTTAATCTAATTTTAAACTTAAAAATTGTTAATATTGTTAAGTCTCCAATTAATTCGTACAGATATTATTCAAATGAATGTCCCCCTACCATTCTAAGCTATTTTAAATTAATGTTGTTTAGTTTTCAACGTAAAACACTAACCTAATCCGTAATTCATTTCTTAATATAATGTTAAATTTAAAATGGTCAATTCAATTGTTATATCACACAAAACAAACACAGTTCTCATGTTCATTGTAATGATTCTTGTTTCCAGATGCTTGAAAAAGACTGAATTGATAAAGGTCGAAACGTCGCAAACAAACATCTAAATTCAATAAAAGGTCGCAAAAACCAATAAAAATCTATTATTTTTAATATATATATATATATATATAAATCATTTGATAAATTCTTGAAGTTTCGGCTTTATTTTAAATATTTTTAAATTAGTATGTTATTTCGCGAAGTAATGTGAATGTAAATATTGCTGTCTACAATTACGACGCTAATTATTCGACTGGACCATCGCTCTTAACCACTGAGCTACGAGGACTTGAATTCAAGTTTATTGGAAATGCCTTATAATAATATATATAATTTTGTCATTATCGGATTGTTTACTTTGTTTTATTAGATATGTTGGAAATGACAGGAAGTTAAGACACTAATGTAAACTTTGGAGTCTTACATTGAAGTTTTAAGTGTTTTTTAAATGTTAGAAATCTGTCGAGAATTATGTCTAGATGATTCAGATTATAATTCAATTATTTGTCAACGATACAATGCAAATGTGTGAAACGAAGGGCTGGATAAATATTTATAACCCATGTTTATCCAGGAAATAGATAACGAAATGATAATTGCAGTTGAAGAATAGAAATAGAAATATACGATTAAATCGCAATCAATACTGGTTAGGCAAGCACGCCTTTAACACAAAGAAATTATGGACAAAAACAAAAGTAAGGATGCATTATTTCTTGTTCAAGACGGAGGTTAGGAGTGCAATCAATTCAACAAAGAATAAAGTATTATACTACGTTGATTTGGATACATAGTAAGCATGTCGGTAGGGAATGGGGGTTTATGAAGGTGGAGAAGGGCTGAAATAAGACGAGACACGGGAAATGGCAGGAAATAGAGAAAGGTGGAGAAAAATAATAACAGAAGTCATACTATGAAGTATATATCCTTAATGCTGCCATTACTCGGTAGACGAGGAAGTAATTAAGCTTGATCATCTATTAATATAGCGACTGCTTAAATGGAATACTATTAGTTTTTCTAAGGTGTCCCAACAGGAACTTGGCGATTTAAATTCCAAATAACATGCGTAGTATTTAGAAATTCAACGATTTATTAACGTAAACTTAAAATAGAAACCCTAAAATTATATGTGGAACAAGATATCGGATAAATGTCCACCGTGACTTCTATTGCACACAGCGATTCTTTTTTTAAAATTTTCAATGACTTTATCACACATATGCAAGTTAATCTCGCCAATAGCCGCACGAATGTTATTTTTTAATTCATCAATTGTCTGTGGATTATTTGTGTAGACTTGATCCTTAAGGAAACCCCAAAGGAAAAAGTCCAGCGGTGTTATGTCGCAGGATCTTGCAGGCCAATCCACGTCACCATTACGAGAAATCACACGGCGAGGGAATTTCTCCTGCAGTAAATTTATAGTTTCCCTGGTAGTGTGACAAGTGGCCCCATCTTGTTGAAAGTAAAGATTGTTGAGGTATCTGTCGATACCGCTCCCCATTTACAGTTTCTCCTTCTCCATTCTCATTTTCAAAAAAGTAAGGTCCAAGAACACCATTGGGCAAGAAACCGCACCATACAGTGACACGTAGTGGGTGCATGGGTTTTTCAATAATCTCTCGAGGATTTTCACGCCCCCAAATGCGGCAGTTTTGTTTATTTACGTAACCCCCATGTGAAAATGGGCTTCGTCACTGAATATGATTCGCTTACAGAATTCGTCATCAAAATCAGTTTGCTCCAAAATCCAATTGGCAAAGATACGGCGGTGGTGATGGTCGCTGGGCTTCAATTCTTGTGTTAACTGGATTTTGTATGCGTGTAGCCGAAGGTCTTTTGTTAAAATTCGTTGCAGAGATGATCTTGAGATGGCCAATTGCTGTGACCGATGACGAATTGAAGTTTTTGGACTTTCGGTAACACTTTCATTCACCATAGCGATATTTTCAACTGACCGAACGTTACGAGGACGTAGTGGTGTCTTTACATCGAGAACAGAACCAGTTCGCTCAAATTTTGCCATTAAATTTCTAATTGCCGTATTGCTGGGAATATGATTCTGATGAAAAACAACGCGTAGTCGACGAATTGTGTTCGTAATGGAACGACCATTTTCATAATAAATTTGAACAATTTGGATACGTTCTTCAGTCGTGAAACGTTGCATGATGACTTTTACAAGTTTATAGATGACATATACCAAATATTAGGTTGCTAAGTTACCTTATTTGAAAATAATGTGAAATTTAAATCCCCAAGTTCCTGTTGGGACACCTTTTATATCAATAGTTTCTTTTCCCTATTCACAGGTTTAACTTTGGGTCACTGTAGCTATCGTTATATAATTAATTTTGAGACACGTGGACCATCTCACAGAAATTAAATAGAAGTGAGGCTAGGACTGAGGTCGAGATTGGCAAATATTAATATTTGCCAATCTAATTGCTGACGACTTTCAAATTATTCTTATTTATGGGGTGCAGAGCTAGTTCGGGTCAGTAGTAGAATATTACACGTGCACCCTGGGTAACGCTAATTGAACTAGCACAAAAGATAGTCAGATAATCCAAAGTCACCTGGATCTTCTAGCTATAAGTACACCAATCACAGTCACAATCCAAGAAGCGCATAAAGAGACCGAATACCAATTTTTTGCTAGAGGAAGGAGAATTGTCCTCTGAGGTGGTTTGGACAAGATTTTGGGAAATTTTTGAATGTGTCGGAAAGTAACAATTTATTTGTATTTTTTGTCTATATTCTTGGTATGTACAGATGTGTTTAGATGTCATACGCTAAATAAATAAATAATTCTTTTTTATGTAGTTTGGAGTTTATAATAAATTATATTATTAGCGATAGTGTGTTAATTTATCATTTCGAAAAGCTACATGTATTTATAACTCGGTACTGTTATTGGTGCGACACGTAGACTTCTGGTATTCTCTAGGCAACGCACTGCTTCTTTCAGACATTACTTGTCTGAAATCTGCGATGTTAATTTTGATTTATGCATGAAAATAAAAATAGAAACCCTAATTGTTAAAAATATACGCTTTTTTCAATTTAATTCCCGCTTCTAAAATTGGTAACATAACCCTAATTTATGATTATTTATTTAAATGTGAAAATAACAACTGTATACTCATTTAATATGTGGTTTTGGCGGAAGGTGAGACGCCTATCAGTGTTTGTTTGTGCAAAAAACAGGAAGAAGCGATTTAAATTTTTAATATCGTCTGATGTTTAATTTAACAAATACAATTGCTTAGAAGACGTCTTTAGTAAAACTTGTAAAACTGATACGAGGGAGGCGTTTTATATTTCGGGAATAGAGAAAAGAAACTAAAATTAATCATCGTACATGACTTTATTGTTTTTCAAAATATTCTCCATTAAGATCAATACACTTTTGCATGCGCTTGAACCAATCTTCGAAGCACTTTTTTCACTGCAATTGAGGTACCTCCAAAACATGCATTTTGAAAGCATCAACCGCTTCTTCAGGTGTAGAAAAAAATTGATCTTGTAATTTATTTTTGATATGCGGGAATAGGAAGATGTCATCAATTCCATTTTTTCAGTTGTCGAAAATTCTTGCTTGAGCCGATGTATGAGAGCTCGCATTGTCCTGGTGGAGAGCGATCCGTTTTCGACGGTTGGTTTCCTTTATTTTTAGGAATACTTCTGGCAAACAAATGCTTGTGTACCATTCAGAATTGACTGTCCGACATTGCACTAATGGTACGGTTGCCGCATGTCCGGTTTCTCCGAAGAAGCAAGCGACCATTTGCTTTAAAGTGCTTCATGCGCGATTGTTAGATTTGGCTCATCTTGAAAGACCCATACAGTCGACTGCTGTTTTCTTTCGGGCTCATACGCGTAGATCCATGATCGTCACCTGTTGCGATATCGTAGACGTGTTTTGAAGCACTGCAATCGTATTTTTTTAGCATTTCTTTTGACCAATCGGCACGAGCCTTTTTTTTGAGCGATTGCCAAATTATATGGGATCCAACAACAAATTTTTTTTATTGCCAAATGTGTGCAAAATTGAATGTATGCTGGTCCCACTATTGCCCAAGAATACCTCATATAAGATATTGAATGAAACATTTTATATAACTCTTTCTGAATAATAAATATGTTAATAAACAAACCTAGAAAAATAATCTTTTAAATGGGTTAGTAGGTATATAACCTCACATATGAAATCAATCATATGATCTACTTTTTGAGATTCCTGTATAAATTATACTCAGATTGCAGCACCATCTGGTCCTTTCTTATTTGGAATGGACATCGATTTATAGGGGTGCTGCTTGAATGTCAGAGACCGATCTAACCCCACCCTAAATATCTAGACGTAACTAGATATTTAGGGTGGGGTTGTGGTTGATGCGACTACCACCAAATTCAACATTCAGTTCTTCGTTGGCTTCCTTGTCGCGAAAATCAAAGGCATATGGCTAGGATTTTGAATGGTTTGGTTGTAAGCGTCGTTTCTTATAATATTCGTCTAAAGCTTGCACATGTTCAGCAACTTGTAATTCTCCATTCTCTAATGCTTGGTTTGGGAGCATAAAACCAAGTCATCTGCCTACATACATTTTCGTGAAAAAAATTTTCGTGGCTGGGAGATAAAGAAAATTAATACCGGGCATCCACAATTTCTGCTAAACAATTTTAACGTTGACTCATTTGAATGTATTTTACAACACAGGCGGGCCCATAGATCCATCTCCGTTTTAATATCATATATTCCAGGGAACAGTCCTGTATATTATAAATTATATTACCTGCAATTACGAATAATTGAATAACCTATTATATGCTTATGAGTTTAATTGTATCAAAAAAAAGATACATTACATTGCCTTTCATGACCTGCGCGCTGAATAATTTTGCAATTAATGAAATCTATCATGCCTATAAGTGGCGATTTTTTTCTGCATTAGTATTTATAAGGCATTCCGTCCCGTAAGGTATTTCGCAGTCACAGTGTTGTTCGACGAGTTGTAAAAAATATCTAATAAATGATCATCGTAAATCGTAAATCATTTTTTAATCAGCCTGCCGGCTTGAATTTATTGTGAATGCAAGACATCTACACCTGGCAGAAGGAAGACGTGCTGTGGACGCATTAGGTATTCATCTGTTGCGAAAATCAGTGAAATGAGATAAACATCGTGAATGTGCGTACAATTCCAGGATCGGCCGGTTAATTTATAAACAATGAAGTCATCTTGAGGGAATGATACATCTAAGGCTGTTTTACATTAATCCAAGTATTTACATTTCGTTCTGTCTTTATTTAAAAAACAAGGAAGGTGGTGTTAGTCAGAGTTAATGTCAGCTAACTCTCTAAGGACCAATCCTTTCTAATTTATTGAAATTTGGGTATACTTTACTCTTAGATATGATACAAATTGGTATAGAGCTTGAGATTAAGGAGTTGATGTACGTCATCATTTTAATATGCGTCATATTAGACAAGGTTGCCATTCCTTTTCTCTTTAATAAATGTATTAACTGTGTTGCCTATATATCAGTAAGTTAAAATTGTTATAATCATAATTTTATAAAATTAGGTCCTTCTTGTTTAACATAATTACCAAGAAAATAATATAAAATAATCCAAGCCAATTATCAAATACACGAACAGTATTGGATGCTTTATTTCTAGTAATAGACATTTTATTTAGGTAGGTATATAATATACAAAATTATACACATCATTTACAAGAAAAAAATGTCTCAGCATAATTATGAAATATATGACATAATTAATATACAGTAACTAGAAAAGTTATTCGATATCTCTAGCATAACATTCATCTTTGCTACTGCCCTCTTTTAAAGAAATTATTACTTCTGGAATATCGTCTCGATCGAAACCTACTCCCCCCCCCCTTCCCACCACTGTTGGAGAAGCCTTTCAGTGTCGTCTATTGTACGTGACCATATTTCAGGTGTAATGTTATTTAATGCTTCTTTCCACAAAGCAATGCACTTTTGCCCAATATTTTTGTTATAATAAGTTTTTGTTAACTCCAAATATTTTCTATCGGGTTGAAAATACAATGGTAAGGTGACAGCCGCAATACCATATAACCAGACTCTTCTGCAATACTCGTAGTATCAGTTTTATATGCCACCAATTCTAACAACACCTTCTTATAATTATCCTCTTGAAAAGGAATACTTTTTTTCGTTAACCACTCTTTGATTTGTCTCTTATTTGAAGAATTATTTGGTAATTTATATACCAAAGACACGTAATAACTTGTATTGTCCATTAGGATTATAGAAGGATCTTTTAAACTTGACATAAGTTTTGTTTGAAACCATGATAAAAAAAACTAGTTTCATTCATTTCTCCGTGATAATCTTCATCTTTTGTTGTGTAATTAAATATTTTTGAAGCTTCTGAAATGAAACCACTTTTGCAGCGCCTAGTCTCCTATTTTAGGGATTTCTTTTGTCAACACGTGACGTTAATTGATTGCATCAGTTACCGGAAGGGGAGCTTTTCTGGACGAAAAGCGGAACGCTTCTCACAACAGATATAATAATAATAATAATAATAATAGGTATATTTGCCCAAGAGATATACATCTAATTACAGGACAATATAAGAATTTGATAATACAGTTCGTGTGTTACATATACTTATAGAAGGCAGAAGTAAATAACAAGTGGTGTGAGGTGGTTGATACAATGCTATACGATAAAGCTATTGGGAGTGTGTATATTAGATAATAGGATGGGTAGGGGGGTGGAAAATAGATCAATACTTTTGTTGGCTGTGAGAATTTCATTGCAAATGGTACACATTTAATAGATTGGGGATTTCCGCAAAGTATTAGTTTTAGGAGTTTGGTAGTATAATGCGGTGTACGTACGCGCGGAGCGCTGTGGTGTCGCGAAAGGCAGCTTACTTAGTAGTTTGGGGGCATCAATGTTATTGTGTAGTAAGTTGCAGAAGAATGTAATGCTGGTTAATTTGCGACGGTGTTCCAGTGAATCGAAATGAAGTAATTGTAGTAAAGTAGTATGATCGTATCCCTGCCGTGGGTATTCGCCATATTCTTTAAAATTTAGATATTTTAAAAATCTACGTTGCACTTTTTCAAGTTACTCAATATGAGTTGTATATATAGGTGACCATACCAGTGAGGCGTATTCTAATTTAGATCTCACGTAACAGTTGTATAACTGAATAATGGTATCAGTAGACGTGAAGCTTTTCGAGTTGCGTATAACAAACCCCAAGGTCTTGAGAGATGTAGACGTCACGTAAGATATGTGTTCCGAGAAGGACAATTTGGAATCGAATACAACTCCCAGATCTTTCACAGTCGAACCCCGATTCATACATGTACCGCCCCACTGGTAGTCATACACTATTGGTTGAGACTTACGAGTATAGGTAAGTATATTACATTTTGGCACATTCATCGCCAGCTTATTGTCATGACACCAGGCAAGAAGTTGGTCAATATCCCCTTGCAACTCAATGCAATCCTCTATTGAGTTAATTTCCTTGTATAGTTTCAGATCGTCTGCAAATAGCAGCTTCTCGCAGGCAATCGCGCCACAAAGATCGTTAATATAAATTAAAAATAAAAGTGGCCCCAAGTTACTGCCCTGTGGTATTCCCGATGTTGGACAGAATATTTTATAGGAATGTCCACGATATGTGACCAACTGCCGTCTGTCGCAGATGTAAGACCTCATAAAGCAAGTCATGGATGGAGAGAATCCTACAGCGTCAAGCTTCTGTAATAGGATGTCGTGATCTATTCGATCAAAAGCCTTGGTGAGATCCGTGTACACGACGTCAATTTGTCCATTGTGTCAATGGATTCAGCCAGCGTTTGCGACATAATTGTTAAATTAGTAACCGTCGATCTCCTATTGATAAAGCCATGTTGATCTTCAGACAAGTGGCATCGAACACTGGGAAAGATATAGGTATACAGACAGATTTCGAATACTTTCGCGAAGTTATTAATAATTGCTATGAGTCTATAGTTCTCTACCCGGCCTGTGTCGCCTTTCTTATGAACAGGAGTGATTCTAGCCACCTTCCAGCAATCCGGGAAGGTATTGGTTTCTAACGACAGATTGAAAAGATAAGTTAATGGATTCGCAAAAAGGTAAGCACAATCTTTAATTAAGAAACTTGGTATATTATCGTTGCCCATTGTGAATTTATTTTTCTGCTTCTTCACTGCTAATAATACATCCGACTGTTGGAGTACTGGCCTGCCCACCAAATTACTGTCTATTTGACGCAACGTTGGTTTGACAGCAGACGAAGAAGCTCCGTATGTGGACTGGAAGAAGTCCTGAAAGGCCTGAACGATGGCCTCTGGTGTGGAGTACGATATATTATTGACGTCGCTAAGCGTTTCGGGAATTCCTGATCCTGCCTTTTTGGAGGAGATGAAGCTCCAAAATTCTTTTGGATTTTCCTTCAACTGCGATTAGATTTTGGCTAGATAGTTTTTGTATAGTATAGAAGTGTTCCTTCTAACTTTATTACGTAAATGTTTGAACTGTTGGAGATCATCGGGATTCCCATACTTTTTATATCTCAATCGGTAGGTATGTTTGAGCCTTAAGGTCTTGATATGTTCATAGGTAAACCAGACTGGGTAGGAATGAGTTTTAGTTAGATATACTTGAGTTATAAAAAAACATCAGAAATTGATATGGTATGTAATCTTTAAATCCATTTATTTCCTCGTTTTTATTCTTTCTGCATGTAACATATGTTTTTTTTTTCCCTGGACGATTGTCCTACTACCGGTCATTGTAATCTCCATGCTGCTTTTTGCCTACCGTAGGAACGTCCGTCTCGAATTGAGACCGCCGACTCTTTGACAGGACAAACAAGTTAAGATTTAGTTTTCTCTTTACATGTTCAATTCTATTTTGTATCTACGTAATTCTAAGCGACCTATTAATTTTATATAATTGATTGCATAACCATAATTTAGCCAGTAATAATATTTAATTTAGTTCCACGTGTTAAAATAATAAGATTACATTTTTTGTCCTCTCTATACATAGTCAATTTTTCTTTATGGGTGTAGCTACGTAATTCGAAGCATCCTAACCGTTTTATTTAATTAACTTTAATAACATCACATACAACGTTACCTGTTATTCTTTAACAAAAAATAACAACTTTTACATTATTACATTAAATATAGAAAGATTTTTCATTGAGTTTTTCTTTGTTGTAGAAAACGTGTACAAGGTTTTTGTGTTTCTTAGATTGACACGTTAAAATAAAATAAGTATTCTAGTTTCGCTAATTTGTGTATTAAAATTTAAGAATTATGTTTCTCAATTATTGGTCAATTTGATTAGTTATAGGCTTTCATTCCTCTTTTTTCTTAATATTATAAAACCGCCAACATTAGTTAATTTTTTTCTTCAACATTCAACTTTGTAAATTTTCATTTAGTTTATTTTAATATATATATAACAGAACCCTCTAGATATATACCAGGTCTGCCCAATAGATCTGGCTTACAATTTTGTAGTTGTAACTATAAACCTGATAAATACGTATTTTGATGGGGGTGTAATTAATTACTGGTTATAGTATCCAGCTCTTAAAGTAGTTTCTAGATTATTGCATTCGCATCAGACAGAATTTGAGCCTTATGTAAGATTGCTTATTGCTATTTGATTATTTTATTTCAGTTTTTTTTATAGTTGTTTAACCCTACACTGCGCAGTGTTGGAGATCTGATACAACTACCTTTAAACCTATAAATGTAATATAGAGAGCATGAAATTCACACTGTGACTTTTGTAGATAATCTAATACATCCCTATATACGCTATAACTACGGTTGATTTTTGTACCAACGCGTCTGCGCATATCTTTTACTTATGGAACAGGTGAGTGTATGGCGGTGTATTGTATGTTGATAACCGCGTGCAAGAAAGTATTATAAAACTATCATATAATTACATATCGATAACAAACAATTATAAAATTAGGACACCTAAGGTTCATATAATACACTAAGTGTCATATTCAGTGGAAACAATAAATTTTCTAAGAAATATCGTCATTGAAATTGAGATGTATCATATCTGATACATTGTGTTAGAGAGTGTTATTTGTTTATATGTGAGTGAAATAATGTCGGATAAAAAAAATTAATGGGTTGCGAAGTATCTACGACAGGAAGAACTGGAAGATATAATCGCACATCTCTCTGAAAGTGAAGATGATTATGATAGCATAAAGGAGAGCGACCAAGAATCAGAAATATATCAAGAAATTAGAAATTCTATATTAGCTATGCCTATTGAGTTTGAAGACGGGTTAGTGATTGAAGATAATAATATCGAGAATAACGAAGAATACTCGGAAGAAGAAGAAGATCAAAGAAATGAAGAGGAAGTAGAAAACGAAGGAAGTGAGCTTGCTGAAGCTAGCGATAATTTGCAACATATGCAGAGGGATCCTAAGAAAGAAGCAAAAGAGCTAAAAGAAAGATATAAAAATATTTTATGGCGAAAAGAAATTTGATTATAGATGACAACGCTTTAACTTTCCGAGGAATAGCAAATTTTCCACCAGATATAGATAATCTGAGCAGTCCTTTGTCATTCTTTAAATATTTTTTGATAAAGAACTCATTTTGACAATAGTAGAGCAAAGTAATCTATTCTCCATACAAAAAGATCCCAGTAAACCTGCCAAAATAACTGAGATTTAAACAAATATATTGGAATTTGTATATATATGTCGTTAGTGCGAATGCCTGATGTAAGAAGTTACTGGTCCTCCACACTTGGTTTTGACAAAATCAGAGAAGTCACTTTGTTAAAATCCGACAATATCTGCACTTTAATGACAACACAAAAATGAAGCCAAGGGATGATCCGGATCACGATCGACTGCATAAATTACGGCCGGCAATAAACAAATTGAATGATAAATTTCAATATGTCCCACTACAACAATATCTTTGTGTCGACGAACAACTATGTGCAACAAAAAGCAGACACTATATAAAACAGTATCTACCGATGAAACCACACAAATGGGGATACAAATTGTATGTGCTTTGTGGGACAGACGGATTTTCGTACAAATTTGAAATTTACACCGGTGACGAAAATAATCCGAAGTATAGAAAATCAGAAGAGCCAGATTTAGGATCCAGTGCAAATATTGTCATACGTTTATGCAGGAGCGTACCACATAATGACAATTACAGAGTATATTTTGACAATTTCTATACGTCAATTCCTCTAATTGTTCACTTGGCTAAATGCGGTATATATTCTCTTGGAACAGTAAGAAGATCAAGAATTCCTAATTGCAAAATGATTAGTGACAAAGAAATGGCGAAGGAAAGGCGCGGCACTTGCCAAGAATATGTGGCGAATATCGAAGGAGTGGACATTTCTTTCGTTTTATGGAAAGATAATAAAACAGTATTACTTTTATCTTCTTTCACTGGACAAT
Organism: Melolontha melolontha; assembly: GCA_935421215.2. Lineage (NCBI taxonomy): Eukaryota > Metazoa > Arthropoda > Insecta > Coleoptera > Scarabaeidae > Melolontha > Melolontha melolontha. The sequence goes on from OW285238.1 coordinate 42,703,154, forward strand.
TACCCCTATCACAAGTAAAACGGTTTGACAAAAAAGAGAAGAAAACCGTCGAAATCTCATGCCCCAATCTAGTAAAAGAGTACAATAGACATATGGGGGGTGTCGACCTGCTAGATAGATTGATTGGTCGTTACAAGGTAGCAATGCGAACTAAAGAATGGTACTTACGATTATTTTATCATTTGTTAGACATGACTATAATAAATTCATGGCTGTTGTATAGGAAAGTCAGTACGACTCGGAATGAGAAATATTTCCCTTTAGCACAATTCCGCGCTGAAATAGAATATTGCTTATGCAACCAAGGAAGTACATCTACACTTAAAAGAGGAAGGCCTAGTGACATTGAAAAAAGTGTTCAAGCCAAAAAGACACGCTCTGCTACGACTGTCTACGTACCTCCAAAAGAAGTGCGTCAGGACTCCTATGGCCACTGGCCTACTCACGATGAAACGAGACAACGCTGCAAAAATCCAGGATGTAAATCTTTTTCTTTCATAAAGTGTTCCAAATGTTCTTTACACTTATGTCTTAATAAGCATAATAATTGTTTCTTGCAATTTCATACGAAATAGTGACTTATATTCTTACATACTACTTCTGCACAATGTAGCAAATTTGATACATATACGTTTATTTAAATAAAAACTTAATGTTTACACATGGATTTTTTTAATTATTTTTCCATATTTTTACACACAAAATTACATTGAAATAATTTTTTTTCGGCGAAGAAAAAAAAATTGCGCAGTGTAGGGTTAATTAAAATAAAGCGTAGACTAGTCGAATTTGAAAACTCACTTTTCTTTTGATTTCGTTTCGGATGGCTTGGTTGCGTCATTTACCCGCTGCGCGGCTTGCCTGCTTTGTTATCGCAATTTCCGAATTTGCGGCGTCTAGCGGTACCAAATTCGGTGGCGGCCTTTCACCACCTCATTTTGGCTTTTTTGTGCCTCTGGGTCTCCCACCCTTGGACTGAGGCTGTATTTGTAGCTGGGTGGGCAGATCGCCCTAAACTTGCTTTTTCTTTCTCTTCGTTGTGGTTGAGTTTTATATAGTTACGATATTACCACCGTAGCAACATATATTGCTATATACTCTTTTTAATAAAGTCTCTGTATTGGACTTTCCAAGTTTCATACGAAATTTCACGACAATTCGTTGGTCTTGGTTTGTAGCAAAACAAAAATAGATCTTGTCCAAACGTAGGTCACGGCAAGACTATTATGTCTATAGATACGGGAGCGGCGGCAATTGGAAAAGAAGAGTTAACGCTACACAGCTATCGGTCGTACAACCTTGGTGTCATCTTAAAATTTTTTGACAAGACATGAAATATTATCTATGATGAATTGGGAATTAAAGAAGATACAAAACCTGTAATTTATCAAAACAGCCGAAAGAAAAACAAAAATAATGACGAACCCAAATTTTATTCAGATTTTACCTGTTCTGTCATTTGAACTGTCAGTACTGACCGTTATTGGTTGATAAAATGCAAGCAGAAAATATAGCCCGAGCTGTAACTTGGAATGAAGATGGACGCAGGATTCAATATATCGCTACTGTCTTTAATATTCCCAGGAGTACCGTCCAAGGCGCAATACAGCGAGATCGTCAAACTGGGGAATACACAAGAAGGCCAAGATCAGGCAGACCTCGCAGCACAAACCGACGAGAAGACTGTTTTATGGTGTTATCTACACTACGCATTCGTGGTTTACCGTCAACAATTGGGTCTCGCCAAGTCGAGGACGTTTACGGTACTGCAGTTTCTGCACGAACTGTTCGCCGAACGTTGAAGGAATACGGGTTGATGTCAAGGAATCCTGCTGCTTGTCCACTTTTGCTCCCAACTTGCCCTTGAAGATAGACATTGGACAATGGATCAATGGAGCTGCGTATTGTTCACGGATGAGTCTTGTTTTTGTCTGCGTTCACCAGATGGACGAGAACGTGTGTGGTGAAGACCTGGTGAACGATTTTCAGCATTTTGTATATCCAAGAATGACATTTGGAGAAGGCTGGCGTTTCACTATACGCGAAAACTGAGCCTGTTCTCATTGAAAATGACGGCTGTATATCAAACGAGTGTTTAGTTGATCACGTCGTACCATTTGCTCCATTCGTAAGTGAGAACTTTAATCTAATGCACGATAATGAGCAACTTCACACAGGACGGGTGGTTAAGCAATATTTGGATTCGGTTAACTTTCGCTGTTTGCAATGGCCAGCTCGAAGCCTGGACTTGAATCCTATCGAAAATCTCTGGGATTCATTAGGGCGGCGTAATCGGCACCGACAACTCATATCGGTAAATATTCGAGAGCTTCGAATAGCTCTTCGTAAGGAATGGGAAAACATCACACAAGAAGAGGGCGTCAACTGCATTCAAAGTGTACCACGCCGTATGGCAGATGTCATTAGAGTTCGTGGAGGTAGTATGAACTATTAATAGCTTAAATTGTGTGAAAACATAGATGTAAAATCTAGCCGGTAAGAATTTGTTAATTTTGCACAATTTACTGCTTCGTGACTTTTTCTTATTGAATAAAATGTTAATAGTATATTAAAGTACAAGTTGCATAAGACATGATTTTTGCGCACGAGTTCAAGGTTTAGAAAACGAGCCGTAGGCGAGTTTTCTAATGAACGAGTGCGCAAAAAGGTCTTATGAAAAGTGTATTTTATACTATTTTTTCTATTTCGGACATTAAAAGTTCAAAAAGACTTAAAATAAGAGGCATGTTTTGTACGAAAATTGTAGAAATTTTCTTTTTTTGAAGTTGGTAGCATTGATGTTTAACTAGAGCATTTTAAATATTGAAAATCGGCGGTGTTATATGTCATTTTAAGGTTAAAATTTCGATTGATTTATCCAATGACCAACCTCTAAAAACAAAATTTTGCGGGCGAAAAAGTAGTACTTTATGCAACCCAATCGGGTGTCGACAAGTGCACTTTATAGCACCGAAATAGAAAATAGTATATTAAAAAACAAGTTTCATAAGGCACCATTTTGCCACACGAGATCAGTTTAGAAAACGAGCCGCGATAGCGGCGAGTTTTCTAAAGAGCGAGTGCGGCAAAAGGCCTTATGAAACGAGTTTTTTATACTATTTTTTCTATTTTGCGTTTTTTACATTAATAAATTGCTTAAATTGGAATTATTTAATTTGAAAGTTCAGAGTTTAATTTTTATATAAAGCATGCAGTTGGTCACATTGATACTTGACATTTTCAAATTTAAATCTTGCTATCCGCGAAGTATATTATATTACATATTATTTATTAATTTTCGTTAACATTACTTGATATTTCATTTAAAAATATAAACATGAGTGACATAGAAACATATATATATTGTTGTCAATTGTATACAACATACGTTGTTTGTGTAAAATACGGACATATATCATATCTGTCAAATGTACATAAATTCTTAAAATCAAATGACAGCAATGATATTTATTTCTGTATTCGAACAACGCCAACATTGAAAAATGAAAAAAAGTGTATCGAAATGAAGCTCATTTCGATACTGTTTTGGGTTTCATAATGAGTTCATTTCGATCGCAAAATAGAAAAATACCTTTTTTATTTCTCATTCTTACTTTGTAGATAATGTTTCGTGTCTTGTTAAAAAGAAAAAAAAATTCTTGTACTAACAGGCATTTACTTCGGAATTTTTGTCCACGAGTGTATTTGAAAACATGAAACATGAGTTAATTAATATTACTTACGAGTCTATTTAAACAATTAGAAATAGTTGAGCACGATTACTACATAATAAACACTGCTCGTATTTGTCAATATTATTATTCAGCGCTGGAAAGTATTTTTAAAATATTCGTTTAGCGTACTATATTATTTGTTTTATATTGTATTCAATTATTGAATGGTTTCTCGCATTATATAGCATCGGTGAGTGCAAAAAAATCCGATCACTTTAATGTCTTTTCTCTTGTTGAAACTCATTTTTGGTCTGTCTTCTTTTTCTCTGTTTATCTTATTTATGTTTTGTCACCTATAGCCAGCGCCAGATAAGTTGGCGAGCGGAGCGGTACGTTCGCGCAGGATTAGAAGTATTGGGGAGATTTGTATTTAGCTTTACATCAACTTGCAAGATACCATAGGTGGCTACACATCCATCACTTAATAAATTAATAATTTATTAGAATAAAATATATAACGTGGACGTTTATAAAAACGGCTTCTGCGCACCCCTTCCTCTCGCCATCTTATTTGGCGCTTGCTATACTTTTTAATAGCCACTTACCATCAGATATTACATCAATGCATTATCACTAAAGACGGCAGACTATGTGCCCCAGCAGTGGCGTTGCGTGGAGAGTTTAGCAGAATAACAGTGCGCTTACTTAAAAATAAATATATCGAATCCCTATACAAAACGTTAAGAAAAAACATAAATAACTTACCCAACATGTTTACATTGTTGCAAAAAAATGCGGATGTGCGCGATGAAAAAACTGCACCATAATATATGCTTCTGTATTAGTCTCGGAAAGGTTCGTACGTAGCGACGTATATATATGTTTATATACAGAGAAGGATTGTTCGACGTTGAGAGATGTTATATTTGCATAGTTAAAGCGCTCTTTGTATCTGTACAACGGATCTTCAGTATTGGTAAAAAGTTGCCCTAATTTTGTAAAATCTACATTTTTATCTAATACACTGTTAAATTTTTCACGGACACAATCACTTTTTTCATCTTCAAGGATATGCAGCACTAGTTTTACGTGGTCAATAATTGCTAATGAGTCCGATAAGGACAGCGCAGTGTTCTGTAAATTTTTTATTGCGTCCAGTATTGGAACGTAACTGTCGTAAATAATTTTTAAATTTGCTGCAACTTGAGGATTGTTAAATTGAACCTTGCTGAGCCGTATTGCAGCTGCTTCTTTGGCATCTAGTTGTAAAATCACTGATTTAATTTTTTCAAAATGTTTATAATAATAAAATGCTGCTTCTAACCAAGTACCCCATCGTATAAGAATTGGTTGCGGCGGCTCGGGTATATCAGGACACAGCGAATGAAATAGCCGAATCCGTTTCGGAGATTTAAGAAAAACCGCTTTCGTTTGTCCTATCAGTTGATCCACATCAGGATAAGTTGTACGTATAGTGTTTGTTACAAGGTGTAAAGCGCGAAGCAAACATGTGACATGCAGCAGGTTTGGTTGAATCGTTTTGAGTAAGTTTGCCGTGGAACACATAACCTTGGCAGCATCGGTAACTAACATTAACACTTGCTTCGGTAAAATCTCAAATTTGTGTAGTGTTTCTATTAATACATCATATATCGCTCTGGCAGTACACCCTTGCATTCGTTTACAGGTTAGTAAATAAGGAGGAGAAGGTCCTTGCGGAGTCAGCGTCCGTACTAGAATGGCTAGGATGGACTGTTTTTTAATATCTGTAGTTTCGTCTATTGTTAACCACAGGATTTTTTTTTTACCGTGTTTTTCGTACAATTTACAATTCTCTCATGCACTGACGGTACGTAATTCCGTAGCGTACTTCTTGCTGGTAATTTCCACGTAGGATTGTATTTCTTCCAGAACTGACGAAACATTGGGTGTTCCACTTTCTGCATTGGTATGTTGGTCGCAATTAACATCATTGTTAAATCACACACAAATTTATTATATGATCTGCGTCCACTATTATTCGATTTATGTTTGTCACTATTTATATGTCTTTGGCACTGACTTGCTTTCCAAGTTAATAAAGTTGTTTCACAAACTAAACATTTCACTACGGTACCGTCATATATTAAATCGGGAAACCGATGTAAAAATTTCTTTACTACGTTAGCATGTAACCGAGTCGATGCATTGTTTCTACGCACTCCCGACATTTTCAACACGATTGTGTTAACAATGTATCGCTTACAACGTCTCAACGGCAACTGAATTGATCGTCGTACGCCTCTACTCGATCCCTCCACATCACGCTACTGTTCGGGCACATATTCTGCCGTCTTTAATTATCACTCTCATTCGGACTTTCTTCAACCTCGTCACTATTTTAATGGGTATCTCCCAGTTCTCAAGTTTAACAAGTTTGTATATATAAATTTTAATGAAAGAAAAATATTATATGAGAAAAAATAGTTTTTTACTATTTACTTAGCGAATATTAATTTTTAATCAGCAGAAAATCATTAAAAAAATTAATGATAAATTTTATGAAAATTAAGGATAATTATTTTAAATTCAATTTATTTTTTTTAATGCGATCACCATTTCGATTTTGAAAACACACAGATAATTGATAAAGAACAACACACAATGAAAAGGGAAATTAAAGAAATGATTAGTATTAAACAGGAAAATAATTAACAACAGAAGTGATATAAAAAATTTAAGCAGTATATACTACAACTTAATTATGTAACGATCTGTAATTTACCATCATAATATATGTTGCTGTTATATAAATATATATCTTATGTTTTATTTAAATATCTGTACATTTGCTTATCATGCTGACAGTTCCGTGTTTTGATCCCTGACTGGCTGTCCGAGTAGGTTTTCGTTGTGTTCCTTCTCGTTTAAGGCGAATGCCGACAGCTTAACATTAAGCCGCTCCCCGGCGCATACATAATAATAACTCATGCCTTGCCATTCTCTGTTTTTGTTGTCTAACTATTTTTTGAGTTCTAAGGCATAATTTATTATTATTAAACTGGATGTATCTTTGAATAATTTTATCCATGACAACTACAATTGTATAAGTATAACATTAATATACTGCCATTTATCTTTTATATTCTTTGAGAAAGGCATCATTTGCCGAAACATGTAAGATTGTTTTAAAAATATGCATGTTTGAGTAAAACCAGATATTAAATCGCCAACTAATTAAATCTACCATATATATACATATATATATATATATATAGTAAACTTAATAAGTCGCCGACTAAAGGTCTGGTTTATTACTTCAAAGTATATATATTTAAAACAACCCTACATGTTTCGGCAATGATGCCTTTGTCATGGATATAAAAAATATAAATTTATATTTTTATAATAATATAAAAAATATAAATTTATATTTTTTATATCCTTGACAAAGGCATCATTGCCGAAACATGTAGGGTTGTTTTAAATATATATACTTCGAAGTAATAAACCAGACCTTTAATCGCCGACTTATTAAGTTTACCATATCATATCAAGGTCACGAAAATATTATATTTATATATATATATACAGGCTGGTCCTTAATTTCTTCGAGAAATTTTGGAGTGCGATTCCTTTGGTAATCTCGAGAGAAATAGTTCCTATAAACATTTGTCCTAAAGTTTTCCGTTGTAGAGATACAGGCTGATTAATTTTTCACAAAAAAAATTTATATTTCAAAAATTTAGAAATCGATTTAGGGAACTGTTGTGTTGGTTGTCATGTTTACAGCATTTATTTGTACTTACGTAACTGTCATAAGTATTGTCAAACAATAATTAATTTGAAAGTTCGTACCTACAAATCTTTTTTTGTAATTATGGTGAATTATACAAATGCTGAAATGGCAGACATGCATTTTGTGTACGGTCTAGCTAATGGAAATAGTTATGAAGCAAGGCGTATTTACCAACAAAAATATCCTCGACGACTTGTACCTTGTGTGGAAACCTTCAGTAATATTCACCGTCGTCTAGCAGAAACTGGTACATTTGAGAGAAACAAAAATACTCCGGGAAGACCTCAAACTAAAAGAACACCCGATTTAGAGGAAGCTGTTCTGCAGATAATCGATGAACATCCAGAAACCAGTACAAGAAAGATTGGTGTAACGGTAAACGCAAGCCATCAAACCATCTTAAGGATATTACACGATCAACAATTATATCCTTTCCATATTCAGAGAGTACAGGCTCTTCTTCCGCGTGACTTTCCGCAACGCTTAGTCCTTTGTGATTGGTTCCGACAAAAAATTGCCCAAAATGCACAATTTCTAACCTACATTCTATTTACTGACGAGGCGAACTTCTCCAGAAATGGTATTAGGAATTTCCACAACAACCATTTATGGTCAGATGAAAATCCGCTTGCCATAAGGGAGATGCACTTTCAAGAGCAATTTTCCTTAAATCTATGGGCGGGAATAATTAATAATTATTTAATTGGTCCCTTTTTCCTTCCTATACGACTTAATGGTGCATCATATTGGCTATTTCTTGAAAACGAGTTGCCTAGCCTTTTAGAAGATATTCCACTTTTGATCCGAAATGAACTTTGGTTTATGCATGACGGCGCTCCAGCACACTTTAGTTTACAAGCTAGGCAATTTTTAAATAGGACATATCAGAATAGATGGATAGGTCGAGGAGTGGAAGTTCCGAATCAGCCGTGGCCTCCAAGGTCACCTGATTTGAACCCTCTAGACTTCTTTCTGTGGGGACATTTAAAATCCCTTGTTTATACTTCGCCAATTCAAGATCTCGATGACCTAAGAAATCGTATAATTGTTGGATGCGAAACGATTCGAAACACTCCCGGACTTCTTCAGCGTGTGAGTATGCAATTGAATAGGAGGATAGAAGCCTGCATATTAGCTGTTGGTGGTCATTTTCAACAGTACCTTTAGGGTTTATTGTAACCGTTTCTTAAATTTTTGAAATAAAATTTTTTTTTTTGAAAAATTAAACAGCCTGTATCTCTACAACGGAAAACTTTAGGACAAATGTTTATAGGAACTATTTCTCTCGAGATAACCCAAGGAATCGCACCCTAAAATTTCTCGAAGAACTTAAGGACCACCCTGTATATATATATATATATAACTTTACGGCGATAACTTTATATTATATTTGAGTAATAGAGATAACAAAAAATATTCGATAATTTTGTCCATGAGTGTATTACTTTTTTAGTCCTTCATCAATTAATTTATTTTTGCCACATACTTTCTTCATTCCTTTTAATCAAATTCATGTGGAATTTATTAGTATCATACATATAATGCTGCTTCTGTATTCCTATTGAAGCTTCATTATTTAACTTATCAAGGTTTTCGCACGTATTCAATTTTGATTTCCTATCATAACTTCGATCAAGCGTGACTCTGGGACCGTCCCTGATACATACAGTCAGGTGTGGAAACATTACAAAAAAATTCCTCGTTCAACATTAATTTTCAACGCGTGAAAATGGTGAAACAAGTAAGACATATGTTATATGTTCACGTACTCGGCGTACACGTATTAGCACGGCATATATATTTTTTTTATTGCGTATTTTACATGCAAAGTCATCGATGCGTACGATGGGGAGTTGAAAATGTAGGAGAAAATATCAATCGTTGTCTTCGTACGTTATTTCTATCGTTTTAGTCAGACAGAGCGACGTGACGAGATATAAAAATGACACATTAACTTCATGTAGATACAAGCGGCCTCTTGACATATGACCCTCGTTGGGTGTCGCCCTCTAAAGCGGCCGACCGATACACTAATGGGTTCATTTCAATTTCTTAATAATCGCGTTCATTCGATACGCGTTATAATTCATCTACTTTATCTACTAGAGCTTGTGTTGTTTGGCATACAATCGAGTACAGAATTGATCATCCGTTCATTCTGCGAAGAGCGTACTAGTTTTGTATATTTCAGGATTGTCTTCATTTGTTAACGTGCGACTAGAGTATCGTTTCTTAACCCGCGGGTGGCGGTGATATTAAATAGCGAAATAGCCAATAATGAAAAATCAATTTATGAGAAAAAATAATTTTTTTTCCGATTGAAACAATATTGAATAATACTGCCTTGGTTACGATATATCATAACACACTAATATTCCCCAAGGGAAATATGAAACGCTCATATTGTCCCAAGGGAAATATGAAACGTCACATTTCACCATAAAAATGTTCTAATTTTTAATTGAAGCAACAAAAATAATCAGAAATGTTTTATTTTCTAATTAAAGCAACAAATGAACTAAGAAAGTCTTTGCATTAGTATCACTACTTTTCAGAACCAAAATAAAAATTGCAATTCTCAAACCTTCCGCTTAAGCGATTACAACCAGATACAAACGATGAAGAATCTTGTTCGCAATTCGTCATCGACACACCAGGAACCGTAACAGATGCTGCAGATGGCTCTCCCTCAACACCCGCTATCATCTTTGCTACCTTATTTTTCTGCAACATACTGTCAGCCAGATAACCTTCCGCAACAGACGAACTTTTCCAACCACCGTGTCTCTTTAGTGTAGTCATTGGGGCTCCCGCATCGGCCACCAAAGTGGCGGATGTTCGTCTTCCACAATGGCCTGTATACGCCTTCGAATTATCCAAACCCAACCATTCAGCAACCTTACTCGGAATCTTTCCGAAGGTATTTTTGCCGACCGACTGAAGAGTACACTTCTTATTTCGATAAGCCACGAAGAACCTAAGAACACCTTGCGGACGCAACGCCGAATAATCTCTCACCAAACGAACAGCACCCAGATCTTCTTCAATAATTGTCATAATCATTCTTCGTCTTTGAAACGTTGATCACGATCACCGACCCACGATCTTCGATATCGGAAGAGAGCATATTCACCAATTCGTTCGTTCTGCAGGCGCCAAAGATTTCCATAATTAAAGCGACCTTTAAAATTACGGTTGTAACAATCTATTCAACAGAGGAGAATCACAATGAAATTTTTACCTTATACATCAAAAAAATTTCATTAGGAGCTTCTCGCAAGAATTTTTTGAGCTGTTCTCGGGACAACACCTCTGATTTTTTAGGAACGTATCCTTTATTTGTATTTTTCACAAATGCTTCTACTTCATCGAACATTTTAACATTAATTTTTTCCTTTAATGTAACATTGACCTTAGCATCGATAATTTTGGCCACAACGTGTTTGGTGAATATTTATGCGACTACGGATAGAATAAATTAGTCATACGTCAAAAATTAAAAAAATTATAGCAAAATACCAAACCTTCAAAAAACGCTAGCAAAATATTTTCGTCGACACCGTTCACCAAATTTTCTCTTCTCCACTCTTGAAAGTCTTCATACACTTTAGTGTAAGCAGCTTTGGATTTCGCCGGAACCAAACATTCACGGGCTTTCGCCGCTTGTGTTAGCACATTGTTTGACATTTCATCAATTTTATTTATAACAGAACGCGAAAATCAAACCAGTCAACCATGATATTTACAAACACGGCCCTTAGCAACGTCACCAATCCGATAAATTCAAAAATATACAATCCAATATTTTTCCATTTTCACAACAATATTGTTTCAATCAGAAAAAAACTATTGATTACAACACCGGGAATATGAATACATTTCCCTTGGTTGTCTATACATCCCTCGGGTTTCACCCTCGGGATGTAACTAGCCAACCACGGGAAATATACTATTCATATTCCCCTAGTTGTAATAATAGCTATATTATAAACATTTTACTTACAATAAGTGCACATGTAAAAAAAATAAATTAATGTGATGGTTGCATTTGTTTTCATTTAAAAGTTTCTCGATACGTGGATCTACGTTAGAAACACATAAAAGCAAATTATTTTCGAGTGATAAGAGACGATTCCTGTATTTAGGTTTTAGCGGAACTATAGACGAAAACCCCTTTTCACAGAGATAAGACGTGGCGAAAGGGATTAATATTTTCAATGCTTCTGTGACTAAATTTCCATATTAATTTCAACGAGCAAGCCAAAATGTATTTAAATCTTCAAATGTAAATTGCAGTTATAGCGATTTGTCGCTGACATTTCGATGAGCTGGTCGTGAATCTCAACTGGTAACTTAACAGGAGCAACAACGTTTTCACTAAACGGATTCAATACCCATCTTTTCGAGAAATAGTTTTTAACTGTGGTGAACTGACTGTAGTGTCCTGCTCACTCAATTTTTTCTCAATATAATCCGAAGTGAATGGGATGTTATGTGTCAATTGTGATCCTTGTACATTTTAGCTCGGCTATATTACATTACTACTTTATCTTAGTATTCCTAAATTTAAATTACCCTGTTTTGTATTTTTGTTTGTTGGTTATTGTTGAACCACTGGGTATATATAATAGGTTTATGATATATTTAATTACTACTTTACCGTACTAATTGATTCTTAAATTTAAATTACTTTATATTGCATTTTGGTTGTTAGTTTATTTTTGTATAACTAGGTATATATAATAGGTTCACTAATTTTGTTCGTAGGAATGGTTTAACACATTTATTAGATCTTCCAATAACAACTTCGTGCATTGTTTACTTAATAGTTAATTTTCTTCCATTAATCGTTGGTTATCTGTAAAGATGTTAATTCAAATAGAGGCAGATTAGGATCTTCTAATTTTACCAGTGCTGAAATCGTAATTTTGTACAGGTTTCATAGTTAAGTAAATCTTTTCCCTTTGTTTTATGTGTTGTTTACATCTTTTAAATAATATGCTTTTGACATTTATAGTACCTACATGCGCCGTACATGTTAGATTCACATGGACATAGAATTTAGATTTGTGGGCGTTCAGATATAGAAATTATGCCAGTCATCGTATCGGTATTTTTATATTGTAATTAAACACCGCTGTTTAATGTAAAATATTTTGAGAATAGGAACTTAGTATTTTATCGAAATTTTTGAAAATATAATTTAATTAGTATATCAGTTATTTGTTATTTCGATTTGGGAAGCTTCTTGAAGTAGACATACAGTGACATCCATTAGTATTTATTTGGGATATAGGACGATGTAATTAACGATTTTGGGGTATTAATTAGTTGAAATTTAAGAGGAGAGCTATTGTAAATTAGTAGTATGTTTTCGTTGCGGTCGATTTCTTTTGTGAGAATAATTAAATATGGGATAATTGGAATATTCTTTCAAAACTCGTTTTTTTCTCGTTTGACGTAGACAGCTCTATAAAAATGAAAATGGGGAAAGATTCGCTCTTATTAGCTCTCGTTACAGCCAAGTGGTAAAGCTTCGTAACTCTGGTGTTAAAATTGTCTAAAGTAAAATTTAATTAAAATATTTGTCAAATGTTCGCTAGTAGCGGTTTTTAATTTTACTTCGCCTTGCAAATCAACGTGGAGGTGTTCCTAAGTTAATTTTCGTGAATTAATCACGGATTGGAAAGATATTTTTTTCCCGATCACGCGGTTAGAGGTTTCCATTTTATATGACTGTAAACTAATACACGAGGTGAGTGACTTTCTAAAATATCTTGTAGAGCCATTGTTATTCTATTGAGGCATTGATTTCATTAAATAGAGTATTTCACTTTCTTATTTTTTTCTCCCTTTCTTATATAATAGAGCAAGATTGGTAAGGCGGTACCATCCCCAAGAATTTGAGTAAAACTGAGGTAATCAGCTTCCGCACATTATTGAAAGACCCCTATGCTGGAAATTTTCCTATGAATTGCGTTACTGTGGACCACGAGGTCGCCGTTCTATTTTTGTTTTTTCCTGCAGAAGCGTTGTATAAGGTAGTACTCATTTTAAGTATATTTCTAGAGACTACGTTATAATTAATCGACAGCGTTACATGAAGCAATTGTATAAATTTTGTACGTATGTAAGTTATTAATTAATTAATTTTTTTTGTATTAAGATATTGGTGTCATTCAATTTAGTATAAATTTGCCTTTTGCTTTTTCTTAGTGGAAAATATGTAACCGATTCAAGTATTTAATTTTTTTTTATAATTAATATATTTTAGCATATACAGTGTGGACAACTCTTAATAGATGTATTTTGGTATAAATTTTTATAACTTGAACTTGAACGCAAAAAATTACGAAGCATGTAATTGACAGTTAAAACAATGAAAAACAGAAACTAACTCACCGTACTTTATTTATCTTACGAAATATAAAGTAATCAATAAAATGAATTATAAAAACTCCATTACAAATAACTGCGTGTTGCACTTAGCGATCTTATAGGCTATTTATATGGTCTATCGTAATTTCGGCCTGATGCGTCCGGTCTCTAGTGATTATTAGACTGCGGAACTGGCCCTATCCCGTATCGGGTGCGATTCAACGGTGCCGACAATGTACAATCGATCAACTTAACAGTATATATGAATGTTATAGCGCTATGGTATTGATAAAAGTTGTGGGTTTGTACGTATTTCAATGCAAACAGACGGAGTGTGAAATATATTTCGCTAGAGTCGTAATAAAGCCAATGAAATGTATATACGGAAATTTATTTTTTGGGAAATAAATAATTCACTGAAGTTAAATGAATTTAAATTAACTAGAATTGAAATTAATTCATATATACACACAAAATGCATTTACTTTATACAGTGAAAAAATACAAAATATTTAAAAAGTATAAACTTGAAATTAATTATATCACAGTAGAGTATAAAATGTTACTTCTGGACCATATCAATTGGCACATGGAAAAAAAAATCATAAAAACCGGTCAAAATCCAATAGAAATGACCAAAAATCCTTCAAAAATCACGAATTTTTATTCACCCCAAATATCTGTAAACCCCTAAAAATTGGGCACACGAAAAAACCGTTGAAAGTCACCTAAAATTATACAAAATTACCTTAAAAACAGGAAAAATCTTTAAGAATTCCCTTGTTTTTAGACACCCCAAAAATAGCTTTTCATTTCTGGACCAAGCCAATTGGCGCATGCCTAAGGCCTTGAAAATTATTACCACATAAATTCTGCATACCGCAATTCTATTCAACTATTATCCGCACATGAAAAAAGTTACCTAATTGTTCAAAGTCTACTAAAATATCTGAATATTCCAGAATGGATTTTTATTTAGAGGTCACTATTAAAATTTTAACGTAAACATGATCTATTTGTGTCATAATTATCAAAACATATTACACCAGGCCAGCGTATACGACAACGTTTAACGTTGATAAAGCGTTGGTGATCTTAAAAAAGACGTGAACGTAAACGTTGTCATGGTACGGAAATATTTGTTTTCAACCCAAATATTTACCGAATTAATAAAAAAATGCAAAACATTCCCCGTTTTCGTTCCGATTACAATCAGATCTATTCTTACAGCAACTCCTCTTTTGCGACAGCTTATACCGTTTATAGGTATGTGTCTATCGAGGAGAATCATCGGCACGACCATCAATCCTGAATAAACAGGACAGGTCCTTGTTGTTTGATATTACTGTAAGTCATGAATAGATGGAAGAGTCCCAAAACTGAGAAATGCTTTGAGAATATTTGGCAGCACTCAGTTGCCCGTCAATCTTCGTGGGTCGTCATTCTCTATGACCACTTGAGATCTCACCAGTTCAGATTTAAGAACAACTGCATTCTCAATAAAAAAGGCGGCGACAGAAATCGAACCGAAAACCTTGTAATTATCTGTCTAACTCTTTACCAACTGCGCTATTTAGATCTTGTCCATTATAATTTCTAATTAGCTCTAATAATTAGAGAACGGACACGCTTACCACATGACGCAAAGCCCAGTGCAGTACTGGCGAAAGGCTGTATTTCTAAAATATTTAATTTTATTTATATAATTGGAAAACGAACGGGTGGTGATCTATAAAATTACGAAATACATATTTATTAATTAATTTTATTTATATAATTGGAAAACAAACGGGTGCTGATCTATAAAATTACGAAATACATATTGTCATGGATTTTCCTTGGACAAGTAAGGAAAAAGATTGAACTATTAGTGAACTCTGTACTAGGGACAATTTATAAAAAAATTAGCAATTTCACTTGTATATTTATTTATTTCAGATGGGGATCGATATATCTAATATTTTATAAATAAGATATTTAATGTATGAAATTGTGATTAGCCCTCGTATATTTAGGTGGACCAAAGAAATTGAATTTGCCGCTTTTTCGGATATTGTATTTGATAAGATGTATTGTCTGTATATTTTGATTTGATAGATGGAAGGGATAGCCAGGCGGATATGAAGAATTTTTCTTTTTTGTTTTAGAGGTATCTTGACTGTTAAAGTGTTTAGTTAAAAAGGATAAAATAATAAATTTTGTTCTTTGTTTTATAAAGTCGGTCTGTATTTTGTTTTGCATTTAGTATAAGGTGCAAGTAAACCTTAATTCGATTTTTGCGAAGTTTTTCATAGTTATTTGAAATCTTGTGGAAAAAGATGCCTCTCGTGTATTTTAAAATCACACAAAAACTTAATGTAAGTTGATAAAAATTATTTTATTTATTTATTAGATATTAGGATTATTTTGAGTGCTATAAATTTTGTATTTATTGTAATAATAATGTGTTTGAAAGTAGTATATGGATATTAGCGAAAGCTTGTCATGTTTTTTTTTTAAGGGAAGTTGTTTTTCTTAATATTATACTTCGAGAACATTTTTTTTTTGAATTTAAGGTTGGAGGAATTGTAGTGGGGATTGACCTTGTCATGTTATTTGATGCATGAATATATTTCAACTAGCGTGAGTTTTGAAAACTAATTTGTTTTTGATATTTGTTTGAAGGGGTCACAGTAGAGGTTAAACTTGACAGATTTCACTAATATTTATTAGTTTTATATTTGATCGTGTTTCACAAGAGGTTTTTCTCTGTGTGCGAGTCAATGTTCACAAAGAGTGTTTCCTCATTGCTACTGTTTAATGATGCTTTAGCACCCTATACACTTTGTAGAGGGATTTTTTTTCTTTTTTATTTTTGAAATATATATTAATGTAAAGAAAAAAAATGTGCGTATAAATTATCTGACACCTTGTGTTTTAATTTTTAATATACCGGTATCCGAGAGGATCGACCCAGAGACGTAAGCTCAAGGATTCTACTAGACTGAATAGCCGGCGATATAAGCTGTAGTGTGAATTAAAATTAAATAAAGCAATTTCAAAGCAAAATCCACTGCACAATTGGCTAACCCAACGTGGTGCTAGAAAATTCCACTGCACAATTGGCAGCCCAACGTGTCGGCGATTTGAAGATAAGCAAATAATTTGGAAATAAAATGATATAATTCAAATATGGAAAATTTAATTCAAAGAATGGGTAACGCTGGTTACATACATGAAGAGGGAGACGACGAGGTAGACAGTCAACAGATGATGGATATGATGCATGCCATAATGAATATGATGCAACAAAATCATAAGGAGATGGAAATGAGGATGAATAGGATAGAACAACAACAAATGGGAATGATACAACGACAAGAGGATATGGAGAGTAAAATAGAAGAGATAATAAAAAAAGGGTATCAAGAAACAGTAACAATCAAATAAACAAAGAAAACACAATAAGTAAAATTAAAATAATACACGTCGAGGAAAAACAAGCAATAACAGAACAGGAATCGATAATAATGCAACAAGAAGAAAACGAATCAACAATTACAAAAGAAAGTTTAAAGGACGTGCTTGGGGAGGAATCTATGCCACAGGAAGAAGGAAATGATATGGATACAGAAAAAGGAAGAAGAAATAATCAAATTAGGGTAAGCGAAGAAATTATATTAAATAAAATTAAGTTTGAAACTAATGAGAAAACAGAATTCAATATAATAAAAACAAATGCTAAATTAGAATGTAGGATGAAAGAAAGTATTCACGATAAAATGAGCAATAAATTAATTAAACAAGCAGTTGTTGTTAATAATATTAACGATAGACGAATTAAAATTAAAAAGAAATTGATTTCTAGAAATATCATTTATGAATATAATTTGAATAATTATCTTGAAAGTAAACGAAAAAATTCCCGTAATGCCAATTTTAAAATCAACTGTTTTTTAAATAACATAAATCAGACCCATGTCAATAATAAAAAGTTAGAATATGATACTCTGAAAATTAGGAAGTATAGGGGTACTAAATTTAAATTAAATAGACCCACATTTTATAGTAAGGTAAAAGTAAAAATGAAACTACAAATGATTTACTGTCGGATATTTTGAATAGGCCCAACTTAATAATAAATTTTGTTGTAAACTATTTAGAGGAATATGCGAGATATAAGGATTTTTGCTTTTGAAATAACTAAATGGAATGTGTTGTAACAAAAGGATATATAAATAAAAATTTGGAAAAGTAAATAGGATTTGATATATGATACTGAAATGGATTTAACGTAAAAGATAATTAGGATTAGATTATTAGTATAAGAAGAGGATGTAGAAGTAAAATAAAAAAAAGTGTTTACTGAATTTCGTCGGGATAAAAAGTATATGATATTGAATATAAAAAAAATTTTCGTCGGTAATATATGAAATAAATATATGAAATATGATATTGAAAATGAAAATGTATTTATAGAAAAAATTTTCGTCGGTATATTTAAATAGAATTTTCGTCGATATATAAAAAAATTATTATGATAATAGAGAGATATATATATATATTGTTGAAATAAAATTATGGTATTTATGAATATATAGAAAAAGAATTATTGGCATGTGAAAAAAGGTTAATGAATAAAAATATTTGAATAGGATGGTTTACGATGTGCTGATTTAACTGACCTGGTAATAAATTGGATTAAGCAAATGGATATATATACAGAATGAGTTATAAAATAAAATTTATTGTTGACATAATTAATAAAAATTTATCTGCGTATAAAAAAATTATTGATAAAGGGAATTGCGTTGAAAAAAAATTAAAACTATATAAATATAGGAAGAAATTGAGCTCATGATATTATTGTTGATTATTATTATTATTATTATTATTATTATTGAAATTGCTTGGAAATTAATGGTGTTATGAATTTGTTTATTATGATGATGATTTGGTATATGAGATTTTGATGCTATGTTTTTCTTTTATT
The DNA here is from genome assembly GCA_935421215.2 of Melolontha melolontha. Taxonomy (NCBI): domain Eukaryota; kingdom Metazoa; phylum Arthropoda; class Insecta; order Coleoptera; family Scarabaeidae; genus Melolontha; species Melolontha melolontha. Next base: position 42,721,956 of record OW285238.1, read on the forward strand.
TATGAAAATTCGTTGGAAACATTCATGTCCATGTGATCGAAAGAGTGCTCGAAGATTCGACGGGGATGACTGCTGCTTCGGCGTGTTCCTTCGACTGTGATGTTTGTAACGAAGCCCATTCGAAAATGTCAAGCAAAATGACATTAACTATATAAAATGTCAAGCAATATGACATTAAGATGAATTATGTCAAGTAAAACGACATAAAAGATAAAATGTTTTAAGTCAAATAAGACATTTATATATTCAAAATTATATACAGAATGTATATGGAGAAGTTGAAAATGTTTACCACACTACAGCATCAGAACGAGGAGGATCCTGTTCAACACTAATACAACAAGTGAGTGCCGAGAACCAAGACAGGGTGCGGTACTGTCTCGAGTGCTGTGCTGAAGATTATCCTTGAAAAAAGCTCAGTGATGTTCTGACTTTGTTCTCGGATAATTTCGGGGAATTATGTCATGGATTTTCCTTGGACAAGTAAGCAAAAAGATTGAACTATTAGTGAACTCTGTACTAGGGACAATTTATAAAAAATTAGCAATTTCACTTGTATATTTATTTATTTCAGATGGGGATCGATATATCTAATATTTTATAAATAAGATATTTAATGTATGAAATTGTGATTAGCCCTCGTATATTTAGGTGGACCAAAGAAATTGAATTTGCCGCTTTTTCGGATATTGTATTTGATAAGATGTATTGTCTGTATATTTTGATTTGATAGATGGAAGGGATAGCCAGGCGGATATGAAGAATTTTTCATTTTTGTTTTAGAGGTATCTTGACTGTTAAAGTGTTTAGTTAAAAAGGATAAAATAATAAATTTTGTTCTTTGTTTTATAAAGTCGGTCTGTATTTTGTTTTGCATTTAGTATAAGGTGCAAGTAAACCTTAATTCGATTTTTGCGAAGTTTTTCATAGTTATTTGAAATCTTGTGGAAAAAGATGCCTCTCGTGTATTTTAAAATCACACAAAAACTTAATGTAAGTTGATAAAAATTATTTTATTTATTTATTAGATATTAGGATTATTTTCAGTGCTATAAATTTTGTATTTATTGTAATAATAATGTGTTTGAAAGTAGTATATGGATATTAGCGAAAGCTTGTCATGTTTTTTTTTTAAGGGAAGTTGTTTTTCTTAATATTATACTTCGAGAACATTTTTTTTTTTGAATTTAAGGTTGGAGGAATTGTAGTGGGGATTGACCTTGTCATGTTATTTGATGCATGAATATATTTCAACTAGCGTGAGTTTTGAAAACTAATTTGTTTTTGATATTTGTTTGAAGGGGTCACAGTAGAGGTTAAACTTGACAGATTTCACTAATATTTATTAGTTTTATATTTGATCGTGTTTCACAAGAGGTTTTTCTCTGTGTGCGAGTCAATGTTCACAAAGAGTGTTTCCTCATTGCTACTGTTTAATGATGCTTTAGCACCCTATACACTTTGTAGAGGGATTTTTTTTCTTTTTTATTTTTGAAATATATATTAATGTAAAGAAAAAAAATGTGCGTATAAATTATCTGACACCTTGTGTTTTAATTTTTAATATACCGGTATCCGAGAGGATCGACCCAGAGACGTAAGCTCAAGGATTCTACTAGACTGAATAGCCGGCGATATAAGCTGTAGTGTGAATTAAAATTAAATAAAGCAATTTCAAAGCAAAATCCACTGCACAATTGGCTAACCCAACGTGGTGCTAGAAAATTCCACTGCAATATGTATTTGTTGAAAAGTTGTATTTTTAAAGTTTTTAATTTTATTTCTATAATTGAAACATTTTTATTTGTTCATTTTGTCGTTCAAGTTGAGTAAAGGAGTATTAATATTGACTAGCAATAGTTTCTCAAAGTTTTCTTCTGTTAATTTTGTTGTCTTTGAATTAAGTACATCCTTATAAATAGAAAACGTCCTTTCTACATCGCAACTGGTTATAGGTGCATACTGGAAATATTCTTTTATTTCTTCATATTTAGCCGTTAGATTTTGTGGAATTGTCTCCATACATAATTGCTGCAATGTAATTAAATCTGGATTTCTATTAAGAATTGCTTCAAACTTTTGCCGAAGGCCACATCCGAAGTCACTTGGAATACTTTTCAAATTATTAACAGCCACATCTAATGTGGTTAATCCGTCATTTAATTTGAGATTTCGATTTTCAAAATAAGTGATTAGTTTTGGCAATTTTCCAAAGTGTTCGTGAAGAAAGTACAACTGATTTTTTTAATTTGGGATTTGTGTGAGCTCTTTGCACTCACCAATACTTCTAGCATCCTCCTTTAGCAGTGTTACGAAATGTTTTAGACTATCGAAATTCTCAGCATAATAACTAGTAGCTTCCAGCCATGTTCCCCATCTAGTTATTACTGGAGTGGGAGGCAGTGACAGAGATGGAAATTTTTCCCTGAAAAGAGCTACTCTCAATGGTGCTTTTCCGAAAACTTTTTTAAAAGCTGATACAAGTCTATCAACTTCCGGAAAAGTGTCTCTGATATATTCACAGATTCTGTGGAGAGCATGTGCTACACAAGTAATATGCAGCATATTAGGATATGTTTTCTTCAATAGTCTGCCTGTTTTTAACATATACGCAGCACTATCACTGACAAATAAAAGTATTTTTTCTTTGTACGTGGCGTCCGAATGAAGCATTTTTTGCATATTCTCCTTAATGGTTTCAGCAACTGTTTCCGCATCAACTCTATTTATAACATTTGTTGTTATTACATATGAGTTATAGGGAATAGTTGGATGTAGTACACCAGCTACAACAATTACCACACAGTGTCCTAACATATTCACCGTTTCGTCGGCGCTTATCTATATGTATTGATTTAAAAGATGGCTTCTAATGCGTTTTACTGTTCTCGTATAGCACCTAGAAACATAATATTTGCGTAAAGTTGATTCATCAGGAACATTTCGACCAGTATATTTTTTCAGAAATATTTTTAAAGTGGGGTTGCTAAGTTTATTTAATGGAATATTAGCCGCCATAAAAGTTTTACAGAGTTCAGATGTGTTTGCGATCCTAAGTGACGAATTTTTGACGATATTTTACGGATTTTGTAATAAATTTCGGAATCACTGACAATGGACATACAATCAGTATGACCGTCAATCCAACTCGCCATTGTTTTACAATGCCGTTCTCGACATTCTTCCATATCATGTCTGAAAAAGTAACTTAAACAATGCTCTAGATCTAAATAAATGAAAACTAAAAATGTGTGCGAAAGTTATTGAAACTGAACGAAATTCAATGCACACTTACGTCGAAATAATTGGTAGAAATAGATTCAATCAAACGATATTAAACAGGATCTATCACAAAAATTACGATGTAATTAACAGTTAAAACTATGGAAACAAGAAACTTACTCACAGCACTTTATTTATCTTACGAAATATAAACTAATAAATAAAATACATTATAAAAACCCGCTTCTATCTACGCTCATGAAAACACTTTAAAAAACACTATATTTTCCGAATACAATAGCTGGCTTATCCATTGTTATCGCGGCGAGACCAGGTGTCCGAGTAAGTCAAACAAATACTTCATTGAATTACGCCGGGATGTACTGAGCGACGTTATACACAATTCCAATTGCCGATTGCGTTTTATGGAAATTGCGTCCGTTCTCTAATAATAATACATCAAATTGCGCAATATTACGAAATTTAAAAAAAAGTTGGATTTGCGGAAATACGAACCCGAGACCCCTTGGATTGAACGCGAATATTTTACCAAGCCACATATAATGGATTTTCTACAGAAGCTTTCGGATTGAATATATTATATTGTCTATGCTAATTTTCTTATTGATAAAGAAAAATTAAATTTAATTATAGTGTACATAACAATTGTATCTAAATTTATTTCTTAAAGATAAACAGCACGTAATACGCTCGATCGTGCAGCGCTTAAATTTAATAACGAATAACGCATTTTGACTTTTGAGCGTTTTTATTAAACAGAAGACGGTCGATGGTCGAGCGTTGGCATTGTCTATAAAAATCCCTCAAAAATACTCTGAAACATCGACTAAATCGACTTACTCGTTTAAAAAAAACCCGGATTTAACATAAAAAACTATTTTTTCCGTTATAGAAATTGTTCTTATTCTGAGTAACAATACTTATAACATTTTTAGCTGATTTTTTAGTTTACATATCTAATTGAATACTAGACATAATATTAGCACAACCTCATTCACATCCTAAATATTCGGATTTTACATTGTCTAAAAAATTATTATTACACCTAAGACCTAAGTAATGGTGCGAACGTAAAATTTGTTTTGTAACGCAACTATTTACTAAAATATTATTTTCTATATTTTGTGATATTAACCCGTTGCACACTTTTATATTTGAAAATAATAAATTACAAATTACTTAAAAGTTCAATTAAAACGAAAAACGATAAGGTTAGCGCCATCTAGAGCAGGATAAACGTATCGCATATCGCAGTGCGCTTCGACACGTGCGACGCTCTTTCGGTCGATAATACAGCAGGGATTTTTACTTGACCATTCTTGTGTCCATTAATTAGTGTTTGCTAGGTTAAATTGTTTTTACGGGGTAAGTAAAATGTCTTGATATTTATTAAATATTATAAGGAAAATATAATTCGTCTGCTTTCCGTTCATTTTCAACGGTTGTGCCGAAAATTCAAGTAAATCAAATAACTGAATCCTGACCCACGAACGTTTTACATTGTTATCGTTTTACAATGTCGTAAAAGAAAAACATTGCTTTCACGTCCAAAACGTGGTAGTAATTAATAGAATAATTATATTTATTATACTAGTACTATGAAGTTGTAACACGTGTTGTACTTAACCTAAAATTAGGTACAGGTCAGGCAATTAGGGAATCCAAACCACGTGACCAAAATGATTTGTTTGCCCACACCCGCCATATTGGGGCACGTAGTTTAAATGGAAATTGTATACAAAACATAAATCTTCGAATGAAACGTTCATTTCATAATTTCAAACTTAATTGCGCGTGTACACTATACATTTATATAAATTCTTTTAAGTAGTTTTTTTTTAATGCAAAGTGATTATTTAAAGGAATTATGTGAAAATCCAGACGTTGGAGAAAGGTTACGTTGAAGTCGTTACATTATCAATTGTTATTTAACATATCGCATTTTTAACAGTCAAATCAAACTCGAATTAATAGACAATTTGGATCCATTCACTTTTAAATTAGATAACTTAAATTATGCTGCTGATGGTATTCCATCCGTATCAAGCATGGATATTATAAGTAGAGTGGATCAATTCGGAACGAATTGGTTCCCGCATGCGAAACATTATATTATATAAGTGCTTATATTAAACTTTAGACGACGGATAAAGGTAGGAATTATAATAAATCAAAACTAGGGAACAGCAAAAATTTGTTGACACATAATTTCTATAAAGCAGTGTTGAGAGAAATATAGGTGATATTCATATTCATATAAATATAAAACACTTTCCTGTTCTATAGAATGCACAATACACAATACACGACTGTAAATTGGAACTAAAATAAGCAAAATATAATACAAATATGTAGTATTAAGTAATATAATAACTTATTATATTACTTAATAACATAATAACAGCACCGTTCGTGATAGTATATCTCTAGTTATCTCTAATTATATCTAATTATAAGTTACCTGGTATTAACACAGTTATTATACAAAGGAACAAATGAAAGCCTTCAAAAGCTTATAAGTACCATATGAGCAAAAATTATTTAGATAAGTGACGGCCATGTTTGGAAGGATTACTGTCTTTGATAGGTTCAGCCTGTTGTTGGTTCTACATGTTGGTTGGATGTCAGTTTCGATTTGAATTTTTATTTGACATGAATTAAATGTCAGTTTTGAAACCTACTCGGACAACCAGACAGGAATCAAAACACGGAACTGTCAGCATTACAAGCAAATGTATAAATATTTAAATAACTTAAGATATATAATTATATAACAGCAATATATATTATGATGGTATATTTTGAAGTAAAATCAGACCTTTTATTCGACATGATTTAAATGTCAGTTTTTTTAGCTATCATAACCAATATAATTACATGTGCAGCTACTTCAAATCAGAACTGACATTTAAATTGGCAACAACAAACTGAACTTATCAAAGATCCTCCCAACCATGGCCATCCCTTATCTAAATCATTTTTGCTCATGTAGTACTTTAAATCAGGTTTTGTTTTGAAAGCTGGATATGAAAAAATGATAGGAAGAAATGTTTTCGTTGTGGCTCCGATAAACATTTAGCACACAAGTGCACCGATAAAAATTTATATTGTTCTTATTGTAAAACTAAAGGTCATTTAAGTAAAGTTTGTTTAAGGTCAATTAAAAATAGCAATACAAATTTTGTTAGTGAAGATGTAAATACAGTAGTTGAAATAATGCATGTTAATAATGTAAATGATTCATTACGAGATAAATTTGTACTCGATGTCAAAGTTAATGGTATGATTTTAAAATTTGAAGTAGATACAGGAGCTGCTGTATCCTTGCTACTTGAACATTTGTGCCATACCTTATTCCCAAATATACCAAGAAAAACCACAAACTTAAAAGTACGTTCATATTGTAACAATGAATTGCATGTATTGGGATATATTGACGTTGAAGTAGAATTAAACAATTTGAAATTGCAATTGAAATTATACATAGTGAACAGCGACCGACAATCACTCATGGGAAGAGAATGGATACGGTAATTAAATGTAAATTTTCAAAATATTGGAAAAATCGAAATAGGAAATACTAAATTACAATTACAAAAATGATTACAGTTATTTTTAAATGTATTCGAGTAAAATATTGGTACAATTGGGGGTATTCAGGCGAAATTAAATATTAAAGAAAATGTAAAACCTATTTTTATAAAACATAGACCAGTTTCGTTCGCGTTAAAACCTAAGATAGGAACTGAAATTGAATTATTGGTTAAAGAAGGAGTATTAACCAAAGTACATGCATCAGATTGGGCTCCTGTCGTACCAGTTGTTAAAGCAAATGGACGAATTTGTTTATGCGGAGATTTTAAAATCACTGTAAACCCAAACCTTATAGTAGACGAACATCTCTTACCTACAATAGATGACTTATTTGCGGCAATGACTGGAGGAAATAAATTTTCAGTTATAGATTTATCGCAAGCATACTTACAGATGGAAGTTAGGAAATCAGATAGAAAGTTTATTACATTAAGTACACATAAAGGTTTATATCAAAGTTCAAGGTTAATGTACGGTATAGCCAGCGCACCTGCAATTTGGAAACGCGAGATTGAAAATATACTACAGGACATACCCGGAATATCTATATTTTTGGATGATATTAAAATTACAGTTCCAGATGATAAAACTCATATAGAAAGATTACAACTAGTTTTAAGTAAGTTTTCATTTTACAACATTAAAGTTAATTTACAGAAATGTCAATTCATGAAAAACGAAATAAAGTACTGCGGTTATACGATTGATGAATCCGGTCTACATAAATCGATGGAAAAATTGAAGCTATTCAAAACGTACCTACACCTAGAAACAAAACTGTTAACAATTATTACGGAAGATTTTTCGGAAATCTAAGTCAAACATTACTACCATTAAATAATCTCTTAAAAGACAAAGTATCATTGAAGGGGACAGCAAAATGCAATGAAGCATTTGTCCAAATCAGGGAACAAATACAGTCACCAACAATATTAGCCCATTACGATCCACAGTTACCACTCGTACTTGCAACAGATGCAAGTCTGTATGCGGTAGGCGCTGTACTCTCACATATTTACCCGGATGGTACAGAACGTCCGATACAATTTGCTTCAAAAATATTGAATAATGTACAATCTAAATATGCACAGACCGGTAAGGAAGCATATGCAATCATCTTCGGAGTAAAACTATTCCATCAATATTTGTATGGGAGAAGGTTCAAATTACACCTTTAATTCACATTTTTTTCTCCGAGGAAAGGGTTACCAATTTTTTCAGCTAGTCGTATGCAACACTATGCTTTATTTTTACAAGGATTTGATTTTGAGATTGTTTGCAGAAATACACGACTTCATGGTAACGCAGATGCAATTTCTAGACTATCTACAAGTACAGAAAATGAGGAAGTATACGATGAATCAGATTGTTTTGAAATACACCAAATACAGATATTACCAGTACAATTCCATGATTTGGCAGCCGAGACTGCAGAAGACGAGAAATTGAAACCTTTATTAATAGGATTACAAAAAGGAACTAAAATAAGATCTTCAGATAAATTTGGTATTCAACAAGAAGGGTTTACGTTACAAAGCAATGTCATTATGAGAGAACAAAGAGTAGTGATACCACAGAAATTTCGAAAAGCAATACTAGATGAGCTACACAGTGCCCATTTTGGCATGGTAAAAATGAAACTTTTGGCAAGGAGTTACTGCTGGTGGCCAGGAATAACAGAGGACATAGAAGAGTTATCGAGAAATTGTTATAATTGCAACGAAATTTAAAATAATCCGAGTAAAGAAGTAATCCATCCATGGATAGATGCAAAGAATCCTTACGAGCGAGTTCATGTTGACTTTGTTGGACCTTTTACGGGATATTATTTTTTCATTTTAGTCGATGCGTTCAGCAGATGGCCAGAAATACACCCAATAAAAAAACATTACCACTAAAACAACAATCGAAATATGCAGAAAGATTTTTGGCACATTTGGGATACCTTCAATATTGATTACTTATAGGTCTTTCACGATAACAGACGAGACATGTGATAAATAGTTACAAAACAGGGTTGACAAATCTATATTGCTTTCATTTTAAAATATTCACAACTTCTACTAATATGCTTTATGTTATTATATATACTTACTATATTATATATAGGCATGATTTAGTTGTGAAAATAACTGACCTTATATATAATATCGTTTTATAAATAAAATAGGGAGGAACTTGTAAATATGAACACATTGTAAACAACTTATTCGAATGACATTTGACATAATCCAAGCTGGCAACCATGCCCAGTTCTGGTAACATAATATATTTACTTGATAGAGAGAAATACTAGGATTATTAGGTATTATTGTAATTTAAATGTTACTTGTTCCGAAGTAACTGTTTATCACGTGCCTCGTCTGTTATCGTGAAAGACCTATAGCCGAAAGATATGCTCAAACATTTAAACAGGCAATTCGAGCAATTAAGTGTACTGACATCAACCTAGGATTAGCACAGTTCTTATTACAGTACAGACAAACTCCATATCAATCATATTCAATAGAGGAATAGGGTCAAGATTGGATCTTATAAAACCTACTACGAAAGAAGTTACAAAATTAACAGAGGGAGAGAGAGATTACAATGGGGAAGGAAAATGGCAATTCGGAAGAATTAAGGAAGTATTGGGAAATTACAATATAAAATTCAATCAGATGATGAGAGAATATCGAGGAGACATCAGGATTAAATAAGGAAAATTGGTTATAACCTGAACCTACCTTTTTTGAAAATAGTCTATGCAGATCAGCTAGAGTAATAAAACCACCAAATAGATTAGATTTATAGGCATAAGAATTACATGTGGGAAAGGGAAGTGTTATATCCTGAGTGTACAAACTCTGTTTCTGGGGGATTTGATGGGGTACTTCCTGCCTTTACAAATACAACATTTCATAATCAAGAAAGTTGTCCAAACCACACAATACTTGCCTGCAGCTATTTTTTATACTTAGAAGTAAGTGAATAATCTCATTTATCGGAAAAAGGGCATACCTATATTCAATTTAGTTTATTATCCGACTTCGCACTTGTCATCTAGTAATTTCTCACTAGATTTCCCTTCCAAAAAGACCGGTAGAGCAACTTACATCAAAGAATTTTCAAAAATTTACACAGGGAGTGTTCGGGTAGAAATGGCACTGGGTATATGTGATTATCACAGCCCCTCAAAACATACCCAGCTTATTTCATAAAACTATTTTCAGATTACCAATTTATTAAACTCAACGTGTTTGTTAATGTTAACAGTACAGTCAACGTGTTTGTTAATGTTAACAGTATTTTGACAGTATAAGTAGCTACGATAGAAAATAAATCACAGCAAGATCCTTAATAATTGTCTTTCGCGGTTACTTTATAATAGCATACTTTATAGGCAAATAAACTTGACCGTAGATATACTTAGTCATTCTATCAACACCACAATTTCTCTCAAAGTTATATGCATTCGAAAAAATAAATACTTATGTAATCTAATTAATTTATAGTTTCAATCACAGAACTAATAATGACAAGTTTTTAACAACGTTATTTAAAAATAATTTGCTAAATTGCTCTGTTGGCGATTTTATACAAATGACCTCGAGCACGACTGAAAAAGTTGAATTTTTTTAGGACAATTTGTTTTGCTTAGGTTATCAAAGATGAATTCTCTGTTTACGTTGTCATCATCGATTAAATTATCATGAAAACATCTCTTTACCACAGTTGGATTTATGCGGACTAAAAATATTGTTTATTACCGATTCTTTGCTATAAAACTATTACACTATATGGTCTTTGGTTAACTTGGTAATATTTTTGACCATCTCTCTTAATTTCAGATTATCGTTGTTCAATTGTTGAATTTCTTTATTTTTATTTTCTATTTGCTTTATCTGATTTTCTTTATCGAGTGATTTTAATTTCTCTATATTCAGCAAAGCTTCAATTCAAATAATAACCTTTAGTGTATTCCGAGTATGAATAAAATATGTTTTCCAAATGGAGATAATATTTTCTAACTTGTTGATTCTTTTTGTTATTTAACATCATTATTGATCCTTTAAAATTTAAAACTGTTAAAAGTATCCAACGTTTCGAATGAATTGTGTGGGAATCACCATTTTCAAGGCACCTTCGGCTCGTGAGTGGACATAGTCCACGATTTCGTTTTGAATATATTCATATAATTTTGTCTTTTCGTATTTATAATCTATTTCTTCGTAATCTATATTGTTATCTTTTTAAAAGTTCTTAAAATCACGTTTTTTATATTTCTATAAATCCCATAAATTCTAACAAGTTATTTGTGATTAATATTTCTTTTTTTTCTGCAAAAGAACCCATATTTCCAAAAAATACAACTCTTGTGTTTTGTGAGGGGTCGTTAGGGTCGAATATTTATTATCTGACAAAGCAAGACTGTATCAATTTTCTCTTAAAATCAACACCTACGTCTTCACTTATAGCATTTGTTGATTTTTCATAACCCAATATTTCTGCTACATTTTTACCTTTAAATCAAGGTTGATTATCATTATCTAATATGACAAATACGTCTTGATTATAAACTTACAAATAATAATATTATCTATGTCAATCATTTAATTTATTTTTTATTATTGAGTGATAATATTTGCCTTCCTGTGTTATAGCTACTTTAAAATAATTACTACGTTTCATATACCGATATTTGCCCTGCTTTCTTATTGAGGGAAATACTTCTGATGTACACTTTTTTGCTTCTTCTTTCTTGGATGATAAAATTAAAGAATATAATCCTGATTCATTTATAAATATTACTGATTTTTCCATATTTTATTTGTCTTCTTCATATATTATTTCTAATAGCGTTATCTATATTATTATGTTCTAAAATAATTGCTGTCTTTTCCCTTGAACCTAGGTTGATATCTAGCTTTTTATTCATCTTATGTAGACTTTTTATAATACGTAGGTCTCATGTTGCACTAGATCCCTTTTATTAGAAGTATTTATTTTTTTCGACAATTAATTAAATAATCATTAAATTGATCACCTCTATATACAACACATATTTTTGAATCCTGAGGCGTCTCACAGTTTTACCTAAATAAGGGACAGTGTGTTTTAGCACGCATTGTTTATGGATAATTTCTTATGAAAAAAAAATGTAATAAATTAAATGAATCGCTTACATAACGATGACCAAGAAGCATGGCAAATGTTTCAAAAAAGGTTAAACGATATGAGAAGTAAACCAAATAATGACTTTGAACGATTAGTATATCGGTATATATTTAATCAGTTTAAAATGTATGAAAACAATATATTAAACGTGGCAAAATTAGGTTTTCTTAAAATACACTTTCCTAATCTTGAAGTCTTTGATGAATAACTTTTCTAATAAATGACAAGTCGTTACTCGGTTTGTTTAGAATTAAAATGTGCCGATGATTTTTATAACTATAGAAATAAATATGAAAAACATGGAAACAATGGATTTATTATGGTTTATTATGTGATTGTGGTAGATATTACTCTAGAACTAATTTCAAAAGGCATATAAAAACAGAGATGGATAAAAATGGATTGAACTTATTTATTTGCTAAAAATTGTTTGTCAGAATTTTTCCTATAATAAATGGAACGAAGTAACTTGAATAATCTTCGTTTATCTGAGCTGTTTAATATTGATAAATATAATAATAAATAAATATAAAATCATTAAACATCAAATATATTAGAAAATATAATAAAGCAGACTTAATAAAAGCTATTATTAAAGCTGAAGAGCAATTGCATAAGGACATAAAAAACGAAAAAAAAATCAATTATGCCCTCTTTGCGGAATTCAGAAATATTTTCATTTGATGATGATTTATTTGCTAAACCAAAGAAATAGAGAGTTAAGAAAATCAAGTGTGACATATGAGGAAAATAAACCAAAAGCACACGAATGCAGCTACATAAAGAGAAAGAAAACAAAGAACCTAAAGACATTTCAGTTTGATGACGATATATTTGCTAAACCAAATAAAATTAGAGTGAAGAAGATCAAAATGTGATATGTGTGGAACATATATCGAGGAAACTTGAATACATTTGCATAAATTAAAACATGAGTTGAATAGTCGTCGTTTGCTCGAATTACGTAATATGGCAAAATCTTTAGGTATAAGATACATTAAAAGATACAATAAGGCAGAATTGATAGCAATAAAAATAATAATTAATAGCAATTAAAAATAAAAAGAGAAAACAAGAAAGGCTTGGAAATATTTCCGCTTAATGACGCCATATTTTCTAAACCGAAAAAAGAGTAAAAAAGATCAAGTGTGATGAATGTGGAAAATATATTAAGTAAAGTCGAATGCAGTTGCATAAAGCAGGACATAATCCAGAGCCTGATTTTATTTTAGTTCAGGTTGCTTTTAAGGGAAGATTATTAACCTATCAGCATAATAATCTAGAAGAAGGTACAGATATAGAGGCATATATGGATATGATAAAAGAAAAGGCTATTAAAATAATTACAAATGCTTTAAATTTCCATAAAAATATTAAAACCAATTTAGAGATGGAATATGAGTTTATGAAGCTGGAAAATGAAGACTTCACAATGATACATAAATTTCAGTTACCAAATGTTATAATAAGAGAAAAAGACGCTCTGGAGGAATACTGGGATGAACAAAAGGATTTATTTATATCAAGATGTGATGAACTACAAGAAAAAGGATCTGGATGGACAAATATACACCTTTAAGCGGAAATTAATATGTAGAATTACCTAAGTGGATTAAAGATAAAAAAAATTTAATACTGAACAAAGACAAAAGGCAAAAAATGATTTTGAAGAGGATTTCTGGAAACAAATGGTTAATGCCCCATATGGTAAGTCTATGCAGTCTGTTAGAAACTAACAAAATATTAAATTATATTGTGATGAAAAATTACAGAGAGCGAACCTAATTTTAAACACAGAACTATATTTAGCAAACATCTGACAGCAGTTCATAATTATAAAACCATAGTATTGTTTAATAAACCAATTTACATTGAGCAAGCTGTATTAGATTGATCAAAATGATTAATGTATGACTTCCATTACAATGTAATTAAAAAAGAATTTAATGAAAACATAAAACTTCTTTATGGAGATACTTTATATATGAGATTAAAAATGCTGATTTCTATGAATTTATGAAAAACAATTCCGACTATTTTGATACATCTGACTATCCAAAAGATCATCCATTATATTCTCATAAAAATAAGAAAGTAATAGGGAAATTCAAAGATGAATTGAATGGTATTAAGATATTAGAATACATACGTTTAAGATAAAAAATGTACAGTTACAGAACCGAAAATTCTATTTCGAAAAAATTAAAAGGTATCAAGAAAGCAGTATTGAAAAAAGAAATAAGCTTCGAAGATTACAAAAATTGCTTATTTAATCAAAACGAATACTTCCATAGACAGAAAGTGATCAGGAGTCATAAACATGATATATTTACTGAAGAAGTTAAGAAAAAGTCTCTAAGTTGGAAAGATGATAAAAGATACCTTTTACCTAATTCTACAGATGCATTAGCTTATGGACACGTATTAGTTTATGGAAATTGTTGAATAAATCGCTATTTTTTATTAGTGTTGAAGTAATAAATTAAGAAAACAATAATAACAATTACCATAATACATATAAGAACAAAAATAATAATTTTTAATTTATTAACTTGTTTAATAAGACTTGAAAACTTTTTTCGGAATTTTGGATATTCTTCATTGACTATATTTAAATATATAGTACTTTCCATTTAATTTACAATTTTGGAATCTTTTCATTTATTGCTCTCATATTTTTAGTATGTCTTTCAAATATTTTCAAAGTTCTTTTCTTTACATCATCGATGTTTGATGGTATTACTACTGTTTTGTTTCTTAATTCTGCTAGCTTCTTAGGATCATAATTATTGTAGTTATCTAATTTATATTCCAATTCATCTATTTTATTATTAGCGGACTCTAGCTCACAGTCAGTCATAATTAATTGTTCAAGGAATAAATTAGCTGCTTTTCTTGCAATATATTTATCTACAACTTCTTGTTTGAAACCAACTATTTTTGCTCCATCTTCTAATCTGTCTATTTCAGTAATAATAGGTTTTAAATCTTTTTTCCATTTTTCTTTCTCATCGTTGGGAATGTATGAAACTAGTTTGTCCATTTATGACTGAAAAGTTTCTAAAGATTTACTAAATAATTCATCTGTTTCTTCATCTAAACTTATATTTTTACGACTACCTGCTTTATGTTCTACATTATCGAATATTTTTTTATTTTATTTTTTTTCTCTTTTGTTCCCAATTGTTCCGATTTGTTCTCTTTTGTTCCGGATTGCTCTGGTTTGTTCCCGTTTGTTCTCGTTTTACATGCAATCTTAATTAAGGGAATTTCTGGAAATACTTTTAGATTTGCAAAAATCTGTCTTTGTTAGTTTTTTATTTACTGTAGAATTGAGATATTCAATGGCAAAATTACGATTTCTCATTTGCGTTACTTCATTGATATTCCTTGGTATATTTAGTTTTTTATCTTGAGTAAAAGATTTGTAACTATTTTTAAATTGTTGGAGTTCAGATTGTTGTCTTGTTTTTAATAGTGTGTAATACTCTGCAACAATTTTACTGTCTTTCGTATTTGTCATTTTTTTTTAATTTATTTTAGAAATTTTGTCTAATATTAAACTTTTGTTGGTTATGGTTTGCCATGTAATAGAGATTTGTTTTCGGTCTAATTTGACTTGTATGGTTAAAGGCAATTTATACCCCTTCTTATAATTAAATTATTATAAATAAATATAAAAATCAATGATCTTTCCCAATGCAAATAATTGTGTTTATATTTTGCTACAGCTTTCTTGATAACCAGTCCAATTTTTTTCTCTTCACCTGAGTTCATCATGCCTCGTGGTAGAACAAAGAATGGACAGAATACACGCACAACTCCCACAACAGCAACAAAACGCGAGATAAGGACACGGTCACACGACACACTTCAACTAGCTGCAGTGAGTGACTTACTTGTTCACAAGTAAATATTGTGTGAATGTTCAATATTTGTATGTTTCTGTATTTTTTCCCAGGGTACAAGCTCCGACGGTGAAGTTGTGAGTGTAGGTGGAACTGCTGCTGTCTATGGAAACAAAGTAAGTTGTTGTTGTGTGAGTAATTAAATAATTTAATGACTTTTAGTTACAGAAACCAAAGATCGAGTGTAGTTCAGCACTGTTTTCGAAGATCAAGGCAACAGACCACTTTGTTGATAAGACAAAAATGATAGAGGTGCTTTTCGATGATTCAGAATATATTTTGATAACAAGACCAAACCGATTCGGCAAATCTACCATCATGAACATGGTCGAAGAGTTTGTGAATAAGAAGGTATACACAACAGGAGATAAAGTAGGACAAGAAATCCTGAGATCAACAGAAAATGATCGTGCATTTCCTGAGATGAATTTGCGTCTGTTTGAAGATGGGAACTTGGAAATTTCCAAGTGGGATGAGTTCTCTCGCCATCGTGGGAAATATCCGACCATTCACTTAGATTTCCAATCGATTGGCGATGATGATGATTATCTGGGAATTTTGCTTGAGTTTAGGAATGTCGTAACAGGTGCATTCAATCAGCACAAATATTTACTGTGGTCAACTGAAAAGCAGCTTAACAGATTCGATAAAGAAAACTTTGAAAAATACCTGTATCCAAAACCAACAGAGGAAGCCATATTTGAGATGATAGCAAGCAGCCGAGAACTAGAAATAACAAGGAAATCAGTGGAAGGTTTATTGTCACGCCATATAACAACAGCTTTGCCATTCCTAGCTAAAGTTTTACACCAACACTACAATCATGAAATTTATCTTTTCATTGACGAGTACGACGCGCCCATTAACAACACACTCTTCAAAAATAAAGATTTTTGCGAAAAAGTTAATGACCTGCTTACCTTTTTCTTTAAAATACTTTTGAAGCAAGCAAGCAGTTTCATAGCTCGTGCTTTAATCACAGGGATATCTTATATGAGTTCAGTAGGCTTGTCGAACAATGTGATAAAACACATGTTTCTCAGAGGAGCACTGGGTGGTGATGATAGCTATGAAGTATTTTATGGCATAACAGAAGAAGAACTGGAGCAGCTCACAACAAAGTTTACTGAGAAATTTTGGCAAGGCGTGAACAAACTCCCTAAAGAAAAAGTGAAATCATATTACAACGGATACCAAAGTTTTGGACAGAGTAGAGTCCAGATATATCCTATTTGGTCAATTGTGAACGCTCTAGAAAATGGAGAGCTAAGCAATTATTGGGAGGAGTCTGGAATCATGGCGAGCGCAAGACAGGGACTTAACATACCAATTGTTCGGATCGCAATTGAAAAGTTGTTGTCGGGGAGACACATCAAATGTAAAATTCCATCTAAAATAGAGCTAGAACACCTCCAAGACCTGAGGGATGTAATTTTGAAGTGGGAAGAGAAAAGGACTCTCTTAAAACCTGATGTTTTCGTTTCCTTTCTGATGCAACAAGGGTATTTAATGTATGAAAAAAATATAGCAGGAGACATATTTGAAGACATATTTGAAGTTAAAATTCCTAATACACTTATTGAGAACGAATTTAGAAATCTGATCAAAACGTATGTTGGAAATAATTATGATCTTCTCATTACAAATGTAACGGCAGTGTTCGATGAGTTCCCAGATGATCCAGATGATTTAAGTGATGAAATTGTGAAGAGGTTAATTAGTTCTATGCAGGAGGTATTTGAACATGTGAGCGAAAAATGGTACCAATGCAACGAAGACGCGTACCATTGTGTGATTTTCCACTGTTTGTGTAAGTCATTAAAGTACATGTGTTGCACTGAACTGTCGGGAGCGGAAGGGAGACTTGACATTGCGTTCAATTCAGAAAATATAGCAATAATAATTGGGGTCAAGTACCGTCAGAGTGCATTAAAAGCTTTTGAACAAATTGAAAGTAAACGCTATGGAGAAATTTTGAGGAAAAAGTTATCAAATGAAAATATCAAATGTGTTTGTATGGGATTGAATGTGAATCCCAACAATAAAGTAAGCATTGCCTATAAGAATGCAGATAAGTCTGGTTCACCACGTGTGATTTCTTTGTAAAATGAAGACTGAAATGTGCCTGTTGTGTTTATTACATTGTTAAATTCCGTTTCTAAATCAGGTTAAACAGTAGGTTTATGAAACATGTAAAATGAGTTTATAGTTATTATATTCAAATAAAGGAATTTGCAAAAATTTTACTCGCATCTTTAAAATATTTTTTTAACTTTCAAACTTAAAATAATATATTTTTGGCCGGTTGTATAAAGATGTGCCAACTAACATGATTTTAACTGATCATGTGACCCCTTTTTGAACGTGTTGATTGTTTTATTCATGTTTAATTGATTGTCAAAATCTTGTTAAAGTAGACACAGCTTTATACAACCGGGGCTTTATAATTTTATTATGATGAAAAACAGTAAAATAATAAAAAAATCTTATCCATGGCGACCAAAGGTGGGTGTTTTGCAATTTTTTTTATATAAACAAATACAATAATTCTCAATAATAATTATTTATTTTCAGTATGTAATGTATCATATTTCAAACTTTTTTAATGTAATGACAGTTTTTACCGTACTAGTGCGGTAAAGAGAAGTTTAGCAGTTTTCATTGCAATTGCTTTCACTTGAATGCTTGTTAAAAAAATAAGCAACTTCGTAACTAGGGTATGTATTATGTATCGTAAAATTTCATTTTTTTAATCAATAAGAAAATTAGCATAATATATTCAATCCGAAAACGACTGTATAAGATCCATTATAGGCGTGTTGGTAAGATATTCGCGTTCAATCCAAGGGGTCTCTGGTTCGAATTATTGCGAATCCAACTTTTTTTTATTTCGTAATATTGCGTAATTTGATGTATTATTGTAGCTGATTAGAAATTATAATGGACAAGACCTAAATAGCTCAGTTAGTAAAGAGTTATATAGGTAATTACAAGGTTTTGAGTTCGATTCCTATCGCCGCCTTTTTTTATTGAGAATGCAGTTGTTCTTAAGTCTGAACTGGTGAGATCTCGAGTGGCCATAGAGATTGAGGACCCACGAAGATTGACGGGCAACTGAGTGCTGCCAAATATTCTCAAAACATTTCTCGGTTTTGGGACTCTTCCATCTATTCATGACTTACAGTAATATCGAACAACAATGACCTGTCCTGTTGATTCGCCAAAGGCTCATGAGTCGAAGACGAATTCAGGATTGATGGTCGTGCCGATGATTCTCTTCGATAGACACATACCTATAAACGGTATAAGCTGTCGTGAAAGAGGAGATGCTGTAAGAATAGATCGGATTGTAGTCGGAATGAAAACGGGGAATGTTTTGCACATATTTTTATTAATTCTGTAAATATTCTGAATCCAAGAATTATCATGAAGGCATAGTCGAATATTGGGGTGTTGAAAACAAATATTTCCATGCCATAACAACGTTTACGTTCACGTCTTTGTTATTTCATATCTATCTTTTGTTAACGGAAAATTTAGTAACCGATTGACTAAGAAATTAACAGAAGCTCTCTTATATTGAAAACTATGATTTGAATCCGCGATGATGAATCTATTAACATTGGTTTCTTTCCGGAAAATATCGATTTCTATTTTGTTTATTCCTAATCAGTAAAGTATCTAAAAATGGTATCCTGCCATTGTGTTCCTTTTCCACCGTAAATTTAATCGTCGGAAATTTCAAATTTAATGATTAACGAACATGTCTAATTCGCATTTCTGTGTATCAAAAATCGCGAGAATGTCATCTACATACCTAATCCAGACTCTCGGGAAATATTTAGCGTTATTTTTAAATTCTACTTCAAATTGACTCATGAATAAATTGGCTATGAAAGGAGATAGGCAGTTACCCATTGTTGTGCCTTGTTTCTGTTCATCCAGGTTGCCTTTCGATCCGAAAATACTATCAAAAGTCTCCTAGGGAATACTAAAGATAGAGTTAATTTTAATTCGAAATCAGGTATATACGAAATTAGTTGCGAGGATTGTAATTTGAAATATATAGGCCAAACAAAACGACCAATAATAACCCGTTTTAAAGAACACATATCACATATTAAATACAATAGACCGGAAAAATCTAACGTTGCCAACCACGCTTTAAGCACACTACACAATGTGTCGATTACAGGGTTGAAGCTGGCCAAAGGAATTAATAAACCCCGCGAACT
Source organism: Melolontha melolontha (assembly GCA_935421215.2). Taxonomy (NCBI): domain Eukaryota; kingdom Metazoa; phylum Arthropoda; class Insecta; order Coleoptera; family Scarabaeidae; genus Melolontha; species Melolontha melolontha. The sequence goes on from OW285238.1 coordinate 42,742,093, forward strand.
TGATGCTTATGAAAGTATACATATCGCGAAAAATAAACAATATTCCATGAATAGCGATAGATCACCGATTCCTTTCAGTTGTCTCTTTTTATTTTTATTACCATAATTGTGTGATCGTCGTTTTAAAATTGAAGTTATTAGGACATGTTGAGTGCCGTTCCCTTTAAAAAAGGAATGTTTGTCGGTCTTCCGTTCGGTATATTTCAACTTGGAGAATAAACATATGTGAATGCCTTTTCCCTAAGAGGTAAGTCCTTTTCGTAGTTTATATTCGCATGTTAAAATTAGTCTACGTGGACGCGGTGTAAAGTAGTTGTTGCGTAAGCGGTTTTCTAGCTTTACTGTGCCCCATGTGCGACTTTTAAGTAGTGGTTTTACCTACTGATGATGACAACTCAGTTGTCGAAATACGTATTTAGGATACGATTAATAATTGTGGTAAGGGGTTATATACCTTTTTTAAATATAGTTAAGCCATTTAATTTTAAAATGGCACATCAAAGCGGAAAAAATCTAAAATTCCTACACACAAAACTAAAAGACTCAACACCAACACTTAAACAATCACATACAATATATAACATACCCTGCAAAGACTGTGACAAAGTATACATAGGCCGAACAAAACAGTTACTACAGGAAAGATTAAAAGGACACAAATACGCAAAAAATCAGACAGCTTTAAAAAAACACCAGATAACATTAAAACACAATTTTGATTTTGAAAATACAAAAATAATGACCAAGCAAAAAAATACAAAGGCTAGGGAGGTATTAGAAATGATTCATATTTTCAAAAATAACAAAACAATCAGCGACAGTAACGAGATTGATGGACTTTCAAAATTGTATTATCCGCTCATTAAACAATAGAAGACAACCCCACCCACACAAAAAAGACAAATTTTTTTTTTCCCATTGTAAACATACTGTATTTTCTCGAACACATGGCCTGACCAAACCAATTTTAAAACGAAACAATAAAAAATTCATTTTTAAAACAAGACATTTAGTTACACTTAAGATTCCGAGATACGCGGTCGGACCCTGTAGTGAAGGGTCGACATGTTTCCGACCATGCATATTGCACTGGGCATGTGCTTTAACACGAAATAAATTGGTGAGTTTGTATCCTTTAAATTTTAAATGTTAAATTTTAATTTGCTTTACTCATTATTTTAATTTTAATTCATTCATATAATGTAAATATAATTCTTACCTTTCGTTGTAATTTTTTTTAGTTCTAATCACTTGAAAAAGACTTAATTATATACAAAAAAGTCGAAACGTCGTTAGTTAAATAAATTGAAATTCAATAAAGGTCGCTAAACCAAAAAAAAAAAGCTTATTATTTTAATATATATATATATATATATATATATATATATATATATATATATATATATATATATGAACTTCATGTGTATGAGAATTAATAATTATTAAATCTCATTTTACATGCGATTGTCGCTATAATTTGTTGCATTTGTTGCATAAAATGAGATTTAATAATTATTAATTCTCATACACATGAAGTTCATTACAGTTCGTATATATACACGTAGTATAGAAGTGAATATCATGTCTGTCTTCGGTAAGGTGCACTGATGATCTGTAAAAAACAGTGAAATATCGATATATGCACATTCCGCGCAGATAAGTTTTTCACAAAATTTTTCATATATATATATATATATATATTGCTTGTCAAAAATTTGTTTTAAAGCTTCATATTTGCAGGCATAGAATACATTTTACACTCAAAAATGATTCCGACGTTCTTACTCATTATTACCATATCTAGGGTATTGGCTAACCCTGGTCCCTTTCTTTTTTTCATGATTTCGACCTCGTTGTGTGTTATGAATAGAGTGGACCAATCCGGAGCGATATTGGTAAATATTTCATATAAAAGCCGAAAAACTCCAATAATTTATCAATAAATATATATATATATATATATATATATATATATATATATATATATAGTAAACCTAATCAGTAGGCGATTAAAGGTCTGTATATTACTTCAAAATATATGTATTTAAAAAACTCTACATGTTTCGGCAGTATCGCCTTTATCAAGAGAATACAAAATATAAATTTATATTTTGACCGAGAAACAGCAGAAATTGTCAGACAAGATATATGCCAAATAATAAGAACAACAAAACCACCAAAGCCAAATATATCGAAAGAAGAAAGAGACGCCCTACGACGACTGCAGAAAAACAAAGATATTGTCATAATGCCGGCTGACATGGGAAACGCCACAGTAATAATGGCAAAGAGCGACGACTATGACCGAAAAATACGAACGCTTCTAGAAGACTCGATGTATAAACCGACACCTAACGACCCGACCACATACTTAGAAAAGACGACAAAAAGCAAGATCAAGAACGCACCTCTCAAAGAAGGTATTAAGAAACGACTGATTCCTAGAGAGAAATCGTCATGATGTCCGAAATTCTACGGCCTACCAAAAATACACAAGCCGGATGTGCCGCTGAGACCGATAGTAAGTTCCGTTAGCTCACCGACTCAAACGCTTTCGCGCTTCTTAGCACAAAAACTACAACCCCTTGCCGAAGAAATCCCATCATATGTTAAAAACTCGACTCACCTAACTGAAATACTCAAGGATATCACCATGGATCAAGACGACATGTTGGTGAGCTTCGATGTAGTTTCGCTCTTCACACAGATCCCCATTAATGAGGCAATAGATTTACTAATAAAGAAACACCAACTCTCCGACTACGACATGGATCTAACGAAACACTGCCTGTCAAACACGTATTTTATATACAACGGACAATTTTTTTCAAGCAAACCGATGGAGCGCCGATGGGATCACCGCTGTCACCTATACTGGCAAATTTGTTTATGGCAGACGTCGAACAAAGAGCACTGGAAAACGCTACAGACAAACCAAAACTCTGGCTGCGATACGTAGACGCCACCCTGGTGATTTGGCCGCATGGAAGAGAGAAACTAAGCGAGTTTTTACAACATCTGAACACCAGACATCCGAAAATAAAGTTTACTGTCGAAATGGAGGAAAGAAATCGGCTACCGTTCTTAGACTTGATGATAATCAAAAAACCGGATGACTCGCTAGGATACACAGTGTACAGAAAACCTACACATACGAACAGATATCTCAACGCATCTTCACATCATCACCCAGCGCAGTTAAACTCTGTAGTAAAAACATTAATCCACAGATCTCAAACTTTGTCAGATGCAGAACATCGAAACGAAGAAATGGGAACAATAAAAAACATATTACAAGCGAACGGATATTCACAAAATACCATTAACAGAGCGACACGAATTAACAAGAATCAACCAAAAAAGAAAGAAAGATCTACACGGACAGCATTTCTCCCTTACGTGAAAGGTACGACTGAGAAAATAGGTAGAATATTACGCCGACACGACATAGACACCATTTATACGACAGACAGGAAAATAAAAGACATTTTGCTTAATACAAAGGACAAGATAGAACTAGAAAACCAAGGGGTCTACGAAATACCGTGCTATGAATGCGAACAAACATACATATGGCATACTAACCGTAAAACCAGCGTACGGAGGGAAGAACACAGAAATGCGGTAGCTAAAAAAGAATCAACATCATCCCTAGTTAAGCATGTGCTACATACAGGACACACTATCGACTTTGACGGTACAAAAACTATATCACGCAGTACGAGGTTAACGTACAGGATTATAAGAGAAGCTATAGAAATTGAGAAACGGCAAAACTATGAACAAACGTGACGACGGACAGCGTTTGCCTGACACATGGAAGTCGGCCTTGCTCAACAGGCAGATTACACACAAGCGACGTAATGAAAACAACTTGCCACAGCCCAGTCATACTAACTCGGAGCGAACGCAAACCGATCGACCAATAGTCGAAAGCGACAGAACAACCGACGGACCAATCACGAGGAGTCAGACACGCGTCCCCACTACGACGGGACTATATAATACGAGCGGCACAGGAAATCGACGCACTCTTGAAGTTACCATTGCAACGAGAAGATCCTCTAGAAAAAGGTGAAAGTGATGTCACCGAAACGTCAGGAAGAAAGTTGTCCTTCTCAGGAGGAAATCATCCAAACGCGGCGAAATATCCCGAAGAACAACGCTTCAACAAACGACCGCGAAAACATTCGACGAAATATATATACATATATATATATATATATATATATATATATATATATATATACATATATATATATATACATATATATATATTAAAATAATAGACTTTTTTATTGGTTTAGCGACCTTTAATGAATTTCAATGTTTTTCTCTACGACGTTTCGACTCTTTTTATTATTGAGTCTTTTTCAAGTGACTAGAAACAAAAAATTAACATAACGAAAGGTAAGAAAATATGTTTACATTTGTATGAATGAATTAAAAATTACAGTTAAAATAATAATAAAGTAAGGAAAATTAAAATGATATAAAAACTCACCGATTTATTCCGTTTTAAAACACATGTGTACATTGGTCGGGCTTGCCCGAGACCTTTTTAGGGTCGACCGCGTTCCTCAGAATATTTTGTGTGAGTAAATATCTTTGTTTGAGAACTGAAATTTCCTATTTCGTTTTAAAATTAGCATGGTTTTAGGCCATGTGTTAGGGGAACATAGTATATGTATTTACAATGGGGAACAAAATTTTGTTTGGTGTGTGTGGGTGGGGTTGGTTGTCTTCTATTGTTTAATGAGTGGATAATAGAGTTTAGAAAGTCCATCAATCAAATGTCGTAGAGAAAAACATTGAAATTCATTAAAGGTCGCTAAACCAATAAAAAAGTCTATTATTTTAATATTAAGACACGGCCAATAAAATAAATAAGAAATTTAATTCTTATTAACACTAAGCATATATATATATATATATATATATATATATATATATATATATATATATATATATATATATGATAAACGTAATGTTAATCTCTGGAGGATAAATAAGCATACCAGTTTTTGTTTTTCTAAATAGAAGCGTTCTGGAGGAATTTAAAAAAAAATAAATACAAGGCGCCATCTTCAAAGAACTCTAGCTCCCTTAGGAAGCATTTTCGGACTAGGTGAATTTGGGTTTAATTGTCTTAAAATTATCTGAGGAAACTCCGGTTTTCGTTTGTCAGGAGAGTTTCTGGACACCTGTATATATATATATATATATGTATATATATATATGTATATATATATATGTATATATATATATATGTATATATATATATATATATATATATGTATATATATATATATATATGTATATATATATATATATATATATATATATATATATATATATATGAAAAAATGTGTGAAAGTCGTATCCACCCTGGAATGTGCAGACGCCAGCGTTTCATGGTTTTACCAATCATCGGTGCACCTACATCCAGAAATAGACACGACTTTCATTTCTATACTGCGTGTATATATACTAATTATGATAAACGTAATGTTAATGAGAATTAACAATCATTAAATTCTCACATTACTGCCAATGCCGCTCTCATTCGTTGCATTGATTTCTACACCTGACAAAATCACATTTGCCTAAGAATGTAGCTGCAACGCGTCGCGGCGCCAACTGACCGGGTTGTACGGGAAAATGAAAAAATGTGTGAAAGTCGTATCCACCCTGGAATGTGCAGACGCCAGCGTTTCATGGTTTTACCAATCATCGGTGCACCTACATCCAGAAATAGACACGACTTTCATTTCTATACTGCGTGTAAATATACTAATTATGATAAACGTAATGTTAATGAGAATTAACAACCATTAAATTCTCACATTACTGCCAATGCCGCTCTCATTCGTTGCATTGATTTCTACACCTGACAAAATCACATTTGCCTAAGAATGTAGCTGCAACGCGTCGCGGCGCCAACTGACCGGGTTGTACGGGAAAATGAAAAAATGTGTGAAAGTCGTATCCACCCTGAAATGTGCAGACGCCAGCGTTTCATGGTTTTACCAATCATCGGTGCACCTACATCCAGAAATAGACACGACTTTCATTTCTATACTGCGTGTATATATACTAAATATGATAAACGTAATGTTAATGAGAATTAACAATCATTAAATTCTCACATTACTGCCAATGCCGCTCTCATTCGTTGCATTGATTTCTACACCTGACAAAATCACATTTGCCTAAGAATGTAGCTGCAACGCGTCGCGGCGCCAACTGACCGGGTTGTACGGGAAAATGAAAAAATGTGTGAAAGTCGTATCCACCCTGGAATGTGCAGACGACAGCGTTTCATGGTTTTACCAATCGTCGGTGCACCTACATCGAGAAATAGACACGACTTTCATTTCTATACTGCGTGTATATATACTAATTATGATAAACGTAATGTTAATGAGAATTAACAATCATTAAATTCTCACATTACTGCCAATGCCGCTCTCATTCGTTGCATTGGCAGTAATGTGAGAATTTAATGATTGTTAATTCTCATTAACATTACGTTTATCATAATTAGTATATATACACGCAGTATAGAAATGAAAGTCGTGTCTATTTCTGGATGTAGGTGCACCGATGATTGGTAAAATCATGAAACGCTGGCGTCTGCACATTCCAGGGTGGATACGACTTTCACACATTTTTTCATTTTCCCGTACAACCCGGTCAGTTGGCGCCGCGACGCGTTGCAGCTACATTCTTAGGCAAATGTGATTTTGTCAGGTGTAGAAATCAATGCAACGAATGAGAGCGGCATTGGCAGTAATGTGAGAATTTAATGATTGTTAATTCTCATTAACATTACGTTTATCATAAATTAGTATATATACACGCAGTATAGAAATGAAAGTCGTGTCTATTTCTGGATGTAGGTGCACCGATGATTGGTAAAACCATGAAACGCTGGCGTCTGCACATTCCAGGGTGGATACGACTTTCACACATTTTTTCATTTTCCCGTACAACCCGGTCAGTTGGCGACGCGACGCGTTGCAACTACATTCTTAGGCAAATGTGATTTTGTCAGGTGTAGAAATCAATGCAACGAATGAGAGCGGCATTGGCAGTAATGTGAGAATTTAATGATTGTTAATTCTCATTAACATTACGTTTATCATAATTAGTATATATACACGCAGTATAGAAATGAAAGTCGTGTCTATTTCTGGATGTAGGTGCACCGATGATTGGTAAAACCATGAAACGCTGGCGTCTGCACATTTCAGGGTGGATACGACTTTCACACATTTTTTCATTTTCCCGTACAACCCGGTCAGTTGGCGCCGCGACGCGTTGCAGCTACATTCTTAGGCAAATGTGATTTTGTCAGGTGTAGAAATCAATGCAACGAATGAGAGCGGCATTGGCAGTAATGTGAGAATTTAATGATTGTTAATTCTCATTAACATTACGTTTATCATAATTAGTATATTTACACGCAGTATAGAAATGAAAGTCGTGTCTATTTCTGGATGTAGGTGCACCGATGATTGGTAAAACCATGAAACGCTGGCGTCTGCACATTCCAGGGTGGATACGACTTTCACACATTTTTTCATATATATATATATATATATATATGAAAAAAAACCACATCCGTCCAGAAACGTGCATATATCGATATTTCACTGTCGTTACAGATCATCAGTACACGATATTCTAACATGGACATGATTTTATTTTTATACTTTCGTGTATATATACGAATTATATTGAATTTAATTGGAGTGAGAAATAGCAATTATTCAAATCTCCTCCCACATGTAATTGTCGCTAAATTTGTGCAATTGATTCTACAATCTGACAAGATTACTCCTGCCGAAGAATGTAGACGCAAACACGTCGCGACGTTAGCCATCCACCTGTGCGGATAATGAAAATTGTATGAAAAAAACCACATCCGTCCAGAAACGTGCATATATCGATATTTCACTGTCGTTACAGATCATCAGTACACGATATTCTAACATGGACATGATTTTATTTTTATACTTTCGTGTATATATACGAATTATATTGAATTTAATTGGAGTGAGAAATTAATATACACGAAAGTATAAAAATAAAATCATGTCCATGTTAGAATATCGTGTACTGATGATCTGTAACGACAGTGAAATATCGATATATGCACGTTTCTGGACGGATGTGGTTTTTTTCATGCAATTTTCATTATCCGCACAGGTGGATGGCTAACGTCGCGACGTGTTTGCGTCTACATTCTTCGGCAGGAGTAATCTTGTCAGATTGTAGAATCAATTGCACAAATTTAGCGACAATTACATGTGAGAGGAGATTTGAATAATTGCTATTTCTCACTCCAATTAAATTCAATATATATATATATATATATATATATATATATATATATATATATATACAGGTGTCCAGAAACTCTCCTGACAAACGAAGACCGGAGTTTCCTCAGATAATTTTAAGACAATTAAACCCAAATTCACCTAGTCCGAAAATGCTTCCTAAGGGAACTAGAGTTCTTTGAAGATGGCGCCTTGTATTTATTTTTTTTTAAATTCCTCCAGAACGCTTCTATTTAGAAAAACAAAAACTGGTATGCTTATTTATCCTCCAGAGATGAATCGATTCCATCAATTGCGAATTTCTAGTACCGGTCATAGGCGTCCGTTTTGGGTTGGTCAACGGTTATTTTAAGGCATAACTTTTTTGTCTTTAACTTTTAAGCATTTGTGACACTAGATTATTAAATTTTCAGGTATTCCAGTACTAAAAGGTACTCTTACTTTAAGTCGGTAGGATACACCGTTTTCTAGAAAAATCGATTTGTAAATTTTTCGTTTTTTCTTCATTAAAGTTCAATTTTTTATTTTTTGCAATAGTTAGCTCTGAACTGCCAGCAGAAGTAAAACCTACGTTTTTCATTGTCAAATTGTTGTCAGTTCGCGAAGTTTATCTTTTAATTTTTTACTTTATATGCGTTGAACATTTGCGACTATGGGAGAGAGGGAAACGTAAGTCTTTGAAGTTTGGTGTGCCTATGATATGGCGAGAACAAAAAAATCATTATGACGATAAATGAAAATACCCCAATATTTCTTCAGTACAAAGACCTGTTCCTCATTCAGAAAATGTTCCAATACCAACTTTTCACCAGGTAGTGCAGCAATCTCAGGAGGATGAAGTTGAAATACCTATTTCTTCCCAAGTAGATGATGACTTTCAATACTGCGGAATAACATCAGATCCTAAGCCATTTTCGCAGAATGAGCTTAGTGACCTCATCAGAGACTTAGATCTTTCGAAGGAACGTGCTGAGTTACTAGCGTCAAGGTTAAAAGAAAAAAATTGTCTTTCCTCAGATGTTCGAGTGTCTACATATCGCACGAGAGAAGGAAAGTTATTGAAGTTTTTTTCATCTCATGAAAATTTTGTGTATTGCTGTAATGTGAGTGGTTTGCTGGCTTTCATGGGTTTAACGATCTATCAGCCCAATGAATGGCGTCTCTTTATTGACAGTAGTAAACGAAGTCTAAAAGCAGTTCTTCTACATAATGGAAATAAATATGCTCCCGTTCCAATTGCTCACTCAACATGTGTAAAAGAAGAATATGAGGTAATTTCAAATCTTTTACAAAAAATAAAATATATTGAACATAACTGGGTGATCTGCGTCGACTTGAAGATGGTTAATTTTTTATTGGGTCAACAGGATGGTTATAGTAAATACCCATGTTTTATTTGTCTCTGGGACAGTCGAGCTAAATCACGTCATTGGACTGCAAAAAATTGGAATGTCAGAGATGCTCTTGTTGTTGGGAAAGAAATGTTATAAATGAACCCTTAGTTTCAAGAGAAAAAATCATTCTTCCGCCATTGCATATAAAATTAGGGCTAATGAAGCAATTTGTTAAGGCTCTCGATAGAAATGGTCAATGTTTCCAGTTTATTTCTCACAAATTTCCTGGTTTAAGTACTGAAAAACTAAAAGCAGGTATCTTTGATGGACCTCAAATACGTAAATTGATGAAAGACACAACTAATTTTGAGACTTGTATGAATGATGTGGAGAGGCTTGCCTGGCAATCTTTTGTAGCAGTTGCACAAAATTTCCTCGGAAATCATAAGGCTGACAACTATGTAGAACTAGTAGAGCAAATGCTGGTGCGATTCAAAGATTTAGGCTGTAATATGAGTATAAAATTACACTATCTCAATAGTCATCTACATCATTTCCAACACAATTTAGGAGGTCTTAGCGAAGAACAAGGGGAACGTTTCCACCAAGACCTAAAAACAATGGAGAATAGATACCAAGGAAGGTGGGACAGTCATATGATGGCTGACTATTGCTGGGGAATCATGCGAGATTGCCCGAGTCAGTTTAATTCTTGAAAATCACTCAAAAGACAATTTCTTGATGTTTAATGTCAATAAAATATATATTTTTTCGTGAATTGTGTTTTTTTTTTCTCGGGAACTAGAGCTGACAGAAGAAAACGGGTAACATTTTTGATATCGCCATGTAAGACATACTTAAAATCGGGTCTAAAATCTCCAGCACCAAAATGGTTGTAGGCCAGTGTTATTACTATATATTCTAAACTTTGTTCTGTAAAGTGCGTTCTTTTATTTGGACTCAACATCAGAACTAGTGAGTGGCGCATAAAAATAATAATCTTTAAATTTAATATATCTACCGATTTCCGTATTTTGAACATTACTACAAAAGCCTTTCAGGACATTAAAATCAGGGCTACGAGCGAATAATGCATCAATCTTATTATTAAGCGAAACCGACTCTGTCTCTGCGCCTGCATGACTCATTAGAGGACAGCGTCTGCTCCGCAATCTAGTGATTAGATAGTAAATTTTTTTACATTTATAATTACAGTCAAAATTAAATTAGTAATAGAAGGTTTACTGCTATAATTCCTTTGGTTTTTAATTACATTTGCTATTTGGGGGCTCGCGGTGTTTAAAAGTTTGAGAATCGGTGGACTAGAACAACAATATATTTGCGAAGAAACCAAATGACTTTCACTTCTCCATTTTAAACATTTATATTTTTGTCAGTTACTTTCAAACTTAAATTATAATAGTTTGATGTTCTGAGACAAAAAAAAAACTAAAGTCGTATGTTTAGGAGGAGGATGTAAGAGATTGCCAATATGTTTATTCTAAATTAAGGAAAACATATATAGGTTCATTCAAATTTGAGTATCATTCCATTTTAACATTAAGTAAAAGTATACGCCTTTTCAAATATTGTTGTTTCCTTATTTGTTAATTATAAAGAAGACTTAGTATGACATTGCAGTATCAGATTAATTCATATTGCAATAATATGACGAGACAACAGTAAACATGGGTAAATTGATCCTGTAACTAGTTTATTGCAAAATGCCCTAATGGGACAGCAAAAAGGGAAATAGGCTGTTGCAAATAGCACGATTTCTTAATCGTTTAGATATATAGAATCTAATCATACATCTTTGTATCTTATATGGCTATTTATATCTTGGCTAACACTAACACTTCTTAGCTTTCCACTTTGATCCATGAAGATCACCAAGAAGCTGAAAGTGAAGATTACACAAAATTGATAAATTGTGCTGTTTTTAATTATAGGTATTTATTTACTAATGGATATGCTGAATTTGTTGCTCAGCTCAGCGTATACGTACTTTTTTGCCATTATTTACAAGATTTTTTGGGACTTTTTCGGGGTCTGGAATCCACAACCTTTTATCAGCCTACCACCTTTTTGCTTATTTGCTTAAAGACTCAAATACATGTATACTGCGTGGCTAGAAAAAAACGAATCCTGTTTCACAGCTATATTATCTGAACGCATAGAGACATCAATGTAATTTTTCCCTTGCACATAAAGGACTGAGAATTATGCGTGAAAAATTTCATAGGTACATGTTCTTCAATAATGGAATAACAGAAGTTTAAAGTTAACTTAAAAAATAACGATTACACGTTGATAATTTAATAAGCAACTAATCGAACCAAACTTTTGTTAAAACAAATGAAGATCTGAGTGACATTTGTCGTTAGTTGTCACTTGGCAATTGGTATAGTGGCACTTCGTACAAATTAAAGTACTTTTTTCTCGTAATAATGGCACCTCATTTGACGAAGCCTGATTTAGACATGTGTTATACAGAAAAAACTGGAGCGGGAAAAGAATTGCTAGCAAGAGACGGCTACCTTCCAGTATAAATCGTGCTATTCGACGACTTGTAGAAACCGGATCTGTTTACAAAAACCCCGGCAGCGGAAGAAATCGTAAGAGAATTGTCGTCCCAGGAAAATCAATTGGGAACACATTTATCTCAGCGTAAAATAACACCCAGGCTAGAAATTAGTCGCAGGTCAGTACATGTTATTCAAAAACGTATAGGTATTAAATGCTACAAAAGGCTGCAACCCCAGTACTTACACTTAATGCAAAAGATCGTCGATCATCAAGAGCTCTGCGACTGTACAGGCGGTTTTCGAATGCCGACCTACGCCGTTTAATTCTTCAAGATGAATAGGATTTTTCGCTCCAAGTAGTTCAAAATAGACAAAATAACAGGGTTTATTCGACAACCAAAAAGAATGCTATTCAATCAGAACTTTTGTACCACAGGAAATCGCGGTTCCTTAAAAAGCTCATGGTGTCATGCTTCATATCCTGGAACGGAAAGAGTCGCCTATTTTTTACTGATCCTCAGTTAATAAAAACAAACGCAGATAGCTACATACGACATTTACGGGACGATTTACTACGGGAAATGCGTCGATTATACCGAAATAATGATTATGTTTTTATCCAGGACAGCACTCCATCCCACACAGCAGTAAAGACACAACAGTTTTTACTAGAAAACATGCCATCTTTTATTCAACCAAACCAGTGGCCGCCTAATTCTCCAGAATGTAATCCTTTAGATTACTCAGTGTGGAACGCACTGCAAGAAAAAGTATATTCGCAAAAACGGGAACCATTTGCAAACTTAGAAGATCTGCGCCGACAATTAGAAAAGATGTGGCCAGAAGTGTGTGTAAATTTGATCAGTTTCAGTTCAAACATAGATTAAGAACTGTGAATTTACAAAATAAAGGCCCCATACAAGATGTTTATAAGTATAGTTACGCTTACAATATGTAGATAGAATTGTAGTCTATTTCAGAATATCCTTAACGTGTAATTGATTTTCTGTAGTTGATATTAAATAAATTCAACATTCCTGTTTTTTAAAATATTCGTTTGTAATTTAGCAGGAGCAATTTTCAGTGCATTGTCTTTTATAAAGTAAAAACTTAAATTACTATCTCATAGCCTCCCGGAGATGTAAGGACGTAAACAGGATTCGTTTTTTTCTAGCCATCCGGTATTTACTCTTTTTTTTTGTCATATTTTGCAATAAATTAGTCCGCGACATTGCACTTTGACAATGTAATGTTACTAGTTTCAAAGCTATAAAATTCATGCAGACAGATGGTTGGGGAACAGTAAATCCAAAAGCTATTCACATCACAGATTTGACCATCATTTTTTACTTTTCTAGGAAAATTTTACCGTAATTTTGAAGTTGAATTAACTATCTCGAAATTCGTTTCCCCTTTCACAAAAATGAAATTAATTACTAAATTCAAACTTATATACTTGCAACCTTCATTGTTACTGTAAAATTTTTGTAGATAAATAAAAAATTGGTGGGTTTTTAATTTTTTTAGATAGTGAAATATTAATAACGGAATTCGTTAGGCTCGCAGAAACGTTTACATTTCCAGTAAAAATGCGTTGAGAAATTAAAGTAAAAATTCAGTAAAACTGGGTGATGTATAAATTTTATTTAAATAGCAAAATAGCAGTAGAACATTCGTAACTTAAGAAAATTGATAATTATCTTTATGTAGTTTATTATCATGAACCTGTAGTTCGTTAATTATTTTAAAATTTCGCGACATTTAATCGTAATTTATAAAGAGCAGCTCAACACTACCCAAATTTATGGGTTTTGCAGATTTCAAATAAATTGATAATTACAACTGATTAATTAATACGATGTAAAATAAAACAAAACAATTAATTTGTTTAATCTTCACTATATAAAACGTATATTTTCTAAACGTTTACAAAAATGTGACGCGTTTCGCTAACACTGTAGCTTTATCAAACGACGACGGTATAATGATTATTCTACAAATGAAATGAGTGTATGCGCATAAATTTGGTAATTACAAGTATATAAAGAAAGAAACGATAAGCTGTTAACAAAGAAAGGAAGAGATTAGGCATTCAAACACAATAATCACACGGAAAAACCATAATAAATAAGTTTAGTAAAGAAGAACTATTTATATCTAGTTGGTCATTCAGTAAATTCCCAGACTTTTTATTTTTATTTATTTCCAGGTGTTCTAAAAGGTCTAATTTATGCGATTTATTTTGTACATGTAAGATTTCAAATTCCGGATCGAATGAACGGTTTTCACATAATAAGTGATTTGAGTAATAAGAATCTAGTTTTTTGTTATCATAACTACGTTTATGTGCTGAAATTCTAGTTTTGAAATTTCTGAAAGTTCTACCAATATAAATTTTGTCACAATTACTACCACATTTTAATTTATATGCCCCTGATTTATTAACTTTTGAGGATTTGGATTTATTGTTTTTAATGAACCTGGCTAAATTGTTGTCTGTTTTAAAGCATGTATTTAGGTCTGAAGTTTCTAAACATTTTTTAATTTTAATTGAAGGTTTTCCTATGTACGTTAAACTTTTAAATTGATTATTTTTATTTTTACTCTTATCAGAAGGAAATACTTGTTCTAACGTTTGCTTGTACATTTTCTTAGCTATAATATTATCAATTAAATTTGGGTCATAGTTATTATTGACAGCTATTTGTTTAATAATATTTAATTCTTTGTTGTAATTATTAGTCGTTAAAGGAATTGTTAAAAGTCTGTGTATCATACTATTGTAAGCTGCTAATTTATAGTTATATGGGTGGACTGAACTATTATGAATTGTTATATCAGTATGTAATGGTTTATGAAATATGGAAAGTCGTGTTTATTATTTATTTTTGAAATAGTAAGGTCTAAAAAGTTGATAGAGTTATTTTGTTCAATTTTAACGTACATAGGAAAACCTTCAATTAAAAATTAAAAAATGTTTAGAAACTTCAGACCTAAATACATGCTTTAAAACAGACAACAATTTAGCCAGGTTCATTAAAAACAATAAATCCAAATCTTCAAAAGTTAATAAATCAGGGGTATATAAATTAAAATGTGGTAGTAATTGTGACAAAATTTATATTGGTAGAACTTCCAGAAATTTCAAAACTAGAATTTCAGGACGTAAACATAGTTATGATAACAAAAAAACTAGATTCTAATTACTCAAATCACTTATTATCTGAAAACCATTCATTCGATCCGGAGTTTGAAGTCTTACATGTATAAAATAAATCGCATAACCTCTTAGAAGCCCTGGAAATAAATAAAAATAAAAAGTCTGGGAATTTACTGAATGACCAACTGTGTTTGAATGCCTAATCTCTTCCTTTCCTTGTTAACAACTTATCGTTTCTTTCTTTATATACAGTAGTACCCCCATATCCGCGGGGGTTTGGTTCTGTGGTCTTCCGCGGATACTGAAAACCGCGGATAGTAGCGAACGCTTTATTTTCGAGTACAATATGAAATATGAAGCAAAGTTAAAACAATGAAACAAGAAAAAATAAGTTATATAATATTTATTTAAAATAAATAAACAATAAATAAATAAATATTCTTGTGCTGTGGCACAAATAGAATTTAAGTTTAATAAATATATAAGTTCATATATATGTACATATTATGTACATATTTACATACACAACAAGAAAATATACAACAAGAAAAACTTTATCATCGTGAGCTACATATTCATTCATCTTCCTCCAAGTCTAAGTTAGCAGTCGATTGTTTACTTAGATCCGAAGCAAACGATGTTGATGGCTGTGCATTATCGATAGTTTTGTCGACTTTTTCAAAGAACATTGTTATTGGTAGTTGTCGTTTTTGTCTTTTCATTTCAATAAACAAATCCTCCAAAGGTTTCAAGGCTTCTCTTATAGTGCGAGTAATTTTTATACTGCGTTCCATTATTGGATCATATTCTACTATCTGTTCTTTTAATGTTTGAGCAGTTCGAAATATCGCTGAAAATTTTTCAAGCGTCCATGCTGGCGGTTCTTGTTGACCCTCATCCTCATCGTCACTCGCTTCTGGAGAAGATTTCACAAGGTCTTCCAATTCCTCGTTGGTGAATACTTGATCCTCTTCGTTTATGTAATCACTGAGTTCCTCTTGGGTTATATCGTTAAATCCTTCTCCATCTATTTTCTGCGCTATGTTAAATATCGTTGTTAGATGTGAATTAATATCATGTGTGTCTTCCAGAACTAAGAACGATGACTTTCCACAGATTTTTCCAACATGCTATTATCGTTTCTGAGCCCGATATCAGAGCATTCGTTAGCCATTGTATACAGCATTTCAAAAACCTGTCGAATATATATGGCTTTAAAGCATCTAATGACACCTTGATCAAGGGGCTGAAGCAATGAGGTCGTGTTAGGTGGTAAAAAAAGCACTTCAACATTTTATCTTTTGTGCTTAGTGACACAGGATGCCCAGGAGCATTATCTAGTATCAGCAGCAGTATAAATGGTAATTCTTCCTTTTCCAAATATCTTTTCACAATATCTTTTCGCAATAAAGCATTGATGAAACCATTGTGTAAATAGAACAGCCGTAACCCACGCCTTTCGATTTGATTGCCAAAACACAGGCAGGCAAGCTTTATCTTTGTATTTAAGAGCACGTGGATTCTGTGATCGGTAAACAAGTCCGGGTTTAATCATATGACCAGCTGCATTTGTACAAAATATCAAGGTAAATCTATCCTTAATTGCTTTAAAGCCTGGTGCACTCTTTGCAGTCTTATGTATATAAGTCCGTTGAGGCATTTTTTTCCACATAAGACCAGTCTCATCGCAGTTAAAAACTTGCTTAGGATGATAATTCTTTTCTGCAATAATTTGTTTAAATTTTTCATGATACAGGGCAGCAGCTACATGATCAGCCGACGCAGATTCCCCTGTCATTTTTATATTGTTTAGATTAAACCGAGTTTTAAATCTATGCAGCCACCCCCTACTTGCTGTGAATGATTTTCCTTCCTCTTCAGTATAATCTTGGGTCTGCATATCTTCATATAAAACCAACGCCTTTTGTTGTAGCACTTTGCCATCGATAGGAATATGTTTTCTTGTCATATCTTCCACCCATAAATTTAAGGCATTTTCTACCTTAAGTAACACTTTATTACGTATTGTGGTTGCAACTTTTGCAGTTTGGGGTGCACTAGAAAAACTAGCTCGAATCTTATCTTTGTTTTTTAACACTTCTCGTATCGAAGATTCGTTTTTATTGTATATTTTAGCAACAGTTGCAATAGATTTTTTTTCTATTTCAATCATATTAATGATTTTTATTTTTTCACTAATATTGAGCATTTCACGTTTTCTTTTTGGTTTAGAAGCCATTTTAAAATGATTTTCAAATTTACTTGCTTTATTTAAAAACTATTGCAAGCACTGTCTTGTCCGGCAATTCGAATAGTACTAAACTCATAGTTTACAGGAGCGTTTATATGTACAAGTAAAAGCGAGTGGCACCTTAAGCACGTTCCAACTTGTTTAACTTATCATAAGAGAGCGCCGAATTCAGGGGAGGACTCATATATACGACGATATATCGACAAATGCACCTATAACTTTTATATTTATTGATATAACGCGTTTTCTGCTCATCACAGGTAAATCGCGGATGACTGAAACCGCGGATAACGGGGTACTACTGTACTTGTAATTACCAAATTTTCTGTGCATGCACTCATTTCATTTGGAGAATAATCATTATACCATCGTTGTTTTAATAAAGCTACAGTGTTAGCGAAATGCGTCACATTTGTAAACGTTTAGTAAATATGCATTTTATATAGTGAAGATTAAACAAATTAATTGTTTTGTTTTATCTTACATCGTAATAATATGGATCTTCACCAAGTAACAGCCTCATCAATTCAATTGATTAATGAATTTTCATCTAGCAAAAACTTAGTGAGTAAAATAAAGTTAAAATTCGAAATCTCTGACTCACTTTACATAATAAAAGAAGAACAAAAAATATATAAAAAAAATTGCGCATAAATGGGCTTAAACTCGGATCATGTCCACGGCCAAACGTGATAACCACTAGACAATGGACAATTTGAAATTTTTTAGCTTCTAATAAGGATTTTTAAAAAGATTTTTAGTAAGAATAATTTATCGTTTTTTTCGCATTCCTGGAATTTCAGAGTAGCACCTCGTAAATATGAGTATATAACCACAATACTTCTACTTCTTTTAGAAGGGTATGGGTAAGCAGATTTTTAACATTTTTGTTCAAGGATTATTTTATTATTAATGTTTTAAAGTTAAACTCACTTACTTGTTTTATATAGGTATAATGAAATATCGAAATTTTCCCGATGGTCCTAAGCCAACGACTGCACTATAAATACTAAAATGTTATCTTTACCTTGTCTGCATCTGTTTTAATAGTTATTATCAGTATAGAGTGCATGCTCGTTATATAATGTTTCCAAATGCAGATATATACATATATATATATATATATATATATATATATATATATATATATATGTATATATCTGCATTATATATATATATATATATATATATATATATATATAATTACAGAATCGAATGATTAACATATATAGATATTTTACTGCTTACTGTATCTAATTAAACACTGCTTCTGGACGAAACCACACACGTTCGAGATTGATAAATTTGTGGCGCATATAATTCGATACGTAATGAATTATATCACTTTTTATATCTATAATAAACTACGGTCAAATAGTAAATTTAATTTAACGATTACACTCACAAGATGAAATTGCTTTATGGCTTAAATTATGTATATTTACGTAAACGATAATAATTAAAATTTGCTTTTTCTTTATTTTAGAGTCGCTATCATTAGATACAAGCTGCATATTTTTATATTGTAACAAAATAAATACAGAACACATTGTTGAATACATATTTTTAGTTGGAATATGAATGATAAGGGCGCACACGTATTGAGGTCCAAGTACGGACAGGTAAAAATGTCATTAAAGGATTTATTATTATTAGAGACCGGACACATCGGGCTGAAATGGACGTCATTACGACGGACGATAATAGTCACATCTGTAAATATATCACGCAGTTGTTGAATCACTATTCATTCGTTTAACTGCACATATATTTTTTTTGTGTGATTAACCGTATTCAATAACTGCGTGATGTACTTACAGGTGTTGTAGATTATTTATATCACACGTCGTAATGACGTCATTTCAGCCCGATGTGTCCGGTCTCTAGTTATTATTAATCTTCTCCTGAACTGCGGTCAAGTACAATTTAAGTAGGTAAGTACGCAAGTGAAGGAAATTCCCGGGTTGGTGTATCTAATTAGCTAATGTAATAATAATTGTATTAGTGTTACTGTATGTATTATGTAAGGGTAAAATGTTGATAAAGAGTGGGGAGTAACATAGGAACCTGGTTAAATAAAGCAAGTTTATACGCATTTCACCTTTAGTTCAAATTAATTTTAGTTATATTAAACATGAATATTACCAAAATGTTTAGTGAACGGGGTAAGCCTTTAATAATTTTGAAAAATTATAAGTATCGGCGCTTTTGTGAATTAAAATCAAGAGGTGAAGTGGTGAGGTGTTGCACTAATAAAAAATGGGGTGATTCAATATTTTCAAGAAAAAGTGGTGTACACATACACGAAGCAACAAATGAAAGAATTATAAATCGACAGAAAATTAACAATTCTATAAAACGTAAAGCGGTAGAACAACTATGTGAAAAACCTTCCAAGTTAATATATGCGGAAATTAACCAAAATAGTACTACTTTCAAAACAATTAAATATATACCGCCTCATTCTGAGCAAACGCAACGATCCGAATGTATGAATATTTCTCCCGCTCCGAATACAAATCCCCTGAACGCGTTTAGCCAATCACAAAACAGACTGTCGCGCAACCATTTGACAATTAATGTCACAAATTAGTGTCACAACTGTCACTCTATATGGAGTCTCTTAAGCGTTTGAATAGTGATCATGCCGCGTCATACACTAGAAGAGAAAGCCGAAATGATGAAATGTTATCACGCTGATAATTCTTATGAAAGAGTATGTGACTTATTTGCCAGAAGGTATGCCGACAGGCCAATCCAGAACAAAGCTACAATTTGTAGACTTTAAAAGAAAATAGACATTACTGGTTCTGTACAAATTTAAAACCATTATTCCCAAATCGCAGAGTGATGATACGTCCATTTTAGTATGCGCTGCAAAAGAACTAAATTCAAATTTGACACTTGGCGATATTTCCAACGATTTAGGCATATGCTGCTCTTCCGTTAACCGCATACTAAAATTAAATGGTTTTCGTAATTATAAATATTCCAAACATCATCAATTATTTTACGGCGATGAGTTTAAACGGATGAATTTCCGTTATTATATAATTAATTTGTCATTATGAACAATTTATTTTATTATTTGTAATAGTAAATTTTTCTTTATATTACTAGAATTGAATTTAGTTTTTATTTATTTCTGATGTTTATTTAGGCAAAACTATGAATAGTTTTTGACCTTTATTATTAAAATTTAATTTATTAAATCTCTTGATGCCTTATTTGCAATTTTCTTAACCGCTTATTAATAATTTCATTACGCTTTGTGTGACCATCGTCAGTATAACGTATTGCAGTTTACTCAATACCATAACAAAGGACTAAACAATTTATAGTCCTTTAATAGTAATTTGGTAATCAGATAATTTTTCTTACGCGGCTCCATAATATGTAAGTATGTACAGCAGACCGATTTTTATGTGGCCGGTTAGAAGTACCGCCCTCGAGATGCGCACGAAATTCATAGGTAGGGGAACCTCTGGCATTCAGTGTTTTATCCCTTACTACGTCCCAATGCACCACTCGCACAAAGAGTTTGCATTTAATTTTTCCGAATACTGTCTCTATCTAACACTGACCCTTACTTGACGCACGTATAAATTCTCCCACCGGCCACATGAAAATCGGTCTGCTGTATGACATATGACATCGATGTAGACGCGCCTACAGCATTCAGGGGAATTGTATTCGGAGTGGGAGAAATATTCATACATTCGGATCGTTGGGTTTGCTCGGAATGAAGCGGTATAAATATATATATATATATATATATATATATATATAGTAAACCTAATCAGTAGGCGATTAAAGGTCTGTATATTACTTCAAAATATATGTATTTAAAAAACTCTACATGTTTCGGCTGTATACGCCTTTATCAAGAGAATACAAAATATGAATCATTCATATTTTGTATTCTCTTGATAAAGGCGTATACAGCCGAAACATGTAGAGTTTTTTAAATACATATATTTTGAAGTAATATACAGACCTTTAATCGCCTACTGATTAGGTTTACCATATCATACCAAGGTCACGAAGTTATTATATATATATATATACACGAATTTAACTGTATCTCTTAGTTATGCTGGTTTAAAAATTGGCATCAAAAGTAAGAAAATAAAGACAAAATAAATAATATTTAAATCATTAGCGATATTAGATAATAAAAGTATAAATAATCACAGAAATATTAGTTCGTAAGGTGTAGCCTTTCGAAGAATTTTAAGTATAAAGAAGATAGTTTTACAATTCGATCCCAGACACGCCGAAGCTATCAAGAAAAGCCAGAAAATGTTTCAAGATAGTCATGTAAAAGCTGATTTACAAACTGTTCGCAAGAACTACGAGGTGCATTCAAGTTCTAACGCCTCCGATTTTTTTTCTCCAGACTAGAAAGAGATAGAAGCATGTGCATTATTTTAAAATGAGCGTTCGTTCGTTGTCAATACGTCACAGAGATGGCAGCACTGTACGGCAGATGAAATTGTAGCGGCAGCGTCGAGAATGAGAACTGTTTTAGATACTTAAAATGGCTAGGTTTTCCTTACTTGAACAGCGTGCAATCATTCGTTTTCTGAATTTGCGTGGTGTGACACCAATTGAAATTCTTCGACAATTGAAGGAGACATGTGGTGATGGAGTTATGGATGTGTCGAAAGTGCGTTCGTGGGTGCGACAGTTTAATGAAGGCAGAACATCGTGTGACAACAAACCGAAACAACCTCGGGCTCGCACAAGCCGGTCTGACGACATGATCGAGAAAGTGGAGAGACTTGTTTTACGGGATCGCCGAATGACAGTTGAACAGATCGCCTCCAGTGTTACCATTTCCGTGGGTTCTGTGCACACAATCCTGCATGACGACCTGAAAATGCGAAAAGTGTCCTCCAGGTGGGTGCCACGAATGCTGACGGACGACCAAAAGGCTGCTCGTGTGGCATGCTGCCAAGCAATGTTGACGCGCAACCAAGGCATGAATGGGACTTTCTTTTCGTCGATTGTGACAATGGATAAGACGTGGATGCCATTTTTCAATCCAGAAACAAAGCGCCAGTCAGCTCAATGGAAGCACACAGATTCACCGCCACCAAAAAAATTCGGGTAACCGCCAGTGCTGAAAAAATGATGGTGTCCATGTTCTGGGACAGTGAGGGCGTAATCCTTACCCATTGTGTTCCAAAGGGCACTACGGTGACAGGTGCATCCTACGAAAATGTTTTGAAGAACAGAACAAGTTCCTGCACTGCAAAAAAAACGTCCGGGAAAGGCTGCGCGTGTGCTGTTTCACCACGACAACGCACCCGCACATCGGGCTAACGTCACGCAACAGTTTCTTCGTGAAAGCAACTTTGAAGTGATTTCTCAGGCTCCCTACTGACCTGGCTCCTAGTGACTTTTGGCGGTTTCCAACAATGAAAGACACTGTCCGTGGCCGCACATTCACCAGCCGTGCTGCTATTGCTTCAGCGATTTTCCAGTGGTCGAAACAGACTCCTAAAGAAGTCTTTGCCGCGGCCATGGAATCATGGCGTCGACGTTGTGAAAAATGTGTACGTCTGCAGGGAGATTATGTTGAGAAGTAACGCCAGTTTCATAGTTTTCGGGAGAGTAGTTAGTTAGAAAAAAAATCGGAGGCCTTAGAACTTGAATGCACCTCGTATTATGGACTAGCAGAGGGAATTGAAAAATTACAAAATGATTCGCTGTCGTTTGTGGATTCTGTTCAAATTGTGGATGATGTTCACTCACACCTATGCGCGGCCCAAGGCGAAAAAGATGAGTGTGTAATACGAAAATTTGAAAGTGTTATTGACAAGGATTCATATTTTCTCATACTAAGACAAATTTGTGAAGGTGCGTCGAAAGATCCATTAAGTTGTAACAAAGATTACTTTAAATTTGCAAATATAACATCACTCGATGTGGAACGGTCGGTTTCATATTGAAAAATATTTATTCCGCCCGCCGTACTCATTTGACTGAAATACGTGTGGAAACAATGATGTAAAAATTTAATAAATGCCACCCAGTTTAGGATTTCATGGAAGCTTTTTAAATCAGTAAGTGTTTCAGCACGTTATATAATATATTTTTTATCATTATTTTATGTGTTACTTGATCGCCTTGATACGGCCGCTAGGTCACTCCACGTTGTTCTCCGCACTGCACTGAAACTTGCCCCTCTTTGCCGACTCTACTAATAACTGCCAATATATATCTAAATAATTTCTTTATGTTTTCTGTTGCGCAAAGAAGAATAATCGAGTTTTTATTAAACGAAAATATGGTCCCAACTAAGATTTTGATTGGATTTAGAACACAATTTGAAAAAACTCCTTACGTAATGGATACGGGCAAACGCGTACAAGTGGAAAAAATATACTGCATCCAAGATGTGCGCGAACTTGATTAAATGATTAAATTTAATATTTGAAAGTTGATGACGTGTTCAAATCGATTCATCGACTTAAGATTAAAATTACAGTTTAGTCTAATACAGTAAATGTGGGTTATCCGGAACCATGGAACCTATATGAAAATTCCAATCCATACTGATAATTTTTTTCCTATAAAAAAACGCAAAAAAACCAAAACCATGACACCGGCAGAAAAGTGTAAAAAATTGTTTTTGGAACATAAAATGTACTGGATGTGTAGATTTTTCTCAAGCACCAAAGAACAATTAACAATTGGTCTGGTTATTTTTCGTCGCTGTTAAAAGGGATATCCATAATATCTTATAGTCTTCTTAGATCTAGAGCAAACATTCTTTAAAGGGTACCGATGTTTCATTGTGCGCGCAACGCAAATATGTTATTCCGCGACATATTTAGCTGTTGAATACATTATACATGATAATTTTTATATGTGTGCGTATTAAATTGTCTGATTGTGTGCGTTATCTTATTTTAATGTCCTCTTGAATTTATATTTGTTGGGTTAAATAATAGCTATTTAAGTCACAAGGAATGTAAGGACGTATTAATATTCGAGGTAGGCAAATACAAGCTGAGGCGAAGCCGAAGCTTGTTGCCTGCAGGAAAAATATTTTTGCTGCTGCCGATCATGTAAATCAGTGATTGAACCCTAGTAACATACAGACTTTTTTTGGTGTTCATCAAATATGAAACATTCTCGATATACTTTGCTTTTTTACCATCGTGAAAGTACAAATGCTGTTAAAGCAAGAAGAAAATTATCATCTATGGAAAAGATATGTTAACAGAACGCCAGTGCCAGAACTGGTTCGCAACACAATAAACACGTTTGGTTAAATTGACCTTACTTTAAACTTGTGAAAGTCTATTTCTTATATTAAAGAAGGATGCTTTTAACTGTTGATAGTAAAAAATATTGGCTATTGACCCTTGTAACCAATAGAATCGTTGAATTGCAATTACTATTTTAGTAAATTCAATTCCTAAAATACCTTCCCATACGTGTTGAATTTTACTGAAACTGCATTCCAGAAATAAACAGTAAAACCAGACAAAAATAAAACGAGTAACAATTACTTGAAAATACGATACGAAACATTCGTTATATAGCGTTTATACGCTAACCGCAACAATAAAGCAGATACAGTCGTGTCCGCAGTCAGCTTAATTTATTTCACGGCTTGGAAATAGAAATTACTCTTACTCATTTAAGTGATTAATGTTGACAAAATAAAATTATCCTTAGTACTATAAGAACTTAAAAATGTATATATTTACGAATTGATGTAATATATCCTAATATTTATTAAAGAACATTAAGTATATGTTAGTTACAGAAAATTACGCTCTTATGTGAATCATTAACACTGTTACTTTAAAATGCATTTTTAAATAGCTTGAACCAAGGTCTATCGCGGCTTCAGTGGTAAAGCAACGGTCCGGCAAACCGTAGACTTGGGTTCAAGTTCCAATGTAGACAAAATTTTTCAATTAAAAATTTCGTATGATCTGCTTTGTAATTTGTAGACAGCAATGTTTACATTCAAATTTACTTCGCAATTACATACTAATTTGATAATCTTTGTAAATATTTCAGATAAAAGCCGAAAAATCAATCGTCATTTGATATATATATATATATATATATATATATATATATATATATATATATATATATATATATATATATATAAGGTAAACTTAATAAGTCGGCGATTAAAGGTCTGGTTCATTACTTCAAAATATATATATTTAAAACAACCCAATATATATATACATATACATATATCAATAGCACAGAGGTAAGCTGTCGTATATCCATTTTAAGAAATCTCGAGAAAATTACGAAAGAAGTTTTATTCCACATGTAAAGGAGAATTAAAAAAAAACAGAAATTGGTAGAAGATTGTAGTCTTAAACTTTGTACAAGTACGATCTGCATGACACGATGTAATTTGTAATATATACGCATCTCATAAATGTAGCATGATTTTGTGGACTTACAACTGTTTACCTCATCACCAAATAACAGGTGAAAATAAATTTACTATTTTATTATTAAAAAATATATATTTATTTTTAACTGCAAACAATATCCAAATATGTAGTTCTACAAAAGAAAATTAACACAACGTTTATTCATCAACACCTACATTTGATGCTATAGGCATATTTTCATAATAATTATGAAATGTTTGTGGAACCCACTGAAGAAGCGTTATCAAGTGGTCCTTTTTCTTCTTGCTAATCCCTTTTGGACTATTTCGTACAGCAGGTAAGTTATCGGGAAGTATTAAAGGATGTCTAACAGAACTGCTAAAATTTACAGTTTTAAAAGTTTGTTCTTCGAGTTTTGTTTTATAGTAAATAATCGAAGGTGATCCAGCACGTGCCTCGAGCCAAACAGCTGTTGATATTAGAAACTGTCCTTTTTCGGTGTTTTGTTTCTTGGTTTTAAAAGGCGCACCTGGAGAATTGTACAAAACTGACAAATTTTTAAAACGTTCTACTTCCATACTAAAAACTGTTGCACTAGAAGTACGGATAAGCTGCTCCCAGTCCCAAGGACTTACAATTTCCATTGTTGACTGATGCTTTACTGCTCTTTCAATTATGGTCGACCTCCATTTGAGTATGACCACGTAATAGAAATTTATGAGCAACAATTTTCAGAGAAGGACATACATTTAATAGCCAAAAATAATTAATTAGCTCCATTATGTTTCGGTTTTGGCTCGGACAATTGTCCGACCATATTATTATAGTTTCGATTTCACTTCTAGCAATGACGTTTTCTGCCCATTTCAATAATCCTGAAGCAACTTTCATTTCTTCTAGCTTTTGATTCGTCCCAAGTTACACAGTAGGCTTTTCATTCTGTAGCATCATATATTGTCAGATTATAGGTCCATAATTTGAGCAAGTAGAAACTTTTGCAGTTTGAGAGGTACGGAGTAGGCAAGCATTTTTGTAGATCCAACATTATGACCTTAGTTTTTTCCATGCTTCTAGATTTTTCTTTGTCATGACTTTTTTCTTGGTAGCGTCTCTCGGCCTCCTTAAGATGCGCATCGTAATCGCGTTGGATTTCTTGTTTATGGTTATCGTCCAAAAACTCATTTTTTAGTTCCAGGACAAATCTATCGCAAACATCACAGGTGTCGTTCGAAGGTTTCTTAAATCCTAAATTAAAGTCCCGATAAAAGACACGCTTATAAGCCCAATGCTTTACTATTTCTTTTTGTGGAATACCTTCTTCTATACACTTCTGTTTGTACAATTCGTAAAGTCTCTTGGTATTTAGATCACTTCCCAGGTAACTTTTAGCACTTTTGCCGCGGCTATAATGACTTTCATATACCGGGAATAATGCGATATGGGCTCTAACTCGGTCTAGAGCACTTTCCTGCAGTTTTCAGAGCCGTCCTTACTACAGTTTCTGAAATTCCTAATGTGTTCAGAAAAAACACTTTGCAGACTTCTATTCTCGTATGGTTTATATTAAAATAATAGAAAATGGTTTGCTTTCTTTGGCCATTTCTGCTATAATCTTTAGGGCGTTCTCGTTTTGGAGGTTTACTAGTGACATTGGATAGTATGTATTGCCTCTTTACATCCCAATTTTTTGACGCATCCCTGTAACTACTAAATATCTCTTTTCGCAGTTCTTCATCAATTTTCTCTGAACACTTTTTCTTGCAGTCTCCACATGCTGGTTTCATAGATTTCTCCCGTATTAATCTGCCATTTTTAGAAATATGCTCTTCTCCAGATAATGTTTTAATTGCTCTCTTGGTTGCCTTCCATTGGTCAATTTTTTTTTCCTGTTTCTTTACCTCCTTTTTTTTAGTGTTATTTGTAACACCATGCATGTTTTCAGTAACTTCTCCAGCCCAATGTGAGAGTGGCAAATTATCCTCATGATCAAATTCGGAAACAGACATATCATCTTGGTTGCAAGCTATCGCTGCTAAAGTATTTGAAGCGGTAAGTTCAATTTGACAATGTCCTTGTTCCAAATCACCTTCCATTAGTACCTGTTCATTTTGGATTTCTTGGAACTCAGTAAATCTATTATCAGTTTTCCTCATGCAGTGTTGTGAACTAGGCACATCTGTTGTGTTTTCTAAAATAAAATCTATGTATAAGGCGAATAATCGTCTCTCCTAAGTACTTGGTTAAAGAAAAGTGTACTTTCACTATTGTTATTTTTCTAAAAAAATTGGCTTACTATATTTGATATCATTTAGCCTTACATTGTCAAGAATAGTAATTTTCTGTACACTGTCTTTTATAGGGACCGAGGTATCTGCAGAAATTTCTAAAATGAAATTTATGGGTGAGATAAACAGTCATAGCTTCAAAGTTAAGAAAGGGATTGTTTTATTTGTTTGGTGATTTAGCGTATTTAACTGCCACGAGTTTAAATTTTATTCAAGTGCAAAAGTAATAAAAAGAAATTATTTAAATCTTAACCTCAAAATTGTCTTCACTTCAGTGTGCATATTAATTATTACTTTGTTGAACAGTATCACTTACCGCATCTTTTTTCATCGTTTTAATTGTCTCCAAAGCCATTCTCACAAGCTTTCTGGATCTATCCATCCTTGTAATTGACGATTTATAATTTTATCACTTCCAATATTGGAGATACGACTATTTACCTCTACGCAAATTGAGTGTCCTATACATGCGCACTATCGCGGATGGAGATGCTATTGTTTACTTCCTTGAATATTGGAGATACTACTGTTTCTAACGCGTATATCTCGTAAACTACTGTATTTACGCTTACGATCCTTTACCATTCGAAAGTTAAGGGTCGTTTGTGTAGTAAACTGAAGTAACCTCAAAATTGGCCTAATATGGAGATACGACAGTTTACCTCTGTGCTATTGATATATATATATATATATATATATATATATATATATATATATATGTATATATATGTATATATAATTATTTCTTGACCTTTGTATGTTATAGTAGATTAAATTAGTCGGCGATTTAAGGTCTGGTTTACTTTGATATGCACATACTTTAAAGCAATCTTATATGTTTCGACGCATAGTGTCTTTTTTAAAGAAATTAAATAGTTATTTATGTACCTAGGTTCGTAAGTACAGTTTTATGGTCGAGAATACGATTGCAAACCGAGACCCGTAGGGTCGAGGTTTGCATGTATTCGAGACCATGAAAGTGTACTGTACGAACCGTGGTGCATATGAGATTTTTCGTCATACCTACGTTTTTTTTAAATAGACGAATTTGAATGATTTTCCACTTTACTTTTACTATATGTATACACATTAGACATTAGTAACATCAAGTCAGGAATATTTGTCGTATCTATGGTAACCATGTTTGTGTCGATATAAATTTATATTTTTGATAAATGTCAAAGTATATGCAATAGATTTTCAAAAGTTTTTCTTTCTAAATAAAATTTATAAACATGAATCAAATAGAGATGGATGCTATTATAGCTTGTACTGAGATTTTGCCGGAGAAATCTAAAAACAGATACAATGAAACCTATAAAATGTTCAAAGATTGGTGTCACCAGAGGTATGTGGAGAGTATTTCAGAAAGTGTAATGCTGGCATATTTTCGTGATAGATCTATGAAGTTAAAATCACCAAACAGTTTATGGTGTGAATACTCCATGTTAAAGACTACCATATTTATTAACGAAAATGAAGATATTTCAAAATATCCTAAATTGAAAGGATTTTTGAAGCGTAAAAATGATGGTTTTAAGACTAAAAAGTCTAGTATCTTTACAAGAGAGGAAATGAATAAATTTCTTATTGAAGCTTCCGACGATACATATTTGTTGATGAAGGTAAGTTTACAGAATGATTCTTTTTAATTCGTGTTCATTCTATACTAATTTTTTGCAGGTTGTTATGATTATGGGAATTGCTGGGGCTTGTAGGAAAGATGAACTAGTTAAAATGAAAATTCAAGATGTGGAAAATAAAAATGATGTAATAATAATTAAAATACCGGATACTAAAAATGGATTAAAACGTTCTTTTACAATTATTGCGAAGGAAGAATATCCAATTAATTTTATGCTAATTATTAAAAAATACATTGGTCTGAGATTAGAAAATATTACCAATGATATATTTTTCTTAAAGTACAGTTTTGGTAAATGTCGAAATCAGCCTGTAGGAAAAAACACTCTCGCAAAAATTCCTAGCCAAATAGCAAAATACTTGTCGTTGGAGAACCCCACTACCTACACCGGACATTCCTTTCGAAGGACCTCGGCAACATTATTAGCCGATTCAGGAATTGATGTTCTTGGTCTGAAAAGACACGGCGGATGGAAATCTTCTACCGTGGCAGAAAGCTATGTTTCCGATTCAATGATAAATAAAGTACAGATAGCTGAACGAATTTTATATAAACAAAATATTACAGAGGCTGTTTGCTCAACTGTGATACAGAAAAATGAGAAGAAAGTTAATGATTCCATTAGGAATTCAACCATTAATAATGTTTACATTATTGAAAATATAAACTTGCCTAGTAAGAAAGAAGACTCTATTGTTCAGATAGCTAATTGTTCTAATTGTTCGTTTACATTTAATATTACAAAATCATAAGTTTTTGTAGAAGATTCTATTTTTCCTAGTTATGTTAATTAATCATGTTTGAAATAAATTTGTCATAAATTTTCTAATATTGCTATTATTTCCCTAGGGTCGTAATAAATATTACAGCCCGCTACCATAGCAACTGTCAATACGGTATGTAAAGTGTCACTTACGTTTAAAAAAAAGGTGTCATAATTGTTTACTTACGCAGTAGGTGTGACGAAAAATATATATATTTTTAATTAGAACAGGTAATGGACAGGTGATAACATCTTTAATAAGATCAACAACTTATATAATGTGCCTTCAAAAACTTTCCTCATTAGAGACGGCCATGCTTTTTTATAATGGTCGCTGACAGTGCACACACGTATAATTTTGAATGAGCATGGCCGTCTCTAATGAGAAAAGTTTTTGAAAGCGCGTTACATAATGAATGATATGAAGTGTAGTGCTTTAGTGTATTACTTAGTAGGGGAGGGTGGGAGAAGGATTGACTGAGACCTTAATAAGCATTTACGTAATAACCAACATAAAGTTTGCTTGAATGAGCTTTTATAAGAAAATATAGGGGATTTTGAGATAGAACTACTGCTTTTGAACGAATATAGCTAGCGTTAAAACTTCTTAATATATGTCAACTAGTGCTTCCAAAGAAACCTATTTGGAATATATTTTGTGTTTGAAAACTATTTCTTATGTATTTAATGTTTTCTTTTTTAATTCTTAAAAATATTTTTCGTTGTAAATAATGAAAATGATACTAAAATTAATGTAGTGTTACGCTTAGCGTATAGAAGTTTTAATTCATTTATTTAAATACACATATTCGTCTTTACATATCTCGATTAAATATTATTGAACATAGACATTTTTTTCATTTGTACAAACTGTACATTTTCGTTACAAAAAGAAAGCAGTTCTTTTGTCATCTTCTTGACCGCCGATGACCCTTATTATCTGGACCGTGAACCGTAATGTAGAATTTCTTCTAGATAAATTCCATATTTTAAAAATTGTTTTAATATAATATTATTTACATCTTCTTTTATATGTTGTGTTTGATATCGTTAGAAAGCTTATGTCACAAGGGTTATTCTAATAATATTTATGACATCGATAGAAGTCATCTTTAGGTCGCGCTTCTTATTAATTATAATTCAAGATATCGACCCCCTCTTCGATGGATCATAAAACCGACCGTTTCTCGACTTTTCTATCTACGCAAAACTATCAGTCCTCTCTTCTCTTTCGAACCTTTCGTGAGAAAACAACTACTCGTGCTGTTCCAGTACACAATGGAACTCACCGCGCCGTCCAGGCTCTTCCGCTTCTAAGGTAAACTGTATTGTTCTATATATTATTCTTTTAAGCGAATTCATATTAATTTAAACTTATTAATTTCTTATTCCTCCGGTCAACACCGCTCTACATATACTTGTCCGAGTATATCTTCAGACCACGTGGCCGCCCATCGCCGCAAATCAAAGGTAGCTCTGTATTCTTCGATACAGAGGTTATTTTATATACATTAATTAACCCATAATTTACTGCTCAATTTAACGTTCGTTTCAGAGTATTTTTTGTGTTAATTTTAATCTACTTATTTACTGCTCCGCGTGTATATAGTACTTTGTTTTTATTACTGTTTTAATTACTTTTAAATAAACAATTTCGAGTTATTATTATGTAAATATAAATACAACTTTTAAGGACGCCGCTGTGTTTTATTTTATTTATTAAGTTGTTGTATATTTATTTTAGTTAACCATCATCACACACGTCCTGGACCTTTGAAGGAACTTCATCAGCACCATCTAATTATTGTATTTATCTTAGAATAATTTCATTATTATTATCCCTAGCCAACCCCTTATTTGTAATAGTAGAAATGAATACACGGAAAAATAGACATTGTGTACTTTAAAAAAGATCAAATAAAAAGTAAAAACAGAAACATATTTAGAGATCAAAAAGACAATTTAATGTTTTCTATAGTCTATAATTTAACTAAAATTAGTTCTACTTACGTAAAAGTATAATTCTACAATGGATTGTGTCTTTGGTCCGCATTTGGTTCCCTGATTTTGACAGCATCCTGAATCTTCCGAACAACGATGCAGGATCGTGCAGTGCGGTATGTAAGTTTTACCATGACTAGGGTGTTCGTTATGGACTGGTAGAACTTTAGGAATGGGTATGCGACATTTACCGGCAGCCTGCACCTTCAAATAATGACTGACGGCGGCGTCGGCAGGGTTTTCAACTGAAAAATAAAGAGAATAAACTTAATTTAAATTATTAATTAAAAAAAACAAATGGTATCAAAAGACTTAGACAGCGATGTTATTGATTTATAGTTTCGGATGTTTCCCAAATAAAGCATTTCCGTCCATCTTAACTCTTAAGGTTGGCGTATATAAATATTGATAAGGAACGTGATGAATCTAATGTGAACAGATAAGCGACAATTATCAATTGACATCATTAATTTCAATGATGGGCCCGGAACAGTTTAGATTAATGGTTTTTATAATTGCTATTAATTTGAGAAATATAAACTTCTAAATATTATTTCAATTTAATGATGATAAATATATAAAATGATTTAGTGAAGACGTCTTAGATTAAAATATTACGAAAAAAAATATTTTGAAACATACTTGAGCGGATAAACCTTCACCATTTGTATAATACAAAAACGTTTGTAATAATTAGAGACCGGACGCATCAGGCCGAAATTACGATGGACCATATAAATAGTCTATAACATCGCTAAATACAATACGCAGTTATTGAATGGCACTATTACGTCCGTTTAACCGCACATCTGTTTTTGTCGTTGAATTGTGACGCAATTACTTCAATATTACGCTTAAATTCCTTTCTTCATGGATAGATAGAAGCGTGACGAGTTCTTATAATTTATTTAGTTTTTTTTTTAGTTCATATTTCATAAGATAAATAAAGTGCGGTGAGTTAGTTTCTTTTTTTCATTGTTTTAACTGTTTAATTACATATATACGCAAGCGTCCAGTGAATTTCGTTAAGTTTAAATAACTTAGGCATACATCTTTAACTTTCATTTATTTAGATCTAGAACATTGTTTAAGTTACTTTTTCAGATATAATATGGAACAACATCGAGAATGGCATCGTGAAACAATGGCGAGTTGGATTAAGAGTCATACTGACTGTATGTCAATTGCCAGTGATTCCGAAATTTATTGCAAAGTCTGTAAAATATCGTTAAAAAATTACAAGAAATGGCACGTAAAACGTCACTTAGCATCGCAAACACATACACAGATATTAGACCCATTAGAATCTGATAATTTGACATTCTGACGCTGTGTGGTAAATGTTGTAGCTGGTACTACATCCAACTATTCCATATAACGCATATGTAATAGCAACACAAGTTATAAATACAGTTGATGCGAAAACAGTAGCTAAAACCGTTTACGAGAATATGCACCAAATGCTTCATTCGGACGACAGGTACAAAGAAAAATACTTTTATTTATCAGTAACAGGGCTTCATATATGTTAAAAACAGGCAGACTATTAAAGAAAACTTATCCTAATATGCTGCATATTACTTGTGTAGCACATGCTCTCCACAGAATCTGTGAATATGTCAGAGACACCTTTCCGAAAGTTGATAGACTTGTATACGCTTTTAAAAAAGTTTTCAGAAAAGCACCGCTGAGAGTAGCTCTTTACAAGGAAAAACTTCCATCTTTGTTACTGCCTTCCTTTCCAGTAATAACTAGATGGAACATGGTTGGAAGCTACTAGTTTTTATGCAGAGAATTTCGATAGTTTACAAAATTTCGTGATATGTTTAAATGACGATGCTCAAAGTATTTCTGAGTGCAAGGAACTAATACAAATTCTAAATTTAAAAAATCTGTTGTACTTTCTTCAGGAACACTTTGGAAATTTGCCAAAACTAATCATTTAATTTGAAAATCAAAATTTAATGATGGTTTAACGACATTAGATGTTGCTATTAATAATTTAAAAAATATTCAAAGTGACTTCGGATGTGGCCTTCGGCAAAAGTTAGATGTAGTTTTTAATAGAAATCCAGATTTAATAACATTGCGGCAATTGTGTATAGGGATAATGCCTCAAAATCTAACTGCTACATACGCTGAAATAAAAGAATATTTCCAGTACGTACCAGTTGCGATGTAGAAAGGACGTTTTCTATCTACAAGGATGTGTTTCATTTAAAGAGAACAAATGTTACAGAAGAGAATCTTGAGAAAGTATTGCTAGTTAATATTAATACTCATTTACTCAACTTGAACTACAAAATTAACAATTAAAAATGTATTTCGTATTTTATAGATCACCACCGGTTTGTTTTCCAATTATATAAATAAAGTTAAAAACTCATTAAAAATACAAATTTTTAATAATACGCGCGTGGGCGATGAGTCATCGGCCTCTCGTGTCTGGTCCCTAGTAATAATTTGACCGGTCTTTATACATTGAAAGCTTACTAAGTGGATTATATTGGTAGGATTTTCCTTAATCCCTTTTCAGGTAAAATTTCTATGTGATCTTCAATCAATATACAGTCTGGTTATGATTGGTTAAATCTGTGAAATTTTGTGTTTGTTTTTATATTGATTTCATGTTTAAATATTGTTTAGGTATTTAATAAAGTAGCTTATAGTATATAATGTATAACGTAAATACAAATAATTAGAACCAAGTTTGCACATGTATTGAAGACATAAACAACAAAAAATCGTTTTATTTTGTTATGAAATTTAAGAACTTAGAAAATTACTTCCTAGTTGTTGTAGCCTAAGCTTTTGAAATATTATCATTAAATGTTTCTTGTTTATAATAATAATAAATATACCTTTAAGAGGTAATGAAAATTTAAGAGGTAATAAAACGATTATTCTAAAATTACCTTGAAGGTACTATTAATCGAGTCAGTGGGACTTGCGGTCGTGGGACTTGCGGTCAAGTAGATTTTTAATTACATGCAGTGGGACTTGCGGTCAATTTTATTTTCGCAGTGGGACTTGCGGTCACATTGCATATGCACGTATAAATAATGATATACATTTGCATAATTATTATATAGTAGCAAAAAGTGAAAAATACAACTTTCCTTCACACTTTAATCCAGGCTTAGGACTGGCAGTTGAATACTGGCGTGTTTAAAAGTTGGCGTTTTTGGCCGTTGTCATACGAAAACTATACTATTTACTACTATAGGTATACATAGATAATATTTACAAATTTTTGTTTATTCGAATTTTGCGATGTATGCCAATGTTGACAGACATTTTTTTATATCTCTTGTCTGTTTAAAACTTTCCAAACACTTTCCAATTCTTTCATCCACTTTTACGTACACCTTGCGCCGTTTCGTTGCTTGTAAATGTAAGTCACATCGTTTCATTAAAAACGAGCCATGGCTGGCTTCTGTTTTTAATATTTTTATCAATGCGTATAAGTTTGGAAATTCGAAAACGTTTTTAATTGTAAACGGTTAATCCCTATACCTAACTTGTCCTAACATTGAAATTGAGTGTTATAAGTAGAATTTCTGGGCGATTACAATTTCATCGGATTTGCAGATTTCTTTTTTCTTTTCTTTTCTCATTTGTTATTTTGTGTTTACCATAATTTACCTATTAATTTTTTGTTATTACATTACAAAGAATGAAGGAAAGTTGTACTTTTCACTTTTTGCTACTATATAATAATTGTGCAAATGTATATCATTATTTATACGTGCATATACAATGAGGTGACCGCAAGTCCCACTGCGAAAATAAAATTGACCGCAAGTCCCACTGCATGTAATTAAAAATCTACTTGACCGCAAGTCCCACGACCGCAAGTCCCACGATACCTATTAATCAGTAATATTCTCTATTTTGTTCTTCATATATGAATATAAACTGGTGCTGGTTTAATTTGAATACGAAAGTAAATCAATTGCATGCATTTTCGCGAAGTAATGTGACTGAAATAAATGCTTTCTACATTTTACGATGCTAATTATTCAAATTCTTTACCGAAAAAAAGTTCGTCTTTAAGTAGCGTCGTAAAATGTAGAAAGCATTTAAGACATATACAGTGCTAGTAAAAATAATTTGAACCCTCTAAGTATCTCTGCAACGGTTCATTCATTTTAAGTAAAATTGGGTATACCGCTTTGTAAAAAGATTCAAGAACTAAAAATCATATCAGATCGGTTATACCGAAAATAGGCATTCAATTTGTTATTTTAAATGGAACACCCTGTATATTTTTACATTTTTGAATGCCTTGTTAAATTCAGGATACAGTAAACCTCCATATTGCTTTTGAGATCAAAAACATTACTTCTTGGAAACCAATTTTCATTAGTAACATCATAAGTTAAGAATGAATTGGTAAAATGCTAATTTCCAAAAACAAGTCCTTTAAGCTCGGAATTTTAACAATTAATTAATTTATTTTAATTAGATGTTCAAAATTTTGAAAATTCTTTTTCAAAAATTCTTTTAATGTCTGTTTGTATATTCATATCTCATTTTGTTGTAACTTAAGATATTTCATTCTTAACTTAGAACTAATGAATGTCTATACAAATCTATACAAATATGATTTTGTGAATCATACACGTATAGTCTTGGAGTTTTGATTTCTGATTCCTTTGAATCTCTTAAACAATGACTCTTGAGGATTTCACTTACAAAAGAGGGTATTTGCGCTCCTAATGCTAATATTAATACTCAAAGCTTTTATTTATCTGAAATGTGGATCTCTGGCTTCTACTGATAATTCTTTACAATTCGAGTGTGCTATTCAGCGCAGACACTGTATAAGTATTTTATTATTTTCCACGCCTATTGTTGAACGTTTTAAATATTAAAATTAAAACGTTCAACAGTTTTAATTTTAAAATTTCAATGGCAGAGACATTTCGAGATTATTCGTGGAAATCTACTTCCTACTCATCAGTCTCTAGTATCTGGCCTAACCTACACTTTAATAGTGTATTTATGACTAATTAATAGAGAACGGATGCAATTTCCATAAAACGCAATCGGCAATTGGAATTGTGTATAACGTCGCTCAGTACATCCCGGCGTAATTCAATGAAGTATTTGTTTGACTTACTCGGCCACCTGGTCTCGCAGCGATAACAATGGACAACCCAGCTATTTTATTCGGAGAATATAGTGTTTTCAGTGGTGTCGTGTACGTAGATAAAATAAATAAGTTTATCGTATTTCGTAAGAGAAATAGCACATACATTCCTTTTCTTTTCATTTAAGCAACATCTTCCAATTATTTTCACGTAAGTGTGCATAAAATTTCGTTATTTAATTTAGTTTATTTGGATCTAGAATATTCTTACTTTTTCAGACAATGGAAGAGCGTCGAGAATGGCATCGTGAAACAATGGCGAGTTGGATTGAGGGCCATACTGATTGTATGTACATTGCCAGTGATTCCGAAATTTATTGTGAAGTGCGTGAAACGTTATTGAAAAATTGCAATAAATCAACCGTAAAACGTCACGTAGGATCGTTAAAGCACGAAAAAAAATTGAACCTGTTGGAATCTGACAATTTTAACGAAGAACTCTGTGAAACTTTTATGGCAGCTATTATTCCATTATTTAAATTGAACAATCCAATTTTGAAGACATTTCTGAAAAAATATACTGGTCGAAATGTTCCTGATGAATCAACTTTACGCAAATATTATGTTTCTAGGTGCTATACGAGAACAGTAGAACGCATTAGAAGCCATCTTTTAAATCAATACATATGTATAAGCGCCGACGAAACGGTGGATATGTTAGGACGCTGTGTGGTAAATGTTGTGGCTGGTGTACTACATCCAACTATTCCCTATAACTCATATGTAATAGCAACAAGTGTTATAAATAGAGTTGATGCGGAAACAGTTGCTGAAACCATTAGAGAATATGCAAAATATGCTTCATTCGGACGCCACGTACAAAGAATAAATACTTTTATTTGTCAGTGATAGTGCTGCGTATATGTTAAAAACAGGCAGACTATTGAAGAAAACATATCCTAATATGCTACATATTACTTGTGTAGCACATGCTCTCCAGAGAATCAGTGAATATATCAGAGACACTTTTCCGGAAGTTGATAGACTTGTATCAGCTTTTAAAAAAGTTTTCAGAAAAGCACCATTGAGAGTAGCTCTTTTCAGGGAAAAATTTCCATCTCTGTCACTGCCTCCCACTCCAGTAATAACTAGATGGGGAACATGGCTGTAAGCTACTAGTTATTATGCTGAGAATTTCGATAGTCTAAAACATTTCGTAACACTGCTAAAGGAGGATGCTAAAAGTATTGGTGAGTGCAAGGAGCTCACACAAATCCCAAATTTGGAAACACTTTGGAAAATTGCCAAAACTAATCACTTATTTTGAAAATCGAAATCTCAAATTAAATGACGGATTAACCACATTAGATGTGGCTGTTAATAATTTGAAAAGTATTCCAAGTGACTTCGGATGTGGCCTTCGGCAAAAGTTTGAAGCAATTCTTAATAGAAATCCAGATTTAATTACATTGCAGCAATTATGTATGGAGATAATTCCACAAAATCTAACGGCTAAATATGAAGAAATAAAAGAATATTTCCAGTATGCACCTACAACCAGTTGCGATGTAGAAAGGACGTTTTCTATTTATAAGGATGTACTTAATTCAAAGAGAACAAAATTGACAGAAGAAAACCTTGAGAAACTATTGCTAGTCAATATTAATACTCCTTTACTCAACTTGAACGACAAAATGAACAAATAAAAATGTTCCAATTATAGAAATAAAATTAAAAACTTTAAAAATACAACTTTTCAACAAATACATATGTATTTCGTAATTTTATAGATCACCACCCGTTTGTTTTCCAATTATATAAATAAAATTAATTAATAAATATGTATTTCGTAATTTTAGATAGATAGATCACCACCCGTATGTTTTCCAATTATATAAATAAAATTAAAAACTTTATAAATACAACTTTTCAACAAATAAATATGTATTTCGTAATTTTATAGATCACCACCCGTTCGTTTTCCAATTATATAAATAAAATTAAATATTTTAGAAATACAGCCTTTCGCCAGTACTGCACTGGGCTTTGCGTCATGTGGTAAGCGTGTCCGTTCTCTACTAATTAATTACTTAAATTAACAATCCACATGCAGTTTTACTGATTTAATTAAATTAAATTAATTTTATGTTATCCAATTCTATCGTGTGTACAGTTCCTACTTACTCGGAACCAATTTCAGGATACAAGTTTTCAAACTCCTCCTGGTACATTATTAAGCTTTTATAATAATAATGAGAACGATGACAATAATAATAATAATTAGAAATGAAATTGAACTTTATTTATTTATTTATTCTTAAATAAATATATTGCCAGCAGGCTTAAATTTTAGATATTATCGATTATAGCAAAAATGAATCGATGAGCAATGACTGTCGAAATAATTTGATAAATCTCGCAAATAAATCAGTAAATGTCTCAATTTTGCGGTGCTTGTTCCTTTTATCCCCTTGCGTTTGGTTGTTCCCAGAATTGTGTTCCCACTTCAAATCATTTATTTCTGTTTTATCTAATTTTCATACTTATTATTCATACATTTTTACCCCTGTCTATTTTAATCTATCATGGGTAGTTTCGTTTTTACCATCTCCATGCGCAATCTCCCTGTTTATATATTTTTCTCTTTCATCCTAATTTTAGTATTTGTAATGTTTATTATGGAATTGTTAACTCTTAATCTCGTTATTTCTAGGAACGACTCCTAGTGTTCGTTTGAACGGGAAAATTTTCGCGGAAAATCTACCTACGTATCATTCAAAAATTCATGTAGTGTTTTTCTTCTCTTTCTTCCCCCTTGGTTTGTTCGTATGGTGTTTTCTTGTCCCTTGCTTTCTCTCAGGCTTCTCTTAACTGCATGTTTACATTGCATTGAGCATGCGCCTTTGACATGCGTTTGACACCTGCTTTTGTTTGTTTACATCTCGGAAGTATTGATGGGTTTAATAGCCACAAAAACTTACAAAGCTTTGTTTTTTTGTTACTGATATTTGCGTTGTTTTTAGATTTTCCTGGTCCTGGTTTTGCCGTTTGGATGGCTTATATAATTAATTTTCTTATTTTAAAATGTCGAGGATGTCTTATGTTGATTCATCCGTTTTGGCAAGTTATTTATAAAAATATAATGAATTGAAATTAAATGTGATTACTAACGTTACTACTGCATAAAGAAAAGATTATTCTGTATCCTTTTACTATATTACTAGTATGTACAGCATGTTTTATTAGTTTGCTTATATTCTAAGTGTTTAATAATCAAGCTAACTTAAAATTTATTGACGTATCGTTAAATTATTTACACCTAAATTATAGTAAATCACATTTAAATTTTAATACTAAATTGGAATATGATATACGAGGTGCATTTAAAAAGACACAACCTCGGTTGATTTCTTTTTAATTTCTCTTTGCTTAATCAAGGTACGTTTAATTATTTAATTTAATTTGTACACTATTAAATTCTATTTCTATTTTATCTCTAAAGAGAACTTTGCAGCAGTATGTAATTAAAAATTAAATAACTAAATTTAAAAATGAAATGTAAAATATTGAAATTCGAAATGAACTTAGATACTTGAGTTGAACGTTCAATCAGGTAGATTTGTTGGAAGGGCTAACTGATATCCAAAGAAAGGCTTTTTCTTTGCAAACTAATACATACAGAAAATGTCTAAGCTTGAATTAATATTTTAAATTCAAGATATATTTGTGAAGAAATCTAATTTAAAATTAAATTAAACATTCTTAATATACGAAGTGTAACAATACATATACATCGTCTATTTACTCTTAATTTTACTTAATAAGGTCTTTAATACTTTTTTAGCAGATTCCTTCATATATGTATTTGATTATTACAATAAACCTTTGACATTTCTACGTTTAATAATTTTTGCTTAATTGCACATAAAAAGTTAATTTATCATGGATAATTGTCAAAGTTTGGCCTTAGATTTTGAGCGTACCGCGTATATATATAATTTTCTAAGACCGCAATCGTTTTTTTCCCAAATAAGTTGATAACTTTCACTCCCCCGCCACTTACTAGAGTAATAATAATGAGCAAGAAATTATTAGCACCAGGTCGGATAATTTTTTTATGCGGAAATGTTGTTAGTCCTAAAAGAGAAAACTGTGTTGCCGTTGTAATTATAACAGCTGGATCCTGCAACAAACTCGTCTAACTCGTCTATTATTATCTGCAATGTAATATTTCTACTTAATAATTTCATA
The DNA here is from genome assembly GCA_935421215.2 of Melolontha melolontha. Lineage (NCBI taxonomy): Eukaryota > Metazoa > Arthropoda > Insecta > Coleoptera > Scarabaeidae > Melolontha > Melolontha melolontha. Next base: position 42,784,141 of record OW285238.1, read on the forward strand.
TGGAAAAATATGTTTAATGCGCTTCTCTCGAGCTATGTCAAGTATAATCGTATGCATGCGTACAACCTATTATTTTTTTTATTTTGGATTTTCATTTCTAATTCACAAACTTTCAGATGCTGTTAATGGATATTAAAAGAGTAGGTATTATATCTGACCAAATATCGCTATCAGTCACGTAAATCTATAATACGTTTTCAATGAATAATACATAATTTATTTAACTGTTACATATATTAAATACATTGATCAAATACTAGTTTAGATTTTTATTTTAGTGATTTTGTTAGGTATATAAACATTGTAATTTTTTGCTATTATGATAAATAGAGCAGACCAATTTCCGTGCGCGCCATGAGCGCCGGTATGAGAGTGTAATTCGTAATATATTAGAATATGCGATAGAATAGGCACGCAACATGAGCTTGTTACCGATATAAGTATAGAAGTAGAGACATTTATTCTATTAGAAATAATTAAATATACATTTGGTTTTCTGCTATTAAAGTAATATGCATAAACACACGAAAAATAAGAATAGTACATATTATAGCAGAGTTGTATGTACCTATAACTAAAATGGAAAATATATGAAATCAGTGATTGTGTGCACGACAGAGGATTAAAAAAAACACTTACCGTTTTAAGCGTCTTCCAAGAATTGACAACTGGAGAAACTCGATTGTAAATTTTCAACATCAGGGGCGTTTCTAAGGTTATTTCTGAAAAACATGTCCGCCGTGAGGAAAAAATATGTTTATATTCGGAAAACGAGCGTTCTACATCTAGTGATGTTATATTCGCATAATCAAAATACTTTTTTAAGCAACTTAACGCATCTGTAGACGTGCCCTCACAAATACGTGTTAAGCTGTCAAAATCTTCATTTCTGTCTAAAACACTTTCAAATTTAATTAGAACACTTTCACTTTTTGCGTCTTCGACAGCACACAGTTGTGCGTGAACATCTTTAACGATTTGCAGTGATTCCAGCGACGATTGCAGCGACGAATTTTCTAATTTTGTTATTGCTTCTTCTAGTCCCAAGTAAATCTCATGAGTACTTTGTAAATCCATTTTAATCTGGACATCTTGAATTTTTTTTTGGCTTGTACTGATAGCTGCACTTTATTTCGGATCGAATGATAAAACCACGTCCTTAATTTTTTCAAAATGTTCATGATAGTAAAACCCCGCCCGTAACCATGTACCCCAACGTGTCAGAATCGGCTGTGGTGGCTCAGGGGTATGGGGACACAATTCGTGAAATTTTCGAATACGTTTTGGAGATTTCAGAAATACTGCCTTTGTACTCGATATTAAAGCATCTACCTCTGGATAACATCTACGAACCTGTTCTGCCAAAAGGTGTAGAGCATGTAGTATGTAACAAGTTAGGACAATATTTTCTAAGAGACCGGCCTACAGAACACATGGTTGCGGCACCTTCGGTCATAAACATTAATATTTGGTCTTTCGAAAGTTTAAATTTTTCCAAAGTAACTAATGGCACCTCTAAAATTTTTTCGGCATTACATTGTTCTAGTCGTCTGGATGCTAATAAAATTTAAGACGCTGGTTGATGTGGTTCCATATTACGCGCCATCACATTAACTACATATTGTTTTTTGCTGTCAGTTGTTTCGTCCACACATAACCACAGTTTTTTATTTTTCAGTTTGGCTTTGATTTTATTTTCAACCTGTTTACGCACCGATGGTAAATTCCTTCGTAACGTTGTCGTGCTCGGTAATGTTTGATACGCATATTTATGCCAAAATGAAATAAATGAATCATTACTTAACAAGGTAAACGGCAGTGTATACACAATCATAATTACACATAGTTCATGTATAAACTGTTGTCGATTAAATTTGTTATTATTGTGCTTCGAACTGCTTACGTCTTCTTTACAATGTGTTTTTGACCAACACATTAGATATGTATTGCACACTAAACATTTAATTTTTGAGCCATCGTATATTAAGTCCGGGAAATCTATAATAAACTTATTCACTTCGTCTGATAACGGTCGTTTCTCGATTTATGTGTCGACGACATTTTATTACGTATGCTTACACTTACATGCAGTCTAAGCAAGTACCAAACACATACTGAATGCTTTTTATTAGATCTGATGAAATCATCCTCACATCGGCGCATATGGCGTCACGGAAATTGGTCTGCTCTAGTGATAAATCTTCTACTCGGTTTGATTTATTAAAACACACGGTAATTAAGAATAACTATATTAACAAAATGTACCCTAAATAATATCTAATAATAAATGCAGTATTTATATTCATTTATATAAATTTATGTCTACCATAGTAAATTCACTATGATCGCTGCTTGAATGAGTCATTCTTTCCCTTGAGTGCTTATATAGTCCTCGGGTGTTCTCGATTCTTCGCCTTCTAGAGTGATCGAGGGACCAATCGCGCGCATAGCCGGTGACCTCAATCGCTAGGTCACCGGCTGACGTAACGTCACACGACACACATCACACTATTAAATATATAGTAATAGAAGAGGAACTAGTGGTACAATCTGTTGTATCTGTTTGTTGTCCAAAGCAGTAACTTTCATAGCTTTTCATAACATTTGTTCCCTTAGAAGCCGAGTTATCGTACTAAGAGTGATTGTGTTTTGATGAATTGTCGAAAAATGAGTTTCAAACAAACTACTGATTTTTATATTAAACTTAGCAAAAATTTTACTCAAACTTATAAGGCGATGAATGCTTATTCTGAACTTTACGAGCAGTTTAAGCAATTATGAAGTGGCCGTTAGACGTTTGATAAATACGAAAAATCGAAAAGTCGAAAAGCGTGTCATTTCATTAAAAGAAAACCGAAATCGTGCGTGAAGTTGATTGAGGATGAATTGACGATTCAAAAATAAACTATGCATGAAAATTTTTTAATTGAATTCGCGTTATTTTATCAAGTTGATTGACGAACAAAAAAATGTATCGAATTCAGTAGTTCTCGAACTTTCTGGACACGATTATTACTATCAATATAAGGTAGTTAAGCACTTAAGAAAGCACTTTAATATGTAGGAAACACCAGCTTATTCAAAAATAGATATACTATTGATTATGTGTGCAGCGCACACGAAATATACATACTGTTTTTTTAATAAACGTAGATTGTGAAAAAGTAAGGTGTTTTAGATAATGTAGTGTGTTGTGTAAAATCCAAAGCTGAATGAAGACGACCCGACAAGGAGTATTCGAAGAAAGTGGATTTGAAAATCAAGAGTAAAGACAATGTCGATTTGTTCCTACGATCTCAAGGGCATTAACTATAGAGAATTAATTCTACCTGGCTGGTAGTTAGTTTTATCTCCAAATTTTGAAGCGATTGATAGTTAGCATTCATAGTGTGCAGCACAAATATCATGACGTAGGTGACTTTTGCAGAAGGAAACACCATCTGATGGGTCGAGTAAAGCTAAGATTGTGTGTCGGATTTGATTTGACGAGAGGCAAGCTAGACGGCATTAGAAAGGTTAAACAAGTAATGACCGCGACTCTCAATAATATCTTAAAAGCCGACATAGAAATCTCAAGCCGAGGAGAATATATTGACTAAAATAATAATTTTAACAATTATAATTGGTTTGTTTTATTTCCAATCTAAGGTTCGGTTTCGTTTTGGGTATAGTAAATAATGATTATTACATTTGATAATATTTTATTAACAAATTTTTCGTTTGTCAAAAAATATACAAACTAGCATAAATAAGAAATGTATCCGAGATGATTTTTCAAATTCTGTTACATCCAAATATTTTATTATTTTTGATTTTAGCGTAAAAATACATGGTTTACTTATAATTAACTAAGTTGGTGTTAATTTTATTTTTATTATGTTTCGTATGTAGATATAAGATACGAAGCATTCGTGTAGAATATACAGAGTGTCTTTGAAATAAAGAAACAGCATATGATAAATGGAAAGATGAAATTTTATAGAATAAAAATCCAAAATATTTTGAGTCAGTTACGACGCGAATCCCGAAATTAAAAAACTTTGAAAAAATTATATTACGTGACGCCTATGAATTCAAACTATTCAGAATGTGTATAAATAATAAATACCCCCACACACATATGCTATATATGCTATAGCGTATGTTTACATACGAACAGCTGGATGATAACAAAACTAATGTTTTTGTTATATTGTCGATCGACTATAAGATATCGTCTCAGATACTTTTTATAATTGCACAGTGGCGTGACAATTTTTTTTTAATTATCTTTAATTTTTTTTTCTCGTTTATGAGACAATTTTGGGAAAATATTTTGAATTTATATTCTATATAATCACATCTTCCCATTTTTCATACGCAGTCTCTTTATTTCAAGGACACTCGGTATAGTACTCGTAGGTATAATTTACTTTTACAATTTATCACAATTTTGGCGTATTTAGGTTTTTGTAAACATATAAACTTTTACAAAATTATTTCGATACAAGAGGGGTGCTCGTTCAGTAAATTCTTAAGTCTATTTTTAGATAGATAAGGGAGAATTATATTGATTATTTATACAAAAATACAAATTCTCTAACATATTGCTATGAATTGTGGTTTTGATAATTAATTTACCACCATTCACGACAAATCTATCCAGCTAGGATATTCAGTCGGTTTATTTTCAAAATGGAACTGCTTTCCTCTCAGGGTTCCAATCGGAAACGTGGAAAAAATTAAGTTAGTTTTAGTTGAACGCCACTCAAAATTCGTTTGAGAAAAGTTATAATAATATCTTTAAGTTACTTGTTTTCTTGAAGCAAGGTTAAATAATAATCACAATAAAATTTAAATTAAACTTTAATACAAAAATGAAAAAAGAATAAAAAAAAAATCTTTATAGAGTATAAAGATTAATATTGCATCATTTAACAATATTATAAAGGTAAAAATAACGCACGGAAATGACCGCAGCATGCGTTCAAAAAGCCTGATGACATCGACCAAAATTAAAAATAATAAATTACAAAGAAAATTTCTATTTTCTCCCAAGAGAACAAAATAAATAAATGATCTTGACAGCTCGAAGCAAACACTAAAATAACATGCGCACAAACATGTCTTAGAAAAAAATGCCCTTGAAGTCCCAACGTACTAAACTTTACATTTACAGATTTTTTTGCTAGAAATGTAACCTTCTTTGTTATCTATATCAAAGAACTAAGACTAAATCTCAAAAAATCAATGTTAATACAATAGAAGAATACAATATTCAATTCATTCAATATAAAAAGATATCTTTTTTAAAAAATATATTACTTACGTAAAAATATATATTCAAGACACGTGAATAAGAAAGATATAAAATAACAAAAATTACGAGATTACATACTCGTAAAAAATTTCGGTATTGAATTTAAACAACACCAACCACTAATTAAATCAAAAATAACCCGAAGTTACTATAAAAAGATAAAGATAAATCTTTTAATAAACACGTCTTTCTTATCTCACAGTTAACTTGTGTCTGAAGTATACATCAAGCATAATGGCTTCGCATAAAAAATACAGTTTTAAAGTTGTCCACATCTAAACAAACGGCATGCTCAAACGGCGCATGTCCAGAAATATACATATAAGTTCAAAATAATTGTACAAACATTTTTATAATATTTATGGAGAAAAATCCACAGCAATATGTCGTAAGAATTTTAATGCATAATATTAATATATTAATATACGTATCGAGCAGCATGTTATTATAGTGGGTGCATTGGCTGCGAATAAAGTCTTAGATATGATATATTCTGAGGGCACTATTGCGCAGATTGAGATAAGAAAGTGATTCAACAATATCAGATTTTCAACAGAATAACGATTCTAAACAACATAGTATGGAAAAATTAAAGTCGTATGCTTTTCAATAGGTAATATGGAAACTCCATAAAATGTTGTTCGGGCTGTGGTCGTTTATGATTTTATATGAAATTTATCATACAACCAGTAATCAATCAGTTATGTTTTTGTAAATTTATACGTAGATGTGCCATAGTGGGTCTGCCTCCGCTGGAACTATTTGTGAAAGCGGAGGCAATGGTTGCGATCCTGAGAATGAAGCGAATAGCTTATGGATCCTAATAGGGCTAAAGGGGGCCATACAGATACCACGGGAACTATACTGATATTATCGATATTACAAATAACGGCGGACAGTATAGCACCTGAGATTATATTTACGGCTAAACTGAAAATTTACAGCTAAGGTGACTTTAAGCTATCTTTACTGACCAGGGAACAAGTAAAAAGTTGCTTGAGCAATTGGGTTGCCGTCACCTGGTACACGGATGGATCACAATCACATGTGGAATGTGCCCTAGATTAAGTCTGGGGAAACATACGACGGTTTTCCAAGCTGAATTATTTGCAGTTACTGCCTGCGCCGAGGAAATTTGGGAAGCCGGCTGCGAAAACAAAACAATCAACTTAATGACTGATAGTCAGGTGGCTATTAAAGCTTAGAGCTGGTGAAATATTGGAAACAGGTCCTCAATAGGCTGGCACAAGACAATACTGTGTTACTAATATATCTGCCAGGGCATAAGGAAATTAAAGGCAGGAAGAGCCGACGACCTGGACAAGGAAGGTTCCAAGAGAAACTTCAAAGAACCAGAACCTGCATGCGGAATCGCCAAGGATTCCGCTAGAAACGAGATCTGGTTATGGCTAGAAACAAGAAATAAAAAGAATTGAAAGCTAACAGTAGGTCAACTCCATTCTAGGATACTACTAGAGGAGCTGAACGCTAGGTTTTTCAGTCAACATAATTCGTAGTAATAAAAAAGAAATTAAAACTATTACCGGCTTGATAACCCAGCACTGTCCTTTAAGGGAGTATCTGTACAGCATGGGCTTGGTTAGCGAGCTGTTGTGTAGGAGATGTGAAAAACAGAATGAAACTAGTCTTCATGTAATATGCACGTGTGAGGAACTGAAGAGACTCAGACAGAAATATTTCGGAAGAGATCTATTGGATCTTACAAGGGTACTCAAGTTTTTCCTGAGGCGGATAGTGGGTTTTTGTCGAGGACTCATGACTAACAGAGTGGAACAAAGGGATTGTTTGGAAGTGGCACAAAAAACACTGTGCTCAAGTGCCTGGACTTACTGGTATCCAACCAAGAATTAGATAGATATACGCGAAAGTCGCACATTGGAAATCGTAATATCACCCATAGAGAGATTAAAAAAGAATTAGACATTGGATCATATTAACAAATTTAGTATAAAAAACACACTTGGCTATTTCACAATTTTCAACATATTGCTATGGTTTTTCCATGGACAAGCAAGTAAAAAGATTGAACTATTAGTGAACTCTGTACTAGGGACAATTTATAAAATTAGCTATTACACTTATATATTTATTTATTTCAGATGGGGTTCGATATAAATAATATTTTATAGATAGGATATTTAATGCATAAAATTGTGATTAGCCCTCGTATATTTAGGTGGACCAAGGAATTGAATTTGCCGCTTTTTCGGATATTGTAGTTGATAAGATGTATTGTCTGTAAATTTTGATTTGATAGATAGAAGGGATAGCCATGCGGATATGAAGAATTTTTCATTTTAGATTTAGAGGTATCTTGACTGTTAAGGTGTTCAGTTTAAAAGAATAAAATAATAAATTTTGTTCTTTGTTTTATAAAGTCGGTTTGTACTTTGTTTTGCATTAAGTGTAAGGTGCAAGTAAATCTCAATTCGATTTTTGCGAAGTTTTTCATTGTTATTTGAAATCTTGTGTAAAAAGATGCCTCTCGTGTATTTCGAAATCACACAAAAACTTAATGTAAGTTGATAAAAATTATATTATTTATTTATTAAATATTAGGATTATTTTCAGTGCTATAAATTTTGTATTTATTGTAATAATAATGTGTTTGAAAGTAGTATATGGATATTAGCGAAAGCTTGTCATGTTTTTTGTTAAGGGAAGTTTTTTTTTCTTAAAATTATATTTTCAAGAACCGTTTTATATTCAAGGTTGACGGAATTGTAGTGGGGATGAATCTTGTCATGTTATTTGATGCATGAATAAAAATTTCAACTAGCGTGAGTTTTAAAAACTAATTTGTTTTTGATATTTGATTTTAGGGGTCACAGTAAAGGTTAAACTTGACAGATTTTACTAATATTTATTAGTTTTATATTTGATCGTGTTTCACAAGAGGTTTTTCTCTTTGTGCGAGTCAATGTTCACAAAGAGTGTTTCCTTATTGCTACTGTTTAATGATGCTTTAGCACCCTATACACTTTGTAGAGGGATTTTTTCTTTTTTTTATTTTAAAAATAAATTAATGTGAATGGAAAATGTGCTTATAATTTATCTAATACCTTGTATTTTTAATTAAATATCCCTACATCCGCGAGGATCGACCCAGAGACGTAAGCTCAAGGATTCTACTAGACTGAATAGCCGGCAAAAATAAGCTGTAGTGTGAATAAAAATTAAATAAAGCAATTTCAAAGAAAATTCCACTGCACAATTGGCGCAATCCAACGTGGGACCGATATTACAATTGGCTAACCCAACGTGGTGCTAGAAAATTCCACTGCACAATTGGAGCCCAACGCGTCGGCGATTTGAAGATAAGTAAATAATTTGGAAATACAAGATAATTTATACATCTGGAAAATATAATGGAAAATTTAATTCAAAGAATGGGTAACGCTGGTTACATACATGAAGAGGGAGACGACGAGGTAGACAGTCAACAGATAATGAACATGATGCAAACAATGACACAAACGATAATGAATATGGTACAACAAAATCATAATGAAATGAAACAAATGGAACGAATGATGCAACAAAATCTCAATGAAATAAAACAACAACAAATGGAAATACAACAACGACAAGTAGATATGGAAAGAGGAATGGATGAAATAATAAAGAAAATGGATAAAAAAGTACCAATAAATAGCAGTAACAATCATATAAACAAGGAAAACACAATAAGCGAAAGTAAAATAATACACGCCGAGGAAAAACAAGCAATAACAGAACAGGAATCAATAATAACGGAACAAGAAAAAAAGGAATCAATAATAATGCAACAAGAAGAAAACGAATTAACAATTACAAAAGAAAGTTTAGAGGACGTGCATGGGGAGGAATCTATGCCACAGGAAGAAGGAAATGATATGGATACAGAAATAGGAAGAAGAAATAATCAAATCAGGGTAAGCGAAGAAATTATATTAAATAAAATTAAGTTTGAAACTAATGAGAAAACAGAATTTAATATAAGTAAAACAAATGCTAAGTTAGAACGTAGGATGAAAAAAAGTATTCACGATAAAATGAGCAATAAAGTAAATAAACAAGCAGTTGGCGTTAATAATATTAACGATAGACGAAATAAAATTAAAAAGAAATTGATTTCTAGAAATATCATTTATGAATATAATTTGAATAATTATCTTGAAAGTAAACGCAAAAATTCCCGTAATGCTAATTTTAAAATCAAATGTTTTTTAAATAACATAAATCAGACCCATGTCAATAATAAAAAGTTAGAATATGATACTCTGAAAATTAGGAAGTATAAGGGTACTAAATTTAAATTAAATAGACCCACATTTTATAGTAAGGTAAAAGTAAAAATGAAACTACAAATGATTTACTGTCGGATATTTCAAATAGGCCCAACTTAATAATAAATTTTGTTGTAAACTATTTAGATGTATATGCGAGATATAAGGATTTTTGCTTTTGAAATAACTAATTGGAATGTGTTGTAACAAAAGGATATATATAAATAAAATTTGGAAAAGTAAATAGGATTTGATAAATGATACTGAAATGGATTTAATGTAATAGATAATTAGGATTAGATTATTAGTATAAGAAGAGGATGCAGCAGTAAAATAAAAAGATGTTTACTGAATTTCGTCGGGATAAAAAGTATATGATATTGAATATATAAAAAAAATTTTCGTCGGTAATATATGAAATAAATATATGAAATATTTATATGAAAATGAAAATGTATTTATAGAAAAAATTTTTCGTCGATATATCTGAATAGAATTTCGTCGGTGATATGAAAAAAGTTATTATGATAATTGAGATATATATATATATATATATATTATTGAAATAAAAGTATGGTATTTATGAATATATAAAAAAAGAATTATTGGCATGTGTAAAAAGGTTTATGAATAAAAAAATATTTGAATAGGATGGTTTACGATGTGCTGATTTAACTGAACTGGTAATGAATTGGATTAAGCAAACGGATATATATACAGGATGAGTTAAAATAAAATTTATTGTTGACATAATTAAATAATTAAAATTTATCTGCGTATAAAAAAATTATTGATAAAGGGAATTGCGTTAAAAAAAAATTAAAACTATATAAATATAGGAAGAAATTGAGCTCATGATATTATTGTTGATTATTATGATTATTATTATTATTGAAATTGCTTGGGAACTAATGGTGTTATGAATTTGTTTATGATGATGATTTGGTATATGAGATTTTGATGCTATGTTTTTCTTTTATTTATGAAAATTCGTTGGAAACATTCATGTCCATGTGATCGAGAGAGTGCTCGAAGATTCGACGGGGATGACTGCTGCTTCGGCGTGTTCCTTCGTCTGTGATGTTTGTAACGAAGCCCATTCGAAAATGTCAAGCAATATGACATTAAGATGAATTATGTCAAGTAAAACGACATAAAAGATAAAATGTTTTAAGTCAAATAAGACATTTAAATATTCAAAAAAAAAATTTTATATGGAAATGTTGAAGATGTTGGAGATGTTGTTGTTATATGGAGAAGTTGAAACCGTTTATCACACTACAGCATCGGAATGACGTGGATCCGGTTCAACACTAATACAACAAGTGAGTGCCGAGAACCAAGACAGGGTGCGGTACTGTCTCGTGTGCTGTGCTGAAGATTATCCTCGAAAAAAGCTCAGTGATGTTCTGACTTTGTTCTTGGATAACTTCGGGGAACAATGCTATGGTTTTTCCATGGACAAGCAAGTAAAAAGATTGAACTATTAGTGAACTCTGTACTAGGGACAATTTATAAAATTAGCTATTACACTTATATATTTATTTATTTCAGATGGGGTTCGATATAAATAATATTTTATAGATAGGATATTTAATGCATAAAATTGTGATTAGCCCTCGTATATTTAGGTGGACCAAGGAATTGAATTTGCCGCTTTTTCGGATATTGTAGTTGATAAGATGTATTGTCTGTAAATTTTGATTTGATAGATAGAAGGGATAGCCATGCGGATATGAAGAATTTTTCATTTTAGATTTAGAGGTATCTTGACTGTTAAGGTGTTCAGTTTAAAAGAATAAAATAATAAATTTTGTTCTTTGTTTTATAAAGTCGGTTTGTACTTTGTTTTGCATTAAGTGTAAGGTGCAAGTAAATCTCAATTCGATTTTTGCGAAGTTTTTCATTGTTATTTGAAATCTTGTGTAAAAAGATGCCTCTCGTGTATTTCGAAATCACACAAAAACTTAATGTAAGTTGATAAAAATTATATTATTTATTTATTAAATATTAGGATTATTTTCAGTGCTATAAATTTTGTATTTATTGTAATAATAATGTGTTTGAAAGTAGTATATGGATATTAGCGAAAGCTTGTCATGTTTTTTGTTAAGGGAAGTTTTTTTTTCTTAAAATTATATTTTCAAGAACCGTTTTATATTCAAGGTTGACGGAATTGTAGTGGGGATGAATCTTGTCATGTTATTTGATGCATGAATAAAAATTTCAACTAGCGTGAGTTTTAAAAACTAATTTGTTTTTGATATTTGATTTTAGGGGTCACAGTAAAGGTTAAACTTGACAGATTTTACTAATATTTATTAGTTTTATATTTGATCGTGTTTCACAAGAGGTTTTTCTCTTTGTGCGAGTCAATGTTCACAAAGAGTGTTTCCTTATTGCTACTGTTTAATGATGCTTTAGCACCCTATACACTTTGTAGAGGGATTTTTTCTTTTTTTTATTTTAAAAATAAATTAATGTGAATGGAAAATGTGCTTATAATTTATCTAATACCTTGTATTTTTAATTAAATATCCCTACATCCGCGAGGATCGACCCAGAGACGTAAGCTCAAGGATTCTACTAGACTGAATAGCCGGCAAAAATAAGCTGTAGTGTGAATAAAAATTAAATAAAGCAATTTCAAAGAAAATTCCACTGCAATATGTTTCGGCTGTTATGCTATTGTCAAAGAGGATTTTAAAACTAACTTACAATACGTGCCCTTGTAACTTTTATACCTATTTTTTAGTGCTGGGGTGATGGTTAAGACACATTTACAATCGTGTCTATTATGGGGGTGTTAATAAATTCTAACTGTGTATTTGTAATTATTATATTTTGTTTTTGTACTTTTTTAATTTCTAGTATTTCTAATAAGTCTAGTCTTCTACTTTTTATTACGTTATGTAACACGGTGGAGCTATTAATATCAGGCAAATGGCTTTGTTCGATACAGTGTGTCGAAAAACCTGTGTATTTAATACTATATTTTACGTCTCTTACGTACGTAATAATTACAAATACACAGTTAGAATTTATTAACACCCCCATAATAGACACGATTGTAAATATGTCTTAACCATCACCCCAGCACTAAAAAATAGGTATAAAAGTTACAAGGGCACGTATTGTAAGTTATTTTTAAGATCCTCTTTGACAATGGCATAACAGTCGAAACATATGTTAGAAATATATCTAATAAAAAATTGTGAAATAGCCAAGTGTGTTTTTTATACTAAATTTGTTAATTACAAAATGTTTCACCAAGAAGTGTCTGCTACGTCAATTAATAAAATTGGATCATATACAGTAGATATTATTTTAAGGAAACATCTGCGTCTCTCAACTAAAAAGGATTATTTTGGAAAACAACAAAATTCATCAGAATAATTGAAACATACATGAGTGGGTAAAACACCACCAGTTTTGTATAATACAAAGGTATTTTTAATAATATAAAATATTATATAATTTCTAGGTAATTTCTGTGATATGGCGATGTGGTTCTTTTATGTGAATGTGTCTGAAGATATCGTTTCTCCAGCAGGGGCGTACCGATGAGCCTGTAGAAAGGCGAAATACGTATCTGCGTCTCTGGGAAGGGATATGTTCGGACATGTTCACAAAAAATATTAATAGTGAACCTGTATTTGTGTACTTCACACCAGATTTTTAATAATATTTTAGATTATTAAAAATACCTTTGTATTATAACAACAAAATTATTTTCTTTAAAAATCCAATATTTTTTTCAAAAATTTTTTAGAACAGCATTGTGATAAAGTAAAAGCGACATTTAAATGTTGTTATTCACTAAAGGAACTCTGTATAAACATGGTTAAAAACTAGTAGCAGGAATAGATAATCGCTGTCAAGTAATCATAAGCAACAGTGAAAATTATATGCTATTAAATGCAGCACATATTAGGTGTTATCTGTTGAAAATGAACATATTTTATTTTTAGAAGGCTATTTTTGTTTTGGATTTCGTTGTTAAATAACTTAAGCTTCAAAAATATATTCCTCACCGCTTTTTTTCTATATCTTAACTAGACGACTGGCCCTTAAACTCTAATTCGACAAGGTGGATCATTTATAAATACGCCCATGGGTCATGTATCTCCCGCATCATGCAGTCGTACAATTGACTGTATTGACCATTGCGTTATGTAAGAAAATATTATAACGAGAAAGGTTGGATGCTCATAGGAATCCGTAAATTATCTCATAGCACTTTTAAACAACTTTTTTATAATAATTGTTCCCGACCACTTCTCGTCAACCCATTAAATTAGTTAAACGATACACATACATATGCATATAAGTTCGATGTGATTACAACGCGCGTGCTATCTACTTTTAACAGAATCCCGTAATTAAAAGCGATTTCAAATTATACGGTGTGTAATTCCATCATATATAGTCGTAATTGTTAGTGTCGAATTGGGTCACCAGAGACCTCGAGATCTCTATTGCTTTATTATTTAACAACGTTAAGTGAAGTTTATAGTAAATGAAAGTATGAAAATATGCCTTTAGATTATATTATTTCCCAGTTTTAAGACGAAAATCTCCTTTCTTCAATAATAAAAAAAAAACCATTCGCAATCAGTTGCAATCGATTGGTAAGTTTGAAAATAGGTTTCACACAAATGAACCGAAAGCAAGCTACATTAAAGAATTGCCATTTGCAAATCTCTTTTGTCATATCAAAACCGTTCGCTGTTATTAGAACAAATTATGATTGCAGATGAGAAATTAATAATTTACATAAATTTAAATCCCAATGACTAGACAAAAGAGACTCTATAATCATAACCAAAGACAGATTTGCATTGGAAGAAAGCGATTGTCCGTTTGGGGGAACTTCAAAGGAATAATTGATTTCGAGTTACGAGGGTAGGGTGAAAAATTCTTGGCCTGACACAGAGATGGCGTTCCAATTAGCGAAAATTTATGTTTCCTGCCTGGGTGCACCTGTCATTAGTTCGTATGACAAGTTTCAATTTGTTCTGTCAAGTAGTTTGTTTATACGAATTTTCGCAGTAGACGTCTTGCGTATTTTTCGTTAAAATGGATAAACTTGAATATCGTGCGGTCATAAAATTCGTCGTTTTGGATGGATTAACTCCTAAGTAAATTCATCCGAAGTTGACAAAAGTTTACAGGGACTCTGCTCCTTTAATGCCAACCGTTAAAAAGTGGGCAACTGATTTTAAACGTGGTCGCACGTCCTTCGAAGATGACCTACGTGAAGGACGGCCAAAAATAGCAACCACACCGAAAACCATTGAAAAGGTGCACGACATCGTGTTGGACGAAAGGCGTGTGAAGGCGAGTGTGATAGCTGAGGCCGTGGGGATATCGGAAGAAAGGGTGTGAAGCATCTTGCAGGGATGCGAAAGCTCTGCGTAAGGTGGATGCCGCATTTGCAGAAATGCGCAAACGAATTTCGCAGCAATGTTTGTACCGATTCAACAGGAATCCGACCGATTTTGTGCGGCTATTTATTACCATGGATGAGGGACATGGGTCCACCACTATACGCCAGAAACGAAACAGCAGTCGCAGCAGTGGGTGGAAGCTGGTGGTTCAGCGCCAATGAAAGCGAAGTCGATCGCATCTGCCGAAAAGGTCATGACCAGTGTGTTTTGGGATGCGAAAGGGATCCTGTTAATTGATTACCTTGAAAAATGCAGAACAATTACAGGCGAATATTACTCCAACCTTCTTGACTAGCTGAATGCCAAAATTCATGAGAAGAGGCCAGGCTTGAAGAAGAAAAAATCATGCTTCACCAGGACAACGCACCTGCTCACAAAAGTGCGTGGGCAATGAGAAAACTGTGGGATTTGGGGTATTATTTGCTCGCCCACCCCCTATTCTCCTCATTTGGCACCCTGAGACTTACATTTGTTCTCAAACTTGAAGAAATTTGTTTCTGGGAAGCGCTTGGCGTCCAAAGAAGAAGTTGAGAGGACCCTAGATGGATATTTCCACAGCCTTCCAGACTCTCACTTCCGAGAAGGAATACTGATGTTGGAGAAACGCTGGATCAAGTGTGTCGAAGCCAAGGGAGATTATGTAGAAAAATAAAATTTTTTATCTGAAAATCGCAGTCTTTCATTATCAGGCCGAGAAATTTTCACCTAATCCTCGTTTAACCAACCAATCAAACCATCAAAAATCAGGTAAAAATTAGGTAACTTACCAGATATGACTAAATATAGAAAGTTTATTAGCTTCAAGATTAAGGAAGAGATCAAAAGTGCATATAAAGTGTATCTAAAGAGTGTTGAGCATTCCATTACCTCTAGAACTTTGGACTTTTTTCCAAAGTAAACGCGGTACTTCTAGGATTCTCAGCTTTCTGAACTGCGACGATAATGTATATAATGATCCACAGAGTATTGTTAATGCATTTGAAGAATGCTTTTTTTAGAAATAATTTAAATTCAGGAAGAATTTTTACAAAATCAATTTTTCAACTAAATTGAAAATTATCCCCTGGAATTAAGAAAAATGTATTTCCAACAAGATTGTTGTCCAGCTTACAGTACCGTCAAAGTTATAAATTACCTAAATCAGTCTTTTCCGGCAAAATTTTCTGAGAATCCGTGGCCACCACGATCCCTGGATCTGACACCTTGTGATTTTTTCTTTGGAAATATTTGAAAAATTAAGTATACAAATATCGCTCATTTAGAAATATTGACCACCTAGAAGAGACCATTAGAAACTGTGTTGTTCAGATTCCTGTATACCTAAGAAATGTGTCAAAAGAATTGTACAACAGACCTATTATTGCATAGAAAACGAGGGAAGACATGAAAATATGAAACATTTTTTTTACCAAACTTTAAATTTTTATTTACTTAGATTATAAATAGCTTTTAAATATTATTTCTTAATGCTCACTAGGTTAATTAAATACCAAACTATGTATACTAAATTATTTTTAATTTTCCCTATAGTTTTTGTTATTTTGATAAATAAGGGTATTTTGGTCCATTTTAAAATTTAAAAAGTCGTTTAAATAGTAGAACAAAGTGCCATGAAAATTACTTTTACTTTTTTGGTGGTTGGAGGCGAAGCAGAGGCTAATGCCAAAAACAATTTTTCAATAAATCAATTAATCAAATAGTTCCATATGGATTAGGCTTTTTTGTGGACACTGTATAAGGAAAAAACATTTCATGCACCCCATCTTAGGTTTTCAAACAACTGGTCGAAAACGATTTTTAAAAAACTCAACAATAAAAGTTTTTCCCATATGGTGCGAACAATATGGCGGACGATGTATATAGAAATAGGTATTTCTATATAATGGGTGATTCATTTGGAGATACTTTTTTAGGTGGGGATTTAATGGCTGAGCGCGCATGCGACGCGTCAGCGGACTGCGCATTCTGGTTCAGTACTATTTGACATTACGTAATGGAAAGACTTAGCCCGGCACAGCGTCTACAAATAGTACAGCTTTATTACGAAAATGGGCGCTCTACAAGGAATGTGTATCGTGCGCTTAGAGCAACATATGGGCCACATAATCGGCCTACCGAACGCGCAATTCGCTATACCATCAATAAGTTTGAAACTCAATTTACAATAATGGATAATACGCGACCACATAGACCTCATCCAGCACGTGGTGAAGGAAATATAGCGGCGGTAGCAGCGAGTGTACGCGAAGACCGGGAAGAATCAATTCGTCGCCGTTCTCAACAGCTTGGTTTGTCGTATGCAACAACTTGGCGTATTTTACGAAAGGATCTTGGTTTAAAAGCATACAAAATTCAACTAGTGCAAGAACTAAAGGCGACCGACCTTCCGAATCGTTTCCGTTTCAGCCGCTGGACTCTTGATAAACTTGCAGAAGATCCACTGTTTTCGACAAAAATTTTGTTCTCCGATGAGGCCCATTTCTGGCTTAATGGGTACGTGAATAAGCAAAATGCCCGTAGTTGGGGTGATGAGCAACCTGAAGAGATTGAAGTGCTACCATTACATCCAGACAAAACATCTGTTTGGTGCGGATTATGGGCCGGTGGAATAATTGGTCCATATTTCTTCAAAACAGAAGCCGGCCGGAATGTGACTGTGAATGGCGACCGTTATCGCGCCTTGATAAGGGACTATTTGCTGCCTGAACTTGACACCCGTGGTCTACAAGACATTTACTTCCAACAAGATGGCGCCACTAGCCATACAGCTCGTGAAACTATGGCTTTACTGCGAGAACGATTCGGTGAACATTTAATTTCACGCTTCGGACCAGTAAATTGGCCGCCTAGATCTTGTGACATCACACCATTAGACTTTTTTCTGTGGGGCTACGTGAAGTCTAAAGTCTACATGGATAAACAGGCTACAATTGAGGCATTGGAGGCCAATATTACTCGGGTCATTGGACAAATACCACTCGAAATGCTAGAACGCGTCATTGAAAATTGGAACAGCAGAATAGACTACGCTAACCGCAGTCGCGGCCAACATTTGAGAAAAATAATCTTTAAAAAATAATTGTAAAGAATGGTTCTTTTGTATGATAATCAAGTTTCTTAAATAAATTGGCCTTTTTCATTTGTTCTTTGCTTTTGGAAAAAGTATCTCTAAATGAATCACCCATTATTTTGAAATAATGTCACACCAATAGTTCCTTATAATTACCTATTTCCTATTATTAAATTATTATTTAGCGTAAAAATTTTCTACTAGGATTGTTTTAATCTTTCATTAACAATAATTGTGTTTTGTTCTACAATTTTTTTGCCAAACCCGTCACAGTTTATTTCAATCGATTATTTCCAAAACGAAAGAACGAGTTCAAAGACTGTGCCTATTATACGTTACGAACAAGGTTGCCAATTATCGGACCCCAACGCTATGCGACTCAATTACAATAATAATAAACGTGACGGTGCCGTAATGTCTGCCGCACAATAAGGAAGTGCTCGGCCTCGAAGGAAACAACAAAAATCTCGAAGCGGGAACGACAAGAACGCCGCTTTGAAACCGATTTGCGAAGGCAGACTTCGTGAGCATTGCTTGTGTGCATAAGAATTATTTATGTGGCCCGTTAATTGGAACACAGCACGCAGATTTTACATATATACGCGCATCAGTTTCGTAGTATAAAGATAAGTATTGCGTAAGATGCGCGTTATATCGGTCAGTAAACATTTTCAGCAATTCGCATGGTTTCTTCTTTTACGATTATATTCTGTGGCCTGTCGGCTTTGAAACGACAAACTGTGAATTAACAAAAATCATTAAAATATGTAATGATATACTAGAGTGATTACCATTGTTATCAAATTGTATGTTAAGGCACGAAGACTTGGAGATAACGGCAGCATTCGTATTGTAGTATATATGTCGGCGTCAATTAGCGAAATCCACCATTCTCTGAACAAACTAGGCATTTCGCGTATTGCCGGCAAATATTGTAACTATTTGTCATTTCGGTGTTTGACTAACGCTTTTAGTCATTCCGGGTATTGCCTGAAAATTTTTACCGAAATGGCGTAACTGGGCTAACGACTCGTGGTTACCCTGTTTGTCTAATTTCGTCGATCAGTGAAGTTAATACAGTGTTGCATTATTCTATGAACATGGAGAAAAATCAGAAATGAAAACAAAATATTAATATCTTTGTTCGCATAATATTACTTATTGGCGCAAGTTGTACTTTTGTCAAACCTGGAATTACACAGAATTTTTTTTTAAAACAAACATCTATTCGACATGCATTGTTTTATTGATAGTTTGCAAGAACATTTAAAATATCCTTGCCCTTGTGAGAGTGACTGACAGCACACATTCACGTACTGATAAAAAACATTTCGGGGACAGCATCTACTTGAAGGAAATTTTCTTTAGTCTCTATTAAATCAGGTCGGTTGTACCACGATTTAATTCGGCCAGCCATACATCCGACTTGATAAACACTGTTTTTGTATTCCAGAACAACATATAACAAATTTTGCATGTCAAAAGAACACACCGGCAAAAGAACACATGGGCCAATGTTTAATGGAGGTAATTTTTTAACTGTATTTGACAACATTCTCTCTGCTGCCTGTTTTTGACCTCGACTTGCACCATGTCTATTTTCTTCAATTAATACTTAATTTCGACATAATACTAATAATAATATTTACCACCATTCTCTGGCCATGAAACACATAAGGTGAGTTCTTTCCGATTAGACAGCGTTCCCGTATTGATTTCCTGTAGGTCCTACAACCTCTGATGATATTTCTTCAGAATCACCAGCTTCTATTATTTCTTCTACATATTTCTATTTGTTCGTCATCATTTAAAATTTCAACGGCGACTTCACTTATCAAATTGTTCTGGCACATGTTTCATTGCCTTGCTTTTTCACGAAATTTCTTAAATCATCCTCTTTTTCGATCGGATCCAACAAATTTTTAGCAATATTTGTATCAGTAAACCCAACTTTGGGGTTCACTCCGAATAAAGCCTTATTCTTGTCCTATGACTTTATGGTAAGAAATATTCTATTGAAATTGAACAAAAAAACAACCCAATTACTAATTTTTTGATTGGTGATCGTACATCCATGCTCTCAGTATATTTTCCACATCTTGATTGCTTTTTTCAATGCTTGCCTGTGACTGCGGGTGTCTTGGTTAACCATGACGTATTTTCAGTGAAGGCTATATTGTAACTAATTCAGAAATTACAAATACAGTAAATTCACGGCCATTGTCACTCTGAAGTATGCTCCCCAATTTCCAAAAATATTTTAAGGAGTTCCTTTGCAACTTCTTTTGCAGTTTTATTTTTAAGAGGACGTAAAAATAAAAATTCTGTCAAGAGATCTTGATAATTGAGGAAATGCAAAGCATTGATTTGAGGTTATGTATAAAAAAGTTTAGACATTTATCTTACCTCTTTTAATTCTGCTATATTCCAAGGCCTTTTCTTATTTTCATTTGAATAATATTCATCCAGTTTTTATAAACATATCTGAATGCTGAATTTTTATTTTCTTCTAAAAACTGAATAAATGTAAATAACTTTACTCTCCCGCACATCAATTACATTGATTGACTAAATTTAGGCAAACGGTGTAACCACGAATCGTTGGGCCAATCTAAAATTTTTCAGTCAGTACAGGGAATGACTAAAAGCGTTAGTCAAACACCGTAACGACGAATAGTTACATTATTTGCCGGCAATACGTGAAATGCCTAGTCATTTCAGGGAATGGCGGATTTCGCTAATTGACGCCGACATATATATATATAAATTAGAAAAAAATAAATTGATGTCACTCTTATTGATTTTAATAAACTAATAGGAATAAATAAATTGAAGTTCAGTAATTATATGATTTATGGTTGATTGTAATTAATGGGACATAACCTAAAATCAATTAGAAACCAAAGTATAAGCGATCATTAACAGAAGAATTTTGCTTAGGATTTCCTGCACGCCAGCTTTTTATCTACAGTTGTTCTTCTTTAGGTAGTAAGTCGAAGATTATAAAGACTTACAGCCTATTAGGGCTATATTGAGGAAGATTTTTGAGAAGTGTATCATTAAGAAATTGGATAAATTCGCCCGTGATTATAATGTTCGACTTATGTTTCAGTAGAAATTTCGGACTAGCCATAGCTACATAACTGCTCTTACTAATATAGATAAGCGCTCAGCCATGATCAATTTGTGTCAGTTTACTCTCAAACTAAACAAATCTCAAACACGTTAGAATTTAGAAAGCAGGTCGGTGTTCTGTATAACAGACCTTTCGAAAGCCTTCGATCGTCCTAATCATTCATTGTTTTCCAATAAATTTACGCACTTTGGCTTTGATGACTCGATTCATAGATTTTTCCAATCTCACCTTATCCAGCGAGAGCAGTATGTTTTTTACAATGTTTATTATTATCAGGATAAAATAAAACAAATTTTAATGAATTTCACTATTTAATTGACACTGCAACGATCGTTTCACTCCAACCTGAGCTTCATCAGACATATTGACATATTGACAGACATAACTTATTTACAAATTTTTTAACACAAGTATACGGTAACAAACACATGTTTTATTTTAAATTTTAAATAGTTGAAGGAATGGGTACTTTTTATTACTAAAATGTCTATTCACAAAACTTTCACTACGGTTTATACAATACTATTCTTAAGTAATAAAACTGGGGTTTACATTATATTACAGGGAGGTAAAGAAATTCTATGGAAAATACAATATGTGACTGTCTGAATATCAAATAAATAAATTAAGTAAGGGTGAATTATTTGTTTCTAATTGATCATTTATGATCTTGTCGGTTTTCTTTAATTTATTAATTTCAAGTGACTCTAATAAATTAAGTTTTTTGCCCTTATTTTCTACGTGTAATATTTTAAATTCTTTGTTAAAATTGTGGTTCGTTGAATTAATATGAGACGCATATGAAGAGTCACTTTTATTATTTTTAAATGAAGAAAAATGTTCTTTGATGCGTATTTCAAAAGATCTGCCTGTCTGTCCGATATACGTCATAGGGCAACTACCGCAGGTTAACTCATAGACTCCTGACTTTTTATTGTTGTTTGTTACATCTTTATTGTTTTTTATAAATTTAGATAAATTGTTGTTAGTTCTATACGCTGTATTAATATCAAACTTTCTTAAATATTTACAAATTTTTGTGCTTGAAGAGCCTATAAACGTGATCATTTTAAATTTTTGGGTGTTATTATTTAATATTGGGTAAACTTGTGATATGGATTTTGTAAGGAGTTTTTTATTTAAAATGTTATCTATTATATTACTTTTATATCCATCGTTGATAGCTATTTGTTTAATTAAATTTAACTCTTTCTCGAAATTTGTTTGGTTCAACGGAGTATTGATTAATCTATGTATAAGACTGTGACAAGCCGCTAATTTGTGTTGTATCGGATGGCAAGAAGTGTTATGAATAGTTATATCTGTAGTTGACGGTTTGTGGTAAATTGCAAAGTTACATTTGTTGTTGGTTCTAGTAATCGTTAACTCGAGAAAGTTAATACTATTATTTGTTTCCTGTTCCATTGTAAACTTAATATTGTGATGCAATGTATTAATATAATCAAATAATAAATTTAATTGTATCTTTGTTCCTATGAAACCTAGTAATATATCATCTACGTATCTGTAACAAAATAATACATTTTGAAAAAGAGGATTTTTTGAACTATAATTTTCAAGATGATCCATAAAAATCTCAGCTAATAACGGACTTAGGGGATTACCCATGATTAAACCTTCTTTGCAAGTGTATATGTTTTCATTAAATTGAAAGTAATTTTGTTCTATGCATATGTTTAGTAAATCAAGAATTTCATTAATAATTATTGGATTTACATTATTTTTATGGAGAAGATCTTTCACTAAAATAACCGTTTTTTTCTGGAGGGATACTAGGGAATAAATTTTGAACGTCAAAGGAAATGAGTTTTGTGTTAGACGTTAAAGTAAAGTCTTTGATTTTGTTTATTAGTACATATGAGTTTATTACTCTTAATTTAGGTTTAAATCCTGTATATTTAATAATGATATCTATAAGCCTTTTCGAGAGTTTGTAGGACGGAGCTGTCACATATGAAACAACCGGACGAATCGGGTAATTTTCTTTATGTAATTTAATAAGGGAATATAATTTTGGGGGTTGAGGGTTCATAATAATTAAACTATTTTGTTCCTTTTCACTAAAAAGATTGGCAGAATTTCTTATAACTGTTTTTAGAGTTTGTTGAAATTTTTCTGTAGGATCTCTCTTAATTATTTCAAATTTATTCATTACTAAAAACTCATTCGTTTTATTCAGCTCAGGTTAGAGCGAAACGATCGTTGCAGTGTCAATTAAATAGTGAAATTCATTAAAATTTGTTTTATTTTATCCTGATATTAGTTATAATGGAATTTCATCAAGTAAAGGCTGAAACAATTATATACAATGTTTATTCATCAATTGATTATATAGCTACTTTCAGTGCATCACAAGGATCTAATTTGGGCCCATTGCTATTCAATATCTTTATTAATGACATTGTGCATACTATTTCTTCGGATAAATTAGTTTTTGCGGATGATCTTAAAATATTTCCGGCCTGGAGGATTGCAATTTTCTCCAGTGTGATTTAAAAAATGGTGTACAGTCAACAACCTTCCTCTAAATATGAGCAAGTGCAAAGCAATGTCTGTCACCAGAAGATTTGAGAGCGTTGTTTTTAATTACCAACTGCATAATTTGTGTTTGAAACGTGTTGATTGAGTTGAGTTGAGTATATTATTTGATACAAAGCTCGCATTCAGTTAATTTTATACTTCGTCAGCGAGAAAAACCGTGGTGTTTATCATTAGGAACTATGGTACTTTTACTGATGAACGGGCTGAAAGCTCTCTTCTTTTCGTTGGTTTGTTCTTGTCTCGAGTATGGCTTAGTGATATGGTATTCACTCTATCAAACTTATTGTCGTCAGCAGCGGAAATTCGCGATTATTATGTGGTTTCAATCTGACCGAATTTATCCAGAAATAAGCATTGACCATAGCTTACTACTTTCACGCTTCGACTTGCCTTCCTTGAAATTAAGGCGTGTTACCTACAGCATTGTGTTTGTTTTTAAATTGTTCCGGGCTATTATAGATTCGTCGGATCTGCTTCGACAAATTGATGTGCTTGGCCCCGATTCGATTCGCGGCACTCGAAAACATTTTATCTACTTATTCCTCGTACAGATGTTTTGTTGAAGTCACCACTTTATGTTATGTGACAGAATTTTAATTGCATACCTCAGATTGTGATATTAATTTTCCGTTCCTCTAAGCAGCTAATCAAAGCATTTCGCAACATTTTGATAGGTTCGCTTAGTTTAGTTTATATTGTGCCTATTTTTTTAGTTCTTAATTTTTTTTTCCACGTGCCACTGTAAATCCTATATTCTTCACTTCCTATTTTTATTATCTATTACGATGTCCTGTAATTGGAACTTGTTCTCTTATACAATAAAACTTATTATAATAATTATTATTAATATTATTATTATTACCGAAACGGATAGAGGGAATCTTATAGTGTTGATTAGGGCTGGGCGAAGTATCGATACATCGTCCAATACCCGATACCATAACTGGTATCGGGTACCCGATACCTCGTATAACGAAGGTATCGATTCTTAGGTATCGATTCCAAAGCATCGATTCCAAGGTATCGATTCCAGGGTATCGATTCCAAGGTATCGATTCCAAGGTATCGATTCCAAGGTATCGATTCCAAGGTATCGATTCCAAAGCATCGATTCCAAAGCATCGATACCTATCGATACTTACCGATTCCAGTACTCGCTAAGTATCGATGTATCGGGTAGCGATGTATCGGGTAGCGAGGTATCGATTCCAAAGCATCGATACCTATTCCGATTCCGGTACTCGCTAAGTATCGATGTATCGGGTAGCGAGGTATCGGGTAGCGATGTATCGGGTAGCGAGGTATCGATTCCAAAGCATCGATACCTATCGATACTTTAGCGATTCCAGTACTCGCTAAGTATCGATGTATCGGGTAGCGATGTATCGGGTAGCCATGTATCGGTAGCTTACCTTTGTGCATTTTTTTAAATGAGTATGCGTACATCATAGGTATATAAGTTGTTGTTTTATGCAAAATGACAATTTAGAATTTTCTTATTTTTCATGCAAGGATTAAAAAAGAACTACATACATAAGTCTGCAGCTAGTATAATTATAATTTTACCTTTCGGAGGCCAATATTTCAACGTCAGTAACTTCACTATCACCGTCTCTTTTGTCTTTCTTTTCAATAATATTAAAATATGTAAAAGGATGAACACATTTTATATGCTTTAGCATATTTGTAGTATTACCAGTAT
This sequence comes from Melolontha melolontha, assembly GCA_935421215.2. Taxonomy (NCBI): domain Eukaryota; kingdom Metazoa; phylum Arthropoda; class Insecta; order Coleoptera; family Scarabaeidae; genus Melolontha; species Melolontha melolontha. The sequence goes on from OW285238.1 coordinate 42,809,649, forward strand.
ACTTATATTCTTTTTTACATACATTACAACTCACGCCCTGGTCGTTAATTTTATCAAAGTATTTCCAAACTACACTATTTTTTTTCGACATTTTGGTACGTACGTATCCACTTATTACACCAAGTTATAAGAACAAAGTGATGAAGCTTAAAATGATATGAAATATAAGTGCTTATATTAAACTTTAGACGACGAATAAAGGTAGGAATTATAATAAATCAAAACTAGGGAACAGCAAAAATTTGTTGACACATAATTTGTATAAAGCAGTGTTGAGAGAAATATAGGTGATATTCATATTCATATAAATATAAAACACTTTCCTGTTCTATAGAATGCACAATACACAATACACGACTGTAAATTGGAACTAAAATAAACAAAATATAATATAAATATGTAGTATTAATTAATATAATAAGGTAAAAAAAGTTGGGTCAAGAATTCTTATCAAGCTATTGTAGGTATAAAACGTGCTTGGTTTGTTTCTATTTTGAAATGAATATTTTAGGCTTTTTGTATAATTTTGTAATAGCACGCATATTTGCCTATATTATTTTATCTTTCTGCGTTTTTTAAATGTATATAAAAATAACTTTTTAAGTAAAGAATTTTTAAGTATGTATGCATAATATATATTTTAAAGACGTTGGTTATTATGCGTAGCAAATTCCATATTATGACATAACTTTAATTATTACAAACAAAAAAAACAAAATATTACAATATTGCAAATTTCATACCGTAGTTATGGTAGAATCGGTAAATTAATTTTACATCTCTTGAAACCGATATCAAACAATCGACACCTAGAAAACGGGTTATGAATACTGATTCCTAGGTATCGAATCAAGGTATCGATTCCAAGGTATCGATTCAAGGTATCGATTCCAAGGTATCGATTCCAAGGTATCGATTCCAAGGTATCGATTCCAAGGTATCGATTCCAAGGTATCGATTCCAAGGTATCGATTCCAAGGTATCGATTCCAAGGTATCGATTCCAAGGTATCGATACTTTACCGATTCCAGTACCCAGAATCGATACCGTGCACAGACCCGATACATCGCTAAGTATCGATACCTCGATTGGTATCGGTACCCGATACCGAAAACGCCAGTATCGCCCAGCCCTAGTGTTGATCTACACTGCAAACATAAATTTTAAGATATTGCGAATATCATCTCTATGCTCACGCAGATCTCCTTTTGCTTTCCGTCTGCAAAGTTATTGGATGCTCAGATGAGAATTAATCAAAATCTGTGGGAATTGTGCATATTTTCGGATAAATATTAATTGCAGCTAAACCCTGTAAAGTCCTAATTCATTTTATTTTGCCCAGGGAAATCTAGAGAACACAGCCATATACTCCTCTTTATTAAAAATGAAAAAGATTTTGTCAAGAATTTGGGACTATATCTTGATAGTAACATGCATTTTCATGAGAATATGTTAAGTGAATTTTTGACTCTTTTTGTTTTGATTACCGATTATGACTTATCGTTCCGATTATATCCATTTGGGGATTTACCGTTAGATTTTCGATTTGTATCGTCCCGAATATATCGATTTATGACTTACTGCACCGTTTTTCTCGATTTTGACTTACTGTATGTTTTTTTTATTTGGATCGTTTGTATTTTGTATACGGATTATAACGCTATGTATTTCGTATCCCGGTTTGTGACATATCGTTTCGTTGATATCTATTTGAGATTTATCGTTTGGTTTTTTAATTTGTATCGTTTTGATTATCTCAATTGGTATCGTTTTGGATACCGTTTATGACATTATGTATTCTGATTTTTAACTTATCATTCTGCTATCTTGATTTTGGAAATCATCGATTGATTATAGGATACGTAGACTTTCGATCATTTCAATCATATCGAAATCGTGTATCTCGATTTTGACTTATCGTCCGATTCCGATCGCTATATTCCGATTAAGACGTTTCGTCTTCCGAATCTCGATTTTAGGTTTACCGTTTGTATCGAATCGATTATTTTGTCGAGATTAAGTCGAGTTTTGTATCTTTTTGTTTTGCCGGCCGTTTTGTTTTGTTCAGCCGTTTCAGTCTGGGCACCTGAGACTTTAAACCTCTCGTTCATAGTTTTCCTTTCTTTTTGTTTGTTGGCCATGCTTTTCGTTTTGCATTTCTGTTTTCGTCTTAAACGTTTTACCTTTTGCTTAGTTTTAAGTTGTCGTTAGTATTCTATGTGTTGGTACCATCACTGGATGCAATTTGCAATTTCTATAGCACCTACACATTCGTTGTGTTTTGGAGTTAAGGTTTGGTGGTATTAGCACCTGGCTATGTTTAACGACGGGTTTGGATTTCTTTTGAGTCAGTCTTTGGTCTTTTAGGTTTGATGTGGGTTCGAGTTTTTATGGAGTGTTTTGGCCCAATCACAAATTTCGCTCTTCAAGCAAAATTTCTTCGCTACGCAAGGAGGGAAATTGTTACAATATCTTGGCAAAGGGTGTATACGGCATAGAAATCCGTCGATAACGCTGTATTATGAGCCTGCGCGACTTATGCGGACCTGGTAAAAATTGAGTTTGTGATCTCGAATACATTATCGTTTTGTATCTCGGTCAATCCAGTTGACGTTTGTTTGCGTGTACTGTTAAAAATTTCGGAGTTAGATTATTGTTACGCTGAAGTTGGTAGATTATGTCGCGCTGCTGAGCTTGTTTTACCGCAATTTTTATGTGGGATTGTCGTGATTGTCTAGGCGTTAGGTTCATTGCACCCTTCGACTATCTGAAGGTGAGTAATTTACCGCTAAAGTCTGTTTAGAACCATCTTTGTCTCCATTTTCGTATTGCGTTAAGCTTGCTGCTTGATTTCGGTCTACAGAGTTTTTGTCTCGAGTTATATCTCTAAATGTCTGCTGCAATTCGCTACTTGATTCGTTGAAAATTCCATAAGTGGAGAATCCGTCTGAAATCCACTCAAGCCACGTGTTCGAAGGCAAAAAGCTCACTACGAGACCTCATGTACCGGAACCGATTCCATTTGCAGTAGAATACTAAAATATCAGCCAGCTGTAATTAATTCCAGATAAGTAGATTTGGTAGATTTAAGCTTAAGTACGCCGTTATATCTGTTTTATTAATCCTCAAAACTTGCAACTGGCAATAAGAAAGACTTAGCTACATAAAATATTAAGAAACAACAAGTCATCTCGTCTTCTTCTGTCATTCTTTTTTTTGCCAAAAGTGAATTTTACGTGAATATTTAATTAGGTAATTTCACAATACATTAAATTATTTCTGTCTTTGACAATAATTAGTTCCGTGGATAAAAATTACAGTAATAACTGTCACAGAATTTATTACATTTTCTTAATTTATTTTGGTTAGTTTTGAACGTCCTAAACAGTTTAAACATAGTCTTAGTATTGTAGTTACTGTTTTTCCGATAATTAATGTATTTAGTATAGGCATTGTTGTACGTTAATTTAATCAGAAGTTTGTGGAATTAAGTTGTGTAAGAATTTCGTCTATAAGAATGCGAATCCTTTACGTTTGCTAAATTTCAATTGAGATATGAAATATATAGTCTTAATTTTCATTAATTGATGTAGCAGACACTTCTTGGTGAAACATTTTGTAATTAACAAATTATTATAAAAACACACTTGGCTATTTCACAATTTTTTATTAGATCTATGTCTAACATATCTTTCGGCTGTTATGCCATTGTCAAAGAGTATCTTAAAACTAACTTACAATACGTGTCCTTTTAACTTTTATACCTATATTTTAGTGCTAGGGTGCTGGTTGGGACATATTTACAATCACGTCTATTATGGGAGTGTTAACAAATTCTAACTGTGTATTCGTAATTATTCTATTTTGTTTTTGTGATTTTTTAATTTCTAGTATTTCTAATAAATCTAGTCTTCTACTTTTTATTACGTTATGTAACTAAAATATAGGTATAAAAGTTAAAAGGACACGTATTGTAAGTTAGTTTTAAGATACTCTTTGACAATGGCATAACAGCCGAAACATATGTTAGACATAGATCTAATAAAAAATTGTGAAATAGCCAAGTGTGTTTTTATAATAATTTGTTAATATAGTCTTAAGTTTACGTAAATAATCGGGAAAATTAATTTGTGAACGATTTACATAATATCTTGTGTATACGTATGCTGTTTCTTGTATTGCTTTCGTATCTTTTTTTCTAGTTTGATGCTTATATCAAAAATATTTATTATTAAAAATTAAGTTGATAATGTGTCCGATTAGAAAATTTATTTAACCTATGTATTTATTAATTTAATTATTAGATATAGGGCCTCACCTGTTATTAATTTATTGGAAACACCTTACGTTTTTTTTACTATGTGTTTAGTTTGTATATTTTATTCATTTGGAGAACGTTTAGAATAAACTTATTTATTTTTCTTTAATATGGGACGTTTTTTTTTATTTATTATCATCTCCTGTTTTTCTGTAATCACTCTGGACTTTCTGTGGTGGGTTTGTTAGCACGAGTACAAACTCCGCGTATAATTTCTACGACAAGTACACCTTAAATTGCGGTGGCGCCCATTTTAATTTATAGTCAGTTCCGCATCGTTTTGTCAAGTTAAGATCTTCTCACACAGGCAAGGTAAGTCCGAGGAGAGTGTTTGTATTGAGAAACTTTTTAACAAGCCTGTTTTCGTGGACTTTTATTGCTTGCACCTTTTGTAGGTAGCAAATTTGTCACCCAGTGTGGGGCCCCACTTAACTCAGAAATCAATAAATACCTCGGTTAAAGTCCATTTTTGTACAGAGACATATGTTTGATGTAAGAACAAAGCGAATGCTCTGTGACGTGATAGCTTGATAAATTTTGTTTACTAAGAATTTACGAAAAAAGGCAGAAACAAAGATTAAAAATTTTTCTTATTCTTAACAAACTGAATGCATATCTGTTTATCATTATTCAAGATATATATATGTTGTATTGTTTTATATCACTCTTTTTGACTCAGAATCAATTTTGTTTTATCAGGAATTACTTGCTGTTGACAATATTCATTTTAAGTTATCTATATGGAACATCTGTACTACATTGCCTCGCAATAAATTCAGATAAACCAAAATTGATTCTCTTCGGTTTTTAACGTTGAAATTAATAATGGTAAACTGTTGCAGACAATGTGATAAGTCTATATCATTTTAAACAATACGCATAGATCTTCTTAGATCTTCTCAGTCTTCATTCATAATGCATACCTTATCTTGAGAAAATAATATTCCTACATGTACATGTATTTAATGAAATTGTTAGGAAAAATATATGTAAAGCCTTTGTTGTCTCTCAATTTTCCTATTGAATTCTGATATGTTATTCGTGCTAGGATAGTATTCTGCAAAATCGTATATAGAAAGTTCAGAATTCGTGTCTGAGGTATACAAGCTGTCCGTAAATTGTATAATATCTCATGTAAATTAGAATGCGTACGTTGTCTGAATATGTATAACAGAATTTCGGTGTTCAAGTTTGTATCACATTATATTGTAGAGGTCCCTGCCGTAAGACTAAATTTAAAACTGATATTCATAACCTCGCCACAAGGTTCCAAGACAAATATCTTCACCACCACATAAAATCGCCAGATATTGAAGATCCTTCTCATATCAAATGTATATTAAATATAACAGTTTACGAGTTGATATCATTTCTGGCACATCTGGTAAATGGTTTCGCAATAAACTGAAATAGTTCTTATTATCTGAAAGGGTTGTTAATGCGCGTAATTAATGTTAATTAATTTTAATTAATTTTATAGCTCATAAATTCTTTATTGCTTTGTATATATACTCTTTCCTTTTACATTTGTACGACTAATAATAAATTTATGTTCTTTTAATATGCTTTTTAGCTTGTTTTGAGTATTTTTTGTAACAAAATACTGGTACATTGCCGGCTTTGTTCAGTTAATTTTTTTATTTTATAGGATTTATTTTTTATATTTTTGCATTTTTCTCACAATTTCAAAGTTGAGTTGCAAAGCAGCTGTGGCTGAACCGCGTCTTGAAGTTACGACTTACTCTTAACATTACCTTTATGTGTCTATTTATGTCTCTATGTTTTTTAGTCGCAAGAATGACATTAGTATTATTATTATAATATACAAAGTATATTATAGTTTATATCTTTGTATTTCTTGATATTCCGTGGGCAGAACTTTCAGCTGCTTGTTGTTCTGATGAAATCTCCTTAATCTTTTTCAGGAGCATGTTCGAATCGAAGTGCTTTCTATTGATCTTTGCTTTGCTGTTACCATCGCTGTAGCCAGTGCGCGCATTTGGTTGTTCTTGGTGTTAGTTTGTGTGTAGTTGCTCTGGTGTTCTGCGTTCAGTGCAAGTGTTCGCTGTAGTTATTCTAGTATGTATTATTCTAGTATGTGCTGTGGTGTTGTAGGAAAGTAGTGGCTATCATTATTTTTATTTGAGTTGACTCGCTTACAACGTTTATCTTACTCAGGCATTCAAGCTAAGTGATCAGCCGTTTCCTATTCGCTTCTCTATTTGGGCAATAAAGCAACTGGAGATTGGCGTCGATTTCGCTAAAAAAAGAATCTTTTCATACGAGGCCGATTTTAATCTCAAGTAAAATTGCTATATTTGAGGCTCGAAAAACTCAGAGGTAGCTGTAAAGAAACCAATGCATTAACAGCGTGTGACCGTTTGGCGAGCCCTATCGAATGGCGGCATTATTGGCCCATTTTTTTTCTAAGATGAAGATGGCAACGGTGTTACGGTTAACGAAGAGCGGTACAGAGACATGACAATCGACTTTTTTGGCAGAAATTGATGAATTGAACTTGGCCAAGTTCTTGTTCCAGCAGGATACTATAACGTGCTGCGCAAGTCATGCAGAAATAGATCTTTTGCGAACAAGTTCAATAATCGTGTAATGAAGTTTTTTTGGTGATGTTACTTGGCTTGCGCGGGGCTATACCAACGACAAAACAAGGAATTAATATAGTGTGCACGTGTGAACTAAAGGTTATGTTTCGATAGCAATGTTGTCTTAAAGTATATTGTAATATAAATAAATAAACAAACAAATTAATGGTAAGTACTACAATTCTTAATAATAATTTTCTTTTCACAAATTCTGAGCAAGATCCAAATATATTTTTAAAGTAAAATCAAGGAGTGATGAATTTCATAAAATTTTGTTTTGTTAATAAATAGATTTTAATAAGACTTTTTCCGAAATGAATTGAATTAAATAAACCTGTGTCTTGCAGGAAGCGTGTAGGTATGTAGGATGGTATCAGCTGGTCAGGATTTTTGGTGTACGGGACCAAATAAAGGTGTTCTCGGTTCTACGATGCAGGTATGGACGCTGTTCGAAGGCGTAGGAATTGCTCGTCGCCGGTGGCCAAATGATGCGTTGGACGATTACTTGCCGATCTTAGGTATTATTGATGTTCTAAAGAAGCGCCAAGGTTAAATGCTTCTTTTCTGAGTATTTTTATAATTTTTATCACAAGTATTTTTAGTTTAATTAAATTTTAAATTCGGAGTAGCACTTTTTTCTGGCAATCGTTATAAAAATTTCTACTGACCCTCGCTAGCAATTATATCTTTCCAAAGCCTTGTAAGAAATTACGAAAATAGCCTTGATTTTTACTTTTATTACAATTGATAATAATTTAAATGTAAATGAAATATTAATTCAAACAGGAAAACAAAATTAAAATGATAATTTACAAATAGTTACAACGGGCTTTCCAATGTTAGGTTATGTGTAATGTTTAGAATTAAAATAACCTGTTCGCAGGTTTGTAAAAATTCAAAAAGTGGGCGTGTCTAATTAGTATCGATATAAAATTTGAATGTAAATAAATTAGCTATCTTGTTAATTTCGCGTAAATGACTTGAATTATGAAAATGACAATTAAAAAAATATAAAAAGTAAATTTCGAAATAAATATAAATTAATCTGAAATATACAAAGTTATCGTAATATTAATTTATTAACATTTCGATACTAATTTTACAATTTATGTCCGCCAAATGTAGCCATTCTATTGAGTGTAATTCCTGTATTAATTACTGCTTTTCCATTTGCAGATAGCTGGAATAATAGTGCTATTTGCCTCATAACAATATATGTACATATATATTTGTGGGTGTGTATAATAGATTTCTCTTGATTGTGTTAATATAAAAATAGTTTACAATAGTGTATTCAACAATCAGTAAATGAGACAAATTTTAAAAATTATATGGTGAAAGTTAACATATCAATGATATGTTTAGTTTTAATGTCTGTATTATTCTTTTCTAAAGCTTATTACCTATTATACCTATGAATGATGGATATATTAATATTCAATTTTATACGTTAGCGAGGACAGAAATGCTATGAAAAAAGTGCTTGTAACCTTTCCTTTCACCGGCAATTATGTCATTGCTAAGGTATGTGGCATAATATGTGTCTCATCAATTTTAATTTTTCTTACAAATCAGGGTGTTGCTCGTGTAAGCTGCACAATTAAGGTTTTTACATATATGCTGATTAGGTCTACAATAGGTATATTTCTTTCTTTTCTCATATGAAGAAAAAGAAAGAAATCACGACTCGTTACCTAACATTTGTAAATAACATGAGTAGTAACGATATTAAAACAGCTAAATATCTATAATTCTTAATGTTAATTGTACGGAATAATTGCGTAAGTACAGGTTAAACATACATAGTTAAAACTAATCATACCCTGTGTATATTTTGCTTTTAAATAATTACTAAACATAAGCTGTAGATGACCTTGATGGGCATGATGTACTTTGTTGATCATCGATATTAACAAAATTAGTAGACTATAATTTGAAATTGCCTTGTTTTAGTTTAATGCAAATTTATAAATTAGAGATTAGATACAAATTGTAAACGTCAAAAATGCAGAACAAAATTTCAATTATTTGCAATAACTTCGGAAATTCAAAATTTCAATTATAAGTATATTAAGAAGATATGAGGTGCTACCCAGAAATTCTGAGAATTTGAATGCGGCGCGCGAAGGGATGGTAGTACAGCTATATAGGGCTAGATGGTGTGAGCTACGTCTATACTAACTCAGTCTGTTAAACCTTACTTTGCTATGTGGTGACAAACAGATTTTTGTGTTAATTTTTGTTGAGTTGTGTTTGAGTTATTTTGCGACAGTACAATGTCTGCTGTTAAAGAGTAAAGAATGTGCATCAAACTAGGTAAAACGGCAGCGAAAACTCTGAATATGGTTAAGCAAGCATGGTGTGGATGCTTAACGGAGAGGTAAACTTAGTTCATGATGATGAGCGGCCATCGACGGAAAACACGCCACAAAATTTGGCAAACGTGCGTAATGCTATCCTGCAAGACCGAAGAAGAACAATACAAGACATCTGTAACATTGTCGACTTAGCGTACGACGCCAGCGGTCTGTAAAGTGGCGCAACAATTCGTGGATGCTACACCACGACAATGCACCAACACGTCACTTGTTGTGCGTTAGTTTCTAGCCTCAACGAAGACGCTTGTACTACTCCACCTTCCCTACTCTCCAGATCTTGTCCTTTGTGGTTTTTTCCTGTTTCCGAAGTTGAAACTGAAGTTCAATGTGCGCTGTTTTAAGACGATTGAGGAGATCCAGACCGAATCGCAGCAGTGTTAAACACGTTAATACGCGACTTGCAGCACTGCTTCCAATCATGGATAAGACACTGGGATCGATGTATTGATGCGAAGTGCTTTGAAGAGGATGGGGAGTGAATAAGTTCCAAGAACAATTTATTGTGTTTTTTCACTTTCCGGGAATTTAAGGGTAGGACCTCGTATGAGGTTAAGTACATCTTCCTTTTCGGAATATTAGCCACTCCCGAAGAATTCTGTGTGATATTTGTTCCTATATACTATTATGATTTTACTACTTCAATTACGTTTTTCATTAATTCTTCTAATTTTATTCAGTTTGTATGAATCTATTATTTCATTGTTCTTTCTATGTACCCGCACCACCTGCATACATACCTATAAGTCTGTACCTTTCAGTATAGTATTTATTTCCGTATTTATTTTCATTGATAATTTAATTGGAGCACATATTTTTCTATTGAACTTATTGCAAATGAGAACTAATGAGTATTAAATCTCACTTTACATGTAAATGTCGCCTAATGTATTGCGTTAATTTCTACATTTCGACAAACTAAGTTTGTATTAGTATGCATTCTACATTTCGACAAACTAAGTTTGTATCAGTATGCAGAACGCTACACGTCGCGACGCCACCTTCTTAGTTGTTAGGATAGTGAAAAATGCATGAAAAGTCACATCTATCCCGGAATGTGTGGATGGATTTCGCCCTTGTTGGAGCTTGTCACACACATTATCCTGGAGACAGACATGACTATCAATTCTATACTTCGCATATATATAGTTAATATGTTGAACTTATTGCAAATGATATATTTTTTATATTTACTATTTTTCTGATTACTTTCTCAAATATTTTCATTTTCTCATCTTTTTTTCAGTACATATATCGTTTTTCTTTCCTTTATTTTATATTATATTTGTTATTATTGTTTTAAAATTTCACCCCAATAATACAAAAAGCTACACCACGAGCACCACACAAAAAGAGCAAACTTATACTTAGAGGAAAAAAATAATTGGAAAGAGACGTCTGCGAAGAACCTGAAAAATAATAAGAGATCAAAGACTTAATCAAGCTACATGCCAGTTAAAAGAGTAACTAAAAGAATTAAAAAAAAAAGACATTAAGTTTTGCTACCGGCTAACTCAATGCATTTATACTCCTCATGTCTTGGTACCTACATCAGTGACACAATATTGTCTTGTTCTACTCTATTGATGACTTGCTACAATATTTAACCAGTTTCGACCTAGTAAATGGGTTTATAATGGCCTTTATAGTCGCCTGACTATCAGACATTATATTTATCTTCCTTTTCGTACAGCTAACTTTCCGAATATTCCCGGCGGAGGCTGTGATTGCCGTCGTTTATTTCTCCAAGCCCAGCTATCTTTTCCTTTTAGGGCACATTCCACAGATTATTTCCCCTGTGGCGTGATTGGAACACGATCTATACATAAAACATGTACCGGCACCCCAATCGTTCGAGCAACTTTTCGCATAATTTTAGGTGCTGTACTGTCCGTTGGCAGTTGCAATAACGGCTCCTCCAGCACATTTTCCGTGATATTTGTATGGTCCCTATTTTATTGGGACACTATATTGGCACACCACAAACCATTAGGTTTCAGCCTCAGAATCACAATCTCGGCTTACGCTTTCACTGGAGAGAGACGATGACCTCCAAGGAAGCGGTTACCGACAGCGGGTGGCATATTTGCTCAACATAAGGCATGGTCATTTCGGTATCGATACCATATTGATTCCTCAGGCAGAAATAGAAGGCTTTCAGCGCTGTATTGTATCTGCTTATACGAGTATATATAAAGTAGACGCATATTTAGGGTACGCGCGAGCAAATGTATTGTGCTTCCTTTCTCTGTTTTGCAGGCTTTAGAACTAACGTCTTACAGTTAACACAACGCAAGCGCCTCCTTTTTATACAGAAGCCTCGAAAAAAGTCTATCTTGACACGCCATTATATTCGTTTCAGTTTCGAAGTACAGCAGGTGCTAAAAGAAAGGCAAAAGTCCAAGTCTCCGAGAGGTTTTTTTTTTTTGTGGAGCAATAGAATTGAGGGTCCATCGGCTTTTGCAGGTGTTCTCTCAAACAGATTTCGTTTATTTTGAATTTAAACGACCACCGCATATGTCATACCGACCGAGATTTTTTTCCCATTGGTTTAAACGGAATCCCTTACAGATTAGCAGCCAGTTCTGCTGCGGCCAAGAGAAACGTGCCCCTATCATCTGGAGCTCATGGTGTTGGACGAATTGTAGTAGGGACCTTGATGTTCATGACTTTGCAGGCAGAAGTTATGACAAGTCTGTTGAACAACGTCTCTATTTGGATGTAAACCTCGTTATAGTTTTACGAGTCTGTCTCTCGATTTTTCGCAACTATTCCACGTTCTACAATGCGCTCAAAAGTGTAGGATACTAACAGCAACGCAAGAGAGTTAGTTGCTCATTGTTGCCTATTATTAGTATTTTTGGTATCATAGGAAGAGTGGAAGATATAGATAAGGATTTAAGTCTGAGAAGTATGGTGGATAATAGAGAGAATGTTCTTTCTTAAATTTCATAATTTTTTTTAAAGGTATTTTATATAAATTGCACTGCATTTATTTATAATAATTGTCAAACTCGCAAAAAAAGGAAAGTAAAATGTTAAAATAACATTTGTTTCAATAAATTATCGCCTACTGATTCGGCTCAATATTAAAAGAACAATCCCGGTACTAAAGTACTAAATATCTTTTAATATTGCATCTTTATGAGAACTGATTTAGAGAATATACTTTCCAATGTTATTACAAACATATAATAATGTCGTAGGAAAGTAATACAGCAAGTACTCAGACATAATAAAGTAACAAACAAAGAACATTTAGAAGTTACTGTATAAACCAGTTACTACATACAAACTATATTTCTTCAATTTAAGAAAACTTGAGGGATGCACTTTTGTTACTTCTTCAACATTGCATTTCCGATGTCAGGTTTCGCTAACATCTTCATATATTTCCGACGTTAATAATTACATGGAAGCACGAATACTCTCAGTCCATAGAACCGGTCTTCCTCCCTTTAGTTCGCATTCCCACATCAACCGTACCATGAAAATTCTTTGCAGATGATGCAAGAGACGATACGAGTGAAACACGAACGAATCATGTTAATGAATTTGGTGCAGTGATGTTCTGTCTATTATGTATACTATCGCGTCTTGACGATGATGAAGATGATGATGGAAACGGGACGACGAGTTCAGCTCAACGTACATGTCCAGTATTTCAAAATTAAATTTGGTTGACGGGCGCGGAGAATTGTATTAATAATTCTTCAGATTATCGATGCCAAATTACGAGATAATCAGCTGAGATATTTGACGTCAATTTCTTAAATGAAGTTTTTAATGGGCATAGCGTAAAACTTCATTAATATTACCCACATCGGCTGTCTACGTAAAATTTCAATTAAAAATTAGGATTACGGGTAAAAGACGCTCATAATAAATTTCTTCATACTATGTTGAAAGTGTCTTGATGTAGGATATAGTAATGCATAAATTACGAGGGCGGATTAATATATAAGGTCTCCAACTCTGTAAAATAAGAAAAGACAAAATAATAGAACCAGTCTCAAAATGAAGAAAATTTGTTGTACTACCACCAATGTACATAATTATTTTTCCACATAATCACCATTTAATTTATTTCTCCAAACGCTGAATCGATTTCTTCATTCCGTCCATGGAAAAGCTTTCTTGTGAATTTCCGTCTCGTTCATCATTTAGTTGCTGCAATACGGTCTAACGATGTCGTGGTGCAGGAAAAAATTGTTTTTACCGGCCTTACTCCGCCAATAAGATTCCTTAGTGATCGGAAAGCTTTGCAGTATCTTCTTGAATTAATCGTTGATCCCTTCGGCAGATCCCTTCGGTAACTTCCTTTGGACTCCAGAAAATGGTGAACATGGTTTTCTGCGCTGATGGAACTTCGGATTTTCGTACACATGGAGAATCAGGACGACGATATTCCATGGACTATCACTTGTTTTCGCAGTCTTACTGGTGAACCGAAGATTCGTCCTGGGTTATGATGTTCATAAGAAAATCATCTCCTTCACGTGAAATAGCTGATCGTCAAATAGCTAAATTTTAAATTCCAACTATTCAATTCAAGGTGGGAAAGGAAAACAATGATAGGATACCATTCCTATATACATTAGTAATTATAAATTGTAAAATAAAAATTGATATTTTCCGGAAAGAAACCAATGTCAATAGGGCTGATTAATAAACCGGGTTCTTTTTAATCATTACATATAGGTATAATGCATTGATTTTTCTTTTTTTAGATTTACACATAGCGATAAATGTATGGCGGCATAGTAGGCAACCAGTTATACACCAGTAACGTATTTGGGCGTATTTTTCCAATTGTCAAATATTTCTGATTTTTCATTTATAATTAAATCTTAAATACATTTTATTTAAAAAAATATAATTTATTTAAAACAGTTAATTATCCTAACAGGCGTGTATCTTGTGCGAAGACAATTTTAATTATTTTTAACAAATTCAAAGAAGATAGATAGTATTTCTTTAAGGTTGAAATATATCTAAGATAGTAAAATTAGTGTACCAAAAAGATAGAAAATATAACAAAAAAGTACAAATAGATTTTACCATTTTATGAAATTTTAGAATGTTCTCGCATTACATCATACTTCTAATATCGAACGTAACCCACGTATTGAGGGCATTTCAGTAACACGATAAAGACAAATACGAGGGCGTATTTTTATGTTATCTACCTAGCCATTAAAAAAAGCACATAAGAGAACAAAAAAAAATATTTTTCTACATAACTCCCTTCAACACTAATACACTTGTTCCATCTTTTTTCCAGTTGCCCCATACCCTCAGAAAAAATTGCTTCGGTAACCCCGCAAAATATTCTTCAACAGTTTCTTTGAGTTCTTCATCAGAAGCAAAACGCTTTCCCCTGAGATGCTTTTTTAAATTTTTGAATGAGAAGAAGTCTGACGGAGCTAGGTCGGGGCTATAAGGTGGATGCCTTAACTCTATAAACCCACAGTCATTGATTATCTGCTGAACTTTGTTTGCCTTATGAACCCGACAATTGTCGTGCAGCAACAAGTTTTTTTGTGGATAAGAATGCGGGCGTTTTTCCTTCAGAGCAGTTTTTAAATTTTTAATTGTGTTTTCGTGGGCCTCTCCATTTATGGTAGACCGTCTCGGCATATATTCAATAAGCAAGACTCCTTCAGCATCCCAGAAAACAGTTGCCATCAGTTTTTTTCCAGAAAATTGTGTCTTGGCCTTTTTGGTGGTGGAGAGCCCTTCTGAACCCACTGCATGGATTCTTGTTTAGTAGAAGGGTCCCAGTAATATACCCAAGTCTCATCCCCGGTGATAATTCGAGATAAAAATGTTTTGTCCCTCTCCAACTTGACCAAATTTTCTTGAGAAACTTCTTTTCTGTACAGTTTATGTTCAGGTGTAAGCAATTTGGGTATCCACCGTGCAGACACGTTCTTCATACCCAAATCGTCATGCAAAATTTTGAGGACACTTGTTTCGGATATACAGACTTCATTGGCAATGACAGAGATCTTTACACGCCGATCTGTCAGTACCAAATTTTTGACTTTTCGCACAATGTCTTCAGTTCGAGCTTCAACGGGTCGTCCGGACTTTGGGTCATCATTAGCGAACGGACACGCTTATCACATGACGCAAAGCCCAGTGCAGTACTGGCGAAAGGCTGTATTTCTAAAATATTTAATTTTATTTATATAATTGGAAAACGAACGGGTGGTGATCTATAAAATTACGAAATACATATTTATTTCTTGAAAAGTTGTATTTATAAAGTTTTTAATTTTATTTTTATAATTGGAAAACATACGGGTGGTGATCTATCTATCTAAAATTACGAAATACATATTTATTGATTAATTTTATTTATATAATTGGAAAACAAACGGGTGGTGATCTATAAAATTACGAAATACATATGTATTTGTTGAAAAGTTGAATTTTTAAAGTTTTTAATTTTATTTCTATAATTGGAACATTTTTATTTGTTCATTTTGTTGTTCAAGTTGAGTAAAGGAGTATTAATATTGACTAGCAATACTTTCTCAAGGTTATCTTCTGTCAATTTTGTTCTCTTTGAATTAAGTACATCCTTATAAATAGAAAACGTCCTTTCTACATCGCAACTGGTTATAGGTGCATACTGGAAATATTCTTTTATTTCTTCATATTTAGCCGTTAGATTTTGTGGAATTGTCTCCATACATAATTGCTGCAATGTAATTAAATCTGGATTTCTATTAAGAATTGCTTCAAACTTTTGCCGAAGGCCACATCCGAAGTCACTTGGAATACTTTTCAAATTATTAACAGCCACATCTAATGTTGTTAATCCGTCATTTAATTTGAGATTTCGATTTTCAAAATAAGTGATTAGTTTTGTCAATTTTCCAAAGTGTTCGTGAAGAAAGTATAACTGTTTTTTTATATTTGGGATTTGTGTGAGCTCCTTGCACTCACCAATACTTCTAACATCCTCCTTTAGCAGTGTTACGAAATGTTTTAGACTATCGAAATTCTCAGCATAATAACTAGTAGCTTCCAGCCATGTTTCCCATCTAGTTATTACTGGAGTTGGAGGCAGTGACAGAGATGGAAATTTTTCCCTGAAAAGAGCTACTCTCAATGGTGCTTTTCTGAAAACTTTTTTAAAAGCTGATACAAGTCTATCAACTTCCGGAAAAGTGTCTCTGATATATTCACAGATTCTGTGGAGAGCATGTGCTACACAAGTAATATGCAGCATATTAGGATATGTTTTCTTCAATAGTCTGCCTGTTTTTAACATATACGCAGCACTATCACTGACAAATAAAAGTATTTTTTCTTTGTACGTTGCGTCCGAATGAAGCATTTTTTGCATATTC
The DNA here is from genome assembly GCA_935421215.2 of Melolontha melolontha. Classification (NCBI taxonomy): domain Eukaryota; kingdom Metazoa; phylum Arthropoda; class Insecta; order Coleoptera; family Scarabaeidae; genus Melolontha; species Melolontha melolontha. The sequence continues at coordinate 42,826,309 of OW285238.1, forward strand.
TCCTTAATGGTTTCAGCAACTGTTTCCGCATCAACTCTATTTATAACACTTGTTGCTATAACATATGAGTTATAGGGAATAGTTGGATGTAGTACACCAGCTACAACATTTACCACACAGCGTCCTAACATATCCACCGTTTCGTCGGCGCTTATCCATATGTATTGATTTAAAAGATGGCTTCTAATGCGTTCTACTGTTCTCGTATAGCACCTAGAAACATAATATTTGCGTAAAGTTGATTCATCAGGAACATTTGGACCAGTATATTTTTTCAGAAATGTCTTCAAAATTGGATTGTTCAATTTAAATAATGGAATATTAGCTGCCATAAAAGTTTCACAGAGTTCTTCGTTAAAAGTGTCAGATTCCAACGGGTTCAATTTTTTTTCGTGCTTTAACGCTCCTACGTGACGTTTTAAGGTTGATTTATTGCAATTTTTCAATAACGTTTCACACACACAAATAAACGAAATTAAATAACGAAATTTTATGCACACACAATAATTGGAAGATGTTGCTTAAATGAAAAGAAAAGGAATGTACGTGCTATTTCTCTTACGAAATACGATAAACTTATTTATTTTATCTACGTACTCGACACCACTGAAAATACTATATTCTCCGAATACAATAGCTGGGATGTTCATTGTTATTGCTGCGAGACCAGGTGGCCGAGTAAGTCAAACAAATACTTCATTGAATTACGCCGGGATGTACTGAGCGACGTTATACACAATTCCAATTGCCGATTGCGTTTTATGGAAATTGCATCCGTTCTCTAGTCATCATTGATTGACTCTCGGTTCCATCGAAAGAGTTTAGACCAATATTTTACTTGGAAACAAGATGGTGTATCTTCCCCATACACAGCAACCATTCTTTCATGAATTGCTTTTGGACTATTGCCTTCTTTTGTCAGGAACTTTATTACGCTGCGATGTTCAACCTTACATAGTTTCACTCATTTTATCGAGAAATAGACCGTCTCAAATCTCTATCGTAACACATCGTGGCTTGTTACGAATAAGTGATTTTATAAAATTGGGAAATTTATCTTAAAAAGTAGTAGTGGGAAATTCTTGTAGGTAATAAATATGTTACTATTTCTTTAATAATCCCAATAAATTTTGGACTCTACAATTATCTGACAGCAGCACTACAGGAATTAAAGATTGAGGAATTACTAGAGTAGCAACTGTTTGAGACCCTCGATTTATAACAGAAGGTTTTCGTAGTACCGAAAATGCTACTGGGGCTACTGTTTTTATAGAACAAGAAATGTTTAATATATGAAGGAAATAGATCCCGAAAACAAAGAACAAATGCCTGTAATCGAAACAGACATTAGTCTACATCAAAAGTCACTTTCGTTATTTCGATGAAAGAAAGAAAAGAGAAAGTAAAATTAATTACATCTGATGTAATAATAACTAAAAGGCAATACCTCGAAAGGCTAAATTCAAATCAAGACATAGATCCTCTTTTATTTTGGCAGGTAAGTTAAAAAAAAGAATAATTGCATTTTTTATTTGAATTTTCTTTTAGGTAACAGAAATGGAGCTGAAACCTTTAAAACAATGTGCAGCGAGTTCAGCAGAAAGTGAGAGTGTATAGTACAGCTCGTTTAATACGAGGGAAAGTCATTAAATAAGTCACAAACTGCTGTAGGAAAGCTGAAAATAGGAGTGAGTTCTTTCCCTATTTGTCAATAGGTGTCACCACAATCCAGCTGTATAATTCTCAAGTGACAGTTGGTGTGCGCGAACACAGGCAGTGTTAAAATGGCGACCGTGCTCGAAGATTGTACTGTGGAAGAGCAACGTGCTATTGTGCGTTTTTTCTGGGCGAAAGGACTTTCTGCAAAAGATATTCATAAGGAAATGTCTCCTGTTTACGGTGAAAAGTGTTTGTCGCGTAAAGCCGTATATAACTGGGTCGATAAATTCTCTCAAGGACGCTCAAAAGTTGTTGACGATCAGCGAAGTGGCCGCCCCGTTCAGATTTCCACAGATGCAACACTTCGACGGGTGGAAGAGATGATTCGAACTGACAGGCGGGTAACAATAGACAGTATAGCAACTGCAACAGGGTGTTCTCATGGTTTAGCCTACGAACTGATGCACGATCGTTTGAATTTCCAAAAAGTTTGCGCACTGTGGGTACCTAGACAACTGACCAAGGAACACAGAAGAATTCGAATGGGCTTGTCCTTGCAACACCTCTCTCGATACACAGTGGAAGGGGAGAACATGCTTAACCGGATTGTTACTGGTGATGAGTCATGGGTGCACCACTACCTACCCGAAACAAAGCGTGCTTCAATGCAATGGAAACATCCTTCTTCGCCGTCAACAAAGAAATTTAAGGTTGTGCCCTCAGCTGGTAAGGTTATGCTTACCGTGTTCTGGGATTCTCAGGGAGTGCTCCTAGCCCATTTCCAGAACATAAAAGAGAACGTGACTGCTGAATCATACTGTAGAGTTTTGTTGTTGCTTCGGGATGCAATTCGACGAAAACGTCCAGGCCTACTGACGAGAGGAATATTGCTGCATCACAATAATGCCAGGCCCCATTCGGCCCACTTGACCCAGGCGAGAATTGCGCAATTAGGGTGGGAACTTCTTGAACATCCGGCTTACAGTCCCGACCTGGCCCCAAGCGACTATCATCTGTTCGGTCCACTCAAAAAGCATCTTGGCGGCAAACATTTCGAGGGTGACAACGATGTTCAACAAGAGGTACGCACGTGGTTCAGACGCCAGCCCAAACACTTTTATGCAGCAGACATTGGGGCATTGATAAAGCGATGGGATAAGTGTATTAATGTAGATGGAGACTTTGTTGAAAAATAAAACTTATTTTTGGCTAACTATTTCTCTAATTATTCTTATAATACCTTTTTGTGACCTAATTACTGACTTTCCCTGAACAAAGGTGTGCAAAACTAAAACCGAAAAATGTTAATATGATAATGTTCCTAAACAAAATTTTAAAAATATTAATAAGTAACATAAGTATTTATTTTATTAAAATTACACCCAACCCTTTCCTATTAGCTAAAGAAGTAACCCAATGGGTTTCATCTTACTATGCTTTCTAACTATTAAAGAGATGCATGTTTAAGCGTTCAAAGGGAAATTATTTAGATTGCCATACAGAATGTACATACAACTCTTTAAATCTATTACGGAACCGTTTGCTTTATCAGTAAAAATTATTTTATTTAAAATTTCTTTTCATTTAACAAATTAAACATTATATCACAAAAATCAGTTCGTTTTAGTTTATCTTCCTCGGAAAACTCGTGATGGTTTGATATCTTGTATGGCTTATATTTGAATTCTTTCAGGGTTTTTAACACCGAACTGTACGATACTCCAAAATGCCTGGCTACATCTAAAAGTGATCCTACAGACCGTTCTCCTACATAACACAGGATGTTCAGTTTCATGTGTTCTGTTAAACGTGCTTGGTTGTATTTTATTTTTTGTGGGAATTTAGAAAATAACCATAAAAAATATTTAAAATTGTCTTCGCGCAAAGTATAGGCCTGTTGGGATAATTAACTGTTTTAAATAAATTATGTGTTTTTCCAATAAAATGTATTTAATTTAGGATTTAAGTATGAATGAAAAAATCAGAAATATTTGACAATTGAAAAATATGTCCAAATACTGTCACTGGTGTATAACTGGTTGTCTACTATGCCACCAATGCATTGATTTTTTTCTTTTAGCTCTGCACATAGGGTGATCTATGTGTAATGATAAAAAAAGAACCCGGTATAAGGCCTCCAACTCTATAAAATAATAAATGACAAAATAATAAAACAATGTCAATAGGTTTATCACAGCCAGATTTAAACCATAGTTTTCAAAAAAAGACGAAGTCCTTGAATTTTCTAGTCAATCTTTTGCTAAACTTTCCGTTACCAGAAGAGAAATACGAAAAAGAATTAGATTTCATTAAATATATCGCGAGATGCAATGGTTTTGACACAGAAATAATTAATAAATGAATTAGAAAGACTAATTTAAAAAAGGCAATCTGCGGTTCCACATGTTTGTTATCTCAACAAAATCGTGAGAAAAAGTACATGCGTTTACCATACCGTCAAATAACGGAAAATCTAAATATGGTTTTTTAAGAACGGGATTTCCAAGTTGATTTCCGGCCAGAAAACTCATTTAAAGTTACTATAAAGAATATATATTACATTAAATTCGATAGACCGAAAAAATCGAGTGTTGCCGGTCATGTTTCAGAAGTCGATCATAACATCACGGTAGATTGTTTAAAACTTATTAAAAATATAAGCAATCCGAGGAAGTTGGATATATACGAAAAAATTCATATTAATAAAACATACAACGTTGAGAAAGTTCCAGTTTAAGTTACATGCCTGTTCGAATTCTTAGAAAAGTAGGAGAAAGGAGACGGGAAAAGAGGGTGTGAGAACAAATACATGTGTGTCAATTCTCAAGAGTGAGTTGAATTGTCAGCAACAGATCCTAAAATTGTAAAGCAATTGGAATAAAAGAAAATCATGATTGGATGGCTTAGCTAATTCGTTTCTGTTACGAGAAGTTGTCTTTTCGTCTATGACAAATATCGAAAGGCAGATATTTAAAGTATGTAAAGTATAATTACTATACTGTGCTGAGTCGCCGATGATCTCATACGTCGAGAACCGTCTAGAAAATGTAAATGCGTAACACATGAAAAGTCTAGGCCATTGATTCCCAAAGTGGTCCAGGTGTCCAAAGGAGACTCGATGGGGTCTACGTTGGCGTGACAAAAAAATGGGGGTTCACAATTCGTAAGCGGGGGTCCACGAAAATTTATCTGGTTTCGATAGTGAAGAACTAAAATGTTGGCTTGAGTTCACCTATCAATGTAGGCAGATAATATTTTAAGAAGCTCAGCGCATATTCCATATTCAGTACAACGTGTCGAGACTTGCAAAGCGCTGCCGCTGTCCGCAATGCTTGTTCAGACGTGCAAAGGGACGAAGTACGACTTGTGGTGTGTGTGCTTGCAATCTTGCATGAACTTGTTTGATTCTTCACCAATATAAATACGAATGCCACGGATAAACGTCACTCATTTGTTTCCCGAATTTCGAAAAGAAAAGTAAAGTAAAGTTAATCGATGTTAGTGTTTGCCACTGTCGGAAAAGTAAGTACTTACCTGCCTATTTGTTATATATACTTTTATTTTATTTATTATTTATCTATTTATTTTACAATTCTTCTTTGAAACACCTTGTACTATCCACAAGCTTATATTGAAAGAGTTCATTTTTATTCGGCGACAGTTTTATCGTTATTATTGTACGGCGGAGCTTAAAAAATACATTTAAATAATATGGGAAGCATGTATTCTCCCTGGTATATATCGTAAATTCATTTTGACAACTAACTTAAAACGTCAAACGCCAACATTATCATTAATAAAGAGAATTAAATGAGTAATCTGTCATTTTAGCCTAACTTAAAAATCATTTACATAATCTCAAGGAAATATTCTAATTAAACGCTTGAAAAAAGAATAGTAAATAATACACGACAGCGAAAGTATAGGGTAATCATAAAGTAAGGGGTATACTTTAAAGTCTTATATAATTTGAAGAAATCAAGCTAGTAGCAAAAAGTACATGGAATCTAGTTGCTTTTGGGTTTGGATTTTACTGTATCTATGAAAAACAAAAGAGTTAGCAAAGTAATTGCATTTTCGCGAAGTAATGTAATTGTAAATATTCTTTCTACACTTTACGACGCTATTTTATTCGAATTTTTTTATAGAAAAAATTCACGCCTCAACAGCTCAGTGGTCGAGCAATGGTCCGGCAAGCCAGAGGTCATGGGTTCGATTCCTACTTGAGGGCGAATTTTTTCTATGAAAAAATTCGAATAAAATAGCGTGGTAAAGTGTAGAAAGAATATTTACAAAAGAGTTAGCATTACAATTGTTGACATGAGTGTCAAAACGAAATCATTCAATTTGAAGTTTTATTTTGAAATTAAAGCTCAAGTAGACGTAGAGTTCAAACGACTCAAACTGTAATAGCATGGATTTACAAACAAGAATTGGTTTAGTTCAGTGTTACTATGAATGCGGTAGAAATTACAACGCTGGATTACGAAGATTTCGCACGAGAATGGGTTTGAGAGCGGGGCCCTGTCGAATGAAAGCGTACCGCAATTTGATACAAAAATTTGAAAGAAGAGGGTCTGTAACTGACGTATAAGATCAGGAAGACCAATAATTAACACAGTGATACAAAATCGAACTTTCCAAATGGGAATCGGATGAGACCAATTGCAAATGAAAGTTGACATTATTCATAACAAAACCTCCAAGGGTTTTTTTTAGTTCAGTGCGAGATTTTTTTTTGTACGCATTTGAAGTTGGTGATTTTGGAACGCTGTCTAACAAGGAAAGATCATTGAAAATTTGATAAAATAATGCTTATTTATTTTTATTATCCTGGAAAGTTGTGGTATCTTACTGTTTTTGGGGTCGAGGAATTCATTTTTGATATTAGTTTTTACCTAAAACTGACGCTAGATGGCGCTGTCGTACAAATAGTGCTATTTCTTGTAGATTTTCATAGAAAAAACGGTGTATTTACTGCTTCAGACATAATATTTGAACCCTTAAATAATTTCTATTACAAAAACAACTTTTTTATTTAAAAGTATTATATCTTATTTGGATCCGCTTAATCATAATCACTATCACTGTCAATTTGCATGTTTGAAGTAGCAAAAGCTCCAGAAGTAGTAGGTTGTGGATCTCTGTATGTTTCTGGTTCTTGCTCTTCTTCAGTATCCTCTTCATCGGTTGTTCTCTTTAACCACCAGCATAAATCGCCTAACATATAATCTAGTTTCTTTCCTCTGTACCTAGTTTCCATGGTTAAAGCTACTTGGTGAAAACGTTCACCTTGCTCATCAGATTCGGTGGATAGTTGGTTTTCAAACCAATCCATATGGTGACGGAGAAAATGAATTTTTAATGACATATTCACACCAAGGTCCTCAAAGGCTTTCAAGAGACGTTTAACCCTTTGTCCACTATCTGCTTCTCGTTTTTTACCAAGAACTTTTTCGATTACGTCTTTAATTGCAATCCATGCAATTAATTGATTTTGATCCACCATTTTCAAATCACAGCATATACGCCATTTATGGTTTTCATAATTCACTGATTCCAGTAGATATTTTACTGATTCGTAGGTTCCTTTGGTGTTCAAATTGTATGCTATTGGACTGCTTGATTTTTTGTTATTGTAGTACAATAAAACTGCTTTCATACTGGTTTTTGAAGAATCTATAAATAATCTCCATTTATGAGGAACGTACTTCATACCCATTTCTGCCATAAGTTTTTCAATATCATTACAGTAAACGAATGTATTTTCTTCGTTTACAGAGAAATATTATTGAAATACTGCTTGACGATTACGATAAGCAGTTATTCTTACACCAGGCTATAGTAAATTGTTTTGTTTTAGTTTACGTGCAACATACTCTGAATCACGCTTCGACATATTGACGTGTTTTAGTACTTCATCTAACCAGTTTTGTGATATTGGTATCATACGATTGTTGAACTCAGAAGGTTCGTAAGTAGGATCGTATCCAATTGTCCCTGTAGCATTTGTAGATACTACGGAGGCTACATCAGGACTTGGTGATTTTGGTATTGGAATAAACTCTGTATGTTGTTTAGGTAATTCTGCATATTTTGTACCAACATATACCATGCGTCCTCTATTATATCTGTTTCTTCCTTTAATACTATTTAAACACACATAACACTGCGATTTAACGTGTTCACCTGAGAAGATATGAAAATGCAAATTAAAATTAATATATTTGATATACAGGGTGTTCACACTTAAACCCGCAACACTACTTACTAAGTTTTATTGCCTTATTGTCTTGTTTTTTGTAGAAATTCTTTAAGTGTTCTAATATTATGTCCGAATCAGTAAATACACCGTTTTTTCTATGAAAATCTACAAGAAATAGCACTATTTGTATGACAGCGCCATCTAGCGTCAGTTTTAGGTAAAAATAAATATCAAAAATGAATTCCTCGACCCCAAAAGCAGTAAGATACCACAACTTTCCAGGATAATAAAAATAAATAAGCATTATTTTATCAAATTTTCAATGATCTTTCCTTGTTAGACAGCGTTCCAAAATCACCAACTTCAAATGCGTATAAAAAAAAATCTCGCACTGAACTAAAAAAAACCCTTGAAGGTTTTGTTATGGATAATGTCAACTTTCATTTGCAATTGGTCTCATCCCATTCCCATTTTGGTTGTTGCACAGTGTAATTAGTGTGGACATCACTAAGTTGTAGAGGTTCTTCATGAAAATCAGGACATAGCCAAAGGTAATCCACCAGCAATCAGCAGTGCTAATGCGATATCCAAGCGATTGCAAGTGCCGTTTACCACGGTTTGGAAAATTTTACGCAAAATTCTAAAAATCTATCCATATAAACTGAAAATGCTGTTTGAATTAAACGAGGCAGATTTGGCTACTAGGTACGATTTCTCTTTGCCAGTAATGGCTCAGATGGAAATTGAACCCGAATGGTTATCCCGTATTTTATGGACAGATTAGGCACATTTTACTCTGTATGGTGGAGTCAATACTCAAAACTGTAGAATCTGGTCTGCAGAAAATCCACAAGAAATCGTTCAACAAGGTCCTCATGACAAGAAAGTCACCGTTTGGTGCGGTTTTACAGCTGATTTTGTTGTATTTATTGACATTGGTCCGTATTTCTACGAGGAAATGCAGAATGGAGAAGCCGTATCTGTAACTGTAAACGGTGAACGATACTTGAAAATGTTGAGATATTATGTTATTTCACAGGTGCAAAACGAGCACCACGGAATTGAAAACATCATTTTTATGCAGGATGGGGCACCCACGCACATTTTCCGACCAGTCAAAGAATTATTAACCAACGTTTTTCAAGATCGTGTGTTAAGCAGACATTTTGCAAATTCATGGCCACCAAGATCACCTGAACTTAACACAGCGGATTACTGGCTGTGGGGTTATTTAAAAAGTTTAGTGTTTAGAAGGCGAGCAACAACGCTACAAGAATTAAAAGACAATATTATGGAGCAAATTTGTGCAATTCAACCAGAAATGTTACGGAATGTTGTGTACAATTTGGAGGAAAGGTTGATAATCTTACAACAACAAAATGGAGGTCATATTGAGCAATTGCCGTAACTGGTTTTGTGCATATTAAATCCTATTTCATAAGCAATTAGAGTTCATTTATTTTTTGTTATTAATTCGTTAAAAAGTTATAATAATTTAAAATATATCCCTTATTTTATGATAACCTGTTATGTCGATTGCCTCGCACATATTGTACTGCCTCAGCTAGCGCCTCAGCAGTGACCTTTATGCTCTGCTATAATATGAGCTTTCTCTGCCTGGTTTATAATTTACTATTTTACCCCAATAAAAGTATTTCAATGAAAAGTCACTCTCCTGTCAAATCACCCTCGTATAGTGGTTTAAATACCTAAACATTTATCTTAAAATCTCAATGCTTGGATTTTTAAAATTCCGGGTTTTATATCACATCAACTTCATCACAATTATCACATCTTAAAAAGTACATTTAAAATGCAATCATTTTAAGTGGCCAGCCGAACTTTTAACACGACGAAATTCATTACTATCTTAAATTAAACGACAAAAAGCATTATTAAACGTGAAAGAAAAAGATACTATTATTAAACAATGGAATTCCGATTTTTTACGTCGACTTCAATTGTTGGGAAATTACGTTGATTGCCCATTACCGATCTACCCTCGCTCGAAGAAAGAAACTTTTGCTTGGTATTTTAATAATCGCATCATGCGGCACGGCCATGCAAAAAGGCAGACTTATAAAAAGAAAATAATTAAAATTGAAATAACTGCTATCACTTGAAGCATGCAGGTTGTCGTAAGAAAATATCGAATCGAATACGAATAGGATACATCGAAATTATGTTCATTCTAAAAGGTTAACGTCATCAACGTTAGAATCAATGGTATAATTAAGGATGAGTCATGCATAGAAAATTGATGCAACATTGTATTGTATAGAAGACCTTTTTTTTTGTATTGGTGTCGTACGTACAGAAACGTAATAATAGTATATAGAATGTTATTTTTAGTGCATCTTAAATTGGCCGAAAATCGTGTCTAAGGATTCAAGAAAATCGTAGGAAAAGACCAATTATAAATGCTTTTTTTTAAATAAAAAAAATTCCCCCGACTTTAAAAAACAATTGCAGTTAATTTTGGCGGAGAGTGCTCAAGTGAGATAAGCTTTCTACCCAAAACTTGTAAAAGTCATTGTTCCTTGGTTTGAAGGAATATAAAATGTACTTTCAAGATTCATTTGCTGAAAAGTAAACCGTGGATTCTTTTACAACTTGTACACGGGTTTATTTATTTATTTCGTATGGGAAGCGATGTTAAAAGAAATTAAAATTAGATATTAGTGTATGACTCACTCTTATAAGGTCAAAACATAATTTATAGACCAACATAAATTTTTAAACCGGCCCAGTGCTGCAGAAGTTGCCTTACTTAGCTCATGAATGCCTCCAGAGAAACTTCTTCAGGGTCACTCATTTACTATGTGAGCATAGTTTGTTTCACATTTCCATAGTCGCGGAGGCTAGTATCTGCTAGTATCTGCTAGCGTTCGCTTTCCATTTATGCAGCATTGAGTTACACCTTCCGTGACCTGTGCGGAGCCTATTTAAATTGAGAACATTGCTTACGTGGTCGGGTTACGCCCACCAGAGATTCTGAAGGATTAGAAATTAAATCTATATTTCTCAATTCAGGGTGCCGTTCGAGTAGGGCTATCCAGCAATCTTTCACATTGATGGGACACTGAACTTCCGAATCCAGCAAAATCGGTCAAAGTTTATGTAAGATATTATTGCAGGTGTTCACCTTTTGACTAAATTTATGATTGAGTCCAGTGTATACGTGGACACCGTGTAAAGTTGTTGCGTTACTATATGTGTTAGCTTTACTGTGCCCTATGTGCGATACTTTGCTTAATGGTTTTACCTACTGATGATGATAACTTAGTTGTCGAAATACGTATTTAGGATACGATTGGCAATTGTGGTAAGGGGTTATATACCTTTTTTGAGTTTTTGCTGCTTGAATGTTAGAGACCGATCTAACATTATACCCAGATATTTAGGGTGAGGTTTACCACTACCAAATTCAACATTCGGCTATCTGTTGGCTTCTTTGCTACACAAATGAAAGGCACATGATACGGATTTTGAAGAGTTTGCTTGTAAGCGCCATTTCTTATAATATTCGTCTAAAGCTTGCAGATCAAGTTATCATTCTTCATCTTCTAAATTCTCGGTTTGTGTGCATAAAGCCAGGTTATCTACATATAGAAATTTTCGTGATTTTGTGGGTGAGAGATCACTGGTCTAAATGTTGAACATTAAATGAGTTAGAACCAAGCCTTGAGGACATTGTTAGTTCGATTGTTTAGGCAGACTGTGATTCGGCGATTACTCAGCACATTCTGTATAAGTTTGTTTATTTTTTTTTAATTTAAAAATTATTCCATTCTTATTCCTAGACTGTGTCATAGGAACTGGAGAGATTGACAAAAGCAGCAGGCCCATTCTGAAAAATCTGTTTCAATGTACATTGTTAACGCCAAGATTTGGTCACAGCAGCAACATTCAAACGCCAGCCTGCTCCAGAGAAGACGAATGAAATTTCATTGAAACGTCGAGATAGAAATCTAAATCAATATGTGGAACAATATCGAAAAACCACAACCGCGAGAACATTAGAAGACACATATATTTGTTCGAATGTTTTCGCGGACGTTAGTTGAAGCGTTGTTCTTCGGGATATTTCGCCGCGTTTGGATGATTTAGTCCTGTGAACTTTCTCCCTGACGTTTCGGTGATATCGCTTTCACCTTTTTCTTGAGGATCTTCTCGTTACGATGGTAACCTCAAGAGTGCGTCGATTTCCTGTGCCGCTCGTATTATGTGGTCCCGTAGTAGGGGCCACGTGCCTGGCTCCTTGTGATTGGCCCGTCGATTGTTCTGTTGCTAGTTTTATTTTGTCCTTTGTACTAGGCAAAATGTCTTTTATTTTCCTGTCTGTTGTGTAAATGGTGTAAATGTCGTGTCGGCGTAGTATTCTGCCTATTTTATCAGCCGTACTTTTCACGTATGTCTCTATCCTTTGTGTTTGGTTGTTGTTAATACGTGACGCTCTGTTAATGATATGTTCTGAATATCCGTTCGCTTACAATGTTCTCCGTCTGACAGAGTTTGAGATCTGTGGATTAGTGTTTTTACTACAGAGTTTAACTGTGCCGGAAATTGATGTGAGGATGCGTTGAGATATCTATTCGTGTGTGTAGGTTTTCTGTAAACTGTGTATCCTAGCGAGCCATCCGGTTTTTTTATTATTATCAAGTCCAAGAACGGTGGCCGATTTCTTTCTTCCATTTCGACAGTGAACTTTATTTTCGGGTATCTCTTTCATGCGGGAAAATCACCAGGGTGTCGTCCACGTAGCGCAGTCAGAGCTTTGCTTTGTCTGTAGCGTTTTACAGTGCTTTTTGTTCAAAATCTGCCATAAATAAATTCGCCTTTATAGGTGACAGCGATGAACCCATAGGTCCCATCGGAAACGTCAATAAGAAAGTTATCCTTCTCAGGACGAAATCATACAAAAGCGGCGAAATATCCCGAAGAGCAACGCTTCGTATACACAGGATGATTCCAAATATATGCGACAAATTTTATGGGCTGATTCCTAGGGTTATTATGATCATAAAAGTTCATATGAATGTATCTCTTGATGTTTAATAGTAAATTAATAGTTCATACAATAAAACGCACTAACACAACAAAATTTCAACAAAATTCAACTGCAATGCAAGCTTGTATCATCTGTTGCATTTATTGATGATTGCGTTCAAGAATACCGGGGGTGTTTCGAATTGTCTCAAATGCTGCAACAATACGATTCATTTCTTATAGCATAATTAAAAAGATTTAATATCACTACTGTCTAGAGGGAAAATATTTATTTGTCATTTCTATATTATTGTGTCAGTATTGTCAAAGCATTGGCCAGTTTTCTAGATGAATTACGCAAATTCTGAGTTGTGCGATATGCATTTTGCTTACGGTCTTACCAATGATAATTTACGTGCAGCTAGACGTATTGAAGGAGTCCATATTTTTGGCCGTTGAAGTTAAGTGGAGAAGTATACCGCCGTTTCCTTGAAGAGGAGTTACCACTAGTCCTGTTGCAATTAAGATTACAAATGTATTTTACGCACGATGGTACTTCAGCACATTTCATTTTAGTTGCTCGTGAGTTTTTGGACAGTGCATATCCAAATCTATGAGAGGGTGAGGAGGTCGGCAACCATGGCTTCCGCGATCTCCAGACTTAAATTCCCTAGATTTTTTTCTCTGAGGTCACCTTAAATTACTATTTTTACGACTCTCATTGAAAATGTTGACGAACTGAGAAATCGTATTGTTGCAGCATTTGAGACAATTCGAAATACCCTCGGTATTCTTGAATGCACCCACCAATCAATTTAACGTAGGATAGAAGCTTGCATTGCAGTTAAAGGCGGTCATTTCCAACAATTTTTATAAATTAATTTTGATGTATTAGTACGTCTTATTGCATGAACTTTTAATTTACTATTAAATATCTCGTAACTTTAAATCTAAGCCGTTTAAGACATACATTCATGATGAACTTTTATGATCACAACAACCCTAGGAATTAGCCCATAAAATTTGTCGCATATATTTAGAATCGCCCTATATATATATATATATATATATATATATATATATATATATATACATTCTAATTCTATTTAAAAAAATCATAGTATCTTTCATATTCCCTTTACACAATTATTACTTTTTATTCCAATTTTTTTTCGTTACTATCTAAAAATCAAAAATTTTTCTTTCAAAAACAAAGCTACTTAGAAAAGGTATATAACCCCTTACCATAAGTTGTCATAATCAGTAGGTAAAACCACTACTGATGATGACAACTTAGTTGTCAAAACACGTATTTAGGATACGATTAATAATTGTGGTAAGGGGTTATATACCTTTTTTAAGTTTTTACTTAACCACAGTCTCCAAAGAAAGACTTTTAACAAAGCTACTTACTTAATTGTTTTTCAAATATTAATGTCATTAATCTTTTGGCCTTTCAAATTTGACAACTATCTGCCATATACATTTTTTTAAATAACATGTTTCTCATATTTACATCTAAAATATACACATTGTTTTAAATTTTCATATTAGACAATATAAGACAAATTTATGTAATAATGTCCCAGCAATACAATCGTTTTCAAACGCAGTAAATAAGTTTATTATAAATAGTAAAAGTTTTATCACGTTTTATAAATTACTACTTACTATTTATTTTATTTTATGGACTTACTATCAAGTGCACGCCTATGGCGGGAAGCTGAATTTCGCTTCTTTAGTTACAAGTTTATCACAAAGATTTAAAATAAGCATGAATGTAGGGAATTTATGATATGCTAATAAACTACCCTATAAACATGCTTAATAAAATTCGTAATAATAAAGTAATAATATTCATGTGAATAGACATTGAATGGTCCGAAGTATTTAAAATTGTTCTGGAATAGTAAAATGAAAATAAAGTAAAAGAATACTGAAATATAACGACTGTAGCTTTAACAGTCACAGAAATAGCATAAAGTGGTTTAACTGTTTATCTTCGTAACATATAACATACGTTGTGCAAGTATACATACAATATACCGATAGGCGACTAAAAATTTTTCTTCACTTGTACGGTAGAAGATCGACAATTACTAATAGCTATGGATGTCAACAATGTCACAAGAAAAATTTGTTTTTACCAACTGAAGTGCTACTGAGATTTGAATTCGCGATCCTTGTACACACCTTGTATTTATCATTAAAATCAGGCGTTGATATTAGAGATGATTTGTGAGAGGCGAGTGCTCTTCTACTCAATACAAAAAATATAAGCTCTATATAATTTAAATCGGTGGTGTTAAAAGCCTTTACGTATGCCTTAATCGGTTTGATGAAGTTTCTGATAAACTCTATAGCAAAGAATAAAATTCGGCGACTACTGTCTACGGTTATCAGAAATTTACACTTCATTATGAGCTTGCGTTCGTTAAAGTTATTTTATTTAGGATACTTCGAATCCCATTTCTGTAATGGTATCATCTTTTGAAAATATATTGCCAAAGTGAAGCGTTCGTTTTTATTAGAGAAAAATATTATAGGGATGTTTTCTGTTTATCGCTATTTTATGTTGTTTTTTAAGGAAGTGAACGTTTTACTATTACCATCTCCTTGTATTTATGAGACATTCAAGCTCTTTAAACGTAATCAACATACATTTTCTAGATATAGAGATATTTATAGCAACATACCGACAAAATTTAAGTACCATCATATAGCACTAAATGAAATGTATCTAAGGTATGTATATGGCAGTATTATTATATAGGTTGCCTTCACTGATAAAGGCCGCAACAGCCTTATAATATTTAAAATAAAATTCAAGAAACGAGTTCAAGAAAACGTCTTTTACCGTGTTCACAAATAAATAATGTTTGTGTATATATGTGTGCTTGTTTGCAAGCGAATATATACAGTAAAACAACTTGAACTACGAAAGCCTATTGATAAGGGAAGGTAGTGGGAGGTAAAATTAAATGTATCCATTTTAGTGTTGTCAACTTTTTATATGACAGGAATGTCAGTGGTTATGTGAAATACTTTAGCGAACCATCAAACTTTATCCTAATGGAATACACAATTAATGAAAAAGTGCAAATTATAAAGTGGTTTTATGGAGGCCACACACTTTCATCAATTGTAAATATTTGGAGAACTACCTTCATTAATCGTCCTGTTCCATGTTTAAATACAATTCATCGAATTAAGGAAAATTTTGAAAAATACGGATGTGTCTCTCCCTCTTTACATAAAAAGCCCGCACATGATAATGCGGATCGGGATATCATGATATGCGCTACTGTTGAAGAAAATGAATACCAAACGTTAGGCCAAATTAGTGAAAGTGTCGATGTCTCCCGTGAAACTGTTAGAAAAGTATTAAAGAAGAATAAATACCGTTCGTATCATGTACAAAAAGTAAATGAAATATTTCCTGGAGATCATTATAACCGAGTTCAGTTCTGTTTGGATATAATTGAGAAATGTGGTGTGGATTTTATTTTGTTGGACTTATTTTTTATTTGACGGTTCTTTAGTTGCAATTAGTATGCAATACAATTTCAGTTTTCCCATAATATAAACTTAATTTAACAAACTCTACACGTTTATATTAAAAAACATATTATAAGTAGCTAAATAAGCTAAATGAATACATTTAATTTCACCTCCCACCACCCTCTCCTATCAATAGGCTTTCGTAGTTCAAGTTGTTATACCGTATATATACAGTGCTTCTCAAAAGTCCCCTCCCCCCCTCTTATCTTTGGAACGATTATACATACACATGTGAAATTTGGAAACTGAATATTATAGGTTATAAACTTCCCTACTAGTGATGATAGATGACGAAATCGTCATAGATGACGTCACAAGGCCATTGTGACCAATAATTTTAAATGAAACGCTACGGCAAGCGACACCTCTTTTAAAAGGTATCGAAAAAACCTATTCAATGATACTAATTTTGTTTGTGTTTGAGGCAGTTTTAATGGCTCATTAGTAAACATGAAAATTTAAATTCCATTCAGTATGATATTAAATACAGATTTTAGAAACAGTATATACTTAAAGAAATTGCTCGAAGTGACCTCCATTTACTTCCTGACAGTGAAATATCCTATTTTTAAACTCTTCTCGTACTTCTTCAAATGTATGTATATATATATATATATATATATATATATATATATATATACAGGGTGTCCAGAAACTCTCCTGACAAACGAAGACCGGAGATTCCTCTGATAATTTTAAGACAATTAACCCCAATTCACCTAGTCCTAAAATGCTTCCTAAGGGAGCTAGAGTTCTTTGAAGATGGCGCCTTGTATTTATTTTTTTTTTAAATCCTTCAGAACGCTTCTATTTAGAAAAACAAAAACTGGTATGCTTATTTATCCTCCAGAGATGAATCGATTCCATCAATTGCGAATTTCTAGTATCGGTCATAGGCGTCCGTTTTGGGTAGGTCAACGGTTATTTTAAGGCATAACTTTTTTGTCTTTAACTTTTAAGCATTTGTGACACTAGATTATTAAATTTTCAGGTATTCCAGTACTAAAATGTACTCTTACTTTAAGTCGGTAGGATACACCGTTTTCTAGAAAAATCGATTTGTAAATTTTTCGTTTATTCTTCATTAAAGTTCAATTTATTATGAACCTACTTATTTTTAGCGACGAAGTTGGCTTGGACTATCAAGGCATGGATGAAAATTAATTTAATAAATTAAAAACAAATTATTTATTACAATGGAACGAAACTAACAAAAAAAGAACAAGTATCAAAGGTAGATTGTTACAAAAGTTGCTCGATGTAATGACCATTAGTCTCTATGCATAAGTTTACACTTTTGCTTAGAGAACGCCGAATTCTTGCAAAAATTCCAAAGTTATTTCTAAATTCGTTGCAAGCATCTTGTATCCTTAGCCAGAGTTGTGCGCGATTTTGTATCGGAACGGAATAAACAAATGCTTTTATGTATCCCCAAACACAATAATCGCAAGGATTCAAATCCGGCGACCTTGCTGGCCAAGCAACTGGACCGCCTCTTCCAATCCAATGGTCTTCGTAGTTATTATCTAGAAAGTCTCGTACATTCCTGCTAAAGTGGGCCGGACAGCCGTCCTGTAGAAACCATAAGTTTTGCCGAATATTTAAACGCACCTCATCTAACAAATCAGGTAATATATTTTGCAGGAAATGTAAGTAATCAGCACCATTTAAACGAGCAGGTAATTCCACAGGTCCAAGTAGATAATCGTCAACTACTCCTATCCAGACGTTTATGCTAAACCTATGCTGATGCATAAATTCTTGAACAACGTGGGGATTGTCACCAACGTACGAATAATAATGTGCATTATGTACATTAAAAATTCCATTTTTTGAGAATGTAGCTTCGTCACCAAACAAAATGTTCCTGAAGAAATCTTCATCTTGATTTTTCTGATTTTGTAACCATCTAGCGAATTCTACGCGAGCAGCAAAATCTCCTTCTAGCAGTGCTTGCACCTTTGTAAAATGAAAAGGATATAAATTTTCTTTGTGTAAGATATTTCCTACGGAAGATTTTGAAATTGTGGGGTACATGGCAGATAGTCTTCGAACGCTAATTTCTGGATTTTCCTCAACTTCCATTAAAATAACATCTTTATATTCTGCTGTTACATCATTATGTCTCCCTGTTTCATTATTTTTTGGGACCACTGAACCTGTTTCTCTTAATCGTTGATGAAGAGCTGTAAATGTTGCGAGTGGGATGCTGACGATTAGGAAATTTTTCAGCGTATTTACGTTGCGCCGCTCGAGCGTTACACCTCATTTCGCCATAAACTAAATGCATATCGGCGTATTCCTCATTAGTAAAAACCATTTTTTTTTAAATTGAAATCGTTGTGTTTGAATAACACAAAGTAAAAAAAGAAAAGATAAACTTCGCGAACTGACAACAATTTGACAATGAAAAACGTAGGTTTTACTTCTGTTGGCAGTTCAGAGCTAACTATTGCAAAAAATAAAAAATTTAACTTTAATGAAGAAAAAACGAAAAATGTACAAATCGATTTTTCTAGAAAACGGTGTATCCTACCGACTTAAAGTAAGAGTACATTTTAGTACTGGAATACCTGAAAATTTAATAATCTAGTGTCACAAATGCTTAAAAGTTAAAGACAAAAAAGTTATGCCTTAAAATAACCGTTAACCTACCCAAAACGGACGCCTATGACTGGTACTAGAAATTCGCAATTGATGGAATCGATTCATCTCTGGAGGATAAATAAGCATATCAGTTTTTGTTTTTCTAAATAGAAGCGTTCTGGAGGAATTTTAAAAAAAATAAATACAAGGCGCCATCTTCAAAGAACTCTAGCTCCCTTAGGAAGCATTTTCGGACTAGGCGAATTTGGGTTTAATTGTCTTAAAATTATCTGAGGAAACTCCTGTCTTAGTTTGTCAGGAGAGTTTCTGGACACCCTGTATATATATATATATATATATATATATATATATATATATATATATATATATATATATATATATTAATTAATTGATAAATTCTTGTAGTCTTTCGCATCAGTTTAATAATTCCGTAAATATAAACTTTAGAACAAAATGTTGTCAACAAAAGTTTTTTGACAAGTTATTTTGTATTGGCTTCAATCATTTGCGTTTTATTTTCATGATGATTACATATGACAGCAAAAAAAAAAAATTTTTTTTAAATGGAAATAATATTTCTTTTAGAAAATTCGGAATCTTTATTAATTTCTGAATATGAATATGTACTTTTTTAATGGGGTTAGATAAAGAAATAAATCAAATTTAATAAACGTACATTTGGATTAGTGCAGTGTTTTGTAGATTGCTTTGGAAATTGTAGATTTTTGACTGTCATTGAATTATTGACGTTTCACAATAAAATAGTTTCCATCGTAAAACTTGCTTTTTTTAATACGTGTTTTGTGTGAAAATTGTCAAATTAACTACTAAAGAAAGAATAGAAATTCTTATGATGGTCGGATATGGTGACAGGCAACGTTCACATCACGAAGTTTGCACTTTATTCAATAATGTTTATTTGGATCGAGATCCTATAGCTCAATCAACAGCTTCGAGATTGGTTACTAAATTTAGAGAAACGGGCGATGTTAGAGATATACCTAAAGCTGGCCGACCAAAAGAAATCACTAATGAAGACCGATCTCTTCATGTTTTACTTGCTGTAACGGAAAATCCCACTACGTCAACCACTCAACTAGGATTAGAAAATGATATGAGTAGCAGATCTATTAGACGAATATTAAAAGCGAACAAATACAAGCCCTATAAGATACACTTACTGCACGAACTTAAGGAAGATGACCTGGACAGAAGATTACAGTTTTGTGAAAAAATAATGGAATTGTCCAATAACGATCCAAATTTTTTAAACAACATCGTATTTTCTGACGAAGCTACATTTTGTCTAAATGGATTTGTAAATAGGCATAACTGCCATTATTGGGTGACTGAGAATCCACATTGGATGCGAGAAAATCATACACAGCATCGCCACAAACTGAGTGTGTGGGCTGGCATTGTTGGCCAACGAATCATAGGTCCGTACTTCTTGGAACACAACCTAAATGGTGATGGTTACTTACATTTATTGCGTAACCATATTGTACCAGATCTGTTGATTTTATTTCCTAACGACAATCAACCAAGCATGCCAAACTGTAATCTATGGTTTCAACAAGATGGAGCACCACCACATTATGCTATTAATGTTCGACAGTATTTAGACACAATTTTTCCCGGTCGTTGGATTGGACGTCGGGGTTTTATTGATTGGCCCGCTAGGTCTCCCGATTTATCCATTGGATTTCTTTCTTTGGGGACACTTGATGTCGCAAGTATACAAGGAGAAACCTAGAAACCTAGAGGATTTGAGAGCAAAAATTACTCGTGAGTTACAAGCTATACCACCTAATAGTTTACAAAATACAATTCGCCATTTTTGGGAACGTTTAGGACACTGTCAGGTCGTAGAAGGAGTTTGTTTACTTTTATTAAATTTTATTTTTTTCTTAATATTTTTATTATCTAACACAAATGAAATATCGCTTTAAAGAATATTTTCAAAATTTCAAAAAAATGTTATTTTTATGTTTTAAACATAATATGATGCCCCTCTCGTTGAACACATAAATTTGTACATCTACTTAAGTCCCTGACAGCATTTTTCAGGAAATTGGGATTATTATTTAAATGCATTACCGCTTTCCTAATCCTATTCTGCAAATCTTCTTGGTTATCAACTGATTTTTCAACCAACCCCATAAAAAATAATCCAAAGGATTTAAATCCGGCGAGCGTGGAGGCCATGGAAATATTGAATATCTTCCTATCTATTTTTCTGTAAATTCTTGGTTTAAATACTGTACGACTCGACAGAATTATGTGAAGGTGCACCATGCTGCATAAACCACAAAGAACGTCTTGTTTGTAAACGTAAGTTGTCAAATTCATCTTCTAATTCAGTAGTCAGAAATGCTAAATACTTTTCAGCATTTAGAGTTTGCTGAAAAAAAAGCACCGCCCCCCCACTCTTCTCTCCAAAATTCCGCACCAAAAATTTATCTTTCGTGAATATTGGTCTTTACGCTCCATTTGGAGATGTGGATTCCCTTGAGACCACCAGCGACAGTTTTGCGAACAAACTACACCATTTGTGGTGAATGTCGCTTCATCGGTAAATAATATTTTTTTTGGGAAATGTTATGTCCGTTTCTATTTCACCTTGTATCATGAAGCAAAACTCTAAACGCTGGTTATAATCTCGTTCTTGCAACGTTTGGACATATCGTGGTTTAAATGGAGTAAACATTAATATTTGATGTAATGATGATTTACGTAATGCTAAATTAGTTGCACATTTTCTCACAGATAATTTAGAATTCTCAATTACACTTTGTAAAACATTTAAAGGATCATCTAAATTTCTTACTGGTCTGTCATGTTCCTTTTTAAAATAAAACTTGTAGACCAACTAGTGTTTTTATTGGGAAGCTTTTCGTTAAAAGTCGCAACTGCGTCTCTGCATGTCTTATAATTATCGCCACATATGAGCATTAACTCTGTTCTTTCTTGCAAAGTTAAACGTTCTACCATAGTAATGTATTTTGTAGCCTCTATGATGGAAACAAGAATGATGGTCCCTAGTAATATCACGTACGTACGTGACTAGCCCACACGATATTAAGTAGGCACGGAAATTTTTAACAATAAAATAATTGTATTTTTACTATCAAATATAAGTCATTTATTTTAACGGGTAAATGAGTTTTAAGTAAAGCAAAAACTTTTATAAAGAATAAAATTTCTGAGAAATAGACAATTAAAAAGTTTTCCCTTTGTTGCATACTTTCCTGGACACGTTGTGTACATACATACATATATACATATATACATATATACATATATACATATATACATATATACATATATACATATATACATATATACATATATACATATATACATATATACATATATACATATATACATATATACATATATACATATATACATATATACATATATACATATATACATATATACATATATACATATATACATATATACATATATACATATATACATATATACATATATACATATATACATATATACATATATACATATATATATATATATATATATATATATATATATATACATATATAAAATAAAAAATTTGTTGGGGAATCCGGCAATAAAAACCTTTAATTAGTCAATTAGAGTCCTTTATTTTATACCTTATATTTCGCTCTGTAGATTTAGAGCTTTCACCTCCGTACTTTGATCGGTTTTGCATATACGAATATGACATTGGTTTTGAAAATTCAATACACTACCGTGTCAACACTTGAGTTGTTAAAATGTAATTTACATCAAGACAAGTAGTTTCTTTACTACGTGTTTCCTTTTTTTTAATGTGTTTGCTGAAAAAAGAAAAAAAAATTTTTTTTAAATTTTTTAAATGGTTTTAATATGTAATAACAATAAGCTTTTAAAGAAACAATTTTTAATTAATATGACGTTTTGTTTTTATTACGTGGAGTTCTTGTTCTCTAACGGTTTTGTTTTTTGAAAATCTATATATCTCTCACAACAAATAGTTCGCTTTTGTAAGTATTGATCTTTCTTATAATTAGTAGACTAAATTAGCTAAGGTTGTATTTTCTTTTGATTAAAGTGACCTCTGATGAAGCTCTAAATCTACAGAGCGAAATATAAGGTATAAAATAAAGGACTCTAATTGACTAATTAAAGGTTTTTATTGCCGGATTCCCCAACAATTTTTTATTTTACATACTTGTTTTAACGGCAAAGACTCTTTGTCTACATATATATATATATATATATATATATATATATATATATATATATATATGCATATATATATATATATATATATATATATATATATATACATATATATATGCATATATATATATATATATATATATATATATATACAATGCTAGTTGTATAAAATGCCAAATAAAAAAAGGGTGAAAAGTAAATGTGAGTAATGCTTTCATACAAAAATCGTGATCCAATATTCACGTAGTAACGAGAAAATGATTCTTCTTTATTCGAGTCCAGCCCAGTCGCAGTTAAATATATGGGTGGCAATACAGTCTTCCACCTCTAATATATCAGTAATTCTCTTTACCGACTATGTAATTATATTGTTTTATCAGTATTTGTCAATACCACACAAATCTTAAGAAAAAAATTACATATAAATAATTCCATACAAATAGTTAAAAACCACCATTGGACACGCCATCGATACGCTACATAAAGCTTTTGCTTTATGACAATTTTTGTTTTATTTTAAACACAATAATATTATTTTTAAAAGAAATTAACGTTCAAAGTATTTAATTTGAATCACATTTTAATGAATGCGGCATAGGTTTGTCGACTATATTCAACGAAAAGGCTATTATTGATATCCACAAAAGAAAAACACATCGCCATATGTGCAGCCGAGTATGTTTTGGTAAGAAAATAATATTTACTATGAATAGGAACCTGTTAAAAGTATCGCCCGGAATTTTATCGATTTTTTTGCAGGCCAAAATGCTCTTGAATTACAGCTGTATTTGGCTAAATATAGAATAAACAAAGATATGGACCGGCTTTAACTACATTTTGGATCTAAAAATTTGGAAATATTTGCTAAATCTCTTTTTTGATTTTCAATTAGACATTCATACTTATTTTTCAGATTCGCATAGCTTGGACGCTATTCAGCGGTAACCCTGTATATGCATATATATGCGTGTATGTGTGTGCGCGCGTATTCCTGAGGAGGATTCTTGGAGTTCTGACGTTTCAAGTAACTCCTCTTCATCTTTTTTGGGGGTTAAAAATATGAGCCGTACTACAATGTGATTGCATTATGTAGCGGGTGATTGCAGACGATTGTGTAGCGGGATCTGGCACGATGCGTGTTAGCTACGTATGATTGATCAAGTGTGTGTGGAGGGTGGGGGGGGGGGGGGGGGGGGGAGCTTAAAGTGGTCGTTTTCGTCGAAATCGATCGTGTGTCGCATGCCCCGTTCCGTCTCTATTATGTGTAGAACCACACTTCGCCACACTGTTTTATCGGGCGATGATAAAGTTTGATAAATACAAACTCAGTTTACCAAATTGGTGCTTACCTATATTCATACGAATCCAGAAAAACAATTATTATTAGGAAAGGCGGTTGTGTATTCATTACAGATTTACATTTAGTGAGGGAGAGAGCTATTTATATCTAATTGATCATTTAAAATTCTACCTATTTAATTGAATTTATTAATTTCTAAACTTTCAAATAAGTTAAGTTTTCTATCTTTCTATTGAACTAGTATATGTAAGATTCCGAAATGGTTACTAAATTTACAATTAAATAAATTTTAAGCAGTTGGAAAAGGTAGAGTCTGTTTTTTTATCTTTAGAACATCTTTCGTTTCCTTCATTCTGGTTTCAACAGTCCTTCCTGTTTGCCCTATGTAGACTCTTTCATATTCCTCGCAAGTTATAAACACCTGAGTTGAGTTATATCTATGTTATTTTGAATGACTTTCAGTATGGAGTTGTAATTATTGTAATGAAGTTTCAACACGTATCTCCTCATTCAGACAGTTATCTTCTAATTTGTTTATTTAAAAAAATTGCGTTGATAATCGAATTTTTCCTTTAGTGTTTAGTCACGCAATACATTGGCTATAATCGAAGTTTTAGAATTCGTTTTTACAATATTACAGACAAGAAATATTATAACATATAATTTTCGCATACACCATAATGTGGAACAGATTAATTCTTGTATAATAAACCTTTCAAGAACTGTGAGTTGCAGCTTCCAGTTCAGAATTCCTGAACGAAAAAATAGAGGATGATTCGCTATACGCAACTTATTCTGTTTGAAAATTATTTTGTTAGTTCATCTTCTAAAACCAAATTGCGCCAAGAGCGAAAACTTATTAAAAATATACATTTAACAAAATCGTTTTTGGATGTTAATATTACAGTCCATTAATAGCTAATTGCTGCAGGCTTCTGCGTACATATCTTTACACAAATATCTTCCTTAAATAGAATTCTTAGTTTTAATAAATTACCTGTGTTCTTCAACTGCTGCATTTGCATATTTCTAGATTTCTCCACCCTATCTCGACTGCCAAAGTGTTCCCATTTATAGTCTGTAAGAGAGGAGGTTGGTGCGTCAGTAGCTTCTTCTGCTTGAATTTCATCACCATCGTCGACGTCAAAATACTCGTCGTCTTCGTCGCTGTAATCGTTGTCGTAATTATCCTCATCGTCCTGAAATAAAAATAAATCGTAAGAAATTTCGTCTAGTATCGGACAAAGTAGTAGAATCAAAAGTAAAGCATTTCATAGATTGTGTGTTGTTGTATTTGCTATAATAACGCGTGGAGAATCAAAGTGTATATTAGGATTGGTTTCAGAAGTAGTTCCCAAGCATTAGATTAAAACGTGTAGAAAAGAGAGATACTATGTTAAGTATAGAATACTTTCATCGGTGCTTTTGTAATATGCGAGTCAAATTTCTATATTTCTTTAAAATTCCGTAAACTTTTTACTACTTATTTTACTAATAATACAATTTCTTCCGTGTTTTGTCGTGCGTTCTTTGCAATGATCAATGTTTGGTACTACAGGGTGGCCCAAAATGACCGCAGGGGTTTTAATTCCTTATAACTTTTTATTATAATTTTTTTGTTTTGTTTTCAGTATTTTGTAAAGAAGACTTGGGGAATTTAAAATGGAACAGTACACAATTGAACAAAGTGCCAAAATCGTTGAACTTTATTTCTCAAATCAACGATCCATTGTTTTGACTCAGCGTGCATATCGTCGTTATTTTAATGTGCGGGTTGGACCCTCAGAGTCAACAATAAACCGTCTGGTTGCAAATTTTCGAGAACAAGGGGCAGTATGGAACCTTCCTGGTGCTGGCAGACGACGAACGGTGCACACGGATGACAATATTGAACGGGTACAGGAGAGTATTCGGGAAGATGGAGAAACATCAACCAGGAGACGTTCGACACAACTTGGCCTCTCAAGAGGGTCGCTGCAGAAAATTTTGCATACAATAAGAATGTTTCCATACAAAATTCAGCTTGTCCAACAATTGAAACCGACAGATTACCAGCAACGACTTGATTATGCAATTTATTTTCGTCAAAAAGCAGAAGAAAATCATGATTTTATTCAAAATTTAATTATGAGCGACGAAGCCCTTTTCCAATTAAATGCGTTCGTTAATAGGCAAAGCTGCAGGATATGGGCTACGGAAAATCCAAGAGTAGTTCAAGAGCGAGAATTACACCCACTTAAGTGTACCGTTTGGTGCGGTGTTTCGTCGGAAAGGATAATTGGCCCATATTTTTTTGAAAATGAACACGGTGTCGCCGTTTCCATCACTGGTGTTAGATATCGGACAATGTTGGAAAACTTTTTAAGGCCAGCCGTGGAAAACCATCCGCAAGTATGGTTCCAACAGGATGGAGCCACAGCGCACACTGCGAGGGACACAATGGCTCTTTTACGCGACATCTTTGGTGAACGAATTATTTCCCGTACAAGCGGTTCTAATTGGCCTCCGCGTTCACCGGATTTAACCGCTTCAGACTGTTTCCTTTGGGGTTATTTGACAGGAAAAGTCTATATTAATAAGCCTCGAACAATACAGCAATTAAAAAATAATATACGCGACGAAATCAACAACATAACACCTGAAGTTTTGCGAAAGGTTATGGAAAATATTTTGGAAAGAGCACGAATATGCGAAGCAGAAAATGGCAACCACTTGCGAGATATAATTTTTCATAATTAAATTAGAAATATTCTCCATTAATATACTGTATTTAAAATTAAAA
Organism: Melolontha melolontha; assembly: GCA_935421215.2. Lineage (NCBI taxonomy): Eukaryota > Metazoa > Arthropoda > Insecta > Coleoptera > Scarabaeidae > Melolontha > Melolontha melolontha. The sequence continues at coordinate 42,853,624 of OW285238.1, forward strand.
AAATTGAATAATTATGTCTTAAATAAGAAGTTATAATGAACTCAAATCCCTTCGGTAATTTTGGGCCACCTGTATGAGCAATGATACTTGACAACTTGTTACAACAACCACACATTTGTCGTTGGTCATTGTAGACCACACCACGAAACCAGGAAGAGGATTATGTAATTATATTCTTTGATGACAAACTTTGACATTCGATACTGTATTAAATCATATTTTATGTTTATTATAATTTCTTATAATTTCTAGGCGTTACATAGTCAATAATACAAGGATTGTTCAATAAAAACACGTTTAGAGATTGTTCTATTCTGCGTTCGTAATGAACTCATTATGAAACCCAAAACACTTCGAAATGAGCTTCATTTCGATACGCTTTTTTTCATTTTCAATGTTGGCGTTGTTTGAACACAAAAAGAAATATCATTACTGTCATTTGATTTTAAGAATCAAGTACATTTGGCAGATATGATATATGTACGTAGGCTACACAAACAACGTACAAGTATTCAATTGACAACAAGATATATTAGTTTCTATGTCACTCCTGTTTATATTTTAAATAAAATATCAATTAATGTAAACGAAAGTTAATAAAACATATTTAATATAATATACTTCGCCGATAACAAGATTTAAATTTGAAAATGTCAAGTATTAGTATGACCAACTGTTTTTTTCCTTCTGGTTTGAAGGAATTTTCGGAATTTGGTTGACCGAAATATAAGTTTTGAATAATACAATTGTTTGAAATAACACTTATATGTTTTACAAGATAATCGTTAATAAATTGAATCTTAGAGTTCCATTAATTTAATATAAATGTATGAATTTAGCCTGAATAATAAAGACCGAAAAACTGGCTAATACATAAATATATTCTCGAAGGTAGATCGCTGAGATCTGGGTTCGAACTAATTTTTGTTCTACTTATTTTTGCAAAGAAAATTTTGTCCCCGCCAGTTACAAGGGAGAGAGAAAACAACTAGAATAATTATAATGAAATTGCGTGGCAAATATTTTACCCTTCTTCAAGGAAAGGTAGATGAAGCAGTTTACTAACGTCATAAACCGATTAAAATGAACAATATGCACATGAACCCTTAATTATAATACTGGGAAATAAAATAAATATTAAATACCAAGTACAAAGAATATACATTTGTTACAGGTATTAAATGGCAATGTACCGAGTACGTAAATTACAATAACAGCAAGTAGGCTAGAAATAAAGAACAGTATTCGAAGAATACAGGAGAAACGCAATTAAACCGAAATCTCTAAATCTTATCGTGAAAAAGATGAATACATTGTAACATTAAATATAATTACAATAAATGAAATATACCAATAAAACTAATGCTATTATATAGGTTTACACCTGCAAATGAAGGAATTTACAAGAAGGATTATACCTGTATTGAGTAAAGAATTTTATGTCCGTAGAAAACAAGACAATGCATAAAGCAATATAATACCTGACCATATTTACGAAATTAACAGAATTAGATATTTGGAAACTCCAAGACCTTTCTTACCTAACACTTACAATTAGTATAAAATTAAAACCTATGATTTAATACGTCAAATAAATACAACTATATCTATTTGATTATACTTAAATAAAACTAAAATACAAAATTAAATCTATATGGACAGAACAAACTGCATACTTTATATAAAAATAATACTCTGAACTTTCAAATTAAATAATTTCAATTTATTATTGTAAAAAATGCAAAATAGAAAAAATAGTATAAAAAACTCGTTCAATAAGGCCTTTCGCCACACTTGTTCTTTAGAAAACTCGTGCGGCAGAATGGTGCCTTATGAATCTTGTGTTTTAATATACTATTTAATATACTAATTAATGAATTTGAAAGAAATCTCCGTTAACATTAAGGCATTCTCTGCTCGCGTCTGTTGGCGGAATTATTCTCAAAGAGTAAACTCTACTTTAGCATCTGAATTGACCTGACGTCCTTTAGGCATTCATTTAATAGTTCAAATGTAGGGGAAAGCGGTGCAAAATGGGGATATTGGGTAAAATGGGGATATGCCATTTTTTAATATAAATATGTGCTGCCATCTTTCGTTATTTACTCCAATCTCTGGTCTATCAGAAAGAAGTTTGCTGCAAAAGTTTCATTGGATTTATGTGATAGCTGTTAAAAATATTCACACGATACAACAATTTTCTTGGTGGGTGAAAAAAGTTATCACCGTATGTATATTTTCTTCGAAAGATTTATAACAAAACTGGCTCATTGTCATTCAGTAATTACACTCTTTGACAATTTTTTTTAACGAATTTCATGAATGGTGTCTCTAAATTTACGCAACAAACAAGCATAATATGTGTTGTTGACAGTGGTATTGTAATCTTCAAATTTATCAGTAAAATGTCTTTACAATCCCAAAATATTATGTATTATACGATTTTTTTCAAGGTCCGATCGGTCGTGAAATTAAAACCACAGTGATATTCAAACATGTTTTATTTGTAACATTTAGGTACACCTCCCATCTACTTCTCTACATAGTCGCCGTTCCGATTTAGGCATTTTTCGTAGCGCGGCATTAACTTTTCAATCCCCTCTTCATAGAAGGTAGTGCCTGTGCTTTCAGCCAAGTTTGTATGCTGGTCTGCAGCTCATTGTCTGTAGCAAAATGGTGTCCTCCTAAGCTCTTTTTCATACGAGGAAAGAGACGGAAATCGGAAGGAGCTAAGTCCGGGCTGTATGGAGGGTGATCGAATACTTCCCATCTAAAACGCTGCAGGAGGTTCTTTGTTGCATTTGCAGTATGGGGCCGAGCGTTGTCATGAAGAAGAACAAAGCCTGATGACAACATTCCTCTTCGCTTGTTCTGAATTGCCCTTCGTAGATTTTGAAGAGTCACGCCGTATGAGGCTGCTGTGATGGTCGTACCACGTTCCATGAATTCCACCAAGAGAACTCCTTTTCGGTCCCAGAACACAGTAGCCATACACTTTCTGTTGGAAAATGTTCGCTTAAACTTCTTTGGTTTTGATGGGGAAGAAGAATGCATCCACTGTTTGGATTGCTCTTTTGTTTCTTCCGTTTCGTAAAGAACCCATGTTTCGTCGCCTGTGACAATTTTGCTCAAAAAAATCTTCTCCTTCATCATGGTAGCGCTGGAGAAACGTTAAGGCGGCACCCATTCGCTGTGTTTTGTGATGGTCGGACAGCATCTTGGGAACCCATCTCGCACACAATTTGCGGTACTGAAGTGTCCTACCCACGATGGTGTACAGAGCTGACCTTGACTTTTCGGGAAACGACTCATGCAACACAGAAATTGTGAACCGACGATTTTCTTTAATCGCCTGATCCACTCGCTGAACGAGATCTTCATTGGTTGACATTCGCTTCCTTCCCTGACCGCCTGCATCATGAACGTCTGTACGCCCTGCTTCAAAGTTCCTGCACCATTGCCGCACTTTACTATCACTCATGAATGTTTCACCATGCACATTACACATTCGTCGGTAAATTGTAGCTGCGTTGCACTCCTCCGCATGAAGAAATCGAATTACTGCACGCAATTCACATTTGGCGGGTGACGCTATTGTTCTCGGCATGTTTACGTGTACACTGCGCGCTTGTAACTGACATGTACAACGTGACGCGATCTGCTGTTATACTAGAGACACTGCGCAATACATCTGCGCAAAGCTTCATCTGATTGTCACTGTGGTTGTAATTTCACGACCGATCGGACCTTGAAAAAAAATGGCCCTCGTATATTCACAAAATTATGTCACCTTAAGAATTCAAAAAAGGTATAAAACCCCTTACCACAATTAATAATCGTATCCTAAATACGTATTTCGACAAGGAAGTTGTCATCATCAGAAGGTAAAACCCACTAATCAAAGTGTCACATGGGGCCCAGTAAAGCTAAAACATATAAACGCGCAACTACTTTACATAGCGTCCACGTATACACTAACTTTAAAATAAAATTCACAGACTAAAAATTACGACAAACCTTACCTCTCTTAAGAAAAAACGGCATCACATGTGTTTACTATCCATTATCGGCCCTCGACCTTTTCTGCATCTTTTCTAAGAATGAAAAAAGACAACTATATGCAATATTACCGTTGTCCAAGTTCAAGGTATTACTTTTACCAAGAATCTGGAATATTACTTTTACCAAGGTACGGAAATGACATTTTCGCGATTTTTTGAAACACGGAAATATGAATTGGACATGTTCGTTAAACAATTAAATTTGAAATTTCCGAGTATAAAATTTACGGTCGAAAAAGAAAAAAATGATAGGATACCATTCTTAGATACATTAGTAATTAGAAATGAGCATAAAATAGAAATCCATATTTTCCGGAAAGAATCCAACGTCAATAGATTCATCATCTCGGATTCAAATCATAGTTTTCAACATAAGGCAGTTTCTTTTAATTTCTTAGTCAATCGGTTACTAAACTTTCCGTTAACAAAAGAGAGATATGAAATAGAACTTGATTTCATTAAAAATATTGTGAGATATAATGCCTTTGACATAGAAATAATTAATAAATTAATTATAAATAAGAATTTAAAAAAGACCATCCGCGAATCTACAAGTTTGATATCTCAACGTAACCAGGAGAAAAGGTACATGTGTTTACCATACCACCCAATCACGAAAAATATTAATAGAGTTGTTAAAGAACGAGGTCTCCAAGTTGCCTTTCGGTCCGAAAACACCATCAAAAGCCTCCTAGGTAATACCAAAGATAAGGTTAATTTTGATTTGAAATCAAGTATACCGTGTGTCCCTGGATGGAGTTGACAAGAGGAAAAAAATTTTATTATTGATTTTACGACAAAAAGTCATTCTTTATAAAAAGTTCTGCTTGTTGAGTAGATAAATTAACCATCGGAAAATCTAAGATTAAATGTACAGAATGTCCACAAATTAAGATAACATGAAAATGCTTCAATAGAAAAAGTTCTTTAATTTTGGCGATCAAAGGTTGTTGTAACGTATAACAATATTGTACTGTAAAACGTCATTAATTGTAGATTTGTCAGTTATTATCCGTTGGATTTGCAAAATGTTAACTATCAGAGAACGTATTTATTTGATTAAATGTTATGGAATTGGAAACGTATCTTATCGATACGCTATAGACATGTTTCACGAAAAATTCCCAAACACGGCAGTATTGCGCGAAGCACTGCGCAAACTTGTGCAGAAATTTGATTTAATTGGATCTGTAGTAAATGTTAAGAAACCCAAGAAAAAATACAATGAAGACGATACCGCTACACTTTTGGCAGTAGATTCAGTGATAGAAACACCAACATTATCCTTACGGAAACGATCACAGAGACTGAATATTAGTAAATCTCATTTGCAGAGAATTTATAAAGAAAACAAAGTTCGACCGTTTAAACCACAGTTCCGACATACACTTGAAAATGGAGATGAAGAGAAGCGATTGGATTTTTGTTTATGGGTTGGTGAGAAATACCTCGTAGATACACGTTTTCATAAAATGATATTTTTTACTGATGAAGCAACCTTCTGCACCAATGGTCACGTTTCATCACAAAACAGTCGCTATTGGGCTTCTCATAATCCAAACTACGCCATTCAAAAACGAAGTCAACGTTATAAAAAAGTAAATGTTTGGTGCGGAATTTTTTACGATCGAATCGTTGGACCATATTTTATTGACGACAACTTGAATCAAGACGTTTATGTGCGTCTTTTAGAAACTTATCTATTACCATTTCTACATAATTTACCGCTAGAAATTCGGCGTAACATTTTCTGGCAACAAGACGGATGCCCTGCTCATGCGACGCTTTTGGTACGGCAGTGGTTGACAGATGAGTTCGGAGACAGATGGATGGGTAGATTTGGACCAATAAATTTTCCTGCTAGATCACCTGACCTGACACCCCTTGATTTTTCTTTTTGTGGGGTACATTAAAGCAAAATGTTTACGGAAATGACCTGCCACATGATCGGGAAATACTAAAAGCACGAATACAGGATGCAGTGAATGAGATAAATGTACCACAAACCATACGCAAAGTCTATGGTGAATTTATTAAAAGGGCGGAGGTATATGTGGAAGTTGGAGGTGGCCTTGTAGAGTAATTTTTGTTGACTTTAATTAATTGAAATTTTGTACTTAAACTACAAAACATGGACATTCTTTTTTGGACATTCTGTACATTTAATCTTATATTTTCCGATGGTTAATTTATCTACTCAACAAGCAGAACTTTTTATAAAGAATGACTTTTTGTCGTAAAATCAATAATAAAATTTTTTTTCCTCTTGTCAACTCCATCCGGGGACACATGGTATACGAAATTAATTGCGACGATTGTAATTTAAAATATTTAGGTCAAACAAAACGCTCAATAATAACCCGGTATAAAGAACACATATCACACATCAGATTTAATAGACCGGAAAAATCTAGGGTAGCTTATCATGCCCTACATACAGATCACAACTTGTCGGTTAAAGGGTTAAAACTTGCCAATGCCAATAGTAACACCAGAGATCTCGACGCATATGAAAGCATTCATATCGTTAAAAATAAAAGTAATATCTTGAACTTGGATAACGGTAATATTGCGTATAGTTGTCTTTTTTCATTCTTAGAAAAGAGACAGAAAAGGTCGAGGGCCGATAATGGATACTAAACACATGTGATGCCGTTTCTTCTTAAGGGAGGTAAGGTTTGTCGTAATTTTTAGTCTGTGAATTTTATTTCAAAGTTATTGTATACGTGGATGCCGTGTAAAGTAGTTGCGCGTTTATATGTATTAGCTTTACTGTGCCCCATGTGCGACACTTTGATTAGTTGTTTTAACTACTGATGATGACAACTTAGTTGTCGAAATACATATTTAGGATACGATTATTAATTGTGGTAAGGGGTTTTATACCTTTTTTGAGTTTTTACTTAACTACAGTCTCCAAAGAAAGACTTTTCCCTTTAAGAATGTTTTATGTGTTGAACGTCCGTGTTTACTAAACTAATTTTTAATGAATATGTTTGCTTCAATGTAGGTTGAAAGTAAGTTGATGTGGGTTTATGCGTTTTGCTACATTGTTTTGGTTTAATTTATAAGATGGCAAAAACAAGTATATGAACGTATTGAGTAATGTAATTAAAAAGCACTTGCGATTCAGAAAATTCTGTCTGCATTCCTGATATCCTAAGTAAGTTTACCGTGCTTTCTGTACAAAATCTATTCTGTTGTGACTTTGTTCGTATTTGATAAAATACAAATTCATTAAAACTTATATTATAGTGAAGAATAGTGCTACTTTCTAGGGACATTATACACAGAACACAAATGTACACAAAAGTATTATACTCTTACGCTTCGTAGAATTTTATGTATTCTTCGCGGACAGGATTAAATAAACAACAAATAGCCTTGAACTTGAGAAATAATTTCTTGCGACGATATGAAATCTAATAACGTTCTCCATTGTTATTTTACAAAGTGGAATGTCGATGTTTGTTCGACGTGGTGTGACAAGAAAGAGGCAATTTCAAGACGAATTAATCCATGAAATCAATGGTTATTGACTGTTTTAACGAAGCGTGGCTGCTTATTCATATTTACACCGGTAGCTGGGCTGTGACTCAAGCTCACCATCGGCACTTTGATTTTTACGACCTATACATCGTATCTTTATGCATTTAAAGTATCTTCTTTTTATTTTCGTTCTTGTTTGATTTTAAATAAACAAGACTTTTTGAAGCAACATTAAATTTCTTTTATTAAGCTGTTTATGTGAGATTACATTAATTTTCTTCTGTCGAACATCAATTTAAAAAAGATCACATGATTTGTAGGGCATTGATAATAATGATGTACGTTGAGACTAATCGTTATCGTGTCTAGTAAAGTCAATAGTTAACTATCTGAATTATTACATTCTAAAAGGATTGAAGCTTTTAGGATGATCTTCCATGTGTATTACATTAATAATATATTAATGATTGATGAAAATCCATAATTTAAAATAGAAATAAAACTACCGTTCAATCTTCACTTTTTAATACAAAGTAAATTAAAAATATATAAAATCAACAAAATTAGTATTATTTTACGTTTTCAAAGAAATCTATGAATTTACACAAATATTGTAAGTAGTGAGAAAATGTGGCGCATCTGGTAGGCCCTAACTGTTATATTATAGGGTACTTAACTTGTTTACACATAAACTAACACAGATAGTACTGCTTCGACTGCCAGTTAGAAAAATACTAAGTAAGATATTTATTTCACAAGGTAGATAAATATACATTAATTACTAATCAGTCTTATCACTTAAAAATTTTATTTTATACGACTTTCTAGCATGGAGTTTACCAGAACAGTCTCGCTGAAGATTCCAACAGTAGTCGGCCATCATGTGGCTATTCCATCTTCTTCAATATTAGTCTTCCATAGACTTCCTCATGGAATCTTTTGCTCTGTTCTTCATTAAAATCACCTAGGTTGTGGTGGTAGTGTTGCTACAACCTAGAATATTGAAGTTGGCAAGCATATTTTCCACTAATTCTATGTAATTCTTTGACTTAGCATTAGATACAATTTCGTTCATTAATGTGGTAAATTGTGGAACTTTAATAAGCTAACTTATCTGAGCATCATGTGATAACCAAAGTAGGTCATCTATTTACACACATTCAATGTGCTACTTGTTCAACGCAACACGTCCTTTCTAACTACCGCATCTTTCAAAATATTAGTTTTGATTTTGTAACCAGGACACATTAACCCATTTGTTCCCAGTGTACCCATTTGAGTACGGTTAATGAAATATTTTTTTAGGCTCCATATGGTACATTCAGAGTTCTATGCTTAGTGGCGGTGCAAAGTACACTAAAGAAGGAATATTCTTTTAGAAATTGGCCACTAGATGTCGCTTTTATGTATGGAAAACGTAACCTTACTTTTTGCTACAAATTGTGCCAGTGTGACTGTGTAACTTTTTGTTATTTTTTACCTATCTATAAAAAAAAAAACATTTTATTCTACTAAAATTAGTTACTGAGGTATGTATGTTTTACTATTATTTTGTGAATTTTACATAAAATACATGCACTGGTATTTTTTCATATTTACATATAGGTGTACTCATATGAGTACAGCGGGAACAATACGTTGTTAGAGCTGTATTTATTTTTTGTAGATAAATTACTATGGATCCCAAGCCCATCAGCACTAATATGTTTTATGGCAGATCCTACCAGAATTTGCAAGCTGCCATAGACGATATTACTGAAAATGAAAAAGATATTGATATCGTTATAATACCACCGGATGCCGATTATCAAACAGATGAGGACGATATCGATGAAGATGATATTCAAGCAGATACCCTCCCATTCGATGTTCCTGGTGCTGTTGAAATTTTTTCTCAGGACAGTACAGAGAGTGACCCAGAAGATAATATTCCGTTGATTATGTTACGCAGTATTAGTAATACTGGCGAATCATCTACGAAAAAGGGAAAAATTGCAGAAAAAGAACCAAATTGGACTGACGAAATAATTGATATCACAATGAACCAAGGAAATGGATATTTAGCTCGCGAAGATATTGTCAAACAAGAATTAGCAGGACTAAATCCTGTCCAGATTTTTGAAAAATTATTTGACGATGAAATAATAACTTATATTACCAAAGAAACCCAGAGATATGCTGCTCAGCAAAACAATCATTTATTTACTGTAACAAACAACGAGATAAAAATATTTATAGGTATCTTATTATTCACTGGATATCATCGATTACCAAGAGAGAAATTATATTGGTGTACAGATGAAGATCTAAACATACCACTACTTAGAGGTAGTATGTCCCGCAATAAATATTATGAAATAAAAAAATACTTTCATTTAGCAAATAACGAAACAGTTGATAAAAACGACAAGATGTATAAAATTCGTCCTCTCATTGAAAAACTGAATAAGCGATTCCTGCAGTGGGGTATATTCCATGACAAGCTCTCCATTGACGAGGCTATGGTAAAATACTTCGGACATCACTCGTCAAAACAATTTATCCGTGGAAAGCCAGTGCGTTTCGGCTATAAAGACTGGATGATTTGCAGTTCTTCTGGTTATTTGATATCAGTTCGATACCTACTGTGGGGCAAAACAAAATAGAAAAGGGACGGATCAAAATTTGCCTTTAGGGTCTAAAGTTGTGTTGGACTTATTAGAAGTAGTGACAGAACCGCAAGATCAAATAATATTTTTCGACAACTACTTCACAAGTCACGGTTTGTTGAAAACTCTTAGGGACTTGGGCTATAGAGCGACGGGGACAGTGAGGGACAATCGTACAAAAAAATGTCCTTTGCCTGATCAGCAGCAATTGAAAAAAGAAAATCGCGGTTTTTTTCAATAAAAATACGATAAAGAACATTCATTACTTCTAGTAAAATGGAAGGACAACAGTATCGTGTCTATGATGACCAATTACGACAGTATTCATCCCCTTTCAAATGTAAAACGTTGGTCCAAGGAACAGAAAGAAAAAATTGATGTACCTCAACCTCGTCTCTTTGCCAATTATAATTCAGCTATGGGCGGCGTAGACTTGCTAGACCAATCTGTAAATAATTACCGAGTGTCCATCCAAGGTAAGAAGTGGTGGTGGCCCCTTTGGACCCACATGCTGAATGTTGCAGCAATCAACGCCTGGAGGTTACATTCATTGGCAGGCGGTAATATGGATTTGCTCAACTTTATAAGAAGTATATCAAGGCATTACTTGAGAGTTTTTGAGAAAGCTCAACACTCCAGGCACCCAAGCACTGTCCCAAGAAGTATTGTAGAAGATCAAAGAGGGCATTTTCCACAAAAAATTGAAAAGCAATTGCGCTGTCTCAAGTGCCATCAACGAGCTAGGTGGATTTGTATGAAGTGTAATGTTACACTTTGTTTAGAAAGGGAATGTTTTATAAAGTTCCATAGTGAATAACATTTTCTATTGTAAATCACTAAAATAAATTAGCTAAATATTATATAATTTATATTTTCATTAACGTCCCTATATTCCCGCTGTACTCATTTGAGTACATACCTTTTTTTCATATTCTATTCAAAAATTTATCGAAAAACTGTCATATTTTGTTCTTTGGGCATACCCTTAATAAGAAAAAAACCTTATTGAAATTTTATAAAAAAAAAGCTGTGGGAACAAATGGGTTAACTAGGTTAGTTGTAGTAAGAATCAGTCCGTCAGTCAGACAGTCTTGTGTATCAGACCTTACGTTGTTATACAAGTTCACATCGTGATTTGTAACGTAATTGTTATCGTTAATTTATTTTATTAAACATTATTTAATCGTTCCTGAATGTGTTAGTTGTCCTACCGATAAACCGGACTCTGAATGAGCCACCTCGGGAACTTAGCCATGACCAGGACCACTACATCACATGGCCATCTTGCATTTCTGATTCATGAGACTTCTCAGTCCCAGTTTATATATTAACTCTTACTATTACTAACCTAGTTAATGTGACCTGGTTACAAAACCTAAACTAATATCTTAAAAGATGCGGTAATTAGGCAGGACGTGTTGTGTTGAATAAGTAGCATAATGGACTGTGTGTAAATGGATGACTTAATTTGGTTATCACAATCATCAAATATTTCGGCTGTCAGTTTTTTAGTGGCAATCTCAGGAAATTTATGTGTGAAGTAGACAATCATATCGATTTAAAGCCTTCAGAAATTGATTCGTAAGTCCTAGCTTGATATGCAAGGGTGGAAATATGACGCTTTCTCTGGCAACCTAACATTTGTTTATTACGTTTTTTTTCCTTGAATTTCTTAAAGGCTAATTGTTGTTAGTCCAAATCTCTGTTGTTCCAAAGACATAAAAAGATATTCTGTATATTCACTTTGGTATACAAGAAGGAAATTTACCATTTTACATCGACACAAATCACTCTCTGATGTTCTTCATACTCCATTTTGGTTATGGGTAATATCATATAACCCAAACTGCTAATGAGATTATAATTTTATGTACAAATTTCAATTTAGGCTTCTAAAGATATTATTTAATTATTTGCGCCTTTCATCAAAACTAAAATCAGTTAGACTGCACCTCCAAAACTGGAGCTGCTGCGAAAAAAAGTCAGGTATTTTTGGAATTAGTAGCATTTAAGAAATAATCCAAAATCAGTTCATACTTTTCTGACACTTTCGTATTGTTGGGTTGCGTTATTATTAGGGACCGGAGACGAGTGGCCGATGACTCGTGTACTATTTTGTAAACTATCGAAATTGTCTGCATAAAAACTAGTAGCTTCCAACCATGTTCTCCATCTAGTTATTACTGGAGAGGGAGGAAGTGACAAAGATGGAGGTTTTTCCCTGTAAAGAGCTGCTGTTAAGGGTGCTTTTCTGAAAACTTTTTTAAAAGCTGATACAAGTCTACTAACTTCCGGAAAGGTGTCTCTGATATATTCACAGATTCTGTGGAGAGCAGCATATTAGGATATGTTTCGTTTAATATCCTATTTTTAACGTATATGCAGCACTGTCACTGACAAATAAAAGTATTTTTTCTTTGTACCTTCTTCTTTCTTTGTATAGCACTTAGAAACATAATATTTGCGTAAGCTGGATTCATCAGGAACATTTCGACCAGTATATTTTTGGAGAAATGTTTTGAAGGTGGGATTGTTAAGTTTAGTTAATTGAATATTTGCCGCCACTAAAGTTTCACAAAGTTCTTCGTTAAAATTGTCAGATTCCAATGGGTCTAATATCTGTGTATGTGTTTGCGATGCTAAGTGACGTTTTGCGTGTAATTTCTTGGAACTTTTTAACAATACTTTACAGACTTTGCAATAAATTTCGCAATTAGTTTGACCCTTAATGCAATTCGCCATTGTTTCACGATGCAATTCCGACGTTGTTCCATATCATATCTGAAAAAGTAACTTAAACAATATTCTAGATCTAAATATATGAAAACTAAAAATGTATGCGTAAGTTATTGAAACTTAACGAAATTCACTAGACATTTACGTATATATGTAATTAACAGTTAAAACAATGAAAAAAATAAACTAACTCACCGTATTTTATTTATCTTACGAAATATAAACTAATAAAAAAAATAAATTATAAAAATTCCTCACGCTTCTATCTACGCCCTTGAATAAAGGAATTTAAATGTAATATTGAAGTAATTGCGTCACAATTCGACGACCAAAAAACAGACGTGCGGTTAACCGAATGAATAGTGCTATTCAATGACTGCGTGTTGTACTTAGCGATGTTATAGACTATTTATATGGTCCATCATAATTTCGGCCTGATGCGTCCGGTCTCTAGTTATTATTATAAAAGTTTATGTTGGTTTGAAGATAATAATATCCAGTTAGTGTAATGATCACCAGAATCACTTGACTTAGTACTAATTAAACATTTGTAACACATTTAATAACAAAAGATAGACAAATACAAGTGCGCTACAAAATCATGTTTAGAACAAAGAATGGAATCAAATTTCTTCAAAGCCTCGTGATGAGTATACCTCGAAGAGTATATGCGCCAATAAAAGCTCATGGAATAACAAATATTAAAATTTTGATATAAATTGATTTAAGATTTCTACAATCAATTTTCATCCTTAGTCCTTCAAATACGATATAAAAATTACTAAAAAAACTATCGAACAGTAGTTATGCATTACATACAGAGGCGTGGTTGAATATGTAAAATATCTTCATTTAAATCGTGGGTGTAACAGCGCCAGCTTGTATCGTACATTGTGATACTCACCTTTTAGAAAATAAATACTTAAGTTACGCACACGTAGTATAAACAATGACTATGAATGCTTAATTTAAAAGGAAAAAGAGTACCTATTTCTGGACACATGCGTACACGTCATCTATGAAAAGCTAAACATACTTACGGTATTTAAATGAAACCTAATTCTTAGTCTAAACACATGCACGAAAATATGAGGGAAAAGTTTATTGGAATGCCTTGTTTATTCGAAGTCGTGTGGTCCATAAATGCATGTCTGCTAATGACACTAAAAATAATATATTTTTTAACCTCCAGACAGGCGAAAGTGTTTTCTAATTATTCGTTTATTTTTTGTAATTGCTTGATATTTTCGAATGTTTTGATTAACATTGTAACGATTCCAAATAAAAGCACACAAAACATGGTAAATGAAGGGTTTTAATTTTTTAACCTCCAGACAGGCGAAAGTGTTTTCTAATTATTCGTTTATTTTCTGTAATTCCTTGATATTTTCGAATGTTTTGATTAACATTGTAACGATTCCAAATAAAAGCACACAAAACATGGTAAATGAAGTGTATACACGTAGTGTGTATACATACGTCTATAAAACAGAAATGTAAGAAGACAGCTTCTAATTTCAACTATGTTACTTGTTATTAATTACTATGTTTGCATGATTCAATTTAAAATAAGTTGAGGCATGTGGATATGTTTTATTTATTATAATTTCCGATGTAGATTGTTTGGGAATTTCCTACATTTTGTTTAATTTACTTAATTGTGAAGCATTTATTTAATGATTATTTTACTGTTTCACTTTTCAGTGCTCATATTTGGTTTTATGATTTTTTTATTGCAAAAATCATTCTATAGAGCGAATTATAAAATAATTATATACATATATATGTATATATATATATATATATATATATATATATATATATATATATATATAATAAATTCAATCAGTCGGCGATTAAAGGTCTGGTTTACTTCAAAGTATATATATTTAAAACAACCCTACATGTTTCGGCAATGATGCCTTTATCAAGGATATAAAATATAAATGACAGAATACAAATGTAAAATAATTGAGTTAACTCAATTATTTGAAATTTGTTAAAAAATACTTTACAACCCAAGTGTTATAGATTGTTGAAATCGTGTTACCCAGGACAATCCAAAAATGTCGGCGATTGAAGGTCTGTTTTACATTAATATGCATATATTTAAAATAAATTATCAAAGAATTATAAATGACAGATATTAATGTCAAAGTTTATATAAGTGATGCAGTCATGGGGAGAGATACAAATTCATAAATACATTCAATTCAATTAATAATAATTCATGACATAACAAAAGTTTGATATCAATTATAAAGAGAATGGTAAGTATGAGTTATTATTACACTTGCGCCCGTTGAGCGACTTAAGATGTAAAGCTGTCGGCATTCGCCTAGGACGAGGAGGAAAACCACGAGAACCTACTCGAACAGCCGGTCAGGGATCTAAACACAGAACTGTCAGCATGACAAGCAAATGTACAGATATTTAAATAACATATGATATATAATTATATAACAGCAACATATATTATGATGGTAAATTGCAGATCGTTATATTATTAGGTTATAATATATACTGCTTATACTGTTGTCTATAAAATACCATGTCGCGACTGCGACAGTTACTACATAGGTCAAACCAAACAATATTTATACAAAAGCATAATACAAGCTCACAAATACTCCAAAACATTCAAAACTGCTTTATTCGCACACAAACTGCAACGCGATCACCATTTCGACTTTGAAAACACACAAATAATTGATAGAGAGCAACACACAATTAAAAGAGAAATCAAAGAAATGATTAATATTAAACAGGAAAAAATTTAATTAACAACACAAGTGATATAAAAAATCTAAGCAATATATTATAACCTTAATAATGTAACGATCTGCAATTTACCATCATAATAAATGTTGTTGTTACACGTATAATTATATATCATATTTTATTTAAATATCCCTTCATTTGCTTATCATACTGACAGTTCCGTGTTTAGATCCCTGACTGGCTATCCGAGTAGGTTTTCGTGGTTTTCCTTCTCGTCCTAGGCGAATGCCGACAGCTTTATATCTTATGTCGCTCCACGGGTGCAAGTGTAATAACAACTCATGACTTACCATTCTCTTTATAATTGACTAGCAATGCCCCGCGGTTTCACCCACGTTGAATATGGTTTGATTATTGTCGGCACTTTTATTAACTTTTAAAATGTAAAAAAGTAGTTATAGTGGCATAACTACAGTAGTTGGACATATGGTACCGCGGACTTTTTTGTAGATATTAATACGTTCTATAATACTGTAGAAAATTTTTTTCTTCTATCAGCAATAGTTTCCGCAGCGTACGAGATGACAGATTTTTTGTGACTAATTTTTTCACACCTTGGGTTACATTAATGCATCTTATTGGGGATCCCTTTTTTTTTGAAAATGTAATATAGCCTATGTCACTCAGTGAAAATGCAGCTTTCTAATGTTGAAAGAATTTTTGAAATCGGTCCAGTAGTTTTTGTGTGAAAACATTACAAACATACATACAAAAACACAAATGTTTCCTCTTTATAATATTAGTTTAGATATCAAACTTTTGTTATGTCATGAATTATTATTGATTGAATTGAATGTATTTATGAATTTGTATCTCTCACCATGACTACATCACTTATATAACTTTGACATTAATATCTGTCATTTATAATTATTTGATAAAG
This sequence comes from Melolontha melolontha, assembly GCA_935421215.2. NCBI lineage: Eukaryota > Metazoa > Arthropoda > Insecta > Coleoptera > Scarabaeidae > Melolontha > Melolontha melolontha. The sequence goes on from OW285238.1 coordinate 42,870,222, forward strand.
GTAATACTTACTGAAACATGTAAGAGGATCCGAGGGTTTTTTAAAAAACTTCCCTTTTCATTTTTATTGAATTTATCCGCTACTTTACGAATGCAATATATATATATATATATATATATATATATATATAATATTTTCGTGACCTTGGTATGATAAGGTAAACTTAATAAGTCGGCGATTAAAGGTCTGGTTCATTACTTCAAAGTATATATATTTAAAACAACCCTACATGTTTCGGCAATGATGCCTTTGTCAAGGGAATAAAAAATATAAAATGACAGAATATAAAAAATATATTTTTTATTCCCTTGACAAAGGCATCATTGCCGAAACATGTAGGGTTGTTTTAAATATATATACTTTGAAGTAATGAACCAGACCTTTAATCGCCGACTTATTAAGTTTACCTTATATATATATATATATATATATATATATATATATATATATATTAAAACTAATAGATTTTTATTGGTTTTAGCGACCTTTTATTGAATTTAGATGTTTGTTTGCGACGTTTCGACTTTTATCAATTCAGTCTTTTTCAAGCATCTGGAAACAAGAATCATTACAATGAACATGAGAACTGTGTTTGTTTTGTGTGATATAACAATTGAATTAACCATTTTAAATTTAACATTATATTAAGAAATGAATTACGGATTAGGTTAGTGTTTTACGTTGAAAATTAAATAACATTAAATTAAAATAGCTTAGAATGGTAGGGGGACATTTATGTGATTAATATCTGTATGAATTAATTGGAGACTTAACAAATATTAACAATTTTTAAGTTTAAAATTAGATTAAAGATGATTACAAATTGAGTTAACATTTAACGTTGAAACTTACATAAAATAAAAATAAGAATGGCTAAAAAGAACAGGAAAGTTGAATTACAATACAATACGTAAAGGGAACAAAGAAAAGTCAAATAAAACTCACATTGTTATTTTTCTACATGGGTACGCTTCATGTGCCACATGTGTTTGGACACCCAGGACCAATTTTCTTAGAACGAACATGCTTGTGCGGATTTTGTAAGTGAACTAATGCTTTAGTTTGCGGGGGTTTTAATTTCTGTTTTTTGGAATGAGCATTGTAGTCAGGACCGTATTTAGGGGTATAAGTTAACATTGTTATTTCTAATGGGAGATATTTTTTTTTCCCGTTTTTGTCTTGTGCGTGCAGGGTTTTTTTTTTTTTTTTTTTTTTTTTGATTTTACTATTGTTTTATGAGAGGGTAATAAAGTTTTGAAAGCCCATCGATTACGTTCCTGTCGTTGATTGTTTTGCTATTTTGGAAAATGTGTATCATTTCTAAGACCTCTCTAGCTTTTGTGTTCTTTTTTTGTGTTATTACTTTGGTGTTTTCAAACCAAACTTAAAGACTCAACACCTACACTAAAACAATCACACACAATATACAACATACCCTGCAAAGACTGTGACAAAATATACATGGGCCAAACAAAACAGTTACTACAAGAAAGATTGAAAGGTCACAAATACGCAAAAAATCAAACTGCTTTAAAAAAACACCAATTGACACTAAAACATAATTTTGATTTTGAAAACACCAAAATAATAACACAAAAAAAGAACACAAAAGCTAGAGAGGTCTTAGAAATGATACACATTTTCAAAAATAGCAAAACAATCAACGACAGGAACGAAATCGATGGGCTTTCAAAACTTTATTACCCTCTCATAAAACAATAGTAAAATCCAAAAAAAAAAAAAAAAAAAAAAAAACCCCTGCACGCACAAGACAAAAACGGGAAAAAAAATATCTCCCATTAGAAATAACAATGTTAACTTATACCCCTAAATACGGTCCTGACTACAATGCTCATTCCAAAAAACAGAAATTAAAACCCCCGCAAACTAAAGCATTAGTTCACTTACAAAATCCGCACAAGCATGTTCGTTCTAAGAAAATTGGTCCTGGGTGTCCAAACACATGTGGCACATGAATGCGTACCCATGTAGAAAAAACAACAATGTGAGTTTTATTTGACTTTTCTTTGTTCCCTTTACGTATTGTATTGTAATTCAACTTTCCTGTTCTTTTTAGCCATTCTTATTTTTATTTTATGTAAGTTTCAACGTTAAATGTTAACTCAATTTGTAATCATCTTTAATCTAATTTTAAACTTAAAAATTGTTAATATTTGTTAAGTCTCCAATTAATTCATACAGATATTAATCACATAAATGTCCCCCTACCATTCTAAGCTATTTTAATTTAATGTTATTTAATTTTCAACGTAAAACACTAACCTAATCCGTAATTCATTTCTTAATATAATGTTAAATTTAAAATGGTTAATTCAATTGTTATATCACACAAAACAAACACAGTTCTCATGTTCATTGTAATGATTCTTGTTTCCAGATGCTTGAAAAAGACTGAATTGATAAAAGTCGAAACGTCGCAAACAAACATCTAAATTCAATAAAAGGTCGCTAAAACCAATAAAAATCTATTAGTTTTAATATTAAAACACGGCCAATAAAATAAAAAAGAAAAACAAAATTCTTTAAACACTAAATATATGTATATATATATATATATATATATATATATATATATATATATATTTATATATAAATAATTGGTTAACGTTTTTCTTGAAATTGGTCTTTAATAAAATATTTTTTGAAATAAATACATCCATTTTAACGTTTCGACATTTTATCGTCTTCTTCAGAAAACATTATTAATTATATAGTAGGTGGGTTGATGATTTCTGTAAGTGTAAAATTTTAAATAATATATAGTGATTAATAGGTATAAGCTGTGTGGTACTTACAATTTGAACGTTTATTTTTTTACAATTGCATGTGCTTTGTACTATTATTATAACTAATTATGCATGTGTTGTGTTTACACTGACTTATAAAATGGAGCTGGAAACAAACTGAATTTTAAAAAGCATAATGTGTTTATTTTAAAGAATTTTACGTTTACTCCTGCTTGTAATTTAATATCTTCGAACCCATACGGGTGGTTTTAAAAGAATCAAGTGTTGACTTCGAAATTGAAATATTTACTTCAAATAAATATTTCGCATTCGTAATGAACTCATTGTGACACCCAAAACACGGTGTCATAATAAGTTCATAATGAGTTCGCTTTTTCTCATTCTCAATGTTGGCGTTGTTCGAACACAGATGTAAATATCTTATTGCTGTCATTTGATTTTAAGAATTTAAGTACATTTGACAGAAATTATATACGTAGAAAATACAAATGTTACACAAACAAACAACGTATATTGAATACAATTGACAACAAGATATATTAGTTTCTATGTCACTCATTTTTATATTTTATTAATTTTAGTGACGAAAATTAATAAACGTCACTCATTTTTATATTTTATTAATTTTAATAACGAAAATTAATAAATAATTTTCGCGGATAGTAAGATTTAAATTTGAAAATGTCAAAAATAAATGTGGCCAACTGCATACTTTATATAAAAATAAAACTCTGAACTTTCTGGATTTCTGAATTAAAAAATTTCAATTTATTAATGTACAAAATGCAAAATAGAAGAAATAGTACAAAAAACTCGTTTCTTAAGGCCTTTTGTCGCATTTGTTCTTTAGCAAACTCGTGTCACAAAAAGGTGTCTTATGAAACTTGTGTTTTAATATACTATTATGTGTCATAGAAAAATATAGTTTTGATAATCCTGCAATCTCATTTTAATCTTTTATTACGGCCTTTTCTTGTTTTTTTTTAAATTTGAATTGATCTTGCTTTGTAATTCTTTTCTGTTTGGAGAAGTTTAGCTTTTTTTTGTAATTGAAGGTGTGACATCAATGTTCGAAAGAGAAGGTAAGTAACTTCTCTCGGAAGCAGCTTTCCTTGTATGCTAACAGAAAAAATAAAAATTTCAAAATTAGATTTAAAACCATTAGTGTTCACGATGGCTGTTAACTAAGAGCTTATTTGATATAGAACTTATTTAGTATTATACTTAAACAAAAACGCTTGATTACTTTTAAATTTGTTGAAAAATATTTAATAGCCAACTTCTCAGAGTGTAAACGAAATCATAATACAGTACAATTCTTAGTATTGAATCAGACATTTCGAAAAGAAAGGCATTTCTTTTCATAATTGTTAAAAGTTTGGGTACGGTTCTGTCGAAAAAAATAGTAGAAAATAATATAACAACTACGTTTATTGAAGCCCACGCAATTCTCGTTCATCAAATATGGCGAATGCTTTATATAGTCAATCCAACAATCGACAATAATCCAAGATGTAATGCACATTGGGTACGAACTAGAAAGGCAGTCAAAACGCAAAAATCTATAATGAAAAATACTCTTACTCTTGGTACTGCGTCTATCGTTTGTTTAAGGACAGTATAATTTATCGCAAACCCGCTAGATTATTGTTGCGATTGTAGTGGTGGTTATTTTTCATCCGACCGTTGTTAATTCAAGAAGTGCACGGTGGTCTGACAGTTAATTCAGAGGCGTACGTAGCCTGAGGCAATCGTAAATTACTATAAATTAATGTTATAACGTGATCGGCGTTAGAGGAATGCATTTCTTAATTTCCTACTCGGTTAGAAAATGTATTCCTTGTCTTTATTTATTAAATACATTCCACGAGTTTTGCCAACCAATTTAATATTGAATATCTTCAGATTGCTGATTACATTTGTTGTATGTTTTGTTAAAGTAATATAATTTACATAAATAAGTAGAATAATAAATTTTATTGCTAAGTTTGCTAATTAGTGTTTATTTCTGTTTGTCATTACGATAGTCATTAAAACTAAATATTTACAAGCATTTCACATTTACCGTATGTATGTATATATCTGAGTAGAAGATGAAATTGTACACACAAGTACACTTATACTAACGAATGTTCGAAACTACGATTTCCCGAAAAAGACAAATAGAAAGACTTTTACATTAATGAAAGCATGAATACATGATTAGACCTAAAAAGCCTAAGTACATAGAAAATGTCTCTTGCTTTACTAATATGTTAAGAATGTCTTCAAAATTTTTAGTAGGCCAGAGTCCGGAGTATATAGAGATACAAATGTTTTAGTGTTATAAGTCGTGTGTTTTTCAATAAGCAATAAGGAAATTTCGCAGGTTGCTTTCGGGCTATGACTTTTACAACTTTAAACGAAGTTTATGCAACAACTCATCAAAATTTAGCAGTCCTTGATAATAATTGTCGTTTATTAGCTACAGTGTTACGCCCTAATTTCCCTTTTTAATCTCGATTAATAGTCTTCATTATTTATTGACGAGTCCTGGTATCTTATATTAAATACGTTGGGTGAGATTCGAGGATTAGCAGATAGACCTTGGTAGTGTAAAGTCGTTTAAAAAAAAATACGAGTGTACAACTTCATAATAGAAGTTAATTCACGCATCTTATACCTTTAATTAATTCATCGTTCATAGACGAATCATGTCAAAGAGTGAATTCTAGTTTTTGGAACAGCCAATTTGCCGTTTGCGACTAACGTAGGTTTGAGGAAAATATAATCCAACCTTGGTTTTTGCGTGGCGTTCCATTTCGTCTTCGTAAACGGAAAAAATAGCTTCTTGCTGAAGAATTCACGTAAATTATTAACATTTGTTCTTCCTTAAATGAATCCATACTGTTCTGGAGCAATTATATTATAATATGTAATTTTATCATTAACTTTACCTAATATACAATACCGACAATTCAAAACATCTAAACGGTCACTTTAAGTAAATAAATGTAGTACAAAAGGAACTTTACATCAACCTGAAAATACGGCCAAGGTGAGAGATAGATTAAACAAAAGGAAAATAGGTGAGGATAGAAATAGTCGTCAAAATTCCAAAACGTTATCAGTCAAAATTCAATTACAACAAAAGTAAAGCAATGAAGGAAATGGATTGGACACATATTCAGGTAAAGTAGTGAAGAAGTATTTAGACAAACATTCACATGCATAGGATTATAGGTGATAGGAAAAGATGCTTTTAAAGACAATCTAAGAGAGTCAGTGCAAGATACAAAGATGGAAAAGCTTTGCAGATGACCTATGCTATTCTATAGAGGGGATTCTTCTCTGTATGAAGTATTGTGAATTGTGAGCATAACAAGCAAGTTGTTTAGCGTTATAACTTCTTTAACATTTACTAGAGGATTGGAGTTGTCATAGATTTTACGTTTTTTTTAAATATTTGTTTACGGCATTTTTTATATTAAATCACCATATGTTTATTAATATTTATTTTCTCAAAAATGGTATAAAACGCCTTACCACAATTAATAATTGTATCCTAAATACATGTTTTGACAACTAAGTTGTCATTGTCAGTAGGTAAAAACCACTAATCAAAGTGCTGCACATGAGGCACAGTAAAGCTAATACATATAAATACGCAACAATTTTACACGACATCCACTTATACACAATATTTATTTGTCAAGCAATTTAACACGTTGACCGCCATAATGGTAAGAAATTGTGCGATCTCTAGGGTCACGCATTTTTTTCTCGTATGCCGTTTATAAATGCAATAAGGATGCTCTGATATTATCACATGCTGCAGTTTTTTTATTTCTAAATAAGACTTTTAAGCGCGAGGCAAGTGTGCATCGCCCGGCTTGGTGGCCAAAAGTTTAATGCAGATGCCACGCGATGCACAGACTTGCAAATTTGCTAAAAAAATTAAAATGGGGGATTATGAAAAAGAACAAGCCCATTTGTTATCACTTTGGTGCGAAGTTGTGTGAGAGGAAGAAAATTATGAAAGTTCTTCACAAAGTTACAAAGCAAGCACTGCTTCTTCTGAATCTACTGACTCTCCTATACAAAAAAAAAAGAAAAGAAAAGGCGCAAAAAGAACACGTGTTACTCTTATTGAACCTAGTACATCACGGCAAATACCTACTGGCAGTATTGTTCAAGGAAGCGAAATAAGAGACGAACAGTTGCATTTAACCACCCATATTGAAGAAACAATTGAAGAAGTGATCAGGAAGTTTTCAATGGGATAGTGATTCCTTTTCAGATGAAATAGTTGCCACACCGCAAAATCTGCATTAGAATTATGTAACAGGCGATCAGTTAAAAAAATTTCCTATATTTTTAAAATAAATTAAAACATTCAAGATATGAAAAATAAAAAAACTATCGATTTTTTTCTGTTCTTTATGGATGAATGTCCCCTAAATCTAATGGTACAAGAAACCAACAAATACGCTTCTCAAAAGGCTGAGAAAACAAATTATTGGTCACGAATTGGAAAGACTCCAACATTCAAGAAATGAAAATATTTTGGATTTGCTGCTCTGGATTGGATTAGTTCATATGCCCAAATTGGTATGCTATTGGTCTAATAACGTCATTTATTCTAACGAGGTGAAATCTGGGTTAAGTCCCGTAATAGATGTGAACTAATTTTGAGCAACTGGCATTTCTGTGACACTGAAAATGCAGATATTTCGAACAGGCTGTACAAGATCAAATCTCTTGCGGATTACATAAGTCAAAAATTTCAAGATAACATCTTCTTGTAATGTATATGTAGATGAAACTTTAGTGCTGCTTCGATGGCGTCTGGCTTTTTTACAGTACATACAAATTCAAATTGTGCATTGAAGAATGTTGTGGAATTGTGGAATAGAAAAGAATAGTTTGACTGACAGCGTACCAACACACATTGTTATGGGACTTTGCAAAAATTTGTTAGACAGTTGGCAATCAATATTTGTGGATAATTACTACACTAGAATCGAAATTGCCCATAAATTGTTGAACAGGCAAACTCACCTTGTGGATACCTTCAGAAAAAATCGCAAGGGAAACGGCGATAATGATAAAAACGAAGATATAGTTATTCACATTATTGTGCAGCAAGTATTACAGCTCAAGCCGGGCTAACTACATTTATTTGTTCTCTAGGCCGTATACTTCTATTTTCCATAGCATTGCCATTCAAATCCGAGGCAAATGTAAGCAAGTAAGAATTCAAAGCTTGAAGTGAAATACTACATACGATGGACTTGTGTGCGGCGCGGCTAGTGCACGTGCTTCACACGGCGGTCAACGTGTTAACTAATAGCTAAATCTTCCTCTATTTTATTAATAACACTGATATACAAAATTTAACGTTAACATAATCTAGAGAAAGCGATTCTTATGGAATTTTTCCTGTTTATTCCAATCTGCTTTCCAAATCTTTCCAGCTCGTAAGGTTTTTGAGTGCAATACGTTCTAAATTTTTATTTTTTTAGGAATAATGTAGGTACACAATATAACGTAATTTATTTATGAAATATATTTCATTGCTGGTTAGTATTTTTTAAGGTCCTAGAAATAGTTGTCAAGTAAGCTTTCGTTCTATTTTCCCTTGTAGCCTGATTCAATTTGGCTCATGTTTTGGTGAAATCTGTGAGGGATGTTTTACTTAGTTTTTGACTTACTTGAAATGCCAACGATTTTAGTTGTATGAAATTAGCAATCTGAGGAATAGTCCCATATCATTGGAACTACAAACGGCATGTGACGGGATCTCATTCAGCCAGCCAATGAGTTGGGAAACACATGTTAAATATCAGATATCTAGAATCCAAACCTTATCCTGATCTCCAACTTTTACACACGAACTTTTTTTGATCAGCCGGGTTATATTTCTTTTTTGGGGCTTGAAAGTTTTTTCACCACACACATAAATAAAATTTGTCTATTCACACAGTTGCATGATATTGTAATGTTCAAAAATAAATTGTGGTGGTTCATAAATTAGTTAGTCAAAGTGTGATACGGGTAATAATAGAGAGCATGGATATGCACTTCGTCAGCGACAAAAAGGAAGTGATCAATTTAGGACATAAGGCGTCATTCCCAAACACGCGTAACACTCTGCAATTACTTATCGCCGAGAACAAGTCGGCCTGTTAGGGACAGAAAGCAGATTTACCCAGACTAATACGCTATTGGGTTAAGAAAAATGTATGATTAAACGAGTATTGTTTTACAGCTTCTTTGAAAATTTGAAATTCGAAGAATTAAATAGATAAAGGGCAAGATATGGTAATTTGGGGGTAAAATATATAATTTTAAAAATGGTGGGTGATCGACAAGTTCCGATGCCATATTCGGATTCAGCAGGCAAAGTTACTTAATAATCAGCGATAACTGTAACTAACAAAATATTTGGACACCAGTGTAATTTGAATAGGATTGGCTCTAGTCTTTTAATAGAAGCTAACCAAATAATTTGAAATTATTAGGAGCATTGTTTTAAGGCTTCTTCGTAAATTAGAAATTCGAAGAATTAAATAAATAAGAGGCAATATATGCTAATTTTGGGGTAAAACATATAATTTCAAAAAGATGGTGGGTGATCGACAAGTTGTGATGCCATATTTGAATTCAGCGGGCAAAATTACATAATAATTACTAAATAAAATGCTTACTAAATAATTTGGAAATTATTAGGAAAAGACTTATAAGATGTTAGTCTATGTAGACTCTTACATGACGTGGGAATAGTAATAATACGAAGGCAGCTATTTATGTATTCGTAACTGGCAACAGACACCATCCGACATATCCAAATCGATGTATTTCTTGTCGTACACTGACGAGAACTAGGATGTATTCGATATGCGCGTACGTAGAAGTAACCAATGCGTAATAAGTATGTGGTCGTTTAGGTGAAGCATTTTGAAATAGAGAAGAAAACAAATTTTTTAATCTTTAAATCTTATAGATTCACAACTTGCAAGCATACGTTATATCAAAAAGTACGTTCGGAATAAGCATGTTGTGAAATAATACAAAATTTCATTTAAATCTATTAGTTCGAAGTGGCTTGTTTAGTCAAATGTAGACATCTTAATACTAATTTGTGTATTCTTGATGTCTAATCTTAATATAATTGGACAAGTTCCCAATTTCACAAAGTTCAATCGAAGCCGCATGGTTTCGAGCTTTCTCTTGTCACTAAAAGAAAAAGATACTCATGATGTCATCGAAATATTTGGACGCAATTGACTTAATAGTTACTATTAAAAGCTTTCTATTATTTCAATGTTAATATAGACATAAATAACCCGCTAATTTATTTACACATCCTACATGTATACATACGCGCATGTAGTCTTAACGTCTGGTGCTATCGAACTCCGTGCCTTTCAATGATTCAATCCATCCAATTCAATTTAAGAAGGCATAACATACAGTACTTACGCTCGACATTTAAATAGGTGCATCATGTTTAATTGAAGCGAACAAAATTAGACAGCGAAAGCTGTCAGAGAATGGAAAACGAGCTTTCTAAGCTTCCCGAGCCGCTTATTAGATTGTTAGAATGATGTCTGGGTGACGTTTAAATTAGGTGCCCTCTGTCGTAATGTACACATTCTGAGTAAGGAATGCGTTTATTACCACAATTGCCCACATCACACGCGTAGCAATAAATTAATTTATTTCGGTTGCATTTGTACATGCCAGGCTTGCATAAACATCCACCGTTGGATAACATGTGTATGTAACAAAGAGGAGAACTCATATGCATTTTCTTTTATAGGAGAAAATTCTTGTCGTCTTTTCCAATCTTCAGACTTCTAATTACATTAATCACAAATCGTCATCTGACAAAGCTGTTAAATTTTCTTCTTCTTCAGCTTCTTCTTGTTAATCGTTAGCATTTAGCTGAGTTTAGTTTATTCTTTGCTTGCCATGTAATGGGTGATCCAATTCGAGTTTCCTAGAGCTATTTCCTAGAACATGTTTTATTAAAATTAGGTTAAAATATGCAAATTAATTGCGTTTTCGCGAAGTAATGTAATTGTAAATATTCTTTCTACACTTTACGATGCTATTTTATTCGAATTTTACATAGAAAAAATTCGCCCTCAAGTAGGAATCGACCCCACGACCTATGACTTGCCGGACCATTGCTCGAACACTGAGCTGTTGAGGCGTGAATTAGAAACTTTTATGGGGATGCTTTGAGTTACATCAAAGAAACAGATGAATATATCTTGCCCGTAGTACGGCAGTTGTGCAAATTAATTGCGTTTTCGCGAAGTAATGTAATTGTAAAAATTCTTTCTACACTTTACGACGCTATTTTATTCGAATTTTTCAGAGAAAAAATTCGCCCTGGTAAAGCTGCGTCATCCATGCTCTAAAACGGTTGCGATTAAGTAAATTAAAGAAATTAATAAGAGTGATAACATATCTTTAGAAAATGAGTTTTTCATTATATAATCTCTATAAAGAACTATTTTTAACGAATATTAATAATAATATTAATAATTAATAATAAAATAGCTAGCCTAGGCTAAAGGTTGAATTGTTTGAGGTTGTAAAAAATTACACATCCTGTCATCCATTTCATACGTGGTCGATGAAATAGCTAGAGAAAGTGGTCGCACAGTTTTACGTTTACCTACATATCACTGTAATCTGAACCCTATTGAACTTGTATGGGCTCAAGTCGAAGCAAGAAATTTATTATTAGAAGGATTAGACATGGTTGATACTGACCCATGGAAAAGTAGCATTCATCACGTTATAACAAGAAAACAGGATGCATGATTTAGATAATATTGTTGAAAATTTGACTTTTACTGTAAATCTGGATCATCCTCAGAATTTTCATTAGATTCAAGTTCTGATATTAAAAATGAGTATTTTTCAATATATATATTCGTGAACAATATGCAACATAATGAACTGTGGTATGTTAAGTTTAGTTATGTGTGTGTGTGATGTGTTAGATATAATTTTATTATACTTATAAATTGTATAATTTAGTAAATTTAGGGAATATTGTGAATAAGGTGTAAATCAAGTACCGTGATATCATAAAGTTTCTAGGACGAAGATGGCTTTGTAATATAAATTGTATGTCTGAACTTAAGTTAGGAACTATAACTCTGTTTTGTAAATTATTTTGACAGTGACATTATCTGTCATCCATTAATGTGTTAGAATGCTGAAAGCAAGTTTGAACGTCGAGTTTGAAACATAGCACATTCGAGTAAATTCAAATATGGTTTACAATATAGTGCAAAAAGCGTACATGATTGAAGCCTATTTTCGGAGTGGAGTGCGAATTGATGGAATTTGGGTGTACAGTCAACGTGCATGTTTGGATGATTTTAGAGAGCACTTTCCAGAGTTAGCTGTAATTCCCAAAGATTTTTATAATTGCCTTTCCAAATTGTGTTGGTGTGTTTCGTGAGACTGGTTCTGTGGGTCATAAATCACGTACTGGTAGACCAACTGTTCGTTCGGAACAAGTTATAAATGATGTTCGTCAACGTATGGTAAATGAACCCACAAAACCTTTGAAACGCCTTTCTCAAGAGATTGGACTTTCTTATGGAACATGTCAGAAAATTGTAAAGAAAAACTTACACATGCATCCGTATAAGATGCAATCACATCAGGCTATTTTGCCGGTAGACTACCCTAGACGTCGTGCGTACTGCCAGTGGTTTGCAAATAACTTAATAGAAGATGATGACCTGCTAAATTTGTCATTTTTCTCTGATGAAGCATGGTTTCATCTTGCGGGGTATGTCAATTCCCAAAATACTCGAATGTGGAGTAGTGAAAATCCTCATATTTTTATTGAATCGTTTCTCCATAATGCGAAACTTGGTGTTTGGCTAGCAGTTTCTCGCCGCAGAGTTGTTGGCCCTATTTTTTTTAATTTCACAATTAATGCTGAGAGGTATAGAAACATTCTGAATGAATTTATTGAACAGTTGCATGATGATGAATTGCAATATGGATACTTTCAACAAGATAGTGCAACGGCACACAGAACACGAGAAAATATTGCTTTTCTTCGTGAGTTTTTTGACGATCGGATCATAAGTTTACATACGGAAGTTGAGTTTCCACCACGATCACCTTGTTTGACAATTATGGACTTTTTCGTGTTTCCTCACCTAAAGAATAGAATATTTAAAACTCCTGTTGCTAATTTGCAAGATATGCAACAAAGAATTATTGACGAATGTGCATTAATAACGCCCGCAATGCTGCAAAATGCCTTTAACAGCATGAAAAGGCGTGTCACATTGGGAATTGAAAATAACGGACAACAATTTCAACATTTGCTTTAATTTTGCCTTTTTTTATTAATAAAATTTTGAATACAAGCTGAGCTTGTTGTTTTATTGTATCTTTATTAAATCAAATGACATATTTATTGATGTCACGATGACACTATCAAAATAATTTTCAAAAATTAAGGTTAAGTTACCAGTATGATAATATGGATAAAGTTCAGACATATATTTTCTATTTCAATGCCATCTTGGACCCAGAAACTTTATGATATCGCGGTATAATTATATAATAATGTTTACCATACAAATCCATTAGAGATTATAAGTTGTTTCAGATGCCCAGAAATTGTTCGACATCCTGTGTATCAAGTAACTACCAGATATTGTGATAATCGCAGAATATTAATGAAATTTCTAAGTAGGAAATTACTATATAATTTTTTTAATATAATTATGTAAGTGAAGGTAAAAGATTTAATGCACATTACACTAATAAAAGAGGTTTTTTACACTCATTGTGTTCAGACATTTACGAAAAAAATTGTTTTTACTGAACACATGGAGTTTCCCATCAAAACAATTTCTCTTTTTATTTATTTTTATTTATTTTTGCTCAATTACATTGAGAAAACATAAATCTGAAACCTTAATCAAACCATATTTCTGCTAAAAGCAAAAGAAAATCAGTGTACGATAGCAGAAACTTATCTCATACATAAGCACACGCTTAACCAAATACTGAAACTGGAAAAATGCTTACGTTTTACCTATCTTTTGTTAATATGTACTTACTTATTTTTGTAAAATGAAAATATTTTTAAATAAATACCTTTTTTAGATGTATAAAAATTTTTATTCAAATTTTGTGGAATGATGTGCAGTTAAACGAATTTCCTTACTGCTCTCTCATTATAGATACTATTAAAATAACTGTATTTTGTAAAATGCTATATTTGTTCAGCAAGCACTAATGTTAAACGATACACAAATATTATGATAATTAAATTATAATACATTGTCACCATCAATCATTTAAATTTCTTAGTTTCACATTTGCACAAAAGTTTTGTTCTCTAATAAAATCAAAGAAAGATGTAAATATTACTCATGTAGTAATTTTAACACATTCTCACTGTATTTATGCACAAATTTATTGTAGATGCAACACCTTCAAACAATAAATAACGGATTATATGATATTGGTTGAAATATTTTATATAAGTCGAATCCGTTGCATTGGTATATATTTGCCGCTTCTTACTTGAATAAAATGATTATAGTCTAAGCTTTCTTAATAATAAATATGTTAATAAACAAACGTAAAAAAATAATCTTTTATATAGGTTAGTAGGTATATAACCTTACATATGAAATCAATCATGCGATCTACTTTTTTTAAATTTCTTTGCAGCGCCATCTGGTCCATTCTTATTTGGAATGGACATTAAATATTTTCGATAGGTATTGTCAAGTAGACAATTGACAAATAGAACCGAATTTAAAATAAGAAAAATTTCACTTCCCTTTTTTATTTAAGCTGTATATTGGTTACATTGTAAATTAGATAGTTGTCATTAAGACACGTGTTTGACATATCAAATGTTAGTTTGAAACAAGATATTTACGAAATGGATCGCTTAACCACTGATCAGCGCGTTAAAATTGTTCAACTGTTCTAAAGCAATTCTGTACGAACTGTGTATCAACGTTTACGAGAAGATTATGGTCAACGTAGTGAAAAAAATTGTATAGCCGAGAATATTACTGATATGAGAGATAGCGTTGCTGAAGGCCAGGAATTATCGAATTATCGCCGTTCGCAGACTTTTTGCATAAGGACTGACTCCTACAACCGTATAAACTTCAGTTACCAGAAGAACTAAAGCCCAGAGATCTAGACAGTCTATAATTTACGCAGATTGGGTGTTAGGGCAGCAGTAAGTTGATGATGATTTTATCAAAGAATATTTTTTTTCTCTGATGAGACACATTTCCAACTCTCGGGGTGTGTTAATAAACAAAATTCCGCATATGGGGCGAGTAAAATCCTCAGGTGATACACGAGACACCATTGCATGCTCAAAAAAATTTTTCTTGAAACTATTTTGTAAGCTCTCTTAAAATTTTAAACCCAATGTCGTGATGCTTTAAAATTTTCTAAACCAATGCCTGTGTTAGCTTGTAATGCCCATCGCTGGACGTCGAAATCATGAATAATGGCACCTGAATCGATACTATTTACAAAATTATTATATACGAATTGAGAAATTTTTAACAACTTTTCTCGTCACGTAGCACCTCTGTTTATTGATTCTTCCCACCTAGAAAAAAATCTAATAATACTATAGAATACTACAAGTAGGAACAAATCGTTGCAATATTACTTAACCATTTACCTGTATAATTGCTGTACTGATGAAACCTTGCGACACTTTTGCTGGACAGTATTCAACGCAAGTATCCTTTTCTTCCCACTTTTCCAATAAGTAACAGCGTTGGTTTTATATTCTCAATTTACAATACCTCTTTCTTCTGGTGTGCACTCTTGTTCAGTTCAATTCTAGAGTTGTATCAGATTCCAGTATGAACGATGTTTCTCTTTGAGCATCGAAAAGGATATTTTTTATTATATCGTGCAATTCGATATAATACTTATGGCAGCCATTTTCAACATTACAGGTCTACTATCAATAACTACTATTAATTTCAAGTTAGATGTGTTATATACACGACTTGCTTATCTCATTCATTGTCAGCCTATTTTCTTTACAAAAACATGTTTACTGGTCTAATGTAGCTTCTTTCGATAAGCTACATATTTTAGACAATCTAATGTAATCAAAAAAATACAGTAAATGTTTTTCTTTCCGTTAAACAAACATTTCTTGTGTTAAAACTTTTTCATTATCTCTTACCGTTAACGAGTTATGTGCAAAGTCAGAATGGATAATTTCCATTTCCATTTTCCTGAAAGAAACTGCCGAACGGGATGCGAACTTCAGTACCAGAATCATTACTGGCGACGAATCATGGGTGTTCGGGTATGATCCCGAAACAAAGCAGCAGTCATCGCAGTGGAAGACGCCATTGTCACCACGACTGAAGAAAGCACGGAAAGATCGAAGCTACGTAAAGTCTATGTTGATTAGCTTCCTTGACGCTGATGGCACCGTGCGCAAAGAATTTCTCTCACAAGGAGAAGCAGTTAAAGGACGATTTCATTGCGAGAAAGCATTTGATGCAAGCGGCCTGCCAAGCGGCGCAACAGTACATGAATCCTAACCCACGACAATGCACCAACCCACGCGACACTTGTTGTGCGTCAGTTTATAGCGTCAACGAAGAAGGTAGTACTACCCTACCATCCTTACTCCCCAGATGTTGCCTCTTGTGGCTTCTTCCTGTTTTCCAAGTTGATGCTGAAACTCAAAGGGCACCATTTTGAGGGGATTGAGAAAATTCAGACCGAATTTCAGGCAATGTTGAGCACGTTAACAAGCGAAGTCTTGTAGCACTGCTTCTAGTCATGAACAAGTCACTGGGATCGGTATATTCATGCGGAAAAAGAGTACTTTGAAGAGGATAGTAGTGAATAAGTTGTAAGAACAATTTACTGCTTTTTTTTCACATTCCCAGTATTTCTGTGTAGCACCTCGTATATGTGAAATGTCTATAAAAGGACTGCAGAAATTTTGATTGATTTGAAACCCTGAATGTATACACAAATTGCTATATTCGCATGATTAAGAATTATGCTTGACAACGATAGAGAGAACAGTATGAGATATCTCGGAAACCTGTAGTAAAGCTGTCAATACAAGCAATATATCTTACAGAAACAAACTCAAGTTAAAACCCTTGACATTATTCAAAGAGAAGTGATGTAAATGGTATAGGATTATAAAAAGCATAAAAGAAAAATATATAAATTACGACCGTAGAAAAATATGTATAGAAAGATCAAAAAGAGCGTAAGACGATCCAGAGAATAATGTAGTAGTGAAGAAGAAGAAGATAAAACAGGAAGTTATAAGGCAACTAAAGTAGGGAGGATTATGGGAGAAGACTTCAAGAGAATATGCAGAGACGCTACGGTATACTAAGAATAGTAGAAAGGCTTAAAAGGAACAGAAGAAGGAAATATATATACAGAATTATCCGTACCTTCTGCCTGTATATAGATACAGATGTGTTACAATCCAATTATGTTTGTTGTGGTTTATATAATTCGTGATAAGGCAATCAAACTACTCGGATTTTACAACCAGCCAGCCTAAAATAACGCAAGTGAACCGGTATGGTGAAGCAAAGCGACGACATGAAATTTTAATTGCATGGATGATATTTTAAACAACTACATTATGAATTGCAGCGCGTAAAGTTCCATGCACTTCATTCCGAGTATAGAACTAAAGATATTAAAACGCATTCGCACAGACATTAAAAGATATATGTTACGTTTAATAGGGGCATTGCTTAATGTAACTCGTCAACATTAATTATAGGTTCGAGACAAATCTTCCTGCTCTATACTGGTCGTTAGTAATTTTTCCTCACAAAAATTGATATCTGTCGCATAATTGCATAACCTTACAAACTTTGACATGGATATTTGCATTCTCCTTAAATTATTATCCTCAGACCATAATAACCGTTCCTGGTATAAGTCTAATGACCTCTTTTAATAGTATTAACATGATTTATTGTGAAGCTAACAGCAAAACATGCACAGTCATAACTACAAACGCATTGCTTGTATGAAAAATACTAAAATCAGTAACGAACAAACGACTAAATTTGCAAATCACATATGTATTTCTGTACTTTCAGTAAAGAGGTCTTTTATGACATCTCAATTATAATGCCCAGAAGCTAAATGCAATAAGTTAAACTTTCCTCGTTGTTCAAGAACATCCTATTTATTTAAATCACTGTGGTTAATAGTGTGTAATTAAAGATGAGATGTATTGAGAAAATCGGAAACTTCGTGAAGAGTTATTGTTCTAAATAATACAATAAATAATCTTGAAACACGATTCCGTTACAAGTTCAACGATGGGGTCAATAGTTTTTCAAATGTAATTCAATATAATTTGATAATATACTATGCTTGGTAAACGTTGACATCCGATATTAAATTTAGGATTAAACGGAACGCCTAGATGTAGGTATAGATTACCGACATCAAAATTACAGATAAAGCAGCACTAAATTCAGTTTAACTTCACCATAAAATTTATATTTAGAACAAGCTTTCTAAGATCACCAGCACTTATAAACAATCATCTAGAGACGGCATTCTATCTATGGATATCTAGTGAACAAACGCCATCCAGCCCTTGGCCAGTCGATAGTGCGGTAGTAAGACACTAATTGATCATGACGAAGGTTCTGAAATCGAGTTCGGGACCTGCCGTAGCCAAGGTTTTCGTAGTTTTCCTTTTCGTTTAAGATTAATGACTGCCAATGCGCCCTGGAGTCGACGTTTAAGCTATTGGGGGATGTTGAAGCATGACTTATTATTATTATTATTAAATGTTGGTTGACAATTTTAAGGTCAGGCAATATAAGAATCATCTTGATCAATTTTAGTTTAGTGTGAGAACGCATTGATCAATTAACACATGTACGAATTTTTGTTCGCTCTAACCACATCGAAAGAGTTTTTGCCAAATTATAGGTTAATACGTGGACGTGATATATATATATATATATATATATATATATATATATATATACATACATATATATAGTAGATTCAGATAGTCGGCGATTTAAGGTCTGTTTTACTTTAATATGTATATATTTAAAATAATCTCTTACATATTACGGCAATTACTGCCTTATCAAAGAATTTTAAATTATAAATGACAGTGTACTAATGTCATATTTATATATATGAAGTTGTCGTGGTTAAAAATTTACATTATTTAAAAATACATTCAAATTTAATAATAATAATTTATACCTTAGCATTCCCCAACAGCTTGACGCCAATAAGAGGGGGCATTGGCAAGCCATGAGTTAGTATTATGTCTGCACCCGTGGAGCGACTTAAGATATTCAGCTGTCAGCATTTGCCTACGAGGAAAAAATCCACGGAAACACACTCGGACAGCTTAGTCCTGGATCTAAACTCGGCTGCCAGCATGATAAGTCAGTGTGCAGATATTTAAATAACATATGATAGATATTTATGAAACATTTGTATATATTCATGATGGTAAATTGCAGATCGCTATTGGATTTTATATTCTATATATAGAATTCAAAATATTTTCCAAAAATTCCCTCTCATAAGCGAGAAAAAAAACGACAAAGATATTTAAAAAAATTCGTCACGCCACTGTGCGAGTATATCATAAGTACACGAAGACGACAAATTAAAGCTGAAGGACAATAACAAAAAAAAAATAGTAATGCTGTACTTTGCGCGGGCGGTTAATTAGCTAATTTTAATAACAGGACAAATTTAATTATTGAAAAATTTGCTTTTAATTCGATCAATGGATTTGCTTGCACCTTGATTCTGGCCTGAATACAAATTGCGGGTTTCGGAATGTATTTAGAATAACTAGAAAGGTGATTAGAATGATATCCTTGCTTTGAATTAATCGGGAAATTAATGAATTTCACTAATTTATTATTAACAGGTTTGACAGTTATGCCTAGAGATGGCGTTGACTCGAGTTCTCTGATATGCATAAAGACGGTTGGTATTTCTAAAGAAACCAAACTGTATTTGCGGTTTAAAATTGCTAACTGACAGTTGTAAGTTGTTTTGTGTGTTTTTCTAGTTAGACATGTTTTAATCCAATGTTCGTATTTCTAGAGCTTTGTTTTGAGGATTGGTTTTTATTTTATAGGCAAGTGTTGATGTTCAAAAATAAAAGCGTAAGTAACTTTCAAATAATCTAATTTTATTAAATAAACATAACGCGACTCATTCAATAAATATATATGCACATAAATTAATACATTGTCCAATATAGAAATATATTTATTTAAAACAATATTAACTTCGAAAATACAAATGTACAAAAAAATTGAATAGAAATACATGAGAGAGGGAAAAACCAAATGAAAGAATACCTGTGACGCGAATATACATAAAAATTGTGTCCCTTTTTTATGATTGCCAGTGCTGCTATAGTTTGTTCTTATCAAAGCGAAAATGTCAACTTATATTTAAATAATGACAAAATACCCCGTATTCCGTATCGTTATGTTCAAATTCTAGGAGTGTAAAGTAGACTTCATTTCAAGTAACAAATACGCAAAACTTGTATATCTATTTTTATTTGTTTCAAAGTTACAGATCTATGAATGTGATTGTCAGATCATGAAAAAAAATGTAATCCCAAAGTCAATAAAAACTGATTTTATTTAAAAAAAGTTCAATTAATATTATTTTCGAAATGTCCACTTCCTCGTTGAATGCAGGCTTGTGCTCGTAAACCAACAGAAGAAGTACTTATCTGAATTTCATACTTGTTTTGTCGGATTTGCTCGGCAGCAAGGTAAATACGATCCAACAACTCTTCTATTGTGTTCGAAAATTGTGCGTACACTAAATTTTTCATGTACCCCCATAAATAAAAGTCAAGGGGATTAAGATCGGGTGATCTGGGTGGCCATGCAACAGGACCACCTCGACCAATCCATCTTGGATAATTGACGTTAACCCAATTTCGGACAGCAATTCCGAAATGTGGTGGTGCCCCATCCACGTGAAACCACATGTCTCGTTGAACATTCAGTGGGACATCCTCTAAAAGACCTGGCAGTTCGTCAATAAGAAATTGAAGGTAATTGCCCGCATTTAACCTCCCAGGAAGAACGACAGGACCAATCAACAAGGCATCGATTAGGGCCGCCCAAACGTTAATAGAAAATTCATGTTGAAATTTAGATGGGCGTATAGCTTTGAGATTTTCTGATGACCACCTGTGCAGGTTTCTCAGATTTGTAACACCACTTCTCGTGAACGTAGATTCATCTGTCCAGAGGACTGTTCTGCAGAAATTAAAATGAAGCCATGACTGTTTTAATATCCAGGTAGAATAAACTAGACGAGCTTAGTGGTCTGCCTCAAGCAAACCATGTCCCCTGCGATAGTGATATGGATATAAGCCCTCACGTTTTAAAATTCGACAAACTGTCGTTCGTGGCACTCCTAGTTGCCTAGAGATTCGACGTACACTGAGAGTTGGATCCCTTGTAACATTAGCTACTGCTTCTTCCTCTAACTATGCTGGCAAATTTACTCCTCGGTCGAAAAGATAGGTAACCACGCAGTCCGCATTTCCGAAATTGTCTGTGGACTTCCAGAAACGTTCTGTAATGAGGAATGCGCCTATCGTGAAACCGATGTCGGTATTCAATAACTGCTTGAAGTGCACTGCCGTTACAGTAGCCATACACAAAATGCATGTCCGCATATTCTTGAGAAGAAGAAAGTAAAGCATTTTGAATAAAGAAAACGTGTCCACTCACTAATAAACTGTTGTATGAACTGAAACGTAATGTAATCGTTTTGTTTGTTGTATATTCATGGTGCAGCACTTACGATATAGGTAAGAACCTTCTTTATCACAAATCAATTTCCAGTACTCTTCTTTTTTGCAGATCTCCAAGAAATTACTGTATGCACTACGACACGTGTTTATTTATTTTAGGATAACATTTTATTATGCGACGTTAACAATCACAGGCCTATTATTGAATCGTATAACTTTTTTTAAATATAATCAGTTTGTATTGACTTTAGGATTACATTTTTTTTTCATGATCTGACAATCACATTCATAGATCCGTAACTTTGAAACAAATAAAAATGGATATACAAGTCTTTGTTGCTTGAAATGAAGTCTACTTCACACTCCTAAAATTTGAACATAACGATATGGGACACTTGTATATTTATTTATCAAAATTATCTTGTTCACTTTTAAATTTCTACCTTTCGATTTGATATTAAATAAACATATGAATTTCCAATTTTATTAACACAGATTACCTGCATCGACCATGATTAATAAACGTGTAATTTCAGGTAGAGAAACAAGTAATATTTCAATATCATGTGTGATAAATACTATCGATCTGTAACATCTTAACAGGACATCGCTATAATAAATACAATTGTTACATTTTCTTTACATTTATGAAATAAATAAAAAAGTATACTTTTAATGAACACGTACAATTTATATTTTATTCTAGGATGCCGTGTAATACACAGGGCTGCGGTCTAGTGTAATTTTATTCTTGGTTTTTTCTTAACTAAAATGAAAAATTCGCATCTGAAGATTATACTTTTTCTTGCGTCTTTCATTTTATTAAGCCATATATGATTCTTTTCTTAATTAATAATTCAGGACGGAGCTTGCCTTTTTCTACGGGGTTTTCTTCTTTAAGTCTTGACTGGGGATAATTGAATCGTTAATTTACTTAGAAAATTTGGATATTCATGACACATAGACACAATTTACAATATTTTGTCTGTAAGATACTCAACGGCTCACAGGACGGCATTTATTCAAGTAATTATGATTTGGGGAAGCGGATAATCAAATTAATTACTTCAATAAAGAACTTTTAAATGTGATATGGGTTATTATTAAGCTGTGTGAACGATATTTAAACGATCCGGGAAGCGGGATGATCATTTAACGTCGTATTGGCTTAGAATAAAATGGGAAGAACTTACTGAAAGTCTGGGTCTTTAGATCGGCCGGTGCAAGCGTCTCCGCGCCTGGAAACGGTACGAAGTCGGGGTACGAAGCTTGTAGATCTAAAGAAAATCGGGAGAGAAACTGGCAGAAGCTGCGTAAAGGCAGCTTAACTGTCTCCCATTTATAAAAAAAAGAAAAGTCCGGATGACCAAAGTGACAAATATCGCCAGAGGCCCCTCGGCTGATTCAATGTAAATAACGAAAAAGCGCCCAAGATTTTTGAGAAAACGGGGTATATATATATTATAATACAATTTTAAAATACAAATATATACAATTATACATATACGAGGACACCTCGAAAGATTATAATTGTGTCGGTACGGTATGAGTTTTATAAAATTAACGAGAACTCGCGCTAATTCTCGACACAAACTCGTTAAAATATGACAGATATTTATATAACAATTGTATATATTCATAATGGTAAATTGGGGATCGTTATTTAAATATTTTAGATTCTATATTCTATATAGAATCCAAAATATTTTCCTAAAAACTCTCTCTCATAAGCGAGAAAAAAAAACGACAAAGATATTAAAAAAAAAGAAGTTTTGTTATTGTCGATTTCGCTTTAAAACAGCTGACCTTTCTCGAACACTTAGCATACAAAGCAGTCTTTCAATAAATATAAACATTGCCGCGTGTAAATTCTATAGCCGTATTTTTATTATTACGCTATGAATTAATATTTTATATTTTTTACTTCTCGTAACAAAAAAAAACATATTCACGTAATACATACGAAATGCACAACGTATTAGACATGAGGCACCCTTTCATCTAGTTCGTGACAATTATTCACGTGCGTCTCCACGCTGAAGGCAGACACTTCGAATATTTCATCTGAGCTTTCCAGCTGTTTCACCTATTTACGTAACATCGCCAGCCGTCTAAACAATGTCATCCTTTAGAGTTTTTATAAACAACAAAATTTCAGCGTTATGTTTGCATGTAAATTCCATTGAGGTTTTTTTATAGACATTCTCAACCATAGGCAGCACATTATTTTCTTTTCATGGGGTTTCTATTTTTGAGGTTCACGTCCTAATTGACCACAATATTTTGCATTTATATTCTATATAATTGCATTTTAATATTTTTCATACGTTATCTCCTTATTTAAAGGACAACCCGTATAATAATGAGCGCTTCTTTTGTATTTTTGTTGCATTTTTTTAATTTTAAATATGTTTACATTATAGTTTGTTTTTATTAATATTATAAAGACATTAATTCGTAATTTTATACAGTTTTTATTGAGATATTAATTTGTTACTTGATAATTTTCTAAACCATTAAATACTAATGATAGTGGCATCCATCAAAGAAAGTGATTAAACTACTTATTGCAAAACATTCGAGTTTAACAACCTATGTCGTAATATATTCTATTCATTTATAGAGTGGAAACCATCAATTTAATAAATTTGTTAATAAAATATGTTCGGAAAAATAATGCCCTCGTTTATTTTACATTGTCAAACTTGATGTATCAAATTTTCATTGCCCAAGGGATACTTTTACAGCTAATACTTGTAAAGTAAAAAAATTGTAAGTAATGAAACCTTGATGTTAGTTAAGATATCATTCCAAGAATTGGTGACCATATTAGGGCATACAACTTAATTTTCTTGAGCGCCGACCGTTACCGACGTTTTGATTGTCTAATAGTGTCGATGAAATTAAACATTAGATGCGTTATATGGTTAAAAATATCAGGCACGCATATGAATGACGTAATACGTATACGTTCTTTAAATATACGAGAGCTATAACTTAATTATGACGTGTATTTTTCGGAATATATACGTATGAAGCCTTAATACGCCGTTTAGGTCAATTACGTCCTAACATTTCACTTTTTCTTTTCTATTCACATCTGCTTACTATTATATTCAGCAGAAATTACTCACATAGATAATACTCTAGTATCATTGTAGCATTCAAATACGATGAATACCTTAGCGAAATGTATTTAAATATAATTGATTACGGTACACTTGAGAAATCGGAAGTAATTTCCAAATTATTTTAGTTTTGTAGGACTCTAGAGACACTGGAATTACTGAGAAGCGAAACATGAGTTATGTAACATGTTGTGCGTCTACCTACACGCTCTTTTCGAAGATGAATTTTTTATGTCCGGAAGGTGTCGCTTCATTCATTTTCTGAAATGGGATGGAAAACTCTCTTATACAAGGGTGAATTGATATATAAGGCTACCAACTCTATAGAATAATAATAAGTAAAGGCAAGATAATGAAATCAGTCTCAACTTTTGTACTACCAATGTAAATAATTATTTTTCCACATAGTTATAATTTAGTGCAACACATTTCTCCAAACGCTGAATCCATTTCTTTATTCCATCCTTAAAAAACTTTTTCGTTAATCGCTGATCCAATTGTGAACAGCAGCCAAAAATTCAGTGTCTGATAACAAATATTGACCTTACAATATCTCTTTTAATTTTGGGAATAATCAAGTAATCCGAAAGTGCCAAATCAGGACTATTCGGAGGGTGCCAAGCAAACGTGAATTTCAGACTTGTTTCTGGCTTCACCATTTCGTAGCTGCAATGGGGTCTGGCATTATCGCGATGTCATAAAGAAACCGTTCTCTTCGACCTTTCTGTACGCATACTACGATTCTTTAATCATCGTAAAGTTTTGCAGTATTTTATTGGATTAATTGCCTATCCCTTCGGCAGATTATCCCAGAAAATAATGAACATGACTCTGCGCTGAGGGAACTCTTTTGAATCTTCGTACACGTGGAGGATCAAGACGATGATACTCCTTTGAGTCCGGTTGTGATCATGAAAAAATCATCTCCTTCGCGTCGATACTGGTTAAGAAGTTCTTGACAAATGCTTTTTATTGGTTCTTTCATGATATTCGTTAATTGTCGCGGAATCTATCTGACGCAAATTCAATGTACTGCACTCTTTCTTGACTAATGCTTAATTGTCGAGCAATTTGTTTTTGCGTAATCTAGCGATTTTCTCGAATAAGTTACTTGTCTTTAATTCTTCTCATCCGTCACTGATACTAGTCGACTTAATTGCTTCTCGTCAAACACATTCATTTCGCTTTTATGACGGAGTTTTGTACGTCGAAACCACTGGCGAATGTTCTCCACATCCATACAATCGTTGCCGTAAACATCTTTGAAACGCCTATAAATTTCGATGTCTAGTTATGTGATATCTAGTTAGCCTAGGCTATTTTCCTCTAACAAAACAAAATCTTGTTATAATGGAAAGAAATAATTATATTTTAAAAGTGTTACTGTGAAATCTTATGTCAAGACGTTGAAGTATTACTGTGCAATAAATTTTGAAAGAAAGCATGTTGAATGCAAATGTAAAAATTGATAAATTGGAGTATCGGGGCATTATCAAATACTTATATTTGTAGAGGTTAAGTGGTAATGAAATTTACGAAGATATGCTTAATACATTTGGCGATCAATGCCCATCATATGCGACTGTCAAAAATTGGATTGGGTCATTCAAAAGAGGAAAACTTTGTGTTGAAAATGAGAAGCGACCAGGAAGATTTCGGTGTCTACAACCAAAAATATTGACGCAGTTTATGACACGATACTATCAGACCGTCGAATTGGGCTGAGACATATAGTTGAGACACTAAAGATTTCATATGACTGCGTCCATCATATAGTTCACGTCGATTTAGATATGAAAAAAATTTCTGCAAAAATGGATTCCTAAATGCTTGAACGCCGAACACAAACGAGCAAGAGTGAAAGCATCACGGTCAATCTGTGCCCGTTTTGAAGGAGATTCAGATTTTTGAACTGTCTTGTGACTATAGATGAAACGTGGATCCATTTTTACGACTTACGGCAATCAATGGAGTGGAAGCATCAAGGTTCTCTAATCCCGAAGAAGTTTCAAGTTCAAAAATCCGTTGGAAAAGTCCTTGCTTCACTTTTTTTAGGATATCCGTGGATTAATTATGATCGAGTACTAAGAAAGGGGTCAGACCATCACTAGAGATTCTTATTCTAAATTACTAACCACCCTGAGAGTGAAAATTAAGGAAACAAGACGTGGCATGTTAGCGAAAGGTGTAGTGTTTTTGCAGGACAATGCCCCTGCGCACAAATCACGCATTACCATGAATACAATTCGGGATCTAGGGTCCGAATTATTGGAACGCCAACCCTATTCCCCAGACTTAGCATCCTCAGACTAATATATGTTCCTTTCATTGAAAAATAGAAGTCGTCAATATTTGTGTAACGAAAAGGTAATAAAAGCTGTGGAGGGCTGGTTAACAGACCAAGAAGAACTTTTTCTAGAAGAGTTAAAGGCGTTGCAGGATTGCTATATTAAGTGTATTGATTTAAGAGGAGACTATGTTGAAGAATAAAATAAGTTCCAACATTAAATTGTTTCAATAGTAGGCTAAGAATATATCAATACCTCCTCGTATCATGGTGTGCAGACTAGCTCACGTCCGTGGCAGAATGCTACACGCTCACTCTTGGTAACGGTAAATGAGCTAGAGTGAACTTCGGCAGCTAGACACTCCTGGCTAAAATACGTGGCTCCACATACTTCAAAATCTCTCAACCATGGCTTTGCTCAGGACCAAATAACAAAAAATCGAAAATCACCGCCACATATTGCTATGTATTGTTGGATCTCGTTGAAGATGGTCCACAAGGCACCACTATGAGTCCAGGTCGCCTTACGGAGAGCTTATTTTTTTTAACAGAGTCCTCTACAGTCTCCGGTTCATTTACGAACGTGGACAGAAAGAATATATATACAAGCATTAAAACAGGCACTTTGCTAGAAAAATTTATTTAAAAAGAAAAAAAGAAAAAAAAATCTTAATCAAATATTAAGATAGCTAATTGCATTAAATCCCAAAATGCAGGAGGAAAAAGATTACGAGATAAATGACACGCTCGTAATGAAAACCTCAAATTATTCGCGAACAAAATAAACTAATTAAATAGAATGGAAAACTTTCATTTTTAATTGTTTACGTTAACCCCAAAATCAAACGTCAAACAGATCATAAACTGCTATCACGCGTGTCTGAAAACAAATCATGCGCACTTCAACATGAATATGAATTTTCCTCCAACCTGATTTCAAAAATATCTTACAGCTGAATAAAGAAAAAAATCCTTCATAAAAAATATGAAAATTTTCCTTGCTCTTCATATACTAAATATAATCACTTAACTAATGAGCTCAAAATCAAGAAATTTGTCATCAAGAATAATATCAAATGAATTTAATTTACAAAAGGCCTACTTACATTAATTAATGTAACCGTAGCACACACAAAAAAACTTAACGAGAGATTATCAGATGAATCGTATATTTCAAATAAAAATTACAAGTTAAAATACTCGTAATAACTCGATAATCACTTTAAACACATCAATAAACCAAAACTAAAACATAAACCGAAACTATAAACCTTTTAAATAAAGAAGAAGTCCTTATTTAACATTAACACGTGCGAATCATCTGAATGTACATCAATCTCTGGTGGGAAAAATAACCTTCGTCCCAGATCAAAAAATAAATCAAGCTACATGCTTCGAACGATATCATGTCCGGTAAAAGACCACGACGTAAATCAATTCAATCTTCGAACAATATACAGCCTGAATCTAAAATACCCGCCAATTTAAATTTTTAAAATAAAATCTTACAAATTACTAAATATAAACCTGTAAATAAATTATACATAAATAACAAATATTTTTAAAATTGTTCTTCGGGGAAAAAACACTACAATATGTTTATGTAACTTTTTTAAATCTAAATCCATGTAAATACATACGCTAAATATATATATACATATGAAAAAAACCACATCCGTCCAGAAACGTGCATATATCGATATTTCACTGTCGTTACAGATCGTCAGTACACGATATTCTAACATGGACATGATTTTATTTTTATACTTTCGTGTATATATACGAATTATATTGAATTTAATTGGAGTGAGAAATAGCAATTATTCAAATCTCCTCTCACATGTAATTGTCGCTAAATTTGTGCAATTGATTCTACAATCTGACAAGATTACTCCTGCCGAAGAATGTAGACGCAAACACGTCGCGACGTTAGCCATCCACCTGTGCGGATAATGAAAATTGTATGAAAAAAACCATATCCGTCCAGAAACGTGCATATATCGATATTTCACTGTAGTTACAGATCGTCAGTACACGATATTCTAACATGGACATGATTTTATTTTTATACTTTCGTGTATATATCCGCACAGGTGGATGGCTAACGTCGTGTTTGCGTCTACATTCTTCGGCAGGAGTAATCTTGTCAGATTGTAGAATCAATTGCACAAATTTAGCGACAATTACATGTGAGAGGAGATTTGAATAATTGCTATTTCTCACTCCAATTAAATTCAATATATATACATATATATATATATATATATATATATATATATATATATATATATATATATAATCAAACAACCTCTTATACTATTACGTGTGAGGTGTTACCTTTACATTCTTTTTCTCTTAAATTCTAACTTAAGTTATTTGCATGTCATCTCCATGTACAAATTTTGTCCAATCTTTCTTATTTTTTGCCATTCTTCTAGCTTGTGCCCAGTCCATGTTTCTTCTCTTCAATGTCGCAGCAACTTCATCATTCCACGTTTTCCTTGGTCGTCCCCGTCTTCTCACGCCTGTCATTTTTGTTTGCCATATTATTTTGACTTGCCTTTTATCGTCCATGCGGCACATATGACCGAACCATTTTAGATGACTTCTCTCTATGCAGTTTAGAATCGGCTCAATTCCTAATTCATCCCTTACTAATTTGTTTCTCACTCTGTCTCTGCGCGTGATTCCTTTGATTGCTCTCAGGAATTTCATTTCCATTGCCTGTAGTCTGCTTTTCATCATCGGCTTGTAGATGGTTTTGTATACCGTAAGTTTTGTTTTCCTGCTTATTTCTTTTTTTCTGGATCAGTGTCTTTTTCAGAGAGTGGTACACTTTTGCCGCCTTATGTATCCTTTCCAAATAACAAAAAATCGAAAATCATCGCCACATATTGCAGTGGAATTTGCTTTTGATTACTTATTAATCTTTTTTGTTCACACTACAACTTATACTTCCAGCTGTTCAGTCTTGTAGATTCCTTGAGCTCACTTCTCTCGGGTCGATCTTCGCAGATATGGGCCAGGTTATATTTGAAGTAAAACAATAAACATTAATAAAAGACACATCTAACTAGTTTACAATATTTAATGAAATAAAAAAAAGAAAAAAAAATCCCTTTACCGAATGTACAGGGAGCTAAAGCAAATTAACAGTAGCTTAGGAGGAAAGACTCTTTATGAATATGACTCGCACAAAGAGAAAAACCCCCTGTGACTCTCGAACAAACATAAAATTAATAAATAATTGAGAAATTTGTCAAGTTTGACCTCTACTTTAACCCCTACAACTCAAATGTCAACAACTACAAAGTTATCGAAACCACGTAACAGCCTTACAGTCATGCGCAAATAAAACACGACAAAATCAACCCACAACTAATAAAAAAAATCCAACCTGAATTAAAACGTTCTAGAATATTATCTTGAAGAAAAAACTCCACTGACTAAAAAACATGACAACTTTCTCTAGTATTCATATACTACTTTAAATATCAAAATTATCGCAAATTATACACAAAATTATAAACATAAGCAAAATAATCGTAGTATAATTATATAAATTAAATGTTTTTATAGAACTTACATCGATCTAAGCACTGATAACACAAAAACTACGTGAGAGATACCATACTTTAATTAATTCAACAACGAGATCACCAACTCTCGTAAAAATCGAAATAACGTTACATGCACAGGAATAAATGCATAAACTAAAAATAAAAAACCCGACTTTACTTAAAAACAGAGATTAAAAATGAATTTCTTATACTCTACAACCAGTTACTTTGCCAGTCCTGATATCTCTAACTAAATTTACCGCGAAAAATTCCTACATCTAATTCAATAGTACCTATACTGTCCGCATCCATACGTTTAAACTAATAAACATACAGAGTCAGTCAAAAATATAATTACAAATATAATAAATATCAATAAAATTCAAATGTTGTTCAAAATTTAAATCTTCCATCTTTTTCTCTCTCTCTCTGGATGGAAAAATCCACAGCAATATGTTTATGTAACTTTTTTAAATCTAAATCCATGTAAATACATACGCTAAATAAATAAATATAAAATAATAAGAAATACTAAGTTCACTGTTCCTTGACCCTCAATTTAAAAAATCCCAAATGTACGTTCTAAATAACCACATGTAGATATAAATTTTTAAAACTTTTTCTTGTTTGTAATACAGTACAATAAAGAATATTTATTAATGCTATTTATCGCTTGATTACGTTCTGTTTTCTTATAAAAATGTGTGCCTCGATTTTTTTAAGTGGCCTATTATTGTACGCTATATTAAGAACTTTCGTTTATTCTTAAATAAGTACAGCCTTAATACTTGACGTGGTGTATTTGCTTGAAAAGTTTATATAAAAAAAAACAATCGCATTCCTTATGACTACACCCATCATTCAAGTTCACACAACAACTTTATTTATTAATCACTCTTTGGACTAATTCGAAAGTAACTGTTTATTCTCTGCGACTATATTACATGCTTTTAATGTGTATGTATGTTACAGGCTCGCAATGCATACATGGACATATTTTCATTTTGATGTCGTGTTGATAAATAAGACACAGTTCACGGTTCACATATTCATTTGTGTTAATAAATGTTCAAACACACACGGATTGATTTATTATTACTGGCCGTCTAAGAGTGGTTTGACAAATAATAAAAATTATAGAAATAATTGTATATGTCCCAGGCTTGGCATTTCAATTTCTGTTCAACGATAAAAAATAACGAACGAATTTATTTCTACACGTTTTGAAAATTTCTCGCTTTACAGCTTGCAGTAAACGCAACATAAAGGTGATGTAAATTAATGTTCTAGTCATTTAGCTTTTCCAATCCTTGATGCCTCGCTATTAGTTATTCATTCGCTCTGCTTTCTTTGCCTAGATTTTTGCTGTTCGTTTGTGTTATTTAATGAACTACGACTTCTAGTAAATGATATGTAAGTGTAATGCAAATTAATGTCAGTTCTACATAAATAGTAATAAATTTAATTCGTCATTTGTTTCAGTTCTTTTGTGTATACAAGTCGTATATCTATTTCTTCACCGTTTCATGTTTTCCGACATTTTTCTGTCCGGGTTTCCTTTGAAGTCGTTATAGTTTATCTCTAATTTTTCTAAATATTCTAGGTAGGTACTATTAATTACAACAAATCAATACAAATTATGAAAGATTTCTAATGCAATCCAGGCTGAGCAGTTTGCTTCGTTTTTGCCAACATTCGCATTACTAACCTTATTACATATTTATTTTTCTAAGTATCTTAATTAGGGATTGTCTGAAAATATTATCCAAGATCGGAATTTGTTCAATCCAGTCTTATTTACTTTATATTTAAATTTATGCACATATTTCTGTATAATTACTATTAAGGGTTTTAGAATTATTTTAGAAGATTTGCATTATCTTCGTTTAACTCTAGGACTACCGAGCGGGTCCAAAAGAGCCGAATCGATTACTGGTAGTAATAGAGTTTTTAAGTACGAGTTATAGCTTTAAAATTTTGACAAAAAAATTATCTTAGAAAGAATGGTTTTGGCAGTATAAAAATACTTTCGCGATTTACCAACCGGGTCCTTTGGACCCATATGTCGTTTTCTGTATAAATGTAGGTAAAGAGAGTGTGTTTTACAATGATAGTGGTTCGCTTATAAATTCCGGACTTACCGCTGCCGATATACCTTTCTTGGCATTCCCCGATGTATACAGAAAGGGGAAATCCCTTTATCATGCGGGTTTTGGGGACTTTACGTGTTTCAGCATATTTATAGCCACGTCGTGACCAATGCATTAGTGCTTGCCGAATCTGTGTAGTGTTACTTTGTTACTATGAATAAGACAAAATTTATATTTTGTTCAGTTGTGATGTGCCATTTAATATTTTAGCATCATTTTTTATAAATTGTCATGTAGTTATTTCTGAATCTTTTATTGCGGCTATTTTCTACTTTGCGTATTACTCATTATGGAAAATGGATCGTAGAAATAAGGAATACCTTACACAACAACAGCTAGAGGCAATAGTAGCCGAAATGAGTTACGTTGAATACAATAGCGGATATGAATCTTCAGACGACGATGGAGAGGTAGATGCAGTCGAAGACCTCATCGATGGAGGTGATACAAGCACAGCAGAAGAATCAGATAGCGAAGAATCTGCTGAGAGCAGCGATGCTAACAACAGAAATCCGGTTGGAGCTAATTCTTTTATATCAAAGAACAAACAAGTTGTTTGTTACCAAGATTCTATTTTACCTCATCACGGAAAACAAGCACAACACAATATTTTACAAGAACGTTCAGGCTCAACACGTTTTGGAAATCGCGAGATCGGTACACCTGCTTCTTCTTTTTTGATTTATTTTCGTAAACCTCTTCTTGAAATTATACTAAAGTGGACGAATGAAGGAGAGATTATTTTCGGCAAAAATTGGATAAAAATGGATGTCCGAGAATTGAAGAAATTTATTGGAGTTTTGATACTAATAGGTGTATACAAATCTTATAACGAGGACGTAACACAACTTTGGAGCAAAAACAATGGTCGAAAAATCTTTGGTACTATTATCGTTTGAAATAGATTTCAAAATATACTTCGTATACTTAGATTCGACGATGCAGTGGAAAGACGAAGAAAAAGAAGTGGCGACAAAATAGCACCAATACGGGAATGCTTTGAGTTATGGAATACTTATTTGCGAGATGCGTATGAACCAAATTGGTGTATGACGGTTGTTTTCAGAGGCAGATGTCTCCTTAGACAATGTAATTCATCAAAATCTGGACGATATGGAATAAAATTTTAGGCTATTTGTGATAGTGTAACAACCATACATGGAAACTGGAAATTTGTCCAGGAAGGCAGGGAGAGGAAAGAGACAAGAATCAAGGCGAAAAGGTTGTAAAACGTTTAGTAGAAGAAATTGAAAATTCTGGAAGGAATGTCTGTGACAATTTCATCTTGCAAAGTATTTGTTATCAAAAAACCTAACATTAGTTGGTACGATTCATAAAAATAAGCCTGAATTGCCATCTTCATTTGTTGATCCAAAAAATCGTTAAGTGTTTTCCACACAGTTTGGTTTTACACACGATGCGATGATTATTTCGTATTGCCCAAAGAAACGCAAGCTTGTAACGTTGCTGAGTACTCTGCACAATGCGAAAAGTGTTGATATTGGCCAAAAATAGAAACCTCAGGTAATCCTGGACTACAACAAAACAAAAGGTGGCGTAGACAATATGCACAAAATCACGCGATCATACACCGTGAAAAGGATGACGAAGAGATGGCCTCTTATAGTTTTTCATAACATGATAGACATCAACGTCATGAACGCATATATACTATGGTAGCTATTGAAACCTAATTCAGCTTTTGATTTGAAAAAGAGAAGAAACTTTCTAATTGAGCTAGGAAAGGAGCTAGCAGAATGCAAGAGACCACGAAAAACTAGAAGCAGAAGAAGAAGCTGAAGCATTTACTAGTTCTGAGATTCCAAGAAAGAAGAAGAGATATGATGTTTGTCCATCTTCAAAAGATAGAAAAACAAGAACAGCTTGTGCACGTTGTAAATCCAATGTATCTGGTGAACAGTAGTTATATGTAAGAAATGTGTTTAACCCACTTTTACTTTTATGTAAGTCATTTATATATTTTATTTTACAATATTTATGTTTTATTATTATTACTGCTTCGGTTTATTATAATGGTCTTTTCTTATGTTGAATAAAATTAAAGTCAAATATAATAATGCTTATGCTATATTGAATTCAAAATAATCGCCGAATATTAGCTCAAACCCAGCATATAGTAATATGGGTCCAATGGGCCCGCGCGTTAGGACAAGATACCAAATTAAGAGTTATTCGTTTGCCTTGTTCTTTTTCCTTGCCTGTATATACAGGGTGTCCAGAAACTCTCCTGACAAACGAAGACCGGAGTTTCCTCAGATAATTTAAGACAATTAAACCCAAATTCACCTAGTCCGAAAATGCTTCCTAAGGGAGCTAGAGTTCTTTGAAGATGGCGCCTTGTATTTATTTTTTTTAAATTCCTCCAGAACGCTTCTATTTAGAAAAACAAAAACTGGTATGCTTATTTATCCTCCAGAGATGAATCGATTCCATCGATTGCGAATTTCTAGTACCGGTCATAGGCGTCCGCTTTGGGTAGGTCAACGGTTATTTTAAGGCATAACTTTTTTGTCTTTAACTTTTAAGCATTTGTGACACTAGATTATTAAATTTTCAGATATTCCAGTAACTAAAAGGTACTCTTACTTTAAGTCGGTAGGATACACCGTTTTCTAGAAAAATCGATTTGTAAATTTTTCGTTTTTTCTTCATTAAAGTTCAATTTTTTATTTTTTGCAATAGTTAGCTCTGAACTGCCAACAGAAGTAAAACCTACGTTTTTCATTGTCAAATTGTTGTCAGTTCGCGAAGTTTATCTTTTCATTTTTTACTTTGTGTTATTCAAACACAACGATTTCAATTTAAAAAAAAATGGTTTTTACTAATGAGGAATAAGCCGATATGCATTTAGTTTATGGCGAAATGAGGTGTAACGCTCGAGCGGCGCAACGTAGATACGCTAAAAATTTCCCAATCGTCAGCATCCCACTCACTCAACATTTACAGCTCTTCATCAACGATTAAGAGAAACAGGTTCAGTGGTCCCAAAAAATAATAAAACAGGGAGACATAATGATGTAACAGCAGAACATGAAGATGTTATTTTAATGGAAGTTGAGGAAAATCCAGAAATTAGCGTTCGAAAACTATCTGCCATGTACCCCACAATTTCAAAATCTTCCGTAGGAAATATCTTACACAAAGAAAATTTATATCCTTTTCATTTTACAAAGGTGCAAGCACTGCTAGAAGGAGATTTTCCTGCTCGCGTAGAATTCGCTAGATGGTTACAAAATCAGAAAAATCAAGATGAAGATTTCTTCAGGAACATTTTGTTTGGTGACGAAGCTACATTCTCAAAAAATGGAATTTTTAATGTACATAATGCACATTATTATTCGTACGTTGGTGACAATCCCCACGTTGTTCAAGAATTTAAGCATCAGCATAGGTTTAGCATAAACGTCTGGATAGGAGTAGTTGACGATTATCTACTTGGACCTGTGGAATTACCTGCTCGTTTAAATGGTGCTGATTACTTACATTTCCTGCAAAATATTTTACCTGATTTGTTAGATGAGGTGCGTTTAAATATTTGGCAAAACTTATGGTTTCTACAGGACGGCTGTCCGGCCCACTTTAGCAGGAATGTACGAGACTTTCTAGATAATAACTACGAAGACCATTGGATTGGAAGAGGCGGTCCAGTTGCTTGGCCAGCAAGGTCGCCGGATTTGAATCCTTGCGATTATTGTGTTTGGGGATACATAAAAGCATTTGTTTATTCCGTTCCGATACAAAATCGCGCACAACTCTGGCTAAGGATACAAGATGCTTGCAACGAATTTAGAAATAACTTTGGAATTTTTGCAAGAATTCGGCGTTCTCTAAGCAAAAGGGTAAACTTAAGCATAGAGACTAATGGTCATCACATCGAGCAACTTTTGTAACAATCTACCTTTGATACTTGTTCTTTTTTTGTTAGTTTCGTTCCATTGTAATAAATAATTTGTTTTTAATTTATTAAATTAATTTTCATCCATGCTTTGATAGTCCAAGCCAACTTCGTCGCTAAAAATAAGTAGGTACATAATAAATTGAACTTTAATGAAGAAAAAACGAAAAATTTACAAATCGATTTTTCTAGAAAACGGTGTATCCTACCGACTTAAAGTAAGAGTACATTTTAGTACTGGAATACCTGAAAATTTAATAATCTAGTGTCACAAATGCTTAAAAGTTAAAGACAAAAAAGTTATGCCTTAAAATGGCCTTTGACCTACCCAAAACGGACGCCTATGACCGGTACTAGAAATTCGCAATTGATGGAATCGATTCATCTCTGGAGGATAAATAAGCATACCAGTTTTTGTTTTTCTAAATAGAAGCGTTCTGGAGGAATTTAAAAAAAAATAAATACAAGGCGCCATCTTCAAAGAACTCTAGCTCCCTTAGGAAGCATTTTCGGACTAGGTGAATTTGGGTTTAATTGTCTTAAAATGATCAGAGGAATCTCCGGTCTTCGTTTGTCAGGAGAGTTTCTGGACACCCTGTATATGAAGGTTGACATCGTAAACAGAATTTGCATCTACGGCATCAAAATATGGGCATATTTTGATGCCGTACTTCGCAGGCTTCGATTTCGTGTTCACATGGAATGGACAGTTGTCTCTAAAATTTACATGTTGCTCATCAATTGTGAGGGGCAAACTCGGTTAAAAATTTTATTTGCAGTTTTCTACAAATTCTTCAAACACATCTCTAAATGCAGCCAACTCGTGGACTCCTCTACGTTCTATTCTAGTAATTAGATCATCAAATCGCCTAAAACTGATGATCTGTAAAAACTTGTCTCGCGACATGGCAGCCGGAAAAATACTTCTACTATACAGAGGATTTTTACACCAAAGAAAATGGACTGGTTCCCTATTTTCTTCATGTTCTATTCTTCAGTATATTTTTCCGCTTTCTGATTTGTGTATTTCACAATTATTTGTATCATTTCGTCGTTTATAAATAATTTGCATTCAACAATTGTTGAAACATTCCTAGATTTTAGAGTAAGCCCCCGTTTACTCGTTATTATATTCTGAGGACGGGCGCGAGATGCTGTTGAAGAACGATTGTTCCACACAGTACCGTTCTCGAAAATTAAATCAAAATCTGATTACAAAACCTCTTCTTCTTCATAACTATTTTCCGGAGAAGAAGTCTGTAACAGAACCCATTCAAAATTAAATTCTTTGTTGTTTT
Organism: Melolontha melolontha; assembly: GCA_935421215.2. Lineage (NCBI taxonomy): Eukaryota > Metazoa > Arthropoda > Insecta > Coleoptera > Scarabaeidae > Melolontha > Melolontha melolontha. Next base: position 42,908,155 of record OW285238.1, read on the forward strand.
AAATTACAAAAAAATATTTGTTGAATCTTTGGTTCGGATTCAGCTTCTTCTATATTATCCTCAGACTCTGATGCATTTGACAAATTATTCTCATCTCGAAGAAAATCATCATCACTTTCTTCCAGCCACTGTAGGGCTATGGCACGATCTTCTTCTCGAGACAAATCTAATTTTCTCTTGTTTGACATTATATCTGCACAAAAACACACTTCGAAGCAAAGTGAAAATAAACTCAATAGCAATACACCCTCACTGCTTGGATTACGCGCAGAGACTAAAGCAATACCAATATTACTGCCTCACCTTGAAAAAGAACACGTTATACAAGGTGTTTTCGTCACTTGGAACATGGATGCCGGAGGGGGGTACAGTTATACCCCATGCATAATTTTATTCAATTTTGGAAACATAAAGCATGAAATTCCGACGTAATGCGCATATAATGTTGGTACACTCTACAAATAAAGATAACTGAATTAGCCAAAATTACAACTCTAATCCACAAAAACAAGGAAAAATAAATGTTTGGGGTACAGTCGTACCTCCCTCATGTATCAGAAGGTTAAAAGGCACAATAAAACACTTATAAGATTTTACCACTTTTGGTGGTAAAATCAAAGTAAGTGTTTTATTATGTTTTTTGAATGGTGATGAAACATAATAAAACACTTACTTTGATTTTAGTAACGGCTTTCAGCATTAACCTTTTGAAAGGTAGTTTTATTGTTCAAGAAATCATTCGTATAAAGGAGTTATCTGTTTGAAAAACAATATAATGCAATAATATATAAATACAATGAAATTACAATAAAACAATATAATCTTAAACATATACAGAGATATACTAGTTACGTTACTCAAGAACGGGTTTCATTCCAAGTAGAATGAACGACAGTTCTGTAAAATCTGTTGCATTTCGCGCCTAAATTCTTTCAGGTTTCTCACATATTTTGCTTACTAATTACTGCCGACACTGCGTATTATTCTCGACCTGGATTAAGTTTGACAATAACTAATTTAAATGTCGTTCCCTAAGCATTTCTTAAAAACACAGAAGATAACTTTGTAAAATCTCCTTAAAAAGTCTACAGATTTTATCCATTCTATTAGAGAAATCGGTGTACATATCTGACATCAATTAACGCATTTTCATTGCATAACTTACAATTAGACAACCGCGGCTATCTTTACGACTTTCTTTAACAGAACTTAATGCATTACTTTCTTAACGTCCAATTATTTTTTTTTTTCGTGAAAATTTTAATTAATGAATAGTCTTTCCGTTTCATAAAATTTTATGACTTGATCGCTACATTTATATTTTTCAGTCCATATATATAATGTTAGGTTCGTTCGATCAAATCCACTTGGTATAAGTATGTATGTCGTCTACCTTTATCACACCGGTATTAAATACACTTTATGGCGCATGGTAAATAGGTGTATGACATTTGTAAGTGTGTGTTTATTTGCATAACGATATTATGAAATCACTCATTAAAATTTAAATACATAATTGCAACGAGTTTTTATGTCGTTTGTGAAAATGAAAGATGTATTTGAATACCATACGTTAAGAATAATTTAAAGAAATAAAAAAATCTAATTAAAGAATTAGGAGGGAGTATCTGAGGTTCAGTCTGTATGAAAACTAAAAGATATCACAAAGAAATACTTTATTATACCGATATGTATATTCAAAGGATTACGTTTTATATAGCAAGCGCCAAATAAGATGGTGTGCGGTGGGGATGCGTCGTAGTTGTTTTTTAAGTCGTTTTTAAAAACGCGCACTTTAGCGCAACTTTAAGTTAAAGCTGCCGAAAGTGTCACTTTAGCGTTTAAAGAAATTTTAAAACATATTGACATGAACATATTGATCAATTCACACATAATCTCTAGTTTTGTTATATTACGAATTACCTATAACAAATACCATGTTCTCAACTGATTTTTTACTTGATTCACCATCCAGCAGTAGTTCAGAGGATGAATTAATTATTATACGTCAACCAAAAGTATATAGACGTCGAACTACAAATTTTAATAGTTGAAGTGATGGAGAATTTTATGTTAGTTTTCGTTTAAGGAAAGCGGTGCTTTTGAGTTATTGGATTATCTAAGAAATAGGATTAGTAGTCGAATAAACAAGTAACCATTCATAAAAATATTGATTTAAAATGTATCTATGATGATAATTATATACATATAGTGATGACTCATCCAACGGTACGTCACGTATCATACTTCTAGACGCCTTCTCGATAGATATAGAACGCTCGAGAAGAGGTTCAACAGCCGATATATAAGCCGTCGAGGAAGGGATTAATTCATTCGATACCAAATCATCGCCGAGTGAACTTACATAAATATAAATATATAAATGTGCTTATTGTTAGTAATTAGTTTTTAAATTGTTATTCGTTTTTATTATTAATATAGTGTGTGTCTAAGTTACCGTTAGTTTTATTTAAGAACCCGAAAAGACAAATACTTTAGAATATACAAAAACTTTAGTGGCGGTGCTGTAAAGCCAGGTACAAAACTTTTAATTACTTTGTGGTTTTATGCAACAGGCAATGTATTGCTATCTGTAGCGGATTTTGTTGGAGTTTCTAAGGCCACTGCAAGTCGAATAATAAAGCAAGTAAGTCGCAAGATAGCATTGATTAAAGATCAATTTATTAAGATGCCACAAACAAGAGCTGAATTAGAAGCTATAGCTGTAGAATTTTATAACACGTATTGTATCTCCAGGTATAGAAATTAAATACAAAATTGAAATTAAAAGCACGTCAATTTTTGTGTAACGAAGAGGTAATAGAAGCTGTGGAGGACTGGTTTGCAGACCAAGAAGAATATTTTTTTAGAAGGGTTAAAGGCATTGCAGGATCGCTGTATTAAGTGTATTAATTTAAGACGAGACTATATTGAACAATAACAGTCCCAATTTTAAATTGTTTCAATAGTTGGCTTAGAATATATCAGTAATCCCTCGTACAATTTTGTTCCATATAAGAATATTTATTGACTTGTGAAATAAGATATTTATTGATACTAATATTAAAACAATATCTACGCTATTATTAATAAGAATGTAAAATGTGATAACCTAAAACCCCCATAAGATCCAAATAAGTTTGTTTCACCCTGAAATTTGTAGTACTTTTCTCTAAAACATAAGAAAACGAGGTGCAAGATAGCTGCATATTTGGCTTATGTGCAAGGTTTTGTGAATCATTATAAAAATTTGTTCTCAAGCGTTCACAATGTATTATGCATTAGTTATTACTAGGCTGTGGATAATTATGGATTTGCATAAGTGCATATGCAGCTTAAGTGCCTGGATGCGCTAACGTCCAACCCAAAACAGAAGAAGAACAAGTAGAAGTCCATACGCAAATGCATATTTTAGTTGTTGTTATGTATAAGTGCATATTTTGAACCTTTTTCATTTTAAATGTATATTTGACCCTTTTTCAGCAAAGTATTATTTTAAAACAGTGTATGACTTCACATAAATATTTAATGTTCTTGTTAGTAACGAGCCATCGAAAAAATTCATAATTGGAGTAGACTGCGAAATTGGGTTGGTACTTTAGCCACTTCCACATAATGACACATTACTTGATGCTTGACAGTTTCATTTGGTTTCATTGTAAAAAAAGGTTATGGCATTGAAATGATACTACATCAAAAAAGAAAACAAATAATTTATTTAATATCGAAATTATAATCAAAATTTACATATAGCTACAGAAGTTGTTGAAAATGTTGTCCATTTACATCTAAACGCAAACCAACTCTTCTCCGCAATCCAGCAAAAACTTTATGCAGCATTTGCGGTGAGTTGTTGATCTCTTCACACTTTTCTGTTATGCGAATCAATAATATGCTGAAGGGCTTCAATATTATCAGCTGTACGTTTAGATGGCCGTCCACTTACAGTTTTTCGACCGACGCTACCAGTCTCTCTGAATAACTTTACACAATTTGTTAAAACATCGTAAAAATCATTGTAGTCAAACACTAATTCAGGATGTTCTTCACTAAAATCAGCCATGCATTCCGTAATTGAATATTGCCACTCGCCATTTACTTTTACACCTGTACGGAAGTAACATTCGATAATTTTTGCTTTTTGTTCTATGTTGAATACCATTTTTTAAATAAATTTAATTTTCTTAATAAATTTGACACAAACTTATAGTTTTAATGTCAAATAATAAATGTCATTATGTGGAAGTGGCTAAAGTACCAACCCAATTTCACAGTCTACTCCAATTATGAATTTTTTCGATGGCTCGTTATAATTATGCTTTTGGGATTTTTGTTGTTTGTAAGTCTACCGGTTAGTATTTCTTAAAACTTATTAACACTAAGACATTTCGCATATTTGTAAAATAACACCCATGAACTGAATACCAAACGCAAACAGACAATTATATAGCAGACAATTAAGTAATCTTCTAATCCATTGAAAGGATAGGAGAAGTGAATAGCAAGTTAAAGCTAGATTTACTATAAACAGTCAAGACAATAGTTAATGTTTTGAAACTACAATATTCGGAAATATTAAGACGATTACTCTGGTAATCGTACAACAAGAAATAAATACAGCGGGGATTTCCTTAATTTTACTAGGTCCTTATACATTCCAACAATCTGTGTACTAGTTACAATAGTATTAACATCCATCAAGATACCAAATGACAAAAAGTGAATTTGTGAAAGATTATAATGATTTTACAACAGATGCCATCTGTTGTAAAATCATCATAATCCTTCACAAATTCACGTTTTTTCATTTCGTATCTTGATGGTCTGTTATTTTGTAGTTCATGTCACGGCGACAAAAATATTTCAAGTCACTCAGCATCTTCAAACCGGAAAACATGCAAGCAATAAAAATTGTAAAAGGGGAAATAACGAAGGCCAAGTGCTAATTTCTAATTTAGTCCGGAATGAACCTAAACGCAAGGTATTCAGTGAAGAACTTTGTACGGATTTTATTTGCGCTGGCCTTCCGTTAGCTAAATTAAAGAATGAAGTTTTTCGCAACTTTATGGAGAAGTATACAAAAGAAATATTCCAAATGAATCAACGTTAAGAAAAAATTACGTTTCCGAGTTATACAGGACAACGCAGAACAAATTAAGAGAAAAAGTAAAAGATGATTCTATTTGGGTGTTGTTGGATGAAACAATAGACGTAGAACAAAGATGCATAGCAAATTCTGTATTTAATATATTAGGAGATAATGAAGAAAAAGGTAAATCGTATCTACTGATTTTAAAAGTACTGGACAAGGTGAGTCACTCAACAGTCGCTCCTTTTTTCAACGATTTGCTAAGCTTATTGTGTCCGCCTGGGATTTTATACGAAACAGTACTACTAGTTTGTCGCGATGCTGCGCTATATATGTGCAAAGCGATGCGGGGGATTGCAGATTTTGTACTTAAACATGATACATGTAATCTGTGTATCGCATGCTTTACACCGAGAGCTGATTTAGTTCCCACTCTTTATCCAGACGTTAATATGTCGATATCGTTTGTGAAAAAAAACATTTCTTAAAGCACCAACTCGTGTCTATAGGTATCGGAAAATTGCAGGGGAGGCTTGACTTCCATTCGCGCCTATCATTACAAGATGGGGAACTTGGATCGGCGTTGCTGTATATTACGCTGAACATTTTGAAATTCTGAAGAAAATTGTTCATAGATTCGACTCTGAAGAAGCGTGGTACATTGGAGAAACACATAGTGTTTTGAGAAAGACAAATGTTCGAGAAGATTTCATCTTTATTCGAGCTAATCTGGTGTGCATTTCGACTGCAATCTCTACGCTAGAAACTACATGATTATCTTTACAAGGCAGCATTGAAATACTAGAAAATGTAGTAGTTGAACGTTTAGCAAAACTTCAGAAAGATTGTTTAATTAATAAATTAAACGCAGTGCTGTCAAAAAAGTACGAGTTATCAGCAACTGAAGAAGAATATCAGAGAGGTGTTGCGAAATAAAACAACCCTTAATGAAAAAAATTAACATTTAAATGACAGTGACATTCTAAAATATGAATTTGTACCAATAGTGTCGCGTGATGTCAAGCTTTTTCACAGTACACAAATATTCTAGTCGACAATAGGCCCAAATTTATTTTTGAAAATTTGTTGTATGACGGTGTAGATGTAATTATAATTTGTTTCCATAATTTCAATAATTTTGAATCTAAAAAAATTGTTTTGTGTGTTTTAACGGAGAAATAAAAATGTCTTAATATAAAAAATAGTATTTATTTTTTAAAAGTTGATTTTTAGTGGATATTCTGAATGTTTTTGGTGCATATTTCAATGCATATTTTGAAGTTTCTTAGTGTATAATTATCCTAAGCCTAGTCATTATGTACATTAGTAGTACAATAAATTTTCTTCATTTTAAGTTTCATTATTTTGTCTTTTTTTTTATAGAATTGGCGATTTCGTAATTATATATGATATTATTGAATTGATTCGGCTTTTACTTGATAAAGAACCATAATTTAAAATAGAAATAAAACTAATGGTTAAGATCTTCAGTTGTTTAATACGTAATTGTCGTTTTACGATTACGTATTAAAAAAGTAAAGATTTTAACCATTACTTTTATTTCTATTTTATATTATTAAACTAGCGGAAAAAACTTGCCTAGTACAAATGGAAAATGCGACAGACGAGAAGAAAGTTATGCAGAACAAACACAAATTGAAGGAAAGGGGAGGGGAAAAGGTCTTTATCAACGACGATTTATCTAAACAAGACAGAGATATACAAAAGATAATTAGAAATAGGGCAAAAGAAGAAAAGGAAAGTGGCAAGAGGGTTAAAATTGCGTTTCGGAAATTATATATTGAAGATGAAGAATTGAAATGGGACAAAACCAACGAAAAGCTAATACAAATGAGTAGAGGGTCTCAGCCGATTCTGTATCCTTCTCGGAGTGACCTTGGTGTATGCTAGGTCAAGGTCACTCCGAGGAGGTTCCACAAAAAAACTAAGAAACCAATATATAGATGGAAAGATGGAGGTTGACACGGCAATAATAATGGACGTTGACAAAATTAAACATGCGAAAGAAATCAAGTATACGATAAGGCATGGAAATGATACTTCGAACAAAAAGAAAGAATGGAAATTAGCGACTTGGAACGTTAGAAGTTTAAGCGGAAAGGAAAGTGAACTCACAGGTGAATTTGAAGAAACGCGTTTAACAATACTATGTATTAGCGAAACAAAAAAGAAAGACCAATGAGAGCATGTACTAGATAAAGACCACATATTACTGCATAGGGTGTAATAGAGCAGCAGCTGGAGTAGGTGTAATAATACATAGAAATTTAAGAAGCAACATAAGTAAATGGGAAGCTATATCGGAGCGCATATTACTAGTGAAGCTTAAAGACTCTAATGACAATGAGAAAGTAGAAGAAAAAAATAAATTCTGGGAGGAGCTGACATTAGTAATGGATGAAGCCAAAGGAATATTGTTTATCGCTGGGGACTTCAATGGCAGAATAGGAAACAAAAACGACGGTTATAAGGCAGTTATGGGAGAACATGGAGAGGAAATTAGAAATGATAATGGAAAAAGAATTTTGAACTTTTGCTTAAACCATGACCTCGTAATAACTAATTCATTCTATAAACACAAGGATATTCACAAATATACGCGTGTGCAACACAATAGAGGGGAAAAGTCTATAATTGATTATGTGTTGGTAGAAAGGGAAAATAGAAGAACTGTCTTAGATGTCAAAGTTAGGAGAGGACCGGAGATACATAGTGATCATTATTTGGTAGTAGCTAGAATCAAAGAACTAGAAAATAAACATGACAATGGAATTAAAATAAAGAAAATAGAATTCATGTCAATAAAGCCATATAAATTAAAGGAACAAGAAATAGCCAGAAAATATGAACAATTAGTTATAAAAAATGTTGAAGAGAAGTCAGAGATAACAAATCTGGACAATTTAGAAGAAAGATAGAATATGTTCAAACATATAGTTGAAGAAGCTACCCGTGAAATATGCGGAGTATATAAAATATGTAACACAAGGAAGCAGACTGCTTGGTGGACGAACGGCATAAAAGAGGAAATCAAAAATAAAAAGAAATTGTGGAGAAAGTACTTAGCAAATAAGAAAACAGAACAATACATAATGTACCAAAGGCAGCGGAAATGGGTAAAAGAATTAGTGTTAAAAGCAAAAGCTGGAAAGAATTTGGTGATAGAATGGAGAGAATAGCACTGGTAATCAGAAACTATTCTATAAAGTTTTGAAATCGGGCAGAAAAGCAAAATTAATGATGAATTAATAATTAGATGATGGAAGCATATATAATAAACAGCAAGAAATAATCACTGATGAAAGAGAGGTAATGAACAGATGGAAGGAAGACTTTGAGGAGCTACTCTGCAGCAAAGGACACACAAGTGTGGAGACTGTTATAGAAACTGGAAATATAGCAAATGAGGATACAGAATTTACTCTAGAAGAATTAACTGATGTAATAAAAAAATTGAAAAATCGAAAAGCTCCTGGAAATGACAAAATAGTGGCAGAAATTATTAAGAACATTTGTGAAGTAGGAACAAAGATACTTCTGGAGATCATTAATATAGCGTGGAAATACGAAAATATACCAGAAGATTGGGAAGTGGCACTAATAACACCGATATACAAAAAGGAAAATTATAGAGACTGTAATAACTACAGAGCTATAACGTTACTAAGCACAGTGGTCAAAATATATGAGCAGTTAAATAACAATGCGCTAAGACCGTTAATCGAACCATCACTATCGGAATCGCAAAGTGGATTCAGATCCGGAAGGAGCACGCAAGCTCATATATTTACACTAAAACAAATAGTTAATGAAGGATTGCAGCAAGGGAAAAAGGCATATTTCTCATTTATTAATTTAGAAAAAGCCTTTGATAGAGTACAAAGAAATGTAATATGGAAAGCTCTTGAAAAAGGGGAGTCGACAAAAAAATAATACGGAATATCCAACGGTTATATCAGAACAACGTAAATTATATAATAAGGCGGAACATGAGATCCGAGGGATTTGTATCTCAAGATGGGTTAAGGCAGGGCGGAGGATTAAGTCCCGTATTGTTCACTGTAATTTATGGACGATGTAATAAGATAATGCTCAATGCAGACGAAAAAAATTCAAATTGGGTACAGGAATCTAAAGAGGATACAAGTAGCTGAGGCAGCATTCGCAGATGACATAGTACTAATAGCTGAAAATGGAAATAACCTACAAGAAAGTATAGATATATAGAACGAAACACTTAAGAAAAAAGGAATGAATATAAATAAAAATAAAACAAAAGTATTGACCACAGGTGAAGAACAACTAAATATCCAAATTGAAGGAATAACTAACTATTCAACAAGTAAATGAGTTTCATTATTTAGGTGTCCTGAAAAATGAGTCAGAAATTAATGAAAGAATTGAAAAGGTAACCAAATTGTATTACGCAATGAATAAGAACTTCATTATGAAAAAAGAAATATTACGAAACACCAAGATAAAAGTATTCAAAGCAGTGACTTACGGACGTGAATCATGGGTACTTAATAATAGACAAAAATCAAAATCCAGGCTGCAGAAATGAGATATCTTAGGAGAGTGGGAGGCGTAACTAGAAAGGATAAAATGAGAAATACACAAATACGGGAGGAACTGGAGATACAATCGATAATGGACTTTATTGAACAACGGCAACTACATTGGCGGGGGCATTTACAACCAACGGGCGAAACTAGACCAGTAAAGCTAATATATGAAGCCAAAGTCCAGTATAAAAGGAAAAGAGGAAGACCGCGACAAGTATGGGAGGATGTCATTGGAAATAGCATCCAGAATAGGGGAAAGAGCTGGAAGGAAGCAAAATCACTGGCCAGTAACCAAAGATTTTGGACAAATTTTGTGCATAATTTAGATTACACTGTACTTACCCGACGCCCTTTCGGGTAAAAGGGTTTTTGATATATATATATATATATATATATATATAGTGTTTAGATAATTTCTTAGCCGTTTATTAAATATAACATTAGATAAATTATTGGAGTTTTTCGGCTTTTTTTATATGAAATATTTACAAATAGTGTAAATATTTCATATAAAAAAAGCCGAAAAACTCCAATAATTTATCTAATATATGAAGGTGTAGTTTCTCGGGTTCTTGGCCGCGTGTGAGTTTTGTCCTGAAAAGGACTATTTACTCTACGTTTCAACGAGATCGCACTCGTCATCTTCAGGAGCTAGTCAGGAGCCGGATGACGAGTGCGATCTCGTTGAAACGTAGAGTAAATAGTCCTTTTCAGGACAAAACTCACACGCGGCCAAGAACTCGAGAAACTACACCTTCATCATACGTCCGCGAGAACATCAAGAGTAACATATATATATATATATATATATATATATATATATATATAGTAAATTGAATTTGTTGGCGATTTAAGATCTGGTTTTACTTCGAAATGTATATATTTAAAACAATCCTACATGTTTCGGCAAGTGATGCCTTCAAGGAATATAAAATATAAATATATGACACTATATTAATGTCATACAAATGTATCACATTAATATACTGTCATTTATATTTTATATTCCTTGAAAAAGGCATCATTTTCCGAAACATGTAGGATTGTTTTAAATATATACATTTTGAAGTAAAATCAAACCTTAAATCGCCAACAAATTCAATGTACTATATATATATATATATATATATATATATATATATATATATTTAGTGTTTAAAGAATTTTGTTTTTCTTTTTTATTTTATTGGCCGTGTTTTAATATTAAAAATAATAGATTTTTATTGGTTTTAGCGACCTTTTATTGAATTTAGATGTTTGTTTACGACGTTTCGACTTTTATCAATTCAGTCTTTTTCAAGCATCTGGAAACAAGAATCATTACAATGAACATGAGAACTGTGTTTGTTTTGTGTGATATAACAATTAAATTAACAATTTTAAATTTAAATTTATATTAAGAAATGAATTACGAATTAGGTTAGTGTTTTACGTTGAAAATTAAATAACATTAAATTAAAATAGCTTAGAAAGGTAGGGGGACATTTATGTGATTAATATCTGTATGAATTAATTGGAGACTTAACAATTATTAACAATTTTAAGTTTAAAATTAGATTAAAAATGATTACAAATTGAGTTAACATTTTACGTTGAAAATTACATAAAATAAAAATAAAAATAGCTAAAATGAACAGGTAGGGAGACATTAAGGTGATTAACAACTGTATGACTGATTGGAAAGTTGAATTACACACAATAAGTAAAGAGAACAAAGAAAAGACAAATAAAACTCACATTTGTTGTTTGTTTTACACGGGTACGCATTCATGTGACACATGTGTTAGGACATCCGGGACCAATTTTCTTAGAACGAACGTGCTTGTGCGGATTTTGTAAGTGAACTAATACTTTAGTTTGCGGGGGTTTAATTTCTGTTTTTTGGAATGAGCATGGTAGTCAGGACCGTATTTAGGGGTATAAGTTAACGTTGTTATTTCTAATGGGAGCTATTTTTTTCCCCGTTTTTGTCTTGTGCGTGCAGGGGAGGGGGTTTTGATTTTTCTATTGTTTTATGAGAGGGTGATATTACTCTATTACCCTCTCATAAAACAATAGAAAAATCAAAAAAAAACCCCTGCACGCACAAGACAAAAACGGGGAAAAAAATAGCTACCATTAGAAATAACAACGTTAACTTATACCCCTAAATACGGTCCTGACTATCATGCTCATTCCAAAAAACAGAAATTAAACCCCCGCAAACTAAAGTATTAGTTCACTTACAAAATCCGCACAAGCACGTTCGTTCTAAGAAAATTGGTCCCGGATGTCCTAACACATGTGTCACATGAATGCGTACCCGTGTAAAACAAACAACAAATGTGAGTTTTATTTGTCTTTTCTTTGTTCTCTTTACTTATTGTGTGTAATTCAACTTTCCAATCAGTCATACAGTTGATAATCACCTTAATGTCTCCCTACCTGTTCATTTTAGCTATTTTTATTTTTATTTTATGTAATTTTCAACGTAAAATGTTAACTCAATTTGTAATCATTTTTAATCTAATTTTAAACATAAGATTGTTAATAATTGTTAAGTCTCCAATTAATTCATACAGATATTAATCACATAAATGTCCCCCTACCTTTCTAAGCTATTTTAATTTAATGTTATTTAATTTTCAACGTAAAACACTAACCTAATTCGTAATTCATTTCTTAATATAAATTTAAATTTAAAATTGTTAATTTAATTGTTATATCACACAAAACAAACACAGTTCTCATGTTCATTGTAATGATTCTTGTTTCCAGATGCTTGAAAAAGACTGAATTGATAAAAGTCGAAACGTCGTAAACAAACATCTAAATTCAATAAAAGGTCGCTAAAACCAATAAAAATCTATTATTTTTAATATATATATATAAATATAAAGTAAATATAAAATATATATAAATTATTCATAAATAATTTTATAATTATAGCTGGAAATGACTATTTATATTTTGACTTAAAAAAATGACATTATCGTCGGAAGGTCGAACATATTATATTCAATCAATTAAAACAAAATAGTATCACTATAAATCATATTTATATTATATCAATTCAATTAATATGATCGTTATGTCTTTTTTTTGCGGATAAATTTCCATAACTGATAGCTAATCTCATTAATCTAAGAAGAAAAAAAATCGACAAGCTACAAATTGGAATTTCAAATTTTATAATGATTTATGGCATGTATTTGTGTGCGTCTGCTATTCATTCAAAATAGAGATTGTTACTTCTTGTTAGAAATAAGCACGTATCCATGCATATCTACACTTCGATACTAATTGGAATGCATATATTTATTTCCGTTTCATTTAGTAACAACCAGTAAACATCAATTAATTAAAATGGTATTTACCAAGGTCCTTGAAATCTGTGTCGATTATATCGTATTTCATCCTGTTTACTATATTATTGGCGTTGAATATACAGGCTTCTTTTAAAAACTATCTTGAGAAATTTTAATCAAATGTAAAGATTATTGCATTGCTAGTAGAAACATATGGCTTACAAAATAATATTTCATCAGTGACTTAAATGTCCTTTCATAATTAATAGCGAAACATTTTAGAAGCAACCTCTATTCCTAAAATGTTTTTTTGGGTCCTTTTTCTATCTCCAGACGACTAGCCGAATATGTATGTATAAAATAGAAATGAAACTAATTGTTAAAATCTTCATTGCTTGCTTTGCATTGATTGCTTGCCTCGCCAGCACAGTTTGCTACTTACTAGAGCATGTTGCAAACTAACATGAGTATACATAGAGACAATTAAGACGCGCAAGAATGTGGGAAAATTTGTCCTAATTTATGTGAATCTAACATCCTAATAAGTAGAGAGAGGATAGTCAGGCAAGAAAAAATGGCGTAAAAGGCAAAAAAGTAGGTAAAAAGCGGTACAAAATTTCCAAAAAAAGGTAAGAAAAATTGGACAAGAAAGTCAATTTATTTCATAAATTATTTTTTATTCAAATAAGCATACTGGTTATACATACTCAAGAAAAAATTAAATATCTACTTTCCACGAAGAATCTAGGTATTTTTCTATATTTTCCGATAACAAATTTTGCCGTTTATCTGACAAAATAGTTTTATAATACGAGAACAATCACTCAACATCGCAAGATGTTACTGGCGCATATTTTAGGGCACTTTCAATATTTAAAGATGTTACCCCTACGCCCTCCTTATGAATTGCTGCTACATCCATAATTGTTTGAATTCCAATATTTCTGGCTAGCGCGTCTTTTAATTTCGTTTGGATTTTTTGCCTAACTTTTTCGTAAGCAAGTTTAGCACTCTTTATATATTCTACCAATGATAAGCCCCATGTCTCTAAATCTTATATTACTTGTGGCAAAGTGGAATAATTTATTTTAATAAAAATTGACCCACTTTTTACCGCAGTCTTGCGGAAAGCTACTTGTGATTTGCAATGGCCTGGGCAGAAGCTGAATGAAAAGCACCCACAACATAGTAAGAGATAAATAAATTAATCGACATAATGTAGAAATGTATTAACTACCTCTTTGATTCGATCAAAATGATTCGCATAAAAGAAACAGGCGGAGAGCCAGGATCCCCTCTAGAGAAAGTCTCAAGTGCATTAAAATAACCGTCCGACTTATTGTTGACTGTTTAACGCTTAAAAAATTAGCCACATAACAACGCTAGCTACGACCATCATTAACTAGAGCTATTGCTTGTGATGCTTCATGTTCACTTAAATTGAGTTGACGAGTCATATGTTCAACTCTAGTGCCATTTGCCCTATTTATCGACACCAACTTCCTCTTTATGCAAGATAACGCTCGACCACATGTTGCTGTAGACGTAATGGACTACCTTCGAGAGGTGAATATTCAAGTTATGGAGTAGCCACCTAAAAGCCCGGACATTAATCCATAGAGCATCTGTGGGATGCACTTAAATGGTCAGTTAGACACCACATACCTGCTCCTACAACTCTTAGGGAACCTGAAGAAGCTGTGGTTGCGGAATGGGAGAATATTCCTCAAGCCTCCTTCTGCAGCTTAATTAGTAGTATGCCTAGACTAATGAAAGCAGTTATAAGAGCAAGGGGAGGCAATACCAGATATTAATTTTATAATTTTAAAGTTCAATTTAATATTAGAAGGATTCTTTATAAATTCTAGATTTTCAGCGTGCCTTCAAGTTTAGACATTACTGTAACATTTTTGCCAAATTAACATTGTATCACGTTCAAAATATTGTTAAAAGTTAGTTAAAGTGCTTTTTGTTAGAACTCATGCGTTATAATTTAATATAACAAAGGTTTTTGGAGAATTTTGTCACTTATTATAAGTGATGCGTTATTTTTGTAAAGAAGTTTATAACAAATATAAACACAAAAACTGATTGTAACCACTTAGCAAAGTCAATTGTATCTATTATATTTATTAGTTTGTCCTATTATTAGGTATTATCTGCTGGGCATCAAAGTATATTTATTAATTTTTTTTATTTATTGAGAAAAAGGTTTTATTCAGGGCAACCATCCTCCTATTCATTCGCTATTGAAACCGCTAAATTTTTCGAATTAGGATACGTCATGCCTCCCCGTCCTACATGTTGCTCAGGTACAGCTTCGATTCATTTTTTCTTATTCCCAAACTTGAAGAAATGGCTTGAAGAAAAGAGAATCGGCACAATGAGGAGGTGACAAGTGCCTATTTTGGCGAGCTGCCGAAAAATTACTTTTTGGACGGCTTAAAAATATTGAAAAGTTGCAGTGCTAAGTATACAGAAGTGGATTAGAATTATGTCGAAAAATAAAATACATGTTTTACCCTAAAATAAATACTTCACTGAAAAGTCACACTCTTCTGCAGAATCACGCTTGTATATGAACATATGTTGCTTTTATAATTATTTTTAACATATTTCGTGCCATTAACCATTTTATAGACATCTTAAATACCTAAGTAGCTTTTCGTGGGCTCAACATAACCCCACCTCACCATTTACGTTACATTCTATAACAAGTTCCACGTCAAAAAACGATGACAATATTGAAAAAATCGGTAATCTGATATTTTTACTGACACTTTAATGCCATTGGAAATGACCCACACTTCTTGGAAAGAGTGATAACATGTGATGTAGCTTAGTTTTTCACCTATGATCTAGAAATTAAGCGTCAATCAATGCATTGGAAGAGACCAACTTCACCGAGAGCTAAAAAAGCGCGAGTGAGCAAATCAAAATAGGGAATGTGGATACATTTTATTAATCATTATTTATATCATTTACTGATAATACGATCATTTGAATTTTCAATGTTTTCAAATATTACCGAAAAATTAATTGTATTTCTGAAATAGTAATAATTAAATTTTAATAATAATATATAATAATAATTTATTCAAAATAAATGAGTCATTTTAAAAAGCCACGCTATTGGTTGAAAGCGTAGTGACGCATTAAATCAGTAAACATCAGAAATCACAGTTGTTTGGTTTGGTGTTTATGTATATTTTATTGTTTAAATCAAAGCAAGTTGGTGTTAAATATTATCAACATGGTTGACATTCGATATTGCAAACTGCAATCAGATAATTTACCAAGAGTTGACGCGTTTATGGTGACATAATTTTTAAAAAATAGGTCAAGTGAAATGAAAAGTGTTAAAACACAGAGGTGAATATAACTTCCTATATTTTATCCTTCTTAATAAGTGAGGAAACCAAATTATTTATACTTCTTTAATTTATTTAGTGTGCCAAGAGAACAATATGAGAATTCTGCCATTCTGAATTCTGCTATGTGCAACTTAAAAGAGAACAGATCAAATGTGCAAAATTAAATGCAAAATTTGCTCAGAGCATAAAGTACGCACTAAGCAATATAATGTTACTTAGTGAGGATGAAGTTAATGAAATTGTTGAGAGTGCAATGCCATGATTGTACAGCATCAGCAGGTAATATAATTGAGTTTTGCAATACATAGTTTTAATATAAATATATAATTATTACAGATGGATGCAAGCATGCTATAGCCTTTTTGATGTGGATTCATCGTAGAAATGAAGAACTTGCCCCTACCTCTGTGGAAAGCTACTGGAAAAAATCTCTTCTTTCCAAAGTAGGAACATCATTGAAATATTTAAGGGTTAATAATCATCAAATGTATCTTCTTTATTTGGCCAACTACTAAGAAAGCTAAGCTTAATCAGAAGAAAGTAAATTCGCAAATAATAAAACACACGAAGTACCAAATGGTTATTGGCACAGTCAATAATTACTGATCAGTACTTAATTAGAAGCTACCTAACGGTAGTCTCTAATTACGACTTACTACGTCATTACCGTCAGCCATATTGAATGTTTCAATTTTAATTCATAAAAAAAATATTTGCACAATATTATAGCACTCGAACTTCCATATTCAAAAGTAAGATGATTGTTTTTTTCGATATCCATGGGATTGTGTTCTGTCTTGCAACCATGTTCCTGAAGGTCAAACTGTTAATCAACATTACCACCTTGAGGTTCTTGCTCAACTCCGTCAGAAAATCATAAAAAATTATCCGAATTGTGGATGGGTTGCTCATCAGAACAAATCATCGGCGCATATTGCACTGCTTGTCAAGACGTTTCTAGCAAAAAATAACATTACAGTATTAGATCATGCGCCTAACCTGGTACCATATTTATCTGTTCCCTAAGATCAAATCTGTAATAAAAGGAACAAGATTTCAGACTGTTGAAGCTCTGAAAGAAAAAGCGGCATGCGTCATCAACGAGCTCACAGAAGACGACTTCCAGCGTTGTTTTGCACAACTGAAAATTCGAATGGAGCGATGCGGGGATAGAGGATGTAAAAATTTAAAATAAAAGTTTTACAATATCGATCTCGTTGTTTTATAATCACACATCGTAAACCTATTTGTCATTTATATCTCGATAACTAACTGTGAATAATAAAAAATGGGGTGTAAAAGATTCTACCATATTAGATAAGTACCAAAAATTGCATCATGCCAATTACGAGTTGAAAATATTTTATAGAAAGAATTTATTTATTGAATGGAATAATACTAGGTATTTGAAGATAAGGTGTACAATTAATTTGTGTCTCAAGGCTAAGAAAGTATTTTATTAGATTTATTTATTCTCTATTCTCGATAGACTTGCAATGTAGAATCTTGGAATCCTTCGGAATAACAAGTTAAGAACCAGATTATTATAATCTGCATAAAATTATCATCGATTATTCACGAAAGCTATGCACACAAACAACTAAATTGAATGCATTCAGTACAAACTGTTTATTATTATAGATGAGCAAGGTATCTTGCGAAATTTAAGTATCATCAGCTATAAGTACGTTTTTTGAAGGAAAGAAAAAACGCAAGAAAATATTAGCAATAAACAGCTTTCCGCAGCATCGAGAGTCATTCAATTATAAACTCAAGGATTTCTTGTGTTGACGTCTACAAAGTATGAAAGACTCGAGAAAATAGGACATTACAGATGTCGGTATTCCTAATTGTTTAAGAATGCAGTCGTTACGGTCGGAATACGTAGATCTAAAATCAATCAAATTGCATTATAATAAACAATTTAGTAAAGTCATGACTGTTGTGGATGTTTTCGGACAATTAAATTTTATACTGCTATAAAATAGCCATATATTACTTGTTAACGTTGATAAATATTTACATTATTATAAAAACCACAAAGTCATAGCAACTTTGATTTCAATAATTTAAAAGAAAATTAATGATTTGAATCCTCACATAAGCTTGGAGTAGAATTTGTCCATGGATATACATACGATACATAAATGTATCGTAAATAGGGAGAAATATATTCAGAATAACAACTTTTACTACTAGGTATTCGAGTTTTTATGTTTGTTTATCCTGTATAGTAATAATAATTTATTTTTGTTAACGAATACAATATAACCAGAACAAAATGGATTTCAATTTTAGGTGCCAAAACACGACTTAACCAGGTACACATACCAGAAGAGTATACTGATTGGATTAATTTGGTTTTTACTCGATGATGATCCATAATCATAAAGGAAATAAAACTGTCAATAGTTGAATTTTTAGTACGACAATTGTTTCGCCTACATAGTGGCTTCGTCACGTACAGTCGGCGCAACCCAAATATGAACATTATTTGGTTGTCATGGGATTTTTACTGAAATTTATTACTGTAATTCTGGCTTTGGCCAGTGGTATTACAAAGAGAGGGGATAATATTGAGAGCATAAATATATTACCTTTATTAGTGGCTTTCTTCGAATCGGTATTATGTACATTAAAGGTGCAATAAACTAATTAAAAGAATATAAAATTACAGTAACAGTTTATTTTTTACAAAATTAAATTAACATCTACGCATATAAAACTACAAAAAAACATTTATTACAAGAGAAAATCAATGGCTATAGCAAAATTGGAATAGTGTTAATATTTTATCGCTTGCCACAACACTTTCCACTCTTCTTGACATGGACAAAATTAAATGTCGCATGTCGTAGGAATTTACGAATTCTTGCCAATCATTTTCAATAAATTCCCAGAGTTGACCAGCCGTTTGCCAGCCTAAAGTCTCTTTGCTATATCGTTTTGACTAAGAAGCCACATACATTGTTTAATCACAGATTAAACATCATTTAACTATTTATTTAGGTATCTCCTGACGGGGACATACGCCAATCAAACTTAAGCCGAGACTCATCAAGGCAACTACATCATAATGAAGACAGGCAACTACTCTGGTTGAGACTTGGCACTTTGTTTAATCCCAGATTAAGCAATATCATTTTAATCTAAATAAAATAGTGTAATTCTAATTTTATAATTATCGCACCGTATATGTTACGTATTATATTTAGCAATAAAAAAATTCACACATACAAGTTAGGTATTTAATCTAAACCAGTTCAGTAAACTGCTGAGACAGAAACAATCATAGTTCAGGTATATAAAATAAACTAGTCCAATATTCAAAGTAGTCATCGCATAAATATAGTAAAGTGCAAGAATATGAGGACATCAAAATGCACTATAAGCATCTCTCTAAACACCGTAATTAAAGTAGGTTATATCAGCGATACCACAACAAACATTAAATGTCCTCGATATTCAATTACCCTTAAGTAAGGTATGTAAAATAAAAATGTTTAGAACTGTTGGAATTAAATTGTAAATAGGATTTGTATATATACCATAATTTTTGTTAAATAAAGCATTAAGGAATTTTCTGTTCTTTAATCAAGATTAAGGAATGTACTGTTCTTTAATCACCTATTCATAGACCTTCGAGTCTATTCATACATTTTCAATTAGGTTCAAGTCAAGACTTCTTGCTGGTCATGGCAAAACATTTATGTTGTTGTTGTTGTTGTTGTTGACCCACTCTTTAACTATTCGAGTCGTTAACTGGAGAATTATCTTGTAATAAAAACATTTATTATGAACATTTAGTGCATACCATACTATTTTCTTACATGTCGAAAGATAAAATTGTCAGGATAAGTTGCTCTTACTGATAGTAACATCACGTTTTTTAAAATGTTTATGTAAATTATTGGTTGTTAATCGCCCATCAATTTGGCAACACATTTCAGAACGGTTAACGCTTATCCATGCCCAAACATTGATAGCGGATACTAAAAATATACAGGGGGCGAAATTGACGTATAACAGCGTTTCAGTGTTTCTTTCCACCATTCCACACGAGGTTTTTTTTTGGTCTGCTGACAGATTATGTGAGATCCACCGCGCACACAGTTTTATTACATTAAATTATTGTGCAAAATTGTTTGTATTGCAGTCATGCCAATACCTAAGGATGCAAGAATTTCAGCATATGTCACATCTAATTAATCATTTCATGAACAGCATCGACATTTTGCCCAACAACAGGTGGTTATGGTCGAGCTTCACGCAATTTATCGCTGAGACTATCACGTTCAAGTTTGAAATTTTGAAACCAGCGATACATTGTAGTTTTAGATGGTGCTTCACTACCAAACGCAGAATTCATTCGCTGGACACATTCTTGTTGACTTAAACCACTTAGAAAATCATAATAAATCATCGCACGACAGTGTTCTCTTGTTAAATTAAATTTATTACTGTACCACTAACTTCTGTCATCGTAAAAAAACTTTTTGACATTTCTTGGTTCTATCACTTGTTTTCACTCACATAAGTGTGAAGTTAGACGAATTTGTATAAATCATAGGTCAGGTACCAAGATCCTAGTTCCCGAAATTTTCGTTGTATCCTTCATACCACAGCCAAAGACGCAACGTTTAACACTATTTTTCTGAAGATATTAATTTAGTTACTGAAATGCGTATTTAGTGTTGATTCATTTATATTGTGATTAGGGATTTTTTTAAATTTGTTTGTTTCATAGTTTCATCATTTTATTAGATACGTAAATAACCTTAACCTATAACAGCAAAACATATATTCTGCTTGTTTTAAATTATGAAATTTATCCTGTTTAAATTGCAGGGTCATTTGTTCCTTTCATAGATTGAATGGGGTATACACCTCTGGATAGTAATTTTCACACAAATATTATTGTGTTCTCCACATTCAATTTTTAGTAATACCTATATTTCATATTATAAAAAATATTTTGTTTTATACAAATGGAGAGATTTTACCTATTCAAAAATATTTATTTGTAAAATAAATAAATTTTCTTTGAACTATTTTAATGTTTCCTTTCAATTTATTTAAACTAAAATGCAAAAAGAATTGAAACCAATGGAAAATTATTTGGCCGAATCCGCTTCTGTATAATATGCAATCATTAATTTATATATGTATTTATAATTATTTTCATGTATCTATAAACATGTATAATGAACGATCATATATGTAATTATAGTGTTTAATATAAGGCGCCTAAGTTATTTATTATTTATGTATAACTAGTTTTTTCAGATACAAATTTACAATTGTAATTGTATAATTAGCATTTTTAAACGTACGATTGCAGAAAAGATTAACACTAATCGATTTAATCTATTCGAACGCAGAACACCCACGTTTATTTTATTGCGTCTTCACGTTGGCCAGAGGAGATTTAAAATTCATACCCTTATTATTTCTGTTACATTTATAAAAATAATTATACGTTGCATCAATACTTAAGAAGTTTTCTCTTTCAGTTTGTCGTTATTACATATTGTATCTTTTGTATATTCATCGAAAACTTATGTCAATATTTTGTCGTTCATTACTCGGCCCGTTTAAGGTAAACATCGCACGGTTTGTCCTAGATATACACCTGTCCAATCATCATAATTGACTTTATAAACCAATTGGTCATGGATTTAGTAAAAGTTGTCCAGAAGCATACTTAGGTCAAATTGTGCAAAAAGTGTGTATGTACAGTTTGTATACAAATTAATGTCCCCATTAGTCACGACTAAATATCAATCCTATCTTTTAGGGCGAAGCCTTGCATTCCTGTTTTTAACTGCGTAAACACTTCTAATATGAAAAAAAGTGTGAATTCGTCTCGGTTAAAATATACCTAAATATTTTAATTTTTTTCATATTTCTTTGAGTTTTATTTGGTATAGTTGAAGTATCTGATTGTCATGTGGGCTGTCACTCATGCATATTTCTCTCTAGACTCTTAGATATTGTCTGTGTATCTCAGTGTTATATTTTGGATTCGACTATTATTGTATAATATTTGCATATTTACAGATCATGTATCCTAAATCTTAATATACCTTATTGTTTAATCAAAACTTAAATACCGTTATAAAATTTTGCGAGAATTAATAGTAACACACACATAGCCTTGAAGTCATTCTTAAATTCTAATTTAGTTCTTAAAATACATCACTTGAGTATTTCACTTAGCCTAGAGGATCAACCCTCCAACCGCTAAGCTATGGCTCAAGGTGTTTGATTTGACCCTTGTAAGCATAAACTTTTATATGGATATTTCTGATTCTCCTGATAAATTATTTTAAAAAAAGTGTTATTTGAACGTCTGTTTGGCGGAAACCTAGTCGCTACGCTACAAGACGTTTATCTCCACATTGTATATAGTTTTATTTAATCCCTATTCTATGATTATTTGATCATTAAATGTAATTATGTTTGTATATTCACTGAGGTCGTTTGAAAATATGCAATTAAAGCAATTTTTGGTGCAATCTGAAGTTTATTTTCTTTGCACCATGCTTAAAATTTCATAAGCCGCTTTTCATATTTAATACAAGATTTAATAGAAAGCAAATTATTTACTCCATTTTCGATAATTACTCGAATTTCTCTAGTTTCAGGTGAAAAATTCTCGTTTATTTTGCATTAGATTTAATAAGTACAAAATTTCAATAAAAAATTGACAAATTTAAATTTCAAATTGACTTGGGTATTATATGATATATTTTGTTGCCAACCACCACAAAAATTTCCCAAATTTTTAAATTACCGTTATTTATGTAAAAAAGGTAATAAATTAAGCAAATTAGAAATAACATAAAAACAAGTATACGACACAAGTTTTACAGGAACTAAGTGTGGGCGACTTTTATCGTGGTTAATTATATTTGCAGGTTGAATAAATTATTTGTAGATTGTTGTAAATCTTCAAATATTCAAAAAGAAGTTTTTAAAATAATATCAATTACAAAAGTACGAAATAAAAATATGGATGTGCAAGATCTCCATTCTTAGATATAGACATACTATAATTTTAAACAAGCTTTTCTTAAAAGCGTGCATCTGAGTTGAACTTACTCGTTTCTTCTTTTCTGGTAACGAGTTTCCATGTATGAACAAATACCTTCAGATTCCATTTAAAGGACTTGTTCCTGTCGGAACAGTGACCGCGTTTCTTCGATTTGAAAGATTGTATTGAGTATAGTATTATTTTTCGTTGGTGCCTTTTGTAGTCTTGTAAATTTGACAATCTAATTAAACATTATGTACTATCTATATTGAGTGAATTAAATTATCTCATTTTTTTTCGTTATTAGTATTTCCTATCACATATTTTTGTAAAGTTCCTTTTTATTAATTTTGTCTTAAGTAAACTATTCTCGATAATGCGACCTTATTTAGCACTTAATTTACGCACTTAGGCTGGAAGGCGTTTGTGACACAGAATTTGCTCGAATAAAAATTGCTATAAACATTTTTTTGTCAGATAATGACAATTATAGTCACAAGAGATAGAATACGAAAACGCATTGTACGGGTGGTGTCCAATTCTACCTCAACATCAAGAGAAATACGATCTCAAGCAGGGGCAGTTAATAGAATTCGTACAGTAGAGCACATAATTAAAGAGTGCCCTCAGACACCGCACATTAAAATTCTTAAATAATCTAGGAAACTTGCATTAACCGCAAATCATAAACAAAATCGTCTACCTAGGAGGGGGGCAGTCTGAATCATGATGTAAGAAAGAAGACCTTAACTTTATCCCAATGGCATAGCACTTTAGGAACTGCAATTGTTTGGGGTGCTGTTTCGTAGAATTGACTCCTATAGAGCGTTTCACGCCCACCATGAAGTATGGGCTCTTATGGAGCATTCCCCTCTTTTATTTTCTTTAAGAAATTGCATCGCGCTATCCTTTTCCACCGCTCGCTATGTCGAAAGTTTATATTAATTTTTATTGGGGATTTTTAATTCGTACAGATAACCAGACCGCTACAGTACAGTAGTTTGTTCACTTTGTTATCTTGTCAAGTGTTAGATTGTTCCTTTCCGAATTTTTATTAAATATTATTTGTTGTTCTTCGTTCTTGTTATATTGTTATAGTGTTATTATATTATATACCTTATATTCTTATTATTAAATATTATATTCTCTCTCTCTTTATTATATTCACCCGTTGTTGTTTACAAAAGTTTGTGGTAAGTTGGAATGTGAAGGAAATGTGCTCGCAAATAAAAACATTACCGTTACAGATTCTAAACTTCGGTAATGGAGCCTGGAGAGAAAAAATGTTACTACAGCAGTCAAGTTTTAATTGAAATAAAAAATTAGGTTTTTAAGATGTTGATATTTTTATGTTATTGGTTAAATATATCTATATTGCAGTATTTTTTGTATGTTTATGGTCTACACAAAAAAACTTTTTATGATTATTGCTTGTATTCTAATAGACAAATCAAACTATTTTTTTTAATAAAGGAAACCAATATATATAAAATAATTGTTCTAATTCAAAACAAACCTTGAGTATACAAATGGTGTGTTTGTTAAACCAAATTATAACTTAAACAATCAATTTTAAGTAGTTTGTTAATATAATGATTTCCTTTTCATATACATTAACTAGAATGATATTTCACTCTTATTTACTTTTTCTTGGCATCGAATATATTATAAACAGATGCAAACTAAGAATAATAAATTTAAAATTTTGTTAATTATAAATACAATTAAGGTTATGTCAATACAATAATATTGACAGAAGGCCTGATTAACGGCAATATAGGTACGTTGGTAGAAATGAGTACGCGACTTGGCAACTATGTACGCTATCTCCATATGGCCTGTACTTCATCATGGGCGTGAAACGCTCTATAGTAAATGCATGTAAATATGTTAGCAAACGTTCTTCTTAGAACTATGGTCATTATAGCACCAAATGAATGCAGTGGCGGCTCGTGAGTTATGAAAGAGGGTGGGCACAAAAAAAACTTACCTATTTTTTGTACATAGAATCCATTTTCCTATCTTTCATGCTGGAAAAGACGTCTATGATTTTGTTGTCAAAATCCGGGATAGACTGGATGAACTTCTTTTCTATTGACAGTACCGCCAATGTGTTCAGTCGATCTTCTGACATTGTGCTTCTCAGAAATGTTTTAATGCGTTTGAGGGTGGAAAAATATCGTTCACATTCTGCTGTCGACATGGGTGTTGTACAAATAATATCCAGCAGTTTGTATGTTTCCGTCAAAACCTTTTTTAGGTTGTTGTCTGTTATGAACACTAAAAGTGGCGAAACACCACCTACGTCACACATGTTATCGCGCTCATAAATTACTGAAAGTTCACTTTTCAATTTTACACTGTCCAACATAGGATAAGATTTCACAGTTTCTTTTGTGGAAATGAATGACTTTTTTAAGTTTTAAAATTTTGAGAATCAAATAATTTTGCTGCACTTAAGTGATCCCTAAAATCAAATCGGTCGCCAATTTGACTTAAAATAGTGTCATATAATTCCTTTGCAAGAACAGCTCTATTATCTCCAGCTGTCTTTTTTGTCTTTTCCTTGCAGATTTTTCATTATTGCGTTCTTGATTGTCATTGTCAGTAGAATTTCTTAAATTTCTAATGTGAATAATTTGCTGTTGGAATTGTTCAATTGCCTTTTGTAGTTGAGCACTGTCAATCCCGCGCATTTGAATCTGATTAAATAATATTTCTATATGTGGCATGATGAAATGAAATATTTTCAACGAGTAGAGAAATTCCGGGCAATTCAAATGTTTCAATAAACCCTTCACTAATATTGCTTCACTAATAGTAACTGAATCCATCCCATCTTCGTCAATAATTTTGTCTAAACATTCTTTGAAAGAATCCTGATGTTCAAATAATGTGTTCACAGTTCGACTTTTGAAAATCCAGCGTGTAGGAGCAGCGCGTGGTAATCTACTTTTGACTATTTCATCAAGAATTAATTAAGTTAGTTTTGGCGATCGAGAAAAAAAACTTGAAAATGACTGAAAATTTGCAAAGAAAATTTTTACATTTTTATTGCACTGTGCCGCTCGTTCAATAATTAAATTAAATTGATGCGCGTAACAGTAAATATAATGTGCACGTGGAAATGTTCTTTTGTTAATAGCTTGGACACTATTTGTCTTACCACTCATCATGGACGCCCCATCGTAACTTTAAGCGATTAGTTTATTATCAGACCCAGGGAGAATTTAAAATAGTTTGCAATTCATTCAGCAATGTTTTCGCTAATACATCAGTATTATGTCTACCCGTCTTAAAAAAAGAGCAAAAGCGCTAAGAAATTTGTCCATTAAACACGTATCGAATAATAACAGCCATTTGCTGATTATTAAAGGTGTCTGTAGTATCATCGTCCTCCAAAGCAATGAAATTTGCAGATTTAATTTCTTTTAATATTTCCTGCTTGTAAATTGGCCACATTGCATCTAGCAATTCGGTCTGAATAGTTTTTGAGGAGCCCTTAAATACTTGTGAACCTTTCATATGTATTGTAAGCACAGCGTCTAATGCAGCTGCAAAGTTGATTAAGCCTACATAAATACCTGGATTTTCCGATATCAATGTCTCGTCATGGCGTCGTAACGCCAATTCAAAGGCTTCGCAAAATTTTATACACATAATTAACCAGCGCAAAATATAAGGACCTTTTTCCATATCTTCATTGTACTTAATTTTATGTCGCAAATAAGCACTGTCTAACTGTTCACATATGTCCACTTTACCTAGAACACTAAAATTCACGCACGCATTCATGTGAGAAACGAAATTTTCGTGTTTCTTTGCTATCTGCGATATGCTTTAAATCATTCAACCCTTGTTTATTCCACGCACTAACCTCTTCCTTTAATGATAATAATAAACGTCACTTTAAGCCTTTGAAATTATACACGTGCTGTACGCGCCGAAATCAACAGTCACAACACATGCACGACGTTAACTGGAGTCGAGCTATTTTGTGCCCCCAACCGACGGTATAAACGCATATCGCGAAGTTAAGCGGAGCCGGCCGATTCATATTCGGAATAGGTACATCTGAAATCGTGCCCCGGAACATATTTTTGGGCGTTGGCATAGTATCTGTGGTGCGGAAGGAAACGTTGATACCATCGTTATCAAAATATGTAAAAATAATAAAATAAAATAATGCACTGAATTACATGCGAATTTCTTTTTGTGTTTATCTTGGTGGTTGGGTGGGCACGTGCCCTTTAGTAACAGCCGCCACTGAATGAATGTACCCTGCGACGATATAATATAAGACATAATAATGCACGACGTGTAAAAGGGTGGCTCCAAAATCATAATATCAGTCAACTCAATTGGCTGGAATTGTTTCATGAAAGTGTTTGGGGATGGGGATTAGTGTAGCGTTTGTACGCTATTGGACAAGAGCTCAATAATTATAAAATTTAATAAACGCTAAAAAAGGCGCATAGGCAATTATTCCCTTGGACTGTTTACACAAATTATAGATTCGGTTTCAAATGAATGTTTGAGGCTATGGCGACATATATATTATTATAAATAAATAAATAAATAATAAAATTTTTCTTTTTTCTTTGGCGTTTCATTAATTTTGTCCTATGAGTCTACACACGTTGCACTGAAACATAACACGTCTTCTACTATCTTCTTCCCTTGGTGTCTGTTGCCTTGAACGATAACTTAGTAATCGACTCTTAGGAATTGCATTGCGTGAGCTGTAACAGTTAAATTATTTGGTGGATATCGCGAGATATCTTATATAAATATGTCTTTCAAGTTTACCATATACGGTGGACCCGGTTTAATGCATGGTTAATTCCCATGTCGTACGCTGATGAGCGCAATGATAGCCCGAAGCACGTGTGTGTACCTTGATCGTCCTCAATGCAACTTTGGTATGGTTTGTTATTCGCTTTTATATATACATATATGTATGTACCGTATAAATGATTCAAGCTAATAATTTGTCAATCCTGACAAATTGGCTTGCTTGGTCATATTTTTTATAAATATGGTTGGCATATGGGTAGAATTACTAGTAAATCAATAGTAACTGATAGCAGATGTGAGAATTATACAAAATGAGAGTTAATTCAAACGAACCCATATTTATAAGCAATACGATTATGTACTAAGACCGGTCTCTGACATTTAAGCAGCACCCCTGTAAAACTAGTCAAACGATGAAGACCCGCAATTATATATTACATAAACTAGCAAGCGAGGCAATTCATGTGGTGCGAATGAAAGGGCCTTGCGAATGGCGGCCATTGTACTGGCTAACTCTCCTGCTGAATATTGTGCTGCTGTTTGGTATCTAAGCTCTCGCACCGAGCTAGTAGATATTAAACTTAACGATACAATAAGGGTCGTCACGTTAGATCCACTGCAGCACAGAATCAATGGGCTAAGATTTCCAACAACATTGATCTTTCCATACACGATGATTTGAAGAGCATCCCCAGGACTCGAGTGAAATCTGAAGACCGATTTGGCTGGATACGGAAGTCTAGCATCCCATCAATGTGAGTGGCCCTCCTCGAACAGCACCCTGAATTGAGGAATAAAGGGTTAATCTCTAATCTTTCAGAACCTCTGCCGGCCGTAACCCTCCCACGTAGGCAATTGTCTCAATTAGGTACGTTTCGCACGGGCTACGGAAAGTGCAACTTAATGCTGTATAAATGAAAACTAGCAGTTTGCGGCTGCGGAAATGTGGAACAAACTATGGTCCACATAGTAAATGACGTGGCATCTACGAGCTGAGCAAGGCAACTACTGCAGTTCTGGACTTGTTGACAAATTTAGATAGTAGTGCATGCATTAGTATTTTGACCCTTTTCTGTCATAAAAGTAATTTATACACTAATATCTAAATTTCTATTTGCCTTCTCATATGAAACAAATAAATGTACAAAGAAAATACTCTAAATGTTGCCGTCCTACTTGTAAACAACACTGACCTAGTCGTGATAAATTGCACATTTGCGTACCGTAATTTTGCAAATTGTGTATGGGATTCCGAAATATTATGTTTTTAATTAGGAAATAAAAAGAAATCCAGAGACGAATCAGACGATCTACTTGCCTATGAACCTACAGTGTATCCAGAAATATATCGTTGACTTTTAAGTAAAATTTAAATCCTATTCATTACACCGCAATTAATGCAGCATGAGGTCGAACCCTAACACAAAGAGTGACATTAGTGTAAATTTGTACTAACAAAGTCATTAAGTAGCTGCAATTATTCAAATTCTAATGAAGAGTGTGCTTGCAAATAATAAAATTC
Source organism: Melolontha melolontha (assembly GCA_935421215.2). NCBI lineage: Eukaryota > Metazoa > Arthropoda > Insecta > Coleoptera > Scarabaeidae > Melolontha > Melolontha melolontha. The sequence goes on from OW285238.1 coordinate 42,937,846, forward strand.
CACGAATATTTTTGAAATGATCGTTATATTCAAATTTTAGAGTGTAAAGTAGACTTCATTTCAAGTATCAAAAACGCAAAACTTGTATATCCATTTTTATTTGCTTCAAAGTTACAGATCTATGAATGTGATTGTCAGATCATGAAAAAAATGTAATCCCAAAGTCAATAAAAACTGATTTAATTAAAAAAAGTTCAATTATAAATGTTTTCGAAATGTCCACCTCCTTGTTGAATGCAGGCTTGTGCCCGTAAGCCAACAGAAGAAGTACTTATCCGAATTTCATACTTGTTTTGTCGGATTTGCGGCAGCCAGGTGAATACGATCCAACAACCCTTCTCTTGTGTTCGTAGACTAAATTTTTCATATACCCCCATAAATAAAAGTCAAGGGGATTAAAATTAGGTGATCTGGGTGGCCATGCAGGACCACCTCGACCAATCCATCTTGGATAACTGACGTTAACCTAATTTCGGACAGCAATTCCGAAATGTGGTGGTGCCCCATCCATGTGAAACCACATGTCTCGTCGAATATTCAGTGGGACATCCCCTAAAAAACCTGGCAGTTCGTCAATAAGAAATTGAAAGTAACTGTCTGCATTTAACCTCCCAGGAAGAACGACAGGACCAATCAACAAGTCATCGATTAGGGCCGCCCAAACGTTAATAGAAAATTCATGTTGAAATTTAGATGGGCGTATAGCTTTGGGATTTTCTGATGACCACCTGTGCAGGTTTCTCAGATTTGTACCACCACTTCTCATGAACGTAGATAGTCTTAATATCCAGGTAGAATAAACTAGACGAGCGTAGTGGTCTGCCTCAAACAAACCGTGTCCCCTGCGATAGTGATATGGATATAAGCCCTCACGTTTTAAAATTCGCCAAACTGTCGTTCGTGGCACTCCTAGTGTCTAGCGATTCAAAGTACCCTGAGAGTTGGATCCCTTGTAACAATAGCTACTGCTTCTTTCTCTAAGTCTGCTGGAAAATTTACACCTCGGTCGAAAAGATAATCACGCAGTCCGCATTCCCGAAATTGTCTGTGTACTTCCAGAAACGTCCTGTAATGAGGAATGCGCCTATCGGGAAACCGATGTCGGTATTCAATAACTGCTTGACGTGCACTGCCGTTACAGTAGCCATACACAAAATGCATGTCCGCATACTCTTGAGAAGAAAATCGGTAAGGCATTTTGAATAAAGAAAATGTGTCCACTCACTAATAAGTTGTTGTAGGAACGGAAACGTAATGTAATTCTTCATTAAAAAATGCAACGTTGACAGTCATCTGAACATTTGTTTATTGTATGATATTAATGGTTCAGCACTTACGAAATAAGTAAGAACCTTCTTTATCATAAATCAATTTCCAGTACTCTTTTTTGTAGATCTCCAAGAAATTACTGTATGCACTACGACACATGTTTATTTATTTTAGGATAACATTTTATTATGCGACGTTAACAATCACAAGCCTATTATTGAATCGTAAAACTTTTTTTTAAATAAAATCAGTTTGTATTAACTTTAGGATTACATTTCATTTCATGATCTGACAATCACATTCTTAGATATGTAACTTTGAAACAAATAAAAATGGATATACAAGTTTTGCGTTTTTGTTACTTGAAATGAAGTCTACTTCACACTCCTAAAATTTGAACATAACGATACGGGACACTTGTATATTCAATATCCCTATGTTTGTAACTTTAAATTTTATAAAATAGTGGTAATATGTATGTTTGAATACGGTTCTGTGTGTGGTTATCTGTATGACGACCCAGCCAACCTAAGTATTTGGAATTTCGGCTGTAGGTAGCCGAAGTTAAAGGTGCTTGGATTGGCTTAAACTATTCTTTTCCTATATAGGCAACGATATATATCCGGATACACTATACACTTATAAAACGGTCTGGAAAAAATTGAGATTTATAATTCGTAGTTGCATGTGGAGTGCTTAGTGTGAAAAAACCATTAGTTAATCCTATATTATCCAACTGATTATTGCTTATTGAAAGAATTTTGTCCCAATAATTCATTGTCACCTAAACACCAATTTTAACTCCATCTAATGGTATTCGATTAAATGGTGTCGATTACATGTTGACCAAGTTTTATAATTCTGCGAATTAGCATAACCAGACAGGTAAAACCATGCCTCGTTGGGATAGAAAGTAATATTTTGCCGCTCAATGTTATTATGTAGATGATCATTATATCACTGACGAAACTGGATTCGTTATGAAAAAATCAGGTGGGCAAATTTGATGGACAATTGAAAATTTATATGAATGTAAGTGTAGCTTTTTTTTCAGTTTCTTACGAGGAGATTCACCTCTCCTAGAATTAATGTAGGAGAGGTTAAAAGAACACATAATAATTAAGAGGAGCTTACTTTTTAGTTGGAATAGACGACGTACAGAAAGAAACATGAGAATTTTATTCAACAATTTGATTCATAGTTTCCAAAGTATTGGATATATCAACATTGGACCACTAGCAGATTTACCTTCAGCCACATTGCCAGTGTTTAAAAACTATTCGATTATTCTAACACTGTGTTGCGAAAAGTAACGATATTCAATTCAATTTGTTCTTCTGGATACATTTCGATAAAGTAATCATATCCAATTACCATTTTAAAAGTAAAAACAACAAATTGTTTTACTTATTTGAATATTTGACTTTCACTTTATCGAAATATTTTACAAATTTAAAAGTATCAGAATAATTGAAACATACATGAGTTGGTAAACCCCACCAGTTTTCTATAATACAAAGGTATTTTTAATAATATAAAATATTATTTGTGTTCTTCACACCAGATTTTTAATAATATTTTATATTATTAAAAATACCTTTGTATTATAAAAAGCGTTCAAATAAGCTTTGCCTCTAGTAGGCCATTCCTTTAAAAACGTATGATTATTAATAATTTAAATTTGAATTAGTTGTCAATTAGACAGATGCATAGTTGACAAAAATTAAAATTAGTAACAAGCTAAGACATAATCATAATTTCCAAGGGCTACTTTGAGGTAAAATTTATTCGAATTCTTTGTACAAAACTGGTGGGGTTTACCTACTCATGTATGTTTCAATTGTTCTGATACATTACACATGCGGTTAGTCCGTAGTATGAGTGAAGGCACAAACAAAATGCAGTTTTCTAGAGAGTTGGCTGTGCTAACCTTTGGAAGGGCGTCGTTACTTCACATTAACTATGTGGACGGTATGCGAGGTACTTCGGCTGTCTGAGAACAGGTAGCGCCGAATTTACTTCTGCGCTCGGTCTGGATAATTACGGTGATAGGGCGATGTGGTTCTTTTCTGTGAATGTGTCTGTAAATATCCTTTCTCCAGCAGGGGCGTACCGATGAGCTTGTAGAAAAGCGAAATACGTATCTACGTCTCTGGGGATAGGATATATTCGGACACGTTCACAGAAAATATTAATAGTGAACCTGCATTTGTGTTCTTCACACCAGATTTTTAGTAATATTTTGTATTATTAAAAATACCTTTGTATTATACAAAACTGGTGGGGTTTACCTACTCATGTATGTTTCAATTATTCTGATACATTACACATGCGGTTAAGCCGTAGTATGAGTGAAGGCACAAACAAAATGCAGTTTTCTAGAGAGTTGGCTGTGCTAACCTTTGGAAGGGCGTCGTTACTTCACATTAATTATGTGGACGGTATGCGAGATACTTCGGCTGTCTGACAACAGGTAGCGCCGAATTTACTTCTGCGCTCGGTCTGGATAATTACGGTGATAGGGCGATGTGGTTCTTTTCTGTGAATGTGTCTGGAAATATCCTTTCTCCAGCAGGGGCGTATCGATGAGCTTGTAGAAAAGCGAAATACGTATCTACGTCTCTGGGGAGGAATATGTTCGGACACGTTCACAAAAATATTAATAGTGAACCTATATTTGTGTTCTTCACACCAGATTTTTAATAATATTTTATATTATTAAAAATAAATTTGAAAGTAAAAATCAGGCATGTTAACATAAAGTTGCAGAATTGTTACCAGTTTAAAAAAAATTCAAACATTTATAGTCACCTGTTATTATCGTATATTATGTATACTTTATTTGTTAGTTTTACAATTCAAGTATACTTATATGATTAAATTATTTCACTAGTTTTTTTTAAGCATTCAACAAGGTACAAGGTAATTTTAAGTGAATTTAAATACTCGCAGAGAGTATACATAGAAATATTTTACGTTTGCATAGCAAATTTCGTTCACTTACAGCGACAATTTGCTCAACGATCTCCAATTTAATGTTGGCCAGCAGCAAAATAGAGATAATTCAATGATATTTGACTTTTATGTCTATACCTATGGGTCTGTATTTCGAATTGTCTAGAATAATAATAATTTATTATCCAACAGTAATATAAATTGTTTATTACAGGATAATAATAACTAAGAATATACAGTACAGAGATGACTTAAATTATAAATTAAGGTAAAATAAATCGTACATAATAACAAAAAATATGAAAGTAAAACTTTACTACCCAACACCAATTCTAACTCGATGCAATGGTACTTTGATTAAATTGTTTGGATTATCTGCCGACCAAGTTCTATAAAACTAACATAACGAAAAGAGAAAGCAATATTTATTTTGCTTGTCAATGATATTATGCAGATCATAATTTTACCTCTGACGAAAGTGGATTCCTTGTAAGAGATTAGGTGGAAAAATTTGATAAACAATTGACAATTTATAGGGGTGAATATGCAGCTACCTTGTCAGGTTCATAGTATAAGAAACTAAAAAACGTATCAACAAAAAATGATAAGAAGAGAAAATTAATGTAATTGAAATTTCAAAATTAAAACTGTTTTTAAATTAGTATTAAATATGTCCAATTTACAAACAGAGTTAAGGCTTCGACATAATTGCCAAAATACTGCCATATTTTTCAAATAGATATCACAATGTATTCGTGCATCACGTAAGTGACAATATAGTGACTGAATTCTCCAGTGAATGAATGCGTTAAGGTTGTGGGTGAATTTTCTCAAATCGATTCTTAGACCGTTACATTTTCTGGTTTTCGTTAACGATTTATAACGTTCTATGAAAAATTGCATTCTATTGTATTAACGCAAAACTTGTATATCCATTTTTATTTGCTTCAAAGTTACAAATATATGAATGTGATTGTCAGATCATGAAAAAAAATGTAATCCTAAAGTCAATAAAAACTGATTTTATTTAAAAAAGTTCAATTAATAATATTTTCCTCCTTGTTGAATGTACGCTTGTGCCCGTAAGCCAACAGAAGAAGTACTTATCCAAATTTCATACTTGCTTTGTCGGATTTGTTCGGCAGCCAGGTGAATACAATCCAACAACTCTTCTCTTGTGTTCGAAGCTTGCGCGTAGACTAAATTTTTCATGTACCCCCATAAATAAAAAACAAGGGGATTAAGATCGGGTGATCTGGGTGGCCAGGCAACAGGACCACCTCGACCAATCCATCTTGGATAATTGACGTTAACCCAATTTCGGACAGCAATTCCGAAATGTGGTGGTGCCCCATCCATGTGAAACCATATGTCTCATCGAACATTCAGTGGGACGTCCTCTAAAAGACCTGGCAGTTCGTCAATAAGAAATTGAAGGTAATTGTCCGCATTTAACCTCCCACAAAGAACGACAGGACCAATCAACAAGTCATCGATTAGGGCCGCCCAAACGTTAATAGAAAATTCATGTTGAAATTTAAATGGGCGCATAGCTTTGGGATTCTCTGATGACCACCTGTGCAGGTTTCTCAGATTTGTAACACCACTTCTCGTGAACGTAGATTCATCTGTCCAGAGGACTGTTCTGCAAAAATTAAAATGAAGCCGTGACTGTCTTAATATCCAGGTAGAATAAACTAGACGAGCATAGTGGTCTGCCTCAAGCAAACGGTGTCCCCTGCGATAGTGATATGGATATAAGCCCTCACGTTTTAAAATTCGCCAAACTGTCGTTCGTGGCACACCTAGTTGTCTAGCGATTCGACGTACCCTGAGAGTTGGATCCCTTGTAACAATAGCTACTGCTTGTTCCTCTAACTCTGCTGACAAATTTACTCCTTGATCGAAAAGATAATCACGCAGTCCGCATTTCCGAAATTGTATGTGTACTTCCAGAAACGTTCTGTAATGAGGAATGCGCCCATCGGGAAACCGATGTCGGTATTCAATAACTGCTTGACTTGCACTGCCGTTACATTAGCCATACACAAAATGCATGTCCGCATACTCTTGAGGAGAAGAAAATTGGTTTTGAATAAAGAAAACGTGTCCACTCACTAATAAGCTGTTGTATGAACTGAAACGTAATGTAATCCTTTATTAAAAAATGCAACGTTAACAGTCATCTGAACATTTGTTTATTGTATGATATTCATGGTTCAGCACTTACGAAATAAGTAAGAACCTTCTTTATCAAAAATCAATTTCCAGTACTCTTTTTTGTAGATCTCCAAGAAATTACTGTATGCACTACGGCACGTGTGTATTTATTTTAGGATAACATTTTATTATGCGACGTTAACAATCACAGGCCTGTTATTGAATCATATAACTTTTTTTTAAATAACATCAGTTTGTATTGACTTTAGGATTACATTTTTTTTCATGATCTGACAATCACGTTTGCGTCACACACAATCACAATTGCGTTTTTGTTACTTGAAATGAAGTCTATTTTACACCCCTAAAATTTGAACATAACGATACGGGACACGTGTATATAACGAAACAATTCGAAACATATTTGTGTGGATAAAACCTCACAATTTTCTTATATAAACCAAAGACATTTTTAATAATATTATTAAGAACCGGGTGTGCAGAACACAATAGAAGTTTATTTCGTGTGAAAATTTCTATTCAGACATGCAGACACGTGTTTCGTCTTGCTATAGACTCGTAGTGCATGATGCTAGATAGACAAAATTTACAAAAATATCTCTATTCACAAGTCACAAAGGACAGAATAAAAGAGCATTATACGCCGCTCATTGACTAATGTCAACATAAGGAACTCCAAAACAAGCATCGTCGTCCTCATAACAAGTGTAAAACTCAGCAAGTGGTTTCCATCAGACGACCCGATTTATAGTGGAGACACCTCAATACAGTTTCCGTTGGTTGCGGCTGTGATCGTTAAAAATTTAAAACCAAACCATGTACTGTATCTGTATGTAGAAGTTGCCATTGCGAAATAAGTATGCGTTGTGTATATTCAGGTATACATCTATAGAATGTTTTTAACATTTTTACATTACCGACTTAAATCGATTAGATTTATTATTATATATATTATTACATTATCCTATAATTTGAGAAATTACTTGAGGATATGTTATCGTTGATAGTTTGTATAATACACAATTATTATTTTTGAACAATTTTCGGTACTGCTTGATAATCTAAATAATGTACGTTCTCTGTAGAAATACATAATTACCGTAAATAACTAAGAAATTGTCTTGGGGTCAATCAGTTATCGTATGTTGTAAGTTCCGCAAATATGTACTTACATACATATATTAAATAAAAGTGTTTTACGAATTATGTTTGATACGATATTAGTAAACGAAATGACAAAAAATTGTTTGGAATTTTATTAACTTATTCTTATCAACAGAATAAACAACATTTTTACGTATTAAAACTTTTGATGTAGCCGAGAATAATGAATAAACATTATCATGGCACAGAATATTAATTCGAATTATTAATTACCCACATTCAATTACAAAATGACATAGAATACAGAATGTGACCTCGTAATATATCGAAATAAAAGGATACACTACCTTATTTATGTACTAAAAACAATTAATTTTTTCTATATTTACTAAATCAAAGAAATAATGCATGGATATCTATATTTAAAGGTTAACCATTACTTCAAATTTATTAATTAATATTCCATACATAACACACTTAGTATTTAATTATAACTTATCATTCTAAGCGTGTAACATACGTATAAACATACATAGTCGCATATCGGTTTATAAATCTCAAATTAAAAAGGAACTGAATGAAATCTTGTGCAATACTGATTTGAACTTTATGCTGCAAAATACTAGGTTTCGAGATAATCTCTCCGTTTATGTAAACATAAATGTACATTGTTTTTGAATGTAGTTCTGAAATCCCGTTTAGAAAAAAATCCATAAATAATAAATAATGTATTGATAAACTTTTATAATTAATCTGTGGATATTATATAGTGGTTTGTGTGTATAAAAGGCTTCTTGGAAAGTCCAAGTTAATATAACAGATACATGGGAACTTTTGTAAGATGAATCATTTTAAAATTTTTGTTATCACATAATTCTTTGTTAAGATAAGGAGCAAGGATAAGGCCCTTAAATAGAAATATTGCGCAAAAATTTTTTAATATTATCTTGCAAGGAAAGTCCTCCAACTCCAAATTAGTCTCTCGGAGACTCTGATTTGGATGAAACTTGGCGATAAAGTAGCCTTATAAGATCTAAGAAAGAAGGAAGAAATCGTTTTCATTTGATGCGTTAAAAACGTTTTAACAGGCGAAAAGCGAACTTTTCGGCTAATATTTTTGTTTGCAAATTGGTCCGTAATCTTTTCAAGCAAAAAAATATTAATTAAATTATAGGCATGCTTTTATGAGAGCTATTAAAAAATGTCAAGGTCAGTGCCATTTATTCTTGTCCATTTAAATACCTTTTGAACACAAACTCTTCCCAAAATTCGTTCTGAGCAAAGAAATATTCAACAGGAAGACTTGATTCGTCGAAGAGTTCGGCAGAAAAGCTCTGCAAGAAAGCTATTTATGACAAATTATATTTCTTATTAATCTGACTTGTAGGTTTCAGCGGTCGTTGTCCATGATTGCTTCTGGGATTCCGAGCTAAAACTGCGTCCTTAGCTCAGTTTCCTTTTTGATCGACGTTTTGTCCACTGTTGGAAGGGACATCTTCAGGTTTGCTACTACTGTTGTTTGCTACTACTGTGTGATTATACATAAAAGTCACTGGAGCGGCACGGTTACAGTTGATTTTTTTGAGATAGAAGGGTTTGCCAGGTATTGTGTAGAGGGTATCTGTCATCATAGTTGGTATTATTGAAATGTCTTAGAATTTCTATGGGTTCACGTATTTACGATTAAAGTAATAAGGGTTGCGGGAAAGAATCTGGTCAGATTGAAATTGAATTTGCCAACCTATGTTCAGCTTGCGCAGATTTAGTGCGCATAGCGCTCTAGTACAGTGCTCGTGTTTCGCAACACAAGTGCTCAACGAACGCTTTGTTTCATTGATGTTTGCACTGCCACGTGAGCCAACATTCGGTAAACGATAGTGTGGTGTGGGGTTTGAATCTAGTTTTGATGTTAAGTTTGATAAGGATTTTTCTGATACGGTTGTTGACGTCTTGTATATAAGGTAAATGGTCTTTAGAAATGGCAGAAGTGTGTTGAGAGACGAAACTGGACTGTCTAGCGTTAAGGTCTTGAGTTATGGTGCGTTGAATATTATGTATAAAATAGTTGTTATTGATTAAAGTGTTGGCGACATGGTTGATTTCTTTGGGTATTTGGTAATTAGGTTCAGATATACAGAAGGCACCTTGGATTAAGGACTTTATAATGCCACGTTTTTTGTGCAGGATAATTGTAGGAAAGGACCTGTCCTAATAGTGTCTTAATAAACCATCAGACTGATGATTCACTAAATTCACTACATTTCTTATTTTCGCAGAAAATTTGCGCCATTGGAAATTATCGTACCCTCTTTTAACCATACGTAAGAAGAAATAGTAGAGTTGAACTATCTAATTAAGTAAGAGGAAGTAAAATAAAGTTATTAGCTTCGGTGAAATATATTTGTAGCTAATAATAGCACATAAACTAAAAGTATGATTATTTAATAAGTTTTATTATATTTACACAGATATCGAGTTTGATGCATATAAACTACATCAATATTTGTTTATTGTACTAGGTGATTACACGTTCTAATAAAATTAATAAATTTAATAAAAGCACGTTTTCCGCATATAAAATAGACAGGGAAGAAGCCGTAGGTATTAGTAGCAAAGGCAAATTCCACTAGATGTTTAAAGCAGTCTAGTTTATTATTCAAATACCCGTTTTATACGAAGCATGCGTAAATAAAATCATCATTTCCATCACATCAGTTCATATGCATTGTAATTGCCGAGAACGAATATAGTCGAATATTTGCTTTCCACATCCGAAACTCGTACACATTTGAAAGCTGAAGTTTTTTTATGTACAATAAGTATTTAGACTTGCTTATTTGGTGGTACATATGTTTTCAAAAAAGCAGTGTGACGTCCAGTCTTGATATCTAGCAACAGGCTTGTTGTGTCAATTCTCTATAAGTATACATTTGTAAAGCTGTGGCTAAAGAAGATAGTTGTTAATTTTTCTTAAGTTAAAGCTTCAACTTTCATGTTGGATGCCTACAAATGTAAAACATAGTTATGTAAAAATATATATTTGCAATATATAGGCGGACAGCGACAACCAGGAATAAGTTATCCTTGCATCTGAAATTGAACTGTTCCTCTACCTTCTTTAAATCAATTAACAAGGAAGATGCTAGTTTATCTGCTTCAGTTACTAGTGGTAATATAGTATAACTATGAGTTATACTCCAGATAGATTATACAATGCGTTAAATTTTTTCATTGCACTCAATCCGAATGTATTTCAAAGTTGATCCCGTTAAATACATAATTTCTGGACCATAATTTTCCAAATGCGGTACTAACGGTAAACGAAGCAATAAATGGTTAACACGAAACTGCCTCTTACACAAAATTTAGTAACGCTCCTGGGGCCTACCTTGATGAGTGAGATGTTGTAGACAAATACAGAGCCAACGAACTAGACTTAGACTAGTCAGTGAAGCCGGTCGTGCGGTTCCTTTCAAAATGTCAAAAATTATTCAGTTCGAACACGAGGAAAAGGGCGCCACCGTGTATTTCATGACTTTGTCGGTTTGTATGCTGTGGTCTACGCCACACTAAACTCGTAGAGAATATTAAAACCCACCAGGTGATATTAAATGAAAGATGGTTTGAGAATAAGCTGCTAAATTTATTCTGGTTGCTTTCATAAACAAAGACAACAGAGAAAACAACTAATTAAACTATGTCAATTTAATAAACAAACGTCCATGATTTTCATAAGTCAATTCCTTAAATAGAGTTGAACAACCAAAATAAGAAAAAAAAAAAAGAAAATAAATATTTGGTACAGCTGCTACTTAAAAAAAAAAAAGAAACTGCCGAGATCTCTTTCGTTTCCCCTTACATCTATTAAAGAATTTTATCTAACGGGCCTTAGCTAAAAATAACATACGGTATAACGAAAGTCAACGGCTATAATGCGTTAATTAAATTATCAGATGGTAAAACATAGATTATATATCATAAACAAAATTTAAATTACTATAGGATATAGTACAAAGTTAAATATAAAAAAACATGAAATTATCATAACGTATAGCAAAATAAGTTAACTATCACAAGCAAGCTAGTTTATCGCTAAGCCGAACCTAAATGTAAGTATTATACATACGCAAAAGTGAATTACTTCACAGAAAAGAAAAAGAATCGCACCTATTACAATTAACTAGCAATGCTAAAAAAGTCAATGAGATTCGACTTATGTAAATTTAATTACGATAGATAAATAAAAAATAGTAATAAACATTTTAGCGCGATAAACATACTCAAGTAATTATTTAACCAATAAAACAGAAGTTATTAATATAACTCTAATTACACAATCGGTACGTGAAAGTTACAAAAGCAAAATTAATAAATCTAATTATCGATTTTATGAGAAAATCTACCCACATTCGGTTGTTACACAAAGAGAAAACGTAATATTACACAAAATAGTCGTCACAAAATGTCTTTGTATTTCTTGATTTGGTAATTAAATGTTTCATATTAATGAACTGCGATTTTTTTTTCGGAACACCAAAAGTATATAGATTACACTTATCTGCTACAGGAGAATTTTTTTTTAATAACTCCATGTAAATTTCATGCTCTACCCAAGGTTGGTATTAAATGAAAGTTGTAATTATATACAAAAGGACATGAGTTAGAAACGTACAGCAAGGTACTAGCGAATAAAAATAAGCGATAACAATTAGCTACTGTAAATATAAGTAAATTAGCTCTGTGTGTTCACTACATCTAAAGGCGTTATACATTTTAGACGGTATGTTTGTGCACTATTATATAAAAGGTTCAATGCCAAACGATTTGGATGTGCTTCAAGGCGTGTGAGATACTTAATATTTGCGTGTTTTGCTTCCTCGCGTACTGTCCGCATGTGAAGATGATAATGTACTTTGTATTGGATTGAAACCGTAGAAGAATTTCCAGATTAGAGACACTCGCGGTTGCCCACCTTGTACACAATAAGTTTGTTTTCCAGAGATAGTGAAGATCGCTGGCCAATGAGCCACTGTAATTTGGAGAATGTCAGCCCTAGCTGCTTTCTCTTCGAGAAGATGTGCTTAGTCCACGTTAGCCGTCTATCCAAATAAATTCGAGATATTTGGCGCTTTCAATCTGGGGTATCTGAACACTGTTTAATGAAACAGGAGGACAAGTATCTCGACGAAATTTATGTATATGTTACATGCATTGATTTTAGTGCATTGCTTTTTATTTTCCACTTTCTTTGCCACTCCTGGAGGTAGTGATGTTTGGATAATGCGATAAAACTGTAGGTTCACTACTTGTCGCTAATAATGCTATATCATCAGCATATGTCGCGGTAGTTGTAGTAGTCGGTGTTGGTATATTGCCAGTATAAATTTGATAAAAGATAGGGCCAATAACACTACCTTGGGGCCGAATACCAGCTTTGCATTCGGTTCAGTGTTGTCAGTTCATCCCAGTACTTAACCAGAAAATATCTATCAGAAGATAGATTTTCAGAATCTGATAGTAAGGGTACGGTACTGAGGACATTATTTTATTTCGTATCATATAATCAGGTAGTTCAAATGTGCAAAAAAAGTTTGCTGTTCTTCTCCTCTGTGATGGTTTGGGTTGGAAGTTTGCAAGTGGTATCTATTTTTTTTACATTTATTTAGCATATGTATCCGACGAACCGATTTATCTTATTGAATATTTCTATGCTTAGGACGAATTTTGGAGAAGTTAATATTAAAATTAGCTCTCGTTTGAAATGATAAAGCATGAAAAAATTAACAACCTTATTTCATCTACCCAAAGGAGTGGTGGGTGAAACTTTGACATATTTTGATACTTCTCATAAATTCTCAAAAATAAATATTCTTTTATTGGAACGATTACGGAGTTATTTACAAAAAAAAACATAAATAGTCCGAATTTCAAGGTCGCTTTTGACTCCCATACAACACTTGTAACAATCGAAACCGGTTTCTTACCTAATTCTTATAGAGCCCATTAGCTAAAAAGTTTCATTCAAATCGGTGCATACGAGTTGGAGGGGAGTCCCATGTTACTATATTGTATAATATTTTATTTAAAATTTCGTGTTAAGGTGTGAAATTGTATCGAAAATGAGCGAAAGTTAAGTGACAAGAAAAGGTTTATTGCACTATTCGAAGTGTTTCGTAATCGAAGTTCTTGATATGCTGCTCATGTTTTATATTTACTATACTAATGGCCATATTTATAAATCGTGCAGGCGCGTCAACACATTTGCATTTTATAAACAAATATCAAGCATTTGTCAATACCTAATATGGACAAAACATGATCTTTGCTGCAAGATTAAGAAAGCACTTGAAACACATAAAACATAATGTATTTTTTTCAAAAAACGAAGTGTTTGAAAAATTTGTTGAAAAGATTATTTGATCTATATTGATGTCATTAAAAATATCAAGAAATACATGCAAGATGTTCAAAATACATTTTCTCAAAAAGAAGATTTAGCGAATGAATTTTAGATTCGTTATCGATTTCATAAAGATAGGCTTCTCCTACTTGTTATATCGGGTGTCCGTTCATGTTTGAAGCTGACAGTATGTGTCAAATTTTAGTTAAGTTAGTACTATAACACTTGATACCGACCGCAACAATTAACAGTAGCGTCCCATGTGGTAATCACGTTTGACGTAAATATAAAAATTGTTTGATAAAATCAGGTAGAGTACCATACTTTTCGAAATGTTTATTATAAATATTAGCTAATTACAATTATTTAAGAAAATGGGATAGGTTGTGTCGCGTTCTAAACACAAAATTGCACCATCTTGTTTAACGTGTAGAAATTTTAAAATGTTTGATTTCTTAAATAATACCGTTTCTTAAAAATTTATGTTTGAATGCAGATGTGAACAACTTGTGGCTAAAACAAATTTTTGGTCGAGAAATAGCTTGGTGTTTAACAGCTAAACCAAAATATAATAAAGTTATGTATACTTTTCAATCTTGTTTGAAAGGGTTTCATATTAATAATAATTTAAGAACTAACAAAATATCTGTCGCATTTTATTCATCACTGTTTTGCCGACCATATTGTTTGTGTATTAAAATGTTTGTACTAATTTCAACATGTGGCTATAATAAAGTACATGCTAAAGTTTAGTGCTATTGTTAACTTTTTTCTGAGGCTGATGAAAGAAAATTTATAGGCAGATGTGAAAAAATGCAGTGGAATCCAAGAAAATCGAAAGTTTTCTATTTTTGGCAGAAATATTCTTGATTATGTAGTAACAAATAGTTGTGTACATGTTGCATTAGGATATGTTGTATTTACTTATTTGTAATACTTCTGTAGGCATAAATAAACGTTTATAATTGAAACAATTTATTTTCAAATTATGTACAATATTAATTATAAAGATAAATAAATCCGAAACTGGGCCATTAAGATGAAGGCGTCTTGTTCAAACGTAAACACATTGCAAAATCGTTAATAAAACCTGAAATGCATGGTATTTTTAAACATAACCTGAAATTTAATGCCCAATGCAAATTTAAAATATTTTCGTAAGCAACTTATTCGGGTTTACGCCATTCTTTGGATTGACTTTTGGTCTCAGGATTGAAATAAGGAATCCACGTTTTGTTAGTGGTTACTATCCGTTGCTAAAATTCATCACCGTAACGGGCTAACAGCTCTTGAAGTTGACGACAAGTGTCTATTGAGTTTCTATTCCATTCCCAATAGCCTTGGCACCCAGCGGGCTGAAACCTTGCTTACGCCCAATTGCTTACAAACAATTATATAAGATTTCATGAACTTGTCGTGTATCTATTCCTAGGCGTATACTAATTTGAAAAATAGTCATTCGTCTGTCCTCTTTTCATTTGCGGACGTGCTTGGCTGTGGATCGTTCTAGCACTTTAAAAAGATCGATCCACCGATATACAGTACTTTTAGCTTCTGCAGACTCACCAAACTCTCCTTGCAGATGTTTAATAATTTCTGAAGTTTCCACACCCTCTTTCCACAAAAATAAAATTATTGCTCTTTGAGATTTAGCTGCGTTTTTAAATCGTTACACAAACAGTGCTCCAAAAATGCCTCAATACCCGTCGAACACCTGAATCAAATTGGTCGATTTTGCACTGGATAGCTGCATAAACATGTCGAGACTTGTCTATCACTAATAGCATTGCCTATATAAGTTCTGCGTAATTTAATTCGAGCTCAATTTCTAGAACTTTGGAAACATCCCTCGTATCTTTTCAGACGTATTTTAAAAAGTTGCGAGGCAACAAAAATGCTTTTAACAGACAATCATAAAAAATGGTACAATGTTGTAAGTGTTAATGCAAAGATGATTCTTATTAAATTTTTCGAATTAATCAGTTGATATTGGAGTGTAGTCTAGTTCGCCTCCTCGTGGTGCACCTTGGGTAACACTAAATGCACAGTACAGCACAGGCTGCCAGTCCATAAAATTTTTATCCTGACTTTATACTTGGGAAAGAAAAAGAAAATGAATGGTTGGTGATAAACCAGATGGTTCTCATCATATACATATAAATAAATATACCGCTCATGGTCCACTGCGCATTTGTACGGAGTTTGGAATAAAAGGAGATAGAATTTGTCGACATTTTTACGTATTTCTTGCTGTTTAGGCAACTCAGTCACTGCCGTTGTATGTAAACATCTTTGGTAACATCACAGGTAGTGTTTACTGTTTAATACATGTGATGTTTTTTCAATTCCGTTGATTATTGAGATATAGTGTGTTTATTGTAGTTTAAAATAATATTAATTGTACTTTACTCTATAATATTTTATGTTATACGACTGTGCCGATGTGTGCATATGATTTAATATATATATAATTTTTTTTTAATTATATTTAATATAAGTTTCGACTTAAAAATAATAAAACTCTTATTTAGTAGCACGTGTCTGTTTTTTTTTATAATTCCGGGGAAAATAATAAAAACGCTATTTTACTAACTAAAATTGTTGTAATAGCAAACGAGAGAAAAATTTAAGTGGAAGTGCAAACAAACCTTTTTATTTTACATCTATTGGGTTTGTGTTTAAGAATAAAAATTAATTGGTGTATGCCAATATTTTAATATCAAAAGGTATTTTAAAATTAAATGTTCAAATATATATTTTCATGTGATTTTGAAACGAGTAGGATTGCCACATCTAACTGAAATACTTATGTTAACTTTATAGATAGTTATGCAATCAATATAGAACATTTACAAGTTGAATAGTCTATCCTTCAGGAAATACTAAAAATGGCAGCTCCCATGTTTCCGCGTGTCGGACGTCTCTTTTGCGCGGTATACCTATTTAAGTATGTGGTTCTCATAAGAACCAAATGACCAGAATTGTTGATCACTGTGTATTTGTTTGTATTTCACAGATATGTGTATAAGTGTTTTTTTATCTTTTCCTTGTAGCTAATACGATAAATTGTTGATATTAGAAACATTTTAATTAATAAATAATAAAATTATCGAAAAATTATAATTCAATAAAAAAAAGTCGCGTGATTATAATTATTTTTTGTTAATATTTAGTAGAAATGAAAATATCTACGACAATGTAAAAACTAACTTTAACATTACAAACGAACGCGTAATGTTAGGATTGTTTGTTTTAAGAATTAGGCAGGAATACTGTAGCCTTGGTTTGCAATTGCGCTGAAAAGTTGGGTTCAATTATAACACACAAAACTTATACAGGTTAACTGAAGTAACGGTGGAAATTGCGAAGCGTGTTACACACACTAGCGCATGCATATTTACACGTACATGTGACTCTAATGACCGTAGGCGTAGTTTAGTTACAATAGTTGGGATACATTCGTCAGTTCGGCACAGAACATATAGAAGCAACACTCTCTCTTTCTGCGCTGAACAAAATTTTATGCATGTGCGAGATCTGCCACATTTTTGTAGGTATTTCTCTCAACCACTAATCTCAATCTGTTCACATGCATATTGTATTGTAAAAAAGGATGTTTGAAAAACATATTTTCATATTATGAAAGTTGTAAAATTCAATGCAGCATGGTCTAAGTTTCCCATTACATATTTAATTAAATTATTTATTAGACTATGGATTTTTTATAGTTTTAAATTTCTAAATAGAGAATTAAAAACAAATAAAAGTACTTGTAAAATTAGAAAATTGTCTATTTTACATCATTAAAGCCAGCATATTTAATTGTATAGATTAATTAACAGTTATCTGTATGCCTTTCAAATTGAGGTATTCTATTTTGTAAACTCGCGAACTTATTACAAATGTATACATATCTTGAATATAAAACTCTATTTTACATGTTAAATTTTGTGCTGTATGTGTTTCATTAAATTAATTCTTTGATTAGAGATTTTTTTCATTTCCAAATAGAGAAATAAAATCTAAAAAATATTTGTGAAAATAGAAAATAATATTACAAATTGTATGCATAACCAATCATATGTATAGTAACAAAATGTTGTACATGTTTATTTCTCTTATTTTGCTTTGTTGCTCCTTAACTTTTTTGAATTAAATACTTACTGCATATTATTAAATGTTACTTTTTATGCCTACTTAACTACAATAAAACTATTTTAATGAGAATTAAAGAAAATTCTTATAAAGAAACTAAACAAAATTCTAAATGAAATGTACAAAATTTATTTTAGTATTTTGTGAGAGTTTGCTCAGACACAATATCGCACGCATCAAGATGGGAACAACGAATGTCATCCCCGCTCTCCACATACCCTACTACATGAGTGAAAGCCATCCCTACTAGTATCCTTGAAAATTGTTATACATATACGAATATATATGTATATGTGTGTGAATTTGAAGCTAAATATGTATCTACTTTTAGCTACGCCAATCTGTATATGTCTGATCATCTCCTACTTTATATATTTTTCTTGGAAATTATATTTTAAATGCAAAATATTACAAAAAACTTGAAACGCTGATATGTAACTACATTTCAATATATTTCGGAATAAGAATTAAATATTAATTCATGACTAAAGTAAAACCAACTAACATTGACCGGCGGAAAATATGCGAACTATACATCCAATCCTTCGCCTCTCCGACCCTAATGTACACTTTTGTCAATAATTTCTATGTGTTAATAGTTATCATTTGGTGTTATCGTTGTTTGTGGTTAACATTCCTGTTATTTTTCGTTTTTTGTTTTATGTTATCTTTTTATTTAATACACAACAATTAATATAGAAGCTATATTATTAACTGTCTTTCTTTTAGGTGAGTAATATAATATACTTTTAACATTCACAATTTTACTAAATAAATAATATTATTTTAATATATTACAGTTAATATGGTTAAAAGGAAATCGGAAAAATGTGAAATCCTCACTTTATTACAGAATATTATTAAATTCTGAGAGGACGAAAAAGCCGCAAACGCATACACTTTTACAGTTGTTTAGGTTATAGATCGAGTAGCAGTTATGACAGGAAAATCTGAGAAAACAATTCGACGAATTAAACTAATGATACCTAAAGTTGATGAATCACAACAATTGCAACAGCTAGAACCTCAATGTTCCACATATATTTGTGTACCTCCATCATATTACACAACAATTGTTTACAACCTCTAACTTTTGTAGATGTGTACTTCGAAATAAAATCAATTCTCTATATACAGTCGATAAAACTGTACCCACACTAGATATTTTGCATGGATTTATGGCCGCAAAGATACACTACGAAAGCTTCTGATGGATATGGGTTTTAAATATATGGAAACTAAATCTAGCAGAAAATTCTTGATAGAGCGTTTTGATATTGTAGCATGGAGAGCTCGCAATCTACGTTTTCTGAAGGATAATTATGACCTTCGAGAAAATAAAAGGCCTGCCGTAATTTGAAGAAA
The DNA here is from genome assembly GCA_935421215.2 of Melolontha melolontha. Lineage (NCBI taxonomy): Eukaryota > Metazoa > Arthropoda > Insecta > Coleoptera > Scarabaeidae > Melolontha > Melolontha melolontha. The sequence continues at coordinate 42,957,275 of OW285238.1, forward strand.
AACCTTTTCAAATTCTATATGCTTTAATAAACTTTATTACATCCTTTTCGTTATTTTTTCACGCACATTGTAAATTATGTATAACCACAGTGTTTCAAAGAGAGAAAAACCATTTATCATAAGTAAAAACACAAGATCTTTTTTATTGCATAAATTACATTGGAATAGTTCCGAGATTTCTGTCAACTGTCATGTCGTTGACAGTGGTTACGCATCATTACGCATCTAATATGACATCTTGAATCGACGATTTAACCTTTGAAGTTTTCAAGTTGTCAATGTTTAGATACTCTTAATAATTTTAATAAAGAATGCTAAAGTTTTGCTTCTTTCTTTAGACTTTCTTAAAAATTCAAATTATTAGTTCTGTAAAATGTATATCCTTCCTTATCGGGCCTTACTTATACTCACACAACATTAAAAACTGTGAATAAATTAGCGGGCGTTATGAGCCATATTGCCCGGTTATAACGTCCACGGGCGATATGACCGTGATTATGCTAACCGTATCCAAGGTGAAATTAACAAACAATACTTAAGCGAAAAATAGATAATATTTTTTTCTCCCGACCGAGAATAAAGTGTCATCTTATACATCTGACAATTAACATATATTAGACTACTTTATTCTCTAGGGAATAAAATATTCGATTTTCCCTAGGGAATAAAGTGAATACTGTAGTGAATGACTTTTGGCTCATTTATTTAAGTCAAAATTAATTTAACTGTCAGATTGACGAAGCATTTAAATATATCAATCAATTTTATTTTGTAATAGTAATAGTAACATTAAATGAGTTTACAATATTTATATATGGACAATCATCTGATATCTTAACTTGGCGGTTGTTTACAGTAGTGCTTGTGCAAGGTTCGTTCTCATTTACTTGTAAAATTTTTCTTTTTGCACAATAACTTAAATGGACTGCGTTTTTTTGGAAAAAAATAAGACATAAACAAACTCGTTTTACCTTAGTAACCAGAAACTATGCACATTTTCATGACAAAACCAACTTAATTGAATGACATCAGATCAATCAACTGTCAAACTAATAATGAAATAAATTATTACATTTAAGGTCGGGAGAAAAGTTTTGTATGTAATTCGGGAATAAACGTCTATAATCCCTCAACAGAAAATGCCCTCGCTCCCTTCGGTCGCTCAGGCATTACTTACTGTCTCGGGATTAAAACTGTCGTTTATTCCCTTAATACATAAATATCTATTTTTCCGATTGAAACAATATTGAATAATACTGCCTTGGTTACGATATATCATAACACACTTATATTTCCCAAGGGATATATGAAACGCTCATATTGTCCCAAGGGAAATATGAAACGTCACATTTCACCATAAAAATGTTATAATTTTTAATTCTCTTCTCCACTCTTGAAAGTCTTCATACACTTTAGTGTAAGCAGCTTTGGATTTCGCCGGAACCAAACATTCACGGGCTTTCGCCGCTTGTGTTAGCACATGTTTGACATTTCATCAATTTTATTTGTAACAGAACGCGAAAATCAAACCAGTCAACCATGATATTTACAAACACGGCCCTTAGCAACGTCACCAATCCGATAAATTCAAAAATATACAATCCAATATTTTTCCATTTTCACAACAATATTGTTTCAATCAGAAAAAAACTATTGATTACAACACGGAGAATATGAATACATTTCCCTTGGTTGTCTATACATCCCTCGGGTTTCACCCTCGGGATGTAACTAGCCAACCACGGGAAATATACTATTCATATTCCCCTAGTTGTAATAATAGCTATAATAATAATGCAATCTTGTTGAATATAGCAATATCTAAACCACATAAGCAAAAGTATGAACTAAAGTCTACAAGTTAAAAAATAATGGTTTAGTACAAATATAGAGGATTCAAGTTTATTTTCTTTGCATTATCAAAAACAACGTTAAATAAATGTTCTTTTAATTTAAAAAGGTATACGAGCCCCGTCCCGTTTCAATTGGCACACCTACGAAAATTTTAAATTTTTCTCAAAACATGTTTGAAAAACGGTTACTATCAATTTTTTTAACTGAAAAATAAAAGGATAACACTCTTAAACGTTGGACAATATATGTTAAATATGTACTTCAAATAAAATATATTAGATAAAAACAAAATTCACCAGTTAACCATTTGTGTCTGATTTGTTCATGTATTCTTAACACATAAAAATTGGTAAAAATCGAGGTAGCTATGAAAGATATGTCAAAACTTCCATTAATTCATCGTTAGGTTATATTGTGGGCAGTAAATATTATTATTATACGCTGTAGTTATTGTAATTAAATAAACAATGGCAAGAGGTAAAGCAATTGATGAAGAAATTAGGTCAATAATTGTAAGACTATCGAATGAAGGGAATTCATATTCTGAAATTGGAAAATTGTTGGATATATCAAGGTACAGTGTTAGAAATGTAATAAAATTTTACAAGAAAAACAGTTCAGTGACCCCAAAACCCCGTAATACAAAGAAAAGCAAACTCACTGATAACGACAGAAGAGCTTTGAAACGAATAATAAAACAAAATAGGCGTGCTAATTATAGCCAGTTGAGTGTACTATGGAGTGATGCTGTAGGAAGACGTGTATCAAGATCCACATGTCACACAGAAGCTAAGAAACTTGGATTTGGGTCGTACAAGGTGACACTTTTGAAATACTAATTTTGTTTTGTTAAATATATTTTTCTCTAGGCCAAAGAAAAACCTTTATTGACCTAAACACAAAAGAAAAATAGATTGAAATGGGCCAGAGACCATAGTAATTGGGACTTGAAACAGTGGAACAAAATACATTAGAGTGATGAGTCTCGATTTGAAGTTTGTATAGGTGACAGTCGAAGTCGAGTCCTCCGTGAAAGAAGTGAGACATTTCATCCAGATTGTCTGAAACGAAAAGTAAAATTTCCAGCATCCGTTATGGTGTGGGGGTCGATGTCGGCAAAAGGTGTCGGGCGGTTATATTTTATAGATGGTATTGTCAATACCGATAAATATTTAACCATTCTTAAGGATGTTTGTTACCCACGATGGAAGAAACTTTGAATTCGGGGGATGATTTTATATTCCAGCATGACGGGGCTGCGTGTCATACGTCAAAAACAGCATTAAAATGGTTTAAGGACAATAATATTCCATTGTTAAAATGGGTCTCAAGCAGCCCTGACCTATCGCCCATAGAGACTCTATGGCATCAAATGAAAAGGGCCTTGCGCGCAGCTCCTGCAAGATCAGTGGGAGAATTGAAAACCAGGCTTCGAGAAATATGGCATGGATTCACGGCACAAGATTGCCAAGAACTTGTAAATACAATGCCCAGGAGAATCCATGCCGTTATCAAAGCTAAAGGCGGTGTAACGCAATGGTAAAGTTTCGTTAATGTTTGTCAAAGGTTGTTCGTCTGAAGTTTATTTATATATAATTATTATTATTATTAATTTTTTTTTTCGAAATAAGTTGTAAACTAGTTTGTAATTGTTGGCAAAAAGGCTTGATGAAAAATAAAAAACTTTTAACATATTTATGAACAGGATTTCTTCTTCTTAAATATTACTTACTAAAAATTTTAGAGGTGTGCCAATTGAAACGGGACGGGGCTCGTATAACCCCTTACCACAATTATTAGTCGTATCCTAAATACGTATTTCGACAACTAAGTTGTCATCATCAGTAGGTAAAAACTACTAATTAAAAGTCACACATGGGGCACAGTAAAGTAACTTAAACGCTTCCGCACAACTACTATACACTGCAACCCTATAAAGACTAGTCCAGTCTTTATAGGGTTGCAGTGTATAGTAGTTGTGCGGAAGCGTTTATGTTACTTTACTGTGCGCCATGTGTGACTTTTAATTAGTAGTTTTTACCTACTGATGATGACAACTTAGTTGTCGAAATACGTATTTAGGATACGACTAATAATTGTGGTAAGGGGTTATATACCTTTTTAAATTATTATTTAACCACAGTCTCCATTGAAAGAATTTTCAAAATACTATTAAACTTAAATAAAACACCTTATATTTCACAAACAATAGTATATTAACTATATGTACATTTCATGTGCCCTGCACACATCGTCAGTAGTTACTAAATTTAAAAGTATTATTTTTTAAATACATGTAAAGTAAAAATCTCTATCTATTTTTTTGGTTAGGGGTGTAAAAATTACAATTATAAATGGTCAACAAATGGTCAAAAAACATGCATATAAAAATATAAAACTAAAAATAAAAATAAAAAATTTTGGTCGTATATTGTAATAGTGCCTGTTAAAATCTATTGCAATTCCAAGAAAGGACAAATTATGGGAAAGACCGTTACCTATGAAAAACAAGACATCTGACTGTGTTTGGCATGTCGGGTTCTATTAAATAACAATATAGTAACGTGAAAAGGAAAATTAGTTATTAGATACTGTAGGTATACAATTTAAAAGTTTATTATTAATAGGTGAAATGTCATTGTTAAGGAGGTAATTTTTGTATTTTTTCATATATATGGCTTCCCACATGTCTAAATTTTTGCTATTACATTTTTTAATTAATTTTACATTATCTAAGCTGAAATTATGTCCGGTATCTAAATGATGTAGAGCTAATGCTGATTTATCTACATTGTGAAGTTTTACATGAGCTAAATGTTCTTTGAAACGGGTTTGAATATTTCTTCTTGTTTGGCCGATATATAATTTGGGGCAGGAATTACAGTTAATTCTGTAAATACCTGATTCTTTCAGTGGGTCTGTGTTAACTAACTTTGTTTGAAGATGTTGTTGTAACTTATGAGTGTTGGAAAATGCAGGAGTTAGATTATATTTTTTTAACAATTTAGTTACGTTATTCTGCCAACTTTTGTGAAAAGTAATTTTGCAATATTTTTTGGTATTACTCTTTGTATTTGGAGTTAATCTGGTTTTAAAAGTTTTTAGCTTCTTCTTTTCTAGTTTGTTTTTGATTTTATCCACCAATTGTTTATCGTATCCGTTGGATTCTGCTACTTTTGTTATGTGGTCTAGTTCTTTCTTAAAATTCACTGGTGATAGAGGGATTGATAATAATCTATTAATTAAAAAATAAAAACTACTTTCTTTATATTTATTAAAAGTGTCTGATTGTTTATGTATGTAATTGTCAGTATGTGTTCCTTTTCTGTAAATGTCAAATTCAAACTTCCTGTCTAAAATAGTAATTTTTAAATCTAAGAAGGGTAAAGATTTGTTTTTATCCAACTCATACGTAAACTTGATTGATGGATATTGGGTATTTAATATATTTAAAAACGAAACTATATCGAAAGAATCAGGTATCACTGTCAGAACATCATCTACGTATCTTGCCCAAAATTTGGGAAAAAAATTGCCCCTTTATCACCATTCCTAGCGAATTTATTTCTGAACAACTTTGAAAACAAAGTCAAAACCATGTGTAATTTTTTTCCCAAATTTTGGGCATGATACGTAGATGATGTTCTGGCAGTGATACCTGATTCTTTCGATATAGTTTCGTTTTTAAATATATTAAATACCCAATATCCATCAATCAAGTTTACGTATGAGTTGGATAAAAACAAATCTTTACCCTTCTTAGATTTAAAAATTACTATTTTAGACAGGAAGTTTGAATTTGACATTTACAGAAAAGAAACACATACTGACAATTACATACATAAACAATCAGACACTTTTAACAAATATAAAGAAAGTAGTTTTTATTTTTTAATTAATAGATTATTATCAATCCCTCTATCACCAGTGAATTTTAAGAAAGAACTAGACCACATAACAAAAGTAGCAGAATCCAACGGATACGATAAACAATTGGTGGATAAAACCAAAAACAAACTAGAAAAGAAGAAGCTAAAAACTTTTAAAACCAGATTAACTCCAAATACAAAGAGTAATACCAAAAAATATTGCAAAATTACTTTTCACAAAAGTTGGCAGAATAACGTAACTAAATTGTTAAAAAAATATAATCTAACTCCTGCATTTTCCAACACTCATAAGTTACAACAACATCTTCAAACAAAGTTAGTTAACACAGACCCACTGAAAGAATCAGGTATTTACAGAATTAACTGTAATTCCTGCCCAAAATTATATATCGGCCAAACAAGAAGAAATATTCAAACCCGTTTCAAAGAACATTTAGCTCATGTAAAACTTCACAATGTAGATAAATCAGCATTAGCTCTACATCATTTAGATACCGGACATAATTTCAGCTTAGATAATGTAAAATTAATTAAAAAATGTAATAGCAAAAATTTAGACATGTGGGAAGCCATATATATGAAAAAATACAAAAATTACCTCCTTAACAATGACATTTCACCTATTAATAATAAACTTTTAAATTGTATACCTACAGTATCTAATAACTAATTTTCCTTTTCACGTTACTATATTGTTATTTAATAGAACCCGACATGCCAAACACAGTCAGATGTCTTGTTTTTCATAGGTAACGGTCTTTCCCATAATTTGTCCTTTCTTGGAATTGCAATAGATTTTAACAGGCACTATTACAATATACGACCAAAATTTTTTATTTTTATTTTTAGTTTTATATTTTTATATGCATGTTTTTTGACCATTTGTTGACCATTTACAATTGTAATTTTTACACCCCTAACCAAAGAAATAGATAGAGATTTTTACTTTACATGTATTTAAAAAATAATACTTTTAAATTTAGTAACTACTGACGATGTGTGCAGGGCACATGAAATGTACATATAGTTAATATACTATTGTTTGTGAAATATAAGGTGTTTTATTTAAGTTTAATAGTGTAATAATTTCACAAGTGCTCAACATATATACTACAATTTTCAAAATGTTCTTTTATAAATATAAACATCCTATTTATTTAGAAGTTACGTCAAAAATAATAAATATAATTCATTCAAAATAAACATTAACATAACCTTGTCGTGATGTTTATATTTTAATTTTTTTACTCGGATTGTATCATTCAAAACGACAGTGCTGCTTAACCAGTCAATCTTAAATGGTTTTACTATAGAATTAAGAACATTTACCGTTATATTGCATTATTTTAATAATAAGTATTTTTCCGACTTATTTTGTAAGGTATCCAAACAATATAAACAATATTATATTTTCGAATCTAAATTCGGTCCTGACTACATTCACCGCAAAGTATCTTCAAAAAATGATACCAGATGCAACCGCCTCTGCCATATTACTATAATTAGCATTGTCTGGCATTCGGTCATGATTCGATCTGTGTTTGTTTTGCTCTTAGATATTGTTCGGTATTCTTTCTTCACCGACGGTCATGATCAACAACAGATCGACGAGGAATGCTTTCCCTCGCGATCCCTTTAATTTAGGATACATAAGAGGGAGTCGATCGTACTTTAAAGACTTTAAAAGAACTTTCATCGTACCGTAATGAGGTTGAACCACTTACATATACGGATGGATGGATAGACAACCTTATTGATTATATCGGTTAATCAGAAAAGCATAGGAGCCAGCAAATTGTACCGTAATTATGTGTTATTTTAAAAACAATTTTGCTTCTTTGATCTTAAAACGCATCGTTTTTTCTTATTGTTTGAGGAAACAGAATTTGTCAATTACATAGTCAATTTTTCAACTTTTGAAACTTGAACTTGATTTATAGGTCTTCTCAGATAAAAGGGATTTGTATAGCAAATATCGTTTATTCTTTTCTTACAAATATTTAAAATAAAAAAAATTATTAAAAATTAAGTTTCCCCACTACTTCAGAACAATCGAGAATGCAATTATAACAAAATACGTTACTTTATATGTTTTATCTATTATTACGTATATGTATATACAGAGCGTTCGATAAAGAGCATGTAAATATCTAATTTTTATGAGCAATGCGCATATTGTATTGTTTTATACACATTGTTCATAAAAATTACAATAATTTAAGTTTCACTAAAACAAAATTAAAAGCAGCCATTCCAACTGAAAAAAAAAATTACACCTAGTATATAGCATACCATGTAATGACTGCACTCGCGTTTATATAGGTCAAACATAACGATCTTTAAAAGACAAAATCAATGGTCGCAAATATGTAGAAAACATCACAGCCTTAAAAAAACACGAATACAAAAATAGTCACATTCAATTACAAAGAAGTTAAAGTACTACAAACGGAAAAAATTACAAAGCAAGGTTACTATTAGAACTAATTCACATTCAAAAACAATAAGAAAACGCGGTAAACGACCGCAACGAGATTGCAAATTTGTCAAAATTATATTTTCCTATAATATAAAATATTATTAATTAAGTTAAGTTTAATTCAATGTCTTAATTATTTAAAAACACCCGCACAAAAATAAAGTATCAAATTACTGTCAGGGATAAGCACAAAAATTTTTAAAATAAAACAGATGCTGTATGTCGAGTAAATTTCAATTTACTTCTATATGTAGAATAGTCAATATGTCACAATGTATTTAAGTAAAATAGATTAAAATAAAAAGCGTTCAAATAAATTTTACCTCTAGTAGTCCATGACAATAAAAATGTTTGTCGTAACTTGTACTATTTACATTTGCATCAGTTGTCAATTTGACAGACTATTTATTCTGATGTATACTTAGTTGGAGCTTTTTGAAATTGCTTTGTAATTTAAAATTGATTTAAAATGGTTTTCACTGTTCAACACAAATCATTCATGGTTGAATCTTATTTTTGGAACGGACGTAATATTAACGGACAATGGCACTATTTTCTTGAAGAATGCTTAGAGGAATTTAGAAATATGTTTCCAAACTTCGTCTTTGATTTTGACAGTTTTTGGTACACAGTTAAATATTGCACTAAGGTTTTCAGAGAAACAGAGAGTGTTATACGGAAAGAAGACAGTGGCCGTCCGAAAAAATGTACGGAAGAGCTAGTTGACGATGTAACGCAAATTATGAATGATACACCAGGAACATCCATACGAGTATTCTCTCCACGAGTGGGTGTTTCAATTGGCACTTGTCATACAATTTTGAAAATAGACTTAATTTATTTCCATATCGCATGGCCTATTATCAAGAAATCAAAGAAATTGACTATCCTAGAAGAACAACATTTTGTCAGTGGTTCTTAAATAATTTTGATAATGACATTCTTGACAAAATTTTTCTCAGATGAATCATGGTTTTATCTGAATGGATATGTTAACTCACAAAATATAAGGATGTGGAATACTAAGAAACCGCATGACTGCTATGTTGTTCATCCACAGAAAATTGGTGTATGGTGTGCGATTAGTCGAAGGAAAATCATTGGCCGTATTTTCTTTAAAGGAGAAAGGTATCGACAAGAAATTATTATGACATTTATTGAACAGCTTAATGAAGAAGAAATAAATCAGGGTTACTTTCAACAATACGGAGCTAGAGTGCACACAGCTTGTGAAACAATTAATGATACGGAAATTTATCAAAATCGGTTGATAAGTTTAAACATCGAACATGAATTTCCAACAAGATCTTGTGATGTTAACCCCTGTGATTTTTTTCTGTGGCCTTCTTAAAGAACTCAATTTTTTGGGTACAGATACCTGATCTTGCAGACCTTCAGATCAGAATTGCTGAAATAATTAACGAAATCGACGATATGCTACTACAAAACGTTTTCTCCTTCATTAGAAGAAGATGTTAGAAATGTCTCGAACAAGGTGGTGGCCACTTTCAACAATTTTTATAAAATGTTACTTGTTTGTTACAAATAAACGTATCTCATTTAGTTAAATGTTTAATTTTATTATTTTGACATTTATCATGTCATTCAAATAGTTCATAACCAACAAAATTCATATTAAGAACTTAAGTAAAAAGCTAAGATATACGTATAATTTCCATGGGCAACTTCGAGGTAAAATTTAGTTGAACGCTCGTTATATAAAATGTAAAACTGATGAAAACAATTTGTAAGTAACATTTAACATATATTATTAATGTATTATTAGTTTAAATTATTTACGGAAAACACCTTGTATTATCAACAATTTATTGTGACTAAGACAATAAAAAGTCTAAATGTTAATATTCATATTTTTAATTGATGAATAGTAATCAAGCCGAATTTCAAGAAACAATTAACCATTTATAATTAATAGAACGGCTAAGAAAATGATACCCAGAGGCTACCAACAGCATGGAAACCAGTATTAAGCAAATAAGTTGTCAACAACAAACAAAAACAGCTACACCGCAACTCAGCCAGCACATTCCAACGACACGGTGCCGCGCACACACTCCACCAAGTGTAACCAACCAGAACGCTAAGCGGGTATATAACCACCATCCTAAACTCGACTACATCAGCTTACGAGTAACCAGAAGATGGCAAATGTGATTTTGCCGAAACGTCGTCCAGAAACCAGCACCGGTCTTTACGAAGACCAGACAGTGGAAACGCGGAAGAAAACCCGGAATCGAGTTACAACATATATATATATATATATATATATATATATATATATATATATGGTAAACCTAATCAGTAGGCGATTAAAGGTCTGTATATTACTTCAAAATATATGTATTTAAAAAACTCTACATGTTTCGGCTGTATACGCCTTTTTCAAGAGAATACAAAATATGAATGGCAGGATATAAATGTCAAGTAATTATATCCTGTCATTCATATTTTGTATTCTCTTGAAAAAGACGTATACAGCCGAAACATGTAGAGTTTTTTAAATACATATATTTTGAAGTAATATACAGACCTTTAATCGCCTACTGATTAGGTTTACCATATCATACCAAGGTCACGAAGTTATTATATATATATATATATATATATATATATATATATATATATATATATATATATAATTCATATATTCATTCCGATAGTTGGCGATTTAAGGTCTGGTTTTACTTCAAAATGTATATATTTAAAACAATCTAACATGTTTTGGCATACGATGCCTTTTTCTCAAAGAATTTGTGACTAAAAAAGATGATAATAAATGTTGACTTTTATCTACATGAATCAAGAAGTACTACAAATAGGTTTTAAAATCAGAAAATATTTATTAAAGTATAAAAATCTATATAAATACAGGTAGTTATTCTACAAGGAAGATTGTTGTGAATCGTGTATATATACTAAATCAATGTTTATATCGATAGCTCATAAGAGGTTATGATTATAAATATAATAATTAATCTAACATTTTACAACTTCAAATATATGAACAATTACGGTAAGTTTATAATAGTGCTTTAAATAAGTATTCTAGTGGTTTGAGCAGTATTTTAAATAATTTTTATATAGATATTTGGATCAATGCTTTAATTTATATACTTTTATTATTTAAGATAGAATAAAAATAATAAGTAAATTACAAAAGACCTGTGGTTGTAGGTGTTTTCTAGTAGGCATGCTCTTCGTAACGGCATTGGAAGCAGTATACAGCCAGGAAAGAACGGGATATAGGTTATTTTCCTACTTGGTTAAACGTATAAGAAAATTCAGTGTTTCGAAGGGTATTTAATATTTATAGCACTTTCAATGTGTTTTCCCAGATAAGTTTTCTATTTATTTCGTTATTATCTCCTAATATTCATGGGAGCGTCCTACTATGATGCTTCGCACGTTAAAATATAAATTCGTACTTCTGGCTCGGGTTTTTGATATTCAAATTGATGAAATAATTATTATGCACTATTATAATTGTTTTTTACTTAATTTTATTGAAATTTTCGGAGCAAGATAAATTTTAGATGCGTACTATATCAAATTTTGGAAAAAGACACTATTTGTCCTTTGTTTTTTATCAAAGCCTTGTAATGTGCAAATTACCTAGAATTTCATCTTAAATTATATTATTTTAAAATAATACTTTATTTATAAAAATCATTCAAATAGATTCATAAAATTATTTTATAAATTTACAAATGCATAGGAATATATTTTTAACAGGTGATTTCATTACCTATACCTTTTTTTTGTGGGCTAACGAGAACGAACTCACATAAAAAAAATATTACATTGTTTACATATATATTAGAAACTATTAACACATTTTTTGTAGGACAAGATCAATGTTTGAAGTAATATTAAAGTATACAAACTACTCGCTCGTTGTCTCGACTTGTCGAGCGATGATTCATTCAAGTAATGTGATAAAGACTATTGTAGTCAGTTTTGCGGGAAGTAAATAAAATCCTAGAACTGATCTGATGTCGAACCGGTATAGATTTATTTATTACTACAATACAGTAAATGCATTTTGGAATTAATGTATTTCTATATTTATTTGATATTTAATTTTAATATTCCAGGACCATTCGCCATCTGTTCATATGAACATAATTATTTTATTAATAGGAAGTTCTATTAAGCCTCTTCATAAAATAGTTTATTTTCCGTCATAAATTCGTTATATTCGTCCTTATTTTAAATTTTCGGTATATTACCTATGACGCAATTGTATTTCTATTAAACTAGCGCAACAATAGATTTAAAGGCGATACACGATCATAGAAATACATGTAAAAATACGAGTATATATGATAATATTTAGAATCAAGGATAACAAAGGGGAATGAGATTTTGTTGTTGGTAGATAGTAAAAAATATTATCACTCGCTGGAGTAACTTGACATAATTTTTCTTATGTTCCATTTTTTAATTTATTGGTAGTTTCTAAAAGACTTGTATTTAAAAAGAAATGAATAAATCTAATGCAGTAGCTGCTATTACTATGACAGAAATTGAATGTAAAATTTGGTGTAATAATACACGCTCAAGGGAGATTGTTCAACAAATGCATGTAATTTATGATCGTGTATAGCAGCTTTAAGACATTTTTAATACATGTTGAATTGTCTTCAAAGCTAATATTCACAGCTACGAACAAAATTTATTATTATGTATATACAGGTTCACATAAACGCACAAAACGCCAACAGCATTGCAACACATTACTACTTTATTGATAATATTCGTTTATTTTAATGTTTCGCTGTTGTTATTTATTTCTATTCAAATTTTAAAGATTTTGATGTAACTGTTCGAGTCCTAAGGAAACACGTGCAAATACAAATAATAATAATAATAAAATTTCAATACAGACCATTTATAGCTCCACCAATTATACATATCAGTTGTGATGTTAATATTTCGAAGTATAATTTCCTTCTTGACAAAAATTAAGAACAAAATTGGTTCTATGTAACTCCTCACAATGAATATATTAAAAGAGAATCTGCTAATGTTCTGTGTAACTTCTATTTAAAATAGAAACAACAACAATTTTCTATTCAACTGCTCATTGCGAGCATTATAATTAAAGACCGGCACTTAGGTAGGCAAGCAGCGGCGTCAGTGCGTTGGGTTTACTGAAATAAAAGTGCGTGTCGTTTGGAAAAATGCCTCAGTTCGAATTAAACCTACGCGTATTTGTAAATGCATATAAACAACTTCACTCTATGATAGCTGTTCACGTATTCATGTATTACATATACATCGCACACGAAACGCTGGTAAAGTGAATCTCCTGAACCTATCGCTGGTCCACGCCTCTGTGGCCGATCGAGAATGCAGGTCTTTAATTATATAAGTTCTAGCAAAAACCTGGTATAGAAATATTCTAGCTTCTATTTGAACAACGCCTTTCTATCATTATACTATTTGCGGCCAACAATATAGTTCTCCGTAAATTACAATTATTCATTTTTAACAAAACCAATTTGGAAACCACTTGCTATGTCTTACATAGCAAGTGATTGGGTTTGTCACGAGGATGGCGCTGATTGGATTTGGATCTGTTGTGACGAGTCCATTGTAGGACGAAACACGTATACTTGTATTGTGTTCTCCACACTCCAATAATATTTTTGATATCAATTTTTTTTTATTCATTTTTATTTGCAATTTTTTATTGTTATATATGAAAAAACTTAAAAAGGTATATAACCCCTTACCACAATTATTAATCGTATCCTAAATACGTGTTTCGACAACTAAGTTGTCATCATCAGTAGGTAAAAACCACTAATCAAGGTGTCGCACATGGGGCGGCACAGTAAAGCTAGCACAACTGATCACGCAACAACTTTACACAGTGTCCACGTATACACTGACTTAAAAATACAAATATATCGACTGAAAGATCGACAAAAATTACCTCTCTTAGGGAAACGGCACCCACATGTGTTTTTACTCTTTTTGAAACGTCTACGACCTTTTTACCGCCTTTTCTAAGAATGAAAAGAGACAGCTGTAGGCGGTCGGTCCCTTATCTCCGTTCATAGAATTCTGTTTGTTCTTAGCGATATAAATACTTTCGTATGCGTCAAGATCGCGGGGATTATTAATGGCCTCGACAAGTTTTAACCTTTTAATCGACATATTGTGTAGTGTATTTAAAGCATGGTTGGCAACGTTAGATTTATCCGGTCTATTGTATTTAATATGTGTTCTTTAAACCGGGTTATTATTGGTCGCTTTGTTTGGCCTATATATTTCAAATTACAATCATCGCAATTAATTTCGTATGTACCTGATTTCGAATTAAAATTAACTTTATCTTTGGTATTCCCTAGGAGACTTTTGATAGTATTTTTGGCCCGAAAGGCAACTTGGAGACCTCGTTCTTTCACAACATTATTAATGTTTTTCGTGATAGGGTGGTATGGTAAACACATGTACTTTTTCTCCTGGTTACTTTGAGATACCAAACTTGTGGATTAGCGGATTGTATTTTTTTGTTTTGTTTTTCTACGAGTAATTAATTTATTGATTATTTCTATGTCAAAACCATTATATTTCGCCATATTTTTAATGAAATCTAGTTCTATTTCATGTCTCTCTTTTGTTAACGGAAAATTTAGTAACCGATTGACTAAGATATTAACAGAAGAGCTGTCTTATGTTGAAAACTATGATTTGAATCCGCGATGATGAATCTATTAACATTGGTTTCTTTCCGGAAAATATCGATTTCTATTTTGATTATTTCTAATCAGTAAAGTATCTAAAAATGGTATCCTGTCATTGTTTTCCTTTTCCACCGTAAATTTAATCGTCGGAAATTTCAAATTTAACTAATTAACGAACATGTCTAATTCGCATTTCCGTGTAAAAAAAATAGCGAGAATGTCATCTACGTACCTGATCTAGACTCTCGGGAAATATATAGCGTTCTTTTTAAATTCTACTTCAAATTGACTCATGAATAAATTGGCTATGAAAGGAGATAGGCAGTTACCCATTGTTGTGCCTTGTTTTTGCTCATGCAAAATTGTTTCTCCAAAGAAAGACTTTTGCTATATATGAAGTTCAAGTATAGTGTAAAATGTTAGAATAAAATACTTCGTGACCGTGTCAGACTTTTATTTAAGCATTAACGCTAAGAATAAAATAGCAGTTTGTACGATCTTAGGTCGGTGCACAAATGGTTAAACAATCCGCGATTGCACTTAACGGCAACTGTAACTTGAAAGTGCATTTCCTTCAAACCAGGAGGAATTATTTATAAAATCTCTGTAATTGTTTGAATATGTATGCAGGAGTCCAAAATGGTGGGGCTAATCTAGAATTATTTTGTTTTGCATGAAGGATGTACAAATCCACATACAAAATATCTGTACACATAAGCTGCAGTGCTACTTCAACATACAAATTAAAATTAATTGATTACTTATAATACAGAAAAATTATTTTATTCATTTATCAAAAGGATCCGCGTAATACATGTTTGCGTTTGATGTCATATGGACTATGGAAAAATGAAATTTGTTTTTATTTGATAACTACTTTTTAACGTTCTGCGAGTTTATTGCTGTGTAGTTTGTTCGATTTGCTCTAATAGTTTGTTAATTATCATAATTTAAAGATTTTGTGTTCACCCAAAAATGAATTTTACTGGTGAACAAACATTTCCGGGGTATGATTTTTAGGATTTAAAATCGTCATTAACGCCTAAACAATTTGAAGATCGGCTTAGAAATGCATTTGGCAAAGAAGTCCCATCTAAGGCAACAATTTATACTTGGTACAACGAATTCAGAAGAGATCAGTTTTTTTCTTAGTAATGAATTTCGTGAAGGATGCCCAAGAACTACTGTTACGATGGTAATATTTCTGTTCGAGCAATTATTGAGGAAGATCGACGGACATCATATGAATTTATTCCGGCAACATTGGGCATTAGTATGAGTCAAATCCAAACCATTTTATATCAACAATTAGACGTTAGAAAAGTTTGTTGTCGATGGATCCCACATCACCTAACTTCCGACGAAAAAGGATAACGCATCGAATAATACAGAAAAACTCTGTAAAATTTCCAAGGTGGCACTTGAAATTATGCTGGACAAATCGTTACTGGTGCTGAATCTTGAACCTATTCTTATGATTCTGAAAAGAAGGGTCAATCGCCCCAATGAGTATTTCGAACAGAACCTAAGCTTACAAAAGTCCGACGAATTCGCAATGCTGGCAAGAAAATGGTTGCTAGTTTTTTTCTAAAACGCACCATATTGCTACTATAGAATTAGAAGATAGACGTACTGCAGATTGGCACACAAATGTTTGTTTACTGCAAATTTTTGAAAAAGTTCTTAGAAAATGTCCAAAGAGAAAAATAATATTACATCATGACAGCGCATCGTCGCATAAAGCAAAACTAACAACTGAGTATCTGGATGTCCTAAACGCCAGCACCATGGACCCTATACCATACCGCCCTGACCCAGGATAGCGAGGGCAATACTTTGTGATTTTCGTTTCCTAAAATTAAAGACAAAATGCGTGGAATTACTTTCACGTCATCAGACGAAGCATCTAAACATTATAAAAACCTGGTTTCTGAACTGTCTCAGGAAGAGTGGCATCATTGCTTTAGGAACTGGTTTCATCAAATGCAAGAATGTATTAATGCTAAAGGAGAATTGTTTGAAAAACAATAAAATCACTTCATTTTTTAAAAACTAATCGTTTTTTGGTTTTCTAAAAAATTTCAGTGTTCCACTCTTTCTAGGGCTTTTGTAGAGGCCTAGAGATCTAAATATAGTTTCTCGTTCGGCAGAAAAGCTAAAATATGAAACTCAATAGTAGAAGATAAGCTAAATTAAAGAAACTAAGTAAAAAAAGAACAAGTCAAAGCGCGAAAATGCCTAAAAGACATTGTATTTTGATCTCAGAAATGTGTTTTAAATAAAGTCTGTAAACTAGACAAATAGTTCTAATAGAATTTTAGAATTCACAATAACTTTCTGTTAATATGAAATTTTATTATTTTAAACTTAATGTCACGCCTACTTAAAGGAAATGTTTTAAGCAGCAAACAGATACTTTTTATTAAGATCCGTGAAAACAGTCAAAATTATTTGTAATATTTAGTATACAGGGTGTAAACCAAATATTCCGACACACTTTAATATATAATAGCTGTAATAATATTAAACAGAAAATGCTATTGCACGAAAACTATATCTCAAACGAGATCAAATAAAACAAAAATTTAATAAACGCACGTGGCTCGATCCGACTCTGGTAAATTTAGTATTCCTTTATAACTGCAGCGCTACTCCTAATGAAGCATAATGGTGGAAGTTGTAGATGCAATAATGCATATTGTAAGTCAGAAGTCAATCTGTTATCAACTTCTGTAAAGTATGGCTTATTGAAATCTCGAATTATATGATGTAGTTTTACTATACAGTGAAACAGGTGAAAATGTTAGAGCTACTAGATGTATTTGTGAAGAACGGTTTCCGAACCGAAGATGTCCATCAAATGATTTAATTTTACATATCGTGTACAAATTGAGAGATCGCGGTAAATTGAATCCAAGTTATGAAGGCCGTGGCCGTGAAAAACGATTCTCGGCAACGTATATTTCAAGCTGCGATTTATATCCGTGAAGACCGAGACGTGTTAAATCATGTACAAGATTTCCGATGGGTTAGAAGCTTGTATTTTCACAAATAACAGCCACATTGAACACAGAACAAAACAACACAGAAAGAAGACATTCAATTAAAACTTATAAATGTAATTTATTATTTCTCGGCGTGTATTTAATATTAGGACAACTAAATTACAAATTCCATATCACCATAAAACTGTTAAATTTTTAAAGAAACTGGATATTCTATTTCTTTCGAGATATTATAAAGGTCAGGCCATTTACCTATTTATAAATAACAACAGAACAACTGATGCATCTAAGAAATGAATGAAGACATGTTCATAAACTCATCACATAAAGACGATGCAACAGAAATGTGAAGGGAATCTTTTGGCGAACTTAAACAAATAAATGTCTACAAAAAGGTTTAAGTATATCAATACGTTATGCACGTATTACGCATTTGTTACAAATGAAACAGACATGCAATATACGTATCTGTAACTGTACACATGGACAATACACCTCGCATTTTCAGCATTTACTTCTGCTTAAGACACGTGTTTCTGCCATCTATAGGCGTCATCAGTCAAGCTAGTGAAGCAATGTAATACAAATGATATACAAATGTATATACATTTACGCTGAAATGGCCTTCAAGATATAGCAAATTTCGTCCTATAAGGTGGCACTATTTAATAAGTGACATCTGACGGACGAAAGAGACTATGCCGAAAAAGGCGACCTTTCGCTTGACCAGCTATGCTGGTACATAAACGAAAAAATACGTATAAGTGTAGTCCATTAACACGAGCCAGATGGCAGAAACACGTGTCTTAAGCAGAAGTAAATGCTGAAAATACGAGGTGCATTGTCCATGTGTACAGTTACAGATATGTATATTGCATGTCTGTTTCATTTGGAAATAAATGTCTATTTATTTGTTGGATCGACTACATGTAAACACATAATTTCTATTTATTTAGATTCAATCTGAATACAGGACCGTATTTGAAATGTTTGTGCTCCTAATTTCCAAAAATTTAAGTTTCGATAGAATAAATTTTTTTGTAAATTTACGTTGTTCTCTTACGTATCTATTATATATTAGCGCACGTCGACATATTTCATTTACAGCCTGTATACTTTAATGAAACATTCAATTTGTTTACTTCCATTCATATTTGAATAGAGCAGGTACTGCCAAGTATGTCAGAAGGTCTCGAACAACCAATACAAAACTACCGTACGCGCTCTCTTATCTCTTAATTATTTATTGGTATGCTCGCCTCATACTTTTACCTGACCTTTGATTTACTAGCGGGAAAAACGGGCAGACTAACCCGTGTGAATTCGATTTGACAGTGCGAACCAGTCTAGACCACCTATAAATAAATTCATCCGCATAAATTTTGTTCGGGAAGAAATAAAGAATTCCTTCATAACGTCATATAACTGTCATTATGTATGCTGAGGAAAATGGATAGGATGTCGACATATTTACGACATAATTTTCGATAAATTCCGTATCCGTTGTTAATTGTATATAATGTTATCCATAAATATTTGCCCACAGCAGTTTAAAATGTTATTAATAGTACTATATAATAATAATAATAATAATAATAATAATAATAATAATAATAATAATAATAATAATAATAATAATAATAATAATAATAATAATAATAATGCCTTTATTTTCCCAAACAATACATTTTCGTATATCGAACAATATGGGTTAGAAGAAAAGAAAAAAAAAAAAAAGAAATTATAATAATAATACAGAAACCGGTGATAATAGAATAAACAAATAACAGGAATAAAAATTAAAATCAAAGTATTAAAATTAAATAATCAAGAAAGAAGTTGGGAAAACCTTAAGGGGCAGTTCAGCAAAATAACAATGTTATTAGCTGCTCTTCCACTGAACCCTTACTTTAATAACAAATGAAGAAGATTCTCCTAATTCTAATTAAATGCCTAGTAAGATAACTAACGTAACCTAATCTAATTCTGTGTGTGATGTCAAATGAAAATGAAAGAAGTATATATCAATGATACAAATTATGTAACAAAAGATGCCCACGTATCATTCGCTTGTAGTATAGAATTCATTGTCGCAGAATGAGGTGATTGTACATTAAACGCCTAAACGTCGCAACATTTTTCGTTTTCAGTTCACCCGGCACAGAGTTATATAATAAATAGATATTATAAGGGAACGATCGCTCAAACAATGCCGTCCTATGAGCAGGCGGTGTAATAAGATTCTTATTTCTTATATTGATGTTGTGGACATCCGTTCTGAAAGTAATCCTATCCAAAAGCTAGGGTGGTTTTCTATGATACAATATTTTATGATAAAGATTAAGCGAATGCAGAGCTACTCTCCCACGCATGTTTAACCAATGCAAATCCTTTAGTTTATGTGAAACATGCTCATATTTTCTTATGCCAAAAATATATCTTATACAAGAATTCTGCACCCTCTGTACCCTACCAGCCTCCACAAAATCCAAACATGGACCATAAACAACCAAACAGTAATTGAAAAGTGACAGGACCAGTGTCTAACACAAGGACGCCTTTAATTTGCTAGTAAATATCGAACGATGCGGATACAGCGATTTAAGTTGATAGTAAGCCCTTCCTATAACATTAGACACATGTGCTCTATATCTAAATGTGTTATCCATAATTAGCCCAAGATTCCTCACCTCCCTAACAACAGGTATATTTTCATCTGAGATTCGTACTGCAACTTGCTGCACACACCTCTCAACCTCCAACAAACCCCCAAACAAAATCGCGCTACTCTTGCCAGGGTTAAGATACAAAGAATGACGCGTCGCGAAAGTATTAATATTATCTAAGTCAGAATTAATTTTATGTAAAGCAGACCGGATATTTGCCGACTGAAACGAATGATAAATTTGCGTATCATCCGATACATTTGCACATTCGAGAATTTTGCACATTCTGGCAGTAAGCGTGTATAGACGCAGAACAAGAGCGGCCCCACGATCGAGCCCTGAGGCACGCCACGATTAACTGGTAGAGGCCGCGAAACACTGCTACCCAGACGAACAGTCTGCGATCGTCCCTGCAAGTAAGACTTCAGCATCTCCACAGCCGATGCATCGCAACCCAAATAATGCAGTATATACAGCAAAATCTCATGAGTGACGGTATCAAATGCCTTGCTGAAATCCAGCAAGACAAGCAAAGTTAATTCGCCTTTATCGCGAGCTTGCAGTATGTCATCGGTTACCCTTAACAATGCCGTAGCACAGCTGTGACCGCGCGTAAATCCCGACTGACTGTTAGGCATAAGATTGTTTAAATCGAGATGTTCGCGTATTTGTTCGCACAGAATTCTCTCGAATACCTTACTCAATGCGGGGAGAATACTAATGGGTCGCAAATCTTTAAAATCTGCGGGCGCGTTCATTTTTGGCAGAGGAAGTACAATAGCAGATTTCCATTGGGAAGGAACAATACTACACTCGATGCAGCAATTAATTATATGTGTAATGTACGGAAGAGCGCACGGGACAATCAATTTGAGCATATGAATGCCAATTCCATCCCCTCCTACAGCTTTACTTTTAATGTTCAATAAATGATGCAGGACAGTATTACAGTCAACCGTATGGAATCGGAATGTATCGCGAACATTGGCATGAGTGGAGGTCAAATAAAAATCACACGTTTCGTTTAAATTTGCAGAGGCAACAGCTGGGATAGCATTAATGAAAGAGTGATTGATATCATCAGCATTAGTTAGATGTGATGGAATTTCATGGCGCTTTTTAGGTAATATATGTAGGTTTCTGAGTTCATGCCTAACGCGTCTTCCGCCATTATTTTTATGCAGAAATTCGAAATATCCTCTCTTTTCTGCATTCTTATAAGAAATTTTAATACAAATACAACAAAAATATACTTAAATAGGTAAAGCCTCACCATATTTTGTATAAAACAAAAACATATTTAATAATATCTAAATATTCTTTTTCATAATATAAAATATTATTAAAAATCGAGTGTGAAGCACAAAATACAAGTTCATATATTTGTAAAGGCATCTCTACAAACACGTAGATATGTATTTGATCTTTCTACAGAATTATCGGTACGCCCCTGCTGGTGAGAGGCAGTTACAAATATAACAACTTCCCTATCTCACAAAAATTATTAAAAGCGTAGAAGAACATTCAGCGCAGGCCATTGACAAAACGACGAAGTAACTAAACATTGCCTAAATAATAAATGCAGAACTAGGCAAAGTGTTTCCATAGACGGTAACAATCATATCTATAAGAACTGTATTAAAGTGTCTTCACTCCTTGGTGGACGAATCAAATGCGTATATAACAAAATAATTTTAAACACATTCGAGTGAGTCAAACCTCACTAATCTTGTATAAAACAAAAAGGCTTTTTAATAAAATAAAATATTATTTAAAATCGGTTGTGAAGAACATAATACAAGTTCATATATTTGTAACGGCATGTCTCCAGAGACGTAGATACGTATTTCTTTCTACAGAATCATCGGTACGCCCTGCTGTACAGATGCATTTATAATCATAACAACTTCGCTATCTAACAGAAATTATTAAGTCAGAGAGTAGAAGAACATTCAACGTGAGATAGCAAAGTTGTTATGTTTGTGAATGCAGCTCTCCAGCAAGGGCGTACCGATGATTTTGTAGAAAGATGAAATACGTATCTACGTCTCTGGAGAGATGCTTTTATAAATAAATGAACTTGTATTGTGTTCTTCATACTAGATTTTTAATAATATTTTATTAAAAAGACATGGTGAAGTTTTACCTACTCAAGTATGTTTCAAATTATTTTGATATCTATATATTATTAACAATCGGGTTTGGCGAACAAAATACGAGTTCATATTTGTGTGAAAGTATCTTTCCAGACATGCAGACACGTGTTTATCTTACTATAGAATCATCAGTACATGCTGCGGGAGAGATATTTTCACCATAAATAACACTCTGACTATATTACAAAAGTTATTAAGAGCGTAGAAGATCATTCAGCTCCGCTCATTTATTAATGTCACCAACACGAACGCCAAAACAACCATCACTGTCTTCATGACAAGTGTAAGATTTAGTCAGAGGTTTCCATCTGACGGATACAACCGCAACTTGCGGAAACTGTATTAACGTGTCTCCACTCATATAATAAAGTAATTTGAAGCGTAAAACCTCACCATATTTTGTATAAAATAATAATATTAAAAATCGGGTGTGGAGAACACAATAGAAGTTCGTTTAATAGAAATATTATTAACAATAAAGGAACCAACAAATAATCGATGTATGTGTGTATTATGCTGTTGGAATTCATGATGTTAAACATAAGGAAAAGAAGGAACCGCACAAGCGATAAATTTTACGACAATTCTTTAAACAAGTATCAATATACTGTTAGTCTTTATTGTCCAATAAATATAAATATAGTTGTGGGTAAGGGGCTTTGTACCAGCTTACAACTACGTCATCGCCTCATTAAAACTTATATAATTGCACTTACCTTTCTTACTTAATTAATTATTTATTACTAATTATTGATAATTAATCAATATATTCAATTGTTACTTCCCAAATAGAATTCAACCGTACTTGCTGCTCCCAAAGGAAATATATTAAAATCATTATTTTATATAGTATACAGCGTAAATTCTAAATATGTGCTAACGTATTTTTCGTTCTAGGCATGTACTCTATCTAAACCAATAGTGCTCAAAGTGTTGGTTGCAACTCTCTGGCGGATCACGTTGAAGAATCATAGCATCCCGAGACGATTTACAAAATAAAACAAAATCATCTTATACCGTAAGAATTATTTCCATCTTTCCCATTGTAAGAAAATATATCAAACCTAAATAATGCTTTAACAATTTCGCATATACAGACTGTCCCGTAAAAAATGCCAACATTCATAATTCCGTTATTTATTGTCCGGTTTTATTTAAACAAAAAGTAAATTTAATAGCATCAAAAACACTATAAGATAGCAGTGTTTTATTTGTTTTATTTGTTTTATTTGTTTGTGTTACGCCAATTGTTTTCATTAATGTCAAACGACAGTCAGGTTTTTTATTTTGAATGGCAACATATATATTTTTGGCTATATTCGGATTGTATTTTTTTTTCTGAATTCAACGATGTATAACATGTTTATTTTTGATAAACGTTTATTGCAAAAAAAAACTTTATAAATTTCATCTTTGTCTTCCATTATTTATAAATATTCGAATGTGTCATGAAATGAAACATTTGGAATGTAAGTATTATAAATATTATTATAAGAAACAAAACACTTTACAATAAATGTTGAAATTGCCCGCCACCTTGTTTAACACATATCGCACATCTCCTAATAATAAAAAATAAAAAAAAACTTTATAAATTTCATCTTTCATTATAGTAGACTTGGCCCAGTCCACTAGCATTATGTCAGTGTGCCTTAAGTGTCAGTTTGACTTTATTAAGTTTTCTGTATTATCCTGTTTGAACGTTTTGCCGCAACAAAAAGCGTATTTTCGTTAAAAATGAATAACAATGAATTAACGGACATGTTACAAGTGTTCTTTGAATGTAATAAAAATCGCCTTCAAGCAGTTCGTCGGTACAGTGCTCGTTTTCCGGACAGAGAAGTTCCAGGTTCGAAAATATTTCAGAGAATTGAAAAGAATTTAAGAAATTATGGATCATTTACCAAACCAAAAACACAAAAACGGAAATTCTCCGAAGATAAGGAATTAGATGTTCTTCTTGCAGTACAGCAAAATTCACGAACTTCGATTCGCGAAATTGCACATAATATTGGGGTATCAAAAACTACAGTTCATGGTATTTTAAGAAAACACAAACTTAAACCGTACATAGCTCGAAAAGTTCATGCATTAGAACAAAATGATCCTGGCCGAAGAATCCAGTTTTGTCGTTTTTATTTAAATGCATTAGAACAAGACCCGAATTTTTACAGAAGGATAATTTGGTCTGATGAATGCACTTTTAGCAACAACGGTATTTTTAATAGAAACATACATCGACAGTGGAGTGCAGACAATCCGAGATTTGTAATTGAAAATAATTTTCAAAGACGTTTCAACGTAAATGTTTGGTGTGGCATTTTAGGTGATCAATTAATTGGGCCATTTTTCATAGATGGTTGCTTAAATCAAGAAAAATACTACACTTTATTACACGAAAATCTCCAAAACTTTTTAGATGAATTACCTTTGGCAAATTTAAATAGAATATTTTTTCAACAAGATGGGGCTCCCGCGCACAACGCCAGAGTAAATACTGATTTGTTGAACACCCAATTTGGAAATAGGTGGATAGGAACATCCGGTCCTATCGAGTGGCCTGCGCGTTCACCGGATCTTACGCCCCTCGATTTTTGGTTGTGGGCTTATCTACAAGATTGAGTTTATTTAACAACTCCAGAAAATGTTGACATTTTAAGACAAAGAATTATTAACACTTGTCAAGAAGTACCTGCCGCTTGTCTTTTAAATGCGACCTTTGGAGTAATTAGGAGATGTGCGATATGTGTTGAACTAGGTGGCGGGCAATTTCAACATTTATTGTAAAGTGTTTTGTTTCTTATAATAATATTTATAATACTTATATTTCCAATGTTTCATGACACATTCGAATATTTATAGATAATGGAAGACAAAGATGAAAAAGTTTTTTTTTTGCAATAAACGTTTATCAAAAATAAACATGTTATACATCGTTGAATTCAGAAAAAAAAAAACCAATCCGAATATAGCCAAAAATATATATGTTGCCATTTAAAATAAAAAACTTGACTGTCGTTTGACATTAATGAAAACAATTGAAAACAAATAAAACACTGCTATCTTATAGTGTTTTTGATGCTATTAAATTTACTTTTTGTTTAAATAAAACCGGACAATAAATAACGGAATTATGAATGTTGGCGTTTTTTACGGGACAGCCTGTATAGTGACATCGCACTGGTGGCTCGTCCGTCGCCGTCTGAACGCCATTTAGTGAACTTCGCTGGTTTACAGTGATAAATAATAATTAAAGTCACAAATAAAGAGAAAGAGGCCGTTTTACAATGTAGCTCATAAAGGGATTTCTGGATTTAAACTACAATGGCGGTATAATTCGTGTAAACTATGTGATATACCGCTAATATACTCAAAGGAACTTCACTGCGATTAAATAGCATAATGCCTAATCGCCAAAAGCGACGAGACATTTTTGCTTCTGTTATGTGTAACTTTCATATTGTGTAATGTACCGTTTAAGTTAGTAGACAACGAATAATTTCGTTCATTTCGGTAGCATTATGGTAAAGGAACGTTACCTAGTTAGAAAAGATTACTAAATTTTCAACAATTCCTCCGTGAACGTATTGAAGACTTGATTAAATCCGGATTGAAAAATAGGCAACTATGGATATCTGTAGACGAAACAACAGATTGTAAAAAAATCGGCTTAACAAGAGTACAACATTAAATACATTGGGAAAGTCTGAATTTTCAACAAACCAAGAGCTAATGTTTATGAGTTATGGTGCCGCAAACATACGGTCTATAGGCCGGTCTTTATAAAAAAGATTGTGCTAAATCGATGATTATTATTTTTACTAAATTATAACCATTAAAGTTTTGAAGTAAATGTGTCATTTATTCAAAAAAATTGTTATGTAAACTACCAATTCTTTTACATCACCGTATAACACTTAGAAGGTCTAACAAAAATATAAAAAAAGGGAATATTTCATTTAAAAAAATGATGTTGACGTCATTGTGCAAAAACCAATGAGATATCATTGGAAAAAAAAATTCCACAAAAGACGGCGTTTTAAAAACAAAAATTGGCCTGTCCGAGTGATTTTTTAAAAACATTATAGAACGTTTATATGAATTTTGTTCCAAACTTTATCAACGTATATTAATTTGCCCTTGTACAGTACCATTACCTGAGATAACGAGGCTATTTAATTTATGTGAATGCAAATTTTGAAATACGCATGGAGTCTAAAGCTACAATTTCTTAGAAAAGCTATTTTAGGCTTACAAAAAAAATAGAACAAATAATTGAAAAAATTTTTGAATTCCAATCAGCACCAATAAAAATAAGCAATGAGTAGATATATGTATTAGTTTTTAAATTTATGTTTCGGTCATCATTCTTTTAAAGTGAGCAAATATTAAAGAAGAACAGTGTATATAGAATATGTTCATTCATTCATCTACTTAAATCGAAATTTGTCCGATAGCTTTTTTTCTTTCCTACTGTGCGTAGTCTTCTGCGAATTTCCAGCGTGACCGTGTTTAGTTTACATTTAAATTGTGATGGCAGTTTACATGTTCTTTGATATATATTGATAGCCCATCTGCGCTCAGATAATAAACTTTACGAGTTGCGCTTGTACGTCCTATAAATGTGATATATCGACGTGTCATTATTTTTGATCGCCATCGTGACCCAAAATTTAATACAAATGGGACATTTTGCAATCTTTAAATTCGATTGTGTTCGCAGAAATTTCGTAACACAAATCTACTCGCTTTCTATTTCATCGTCTATAAATGTATGGTTCCTTCCTTTTAACACTGCATGTGTTGTCTACGTTAAATAGTGCGAATCCTAATTTTTATTGAAGTATGTACTTCTATGAAATTGTAATGCGTTGAGAATCAGTTACAAGACTATGTTTCCTTTATTTTTCCTCATTGAAACTTACTTAGGAAAAGCGCTAACATGAATGAATATATCGAGAGAAAATAGATTATAAATAGATGTAGTTTTCCTTTAAAATTGTGCTGTTGCAATGGGAGATATATTAAGTTAATTAACTGTTAGATTTTTGTAAACGTAGCTATTAAATATTTGCACTTCCATGTTTAAACCGTATTCTTGGTATTACTAACATGTTATTAGTATTAGTATTATTACGCTTTCTACTTTATAATTAAGAAAATGAATGAAAAAAATATCGAAACAATAATCGAAGGATGATTGCTCCAATGAGGTGCCCCACTTCTATGAAATTGTAATGCGTTGAGAATTAGTTACAAGACTATGTTTCCTTTATTTTTCCTCATTGAAACTTACTTAGGAAAAGCGCTAACATGAATGAATATATCGAGAGAAAATAGATTATAAAAAGATGCAGTTTTCCTTTAAAATTGTGTTGTTGCAATGGGAGATATATTAAGTTAATTAACTGTTAGATTTTTGTAAACATAGCTATTAAATATTTGCACTTCCATGTTTAAACCGTATTCTTGGTATTACTAACATGTTATTAGTATTAGTATTATTATGCTTTCTACTTTATAATGAAGAAAATGAATGAAAAAAAAACGAAACAATAATCGAAGGATGATTGCTCCAATGAGGTTCCCCACTTCTATGAAATTGTAATGCGTTGAGAATTAGTTCCAAGACTATGTTTCCTTTATTTTTCCTCATTGAAACTTACTTAGGAAAAGCGCTAACATGAATGAATATATCGAGAGAAAATAGATTATAAATAGATGCAGTTTTCCTTTAAAATTGTGTTGTTGCTCCCCAAGGAAATATGTATATTAAAATCATTATTTTATATAGTATACAGCGTAAATTCTAAAAATGTGCTAACGTATTTTTCGTTCTAGGCATGTACTCTATCTAAACCAATAGTTCTCAAAGTGTGGGTTTAGATGTGGGTCAACGTGATCTCTGGCGGATCACGTTGAAGAATCATAGCATCCCGAGACGATTTACAAAATAAAACAAAATCATCTTATACCGTAAGAATTATTTCCATCTTTCCCATTGTAAGAAAATATATCAAACCTAAATAATGCTATCGAAACAATAATCGAAGGATGATTGCTCCAATGAGGTCCCCCACTTCTATGAAATTGTAATGCGTTGAGAATTAGTTACAAGACTATGTTTCCTTTATTTTTCCTCATTGAAACTTACTTAGGAAAAGCGCTAACATGAATGAATATATGGAGAGAAAATAGATTATAAAAAGATGCAGTTTTCCTTTAAAATTGTGTTGTTGCAATGGGAGATATATTAAGTTAATTAACTGTTAGATTTTTGTAAACGTAGCTATTAAATATTTGCACTTCCATGTTTAAACCGTATTCTTGGTATTACTAACATGTTATTAGTATTAGTATTATTATGCTTTCTACTTTATAATGAAGAAAATGAATGAAAAAAATATCGAAACAATAATCGAAGGATGATTGCTCCAATGAGGTTGCCCACTGTAGTAACTGAAACGTCAGCATCTACAAGACCAACACGGCAGAGCCCGATGAACGACATTTCTATCAGTGTAAGTAAATATTCAAAATCGAGGCTATAAAAAACACTATACTCGTATGCTGCAAGACTTGGTAAAGGGTACTTTACAAAGTTTTTCTGTTACAACCTCAAATATTGTGGCACATTCTCGGATATGACTTAACTAAAGCTGAATAATTGAATGAGTACTTAAACGTAAAACTCATAACTGTGGTGGTGGTGGTGGAACTCTGTCACTTTTCGATTCCATGGCCTGACGTTATATCATATAATCACCTTTGTCATGGTAATTGGTACTCTGCTAACATATCTCAACGCGATTCTGGAAACAACTTGTAAATGGTATGGCTGAAAACATAGAGCATTCAAGGTCATATTTTGAAATTTCTTGAAATTAAAAAAAATGGTTGAAGTCGGTCTGAATATTCCCAATCGTCTGAAAACGGCACCCTTTGAGCTTCAGTTTCAACTTCGGAAACAAGAGGAAGTCACAAGCGGCAAGATCTAGGGACTGGAGAGGGTGGGGTAGTACTGGGGTAGTAGTCTTCGTTAAAGATAGAAACTGACGCACAACAAATTACGTGTGGGTTGGTGCATTGTCGTGGTCTAGAATCTACGAATTGTTGTGCCACTTGGTAGGCCCGCTTGTGTTGAATGTTTTCTCATAGTCACCAAAGAACATCGCAATAAAATCGTCCATTAAGTGTTTCACCTGGTGGAAGGAATTCTTTGTGCACGATGTCATCAGGGTCAAAGAAGCAAATCAACATCAACTTGACGTCGTTGCTACGAACTTGTCGAGCTTTCTTCGGTCATGGTGACGATGGCGTCTTCCAATGTGATGACTGCCGCTTTGTTTCGGCGTTATTCTTTCAGCTCTATACGCACATGAACATGGTGCCGCTTTTGTTCAGTACTGAGTAACCTTGGCACAAGCTTCACAGAAATACGTTGCATACTGCGTTCGCTGGACAGAATACGCTGATAAACGCCGTACGACAACCCAAAAATGTTACAAATGTCATGGATTGTTCTTCGTTAGTCTTGCAGGATAGCGTCACGCGCTTTTGCAACATTTTGTGGAATGTTTTCCGTCGATGGATGACCGGAACGCTCATCATCATCAATCGATACATCTCCATTTTAAAAAAGGTTGTACCATTACTAAGTTTGCGTCTGACCTAAAGCGTCCTCACCAAATACTTGTTTAAGCATTTTCAGTATTTCCGCTGCCGTTTTACCAAGTTTGAAGCAGTATTTGATGCACGTTCTGTGCATTTTCAGACCAGATCTTCTACTGTTGTAGAATAACTCAAACACAACTCGACAAATATAAACACAAAAACTTTTTGTCACCACCTCACAAAGTATCGTTTGACAGAGTGTTTTAGTATAGATGTAGATCACACCATCTAATGCTATAGAGCTGAACTACCATCCCTTCGCCCGCCACATTCAAATTCTGAAAAAATTTCTGGGTAGCACCTCGTATACGTATGATGTTATTGCGTAAGTTTTCACAGCCAAAATATGTCGAAGCTTTCTTTAGGGTGTCTTGCTGTATGACGTTCCTACGTCCTCTAAAGGGCGGGATTTCTGAACAAGCTTTCGGCAGTCTCACCACAGCCAATAGTGAGTTCCTAGCCAGAACACTATAACATTACCCCGAAATAATAGAATCCTATGTAAAAAAAAACCCTCCACATAAATCATCTAAACATATACAGTGCAACCGATCGATATTCTGGTATTTACGAAAGTACTAGTCGGAGCAACCATTACATCATTGAACTAGTGAAACACTGCTTGAAAAACACATACTTCATTTAAGAGAGGGACAATGCTACAGTCAAACCGAAGACACACCAACGGCCTTTCCACTTTCGCCAATCTTAGTCAATCTATTTATGACTGACTTTAATACACGAGCACTACAAATCGCTATATACAAACCAAGCTTGCAGATACGGTATGCAGACGACACATTCGTAATCCGTTCAGACGGTGAGACAGATTTAAACAAATTCCACAACCACTTGAACACCATTCATAACAAAATAAAATTTACGATTTCTTTGCCCTTCTAGATATCCGCGTAACATGTCAAAGGAAAGGAACATTAGTCTACTCGGTATATAGGAAAAAAACATACTAACAGATATCTCAATGACAAATCACACCACCACCCTAGGTCATTAAACGAAGTAATAATACAAATTTTGACAAATAATCATAAAACTCTGTGACGAAAAACACCTACAAGAAGAATTGATACAATTACACACTGAATTAAAGTAGAACGGATCCACTACAAATAAATTCAAGAGCAGCAAACAACAAACAAACAAAAAACAACGGAACTACGGATAAGATAGGGCGGATTTCGACACAGTACACGCAGCGACTAGAAAACTTTCCCAGTTTTTGAGAAACCCGAAAGTCATGAGCGAGCTGGAAAAACAAGGTGTATACGAAATACAAGGAGCCATTGCGGCTCCTTTGATCGTAGGGCAATCAAACCGGCGAATGAGCACCCGCAGAATAAATATCGAAAGACGATGGCACGAAAAGATATATCTTCGTAAATGGGATTTAAGTAAAACCCTTATACTAATTTCCAGTATATATTACACTTTATTATATATTAATAAATAGATGACATGTTTCGCTACGATGTAGCTTCTTCGGATCTTATATTACTACTGAACACGCTCTTCACAAATGTATGGCTTTTTTCTAAACTATTTCAATGGGTTGCACTTGTCTACATTAGAATCGTCTCTTACCGATATATCGTCTAAAATTATTGTTATTTTAATATTTAATGAAACCAGTTTAAAAGTGGGGAATTATTAAGGTCTAATTGGTCATTTAACAATATATCTGCATATTTAAGTTTATTTATTTCTAAGGATTCCAGTAAATTTAACTTTAATCCTTTTTGTTGTGACTGTAAAATTTCGAAATCTTTATTGAAACTATGATTATTTTCCAACAAATGAATTGCATAATTGGAATGTCTTTTTGTTAATAAAACTTTTAAAATGTTCCTGTATTCTTATCTCAAAGCTCCTACCAGTTTGGCCTATGTATGTTTTAGGGCACTCTTTACATGTTAGTTTGTATACTCCGGATTTATTACTTTTGCTTGTCTTGGATTTATTATTTTTTATGAATTTTCCTAAAGAATTATTAGTTTTATAAGCTACATTTATATCTGTTTTTCGTAAAATTTTTCCTATTTTTTCAATTATCGGTCCTATGTATGTTAATAATTTATAATTGCTTGGTTTATCTTTTATTATTGGGTACACATTTTCTATGGCTTTCCTATATTTCTTTTTTCTTAAAATTGTATCTACTATATTTGGGTTATATCCATTATTTTGCGCTATTTGTTTAATGATATTTAATTCTTTAAAGAAGTTTTCATTATTTAAAGGTACTGATATTAATCTGTGTATCATACAATGGAATGATGCTAGTTTATGACTTACCGGGTGACAGGAACTATTGTGAATGATAACATCTGTGTGTGAGGGTTTGTGATATATTGAAAAGACATGTTTATTATTTTGTCTAGAAATTGTAAGGTCCAAGAAGTTTATACTTTGATCTGATTCTTTTTCTATGATGAACTTAATGTTTTGGTGTAGATTATGTATGTGTTCAAAAAATTGGTTTAATTGTCTATCTGTGCCTCTGAAACAAGCTAATACGTCATCTACATATCTGTGCCAGTATATAAAATATTTAAAATTGGGATGTTCTTTAATTTGACTTTCTAAATTATCCCATTGAGTCCGCTATTATCAGAGATTTTTATGGATAATTTAGAAAGTCAAATTAAAGAACATCCCAATTTTAAATATTTTATATACTGGCACAGATATGTAGATGACGTATTAGCTTGTTTCAGAGGCACAGATAGACAATTAAACCAATTTTTTGAACACATACATAATCTACACCAAAACATTAAGTTCACCATAGAAAAAGAATCAGATCAAAGTATAAACTTCTTGGACCTTACAATTTCTAGACAAAATAATAAACATGTCTTTTCAATATATCACAAACCCTCACACACAGATGTTATCATTCACAATAGTTCCTGTCACCCGGTAAGTCATAAACTAGCATCATTCCATTGTATGATACACAGATTAATATCAGTACCTTTAAATAATGAAAACTTCTTTAAAGAATTAAATATCATTAAACAAATAGCGCAAAATAATGGATATAACCCAAATGTAGTAGATACAATTTTAAGAAAAAAGAAATATAGGAAAGCCATAGAAAATGTGTACCCAATAATAAAAGATAAACCAAGCAATTATAAATTATTAACATACATAGGACCGATAAGTGAAAAAATAGGAAAAATTTTACGAAAAACAGATATAAATGTAGCTTATAAAACTAATAATTCTTTAGGGAAATTCATAAAAAATAATAAATCCAAGACAAGCAAAAGTAATAAATCCGGAGTATACAAACTAACATGTAAAGAGTGCCCTAAAACATACATAGGCCAAACTGGTAGGAGCTTTGAGAAAAGAATACAGGAACATTTTAAAAGTTTTATTAACAAAAAGACAGATTCCAATTATGCAATTCATTTGTTGGAAAATAATCATAGTTTCAATAAAGATTTCGAAATTTTACAGTTACAACAAAAAGGATTAAAGTTAAATTTACTGGATTCCTTAGAAATAAATAAACTTAAATATGCAGATATATTGTTAAATGACCAATTAGACTTTAATAATTCCCCACTTTTAAACTGGTTTCATTAAATATTAAAATAACAATAATTTTAGACGATATATCGGTAAGAGATGATTCTAATGTAGACAAGTGCAACCCATTGAAATAGTTTAGAAAATAGCCATACATTTGTGAAGAGCGTGTTCAGTAGTAATATAAGATCCGAAGAAGCTACATCGTAGCGAAACATGTCATCTATTTATTAATATATAATAAAGTGTAATATATACTGGAAATTAGTATAAGTATTTTACTTAAATCCCATTTACATATAATGGATTTCCAGCAAGTATCGGCCGATTCAATTAAATATATATCTTCGGCGCAATTCGATCACACATTGCAGATATGCCATGAAGCCAACTTCGAAGCAACAAAAAGTGTTGCCAACGCCGAACACCTACACGCAAGAATGATTAGAGATGCAATAGCAATAAAGACCGAATAGCTTGAATAAAAGAGACGACGGACAGAGGCTACCGAAGACGTGGAAAAGCATTTTACCATCTAACAGATATAGCGGCTTAAACATCACACATGCGCACCGGAAACACAACGCACGGCAAAATGCAC
Source organism: Melolontha melolontha (assembly GCA_935421215.2). Taxonomy (NCBI): domain Eukaryota; kingdom Metazoa; phylum Arthropoda; class Insecta; order Coleoptera; family Scarabaeidae; genus Melolontha; species Melolontha melolontha. Next base: position 42,991,877 of record OW285238.1, read on the forward strand.
CAGTTACAGTCACCATGTTGACACAGTAGTGAGCTGAAAAGGCTTGAGTCATAGGAAAAGGCTTCATCATTATAGCTCCGAGAATCTTCTAGGTTTACTTCGGTGTGCTACCATTTTCTTCTTCTTCTTCTGATTTCTTGGGTTGGACGTCAGTATGTTCATTCAGGCACACTGCTCTTTGTACGACCACCAATAGTTCCACTCTGTTAGTCTTATGTCCTAGATAATAGCCATTATAGCAGATATAGCGGGTCAAACATCACACATGCGCACCGGAAACACAACGCACGGCAAAATGCACCAGTTACAGTCACCATGTTGACACAGTAGTGAGCTGAAAAGGCTTGAGTCATAGGAAAAGGCTTCATCATTATAGCTCCGAGAATCTTCTAGGTTTACTTCGGTGTGCTACCATTTTCTTCTTCTTCTGATTTTTTGGGTTGGAGGCCAGTAAGTTCATTCAGGCACACTGCTCTTTGTACGACCACCAATAGTTCCACTCTGTTAGTCTTATGTCCTAGATAATAGCCATTATTCTCCTCAGAGGAAATTTGAGTACCCTCGTAGGCGTCCCTTCAATTTCTCACAAGTGCATATTACATGAAGGCTAGTTTCCTCTTGTTTTTCACATCTCCTACACCAGGGCTCGCTAACTAAACCTATGCTGCACAGATGTTTCCTTAAAGTACAATGTCCGGTTATTAAGCTGGTAATAATTTTAATTTATTTTTTATTACTACGAATTAAGTTGGCTGAAAGTCTAGCTCTCCTAGTAGTGTCTTAGTATGGAGTTGCATTCCATTAGCCTCCATTTCTTTTTATGTTCTCTTTCTAGCCATAACTAGATCTGCCCTTTAGTGGAATTTTTGGTGATTCCACATACAGGTTCTGATCCTATAGAACATTCCTTGGCTAGTTCGTCGGCTTATTGCTTTTAATCTCCTCATGTTCTGACACCCATATCAGTGACATAGTATTGTCTTGTGCCAGTCTATTGAGGACCTGTTTACAATGTTTCACCAGTTTAGACCTGGTGGATGGATTCATAATGGCTTTAATAGCTTAATAGCTGCCTGACTATCAGCCATTATGTTAATTTTTTTGTTCATCTGGCTTCCCTAAATTCCTCGGCGCAGGCTGCAACTGCAAACGATTCAGCCTGAAAAACGTCGTATGTTTCCCCAGACTTAATGATATCTTTCCTCTAAGGCATTTCGCATATAGCTGCACCTATGCCCCGATTGGATTGTGATCCATCCGTGTACCAGGTGCCGGCACCTCAAACGCTCGAACGACTTTTTGCCTGTTCCTTGGCTGGCATAGATATGTTCAGCTTAGCTGTAAACATAATCTCAGGTGCCATATTATCTGCCGGCATTTGTAATATCGGCTCTACCAGTATAGTTCCCGTGGTATCTGTATGTCCCCCTATAATCTTATTAGAACATTAGGCCTTCACTGAGGCCTTCAGCTTCAGGATCGCGGTTCTGGTCATTTAATGTCCTGATGAGTTTATCCACTATTAGACTCCATAGTAGCGGTGACAATACTCCTCCTTGAGGGTACCCTTTTGTTGTTCTCATGGAAGTCGTGTTGTTTCGCATTTGGGCATGAACTACTCTGCTACGCAGCATGTTATGGACCCAATATTTTTCGATCTTTTAAAAATCGAATAATAGAAGACGTTGAAGTATTATCAAAAGCCATGTCTAAGAAAACTGCAGGCGCAATTTTCTTATGGTGTAGGCTCGTTTCGAGCCCTCTCACCAGGCTATACAGGGCACCCTCACCTGATTTTCTCATCTGGTATGCCCATTGCAGTGAGATCTGCTATCATTTTATTATTATTATTAGCATAGAAGCTAAACGCAAAACTACTTAAAAAAATTAATAAATCATTAAATGTGGTAAATAGTCGAAGTAATAAAATCATAAAGGATAAAATTATACAGGCTTTAAACAGAATTTCCAGTAACAAATAACATTACAAAATGGAAGTAAATAACGTGTAGATTATAATATGATAATATCAATAGAAAATAAATAAAAACAGAAAATTATGGGACAAAGTTAAGGAGCTATTTATGAAAGTAGACAAGAGTCATTCACAATATTGAATAGAATATGTCGAAAGCGCTCAATTTAGTTGGTTATTTTTCGGAAAGAATATAATTAGTCACAGCTCTAAAATCATTTAGAGCACATCTTCTTTCTTATAATTTTGGAAGAGATTAAAAAATATTAATTCTCATTATAAAAGAGAATGAATTAGATAAAAGATGTGATTTTTTTGTTAAAATGTATATTTCAAAACAATGTAATAATTATTAATTAGGTAGTTGTGTGTATTTAGAAAAGGAATGAAGACAGACATACTGCTCTGTAATTACGTTTAACTATGACTTTTTGATCTTTCTTCGTAGTATTTTGCGAACAAAGAAATAATTCTCACTTCTATATTGACAGTTTCGAAACCTTTGACGGGCATGAGCACTAAAGTTGCAATATTTGTTTTGAAAATTAGGATATCCACTTTTTCAGCTCTTCAAATTGTGTTGAGCTTGTTACCGTTCTATAATCTTGACTTGAAAGAAACTGTTATTTTGAATACAATGCGAAACCACTAATATTATCACAACACATCCTTTTGAAAAGTCACAATAATTCGTTTGGAATTTGAATTCTTTTTTTGATTCCAGCAGATGCTTAGGTTACGTTTTATTTAACACTTCCATACATCTTATTCGAAAGAAAACGCTACTTTATTATAATATAGAGCTGCTAATAAATACTACAATTAGTTATAGTCTCTTTTTATGTTACAAAGTAACAAAGAAAGTAGAAATTTTAAATTCAAAATTGGTTTTCTTTTTCAGTAAAAATATAACGTTGTAATTGGTTGCAGAGAAAGTTTTTCCGGTTTGGCACTTATATGTATATATTTGTGCTTAAACAGTCGTAATGTAAATAATTATTCTTCCTTTTCATCTGCTTTATCTATTGTTCTATAAAATTAGCTGTTAATAGTGTTTTTATAGTGACCTTATTTTCTATTAGATTTGTATTTATATCATTTAAAATAATTTTGTTATAATATTTGATTTTTGGCCAAACATTCATACACTCTTGGTTCCTTTTTCATTAAAATTTTACATCTCCACGTGAAGAAATTTATGTGGTTAAATTTTTATCTGCATGGTGAAAGGTTTACTTAGATTTTACAAATAAACAAATCTTTTCGAAAAGTAAAACTTTATAAATGAAGCAAAAGTAAGAAAATGGTTTGTTGAAACTTGAAATTTGTTCAATGCGCTCAACACTACTTTTAAAATTTCATCGCTAGTACATTTTACAACTCTTTTGGAAGCAAGTAAGATAGAGGATGACGGTTCAAATTCTTCCATTGTACGTACCATCACATTCACCACAGAATTTTTTGCCGATCGGTTGTTTCGTCCACGTATAACCACAATTTTTTATCTTTCATTTCTGCTTTAATTCTTCTTTCAACATAGGCACGAGCAGATGGCATAACGTTTCTTATCGATGTCCGACTTGGTAATGTATAGTCCGACAAATGCTTTTTGGTCTAGTAAAGTGAACGGTAGGTTACATAAAACAAACACCTATATCAAATGTTAATTTTTCGCAGTATCCTTTGCCACGGATTGCAGAACAGTGTTTTATGCTTTTTAGGTGGCGTTCACACTTCCACCTGGTGGTACACGCCAAATAGTCGTCGCACCTTTCACATTTAATTCTATCGCCTTCTTATTCTAAATTCAGCTTACTCGCTATTACGTTTTCTAGTTTCTTCGAAATACGCCGTTTCCGAAACGTACCTAAATGCGACATTTTCTAAGTACGTGTGTACTGAGATGCACTCACAACGACCAGTGGAATAATACTGAACAAGTGTGCTTTGATACGGACGCTTGAGTTTCCGTGCCGCGCGCTTCTCCTCTCTACGTTGCTCTCGTCACTGCACTGGAAATTGCCCGTCTTTGCCTAGTCTAATAATTATTAGACTCGGCAAACTCGGAAACACTTATTATAATAAGTGTTTCCAAGACTGGAAGAAACGTGGGAATAAGTGTATTCGAGTGGGAGGGGATTATTTTGAAGGAGACACAATAACTTTGGATCAATAAAATATTTTTTGTGTGTTTAATCAGTGCTGTACAACATGCTGTACAACGTACGGTATCCTAACAAACACTTATTCCTAATTAAGTGTCATGTATTGAAAAAATTGCACTACTTATTGAGAAATCGATATCTTTAGTCTAATTTCTATGTTTATATGTACGTATCTATTTTTCAGTTCTTTCTTCCTATTATTAAGTTTTACTATGTTTATCGAAATAATTTATTATGTCTGTTATTTCAACATTTTATCTAAAGCAATTTTATCTAATTACCTCATAAACAAATCGCAAATATGGATTTGTGTGTAGCACATTCAAAATAAATATTACTCAAGGATCCAAGACGAAATCTATCTAGTAAAATATCAGAATACAATTTTCACTTTCAGTTTTAAGTTTAAAATAGTTTCGCGTCGATCCGTGACAATTCTAAAACCGGTCCTGTCTTTCTAATTTCAATAATAAAAGAATCAATTTGTCAAGATGAACGCCTCTATTCATCTCGAAAAAACTCAATGCCGCACAAGTACTTATTCGTTATTTTATGTGTGTATTAGAAATTTAAAAGCCATAATAAATGTTTTACACCTGGACGTCGTTTTTACTGTAAACGCACATTAAATTAACGCGTTAAATGTATTATAAATTCACAAGCTTGTCTACATGAAAGTATTTCTCATTATGTCAGTTTATTAGTACCATAGTAATTTAATCCTTTTACATTCAGTAGTTTTCGCAAAATATAAGTAATACGAAACCTAAAAAGGCAGCCAATAAGCATTTACCATTGTTAGCTATTAAATATTGCTAATAATGATTAGGCGATTAAGTTACTTTGACAAGGAATATCGGTAAAACATCCTATAATATAATGATGTTGTAAAACTGTTTATTTTAAATTTATGTATATTTAATTATCATTTTCTTGAATATACATCCCTCATCTATTCCTACCACTACATTAGAATTTTACATTGTGCAAAATCGTATGGAAGTCTTTCGTTTTACAGTTTCAACGGTCTGAAATATTGTTCCTTTTAATGCAGATATGACCTTAGGGAAGAGATAAAGGTTACATGATATCAGGTTGGGTGAATAAGGTGGATAGTCTAACACTGGGATGTTATATTTGGCTAAAAGCGTCTTGACAGACAATGCAGTCTGCAAACTATTAGGTCTACAGACACGGCATAGGCGGTTATCGAAAGAGAAGTGTTGATGCTATACAGCTGCGGGTCGTACGACTTTGGCGCATGCCTAGTTCGTCTGTGTAGCATCTATCTCGTTATTTTATAGCCACACCTTGTAAAATTCATTTAGAGAGATCCACAGAATTAAGTAGTAAATGAGCATTGGATTATGCTTGGACATAATTGTTTTTCTATTAATGTAATCTACTCGTAGTCATTGTAATAAAATCACAGACATGAATTTTCTAGAAAATTGTCTGAATACACTTTACTTTACAGCGAAATCATAAATTTGAAGTATTCCTCTACAGTTATTAATCTTATTATAATTTTTGATACATAAGCGAAAAGTTAAATACGAAAAGTCAAGTTAATGTTATTACTAGATTGCGGAAGGACGCTATCCTATAATGAGTCATGCAGCAGGCGCAGAGGCAGGGTCGGTTTCGCTAAAATAATAAGATTGATACAATATTCGCTCCTAGCCCTGATTTTAGTTTACTGAAAGGCTTTTGTAGTAATGTTTAAAATACGGAAATCGGTAGATATATTAAATTTAAAGATTATTATTTCTATGCGCCACTCACTAGCTCTGATGTTTTTCTATATTTAAAGACATACTGTCTATTAAAAGATGCACTTTACAAAGCAAAGTTTAGAATATATTGTAATAATTAACGTGAATAAAGAATGTTTACTGTGGTGTGACTAAGCATTTACTTTAATTATAGGTGATATAATTAATTTGAAGTTTATACTTGAATATTTTGAACTTTTTCACTGTATAAAGTAAGTGCATTATATATATATATTGTTGTGAGTCAACCTACCTCTTTAATTAATTCTTTTCTTATTAGATATCTGTTTCAAGTATGTTATATCTTGAATGTTCATATTTGTGAAGTATTACTTTATAGTTAGAATTGTGTAATTTTAATAGAAGTTCATAATTGGTTTTGAATTCATGTTATCGTTTAATATTGTACGTTATATTTAATTTATGTTTAATGTTTTGCTAATTATTTAAATAACTTTAACTTATTTTCGCGAGGTTTTGGATTTTTAAAACCAACTATGTTTTATTTCATTTGTGAACATATTATTGTAAACCTTGTTATTTTTATATCTTCTGTGAACTTCATTTTCATATTTTGTAATTGAGATTATGTGAGTGGATTTTCCTATTATATTTTCTTTTATATTATTTTAGAAACCTTTGTATAAATTCCTTAGAATATCTGATTTATACTTTTACAAAATTTCTGATGGGAGTCTTGACGACGAAAAACATTATTGATTGATTTTTTTTTTCTGACGGAGATTAAAAGATTTTTATCTGCATTTTAAAAATTCAGTTTTTTTTCATTATTCCAATTATATACCGTATTTAAAATGTTTATGGTCATGTATTGTACATAAAGAAGTATTATAATAAGTACTCTGGATATATTATCCATATACGGAGAACATACATATGCTTGTGATTATTGAAGAATAGATTTATACGGAAGAAACGCTCTTAAAGAAGAAATCATATTACTTTTGATCTATTTTGGTAAAAGAACATCTCTTCTGGAACTTTGACTGAACATAACCTGGAGGGAGATACTGCAAAATTGTATAATCAGCATCGTAGCGACTAAGATAGTATCCAGTAGTTTGAATTAAGCAATGGACAACTAATCTAAATGTTATAATTGGAAACTTTCCTGAGACCTACATCCAAAGAGCATCAGAAATTGTGGACTACAAAATTAATTGTATTTATCAGGTATCTAAGTGAAAATTGTAATATATAAAGTTGTTAAGGATATAACATTACTTGAAATCACTTTACTACATAATATTAACTCACGTCATCTCAAACGTCATTTTTATTTATTTTTAAATGTCAGATTTGATAGTTATATTTGTATCTTGTGATAGTTGAAATTATATCATTTAAATATATTTATATACATTAATTTGACGCTTTCGTTTTATTTCATGTATTAGTAGATGTCTGTCTGTGTATCGAGAACTCGCTTCGAGACCCTTTGAGATTAAGTAGTATCCTTGCAATCATTATTATCTATTATTTAAGATTCTGAGCTAGCTATTCTATCATTTCATTTTATTTGTCAATTCAAGCAATTAGCAATTCACTACGGCTGTTGTCCGTATTATATCATTTTACCATCAACGTGGAACTGCTATTGTTATTCACAGTATTATATCATTTGGCACCAGCAACGTGGGGCAAATTTATAGATACTCAGACAGTTCATGTAAAATACATGAAATAAAAGGGAGTAATATATCAACTTATAAAAAAAAATCAGGAGCGTAGTCATTTTAGAAATTGTATAATAAAGATATTTCTTTAAACATCAATTACAGAATAATATATACTATATTTCTTATCTATAACCTAATAAACAACTTTTACAACCAAAATATATATTAATTCATATTATCAATTATGGAAACACGTTCACGTTCCGGTTCAAGAACGGGAAAATCAGATGATGGACAGGAAAAAGGAGAAGGAGAGAGGTCCACTAGTACAGAGGCTCCAGTTGCACAAGAAGAAACGCCAGTCGATCAGATGAAGATCATGTTAGAAGCGATAATGGGGATTAAAGTTAAGATTGAAGAAAATCAACAGGCTATCAAAAATCAAACCGAGGGAATAAATATTATGAATGAGAAACTTGAGAAAAATAAACAAGATATGAATGAGAAATTCGAAGAAAATCAACAAGAAATGAAGAGGATGAATGAAGAAAATCAACAAGAAATGAAGAGGATGAATGAAGGAAATCAACAAGAAATGAAGAGAATGAATGAAAAATTGGAACAAAACATAAATACTAAATTAGAAGATACTATAAATTTACAAAATAGGCAATGGGGATTGCTCTTAAAGGACACTGAGGAACGTGTACAGACAAATGTGGAGGAAAAATTATCTCAACAAAAGGAAGAAATTAGAACATTAATCGATACTAATAAAGTTAATCTGGAGGAGCAGATGAGTATTCATCAAGAGAAATGTTCGCAAAATTATAATACAGCTAATCAAAAGTCAAGGGAATACGAAGACATTTACAATAAAGAGATCCACGCGATGAAGAATAATTTACAGGATTTGATGAAGGACCAGTGTAGCAATAAAGATATAATCGACACCGAAATAAGGAATATGAGGGATGCTGTCAATCAAAAATTAGCATCGATAAATTATCATTCCTACGGACCATCATTGCTAAGAATTGAAAATTTTATTACTTTCAATGGCGATAATAACTCAGTCCATCCGATGACATATCTAACTTCAATGGTAAGGCATCTTGAAGATATTCCAGATCAGAAACAACGGATGCATGTACTGAGAGCTACCCTGAAGAATAGTGCATTAGATTGGTTCATGCGGATTGAAGAACATTGCACTGATCTCAGTAAATTTGTAGACATGTTTAAAAGGAATTTCTGGGATGAGACTCAGCAGAATCGTGCTAAGACACGCTTACTTACCGGGAAATATAGAATGGGACCGACATCTCGAGAGGCGTATGCTTCTAAGATCTACAATACTTGTAAGTATGTTCCCGACTTAGACGAGGCTTCTATAGCGCGTCAACTTTTGAACCATTTTATTCATACGGATACGCACGCGATTATTTGCCAGAGGGTGAATGATATGGATTCTTTGATGGACATACTTAGGAGATTGGATGATTATTCCGAGAATAATCAGAATTTAGGTGGGAATAACAATTTCAGGAGCATGCTTAATAGGAATTATAACTCTAATAATCCTATTAATATGAACCGAACGTATAATCGATCTGATCTTTTTAATAATCGGTTTAACAATCATAATATGGATAATTCTCGGTATAATAATAATAGTGCGCCGTTTGATATCAATAACAGGAATATTAATACACGCCCTCAAAATTCATTGAAAAATGATTTTCGTCAAAATTCCAGTTTTCCTCAACCGTCCAATAATAGATCTTATAATAATTATCATAATAATTTTAATCGTTCTTCATATAACAATAACAATTTCGGTCATAATTCAAGGAATAACCATTTTTCAAGAAGAACTAAGAATACTGATAATTTTAATTCAAGAGGACGTGGTTATATAAACAATTTTCAACGTAGACATAGATCCTTATCTCCGACTATTCCAGAACCCGATTTTACCCAAAAAAAAAAACTCCGTTTGTAAAACTGGATCCATACGAAAATCCGAGACCCAGTACCAGCGCGATAAACGACTAAATATATTCGACTGTAGCATACCTTACAAATTTAACAATGTATCTTTTTACCAAAACCCCGAAGAGTTTATTTCTATAAACGATAATGAAAATAAAATTTTAGATACGTATAATTTACCCATTATTAATATTAGATTAGATGAAGGCATTATCAATTGTTTGATAGATACCGGTGCAGAAATATCATTGTTACAAGAGGACAAGGTTAAATTAATAAATAATTATAAGGTCAAAATCATTAAAATTAAAGGCACTGATATAGTCGCCGCAAATAGGAAACGGATAGGATCAATCAATCAGAGAATAACTGCGGATATTATTATTAATAAACATGAATATTTAGTACCATTCTATATAATAGGGAAACTTCAATACGATGCTATTATCGGTATCGATAATATTAAAACTTTAGGTATGGTATTGGACTTCGAGGAAGGAAAGATTATTATTAAAGATAATATAATTAATTTAATTAAAACGTTGACTGAGGAGGAGGAAGTAGATTATTTTAAATATAAAGAAGATAAGTTAAATAAAGAGATTAATAATGTTATGAATAGGATTAATATGGTTAAGAAGAAGGAAATTGCATGTGGTAGTATGGAAGATGGTTTAAATAATGAATATATAAATATAAATGATGATTATAATGGAGTGGAAAATAGGTTAGCAGGATTAGGTTTGAATAATTATGAAGAAGATGATGTTTTGGAGGTGCGAGAAGAAGTGAAAGTTGGTAATACAGTTAATAATTTAAAAGAAATAGAAGATTTAATAAAGATACAAAATATTAAAGACGATCATGTTTCCCATAGACTAATTAATATATTATATAATAACTTACAGTTAATAAATGATGATATTGTGTTTGCTAAAAATTATGAACATATAATTAGAATTGATAAAGAAGATCCGTTAGTTAGTAAGAATTATCCGATTCCCTATTATTACCAGGATAGAATAAACAAGGAATTGAAACGCTTAGAAGATACTGGTATAATAGAAAGATCTAACACATATTTTATAAATCCTATTGTTATTGTGAAGAAGAAAGATGACTCGTTAAGAATATGCTTAGATGCACGTGCCTTGAATCTTAGAATTAAACCAGAATTTGAAATGCCTCAAAATATTGATGTCCTTCTTACGAAATGTGGTAACAAGAAAATATATAGTAAGTTAGACTTGAAAAACGCTTTTTGGCTAATTAATCTAGAAAAGAATTCACGTAAATATTGTGGTTTCATTATAAATGGAGTGGTTTATCAATTTCGAGTTTGCCCTTTTGGTTTAAAAACTTCACCTGCCGCTTTAATACGATTTTTACACCAGATATTAGATAAGTACGAAGATTTTACTCTACATTACCTTGATGATATTATTATTTTTTCTAATAGTATACAGGAACATTTTCATCATCTGACGATTATCTTAAATACCTTAAGAGAGGAAGGAATGAAATTAAATTTAGGTTAATGTCAATTTTTCAGAGAGGAAGTAAACTATTTAGGTTATATTATTAATGAAAACAATGTATTATTGGATCCTCAACGTTTAGATGAGATCAGGAATTTTCCTCGTCCGAAGAATTTAAGAACCTTGAGAGGATTTCTTGGTATTCTTAATTATTATAGGAAATTTGTGTCCAATTATAGTCAACAAACTTTACCTTTGTTGAATTTACTTAAGAAAGCTGTTAAATGGAATTGGTCGTCAGAGTGCGAAACGTGTTTTATAAAGTTAAAGGAGAATTTCGTGGACAACCTTAAGTTACATCATCCCGATTTTACTTTACCTTTCATTGTGCGTACGGACGCTTCACATCAGACTATTGCCGCAGAATTGGTACAAGTTAAGAAGGATCAAGAAATACCAATTTATTTTATTTCTAGAACTCTGAAACCATGTGAGATCAGATATACAATTTCTGAAAAGGAGATGTTAGCGATTGTGTTTGCTCTAACGAAATTGAAATATTATCTGATTGGTAAGAGGTTTGCGTTAGAGACAGATCACAAGGCCCTTATAAATATCATGAGTACTAAACTCAATAACAACCGTATTTATAGATGGACTTTGCTAATCCAAGCTTACGAGATAGATATCAAATATAGGCCAGGAAGGGAGATGATCACTGCGGATGTTTTAACAAGGAAGGATGGTGATGTTAAGAAACAGAACATTATGATTAATCTGGTAGAATTACAGAAACACGGTATTTTCTCTTTTACGCAAATTAGACAGGTACAATCATCACAGGAATTTTTACAAATTAAAGAGTTGTTAAAGGAAGTTGAAAATTACAAGTGGATGAAAATTAAAGACGGGTATTTACTTAAGTTAATTGGCAAAAATGAAGTTTATGTTCTGAATGAGTTTCATACAAGAATAATTGCACATGATTTACACACTAGTTATTTACATATAGGAGCACGGAAATGTTGGCTTATTTTCCGAGAAGCTTTCTTCTGTATTAACGACGAGCGCATTATCAAGAGTTTGGTTAGAAATTGTCAAGTTTGCGAATTAGCGAAGGATAAGAATATTACACACAAGAATATTAGTCATAATATTGTTTCTTATGATAGACTCGATCTTGTATCCATCGATTTCTTATCTAACCTGATTCCAAGTACAAAAGGTTATAAGAATATTCTGGTAATTTGTGATATATTTTCTAAGTTTGTTAAATTAATTCCTACGCAACGTTGTAATACCGAATCTGTGTTACAAGCCCTACAGGATTATTTCATGCAATATGGTATTCCAAGAGCTATACTGTCAGACCATGCCACGTATTTTACAAACGATAGGTATCTAAATTTTCTACACAGCCATAATGTTAAATCATATTACACTTCTATTAGATATCCTCAAGGTAACCCGACTGAGAGATATATTCGTGAAACTCTTAAGTATTTAAGGATTTTGTTAGTAGATAAACATAATAGATGGGCCAAGTATTTACCTCAAATTGAATTCGTCATGAATAACACGCCAAGTACTGTTCATAATCACTCTCCAATAACAGTTTTTACCGGAGAACTGCCAGGAAGACCATGGGATAACAAGGAACTTTTAGATTTTTCAGAACGTTTACAGGATGTTAGAGATAGACTTAGGAAAAGAAAAGATAAGTGGGAACATAAAAGAACGCAAGACCAACGAAAGTATAAAACATATCAAATAGGTGACTATGTTATCGTTAAGAGATTGCGAGTAACAGATCGTAAGAATAAAATCATGGCGAAATTATTGAGACCTTACCAAGGACCTTACAAGATTAATCGTATTTTTGGCAATAATACTTATGAATTAATCGAAGATGATACAAATTTTATTAAGGGTAGATACCACATTTCAATGCTACAGGACCATTTAGTAAAGGAGGATTGAATTTTTATACCAGCATCATATATGTTACGAAAACTAGTATAATTTATAATATTATTCAAAATAATGATGCATGTTAGTTATTTACATACTTTAAATGAATGTATTTATATACACATGGGTTAATAAGAATAGGGGTTAGATAAATAGCTGTCAGTCAGGTATGTTACAGGTCGAAAAGGTATAATTATATATATAACTTAATAATATTTAATATTCAACTACTAATATGTATAAATTAATATTTACAGTTCGAAAAAAAAAAATTATATACAATAATTTTATTTTAATATACAATGACTAGTTAATATTATTTTTGAAAAATTTTCTTATAATTTAAATATTAATATTATGTTCTGATTTAAATATATAACTTTGATATATTTTGTTCTATGGAAATAGTTTCCATTATATGCAGTTTTTATTAAGTACTGTTTGAACGTTATAAAAGTTTTAGTTTGTTTAGTTCCATCACATATATTGAACAATTATTTTCAGATTTACAAGACTAGTATTTTATTTGATGATTACAAGATACAATCTTCGTTTTTTTTTATTTTTATATACCTTCTATTTTTGTATTTAATTTTCCGAAAAAATTCCGACTTCATCGAATTTGTTTCGTTAACAATGGGGATAATGTTGTGAGTCAACCTACCTCTTTAATTAATTCTTTTCTTATTAGATATCTGTTTCAAGTATGTTATATCTTGAATGTTCATATTTGTGAAGTATTACTTTATAGTTAGAATTGTGTAATTTTAATAGAAGTTCATAATTGGTTTTGAATTCATGTTATCGTTTAATATTGTACGTTATATTTAATTTATGTTTAATGTTTTGCTAATTATTTAAATAACTTTAACTTATTTTCGCGAGGTTTTGGATTTTTAAAACCAACTATGTTTTATTTCATTTGTGAACATATTATTGTAAACCTTGTTATTTTTATATCTTCTGTGAACTTCATTTTCATATTTTGTAATTGAGATTATGTGAGTGGATTTTCCTATTATATTTTCTTTTATATTATTTTAGAAACCTTTGTATAAATTCCTTAGAATATCTGATTTATACTTTTACAAAATTTCTGATGGGAGTCTTGACGACGAAAAACATTATTGATTGATATTTTTTTTTCTGACGGAGATTAAAAGATTTTTATCTGCATTTTAAAAATTCAGTTTTTTTTCATTATTCCAATTATATACCGTATTTAAAATGTTTATGGTCATGTATCGTACATAAAGAAGTATTATAATAAGTACTCTGGATATATTATCCATATACGGAGAACATACATATGCTTGTGATTATTGAAGAATAGATTTATACGGAAGAAACGCTCTTAAAGAAGAAATCATATTACTTTTGATCTATTTTGGTAAAAGAACATCTCTTCTGGAACTTTGACTGAACATAACCTGGAGGGAGATACTGCAAAACCTGGAGGGAGATACTGCAAAATTGTATAATCAGCATCGTAGCGACTAAGATAGTATCCAGTAGTTTGAATTAAGCAATGGACAACTAATCTAAATGTTATAATTGGAAACTTTCCTGAGACCTACATCCAAAGAGCATCAGAAATTGTGGACTACAAAATTAATTGTATTTATCAGGTATCTAAGTGAAAATTGTAATATATAAAGTTGTTAAGGATATAACATTACTTGAAATCACTTTACTACATAATATTAACTCACGTCATCTCAAACGTCATTTTTATTTATTTTTAAATGTCAGATTTGATAGTTATATTTGTATCTTGTGATAGTTGAAATTATATCATTTAAATATATTTATATACATTAATTTGACGCTTTCGTTTTATTTCATGTATTAGTAGATGTCTGTCTGTGTATCGAGAACTCGCTTCGAGACCCTTTGAGATTAAGTAGTATCCTTGCAATCATTATTATCTATTATTTAAGATTCTGAGCTAGCTATTCTATCATTTCATTTTATTTGTCAATTCAAGCAATTAGCAATTCACTACGGCTGTTGTCCGTATTATATCATTTTACCATCAACGTGGAACTGCTATTGTTATTCACAGTATTATATCAATATATATATATATATATACCATACCTATTTACCATATATATATATATATATATATATATATATATATATATATATATAGGTATATCTGGAATTAATTTCAATTCAAGTTAATTTAAATTAATTTAACTTCAGTGTTTTATTTTCGTAAAAATAAATTTCCGTATATACATTTCATTGCCTTTATTACGACTCTGGCGAAATATATTTCACAATTCCGTCTTTTGCATTTAAAGACGTACAAACAGACAACTTTTATCAATACCATCGCCCTATAGCATTCATATATAGATGTTAAGTTGATCGATTGTACATTGTCGCCACCGATGAATCACAACCGATACGGGACAGCGCCCTTTCCGCAGTCTAGTTATTACCCAACCAATAATGCACTAGACTAACATTGCTATAGCTGTTGTAATCTTATTGGCCTCATATATATAATTATGTCTTCAATAATGGTTATAAATCCTAAATTTTTTTCAAATTGGGTGTACCGCAAAGATCTAATTGAGCCCCTTTTGTTCATATTTTTTTTGTAAATGATGTGCCAAGATATTTAATTTGTTTAGTGTTGTACGATATATTTGAATATTTATTTAACTTTTAAAAATTGGGATAATGTGTTGTTTCTTAAATATAATTGTTACTTAGCGCTTTGATCTCAAAATTGGAACAAATACAGACAAAATTCGCTTCGTTCTTTTATACTAAGAAAATAAATCGTATGTCCTCTATTTACTATGCTATACTATAACAGCTATTGTAACAGTATGGCGACCGGCAACATGCAATTTTGCTAGTGTTATTTTTGTCGAAAGTAGGCTAATAGCAAAACTACTTTTTAACGGTTCAATTTAAAAACACTCCTCCGAATTAAAAAATAGAGTATAGATATGCAGTGGGTTTTAAGTAGCAGTGGCGTAGCTAGGGGGGAGGCGTCAAGGGCGGCGCGCACCGGATGCCACCTGCTTTGGAGGTGACATCCGACCGTGAAAAAAAATAAATGTGTAACATTTACACGGAACAGTAGAGACACTTTTTACATTTTTTTCTGCTTCCACTAGCCGTTGGGATGGGCTTCTTAAACACAGCAAAGCTTCAGTTAACAGACTCTCAACAACGCGTTGGAGTGCTCATTATGTGTTGACTGAAATCTTCGATGGGATTGTGGCTGCAATTGAGGAAATATGTGATCAACAAGAAAATTTATACACCAGAGGTGCTGTACAAAATCTTATGCTTGCTGTTCTTTTGGAATGATGTACTGACGGAAATAAATTGTGCTCAGATTGCATTGCAAAGTAAAGGCTTGAGTGTTGATCAATCAGCTATCAAAATAGAGGCACTTCGTCTTTATATTGAAGAAGAACGAAGTCACATTGTAGAAGAGGCAATAGATATTGCTGTAAAAAAAATCGATGGACTACAACATTCCAATGGAAGGACGAATTCGTTCTAAAAAACGAATGGTCGGTGAGTTAGTCACCGATGCAGGTCTAACACTGAGAGCTGAACTTCAAAAGTATATGTTGGAATGTCTTGGCCGATTCACTATTGAACTCCAAACTAGATCAAAGTCCATTCAAGATGTGGCTTCATTGTTCAAGGTTGTGCAGACAAATATTTTGCTTTTGGCAAACACTAAAGAGTTGAAATTTTAATTGTTACTATGATGAGATATCAGAAACAGAACTTCTCTTAGAGATACCAAGGTTGAGAAGAGATTTAAAAGCGGCCGCCAATGTTACAGTTTCTAATTGGGAGTCTAGTTTTTTTTTTAATTCATCGGGGAATAGGATTTTACAGGATCTCTTCCAATCGCACTAAACTTATTTATGACAATTTCTTTATCAGTTGCTTCTTGTGAGAAGAGTTTCAGTAAATTAAAATTGATTAAAAATTACTTGCGGGTCACAATGACATGAAATGAAACTTGACAATCTTGGAATATTAAGGATAGAATGCCAGGCAACGCATAATATAAATTTTGAAGATGTGGTTTCTGAATTTGCAGAACGTATAATAAAACAGTACCGTTACTATATTAATTACTCTAATTCTACTCTACATTTATTGGATTTTTAACCAGTTTTCATTCTTGGAGTAACACCTCAATATCCGCACCAGGTGACACCCAGGCTAGCCACTGGTAAGCAGATATAGTTAAAGATCTTGGCGTTGCATCAGCTTTGTGAAACATAGGTCTTTGTAGCTCAAGTTTTAAAACAGCAGTAGTTTCACAATGTGTTTTTGAAAATGTTCCTCAGTTTTGTAGTAAGCAAATATACTACATTATATCTACGGCTGGGGATTGAGAAGCTTCAACGCGGATTTATCATTTCAAATTTGATGGAACCTTTCCACTACAATATACTGCCTACATTCCATAACATTGGCTATAAGGTTTTTGTATTAAAAACATTTGGATCGCATTTTGTAGAAATTTATTCATGATGTGATCCTTAATTTCCAATATTAGTTTCATTCCTAAAATTTTCGCTTTTTTGCAACACTTTTTCCGCATCGTTTTCCACAACCACTTTCCTGAGTGGCTCTTCTTTAACATTGATGTACCAATCACCTGACTTACACTAGAATGATATATTTTTGTTAATTGGAAATGAAAGGTATTCTTTGCTCTTCTTTGCTGTTGCCTTTTGCTTTGCATATGAATATGTGTGTAATCTAATGTATACATTATTCTATAAATGAAAAACTTTTGTCAATTCATCGTCAACTGAAATATCAATTTAACACATTTTAGAACAATAATCATGTAATTTTGATTAGCTTCTTTTTAGTATGTGTAAATTATTAGGAAATAATTCGAAAGTTCTTCATTTACTAAAACATTCATTTTCTTGGAAATTTTCGTTTTATGTACCGATAAAAACACTAAGGATAAGGAAAAGTAAGGATTCTAAAACTAGCCTTTATGGTACTTCAGTGATATACATATACTACATCGGTTGATCTAATAATACACCCAATTCGAAACAACAGTCACATCAATGGACTGTGGCTGGTGATAATATGTTAAAGAAGGGAAGACTGTTTTGTTGTATAAGGAGGTTATAATTACTTTTTTTGTGATTCTCAAGAAATTGTTCTGGTTCATCACTTTGGACAGAACAAAGTGATAACTGGAGCCTATTATATACTACAGCACTTGATCGGAGAACAAATATAGCGAAGATTGGCATATTGGCTCCGATAAAACATGATACAATCCCACAAATCAACTGTCGTAATGGGAAAATTGCATGAATTAGGATCCTAATTAATTCATCATTCACTTTATTCTTCTGATTTCATCCCGTTCAACTTCTTCTTCTTCACAAACTTAAAAAAAATTACATACTCAAAAGGAATAAATATTCGTCAAATAATAATAATTATCGCTGTCGTTAATTGCATATTTCGCAGACATTAACAACAAATAGTTTTTGGATGAAACCTTGAAGCTTGCTGGAGGAAGTATACACCGCGTGTATAAAATGTCGCAGAAGCTACGCGCAGCGACATTCTTCGTTCGTTTTCTGAATTAATGTTAAAATGTTGTATACTGCTTCGTGTGTGCTCAGGAACCATATGAACGAAACATTTCGTAACACTGTAACCCCGTATACTATTGTAATTGTAACGGGTGTTCATTTGAAAAGTCAATCTAGTAGCATGTGATTTACTGAGAACATTTTGAAGTATGTCGTAAATTAAAATTTACTACTTAACCTACGAAGTCGTATATTTTGACAGTTTCATACATACAAATAAATAACAAATGTGATTGTCATTATCAAATGTCATTTGGATTTATGTTTACGGAACAACAAACACATACTAATATATATGGGTCTTATTCTATCAAAATTTCAAAGTAACCTAGATTGACTTTTCAAATGAACACACGTTAGATACCGCAATAATGTCAAAATTGGACAGTAATGATTTTGATTGAAATCACTTTGAAATAGAAACTCATTGTTCTGCAACGTTGTCAGATGTGTTGTTCGTGAAATACGTTAATGAAAAAATGTTAAAAACAAACTTTTAAATAAAAAAAAAACATTTACGAAATAATGTTAGTAAAGGTTGTTCTTTAAACTAAATTGCAGCTATCTCTATTAATAAATAAGAATTGTGTGTAAGAAATTAGTTTCCCGTTGGATTCCGCATCGACTGAGCGAAGAACAGAACACAGCTAGAGTGAATTAGTGCCAAAAAACTCTATATCGCTTCAACGCAAGAAACTCTAAGAACGTGTACAACATCGTGAGTGGTGATGAATAAGGCCGGGCTATATGCAGTTTACATAAATTTGCATATTTGGATAATATGTATATGCATTTTGAATTTTATTTGCATATTTTGATAGTAATTCAGCAATTTTCCATATTTTAAGTATTCGAGTTTTATTTATTTACTAAATCAAATTTATTATAGGCATTACTAAAAATATGTCGTTGATGTAACCAACAAACAAAAATTAAACAGCCCTCTTTAAATTAAAAATAGCATTTTATTAAGCGTCTTCCCGTTACTTTTCCGATAAGCGTCACCAAGAATTTATTAATTCTCTTCCCATACATCCAGGCCGAGACAAAATTCCAGGAAAAGCTAATACCTTAAAACTTCTAAATAAATACCAAAATACATTTTACCACAAAATTAGGAGTATATATGTTTCTTTGCTATTCGGAGAAATTTATTCCCATATTCGAAAGTAATTTTATTTTGAACGTCATTTTACGTTGGCTTTTCGAAGTGTAAACTTGTGAGTTGTGATATAAAACAGCAAAAATGCCGAAAATAACGACTGTGCCTGGATGGATTGCACCTTATTCAGAATTGCGTATAGATAGAGAAAAAGTGTTTTGCATAACATGCTGCAAGATTGTGAGTAAAATTATAAGTTTATTTCCTCTTATTAATTAATAATTAATTAATTAATTAATTATTAAGTTTTTAATTATTCTTTTATCTTTTACTAACATTTATTTTAATGTATAGAATTCACGGTTGGCTCTTGGTGAAACATGATTAATAATTTACTAAATAAAACACTTATATATACTTATATATACTTATATATTTGTTTCACAAAATGTATTTAAAATATCTCTGACATATCTCTTCGAGTATGACTGAATTGAGTATGACTGAATTGAGTATGACTGAATGAGAGATATTTTAAATACATTTTGTGAAACAAATATACCAAGTGTTTTATTTAGTAAATTATTAACATTTATTTTATAAGAAAACAACCGATGATGTGAAATTTTTTTTTGCAGATTACAAGTGAGAGAAAGTTTCAAGTCGACTAACATATGAAAACTCCATCTCATGCTGCAAAACTAACAAAGATGAAATTGGCGAAGAAGAGTCAGCAAACATTACCGCAATGTTTGCCCAAACATTACCGCAATGTTTGCCATCATCTTCCAAAAAATCGGAACAAGAACAATTTAATGCAGATTTGTGTCAAATGTTTGTGTCGGCAGATATTGCATAAATTAAACAATTTAAATGTCAAGTTATTTTTGCAACAGTACCTCAGCAAATATAACATTCCTGACGAGAGCACGTTAAGAAAAAAATATATTCGCTGTAACTATGCAGAAACATTGAATAGCATTCAGAAGGTTGTTGCAAACAATTATCTTTATATATGCGTAGATGAAACTACTGATAGTGTGGGCCGATACATAGTTCATTTAATGATTGGTATCCTTAACATATTGGTTTCAGCAAAATCTTATTTAATTTCAGCCAAACACCCAAGGCAAATAATTTGACAATAACAAGGTTTATACAGGAAGAACTGGCAACTTTCTTCTTACCGGAATCAATTCCAACAGAGAAAATTCTATTCTTTTTGACGGATGCTGCACCACACATAGTGAAGGCAGCTTTCAACTTGAAAATCTTTTACCCAAATTTAATTCACACAACTTGCTTGGCGCACGGACTAAATCGTGTTGCAGAAAAAGTCAGAAACCATTTTCGCGTAGTAAATACTTTAATTAGTAGTGTTAAGAAAGTATTTTTATAGGCCCCATTACGAGTTCAGTTTTACAAACAACACCTACCCTATGTTCCGCTTCCTCCTCAACCTGTAATCAGACGATGGAGAACGTGGTTGGAGGCTTCTATTTTTCATAGAAATCATTATGAAGGAATAAAGACAATTATTATGGATCTTGATAGGGATACATAATCTGTGAGAGACGTCCAAAAGGTCTCGAATACACCTCAACAGTTGGCGTTTATTAAAGCCAATTACAGTTTTATTTCCACTTCTATATTGCAGTTGGAAAAACAATTTATGTCGCTAATCGAGAGCGTTGAAATAATAAACAAATTTGAAAAGTTATGTTTTGATGTTAAAGGAGGAGTGGGACAGTCCGTGTATGAAAAGTTTTTAAGTGTAATAGGAAAAAATGAGGGTTTTGAAAAGCTAAAGGACATTGCTAAAATCTTGTGTGATGATTTTAAATGTGCTCCTGTAACAAGCGTCGACGTAGAACGAACCTTTTCAATATAAAAATACATGTTTTCAGACAAGCGTCAAAATTTTTCTGTTGAAAACTTTGAGAAATATGTGATTGTAAATTGTTTTCATAGTTAATTTTGTTGTAAAATGTTCTAAATAAACTTGTAGTAAACATAATAGGATATTTTTTCTACAGTATTCCATTTTATAATATTCCTCGTATTCTTTGCCTGCATATTTTTCATAAGAAAATATATATTTAGGCTAAAACATCTGCATATTTATGCGCATATTTTCAGTTTTTTTTTTGCATATAATCCGGCCTTTAATAATGAATCTTGGATTATTTACTCATACGAGGCAGAAAATAAACGCTAGTCGTCTGTTTGGGTGTTCCAAAGTGAAGAAGAAAAGCCGACAAAAGTCATTCGTTGTCGAAGTGTCTCCAAAAAGATGGTCGCCACGTTTGTCTCGAAAGCAGGTCATGTAGCAACAATTTCTCTACAAAATCCAAAAACTGCTATTATCGATTGGTATACAACCATTTGTTTGCCGCAAGTCATCGCTGAGCTCCGAGAAATCAACCCACAACGACGAATCATTCTCTGCGTGGCCAAAGGTTCCAGTCTTCAGAAGGAGCAGTCGATGGCTTCAAAAACGCTATTTTTAGTGTACCAGCAAACGAGTGGAATAGCTTCCAAAATTGATTCGAGCGTATACAAAGCTACATCAATCTTCGTGGAGAATACTTCGAAAAACAATCTTTAAAACCTATCTACTGTTTTATTCCAGCTTTGTATGCAACCCTCGTATTAGATCTGAATTTCGAGTATCCAATTATCATGTTTTTGGTAGTTATAAAATCCATTAACGGTGAAAAATTTCGCTAATAAAAACAAAATTTATGGAATTCTACTGTAACGGCGTTGAAACAAATGGCAAGTCATTACAAATAATTGCCAATATATAATTAAGATGTAATTATTGTTTGTTTTGTTGATAAATAAAACAAATATAATGAAACAGATATTATTTATGAGCCAATCTTATAAAAATATGTTTTTAAAACTTATCTAAAAAAAAAAGAAAAAGAAATAAATTCCTTAGAGTCATTCAAATATTCTTTTTATACAAACAACGAGCCCAAAGGTAAATTAATTAAGTAGTTTTTTGACAAAATAAATTCTTATGACTTTCCCGTAAGAAGAAACCATTCACTAATAAGATAACCTACTAGAGATAACCGAAAAATGGAGCAAAACTGTAACACTATAGAAAGAACTAGAATCTTCTCATTGAAGAGAAATCGTCCGATCCACAAGAATGTTAAAATTATCGACTATTTGATAACAATTTTACTAAGATTGATGTTGTATATGCATAGTGAATACATCATGCCAACTGATGCATAATCTGTGCAACGCATTTACTTACCTATGCTTGATTTATGTGTATTTCTGTCGTTACCACAGCACATTAACCGTTTACATAGTGCGTTAGATGGTCTAGTCCTCCTCTAAGTCCGCACGTTTTATGGTCCCGTAATTAATTAACGACGTCAGTTTCTAAAAATACGTTCCGGCACTCTATTAATAAGACAGCCGACCACCTGTTGGCTGACACACAAACTCACACACGTGTGTCAGTGTGCGTGCGCGAGCTTGTGTCAATGGTATGCGTTTATACTTTTTTCGACTATGATTTTTTAGGCATCAAACGAATTAAAGTATCTGCTATATACTGCATGCGATGGTAATAAGAAATATTTGGCGAAAGAAATACAGAATTTCATAGTTTTTAGTTGACATTTATTGACTGAGAGAATTAAAGGATGTTACATTTAGTTAAAACATATTGCTGTGGACTTTTCCCCATAAATATTTTAAAAATATTTGACTTGCGCAGTTGGAGCAAGCCGTTTGTTCTGCTGTGGACGATTTTTAATACTGTATTTTTTTTATGCGAAGCCTGCGTGCTTGCTGTATCCTCAGAGACAAGTGTAATGTGAGATAAGAAAGTCGTGTTTATAAAAAGATTATTCTTTATCTTTTTATTAAGTAACTTCGGGTATTTTTGATTTAATTGTGGTTGGTGCTGTGTTAATTTCATTACCGCTATTTAACGAGTTTGTTTATCTCGTAATTGTTATATTTTACACTTTCTTACTCATGTGTCTTGAATATATTTTTTACGTAAGTAATATATTATTAAAAGATATCTTATTATATTTAAAAGAGTTAAATACTGTATTTTTCTAATTGTATGAATATTATCGTATTGAAATTTAGTCTTAGTTATTTGATATAAATAACAAAGAAAGTTTTTAAAATTTCTAGTTCCATGCGTTATTTTTACCTTTATAATATTGTTAAATGAGGCAATATTAATCTTTATACTTTATAAAGATTTTTTTCTTTTTTTTTTTGATTTTTGGTATTAAATTTTCATTTAAATTTTATATTTTGTTCTTTAATTTCATCTTTCTTTACGAGTTTTATAAGTAACTTAAAGATATTATAATTATTACATTTGTCAATACTCTTTTACTGGCGCATTATAAATTTGTAGAAGAGAAAAACCACGTTTTCCAATTGGAACCCTGAGAGGAAAGCAGTCCCATTTTGAAAGTAAACCGACTGAATATCCTAGCTGGATAGATTTGTCGTGAATGGTGGTAAATTAATTATCAAAACAACAGTTCATAGCAATATGTTCGTAGCGCTTTATTGAATTCAAAATTTATTAATTTTTTAACAAACAATATGTACGATCGTTAATGTAGCGATAGCAAGTTTCTATTCTAAGATTTTTTGCTGTGGTTGACAGCTACGTACCTGAAACATTCTCCTCTCGCAGGTTTCCTATTTGATTCAGTCGAAAGGTAATAAGGATTATAAAACAGAAAGAATATTACTACCGCAAATGAAAACATACAGGCTGCACTAACAATAAACAAGAATTTGTAAGACTGCGTAGCTTGGTCAAAACTGAAGTCCGTCGTTCTTATAACCAGTACGGGGGTGGTCTCTTATATTTTGCATACAAAGCTGGAATACAACAGTAGATAGCTTTTAAAGACTTTATTGTCTTTCGAAGTATTCTCCACGAAGACTAATCCACTTTTGCATGTGCTCAAACCAACTCTAGAAGCAGTTATTCCACTCGTTTGTTGGTGCAGCCAAAATCGCGTTTTTGAAAGCATCGACTGCTTCTTCTGACGACTGGAACCTTTGACCACGCAGTCCCTCCTTGATTTTGGGAAAGGTAAAGAAATCGTTGGGTCGGCACTGTACGAAGGATGGTCTAACAATTCGACGTTATGTTGCGTTAAAGATTCAATTGTCTTACGAGCTGTGTGCGAACTGGCATAGTCTTAGTGGAGAATGTTGTGGGTTGGTTTATGGGAGCTTAGCGATGATTTGCGGTAAACAAATAGTTGTATACCAATCGGCAGTAACAGTACTTGATCTTGTAGAGAAATTGCTGCTACATGACCTGCTATCGAGACAAATGTCGCGACCATCTTTTTGGAGACAATTCGAGAATTGATGACTTCTGTCGGCTTTTCGTCACCTTGGAACACCTAAACAGACAACTCACGTTTATTTTCTGGCTCGTAAAAGAATATCCAAAATTCATCACCACTCACGATGTTGTTTTTAGGGTTTCCTGCGTTAAAGCGGTATAGAGTTTTTTGACACCAATTCACCCTAGCTGTTTTCTGTTCTTCGGCCAACAGATGCGGTATCCAACGGGAACTAATTTTTTTACACACAATTTTACATGCAATTTTTTTTTTAATTGAGGGCTTTAAAATCCCCAATGATACCTCAATTTCACGATATGTCACATTTCGATCTTTGTTGATGAGCTTGCGCACCGCATCAATGTTTTCCTGAGTGACTGCCGTTTTTGGTGCACCTGCTCTTTGATCGTCGCTAAGACTAATCCGTCCACGTTTGAATTTTCCATATCAATGAGAAACTGTTAACTGATGTGGTGCTTCATTATCCAAAACAAAAACCAACTTGGCGAGGCATTTTTGTTGAGATAATTGTTTTCGAAAGTTTTTCACGGTTTAATTCCATTTTTCGACTATATTGTCAACTTTAACAGTTCGTTGTAGCTACAACGTATCCTACTGAACTGAATTGTGTGTTATATAAATAATGATTGCATATACAGTGTGTGTCAATATCAATGTAAAGTTTATTAAAGATCTTTGATAAATTATTTATGCCATTCTTAGATTAACATTCTTAGTTAATTTACTTGTTT
The DNA here is from genome assembly GCA_935421215.2 of Melolontha melolontha. NCBI lineage: Eukaryota > Metazoa > Arthropoda > Insecta > Coleoptera > Scarabaeidae > Melolontha > Melolontha melolontha. The sequence continues at coordinate 43,017,726 of OW285238.1, forward strand.
TCCATATTGGTCAAATCATTTCAGACGTTGACCTTAATTTTTTTATTAAATCTTGTAATCTTATTTTTTTTATAATTGATCTAAAACACCTGCTTCTATGTGCATATAGTTTAACTTCACATATTACTCAATTGATTGTCTGCACTTTAAATTATTTCATTCATATATTATACTGGGTGAGTCTTTTACTCATGACCAGAATTTACTTTGTTGTTAAGATATGTATCACTACGTTAACGTCATTATCACTTTGATCAAATTTAAATATAGTTTTTTTATTCATTAAAATCTAAATCTTTTCTGAATCATTCTAGTATTTTGTTTTGACGTGGTTAGCCAAGTTGGTATATCCGTTTTATTCTGATATTCTGGGGTACGATATCCCTTTGTTTGTTGTGTTTATTTTGGATTACAATAAATCCTTATTGTTATTATTTTGAACTTGGTTGTTTTATTTGGTTTAGCAACGATACGTAGTTACCTAGAGTTATTCAATTTACTATCGGCAGAGTCTGTATTCTCTGTTACGGCTAAAGGTATAAACATTGTGGCGCCCTTAAGATGTAAGAATTCCCCCCCCCCCCCCTCCACTCGCCTCTAAACTGAGCTGTTTTTTAGCCGAAAGATCTCTGGGACATTCATGTATTGAGGCGCAAGACTAGTGCCTGTGGGGGCATATAGCAAGCTTAATATGGATGGCGCTATGACTTAAGACATATAAACAACCGATAACAAATCATTACGATGTAAACCGTTTTCTAGGTGTTAGTTTGAACCAAGTCGTCAATCTGTTCCACATAAATTGTTCACTAGCCGACTGACTCGGTATTCATCGTCATTTTGTCATCCTTTTCAACTTCTGTATTTAGTTCTAAATAATTTGGTGTAAAATATAATCTCACCATGTACGAACTATATTTACTTTTTAATATCCTTTAGTGTTAGCCTTATATCAACAGTCCGATATTATATTAATTAGGAGACACATTCACTTTTTACATATGTAAATTATCTTGCATCCCATGATAATTGGATAATATCACCCAGCAGCAGTAGTTTTAATTGCCTCATTTACGTGTTTACATCCCGGACAATTTGTAACTTAAGTATTGTGTTTCCGTTTCTGCATTTTAATTATATAATCCCTGACTTCTCTATCTTTACGAACTTTACTCAGTCTTTTTTAAGTGAAATCTTTGTCTTTTTGCCAGAAAGCTGCGTTGTCCGGACATTCGGTTGTATGTTTTTAAGGGCATATCCCGTTTTGTATGAAGCGAGTATTGAGTAGTTTTTTCAAGTACTTTTACTTCCAAATATATTCCTCTACTTCTGCTTGTACTGTGCTTACTGGCCTAGCTTCGGCAATGTTCTTTTTTCCGCTGCTTTTCTTCCATCGTCTTTCCACTGTTTTCTTAGTTATAATCTTAGTTTCTTCTAAATTCTTCTTGCTTCTAGAATTTTTCTGGTTAATCTGTTGATATTCTGTTCGCATTTTCAAATTATCTTAGCTCTCCTGCCTTTTCTCTTCTTCTACTTTATTCCTAGTCTTTCGCCATGATTGTTTTATTCTATTTTTTCTTATAAATATTATTCAAGTTGCTCGTAATTTTCTCCGCCATTGTTTATGTTATTGGTTCATAAGTTGTTATAGGTATCACCAATTTCCTGTATACATGTGCTTTTATTTCTTTAGGAATTTCTTTTCTATCTATGTATAATATCCTTCGTTCAACAGCTGTTTGCTTATCTTGCTTATCTCGTTGCATAGTTTGACATCCTGTGAGCTCATTCGTCTCAATTCTTCTCTTGAGTTTTTAGGCTTTTTGTATTGATCGTATCTTCTTTTCTTAGCCAAATAGTTTTAAAAGTTTTAAATATGTAAAGGTCGCTATATCTATGTTGAAAACCAATTAATACGTTCGGTGTAAAAACCTCTAAAAAGACAAAGAATTTATGCAAAAACTGAATTAGCTTCTTGGTACATGCATTAATCTCTAGAAAATTTAATTATTGCGATAATTTTCACTAAAGTGCGCTTTATTAAATGAAAAAAAATATGCAGTGCCCACCCATTCACTCAAATTAAAAACAATATTTTCTTATATCTACTTATTTTCGATTGAAATTAATTGATAACCTAAGTTCAATAACGTATAGCAATTCCGAATCAATGCAATCTATTATTAGCTGATAAAGTGATTGAATAATTCTAATTAGATAAAGAGCATTCTGAAGAATGCTACAGCTTATTGTACATATTTGAAGAATAACACAGCTGGAATATATAATTTATTATATGAAAGACATAACAAAGAAGATATTGAAAAAAGAGGCCACATCACTGTTATCTATTTAAGTACTATAAATAGCGTGTTGCAGTGATAAATAAACGGATAGGTAAAGTGAGCGAGGAAAATATTAATTACTTGGGTTTATCCTGTAATAATCGCGTTCTTCTAATTATTAAGTTTGACGCTAAACAATCCCATAAATGAATTACTCGATGATATCTTTTAATTTACAACATCGCTTTAGTTAAGTACATTTACATAAAATAATTATTTTATTTTTGCTTAAAAGTTTTTTCTTCAAATAGAATTTTTTTTAACGACTGGCTGCTCTAGGTTTTATATTACAAAAAAAGAAGATGGAAAAACAAATAGACCTGATTTATTATACAAATTATGGAAGAAGAATGAGACCCCTTTTCAGGCCACCTTGCAAACTTTTTCGATTCTTGGCACCCTTGCTGAATCCAGATTTATCCAATGCATCCTATGTCATACTTTAACAAATATGCTTTGTGAAATAGCGAATACTTTTTTATTAAATGGTTAGGTAAAAGTAAATAAAACATTTAAGATTCAAAATGTAATTGTAACCACTGATATATATAATTCATCCTTGTGTTGAGGCATGGAGACAATAATTCCACCACTCTTTTTTATCTTGTGCCAACGTTGTCTATTCTTCTTCTCTTCCTGTTCTGTTTTTTTGGGTGAGACGCCAGTGAGTCTAGGATCTTAAGCACAGTACTCTTTGTACTACATCAAACAGATCTCTCAGTTCCACTTTGCTAGTCTTGTGTCCTCGCTAAAAGTCACTATCCTCCTCAATGGAAATTTGAGTACCCTCGTAGGATCCAATAGATCTCTCCCGAAATGTTTGTCTGAGTCCTTGCAGTTTGTCACGAGTACATATTACATGAAGGCTAGCTTCCTCCTGTTTTTCACATCTCCGACACCAGATGCTGTACAGATGCTTCGTTAAAGTACAATGTCCGGTTATTAAGCCGGTAATAATTTTAATTTCATTTTTACTACGACGAATTAGGTTGGCTGAAAGCCTAGCGTCTAGCTCTGCTAGTTGTGTTATAGTATGGAATTGACCTTCCGTTAGCGTCCATTTATTTTATTTTCTCTTTTTAGACGTAACCAGATCTTCTTTCTAACGGAATATTTGGCAATCCCACATACAGATTCTGGTCCTTTGAAGTTTCTCTTAGAACTTTCTTTGGCCAGTTCGTCGGCTATGTCATAGCCTTTAATCTCCTCATGTCTTGGCACCCAAGTAAGTGATACGGCATTGACTTGTGCCAGTCTATTGAGGATTTTGTCTATTCTTATTATTCTTATTTTCTTTCTATTTTGTCTTGTTTGAGTATTAGATTCTTGACTTCTGATCTCTCTATTTGGGTATACAATCTTTTCTAGTAACTCATGCGACTAGTCTTAGATATTTCATTTCACATCCTCGAATTTTGGTCCTTAAGGTTTCGTTCATACTACTACTCACAGCGATAATTTAAAATCAGTATATGTACACTATGGAATATTTTAATTTTTGTTTCTGCTAATACCTTTTTCCTCCCTATAAAAGGCTTATCTAGAGAATAGAGGAGTATGTTGGTACTACTAATTCTATTGGTTATTTACCGCTCTAAGCAGTTTTGTGTCTTGAAGTTTGATCTTAGGTAATTTAAAATTTTCGGATTGTTCAATTTTTTCGTTTTGCAAATAAATATTTACTTGCCTTTTTCTTTTATAGCTGGTATAAATTCTGTCTGGTTCATACCAATTTTCATACTATGCTTTTAGAATTCTTCTTTCTATATATTTAGGTTTTTTCTGCAATATTTTCTCATTATCAGTTACGAGGGGAACACTGAAAAAATCTAGAATGGCCATGTTTCTAAAAAGAATGAAGTTTTTTTTATTTGACAGATACTTTTTAATGTACTGCGAGTTGATTGCCGTGTAATTTCTTCGATTTGCTCTAATAGTTTGTTAATTATCATAATTTAATGATTTTGTGTTCACGCAAAAATGAATTTGACTAGACAACATTTTCGGGCTGTGTTTGTTCCAATTTTAAATCGCCATCAACGTCTAAACAATGTAAAAATTGACTTAGAAATACATTTCGCGAAGAAGCGCCATCTAAGGCAACAATTTATAATTTGTACAACGAATTCAAAAGAGGTCGTTTTTTTCTTAGTAATGAATTTCATGAAAGACGCCCAAGCACTGCTGTTACTGATGAAAATATTTTCATTGTTCAAGCAATGCTTGAGGAAGATCTACGGACATCATATGAATTCATTCGGGCGACATTGGGCATTGGTATAAACCAGATCCTAAACATTGTATATCAACAGTTAGACATTAGAAAACTTTGGTGTGTATGCATTTAACATCGTCGCATAAAAGAAACTAACAACAGAGTATCTGGATGTCATAAACGTCAGCACCATGGATGCTCCACTATACAGCCATGACCCAGCACATTGTGATTTCTTATTGTTTCCTAAAATTAGAGATAAAATGCGTGAAATCACTTTTATGCCATTAGAAGAAGCAGTGGAACATTATAAAATACTGGTTTCTGAAGTGTCTCAGGAACAGTGGCATCATTGCTTCAAGCATAGATTTCACCGAATGTAAAAATGGATTGATGTTAAAGGATAATATTTTGAAAAGCTATAAAATCATTTAATTTTTTTTAACTAATCCTCGTTTGATTTTATAAAAAATTTCAGTATTCTCCTTGAAGTATCTGCTTACAACAAATCAGTGACGTATAGATACGGCATAGGTCTTATTCCACCATAAACTTCCCCTATCTTTCTCGACAGTTTCTTTTTTGCAATTAGATCCATTAGTATAATGAACAGGAACGGGTTTAGGACTCCCCTCTGTCTAACATAGTCTAACTAAGTCTTGTAATACACAAGTTTCCGGTTCTTACCACATTTCTCGTACGTTTGTAGTTACTTTAATCACTGTTAGTAATCCATTTTCAATTTTTCTGTTTTAAAATTTATCGTATCATATTTTTCGGAGAAGGCAATTTTCATGTTTACAAAGCACATATACAGGCTGTGTTACATTCGTAATTTCTTATTTTTATTTTATATTCTTATCGTCGTGCCCGGTATACTATTTTTCATTTGCGAGTTAATATCGTTCTACGCGTACTGTATTCGCCCCACTACCGTTTCCGATTGCATTTCGGCATGTAGATTCATTCGATCAGGGGCGGTTAACGAATCCAGTAGAGAGTGGTAGTATGTGTATCTTCGATCAAAAGGAAGTTTAGTCTTCACGATTACTACGACTTTGAGTATTAATCGCTTATGCGAATCCTATCGTAGCACGTGAAGTATTATATAGAATTCCCGTATACCGATTTTGGAGATAAGAAGTTTAAAAGGCGAAACCTTCCTTTTTTAGCAATATTTTATTACGGCACTTCTTATACGAATCTCCGGATTAATTAAAACTTCCTGCAAAGACAAAAATTCAGATACCTTCCACCTTGGTCTGCAACTGTCTACAGATTCGCCATCGCTATGCCTGCGCGCCGTACGTAGCAGCTGTTATCTGTTTGACTCTGCTATCTCCATTATTTGGCGTAGATTAAAGAAATATCACTTCTTTATTTGGTCTAAACTCATTTTGGTTTTTATATAATTTCATTTCTATTATTTCTTGTTGTCTCTGTTCCAGGATACTTTTCACCCTAAGGAAACAGTTAACAGTTATATATATATATATATATATATATATATATATATATATATATATATATAATATATATATGGTATAAAATAAATTCAACCTTACAAATACAGTAAACCTCGGTTATAACGAACCTCAAGGGACCGTAGGAATCGATTCGCTAAAGCCGTGGTTCGTTATAGAAAAAAACAATAAATACTTGTACAATAACTTTATTAAACAAAATACACACTACATAAATACTACAAAAAGATACAAATGTTCATATTATGGACTAAACAAAAAATATAGATATACGTATAATACATATGTGAATGGAGTATGATCTTGACTGACCCAATACTGATATGTATGTACATACATATTTGTCATCATAATATGTATGTAATACATATTATTTAAGTACATTATGTGCTAGATAATCAGTTATTTTGCTTTGTATGTGAGCATCCGCAATGCATATTTTATCTACGTATGTTTCTACTTTTGCCAAGCCACACAAAACATCTTCTGGTGCTTCACGAGACTGCAAAAACTGACGAATGTCATTCAGATTTTGTGCAGCCGCTGTTATATTGATTGGCATAGCCTCTTGTATTGCTTCGTCATCGCTGCTAGCACTTTCATAATGTTCTTCCGTTGTATAACTACTTTTTGCACTTGAAATAATTTCACTATCATTTAAAAAGTCTGATGTCACGAGATTATCATCTACAGTCACATAGTCCTCTGTAATTGTAACATTTGGCGACACTTGTTCCTCGGTTGAAGTTTGTTTAATTAACCAGTCCGTTAATAAAAGTTCGTCTTCCGAATCGAACTCCTCCATACTTGCTTCAGGATAAAATCCTGCATGTCTATAGCAGTTTCTTATTGTTTGAGCGGAGACCTTTTGCCAAGGTCGGTGAATTAAGTTTATCCCGTCGAGTAATGTAATTTTAAAATCTATTCCGGCGTCCATATTTTGCACTACCTTCAACAAAAGTGATTGACGGTAACATTTTTTAACAGCATGTATAATGCCCTGATCCAAAGGTTGAAGATTTGAACTAGTGTTCGGTGGCATGAATACTACTTTGATGTATCTTAAATGTTCAATATTGGGATGGGCGGGGCAGTTATCTACCAGCAATATAATTTGACGTTTCCTTTTAGTTAGTTCCTCATCCCATTTACGAATGTATTCGATAAAAATTTCAGATGTCATCCAAGCATTTGAATTGGCTTTATAATCAACTGGCAGCCTAACCACATTCTTAAAGCAACGAGGATTTTTTGATTTTCCTATAATAAGTAGTTTTCGTTTATCTTTTCCCGACATGTTTGTACATAAAACAGCGGTTATTCTTTCTTTTGATAATTTGCCTCCTTTGCACTGCTCTCCTTTAAATTTTAAGGTTCTGTCAGGTGTTCATTTATAAAAAAGACCTGTTTCGTCCGCGTTGTAGATGTCATCTTCGCTAAAATCTTTTCTAATTTGCGGCCAAACTGTGGTAATCCAGTTGCTGACCACGTTGTTATCTACTGATGCCACTTCACCAACAATTTTCCCAGTAGATATGTCATGACGTACTTTCCATCTGTCTATCCAACTTTCACTGCACACAAATTCACCGTGAATTTTGTTTCCAAACTCTTCTGCTTTTGTTTTTAAAATTGCTCCACTTATAGTTACGTTGTTTAGTCTCTGTTGAGTGAACCACTTTAAAAGTGCTTGATCTACGTCATTATAGTGAGATTTCCGCATCTTCTTTACTTTTGCGTTTGTACTTTCAAATGCTTTAAGTAGTTCATTTCTGTTTTTCCATATTGTACCAACAGTAGATTTACTGAGATTTCCGTGGTCTTTCTGTTTTTTATTTCCATTTTGTATATCATAAATTATTTGACACTATCTTTAAGTGCAAAAGATTTTCGCTTTCGCACTAAATTATCCATTTTATTTGCAAACATCCATCCGCTGTGAATAACTTCAATAAACTGATTGCAGAAATAATATCGATCGCGACGCAAACAATGCAAGGGAAATAATACGAGTATTCCCCAGTTCCCTGACAGATAACGCTTCATTTTGTGGCGCGAAGTTCGCTATAGACGAAGCTATACTCGTTCAAACTCGTTCGTTATATCCGAAGGATCGTAAAATACGGGTTCGTTATAACGGATGCTTTTTAACATTGTTTAAATGGGAACCCGGACGGGACTTTCGATATGGTTCATTAATACCGAAGATTCGTTACAACCAGGGACGTTACAACCGACTTCTACTGTACTTGTATTCTACGTCGGGATATAGTTCACAGGCAATGTTGGAGATCAATTTGGCAGCAAAAAGGAGTTTGGTTTAGGTGTGTTTACGGGAATCAGGTACTGGGGAAGACACCTACGGTTTTTAACGGGTTTGTCCGTATGTGACAGGTATGCGGTTCCCTTCTATATTTCTATCGATGCCTGAATACTATCTTCTTAGGATGGAAACGTTTAATGGTAAGTATATATTGATTTTAATGTATTTAATGATATTTTAAGTTTAACAACAATTTTCAACGTAGTTTTTCTAACAGCAACCCAAGCGTCGCTATCTTTCTATTGTCTCTTTCCTTGGCCTTTATATGATTTATTTTTGCTTAATATAAGTATTTAATTTTGTATTTGTTCTTTTTGACTTATTTTATATTTCATATTAATTGATATTGCCATTATAATAAATAATAATAATTATAGAATAGAAATTATGTTCCTTTACATGTTTATTAATTTCATATGTGCGCAAGTTAAAATAGATAATTCCGTGGTAAGTTAACTCAAATAGAGAATAAATATAAAATAGATAAAATAGATTTCCATATGATATTAATTATATTATCAATCAAGTTAATTATTTTCCGAATTACAAATAAATTAATGAATTTTGATAATGAAAAATGCTCTACATAAATAATAAAAATTGTTCCAAATAAATTTTATAATTAAATACGTGGTATTGACTTGTTTAATATCTTACACCGTAAGTATATAGTCTTCATTCGTACTTCTTAATCTAGCGCTATATATGTGTGTAATTTTTTAAGTCATGGAAATATAACCATATACGGACACCACTACGTGATAAAAGACCAAAAAAAAAAAGACCCGTGTCTCCCAGTTTTGCCCCAAGTCATGCACTCTTTTTGTATGGGCCCCCAAAGATTTGGGGCCTCGGTGTCATTTTTGCAAAAAACTGATCATTTTCTCAGGCTCATATCTTAAACAACTTTCTAGAACATATGAACTTCCTAGAAATGATTCTTAACACCGTTTAGGTAGCGCTTAGGTAGCCGCAAAAGTGAAAAATTTCCCGAAAATTTTTTAATTTCATTTGTTTTTTCTTTACTTCAACATTGATATACTATGCTATCTATTACAAAAATAATAAAAAAAATATTCGTATTATGTTTATAATGTTGATGGCCCTGGACTTGCAAATCGCACTCTCTTAAGTTGTGGATCCAAATCGTCGTCCGAATCTGACTCTGATTCAGAACTTATGGTGTCCACAGGCACGTTGCTTCCAGACCTTTGTATCGTTTTTCCATGGGCATTGTGGTTTGGTGAAACCGTTCTCCTTGCTCATCGGATTCGGTAGGGAGTTGTTTGATAAAATCGTCAAAATGAAAATGAAGAAAATGCAGCTTTAGTGTCATCGATGTGCCGATTTTCTCAAAATAATACAGCATTTCTTTCACCCATTCTCTTGCTTCCGGTTCCGCGTCTCGATCCCCTCCCAAGACTCTGGTGCATACACGCTGAAGGTAAATCCATGCCATTGAATGATTTTCATCAAGCGATGAATCAAAGTTGCTCTTGAATAGCTTTCTAATGTCAGGGCCATTAAGTACGCCTGTTAAATGAAGACAAAAAATAAAGACAGAAAAGAAAACATTAACATAGTGTAAATAGTACAATGAGGTGAACAAAAATTCGTTTTAAATTTACTACAATACCTTTTTTAATTTTGTCATCGCTACGCTTTGGGAAAACGCTTTTCAAATAGTCGAATGCGTTTGGACAATTTACAACGGCCACTTCGATGAATTTTTTAACAATTCCCAATTTTATGTGGAGCGGTGGCAGCAAGATGTCTTGAGTATTGTCAATTAAAGGTGCATTCTTCAGTCTATGTTGTTTCATTTGTTCCTCCACACTTCCTCTTGGTCTCCACGAATTACATTGGAATTGATTCAGAGGTGAGCGCGAATCCCAATTACAAAGAAAACGAAAGAATTTTGGAAAGCCGCCCTTATCGATGATCCCTTGCAAAATGTTGATGACCTTCATATCACAGCTAATCTTCCATTTATTTTCGTAGTATGTGATTTTCTTCATTATATCTTTCAATGTTTCATAGCTTTCTTTCATGTGAATACCCATTGCTAGCGGAATGGAAGGTTTTCGGTTCGACACATGCAACAACACTGCTTTCAAGCTTGAAACAGAACCATCAATAAATAATCTCCACTGACTAGCGATGTAGTTCATTCCCATTTTTACCACCAAAGCTTTTATATCGTTGCAGTAAGCGAACGAATTGTCATCATTTAGAGTGTAGAGGCTCTGAAATTCAGCTTGCCGTTTGCGGTACGCCGTAGAGTTAACATTAGCATGTGTGAGTTTTCTTTGCTTTAAAAACGCTGTCAAAAATATGGCAAGTCGCTGCGATAGTCCCAATATGGCCACAATGAAATCCATTTCCATTTGTGTTATTAGTTGTGGTCCATCTCTTCCCTGTTGGGGCTCATAATCGGTATCAAATGGATCTTCATAAGTAACACCACTTGCTCTAGTCATTCCTGTAAATTCTGTCCTACGATCTGGAGTTGGCGGCCTTGGTGATACAAAATTTTCAGGTACAAGCACTGGTAGTGTGGCTGTTACAGTTGCTTTATAAATTTTGTTCTTCTCAGCATTTCGATTTAGACGACATGTGTAATTTACGCATGGATAGCAACTGGTTGCATCATGATCACCTGGGCGATTAATCCAGATTACCGGCTTACAATACTTCATACTATCTTTGCCTCCACTCAACCATGCCATGAGATTGTTATAACATTGGCGACACACTGTATTAGGTGTGTAATTTTCACCGGTCAAGTCTACTTCGTCGAAAAAAAACTTATATGCTCTTTTGAATTCACTAGTTAAAAGATTCTTTTCCTTTTGAAATCTTGTAGAACTTTTTTTTCTGATTTGATGACCGCAAACGTAGCAAAATAAATCAATTTCTTCACACAGCATATTGAAATTGTCAGTTGCCAATGTTGTGTGCGAATTATGCTGTAGCACTTTCTCTATAACTTTCACCGCTGAGCTCTCGTTGACGTCGCGCTGTGTAATGCCTCGATGTGAGCGTCGTGTCGCTTTTATATTGTGTACTGTGTCCCTTGATGCGTGTGCTGAGCTTACTGCTTTGCCTGTGCTGCTGCGGTCGGTGCGTGATCGCGTGAGTTGTTTATTGAGATCTTAGGTACATTTTTGTAGTTGATTGTTTCCTTGAATTTTGAACGGTTTGCTACCTATGGACCTGAACAGGGGAAAAAAGGTAAACAAAAATCGAATTTTTTAAAGTTTTTTGCGATTTTGATCTTGAAGATGAAGTTTTTTTGATTTTATATGTTCACAATTTTTGTTCTTTATGACAAGAGCTACAACTTTGCTTCAGAGAGTAAATCAAAATTCCGAACGGTTTGCAAGATATGAGCCTGAGAAAATTATCAGTTTTTTGCAAAAATGATACCGAGGCCAAAAATCTTTGGGGGCCCATAAAAAAAAAGTGCATGACTTGGGGCAAAACTGGAAGACACGGGTCTTTTTTTTTTTGGTCTTTTATCACGTAGTGGTGTCCGTACATGGTTATATTTTTTCGTGTTGCACTGTTACTAACATTTATGTTCTTTTTCCTCCAGTTTCTGGTAACAAGAAGAACCACATCAATATATATATATATATATATATATATATATATATATATATATATTAATTGTTTCTTTAGGGTGTTGCGTCGTGTAGATGACATTAAAGGGTTATTTTCTTCACGAGCTTTCGGCAATCTCTGTTGCCATTTGCAAGTCGTTGCTGTTGTCGATCTTCGAGTAATACTGCAGTATCACTTCCTGTTTGTCTCTTCATGGGGCGTAGACTAGTTCGCGTCCATGGCAGATTGCTACACGTGCACCCTGGGTGACGCTAAATGAGCTAGGGTAAACTTCGGCAGTCAATATCTTTGGATTTCCTGGCTACTATACATTGAACCATGTACCTTATGGGTCTCTCAACCATGGCCCTTCTTAGAACCGAGCGACAGGAAGTCTCGAAGAAATAATACAAGTTTAAACCATATGGCGCCTCCCACCACTTGATATTTCAGAAGAAAGAAAAAAGAGGAAATAAAGAATATAGTGGGATATAAAATCCCTAACATCCAGTTTATGTATCTAAACAACGCTACATTCATTCGAAGATCAAAGATAAACGAATTTAATGTCTTTTTTGATTAAATGGACAAATAATAAATTAAAATGGTTCCTGAACATTTTTACGTGTTAAAAACATTATTTCATCTTATCAACTTTTGTACAGGGGAGTACCAAAAGTGGATTGTAATATAATTTTACAATTTAAATACTTAGTGCTGAATTACTGTGTTAATTTTTGTTGACGTCTCTTAAAGACATAAAAGAAATCATTGGGGGAGTAGAATCACAACAATATATTCAGACAGAAAATTGCTATTAATATACCGATTATATTGAATAAGTAAGAAATTTTGTTAAAATAATTTACATGGTGTTATAAGTTCTCTTATATAACAAAAGTATTACAAAAACACATAGTTTCATAGAGAGTAATAAATTAGAAAGTAGTATAGAAGTTACACAACTATAAATAGGTAATAAATTATTTTTTTAACATCGAAAAACAGTGAAACAAAACCTACATATTAATTTAAAGTTTTCGTACGAATTCATGTGCATTCAGGTGTATGTATTCTAAATTTCCACTCTCACATGCATTTTTTTCTCATCAAAAAACTATGTACGGCAATTAGTGTAATGGACTTTTTTATGGTGATTAGCTTTCCATATGGAATACAGAAGCTTATTATGGAATATGATATCAACTTTTTTCTTTAAAGTAATCGTTGATGCGCCTTCATTTATATATACCTCTATACGTAGGTAAGATAAAGATGTATCTAAAAAAGATAACTAACTTTGGTTAATTAAATTAACTTAGGTAGATGATACCTTTTGCGTGTTTCTAGGCACCGAAAGACAAACTAAAAAACTAGTAAATTATCTTAATATAATTAACAACAAAATACAGTGTACTATAGAAATTGAAAAGAAAATAATAAATTAATCTATGATATATACAGAAAATCAACCTACACACCCACACATTAATACCTAAAACTCAAGACAACCAAGGAAAATGAAAATGTCTCCTTCCCCTAGTTAGTATCTGTCCACTCGATGTTTTGACTCACGTCATTAGTTAAGTGGCGTTATCACGGACATGGGCACCTGTAATGTATGTATTTTCATTTCATTCAAAGCCCAATGGTTAAACAAGGATAAAACACTGAAACGAAAATGTGGAATAGTTTTCGCCGTAAGACCAATAAGATAGACAGAGATAACATGCGGTCATCCGCCCGCCCTGTACTACGATGGTCGAATAATTAAATTTTGACGTTTGACATCTTAAATTGATTTATTTTCGTTTTATTGCTTTTCTAATTAATTTTCTTTCTATCTAGAAAATAATTGATCTAGTCTAAATAAAATAATGTTAAAACACTGCCATGAAACATGAATAAGACCTATCAGTTCTTTTTCTTAACGAATGAACATCATAGATTGTGCTAATTTTTACAATATGCAGGCTGAATTTCATTCCGGTCTTCTATTAGTGCCAATTAGTGCATCTTAAAATATTATTTGATCATTTTAAATTTGCCATGGTTCTTCTATATTAAATAAGCTTTTATAGTAAAAAAACACATTTTATGTGTTCTACATTCAGACTGGCACGATTTGTTGTTGAATATTTTGGTTCTTTGAATAAATACATAACCTACATGTCATGAAATGAATGATTGACATCACGGAAAACTTCATTCATAAACATAATCATCCTGTTCTTGATGTTTTATTAAAATTAATTTTAATAAATAAAGCTAATTTTAGCTAATGAATAAAAAAATTTAGAATATTTAGGATATAAACATAATCTTCAAGCAGTTTACCTTTAAATACAATTCGATTTTATAGTAATGAATTTGAGCCAGAAGTGTTAATTTGGTTCATATTGATGAAAATTAATTGCGTAAGTCAAAACATCGAATAGATTGATACTACGTATAGTAAACGCCAATTAAGTTGGCGCGAGGAGGGGGTGCGCAGATAACGTTTTTAAAAACGTCTACCCCCACTACTCAAGTAATTGTCAAAATACGTTTGTCATTGACGTTTGACGGAACATAATGTCTTTGCTAGGGGATCATAAAGTGATACACGCTCAAACGATGCTTATAAAAATATTCTTAAAAACCTGTTTATTCATTACAATCTCATTATTTATTTCAAATTTTGTGTTTTATGTTTTTTAACCTGTTCAATTATGTTTTTTTTTCGTAGAGGTTAGAATTATCTGACATTGCCGCCTACGGTATCTTGAGATTTGATGTAAACCTAAATACAAATCTCCACACTACTTCTAATCCTGCGCGAACTTACCCCTCCTCGCGCCAACTTAATTGGCGCTTACTATACATATACCAATAGATATCCTTCCAAATATGAATATAAAAAAATACAACGTGTTTCAAAAAGAACTTCATCTGAGTAGGCACGGAGTAACTAGTACTTGCAAATTATTATAATCCACTTGCCTTTTATTTATAACTAACTATTTATCTAATGTCATTTTGACATTTGTCATTTTGTGACTAGCAATACAATATTTTCTTACAAATATATATATATATATATATATATATATATATATGTATTTTTAATTAATAAACAATTACTACTAAATAATATACACATTGTAAGAAAATATTTTTATTGTTGAAGCATATTTCCGAAGTGCACAATTTCTTAACGGAGAATGGCAATATTCCTGCGCGGAATGTAAGCGACAGTTTCACTTGCAGTTTCCTAATAGAGTTGTGGATAATACCGTTTTACATAATTACATTCGTTTAGTCGTGGAGAAGTCTCGGGCTAAAGGATCTGTGTTAAAAGGCAAAAATTCTGGTAGACCACGTACACAGCAAAGTATTGTTGAACACGTAGAACACCTTGTTGGAGAAAACCCACATACATCAGTTTGTCGTTTATCAGTTCAAACTAACGTATCTTTTAGTACAGTTCATAGAATTCTGAAGCGTCGTTTACATATGTATGCATACAAAGCATCGGTTGTTCAACAGATCTTATCTAGACATCACACTAGTAGGCTTAATTATTGCAACGCCTTTCAAGAAAATTTAAATAATGACGAAATTCTTGATCTTGTTACGGATGAAGCATGGTTTCATTTAACCGGGTTTGTAAATAAACAAAATTACAGAACATGGTCTATAAACAATCCAAACAATCACATTGAAGTTCCTTTACATTCTGATAAGTTGTAGTATGGTTAGCTGTATCTCGTCGTTGAAAAATAGGACCAATATTTTCTCACGATAACATTAATAACTCATTTTTAACTCAAGTGCAACGAGACGAATTCAGTAGGGGTCACTTCCAGCAAGGCAGGGCTACTGTACATACAACTCGTGAAAATTTAGCGCTTTTAGAAGTTTACTTCCCTCATCGAGTTATAACCAGAAGTGTTTGGCTAGCGCGGTCACCACATCTCATTCCGTTAGGTTTTTCTCTAAAAAATGAAGTATATAAAACAAAAATGAATAACTTAAATGACTTGATGAATACAATTATAATTAAATATAATGAAATAACGTCAAATGTATTGCAGAATATTTTTAACAACACGAAACGTCTTATTGCATTATGCATTCAACAGAATGGTGATCATTTTGAACACTTGTTATAAATTATAATAATTAAAATTTCTACAAATTAGTTATTTATCTTGGTTGTTTGATTAATATCCGGTCTTTAAAGTTTTCTTATTAAATAAATTAATAATCTAATTGTACTTGTAATTCTTTTTTAAGCACGTTGTATAATTAAAGTTATAGCACAAAACAACGGTTATAAATCAAAAATAATAGATGAAATAATAAAAAATAAACAAAGGAAAAAATGCAAAGATATTTTTATCCCATATTAAAAATAGAAAGAGTTACAACAAAAAGACTCGCAGTTCATAAAGAAATTAACAAAATCTTGATTAAAATGGCCATAAAAATAGTCAATGTCTATAAAAATAATTTAGGTACCATGTTAGGCAATAGCAATAGATAAAATTACAAATTTAGAAAAATCCGGTGTATACCAAATTAGCTACAAAGACTGTGATGCTATCTATATCGGGCAAACTGGCAGAAATATAAAATACTAGATTAAAAGATCATAAAAAGTCAATTATTGAAGGAATAAAAAATGCGGGATATGCAGAACACTGTATAGACAATCTTCACTTTCCCGATATGAATAGCTGCAAATTGTTATATAATGTTAATAATAAAGTCAAAAATTGAATTATTTGGAAATATTAGAAATCAAAAAAGCAAATTCTAGGAAACAAAACTCAACAAGCATACAAACTGAATATTTAAATACATCCATAATAGACAGTGATTAAATGGTAATTAAGGCT
Source organism: Melolontha melolontha (assembly GCA_935421215.2). Classification (NCBI taxonomy): domain Eukaryota; kingdom Metazoa; phylum Arthropoda; class Insecta; order Coleoptera; family Scarabaeidae; genus Melolontha; species Melolontha melolontha. The sequence goes on from OW285238.1 coordinate 43,034,582, forward strand.
AATCCCAAGCAATCAAATTCATGTATAAATATTGGAAGTTGATCCATTAATTTGTCGAGTAAACTCTTTGATAATAGTCGAATAGACCGAATCAATTATAAGAATAAAAATTTAATAAATAAATTAGGCTGGACAAATGTTTTTAATTTACCCGAGTTAATTATTTAAACAATGTTTCCCGCATATGTATTAATCCTGAGTTCAAAATTATTATCTGCCTTTCAATAATAATAATTACGTGTATTTACCTCAAATAATATATAGCACTAAGGATATTAGACAGGAGCATGACTTCTAAATGAACAACGATTGTTGGTACAAAGAAAAGTTTTATTTTTCTACATTAGTGCCTTACAATTCTATTACCTAGACTAGCGGTATTTCGACTTTTTTCTGTCTTTCAAAAAGTAGGACCTTTAAAATGTTGCAAAATAGACCTCTGTTTCAGCGATGACCTCCTGTTTGATACTGCTCCTGATCAGACGATTATAGAGGTTCAATCAGCATCGTTGTTCCCTTTTGCAAATAATCGAAATAGATTATGCTCTGCGAATCCGAAGCCACCATCGCGATTACTTTTCTGACACTGCAACTCTTTCTGCGCCCTTTTGTGCTCGCTCGTTAACGAAAGTCCATTGTTTCAACTATTCTCTCATTTTTGGTGTGAAGTAGTGGACCCATATTTCCTCCACAGTTATACAAAGTTAGCTATATTGCATTGAAATTGTCACGCGATTTAGTTTTTGGTCGACAGTAAACGCGGCACCTTGCATCTTGCTCAAAACTTTTTTATACTCCAAAATTTGCGTTAAATAATGAATACACGTTCATTAGAGATGTTTACAGCTTGAGTTATTTCATGTATCTACCTTCAACCAGTGAAATTTCAAAATCATACTATTAAATTTGTTAATAATTTTCTTTGTTACTCACTCGTAAACGCCATTTAATGTAACAGAACATAAAAAGTTACCTTTTTGTGCGATTGAACTCTATTTCATCATTTACCGCGCTAGTTTTTAAGTCGGTAAGTATTGTTTACAGGTTGCTACAGATTAATAAGTAATTTTAGCGTTTCAGAGTCGTTAGTATTATTCATTTTGATGTAATTAATGCAATTTATTACTCGTTATCGCTACACAAAAATTCTACTTACATAAAAAAATTAAAATGACAGTAAACTATTTACGAAGTTCTTTAGCAAGGCAACCCACAATTTGATATCATGGCAATATGATTTGAAGGCTTAAATACACGTTCATTAGAGATGTTTACAGCTTGAGTTATTTCATGTATCTACCTTCAACCAATGAAATTTCAAAATCGTACTATTAAATTTGTTAATAATTTTCTTTGTTACTCACTCGTAAACGCCATTTAATGTAACAGAACATAAAAAGTTACCTTTTTGTGCGATTGAACTCTATTTCATCATTTACCGCGCTAGTTTTTAAGTCGGTAAGTATTGTTTACAGGTTGCTACAGATTAATAAGTAATTTTAGCGTTTCGTTTTCAGAGTCGTTAGTATTATTCATTTTGATGTAATTAATGCAATTTATTACTCGTTATCGCTACACAAAAATTCTACTTACATAAAAAAATTAAAATGACAGTAAACTATTTACGAAGTTCTTTAGCAAGGCAACCCACAATTTGATATCATGGCAATATGATTTGAAGGCTTAAATAGAAATGATATTATGAATACTTAGTTACTGTAATTATTGTAATATTAAATCATTTATAATTCAATTGCACAAAAAACGTCATAAGCATCACGAACAATAAGGAAATACAGTTGTCCTCGATCGATAAAAGTTCCTTACCGTTCTTGATACTTAATACACTATTATAGGCAAAAAAGATTTATCACTTCCTAGTCCGCAAAATTTAGGCTCCAAGATGAGGATTAGATATTCGGGGCAAGTTGATGACTTAAATCGATAAAACAGGTTGATTCAGAAAAAGTAAAGGATAACGGTCACAGTACTCAAAAGAAGTTTTGTATTAGCAAAGTTAAGATGTTTACAAAATGTACTCCAGATTTAGACGCTGCTCTGTTCAAAGAAACTGCGGTAAATAAATGCGAAATAATTAAAAAACCGTTTATTACACAATGGGAAATACTATCTCATTCATTAATATTTCAATAATATAATGGTGATGTGGTAAAAAAACGTTTAACATTTTAATGATACAGTATGTATATTAAACAATAAAATGCTCTTCTTAGAAACTATACGACATAGATGTTTACAAACATAAATATTAATTAAGAGGAAATCTTGTTTATAATTTCTTAAAATCAATTAACACGAACATAATAAACATAAATACGCTGTTAGTGCCGCTGAATTAAATCAAAACTTAATGTTAGCTCTGTATGCCGGATGGCATCGACTGGTAGATATTCGATATGCTGCGTATTATGTGCGTATTTATGTATAATTGATAATGCTTTCTAAGAAGAGAATAACTTCTTAAAAGCAGATATTAATTAATATGTGTAATAAAATTAACATAAATATATTAATTGTTAGATTAGTAGATCTAGAGTAATAATTAGTTTCTAATAATATTACATTTTTGTTAATGGATGTTGCAGACGGTTCTTGGTGAAACATTGTATTTAGATATACTTAATACAAATTATATTAAAAAAAAACATTGACATTGTTTCTGTAATTTCTACCATTCTCAAAGAAATATCTTTTTCAGGAAAATGTAGGATACGTCCATATTTACCCGGATATGTTTGGGTTTTTAATCTGGGGAAATCCAACCGAAATTTATAAAAATGTCCAGGAAAGCGCCGAAGATCACAAATACAATGAAATAGCTTAACCCTTTTTAATTATTTAATCGCTACATCTCTACGACGTGACGCCCGTTCCGACTCGCCCATCTCTACTATACCGTTACCGCAGAGCGCGTTGCGTCAAATTTTATGATCGCCGTGGTTCCCAAAAAATTAGGGTGGATCCCTCGAGCGTTATTATTTTATTCAGTATGTGATGGTGTGGTCTGTGCTTCTATGTAGTGACTAAATTATTAATTATATCGGATTATATTTTCCTAACATTGCGGTATACTTTTATACATTTATAATAATGCCAAAGCGAAAGTGTGTAGCATCAGACAAAATACTTAAAGCACTTTCCTCTTTTAAAAAAGGAAAATCCAATTCTGAGGTAGTTTGTTACCTATGCAATACAAATCTTAGTGTTGCTCACAAAGGCAGAAAAGATATTGAAGATCACATAAATAAAGAAAATATAAGATAAAATTAAAAAGCCTAGCAGGTAAGTTAACAATGCTAATATATATATATATTGAGAAGTGGCTGACGGTGTAAAGAAACGCCACTACGTTCGAGCGCCAAAATGAGATGCGACGAATGCAGAATGAATAATAATAGTTGAATAAGCAAATCATACGAAACCGTAGACTTGGGTTCAAGTCCCAAGGTAGACAATATTTTTTAATAAAAAAAAAAAATTCGTATGATTTGCTTTGTAATTTGTAGACAGCAATGTTTACATCCTCAGTTACTTTGCAATTCTCGTACATACTAATTTGATGTTTGTAAATATTTCATATAAAAGCCGAAAAACTCCTAGAATTTATTAATTGATATATTTAAAGAACGGCTAAGATATTATCTAAACACTCATATAGCTATGGAGTAATAATTAGCAATTTTAAACCTTCAAAACTGACATCTGCTTTCAAAATACTGACATCTGCTTTCAATAACTGACATCTGCTTCCAAAACAGACATATGCTTTCAATAATTGACATTTGCTTTCAATAGCTGGCATCTGCTGTCAAAACTGACATCTGCTTTCAAAACTGACTTCTGCTTTCAAACCTGACATCTACATTCAATAACTGACATCTGAATCATTAACACTGTTACTTTATAATGCATTTCTAAATAGCTTGAACCGAGGGCTATCGTGGCTTAAGTGGTAAACCAACGGTCTGGCAAACCGTAGACTTGGGTTCAAGTCCAAATGTAGACAATATTTTTCAATTAAAAATTTCGTATGATTCGCTTTGTAATTTGTATACAGCAATGTTTACATCCTCAGTTACTTAGCAATTACATACTAATTTGATATTTGTAAATATTTCATATGAAAGCCAAAAATCTCCAAGAATTCTTCAATTGATATATATATAGATAATTATTTCGTGACCTTTGTATATTATGGTAGATTCAATTAGTTGGCGATTTAAGGTCTGGTTTTACTTAAAAATGTATATATTTAAAACAATCTTACCAGTTTCGGCAAATCATGCCTTTTTCAAAGAATTTAAAATATAAATTTAATTTAATTATAGATACCTTGTTAAATTCTCGTTATAAATTTCATTTTCAACGTGGATATGTATAATTATTGCCGAAAAGTGTCTTGAAAATTTGCTTCTCTAATGGCATGTGGATTTTGTTGTACCAAATTATGACAATTTCTTCTATTAAAAATCTTTAAAATTTTAGATAAAAAATTATGATCTTTTTGTGTTTTAGTTAAAATAAACTCGCAAAATTGAATTCTTCTATCTTGATCTCCTGGACAAAAAGCCTAAATTGATTAGAAAGAATAAAGATGCATTTTATTTTTCTTTAAAATTCTTTGATGCACATGAAATTCCTACATGTGCAGACGCCGCCGGTATGGAACTGATTGAATGCGCATAAAAATATCCCAAAACAACGATTTCATTAACTTTGTCGCCCGTAATCAGTTTTAGAACTGTCTTCTTGACTTGAATACCAAAGCGAATGGAATTTGACTCTAATCGCTTGAATTTAGTTTTATTCATTGCTGGTAAATATGGGTATCTTTCATTAAAAAGTCGGCAAGTAGTACTGCCATTTTTGAATAACCTATGTTGGTTTCAAATGGGTCGAGCACCCGCTCACTCTTCACATGAGGTATATCGGGACTTAACCAATATCTTTGTGGGTAAGTGGGTTGGTCGTAATCGTCCTTGGTTCTGGCCACCTAGATCCCCCGATCTGACACTCCTTGATTTTTTTAGAGAGAAGTTTGATGAATCTAAATATAATTGTTATAATTCGAAAACTATTTAGATTTTTTTTCCAACGCCAAAACCAGTTACACGAAATACACTTTGTGACAATTTTGACACATCAGATTTACTTTTCAAGGCTTACTTCTACAATTTTTCTTAACAATGCTCAATTTAGAAAATAATCATTAATAACTCTAAAACTATGAGAGATAGACATAGGGAAACCTATATCTATACGATTCAAAATGTTTATTAACTTACTGTGGCGTGCTCATCTACAGGAAGTTCCATTTAAAAAAAATCGATTTTTCTTTAATTAAAGATTACGTAAATAATCAATAAATTTCGAACAGCCTGTAAGAGATTTCTTAAATGTTTAGACATTACTTGGAATCTTATACCTTTCGCTTTCTCCAGTAGAAATATGACGTAGTTCAGATCAAATACGCCTGAGATATGTGGTTTTAAAAAGTACATTGAAAAAACAAAAAATTTTCCAAAAATCAAAATAATTCAAAAACGGTTAATTTTTGGGAAAAGAATCCCTATCATAGATTTTCTTTTAATCAATCACGTGCAAACAAATATAATTGCGTTTTCAACCAAAATAAATATAAAATTTCTGTGCGAAAACCAGGTTATTAACAGTTATTAATGGATGGTACATTTGATTATTGTACAAAACATTTCCTTGAGCTCTTTACCATTCACGTTTACGTAAACAACAGATGTGTGCAACCTTGCCTACTGCTTGTTAAAAAATAAAAGCAAAGCAACCTACATTAATTTAATTGAACTCTTGAAGAGAAAATATATTGAAATGGGATATCAACTAAATTCAAATAAAATTTTAGTCGATTTTGAACGAGCAATACATTTTAGTATTAGAGAGGTCTTCCCTGACGGGATCGCAGAGTTGTACCACGGGACATCAGGTAGATATAATCCTACCGTCTACCAACGAATTTCTAGATAGGATTAACAGTTTAATAATAAAAGCTTATATTAATTGTAAGCTTAACAGTTTTATTATAAATTCCATATAATACAAAATACATATACATTTGAATTTTAATTTGAAATATACATAGTCAAATTTACATTTACATTAATTTTACAATATAAAATGCTACTGCGGCAAATAATGACAACTTAAAGATCTTACAAAATCATTGGTAATTCTGTTTTCCTTTAATTCTTTTATTTTAGAAGTTCTCATGTTTCTTTCTAGTAACAGATTTAATTTTTTTTATATTTTTTGATTCATTAGCAGTCTTAATTTTTGCAAATGTTTCATTTTGAATATTTATTATCATATCTACAAAAATAAATATATTTGGGTGAGGAGAATTGAACTGCTTTTTAACAAAGAATGAAATGATTCACAAGCGTTGGTAGACCGATACATACTATTTGTGTTACATGCCCAAATTTTTGGAGGAAATTTAGATTCTTCGGATATACGAGGGTGGATCAATAAATACCCGTGTTAGGAAAGAAGACAAGTTTTTCACAATTTTTTTTTTATTTTTCAACGTAATCACCTTTTAGTACAATACACTTTTCCCAACGTTTCTGCCATTTCTTTAACCCCTCCAAAAAATACGATTTTGTCAAACTCTGCAAAATACGCTTCTGTCTCGACGATAACCTCCTCGTTTGAGCTGAATCTTTTTCCCCCGAGCCACGTTTTCATGTTGGGGAACATAAAGAAGCACAGGGAGCCAAGTCAGGCGAGTACGGTGGGTGCGGCAGCAATTCGTAGTGCAGTTCATGCAAGTTTGCCGCGACAATTCTGGATGAATGTGCTGGTGCATTATCGTGGTGAAACAGCACTTTTTTCTTAGCCAAATGGGGCTGTGTCTCCTTCAATTTTATATCGAATCGGTCCAATAATTCACTGTAGTACTGCCCCGTGACCGTTCTTCCTTTCTGCAAAAAGTCCATGAGGATTATTCCGTTGGAATCCCAAAAAATCGTGGCCATGACCTTTCCGGCCGATGGGACCGTCTTTGCCTTCTTCGGAGCAGATTCACCCCGAAAAATCCATTGTTTTGACTGTCGCTTAGACTCTGGCGTATGATAATGGATCCAGGTTTCATCAACGGTGACGACTCGACGCAAAAACTCCTGCGAATTTCTCTTAAAGAGGTCCAAACACTGCTTCGACATTGACAACCGTATCCGCTTGTTGTCCACCGTAAGCAATCGCGGCACCCATCGGGCCGACACCTTTCTCACCGATAACTTATCATGTAAAATTATTAATTGCCGTTCCGTACGACACGCCTACGGCCTCTGCTACTTCGCGCACTTTCGTTCGGCGATCAGCGAGAATCATGTCGTGGACATTTTCAACGATTTCCTCGGTAACCACGTCTGCCGGGCGGCCTGGGCGCTCCTCATCAAAAACAGATGTACGACCACGTTTAAATTCGTTGAACCAATATCTTACGGTTGTCATAGATGGTGAAGGGTACCCATAGACAGCATCCAACTTCGCTTTTATTTCTTCGCATGTTTTTCCATCCAAAAATAAAAAGCGAATTACGGATCGATATTGCTCTTTTTCCATTTTATCGAGAAACACGAAACACGTGTCATACAATTGGCTGCCAAATAAAAACTAACCTATGAATCAGTCTGAAATTTATTATGGTGTTGTCTGACAGATGGTAGTACACGACGGTAATGCCAACTTCGCTCAGCAGCGCCACCTGTCTTCAAACACGGGTACTTACTGATCTTCCTATAATTGCCAACTTCGCTCAGCAGCGCCACCTGTCTTCAAACACGGGTACTTACTGATCTTCCTATAATTGTCAACTATGTAATCACAAAATTGTATTACTCTCTCATCATCTGGTGATTTGTCAGATATTTCAAGAGAGAAAAAATAACCTACTTGGGTAGGTTCTAGAAAATATAGGCCGAAGAATAACTTTAAAAACTTACCAATTTCTGAATTTTTGTCTTTATATTCATTCGACAAACTTAAAATTTTGCGGTACCATGCTTAACATAAATCTACACCCGGTTAAATTTGAATATGGCCAACATCTATAAATAGGACTATGAATTGCTTGTTCATAGTCGACTACTACGTTTTTTGGGGTTAAAAGATAAGTTCAGTGCTTTACATTTACGCTAACATTTTGAAACATTTTAAAATATGTATTACTATTTTTATCAGGTAAAAGAGCAAATATCACTGGAACATACTCGTAATAACCGTTTGCCTAGCAATCGTCTTCTCACGTTCATGATTATGATCAAGTTGAGATTCCAAAATAGTATGTTCATCAGCACTTGTATATATTATAATCGGGTAATATAATTTGTGGTACAACTCGGTCGTCAAAAAGGGCAACCTTTTACGCTACCCGGATTAACTCAGGTAAGCGTGGTACAACTCGGCAGTACCCTTCCCTGAAACCCTGATTGTTGTTTGTAGATTTCATCTATCTCAGGCTAGGTAAGTTGTCTATAAAAAGGTGCATTAAATCCTGATGTAATTGAAATGAATTATTTTATAGGTGGCGTAAAATACGGCAATTGGGTCTTACAAGGGAATACTTAGACCTCCAATCCAATGTAGGAAATTGGATACGCCATCTGTTTGATTTAACATTTTTACTACCAGAAGATGAGAATTGTTTGTGGAAGATTTCATGTCAGAAAAACCAGATATGAAATTAACGATTTCCTAGATTATTTGGTAAACACATATATTGATGAGGAATCTACCTTCCAACAATTATTTGGGAATCGCAAATAATTCCTTCGCGAATGACAAATGCTTGCGAGTCTTTTCACTCAAAATTTAATAATAAGCATTGTAGTGATCCTCAGCTAAATATACATGTTTTCGTTAACGCCTTAAGGGATATGCAAATACATAGTTATATCAATAGTAACTGCATTTTAATTGCGTTTTCGCGAAGTAATGTAATTGTAAATATTCTTTCTACACTTTACGACGCTATTTTATTCGAATTTTTTCATAGAAAAAATTCACCCTCAAGTAGGAATCGAACCCACGACCTCTGGCTTGCCGGGCCATTGCTCGACCACTGAGCTGTTGAGGCTTGAATTAGAAACTTTTATGGGGATGCTTTGAGTTAGATCAAAGGAAACAGATGAGTATATCTTGCCCGTAGTACGGCAGTTGTACAAATTAATTGCATTTTCGCGAAATAATGTAATTGTAAATATTCTTTCTACACTTTACGACGGTATGTTATTCGAATTTTTTCATAGAAAAAATTCGCCTTCAAGTAGGAATCGAACCCACGACCTCTGGCTTGCCGGACCATTGCTCAACCACTGAGCTATTGAGGCGTAAATTAGAAACTTTTATAGGGATGCTTTGAGTTACATCAAAGGAAACAGATGAATATATCTTGCCCGTAGTACGGCAGTTGTACAAATTATTTGCGTTTTCGGCAGAGTAATGTATTTGTAAATATTCTTTCTACACTTCACGACGCTATTTTATTCGAATTTTTTCATGGAAAAAAATCGCCCTGAAGTAGGAATCGAACCCACGACCTCTGGCTTGCCGGACCATTGCTCGACCACTGAGCTGTTGAGGCGTGAAGAAAGAAGCCAGAGGTCGTGGGTCGATTCCTACTTGGGGGCGAATTTTTTCTATGAAAAAATTCGAATAAAATAGCGTGGCAATATTTATGTAGATATGACTTCGTAAAATGTTTATCATACAAATTTTATTTGGCAAATAGATAGAAACCTGTGTACTTTTAAATATAAATAAATGTGTAATAGAATCCTGTTATTTCTTTTCAATTTAACCCTTAACCCTTAGGTGCAGTTCGAGCTAAGGTTTATCGGGCGTTGTTAGGCAGAAAATTTTTTGGTGCAGTTCAGGTTAGAGATTACTAGGTAAGATTCAATATGATACAGTTCGGGTGACCGGTGGTATACTACGCCATATACAGGCGGTAATTAGGTCTAGAGGACGCAACACGAAATATGGAAGTCTATTTTAAGGTTTAATTTTCGTTTTCTGTACCTCTAAAATGTATTGTTGTTAACACTACGTTTTATTTGTTTGTGTTATTGTAACTAAAGTGTAACTAAAAGCCAAAATATCAAACAAACTTAGCCTATTTTCAAAAAAATTTAGGCGGCCCGTTTTTTTTTTGCACCTGAGTGTATTATATTATTCATGAGGAGCAATATTTGGATAAAAATATTGACTTACGACAGCCATATTTATGTTTATATACAAGACGATAGACTGAAATCAATACCTAAGCTTTTGCTATTTTTACGATATTTCAAACACATGCATCTTTGTCAGGTTTCTGATGTTCTTGCCGTGTATAGAATCGGCATAGTTGCGGTTAGTGTTGCGGCGTAGTGTTGTTCCGCGTATCGATTTAATCCTTAAGAAAACTCCTGTGATGTAGTTTCGTCGACATCACATTAGTCTTCATCGGGATCTTACTGGCGTTCAATTGCGCATCTAAGTACAAAAGGCATAATTTCTCCCTTCAGTTATATCTACTTCATTTACAACAGACAGAGATATAAACAAGCACAACGAATGCCAATGAGTTTACCTCTATCACCATAACTATTTTACAAGAAAAAGAGACGAACTTGTCGAAAAACAACTTGAAGAGGGTTAGAACGGGCGCCAATTATGTCGAAGACAAACTCTACAATCACATTCCGGAAAGATTTTGAAATATGGTAGCCATGAAATTCAAGTTTCGATAAGAAAGGGAAAATGGATTTTATGTCATAAATTAATTCTACAGACTTTAGACTAACTTTATTGCAATATTTTAGTAATGTCTAAATACTCTATTTAGTTTCTTTTGTATTTATATTAGGTACTCTCGTATATACTTATATGTTTGTTGTATGTATTTATGTAGTTTTTTTAAGTTATAAAGGCCATTTATATAATAGCTATTTGCGTATTAAGGGTATAATTAGGAGATTATGGCACGAGGGAATGTTTAAAGCCCGATGAAGCAGGGCTTTTTCAACATTAAAAATTAAATTTGAAAGTGATGTTCCTGTCAATAAAATCTTGGGCGGATGTAAACTGGGCACCAAGTATATGGATTTACCTGCCCTGCAAAAAGGATTGCTTAATCCTACAGGTAATCTAGGCACCAGTACTGTTCGGGTAATGATCGCTTTAAAGCTTAAAGTAAGAAATTAGACGTTAATAAATTAAGGAATTTCCTAATGACCAAATAGATTATTTCAAATGTATTTTTATTTGTACATCTATTGTGGGCGGGCCTCTATTGTATTATGCTATAATATATTATATATATAAGGAAACATTTAGTTTGTGTATTTAGTTATTTCTAACTTGTTTGCGGCGTTTGCTTAAAATAAGAAATTAGATCCGCTTCTCAGTCTCGAGTTTCGTTGCACACTGTTAAGAATTATGGAGGTCTCTTTCGTGGACAGTAACAACGGAAAATGTTTGCTAGTGGTTAACAAGTACACCTTTTCAAAACAGAAAGTGTTGAAGAGTGGCGAAGTGTTTTGGCGTTGTACAAAAAAATACTTAAATTGTCCCGCAAAAGTGTTTACGCTTGGTGCAGAAAATTTAGTGAGCAGAAGCCAACTAGAACATAATCATGAACAGAATCAGAGTAAATTAAACCGAAAAGTGATTTCAAATGCGTGTAAACGTAAACCCGTTGATGATATTTCCGAAAAACCAGCGAAAATTATTCGTCGTGAATTAGCTAAGGAACTGCCGGAAACAATTACGATAACAGATTTCACTTATATCCGAAGAAATTTGTACAATGCAAGGAGAAAATTTCTTCCTGGGCCGTTACCACAAAATAAGACAGAAGTCAATGATATAGTGGAAGCTGCTAATGTTAAAACAAACAAGGATGAAAGTTTCGTTTTTATAAACTGTCCAGTGAGCAATATCATAGTGTTTTCTTGTGAAACAAATGTTAGAAGTTTATGTGGAATGCGTAAAGTGTACATGGACGGTACATTTTCGTATTGTAAAAAATATTTTTTACAATTATTTACAATCCACGGACTTAATAATGGACATTATATTCCATTGATGTTTTGTTTGTTGCCTGATAAACGCAGTGAAACGTATGCAACATTATTTGAAATGCTAACAAAAGAAATCTTTCGACGTCACTCTACAATATTACGACCAGCTGAAGTTTTTGTAGATTTTGAGAAAAGCATTCACACAGCGGTTCGCGCTATATGGCCATCAGCACAAATCTATGGTTGTCGTTTCCATTTGCACCAATCGTGGTTCAGGAAAATCCAAAGTTTGGGTTTAACAGCAGAATTTAGGAACACAGATTCCGAAGTAGGAAAATGGCTGCGATATACATTTGGATTAACGTATTTGAATCCTGACGAAGTAGGCGATTGTTTCGCCTTAGATTTGTTTGCCGAAAAACCTGCTCATGCACAGGCTGACGAATACGCCGATTATTTATTGGAGACATACATAGAAGACGATGCTCCTTTTCCTCCACATACGTGGACTACTGCAACTCTATCGATCACTAACACCACAAACGCATGCGAAGCGTTTCATTCCAAACTAAATGAGTCATTTTATTCATCACATCCATCTATTTATATTTTTATCGAAAAGCTTAAGGAATTTCAAATAGACACTTATGTTAAAATTCAAAGTGTACACACACCAGCAAGAGTTAAAGACACACGCGCAAAACAAAAATTAAGAACTCTAAATGAACTGTGTGAACAACTAAATAATGGAACAATATCACGATTACACTTTGTGAAGTGTATATCATTTTATTCATCAGTATGACTTCATGAAATACACTATTTTTTTATTATAGTTTTTATATAATTAAGTATTTGCTTTTATTATTGTTTTCATATGAGTACATATTTTTTATCTTTTTGCTGTACTTCAACTTGAAATACACTATTTCTATATTATTGTTTTTGTTTGCTTTATACGGTGCCCAGTTTACATAGACCCTCTGCGAGTACATTTTTAGCTAGTGCCCGAATTACCAACGAGATTAAAATTTCAGGTAGGTTAGTGCCCAATTTACATCCAGCCAAAATCTTCACTATCAAATGAAATATTACAATCAATCAGTATAATTATATTATTTGTTTCGAACATCTTCAGAAAGTGTTAAGTGTCGTTCGTACGTTACAGATGATGGTACATAAGCAACAAAAAAAAACATCTTTTCCAAACAAACAATTAAAAGTTGTTTGGAAAAGATAGTTTACATGCAATAATATCTATTTCTAGCACTATAACTGTGGGAGTTTGTAAATCAGCAGAAATAGTCGGAATTTCACTGTCAACAGTCGACTTTTCCTCCCCTCATATGTTCGCTCACACATGTATACTTAACATTTCGAAACACTGGAGAAAAATTCAGTGTTTGAAACCGATCTGTGGCTAATCACCTCATTCGAACATAAAAGAACAAAATCACATGTATTGGATAAAAATTTAGATTTTTATATTTTAGAATTGAACCAGGTTTTGATAACAGTATCCTTTAGCTGCCCTTAAGTTGACTAATTAGTTTAAAGATGTAATTTTAGAAAGTCGCACACATATGTACATATTTTTGTTTTAAGTTCTTTCCTCCTCTTGTACGTGGAATCTAATTTTTATAATTTTATTATTATTATTATGTTATATGAAATGATAGGAAGGTACATATTTTTATATTTTTTGTTGCTTTGAGTTTACTTATACATACTGCTAATAAACTTTCTTTTTTGTAACATAAAGTTGAATAGCATATTGTAGTAGAATGAACCTATCTAAATACGAAAATGGCCAAGACAAAGTTGTAACACGTAAGATTTTCTTGTTACATAAAGCAAACCATATGTAGAACGGTACCATGTAATATTTTCTGAAAAAATTATTCAACAAATTTTTTAAATTTTTTATATTTATAATTTATATTACGTTGATATCGAAGAAAAAAGCAAACATCAAAAATATTTATTTGGAACACACATTTGGAATTCTATTTTTGTCTCTCTTTAAAAACCAAGAGTAATCACCAGAGAGCGGACCAATTGCCCCGATAAAACGTTGTGGCGGTATCATGTATAGTATGTTAAAACAGACCTACTATTTTCTTGCTCGATTGCATTCGTTGAACAAATGTTATTTCCGTCGTTATTGTGTTTATTCATTCATAAAATTCTATTTTACATTGGCGTGTTTCTGATTTCGTTTCTTTCAATGTTATTTGGTTACAACTTTTAGTATTTAAAAAAATCAGTTTTATATTGTTATATTGTATATTTATCCTATAATTTTTTATAAATATTAAGTTTAATTTACTACCTTATTTTTGGAGTAATCTTCGTTTCTTTTTTTAGTCCATTTCTTTCTGTTCTTAGTATTTCTCTTTATTTTCATTAGCTATGTAGAATTATGTTATGACAACCATGGTAGGATGGATTAGAGAACATACAGATTGGTTGCATATTCGTAATGATACCGAGATATATTGCAGTGCCTCTTCGTTAAGTTTAAGGCGTCCACAAAAGTGTAATGTGCAGAGACATGTTTCTTCGAAAACTCATCAAGATAACATATGACCATCTGCACCTGACACTTTTAACGAAGAACTGTATGAAGCTTTCATGGCGGCCAATATCTCATTCAAAGAGCTTAACAATCCAGTGCTCTAGAGGTTTCTTACAAAACATATTGATCGTCATATACCGGATGAATCTACTTTACGTAAATACCACTTACCAAAATGTTATTTGAGAACCATTGCAAAAATGCGAACCAACCTATCTGGTCATTATCTTTAGGTAAGTGCAGACGGAACAACGGATTTAATGGGACGCCATTTGCACCGGTTGTAGTTTATTGCATCTAAAAGGATGCGCATATTTTCATAGATTTCTTTCATCGTCACTGAATGGGCAAGTGGTATAAATGATTTTAAATTTCCATTATTTAATAACATAGCTTTTAAACTTTCTTTCGAAGAGTCTATAAACAAGTGCCACTCATAGGGAGAATGCGCGCTGTTGCGTTCCTTCATTAAACCGTCGATATCAGTACACAAAAGTAACGAATTTTCCATATTATAAAATTCAGAAAACGTAGCATTTCTTTTCTTAAAAGTCGTAATTTTTGTTTCTTTGGCTAGTAAGTTCCACTCCTTAGGACAGCAAGCAAGAAGTTCTGACTGCTGCTTTGACAACCCCAAATCACGTACTAAATTATGTAAGTCACTTTGAACAATCAACTGTTGTTCGCTGGAACTATGACCTGGAGTAAAATTGGGGTCGGAACACTGTTCTTCGGAGCTGCCTGATGATGCGTTACTAGCTCCATTATCTCCCACAACAATATCTTGCCAATCTAAAGGCGCAGTCGGTACTGGTAAGTATGCATTGTAAGGAACAGCAGAAGACAAATTCGGATATTCGATCTTCCGCTTTTCTTTTTGGAATAACCTTCTCTCTTTGTCATGTAAAAATAGCAATCGTCAAAATGATTGGTGGGTTCTCGCCATACCATTGGAACTGGAAAAGGCATACCTTTTCTCTTCCCTTTAGCTTCTGCTGCCTACGGCGCGCGCAGGCGCAGCGATACCATCTGAAGATGGTCAAAATCAAGTCTGGCCCCTTCTATTTATTGTGTATGCCCTTAGTCAGTGGAGACGGTTGTGGGTAACTAAAATAAAAGATAGTAGGTAGAGCCACTCCGCTTTGCTTACGGAAGCTCAGTTTGAAAACGGAGAAAAGGAGTTGCGCGATTTTAGGCGCATGCGCAGACTACAAAATACAAACACTAAATACAAAGACAAAACGGCAAAATACTGCACAGGATATCTGCAACCTGAAAATATACACTCAAACTCCAACTTGCAAAAGAGAAAAAAACGGAGGTAAAGAAAAGGCTCGACAACAGTTAACTCGTGTATTAGAAATTTTAATTTAGTTCATAATAAAAAAACATAATTCTGTTCAAAATAAATTAATAAGACATACACCCTGTATATGTGTCACCCTGTATATCTACAAATATCATATTCTAAACATATAAAAAAATTGAAAGGGGTGTTTATACAAACATAATGAAACTAAGCTTATAATATAATGAGTATAAAAAAATAATAAGGTAAATTTCCAAGAGAATATGAATTATTTCGCAAACAAAAAATAGACAAAATAACGTCAAGTCTAGATTACAGATTAATTAAATAAATTAGTCTTTTCTATGGTAGCATTGAGAAAACTTTACAGTATAGTAATTAAGCATTTATACACATAATAAAGATTGTTTTACGTGTACTCGTATTTCAAAGATTTATTAATCAAATAATCAATCAATTAAATGTTATAATGAATGCACATGTACGACTTGCAGACAGGCTTTTTGTGTATACCGGCGACGGTCGAGTACGGATGTTCACACAAAAAAGACGACCTAGTTACAGGCAAGAAATTGTCACGTTAAAAATAAATTTTGGAATATTCCTGAAAGAATAAAAACAAAAGCGGTAAATGAATAGAAAATATTACGTTAAAAATTACTATACAGTAGCCGCTCGATTATGTGAACTAATTAAAACCTTACCTGTTCACAGAATCGAAATGTTCACTCAATCGAATGTGCAGTTTAAAACGTTTATTTATATGTATATGTATTCAGTTACATCAAAAAGAATTAATAAATGAAAAATATACATGTTCTACATAGATACGTACATACATACATGAATACGTAATGATTTAAAGAAGTCAGTTTTGTTTGTTAAAGAAACTGGTTAAATTTGTTTGAACCTTTTTTCTTTTAAACATCTTTGAACTGCGATTTCTTTTATTCTTCGCAAAGTTAATAGATCTTCAGAATTTAGCATGTTTTGTTCTGCCCAAGAAATCACTATATTAAGTCCTTGTAAAGCTTCCTGAGTGGGGATGGTAGTTGGCATTGGCTCATCATCCATTGTTTCTTCCGCACTTTCAATTTCTATTACATCCTCTTCAAGATCTTCTATGACATCCGTATTCCAGTTTTCTATGTCTTTACGGCTGTATGTTATGTTTCCGTTCACTTTCTGTAGTAATGCTACAGTTTCTTGAAATGTCACTGCCTCGACGCTGTTCTTGTATTTTTCTTGTAGAATAGCCAATGGAACATCTTCTTCTGAATCAGAGTCGCTATTGAAAGAATCTGATAAAATATTTTTCCAGCACTTAGCAATTATTTCTTCTTTCACATTCATCCATGCTAATGCCAGATGTGTAACAGCATCTTTTAGACTCAAGTTTTTAATGACAGCTGAAATATCATTGCTATCAGAAGCAACTATTGTGGATAAAAGGCTTCTTCTATAAAACAATTTTGTTTACCTAATGACATTCTGGTCCATGGGCTGTATAAGAGCTGTTACATTCGGAGGCACGTATACAGTAAGAATTTTTCCATCATCGGAAACCAAGTTTTCTGCTGGTGGATGACTTGGAGCGTTATCCAAAAGTAGAAGAGCTTTTTGTGGTAATCCCTTTTGTTTCAAAAATCTTCGAACCTGCGGGACAAATGAATGATGAAACCAATTTTCAAATACCTCCGACGTCATCCACGCATTTTTCGTACTTGTGTATTGCACTGGACGTGAAAAGTTCTTAAAGCATCTTGGATTTGCGGCACGCCCAATCACTAACGGTTTGATTTTATGTTCACCGGTTGCATTGGTGCATGCTAGTAAAGTAACTCTACTTTTATCCGTTTTCCGACCAGGGGCCGATCTTTCTTCAGACGTAACCAAAGTCCTTTCTGGGAGTAATTTCCAAAACAAGCCTGTCTCGTCGGCATTGTATAATTGGTTATGTGTTAGTTGTAGCTCCTCTATTTTCTTTCGAAGATAATTCTTGAATGGACCTACATGCTCCGGAGCAGCTGATAACTTTTCTCCCGAAATTTTTAAATGTCTTATTCCAAATCTTCGTTTAAATCTTTGGCTCCATCCGTGACTAGCATTAAAATTAGGATTTTCAGCGATAGTTTCATTGATAGCTTTTGCGTTTGTTTTTAAAAGTTCAATCGAAACCGGTACATTTTTAAGTCTTTGTGTACAAAACCATGAATATAATTTTTTTTCCATTCGTGGCATCTTACAGGGTTTTAAAGTTTTTCTTTTCCGTATTTCACTGCGCCTTGATGTGACTTTTAAAATGTCCCGTTTTTTATTTTTGGTTGCACATACTGTGGATTTGGCAATCCCGTACTTTTTAGACAAATACGTTACACTGCTTCCACTGTCCAGACTTTTTAAAATTTCACATTTTTCGAGCAAACTTAACACTTTTCGCTTCATTTTTATTGTAAACACAAAAATGTTCTAGCACAGTACACCTACAACATCAACAGAACTCAGAATTACAACTAAAATAAAATACATACATACATCTGTCGGCTGTTCTTGTAAGTTACGCCGGCGAGTAAGCAAAATAATTCATACGCCGGGAATTTACCCAGTTCACTGAAACTGAATCGAATGCAGCAAAATAATTCATACGCCGGAAATTTACCCAGTTCACTGAATCGAATGTGTTATTGTTCACTCTATGGAGCTTTACTAATAAAATTTTAGTTGTTCATATAAACGAGCTGTTCACTGAATAGGGTGTTCACTCTTCCGAGCGGCTACTGTATATATTACCAAAGCAAGTACAGTTGAAATGAAATGAAAATAGATTACATGGAAGTACAAATATATATAACCAAATGTAATATTAATTTACGATTCTACTTAAAATTTTAAATTGGAGCGATTATTAATTGAAACTGAAAAGTTAAGATGTCGGTGCCTAGATTATAACTTCTAGAGGGTTGTTCCGCCGATTACGTCTCAGAAATGCCGTCCAAAAACTTATGCAAAAACAAGGTTTTTTCTCCTTTTAAACTTCTAAATCTCACACGGAACGGTATCGGCAATTTCTAATTCGTATTACGTTCTACGTTATCCACAATGCGATATTTTACAAAATACGTAGAATTACGTAAAACTTAATTCCCTCAAGAATGTAACATGCACTTACAACCACAAACTGATCTTACTTACGGCTGGAGCACGAATCCCTTATATCGAGACGCCAATCGAGGCGGTAGGTAGGGGCGACATACGTACACGTGGGATAAAAATTAGAGCAACTCGTGACGAAAGCAGTATACCGGGAGATGAAACGTTAAATATATATGACGAAATTCAAAGCGTAACAACTATATGATATATAGAATGAAATTTAAAGCGCAACACTTCTTTTTTATATTTCACATTATCCGAAGCTGCATTAAATATTTGGTATAGAATCCATCATTACCTTTTACTTCAGAGTTAGATAAAGATATTTTTTGTCGTCCAAAACGATAACTCGGTTGTTTGAAAAGTGTTAGATGAACGCTTAGTGCTCGACAACACCGTGAAATTCGTTGCAACTGCGCAACCGTGTATTTTGAGCATTTTCTTC
Source organism: Melolontha melolontha (assembly GCA_935421215.2). Taxonomy (NCBI): domain Eukaryota; kingdom Metazoa; phylum Arthropoda; class Insecta; order Coleoptera; family Scarabaeidae; genus Melolontha; species Melolontha melolontha. Next base: position 43,054,129 of record OW285238.1, read on the forward strand.
TGTTTTTAAATGTCATTCCAGTTCTCTTAATTTTCCGATATGCAGTCATGTGTGATACTCTATAGCGCCTTCCCAATCTTCGCATATATATATATATATATATATATATATATATATACATATATATATATATATATATATATACCAGCCTTTTCTTCTTACCGTGGCCTTTCGCTTTTTAGTAAGTTAAGCCAAGGTATTGATTCTTTCCTTAGATTTCCTTACTGTTCGGTAAATTGTTGCACGGAAGATTCCTTGAAATACATTTACAATGTCCACTTTTCGCATTAGCATTCGCAAAGGTTGTCTATGAGAACTGTTAATATTTATGTTGACAAAGTCTGCTTGAATAAACTCCCAACAATGGTAACTAAATCAAACCGTTTCTAAGTAATGTAAATTAGTTCCGAAATTTGTCTCAAATCTTTTGTGACATACATTACACAATACAATAAAACGCCACTTAAAGAAGAAATAAGTGCTCTTCAGAATAGTTCATGTTTTCACAATTGCTCAGACATTTTCCATTTTCTCAATTTAAACTTGGTTCGGTCGCCAAAAAATTTGAGTCGTATGAGGAAATTACAATGAAACTAATACACGTTTCGAACAATTTTATAAAACTTGAACTTGAATATCGATGGCGTAAATATAATGAGTTACAAGGAGAACTTGTTGAAAAGTAAAATAATTTTTTTGGCAAAAAGTTTTTGTTTTCTTGACTAGGTTCACTAATTACTGAAGTCTCCTCGTAACATACATTTTTCTATAGATATTTTTTGCCATTAATCATTTGCATTCAATTTATACTAACGCGTTAATTATTGTCCTTATTTATTTAGACAAGATGTTCTTATCTTATACTCGTATCTGCATCTAAAACGTTTATTATGTCAGTAAAATTTGGAAACATAAACAGGAATATAGCACAATTCCTTGAATACATGTTTCGGTAGGATAAAGTATTTCTTTGTGATATCTTTTAGTTTTCATACAGACTGTACCCTTATCGATTTTATTAGATCTCGTGTGCGCAGAAGAAATTCCAACATGTTGCTCATTAAATGTAGAATGCGTTGTATAGAAAATTATACTTTTAAAACATTTCAAACACTGCCATTTAATGAATGAACGGATTGCGTAATTCGAATGCTACTGGTTCGATGAAAACCGTCGAATTAAGAAAGGAAATCTATATTTAGATATGTTCGGCTTAAGTAGTAGCTCGTACTTTCGAAAAGGTGATTGGGAAGGTTCCTTTTTTGGGCAAGATGGATAACGAAAATTTTACGTTGCCTTTCTTGTAAACGCATTAGTTGTACACATTTTATGTGCTTCCTTTTTATGATATTATGTTCGAGTCGATTTGAAAATTAAGCCATTATATTTTATCCCGGTAATATAAGCTGAAACATATAAATTATCCATTTTAAAATTTTGATTGTAAAAGACATAATGTAGATTCTTTGGAATCCTGAACAAAATGTATAAAAAGAGAACAGTGTTCATTTACATACAAATTATAAATAAAATATTCAAATTTAAACTTAAGTTTCAATCAATTAACGAGACTCCTAGAATTTTTCACCGTGTAAGAGAATTAATGATAAGACGCTGTGAGACCTGTGCTATTGCACTTCGAGCAATCGTTCAAATAATAAAATGTTATAAAGTACTACAATAATAAAGTTATATTCCATAATTTGCGAAATTATTAACAAGAGTGATAAACCAACATAACTCTTTAAGAGAGCGTTTTCCGTAAATTTTCTATATGAACTTTTATGATTATTTTAGTGAGTAGAATACGCCCCTAGAGTTTGAACAAGTTAATCGGAAACATCTTGTATTTTAAATATATATATGTACTTCTTCATTATCATTACGCACATTCCCCATAACACTTACGTCGTATTCTATTAGCTATTATTGCAATTTTTTATGTGTTGCTTCTTAATATAATGATTAAATTTGTAAATATTGTTAAAAAAGATGTTACATTCATTGCATTTATATTTGAAATTTTCACCCACTCTGGACGGTAATGAAAGCAATAGGTTATGTGCATAGTCTTATTTGCAATCATGGCAAGGCACTATTCGAAGTTGTGGCGCATAATGAGATTGACAATCTTCAAGATTTTTTTGGATTCTTCGCACAATTTTTCTCTAATGCATGTACCTCGCTCCTGAACATACATATATCTCTAGCGTCCCTAGTATAGAATAAATATACAATCGGTGACGACCTTATGCCGAGGTTGAAAAATGCTCTAAATATTCCTGCTGTTCCTTTCCAAAAAATCATTAATGCTTCCGTTGCTTTATGTATCTTTCTTAGATTGTGGAAGCGAACCAGTTCCTGTCATTAAAAAAAGTAACAAAACCAATATATCAAGCTATCGTTCTATTACCATTCTTCCCAATTTTACTAAAATATATGAACAGTACTTATACAATTGTAAATTTCATAATATCCGCTCTTACATTTCTCTGCGACAACGTGGCTTCTTCTCCGGAAAATATACTATAACCAATCTCGCAACTTTCTCACAATATGTTAGTGATACTTGACTATCACGGTTAGGTTGATTGCATTTACTTTGATTGCTCCAGCACATTTGATAGATTTTAAATAAACTTTCTCCTTTTGGTTTTTCTTCTTGTCTTCTTAGACTTATAAAGTTGTTTCTAAACAATAGAATTAATTATGTTTTCTACAATGGTCACTTATATAATGTTTTTATATCAACCCCTGAGGTTCCCCAAGGCTCCAATCTGGGCCCTTTATTATTCTGATTATTTATAAATTACTTAATTGCAAATTTACCTTCTAGTGCCTTGGGTTATGCTGACGATATTAAAATTTTCAATGCAGTCTCAAGTGACGCTGATGTTAAGCGCTTACAAGAAAGTATTGATTTTATCATTGATTGATCTAGTGTCAATCAATTTTCGTTAAATATAGATAAATGCTTTGTCATGTCTTTTACTAAGAAATTTACACCTTTTCCTTCCTTTTATACGTGTCCATGCCTTTAGAAAGTTAATTCTATGAGGGATCTTTGAATAGTATTTAATTACTGCTTAACTTCAGTCTTCGCGTCCCTCTCAGCTGTTAAAAGGTTAAGTTTTACGATCTACCACATTTTTCAAAAACGTCGATCTTCTCAAAAAGTTATACATAGTTATACATAGTGTTTGTTGTGAGCAAGTTTGAATAGGAACTTTTATTTGGTATCCCTTTTACGATGCTCAGAATGTTGATGTGGGGAGAATTCAACGTCAGTTTTTTAAATTTCTAAGTTTCAAAACATCTAGGCACTTATGCGTATCGAGGAATTGACTATTATTTTTTGCTGGAGCAGTATAACTTTCAGTCATTGTCTTATCGAAGGAAGCTACATAGCGCAAGTCTTTATATAAATTAATCAATGGTCAGACTGACTGTTCGGACTTTCATGTTGCACGCATTACCTTTCCCAATTTTGCACATTTATATATCACACTCCAAACAATTCTATATGCTACATATTATATAAGTGATGTATGTTGAGTTATTATTAATTAAGCCAATATGGGAGCCGCTGTAAATTCTCAGCTTTATTCTCTTTCTATAAAAGGAGGGTGTTAAAAATCTGAAATCATTTAATGATTACATGAAATATTTGACGAGCCTACAGAATAGTTTCATCGTTAAGTCAATCGATTTAAAAAGCTGATAGAATATCGATTAAAAGATAATAAGATAAGAATAATGGACAGTCAAATGCTGCAGTAAGTAACACTAAGATCGCCGTCGTGAAAAAACTGTTGAAAAATGATAGATTATGGGTAGTGCAAGTATAGCCACTGGTATATGGCATTATTTGGAAGTGACCCTTGTTCATAACATTCTGCACGATCATTTGTTATGTGCCTCGGCGCTTGAGACCAGAATAAAACTATCACGGACCTGACACTTGTCAAGAAACAAAGACCCGATCTACAAAGAGGCGTAAGCCAGATAATGTTGGTGAACTGCCTACCGAAGGGAACCACAATCAATGTATAATATTATTTATACCTTGTCCAGACATTGCGACAAGGTCTCATCAAAAACCGATCTGGAAAATTGCATTACTCGACAATTATTACAATAAGATAACGCAAAACTAGATGCAGGTCGACGAATTATGTAAATTTTTAACGAATTGCACTGGGATTTACTCCCTTATCTACATGGTGTGCGATTTCGAGACTTAATTGATGTAATAAGAGCTGAGAACTAGAAGGTAAAAGAGACTCACAAAATTTTTTGATCGTGGAAAAACTAGTTTTGCTCTGGGATAAGTGTGTACAATTAATTTTTCTTTGTAATGTAGGTATGTATAGCGACCCGACGTCTTAAGCTGAAAGCTGTCAAGACTCCAAGATCTCTTCGGGTATATATAGTGTAAGTAAAGTTTTTTATAGCTTTGTCACTACATATTCTCGTTGTAGAACGATGAAAATTTTGACTTTTACTTCCTCAACATTTAAAGGTACAGTATAACCTCCTTATAATGGACACTGACGGGGAATCCTAAAATGTCCAATATATGGAGGTGTCCAAGATGTGGAGGTGAAAAAAAAACGAAAAAAATATTCATTCTCATATCAATTTAATCACACATAAGACGAATGTCAAAAAAAATTTACAATACTTAATACACATACATACATACATATTTTATGCTAGATTTTACTTGAAATAATCATTAATTGTTGTTTGTTTTGCTTTTTTCATTTTATGTTTAAATATCTCAGATTCACATTCAAGAAGAGCTTGAGAAATATTGTTAGCAATGTTAAAACTGTTAATGCTTAAGAAAGAGTTCTCAAGATCTTTTAATTTTTGATGGGCTTCTAAAATATTTGATATACTAGTTACAAATTCCTCTTCAATCTCATTTTCCATTTCATCACTGATATCAGTAATTTCATCGATACAATCTATAATGGAAACATTAGGATTTTCAGTAAATAACTCATTATCAATTAATGCGTATGTGCTTAAATCTAAATTAGTGATGTTAAAATTGTGAAATAAAAATGCTAATGGTATATTATCTTCTATATCGCACTCTGCACTTAGATCACTGTCACTTTGATTGAATCCGCATTTTTGAAAACAGTTTCTTACGGTTACAGGCGAGAGTTTTTTCCAAGCAGCTGATATCCATATTAATGCAGTGACTACCGTAATGTTTTTTTCTACCATTTCTAGTGAATTTTCAGTATCCATTAACGCCAAAAGCCTTTTTACAAGCATGCTCCGGTAAATTACCTTAAAGTTTTGAATCACACCCTGGTCCATAGGTTGACAACGCGAGGTAGTATTTGCAGGCAGAAAAACCAATTTTACGTTTTCCAATGAAATCTTCGGATGAGAAGTGGCATTATCAAGAAACAAAATTACATGCCTTTTTTCTTTCTTCATCTTGTTATCAAAGTTCTATAACCAAGCTGACATAATATCCAAAGTCATCCACGCTTTTTTGTTAGATATCCATCCTATCGGCAACTTATCCACATGAGCTCTTTTAAAACATCTAGGTTTCTTACTTTTACCGATGACTAACGCCCTTTCCTTATCACCCTCCATATTTGAACACAACAATATAGTTAGTCGTTCATTTGCAGATTTTCCTCCGGCACATTTATCACTTCTTAACGCAAATGTTTTTGTCGGAAGGGCGCGGAAAAATAAACCGGTTTCATCAGCATTAAAAATATCGTTCGGAGAGTAATCTTTGCATATTGATTGCAACTTGACTTTCCAATCGTCTACATTTTGCATGTTTACATAGGCAGATTCACCACACACACTTTTAAATGATATTTTATGTCTTTGACAAAATTTCTCCAACCAACCATTAGACGTTTTGAATTCGGTGAGTTGTAAACTTTGTGCTACTTCCAGCGCCTTTTCTTTGAGTAGGGGTCCTGACATGGGAATATTTTTGTTTCGCACCTTACAGAACCAGTTGAACACTGCTCCGTCGATTGCTAAACCACTAGTTTTTGGAAACTTCCTTTTTTGAGCTAGGTTTCCATTTTTCTCGAATAGTTCTTTTATTTCACTTTTGTTTTTCACTATATCACTAATTTGCGACTTTCCGACACCAAACTTTTCCGCGAGCTTTCGGACACTTAAGCTTTGCTGTTCACTAACCGCAATAATATCAATTTTATCTTGGATTATTAACCGCTTTCTTTTACTAGAATCCATGTTGACACTATCAAAGGCTAGTTCAAACTGATTCAAAATACATATCACTCCACTTATCACCTGACGAGTAGGCCAGTGGTAAACCGTCGTTCCTTTGTATTATGGGAAAAACCCGAGTAGATATACTTCCACGTGTGCACTTTGTATATACATATGTATTATGGGAAAAACCCGAGTAGATATACTTCCTCGTGTGCAGCAATAAAAGTACATACATACATACATAATTGCAAAATTTTATTCGGCGCCGCCCGTCCTGTCTGTCCTTAATTAAGAGATATATTTACAGATGTTTTATTGCTTCGGTGAAATAAAGGGTGTCCGCGTCCGATTTATGGAGGGTCCAATATTAGGAGTGACTATTGTTAAGAAAACCCATTATAAAATTTCGTACCACAAAAAATGTCCATTTTTTAGAGGTGTCCGATTGTCGGAGGTGTCCATAATTAGAGGTTTTACTGTAATTGAAAAGGATACCGATACCAAAAAAATGGACTTCTCACATGCCGAGGCTGAGCTTCAAACCCTCAACCAAAAGGGCTCTAACTCCTTACCACTTGTGCTGTACTGAGCAAGTGGTAGTTATATTATAAAATGTTATATTGTAAAATTACAATATAATATGAAAATAAAGATGAAAGTAAACGAATTATAACACAATTGTCCGAACTAAAGCTAAAAACATTCTTAGTATATAAATAATATGAATTAATACATAACTAAACAATGTGTTTGATTCCTATTGTAGTCTCCAAAATCGATGTTATTTTTTGCAAACAACAAAACTAATTAATTTGTGTATAGAATTAATATTTTCGTTTTTTGCGCTTCTGAATCAACGGAATTTTATTTAAATTTTTTATTAAAAAAAGGTACTATAAAAAACTTCATTAACATAAAATCAAGATATCTTTTACGGCAATGATAATAGTGATTTAGATTCTAGGCTATAAAAAATGTTAAAATATGTATCACGATAGTATGTTCGTAATGACATAATCAATCATTTAATGTCTTAACTAATTCTATATGGTTTATAACGTAATAAGATTGATTTATTCAAGTATTCATTTTTTAAATTCTGTTAAAGTTTGTGGTCTATCTTTATACACTTAATATTTCAACTGTCCCTTTAATGACAAACTGGTTAATAAATTGCTGCTCGGCGTTTGCCTCGGCATACAAATATTTTGTCCAAGTAACTACAAACATTACGTGTAAAATACGATATGACGGAGTTGTAAAACATTGAAACCACGTTCAAATACACTGCTATTAAAATATTTTGTTACAGCAACACTTCTGATGTAATTTCGCCTGCTGGATCCGAATATACCCATCAGACTTTGTCCAACACCCACCCTTACGTTATAATTATATGTTTTACTCAAATTAACATGTCTTTTATCAGTGTCAGGCAACAGGATTGAACGGTTTTTAATAGGTCACACGGAACAAAGAATATATTTTTTGGACTTATTATTACAACTAAAAACACAATTCTGTAAATTTCTTGTAACACTTTTAGTTTGCAAAGATCACATCCCTAAAATGACCACCGTCTTCTTCTATACATTACTACAATCTGTTTCTGAAATTGACTAGAGCGCGTCTGAGTAAATTTTCGTTTATCAAATTTATTTCCTCACGAATTCTTTCTTTGAGTTCCAGAAGTGTTTGGGGACGCGTAGAGTACACTTTAGGCTTTAAGAATCCCAACATAAAAAAATTCGGGACCGGCAGGTCCGGCGATCTTGCGGGCCATGCATGTCACCAAACCTGGAAATTGGGCGATTAGAGAACATACGCTGTAAAAGAGCAATGGACTGTCTTGTAACTGTGGTGTCGTCCTGTGGGAACCATACTCCATCTTGGCCCATTCTTTGAAGTTCCACAGCCACAAATGTTTCCAACATCTCAACGTACCGAAGTGAATTGATTGTAACGGTATGGCCGTTTTCTTGAAAAAAGTATAATTCGATCACACCAAAGCTGCACACTCGACACCACACCGTTAACTTCTGGTCATGACGTGGGTGTTCATGTATTTCTTTTAAGTTGTATTCGTCTCAATAGCGAAAGTTCTGCATATTAACGTACCCACCCAGATGGAAGTGAGCTTCGTCAGACATGATCAGTTTAACAAGAATTCCTGCATTCTTGTTCAATATTTCAAGAAATTGCCTGCAGAAATTGAGGCGTTTAAGTTTATCAACAGGGTTCAGCTTGTGAACTATCTGTACCTTATATGGACGAAATTTCAAATCCAGCTTTAAAATTCGTCGCATACTTCGCTCTGAAACTCGCATTGCAACTGAATGCCGAAAAAATGCTCAAAGGAGCATTGCTGTAAACCACGCATTTATATTCACACAATAGCGTATTTGTCTGAATAAATTTGATTTCTGGGACAAACCGGTCGAATTGCAGGGTGTTACGCTTGCTTCAGGATAATGTGTTATATTCTAAATTATTCATTTCCTGCATATCTATACTCTATTATTACCCGTATCACACTTTGACAAACCAATGTTGGAAACCCCTCAAGTTTTGTACAATTTATTTTTTAACGTTACATTGCCACGCAACTGTAGGAACAGTCCTGATAACTCTTGTTACATGTGTGGTGAACTGACATTCAAACCTCAAAATAGATTTATAATTCCATTCTTCAAAAAAAGTTTTGAACTATACTTCTGGTGTAAAATTGATAAAGATCAATTTAAGGTTTGCACCCTACATATCTACTATTTAACATATGTTTCTCAACTAATTGGTAGACTGAAAACCTCGTTACATGCTGTTTGCAGCGAAATATATGGAGACAGGCCAATCTACAGTCTTCTACTTTTATAGAACTAAAATCGCTGGTATATTAAGTAAGTCGAAAACTAAAGTTGAATATTCAAATCTCCTTTCAGTTATAATACCTGTGCTGCATAACACTGTAAACCTCCCATACCATACCCATCAGATATGGAATCTGGATTCTGAGAAGTAGTCACTGGATTCTTTTTCAATCTTTGTGATGTGAGTGATGAGACATGTTGAGAGATTTCATCAAGCTTTCAGCCAAATTTAATCGCGGGAAATCAAGGGGGAAAATAGAACGAAAGCATGCTTGCGGACTACTACTGGGGCCATAAAAGAGAAGAATCTACAATGAAATATAGGCGAAAGTCGAATTGAAATATATTTTCTAAATAAATTAGTTATATTATGTACCTACATTATTCCTTAAAAAAATAAAATATCTGGATCTTTAAACGTGGTTTTCTCAAAATCTTACGTAAAGAGAAAATTTGGAAAGCAAATTCGGCATAATCACAAAAAAATTCGATAAGAAAAACCGTCTTTATTTCATGCAACATTTAGAAAGTTGAATTTTGTATATCAGTGTTTTCAGTCAATCTTTTATTTCCCTAAATACATCAGGATTGACTGAATTTTTACCGATTTTAATTTGCCCCATAGTATTATATAAAAATCTTCAAAAGAACAAGCGATTATGACAATTCGGAATCATTCAAATAAAAATTTACTCTGATATGTAGGCTATACGTCAATGTTCAAATTTTTAAATGATAAACCACAACAGACTGATAGCAACACAAAGTACATTTTATGTTGTTCTTTATGCATCTTTTTTATAAAAAGTAATATAATTTTTATGTTATGTGAAAAAATGAAAATAGCATTTCAAAAATTCTTTGTTTTCAAGCATTTAATACGCATACGCCTGAGCTAATTCGAGTTATCTCGAAATAGCTTAGGCGTACTGTACTATATCTGTAGAAATGTGTGAGCTCAAGATTATTCGTGCAGTAGTGCATTTTATGTTCTTATAATATTCACATTGGAAACAACATGAGCAATAGTAAATAATCAGTCATGGTTATATGTAAAAATGCCCATATTTATTTAGACTAAGTAATTAGAAAAAAGAGTAAAGTTGATTATCAAATGGGATACGAAAGAAATACTAATTTATTATCTATAATTCATAATACTATTGTTCAGAATATAATGACATTAGACCTAAATCCTATTACGAAACAAAAAGTTATAATAGATTATAATAATAATCTAGATCATTGATTCCCAAAGTGGTCCAGGTGGACCCCCAGGGGTCCACGCGAGACTCGACGGGGGTCTACGTTGGCGTGACAAAAAAATGGGGGTTCACAATTCGTAAGCGGGGGTCCACGAAAATTTATCTGGTTTCGATAGTGAAGAACTAAAATGTCGGCTTGAGTTCACCTATCAATGTAGGCAGATAATATTTTAAGAAGCTCAGCGACTGTTACTTGTAAGAACTTGCATATTCCATATTCAGTACAACGTATCGAGACTTGCAAAGCGCTGCCGCCGTCCGCAATGCTTGTTCAGACGTGCAAAGGGACGAAGTACGACTTGTGGTGTGTGTGCTTGCAATCTTGCATGAACATGTTTGGAGCAGATTGAATATCACAGAACGGGGAGATTTGCGGTTATTCCTAACAAAACTGAAGCCAAATATTGATAATTTGCTGTCAATCCATCAAGTACATACATCCCTCCCACTAAAATTATGACTATTTTGTCATTGTCATTCTAGAAGTTACGTTACGTTATTAATATTTAATGTTAATTATATTACGACTGTTATCATATTACAATGTAATATGATAACAATAATAATTAATAGTGAAATAATTACATATTTGAATAAATACAACACAAGGAAATATACTATTTTTCTTTTTCTTTTTACCACTCCGAATGGGGAGTTTTCTAAATAAAATATGTGAGAATTGATTGGTTTCTTGTGCTGTGAGTAGATGTCAAAGGAGTAAAGTTGGATGGAATCACTTTTTTGATTGGCTAACTTTACTTTTTTGACATCCACTCACAGTACCATCAATTAATTAATTAATCAATAACTCAGCCGCAACGCAAATTTCCATAGTTAGATCTAATCTTCATATTTTTTTGTCGCGTTTTGGGAATATAGTAGAAATGTAGCTGCAGGGGGTCCACCGGAACCAGCAAAACTTTCAAAGTGGTCTTTGAGAAAAAAAAGTTTGGGAGCCTCTGATCTAGAGCAATATAATCACGACTGCTCCATAATAAGAGAAAGTGAAAAATATTTTAATTTTTAGTTATATCTAGTAGATCGTATGCTTTATACCAGAAAAATGAAGGTCAGAAAATCATGTACACTTTCGAACAAAACTTATTGTAAGGTAAAGAAAAAAAAGAAAAAATCAGGTCGACCTAAAAAGGTTGGAGTACTACGACTTACAGAAAGACAGTGTTCTATACGCAATTGGATAATAATGGAAAAAAGACAACGAATATGTAAAAAAAGTTCTGAGAATGCAAAATGCATGTATTCAATTTATTTTCGACTTAAGAAAATCACGTGGCTCATACGTATATTGGATGAGTGGGTGTGGCTTAGTATGCATAGACAAAGATATTTGTATTTTTGTTTCTTCGTCCATAAGACGCTATTATTAAATGCACCAGGTTACATTGCGGACGTTCTAACTACACAGAGTGCGATACATTCCAGATAGCTTCGATTAACTGATAACTGTACGACGCTGCAACTGCTGCTCCGAACTATTTGAGAGATTCTTTCATACGCAGATCCGAGTAATTATAATGTCCTTATGGAGGACCTCAATTCTTGTCTCAGTACGAATGTTTCTAAACGCAAACTGAAAAACCAATTATTGTAAAGTCTCACAATGAATAATAACTAAAGATCGCCATTTTCGGTCTGCTCACAGAGGCATGGACAAGCGAGAGGTTCGGAATACACACTTGACCAGCGCTTCACGTGCTATATGTATGTAGTACATGAATACATGAACAGCTATCATAGTGTGAAATTGTTTACAGACGTATTTCCGAATATGAGTAGGTGTAATTTGAACGGAATTTTTCCAAATAACGCGCACTTTTATTTCATTTCGGCCAATCGACTAACGCGGATGCTTGCCTATTTAAATGGCGCTCTTTAATGGTAACATATTTTGCAATTATTAGTATAGATTCTGTTACCTCTTCCTCTGTTTTCTCCCTTCTCTTTCCTTAAATTACTATTTAATTTATTTGTTAATTATCTTATGTATCGTATGTAACTAGCGATTGAGTAGAAGAGTCCGCGTCAATAAAGTCTTTTTTCTACTCATGACATTGAAATCACTCATTTTGAAATTGATTACGATGGTTGAAATCGCATTTCAACCACTAGAGTTTGAGATTATCGAACTACCGGGATTTCGCATTTCGAATTGTTTGACATTCAATTTCTGACATGACAAGAGAAATGTCACTTCATGTATAATTTCTTCTAAAGTGCATTAATTTGTTCAAACGAGTAATGATCGGTGTAGAGCCAGAATCAATTTAAAAACGGCTAATAAAGCATTTTCTATTTTAATCCCACCCAAGTCGAAATACATTTACGAGTTCACTTATAGAAAGTTTATGTACATTCATCGATGTACATCGATGAATATATGCAAGAAACGATATAGCGTAGAAGTTATTTACAGATAAACAATCAACAAGCTTAAGCTTTAAATTCAGTTATTCCAAATGGGTCCTGTCAAATTAATACAAATACTTCGGATAAATGTATAAATACAATTGGCGCTAATTACACAAATTGCTCTATTATAGTTAATGTATATCAAACATAATGAAAAGAGGTTTACTAACGTTTATTTTAAAAATTCGTAGAAAAAATAGTATATGCAACTCGTGGCTGATAAAATTTCAACGTCTCGAGTTAGGGGAAGGTGTTCTAATATCGACCAGCGGGCAATATCGACCACCATTATTTTTTAAACATAGCGCTACATTTCAATGATCTATTAGGTGCTGCCATCTACGCAAGGTAGTTACGAAACTAACAAAAACACATGTGCTCTGTCGGACGTGCGATTCCGAAGAAATAAAATAAAGTTGTTTATGCGCTGATTTTCTATACTTTTCTGGCATCGGGAAATAAGGTTTGTAATTTTTGTGCATTATTGTGTTGAAAATCTGCTCTAACTAGCGTTATTAGTGTGTGCTTATTAATCTATTATAGCATTTGCATGGCCACAATTTTGAGGTTAGGCGCTGAATTAAAAAAAAAATAAACTGCTATGTCCGTGACGGGTAATATCTATCACGGTGGTCGATATTACCCGTTGCAGTGATCGACATTGTACTTTTTGTTTTTCAATGAGTATGTTTTTCTCATTCGTAGATGCCAAGAAATTATATACGAAAAACAGCCCGTTCATCATGGACAGAAGAGGAGATGAAGCGGGCAATAAATGCGGTTAATCAAAAAGCATGTTCAATTAGAAAAGCAGCTGCACTCTTCTCGGTACCATATGGTACTTTGCAAGACCGTCTTAAAAATAGATTTCCAGTCAAGAAAATTACATTAGGAAGAAAACCAGTTTTTTCTGACGAACAAGAAAAGGAACTGGCTGATTATGTAAGAAAATTATCAAACCTTTTCTATGGATTGACAACAAACAATATACGGCAAGTTGCATATGATTATGCTGTGTCAAACAAGATTAAAAACAACTTCAACCCCAATAAAGGAACATGTGGAAAAGAATGGCTATATGGTTTCCTAAGGAGGCATCCCCAGCTCTCCTTAAGAAAGCCAGAAGCTACTAGTAAGAATAGAGTACTGGCTTTTAATAAAGCAGATATCCACTTGCTTTATGACAACATGGAAATACTTATGGAAAAACACAATTTTGGCCCGGACCGCATATATAATGTGGACGAGACCGGGATAACAACTGTGCACAAACCATCTCGTGTTATTGCACCAAAGGGAAGAAAGCAAGTTGGGTCCATTACAAGTGGAGAGCGAGGTCAAACCACTACTATAGTTTGCGCTGTGAGTGCTCTAGGACAATATGTACCACCGATGTTTGTTTACAAAAGAAAAAGAATGAAGGAGGGATTGAGTAAAAATGGTCCAGTTGGCGCAATCTACCACTGCTCGAAGTCCGGTTGGATGACAGAGCAACTGTTTCCTGAGTGGTTAAAATATTTTTGAAAATTCGTGAAAGCCACCCTTGATGATCCGGTCCTACTAATTTTAGATAATCACACCTCACATTCTACCTTGCAGTCCTACAATTACTGTCGTGCAAATGGAATTATGATGGCTTCTCTTCCCTCGCACACATCGCATAGGGTTCAGCCGTTGGATGTGACTTTCTTCGGTGGATTGAAATCTGCATACAATCATGAGTGTGACCAATATATGAAATCGCATCACTATGAAACAATCGCTGTAACAGATATTGCAGAGATATTTGCTAAAGCCTACAACAGAGTGGCTACGATTGAAAAAGGCGTAAATGGATTCAAAACTGCAGGATTATTTCCGCTGGACAGGAATGTATTTAAAGAGGAAGACTTTACTCAAATACCTGAGTCACCTACTCCTACTGCGGATAACATGGACATGTCAGCTTTAGTTGTTGGTTCCAATAGTCCACCTATGGCAAGCTCAAGTCCCGTTGCTGGCACAAGTGGGTTGACTTCCATTAGCAAGCATAAGAAAATAATTCCTGATTTGAAAAAAGACTTGAGGCAAAGGAATTCTAATGACAATTTTTGGGACACTGACGAATCCTCTTACGAGTTGCAAGAAGTTTATGACGATGATGCGTCCGATGATACAGACAAAACGATCCAGATCAAGATCAAGTCATTTGAATACATATATCCAACACCTAAGCCTAAACCGATAAACAGCAAAAGAAAGAAACAGAAATCCAAAATTTTGACCTCGACACCGATGAAGGAACAGCTAGAAGAACAGGAAATAAAAAAAAAAAGAAAGCTGCTGTTGGTGTGAAGAAACGCGTATTTTGTGAAGATAGAAAAACTAAAGAATCAAACAGAAAGAGGAAAAAGGAGGCAAAGATAAATAAGAAAGGAGTTATAGAGGAAGTGATAGAGGAAGAAACACCATCAACATGTTATGTTTGCGGTGAATTCGGAGCGGATAATGAAGAGTGGTGGCGATGCAGGTCGTGTGCCACATGGTTTCACGCCGCTTGCACCACTGAGGAAAATGCAGATGACTTTACATCATGTAATTATTGCGAGTAAACAGTATTCATTCACGAAAAGGTTTTGTTTAAGTATAACAATACGTTAAGCACGTATAAAGCGTTTGTACAATATGAAACAAACGTGTAAATAATTTACATATCTGCCCTCCGGACAATGTATCTTTCGCCCGTAAGATGTCAATTATTAAATAGTTGTCTTCTTATAGGACGGAACTTGCTTGATCTTTGCGGGCTATTTCAGTAAATTTAAATACAGATACAAACCAGTTGTTTATAACAGGTTTGTATTAATTTGTATAAATTGCTTCACTAGCTTAGCTGAGGACGCCTATATTGGCAGAAACATATGTATTAAGCAGAAGTAATTGCTGAAAATACGAGGTGTATTGTCCATGTGCATAGTTACAGATATGTAAATTATTTACACGTTTGTTTCATATTGTTAGTATTCATTCAGTTATTAATTGTTTAAAATTTCGGTCGATATTTCCCCACTCGTGGTCGATATTTCCCATTGGTGGTCGGATAATGCCGATCACGCAACCGTTTTGTATTTTATTTATTTTCTCAAAATAAATTACTTTTAAAGGATTAGTTGTGCTTACTTAATTACTTTAAAGATCAGTCAATATGTATTCACATCGAAATATGTTATTTTGTCGACGCGTATTTATGATATAAATTTATTTATGTTAGGTGGTCGATATTAGAACACCTTCCCCTACTTTCCCACTCTCAACGTTGAAATTTTGTTTCAACCACTTATCCTATAATATACTATTATTATTATTAATGTTATTATTATTATTAGCAAACGTCGTCATATGTGCAAATCGTGTAATTTCGGAATTTTACGAGGGTGATTCGTAAAGTAATTTCAATTTGGTTATTGAAGAAAAACACCAATACACGAAGAGGTTTTTATTTTATACAACTTAAAGCTACTACTTTCAGCTATTTTTCTACATAGTTGCCATTACGATTGAGATATTTGTCATAGCGATGAACTAGCTTCTTAATGCCCTCTTCATAGAACTGTGTCGGCTGTGAATTAAGCCATGTTGTAATACTGTGGTCAGTGTTTATTGTGGTCTCTTGTTCCATAAAATCTACAAGATGGACGCCTTTCTAGTCCCAAAAGACATTCACGACTTTTTTCACAGAAAAAGTTTGACGGCACTTTAAAGGTTTCCTCGTAGGCGAGGACTGCGAGGACCCACTGCATTGACGTCTTTTCGTCTTAACGTTGACATAGGCGACCCAAGTGTCATCACCTATTACGATGTGCTTAATGAAATCTTCAGCATCAACATCGTAAAGTGCCATAAAAGTTAGTGCCGATCGCATTCTCTTTATTTTATGGTCTTCGGTAAGAAGTTTTGGCACCCATCGTGAACAAATTTGTGATAACCTAAATGTTCAGTAATAACCTTGTATAAAACTGTATGTGAAATTTGAGGAAAACAGGCGCTCAGTTTTGTGATTGTGAATTGCTAATTTTTACGACATTACCCACAAGTTCGTTCGTCACAATAGTTGGTCTTCCAATCTTCATCATCGAGATTAGTTCGTCCTTCTTGAAAGATACGGCATCATCTTTTAACCATACTATTGCTCGTGATATTTTCACCTTAACAGAACAAAGTTCAAGAAGAATCTCAGCAACCTTTATGTACTTCGCACACCAAAATCGAATAAAAGCACACAATTCACAGTCGGCGGGATTTTCAATTGTCTTAGCCATTTTAAACGACCAAAATAGAACGTAAGAATATCTGAAACGATTCTCTCATTAGCACTGCCAGACTACACCGCAGCGGTGCGACAGCACCAATTCCCTCACTCCTCTGCTCACTAGACGGAAATGGAACTTACTTTACGAATCGCTGTTCGTATTACGAGGGACACCTTTAATATTTTTACAATCGACCACTAGATGGTGCTTTTGATATAACGGGTGTTCAGAAATATTCGAAGTCAAGTGGGCTCTGAACAAAAAATCGTATATCTTTACTTAAGTCAGAATCTAATATCGAAGATACTGATTTGATAACCTATAAAATTGTATTAAGTAAATGTATCAATCTATCTCAGACATGACTTCATATTTTCAAGGCCTACTTTGACTTCGAATGTTTCTGAACACCCGTTATGTAATCACTATATTATAAAGTGTGACATTTGTCAATGAAAAATCTGCGATAGCTTAGAAATTGAGTCAGTAGTTTGTTGACAGTGACAGTTTTAAGACAGTGAGTTTGTAAAATAATGGAGATTACTCGTGAGGTTTTCGTTGGATGATGCAAGAATGCATTATATCGCTTCGGTCAACTTTTGGTAATGAAGCGCCATCAGAGCAGACAGTTTACAATTGGTTTGCAGAATTTCGTCATGGTCGTGCCTCAGTGAGTGATGAATTACGTAAAGATCGACCCTAAACTGTTGTGATTCTAAAAAACATTGGTGCTGTGCGGAAAATGATCGACACGATCGACATGTGACTTACAGTGAGGTAGAGCCATCTCTTGGCATATCGCAGACTGCAATTCATTCGATTTTACATGAACATTTATTTGTAAAAAAAATATGTTCCAGATGGATTCCACATAACTTGACCGAAGCACAAAAAGCAGCTTGTACTAATTGGTGTAAAGAGATGGCGCAAAAAATTCGACGTAAGAACCGCAAAATCCTTATACAACATCGTCAAAGGTGACCAAACATGGATATATGTGTATGAGCCGGAAACTAAACAACTATCTACTGTATGGGTGTTCCAAGACGAACCGAGCACTTCCAAGAAAATGATTGCTTGTTTCTTCGGCTGTACAGGACACATCGCAACAATTCCTTTAGAGGATCGAAAAACTGTTAACGCTGAATGGCATACAGTAATTTTTTTGCCAAAAATTATAGATGAAATCAGGAAGAACAACCGAAAACGTCGCATTATTCTTCATCACGACAATGCGAATTTCCATACAGCACGTCTAACAGTTGACTATTTGAAGGAGAAAAGTGTTGAAATAATGTCTCATTGTCCATATTCACCTGATTTGTCGCCGAATGATTTCTTTTTGTTCCCAACTGTGAAACAAAAAATGCGTGAACAAAGATTTTCAACACCTCAAAAAGCAGCCGAAGCCTTTGAAAACCAGGTTTCTGAAATACAATCTTCAAAGTGGAAGAAATGTTTTGAGAACTGGTTCGTACGCATGCAAAAGAGTATAAACCATAAAGGTGAATATTTTGAAAAACAATAAAATAGTTTGGTCCCAAAAATTTTGTTTTCTTCCCAGATTTTGTAAAAATATAAAAGGTGACCATCGTAATATTTAATAAAAATAATTTTTTGGAACAACTTCTTTTACAAAAAAAGTATAAAGAGTTTAATGATCATCGACTTTGTTCTAACGCAGTATATTGTCTGTCTACTGTTGGTAGTACTCTTTTTATCGAAAATATAATAAAACCACTTGCTTTGGTGATCAGCGAAAACATTCACACTTCAAAAGTGTTTTATTCAATTATTTCTTATTATTAAAGTGTTTAAGTTTCAGTGAATTATCCGAGCAAATATTTCAATTTCAAAAACCCGCGAAGTACAAACGTGTGATTGTGTTTATTTTTCCCATCCGCTTTTGCGGTCACTCGATGATATCAGACAATTTATACGCCTATGTAAATTACCTAAATTATTATAGCCGAAGCTTGACAAACGGCCGGTCTTTATCTGTTTCACCTTTGAAGTTAATCTTTACTGCTCAGCCGTCTACGACGGTGTACACATGTCGCTTTTTGTACATTACAAGTGCGTATAATCTTTCGTCGGACTTTTAGTTTGTTTTACAAGATAATCGTATGAAATTAAACGATCTAAATTTCCTACGTTCAATTCAACAACTTACGTAGTATACATCTGATAAATAACGGAATCGATACCGTATAAATCTCACTCAATTTGTTCAAAGAATTCCGTCAACACTAAAACTACATTGAACACGTTCAAACTGTTTACAAGTGTACTTTCAAAGATTTAATAGTGATACAATCCTATCCATTTAGTCACCGACTTAAAGCATGCTAACGAGCCTATTCACTACTTCTTTCATTGCGCATGTAATGCTTTAACATTAAATGCACTGAAGATAACTGATTACATTTGTAAAGAATTTAATAGCTACAAAGATATGTAAATTTAAAAGACACCATTTGTATGGCTTTTATATAAGAGGGATGTTCTCTTAATGTTGGGCTTAATCAATAGGTGGTCATTTATTGATATAAATGTTATTTCTTCTTTTCTGAGTTCAATGACAGCTTGAAAATATACCGGGTGTCCTTGAAATAAAAAAGACAATGTATGAAAAATATAAAGATGTAATTATATAGAATAAATACCCAAAATATTTTCCCAAAATTCCCTCTCATAAACGAGAAAAAAAATATAGGATTGTTTCACCCTTTACTTGATTAAATTCCATTATAACTACACTCATGAGCAAAAGTATTGCATATTTGGTGCTACGTGAAAAATTTTGTTTATTTATGACTATTTTTTGTCATAGCATATATACAATACAAAATTTTTTTTTTTAAATAAAAACGTTAAAAAAGACATTACAGATAAACAACCGGATCCCCCCATTTACCAAAAAAAAAGGTTGGCATTGTAAAATATTTTTTATTGCGTTGCTTCGTAGATAATCTTACGTTATTGCTCTCTCGGATGTACTCAAGTTATTGCCTTATCTGAAGTGGATCTGAAGCAAATGAAAATATCAGAACGCTTGCACCAATCTACTGTTTGCCGTATTCTATAACGATATAGAGAAACTGGCAGATTCAGCATACAAGACTGACCGAGATGCCCAAATTCAAGACAAAATCGTTTACTGCAGATCACAGCTCTAAGAAATCGTGCTGATCTTAGTGGCCATTTTGCGGAAGCTACTGGGACGAACGCAAGCAGATTTGCGAAAAGGCTAAACAAGACAACCTGAGAAAGTTCCAGAATTACTTTCACGATACAGGCCAGAAAGAAGAAACTTTACTCATGAACATTTACCGTGGACTGCCGAGCAATGGAGTAATCTGCTCTTTTGTGACGAAACCCGGATTCAATTGAATCATCCAGATGGGCGTAACTTAGTGTACAGGCGAAGAAATGAAAGTTTTGCACCATAACTTTGGTGAAAAATATTGCTTTTGGAGGAGGCTCAGTGGTGTATTGCGTAGGTATAAGTTCAGAAGGACGTACTGAGCTTGCAGAAGTCACTCAAAGAATGACAGGCGTTTGATACTTGGAACATATCCTTTAACACTATGTTTACACATACGCCGGCTTTATTGGGTTTGATAGGTTCAGATTGATACATGATAATGCACGTTCGCACATTGCTGATATTGTACAACAATATCTTACTGATGTTGAAATTGAAATAGTGGTCTGACCTGCAAAGAGTCCGGATTGTAATACAAATGAGCATGTATTACTTAAAGAAAAAAATGAACAAACGAAATCCACCTCCAAGAACTCTATAAAACCTACGAATAGCATCTGAGGAAGAATGGCAACAAATTTCACAAGAGTATCTAAGAAACTTCATTTCTGGAATGGGAAGGCGTATCTAAGCTGTATTAAATGCTAGAGGAGGCAATACGCGATAAAAAAGTCCAACTTTAAAAAAGAACCAGCAAATAACAAACTGTTGCATTTATTTAAGGAACTTGTCTACGTTTATTAATTTCTAATAAAAACACTTGTTTATCAACTTTAGTTTCTGTTGTTATATAAAATCAAATAATTAAATAATAGATATTATGATTTTACAACAAAGAGTGAATAGGATAATTAAAAATTAGTGAAAAGCCATTTCCATCAACGGGAACGTACAGACGCGTTTCGCTCTAATTGAAGCTTATCAATGTACGGCATCTCGAAGACAGTCACAGCTTTTCACTTCTCTACTTTGTGTATATATAGTTAACATTCTGAACTTACTGCAAATGAGAATTAATGAATATTAAATCTCATTTTTACATGTCAATTTCGCCTTATGTGATGCATTAATAACTACAATACGACAAACCAAGTTTGTACTAGCATGTATAACACACCTCGTCGCGACTACGATCTTACAGGTAGTAATATTCATTAATTCTCATTTGCTGTAAGTTCAGAATGTTAACTATATATACACAAAGTAGAGAAGTGAAAAGCTGTAACTGTCTTAGAGATGCCGTACATTGATAAGCTTCAATTAGAGCGAAACGCGTCTGTACGTTCCCGTTGATGGAAATGGCTTTTCACTAATTTTTAATTATGCTAACAACCTGTAAGATCGTAGTCGCGACAAGGTGTGTTATACATACTAGTACAAACTTGGTTTGTCGGATTGTAATTATTAATGCATCACATAAGGCGACATTGACATGTAAAAATGAGATTTAATATTCATTAATTCTCATTTACAGTAAGTTCAGAATGTTAAAGAGTGAATAAATAAGGAAAGGGTAATAAATTATTTAACATATTCAAAATATGCAATACTTTTGCTCATGAGTGTATTATCAGCATAAAATAAAACAAATTTTAATGAATTTCACTACTTTTTACTTCACAAAGATACAATCGTTTCACTCACACATGAGCTTCGTCAGACATACATCTAACTTATGAACCTAACATTTCTTTACATAAATATACCGTAACAAACACATGTTTTGGATGTTGGATGTTGAAGGGATCTTTATTACTCAAATGTCTATGAACGAGAACTTTCTATTGCTGGTTTTTGGTTGAATATACTTAAGGGGATACTTCATTCCTCAAACATGCATTTAGAAACTATATATTCTGTGTCAATATTCTACTCCGTAACATAAGTTTGTTTAAAATACCAGAGAGCCAAAACGCTAGTCTTAGCTTCTTTAAAATATAGGATTGTCTCAGCCCTTTACTTGATGAAATTCCATTATAACTATTATCGAGATAAAATAAAACAAATTTTAATAAATTACACTACTTTTTACTTTACACAGTAACGGTCGTTTCGCTGCACAGGAGCTTCGTCAGACATATAACTAACATATGAACCTAACATTTCTTTGTGAACTGGACCAGCAATTTCCCCGCCGATGGATAGGAAGAGAAGGTCCCGTGGCCTGGCTCGCGCGTTCTCCCGATCTCAACCTCCTAGATTTTTTCCTTCGGGGTTATTCGAAAACTTTAGTTCGCGAAACGTTTATTCGTAATGAGGAATATCTCTTACCAAGAATAATGGCGAATTGTACACATTGCTGTGTTCTTTTCTAAGTGAGATAAATTGAAAAATTAAATAAAGCCATGAAAAATTTAAAACGAATACACCCTGTATGAGCATCAACATTATTTTATGTAGAGTTTCTCGTTATTTTCTGTAAAAAGTTTTAATATACAACAATACAGATCGTGCTAAGAAAAACACATCTGTGTATATTTAGTAAATTTATATTGAATGTCAAATGTCATGTAGATTATTATATATCTTACGTTCTAGTTTATAAATGTTAATAACTTAAAATTTAAATCATGCTATATCTACCAATTTATATTAAAGGATATTTTAAGTAGTATAGTAATAGTAGATTTCATAATCAATACTTGAATTTTGCAAATTTCTTAAATACATAAACGTTGTTTATTGTAACTGTTACGATGTACGTGAAATATCGAACAAAAGCAACCATTAAGGTCTTAAAATATCAAATACACATTATTATTTGATATACACCACAAATCAGAATATCCTAAAAGACAAAAACAATTTTGTAATAAGCTATACTAGATGGAATGTGCATTTTAAAATTGACATTTTGTAATACTTATCTATAAGAACAAGCTTGCCATTCGTTTTAAAATGTGTATTATTAATCTGTATAGAATATCAATACCAGTCAAAACAATTCAAAAGGCTTTATAGTACAAAAAATAGAGTCTAATATGATTTTTGTTCAACGATTAGAAATAAATATATTCGTTTAAATATTGCAGTTGTCAAATTTAGTCCAGTACCACAGGTTAGATATATTTCAAGTTATGCTGAAAGAAAAATACGTCAATCGGAAGATAAGAAAGGATAGACAATTAATCGATAAGAGAAGAAAGATATGACGTGTGGATCTATAATATAGAAGCGGGAATTGCATAAGAAATTAAACCGTCGGACGTTAGAGAAGGACAGAATAAATTAAAGAAATAGTAAGAAAACGTAAATCTATATAAGAAGAAAAGTTTTAACTATAGAAAATTTCTCAATAAGAGGTCACTTATTGAAAAATCGTCTTAAAGCGTTGGTCACAAATAAAAATTTGCTTTGAATTATATTGAATTTAATTAATCATTAGAATTTTTATATTTTTAATTTAAAGAGAATTATTATTTTACTTTGTACCATATAATAATGAATTCAACATGTAAATAATGTAATGAAGGTATTCAAGACTTTGAAGTTCACTAAAATAAATTTATAAGATTATTTGTTTTATGTGGACATTTATTTGATCGTGTATAATTTCAATTTCTGTTTTAAAACAGAAGATATAACACAGATATCTCTTAAATTGTAAGTAGAGTACGTTCTCACGAACATTTAAAGGATATCTGGTTTTTGAACACGCAATTAAAACTATCATTCAATATTTGAAATATTGAATTAAATAAATTGCGTGTTCTTAACTATGTTATAAACTTTATAATAATTCAATTTTAAATAAAAACTGTGTCATACTTTAGTATTTTGTAGAGTATAAGACTCACTGGTCTAAAATAATACACAGCTGTGTTTAGGGAGATTTAATGAAATCTAAGAGAGCTCTTCAAAGTCATATTTTAGGTATATTGATATGAGTATATTCTGACTAGATATAAGATTTACGTACCATATTTTATTAACAAAGAAAAATATAAATCATGATATTTAACACATTTAAAAATTAATGTACAATTTTGCAATTGTGAATAATAATGGTATTAAACTTATCATGCTATCGTATTATTTCTCTCCTTATTACATTAGATGCTAGGCCTAGTTGCAAAGAACCCTTTCTTAAACAACAACACTTAGAACAATTTTAAGAGTCTAAACTAAAAAAATATGTGTGTATGATGATTCATGTTTAATAATTGACGATTCATATTTAATAATTGGCGCCCATTTTTAAAATCAAAGTACACAGCAGTAGAAGCTATTCCCGGAATATTCCATAGGGTTCGCCAGTCAATGAACCGACGTGCAATCTTTGTATTGAAGCAGATTGTCAACATTTTTTGTAGACTATCATTTATTTGTCAATAAAATCCATGTCCAACATGAACAAAACGTGATTTATTAATGCCCTCCTAAACATTTTTTACAAAATAATGTGAAAACAATTTTTCCTTTTTTATGCTAAAACGGCTCATTTGCGGTTATATGTTTATTAAACAAAAAATGTTTATTTTAATGTCCCCTACTACACCTTAAAGTTTGTTGGTATGTTTTTGGGACAGCCTGTATATTTCAAATATATATTTCTTATCCATATTCTAATCCACATTGGTGTCCTTTCCAATAAACTGAGTCTCTCATGGTGACGTAATTCTATGTCAATATTTTTCTTGCAGTAATGTCAGCCCCCACGTGTTACTAAAATTATAGTGTTAGTGGAATTCTCCATTATCTCTTATGATTCTTGTATTACTCTTAACTGACAGTTAGTAGCTCTTGCTGATATTTTAGCGTTGTCATAGTCAATATGATGCTTTTCACCTCTAAACACGTAGGTGTTCTATTACAAGTTTATTCGGACGCATATATTGGTCGTTCCTTCACTCTATATTGAAGGCTTCTTCCTAGCTGTCCAATGTAGATTTTTCCATACTCAACTTAAGTTGATAATATGCCTTTAGGGTAGCTTGTCATTTATTTTATATTAGGTGAAAGTATTTGCTCCATTTTCTTCACTATACTGTGTTGCGTAATGATATTGTTCTCCCCAGGTTTTCTTCAATCTAGCAGTAATTCCGACAAACCATTGCAATTATACATATATCCTTATGGGTGTTGTCATTTCCTGTATTTTTATATCTCCTTGGTTTGCTTTTGTTTTTATGCTTTCATTAATGTAACCGTTTTTCTGTAGACCAGTCCTCCCTCTTGTGCTTGATCTATTATAATCTGTTTTCGTCATAATTAATACTCTTTGCTTCTCTTAAAAGTGTAATAATGAGGGATCTCTTCTTTTGCAAGTGATGGGAAGATGCTATATGTACGAGGGCTTATTGATATCTGGTTAGGCTAGGTCATTTTCCCTCAACAAAACAAAATCTTGTTATAACAGCAAAAAATAACATTTTAAAAAAGTCACTGTAAATTACGTCAAGAAGTTTAAGTATTGATGTGCAGTAGATTTTGAAAGAAAACATGTTGAATGTAAATGTGAAAATCGATTAATTTGAGTATCGAAACATCAACAAATACTTGTATTCGAAGAGGCTAAGTGGTAAGGAAATTTACGAAGATATGCTTAACACATTTGGCAATCAATGCCCATCATGTACGACTGTCAAAAATTGAGATTGCGTCATTCAAAAGAGGAAAACTTTGTGCTGAAGATGAGAAGCGACCAGGAAGACCGATTTTGGTATCTACCCCCGAAAATATTGACGCAGTTCATAACATGATGTTATCAGACCGTAGAATTGGGCTGATACATATACAGGGTGGACCAAAATGACCGAAGGGGTTGTAATTCCTTATAACTTTTTTATTATAATTTTTTTTTGCTTTCAATATTTTGTAAAGAAGACTTGGGGAATTTAAAATGGAACAGTACACAATTGAACAACGTGCCAAAATCGTTGACCTTTATTTCTCAAATCAACGATCCATTGCGAGATATAATTTTTTTTTAAAATATTCTCCATTAATATACTGTATTTAAAATTTAAAAAAATTAATAATTATGTCGTAAATAAGAAGTTATAATGAACTCAAACCCCTTCGGTCATTTTGGGCCACCCGTATTTCAACGAGTTTCAAAAAAGAAAAGCAACGATCTCAAAACAATTCCAAAACAAATAATTTTATTTGGAATTTATATTTTCAAAGGTACTGGAAATTATAAAGACTATTTGGGAAAAGAGAATTTTATTGTTATTCCAGCATCAGATGTAACTTAAAACCTATTTTCAATGCCATATTTTAACAGCGATTAAAGTGAAAGTTGGACGCTGATTCTTCCTCTTCTGCTTGCCCTAACGAAATAAAATTGATTCTTAGCGCAGAAAAATTATTGTTTCAGGTTATGTAGGTTTTCCTGTCGATATATATCGCTTTTTAGTCGAACAAAGTTATTAATAATAACGGAAATTATTAAAAACTTAAGTAATAATAAAAGCATTTGGTTCATCTGTCTAAACTGTTAATTAAGTTCTATTAGGTAATTTGTACCACAAAATTTACTGCCTTTTTTTCACAATTTTTATTGGTAGTAAACGTGATTGATGTATCCACAATAGGATATAATTTTTCATAATTAAACTAAAAATATTCTCCATTAATATACTGTATTTAAAATAAAAAAAATTTAATAATTATGTCTTAAATAAGAAGTTGTAATGAACTCAAACCTCTTCGGTCATTTTGGGCCAGCCTGTAGCGGAGCCACCAAAGATTTCATATGAGCGCATCCATCATGTAGTTCACGTCGATTTAGATATGAATAAAATTCTGCAAAATGGGTTCCTAAATGCTTGAACGCCTAACACAAACGAGCAAGAGTGAAAGAATTACACCCTGTACCCGTTTTGAAGGAGATTCAATCTTTTGAAGCGTCTTGAAGCCTATGGATCAAACATGCGTCCATTTTTACGACCCAGAAACAAACCAGCAATCGATGGAGTGAAAGCATCATGGTTTTCCAAGGCCTAAGAAGTTTCGAGTTCAAAAATCCGATTGGAAAGTTCTTGCTTCAGTGTTTTGGGATATACGTGGAATAATTATGATCTATTACCTAAAAAAGAGTTATCTAAGTTACTAACCACCCTGAGAGAGAAAATTAAGAAAACAAGACATGTGATTTTAGCGGAAGATGTGCTGTTTTTGCAGGATAATACCCCTGCACACAAATCGTGCATTTCCTTGAATACATGTCGAGATCTAAGGTTTAAATTACCTCAGACTATTATCTGTTCCCTCAATTGAAAAAAAATTTTAAAATTACGTCAATTTTTGTGTAATGAAGAGGTAATCGAAGCTGTGGAGAGCTAGTTTGCAGAACAAGAAGCATCCTTTTTTATAAGGGTTAAAGGCGTTGCAAGATCGCTGTATTAATTTAAGAGACTATGTTTAATAATTAAAGTATTTCCAACTTTAAATTGTTTCAATAATAGGCTAAGAATATATCAATACCTCCTCTTAGATGTCGGTCTATGGTTTTGTCTTCTCGCGATATACATCGTCACTTAGTAATAAACACCTTCTCGCACGATTTGTATTTTTGAAATCCAGGTACTCGTTGGATATCCTGTAACTTAACATTAGTTCAAAAGACGAATCACATTAATTGGTGGAAAGCTATTCCTACACGCTTTCCTTATACGTCTTCTTACCTAATTTATATCGTTATAACGAACGAAGAAAGTTCGTTCTATTATTGAAATCCTTTCAAAAAAAGATAGGGCTAAAAAGACTGATTTTAAGTTTCTACACAAAAATGTTCCAACAATATTTTCAAAATTTATCAAGAGATGAAACCAAACTAAGATTCATATTTCAAAACTAGCAATGTACATAACTAACAAATAAAACGAACCTAAACTTAAGTAAACTATTATTAATTTTTCATAGCACGTATACACGTTGTTTCCTGAAATTTTGAATACGGGCTTCTGAATACATTACTTGGCCCTTAGCTACGACGCTCGTTATTTGCATAGCTAAGTCAAATATTTCAATTCACTAAGCAACGGGAAATAATTAGTAATATCTAATTTTTAATCAAATAGAGAATCAAAGTGAAAGATATTTATAAAATATTTTAATATAACAAATTATACTTAAATTATAATAAACACAATGCTAAGTTAACGGAATAATAAATAGTTACAACATTCATCTTATTAAACATCTCCTTGTTGAGCCAAACAATATCCCAGACGATCATAAAATTGTTGTCACATTGCTCTTAACATCGCAGGAGTGATATTTTGAATTGCTTCAAGAATTTTTAATCTGAGGTCATACACGTTGTTAGGTCTTAGATGCTGATGGTTATAAATTGTTTGCTTTATATGGCCTCAAAGGAAAAAAATCATTCGGGGACAAATCGGCAGATTATGGTGGCTATTTTATGTCTCCGTTGGTGCTAATAATCCGACGAGGAAATATTTGATTTAAATATTCACGAGCCGCATTATGAGCAGGACGTCCGTCGTGCTGATATCAGATATGAACCAAATCAATATTCTGTATGGGTATCACTTCATTCTCAAGCAGTTTCAAATACTTTCGGCCATTCAGATTCCCGTTAATAAAAAATGGTCCAATAACAGTGTCCCCCAGAATACCAGTCCAAACGTTAAGTTTTTGGGGGTACTGAACTTATTCTTCGGTGCTTGTTTTCTTGGGACCAGTATCTCACTACCGAAGGATTATGACATCCATGTAACAGGAAAGTCGATTCGTCACTAAACAGAATATTTCGAAGAAATTCGTAATTGTTGTTTACTCTATCCATCACATTTTCACAAAATTCCATTCGACGACCATTGTCAGCCGGGAAAACCTCTTGTGTCGTTTTAACTTTGAAAGACTTGAAACTACTCCTTTTAAGTATTCTATGCACTTCTGATTTTCCGGTATTAATTTCTGTTTTTTTTTTTTTTGAAAGGTCTCTTGTTGATAAAGTATCATTTCATATTGCGAACTATAATTTCCCGCATTTCAGCTTCTTCAGTTTAAGGCCTCCTTTCCTTTGAGCACTTACATTGTGGATTTACAAAACCAGTTTCATTAAACAAATGTATAACTTGGAAGACCGAACTGGTGTTTACTGCCGCATCGTATGCCAAAACAAACAAATTATTTGCTATTTCATTCATCGATTGACCTCCATAAAACTATTTAACAATTTGAGTATTCTGTTCCGTTGTTAACCTTTTTGAAAAGGAAAATTAACTACACTTAATTGTATCAGAGTGTATCAAATTTGAGGCTATCTAACAATAAGACAAATGGACGTGCATTTTGCAATAACAACCATGGCAACCTATTATAATAATCGAGTGTAAATCACAGTGCCTACAAACACATTATATTACTCATACGAGCCCTAACAACTTAATGTTCGGACGATATCAATTTTTAGAAGTATATTCTGATTTTCTATTTGGAAGTTTGTAATTTGATATAATATTCATATATTTAGCTTTGGCACACAATAAAAGATTATATTTATCAAAAGAATAGATTTTACTCAAATTCAAACTACATAGAAGCTTAACAAATTTATAAATGACCAAATTACATTGACAATTTAATGTTCGGACGATCATTTATTAGATGACTTAAAACGACGTCACATCACCTTTGGCCGTTATAACAGCTTTTACTCTGGCTGGCTTGGATTCCACAAGCAACCTGCAATAACCTGTTGTAAAGGATTCCGAAATTTCTGATAGTTTTGTCTTTAAATCACTTATTGTTCGTTGAGGATTATTCCTTAATGCGGTGCCACAAGGTCTCAATAACATTGAGATTTGGACTGCTTGAAAGCCATGTTAAAAATTCATGTCATGTTCCTCAAACCATTTTTTGTTGATTTTGCCGTATGGGATGACCCTACTATCCCGTTGAAAAATGTAGTCTCTGTAGTGATATAGCTCTTCTACACTAGAAATGAGGCTATTGTTCAGAACTTTTTTATATTTATTGGCATTAAGAATTCAATATATTATCTCCATCTTTCCTACACCCTTTCCAGACATACACCCCCAAATCATCACACCTTTTGCAAATTTCGCAGTACTTTTTAAACAGTCCTTATTAAAAGCTTCAGTTTTATCCTGAATAATACGTTTCCTATCGTCACCTTCAGAAACGTCGAATTTGGATTCGTCGATAGATATTACTTTGGACCAGTCATCTACTGTCCAGTGCAATTTATACTTGGCCCAGATTAAACGATTTTTGATTTGGGCTTTTATTAACAGCGGTTTTTCTTTCGCCTCTAGTAAAATCGTTTAAAATTAAAGAAAACTCCAATACAATAAGTCCGGATTTATGGATCCACTGCTTGTAACATTCTTGTGAAATGCTCATCACATTTTCTCCATTGAAGTGAGTAGTTACATCTCTTAGAGTGGCTCTTCGGTGGGTTTTACATATTTTTTCAAGTTGTCTCGTCATTCTGTAAGTCACATTTTTTTGGGTGTTCAGTACTTTTACCTCGATTTTCGTAGCTATTTGTTTCTCCATAACATTTAAAAATGTCTTCTAGAGTGGACTTCGCCAAGGTCAAATTTTTTCCAATTGCACTCATGCTTTTCCCTTCATTGTACTTCTTCACCACAATTTCACGAATTTTCTTTGAAATAGCATCATCACCAACCATTTTTAATAGCACAAATTAAGTACAATCATAAATCAACGCTTACGAGAGTGATAAATGTCAAATCTGTCATAGCAATCGTTGCCATTTTGTTAAAAACAAAGTCGTCCAAATATTAAATTGTCACTGTCATTTACTAGGATTTTCATTTTTTCATTTTAAAAATTATGCTTTTTAAAAAAGAACAGTTATTTTTTGTCAGAAATTATTTGAAATTATGCATTTACCAAATCAGAAATAAAAATGAATAATTAACAATTTTCAGTATTTACAAAAAATATTAACTATAAAAATTAGTATCGTCCGAGCAGTAAGTTGTTAGGGCTCGTATTCTCAGCTATGCAAGAAGGTAATGCATTCAAAAGCCCGCATTCAGAATTTCAAGGGACAACGTGTATACAATGCTTCTCAAAAGTCCCCTCCCCCCTCTTATCTTTGGAACGATTATACATACACAAGTGAAATTTGGAAACTGAATATTATAGGTTATAAACTTCCCTACTAGTGATGATAGATGACGAAATCGTCATAGATGACGTCACAAGGCCATTGTGACCAATAATTTTAAATGGAACGCTACGGCAAGCGACACCTCTTTTAAAAGGTATCGAAAAAACCTATTCAATGATACTAATTTTGTTTGTGTTTGAGGCAGTTTTAATGGCTCATTAGTAAACATGAAAATTTAAATTCCATTCAGTATGATATTAAATACAGATTTAAGAAACAGTATGTACTTAAAGAAATTGCTCGAAGTGACCTCCATTTACTTCCTGACAGTAACAAATCCTATTTTTAAACTCTTCTCGTACTTCTTCAAATGTGTCTGCGGAAACAGCCTCACATTCTGCAACAATACGTTGTTTTAAAACGTCAATATTGTCAAGTTCAGTGGCGTAAACCTTCGATTTAAGGTACCCCCACAGAAAGAAATCCAAAGGTATGAGGTCCGGTGATCCAGGTGGCCATTCCCTTGAACCTCGTCGTCCAATCCATCTACCAGGATACTCCTCATGCAAATACCGTCTTACTGCACCGTAATAGTGTGGAGGAGCACCATCCTGTTGGAATGTTATTTCCAAATTGCCGAATTCATCTGGATTATCTTCCAAAATTTCAAGGATTAACGGTTCTATTGCGTTTTGCAACATCTCCAGATAAACCTCACCAGTTAAATTAGTATTTAAAAAAAGAGGCCCAACGATGTGGTTTCCCAGGATACCTGCCCAAACATTCACCTTCTGGGGAAATTGGGTATGTGTTTCACGAAACAGGTGAGGATTTGCGTCACTCCAATACCTCACATTCTGTGTATTTACATTTCCATTTAGATAGAAAGTACTTTCGTCACTAAAACAAATTGTTTTGACGTAGTCTGGCTGTTGGTTAATTTTAGTTCCCATATTTTCACAAAATTCTAGTCTTCGGTCTGGGTCGTCGTCTGAGAGTTGATGAACCATTTTTAATTTGTATGGATGAAAATTGTATTTTTTCAACACCCTGTGTACTGTACTTCGACTAACTTCACAGGTAGATGCAACTTGAGTTGTTGAAGAAGTAGGATTAACTCTTACTTCTGCCAGTATATCAATTTTTTTCTCATCAGAAATTTGTGGTCTGCCAGATCGTTTCGCATCATTAATACTACCCGTTGTTTCAAACTTACGAAGAAGCTCCATTAAATAAGTCCTCGAAATGGGGCGATCGGGAAACCTCTCATTAAAAATGCGTTCTGCTGCATGAATATTTTGTCTAGTTTCACCAAGAATTAGGACCGCTGCTACTTTATCACCTAAAGCACGTACCATTTCGCTTCTTGAAGCACTTAAACTTTCGACTCACAACAGTTTAACAAATTATTAAAATGTACAAACATTTTAAAAGTACCATAAGCTGTAAAAACAGTGAGACGTTCGATCAACAATACACAAATTATTAAATAAATGTACAAAAACTTGGACAATTACAAAAACGTCGAATATTGGAGACTAACAAAAACATCAGATTATTTGACAACTAACCATAGGCGGAGCTTGAATTTGGAATTTTAGTATTAACTTGACAATTTGACGTTTTAAAACAACGTATTGTTGCAGAATGTGAGGCTGTTTCCGCAGACACATTTGAAGAAGTACGAGAAGAGTTTAAAAATAGGATATTTTACTGTCAGGAAGTAAATGGAGGTCACTTCGAGCAATTTCTTTAAGTACATACTGTTTCTTATATCTGTATTTAATATCATACTGAATGGAATTTAAATTTTCATGTTTACTAATGAGCCATTAAAACTGCCTCAAACACAAACAAAATTAGTATCATTGAATAGGTTTTTTCGATACCTTTTAAAAGAGGTGTCGCTTGCCGTAGCGTTCCATTTAAAATTATTGGTCACAATGGCCTTGTGACGTGATCTATGACGATTTCGTCATCTATCATCACTAGTAGGGAAGTTTATAACCTATAATATTCAGTTTCCAAATTTCACATGTGTATGTATAATCGTTCCAAAGATAAGAGGGGGGGGGGGACTTTTGAGAAGCACTGTATGTATTAATATTGTTCATTTTCGTATGATACGGCTACTGAATTTAATGAAATTAATATTAGGACACATGTAGCCGCAAAAACTTTAAATCAGGACTGGCTTCACATTAGAGCTGCATGACATCATTTCGTCTTTAACTAATTTAAACATACATACTTTTCTTAACAACTCATTAAAATGGAAAGTCTCCGTTCCTAGTTCGTTACTGATTTATTTTTTAATTACTAAATCACTTAATTTGACTTTGTGATTGGAACTGGGTATCCATTGCGATGCGTCTGCAAGCATGAACGACCATTGTATATTCAACAAATGTTTTTCAACAACGCAATTTACAAATGGAATGCTTATATACACCCAGTTTTCGCATGCCATGCTACATTGAATAAACAAACAAAAAAACTCAATGATACCACTCAAAAAATTGACGTCCCATTTATAAAATTTGATAAATTAATTGTATTTATTAACGTAATGATATACCAATAGATAAGCTTTGTATCCTATTTTTTTTGTTCTATCGGAACGCTTAAGTTTGAATCGTTATTAATGAGTAATGTGAATAGATAATTGTAGTTACGTGAAGTGTGAGAAAATGTAAAAATAGAAAAAATGGATGACAAGGCCAAGGATATGTATTAATTAGATTCCTCGCCTTTTAAATCTTTCATGTCTCCCGCAAAGTAATGACTTTTGACAACATAGAAAGTCAAATACGAAGGTTATGAAGGCTTCGAGGCGTTAACCTTTTGACGTTATTAATAGTAGTAATAACAAATTAAGCGAATGCTGCTAGTTCATGATAGGGTAATTATAATCACACATATCTTATCTATGAATTATATAAATAACTGTCAGTAGGCTATAGGCTAGCTTACGGAAGCTTAATATTTACATATAAGCGAAACTATTAAAAAAAACATAATTCACGTGGAAAAAATTGATTATTTCTAAAATCTTTTTTTTTTAAATTAAAACCAAACTTTCTCATTCCATTTACATGTTACATGTCAAAGATACAGACGAACTTTATATAACGATCTACAATTTAATACAAATCTGTATTTTACGATTTTTTCAAAAACAATGAAGCAATTAAAATTTGTATGTATAAATCATGGATGTAATATATATATGAATAGCTCACATCTAACCAAAGCAGTGCATTCTATTTACTCCAACATTACAGAGAGAAACTACCGAGTGAGATAGAGCTAGTACTGGCAAGAAAACGCATGTTCCCTATTAAAATACATGGGCGATCGACCGGGACAGGTAAATATACATGCGGCATATACTTACCTGGCTGTTTAACTGTAATACATTTATCAAGTTACTTTAAAAATATATTCCTGGATTTGTTTCTATCTTCATAAAATAAATATTTTGTTACTGAATTACAATTTTAATTTAATTTAAAGATGCGGTATACGGAATATACAGAGTACAGTTTTCAAAAATCCGAATGAGTATGAATTAACTGCACATGTATTTATAGGATGAAATTAATTAAATAGTTACTTAGTAATAGATGGCAATAGAAAACACATGGGTAGTAAAACACAACTATCATATATTTAATAACGTTATAATTTTATTTTTCATTCTTCTTGTTTTAAAGTATTTACCTTTGTTTCAGTTCCAAATTAATTGCATTTTTGCGAAGGAATGTAAATGTAAATATTGCTTTCTACATTTTATGACGCTAATTATTCGAATTTTTTAATAGAAAAAATGTAGCCCGGAAGAAATTTTTTCTATTAAAAAATCCGAATAATTAGCGTCGTAAAATGTAGAAAGCAATATTTACATTTGTATTTCAGTGTTTTAACTACTTTCTGATATGTTAACCAATATTTCCCCCTCAAAATCTCTAAAGTAGTGTAGTTCTGTTCTTTTTCTATAATATAAGCTTTATATTTTGTATAATTGATAATATATTTACTTGTTACCTTTTCCTCTCATTAAAATTTGTCTTTTAGATTCATTGGAAGCTTCGAGCCTCAACAACAAATTCTTCCACAGGTGCTTAAAATCTTATATTTTGTGTTTCTTCAATTTCTCTACTGTGTAGCTTTTGAATTTTGTTACCACTTTCTGTATTTGAAGTGCGTACAATGACTCGTCTAGATTTAAAATTCGTTGGTATAGATCATTGATTCCCAAAGTGGTCCAGGTGGACCCCCAGGGGTCCACGGGAGACTCGACGGGGGTCTACGTTGGCGTGACAAAAAAATGAGGGTTCACAATTCGTAAGCGGGGGTCCACGAAAATTTATCTGGTTTCGATAGTGAAGAACGAAAATGTTGGCTTGAGTTCACCTATCAATGTAGGCAGATAATATTCTAAGAAGCTCAGCGACTGTTACTTGTAAAAACTTGCATATTCCATATTCAGTACAACGTGTCGAGACTTGCAAAGCGCTGCCGCTGCCGCCGTCCGCAATGCTTGTTCAGACGTGCAAAGGGACGAAGTACGACTTGTGGTGTGTGTGCTTGCAATCTTGCATGAACTTGTTTGATTCTTCACCAATATAAATACGAATGCTACGGATAAACGTTACTCATTTGTTTCCCGAATTTCGAAAAGAAAAGTAAAGTAAAGTGAATCGATGTTAGTGTTTGCCACTGTCGGAAAAGTAAGTACTTACCTGCCTATTTGTTATACATACTTTTATTTTATTTATTATTTATCTATTTATTTTACAATTTATTGTACACGTAAGTAAACAAAAAATGGACAAATTACAAAAAAATACGTAGGTACAAAAGGTGAGTCTTATTCCTAAAAGAAATCTCTTACAACCCACCTGCGATAGGAGATATATTTATGTTGTAATAAGTATATTTGTAATGTTTGCGTGTAGTAGGTACGTATTAAAAATTAAATACTTAACAGAGCCATTATTAGATACTTCCATAAAAGAACAGAAAGCCGAGAAAGGTTGAACTTCTTGTCCCTACTTTATTAGAAATTTTTTTATTACCCGACTGTGTGGTGGTTCAATAATAATTAAATATATTTTCATAAATTGTAAATTGTACGTGTCTTTATATACTACATACTCGTAACGTGCATCAAAGTAATAAATAAATAATTAAAATCGCGAAGTTTTGATATCAAAATATTATTTACAAGCATTTTCTATCGAATTTACAGAAATATATCAAAATATAATGAATGAAAAAATGTTTTACATTACATTAAAATCGGTCCAGCCGTTTTCATAAAACTCAATTATTGATCTTAGCGATTTATTGCTTTTAATAATTAGAATCAGTTCGCCGCCGTTACTTTGTTTATTTCGTTTCAATAATCAATTAATCCTGTTAAAATAGCCATATCCTGTTAAGTAAGACCGCCTAAGATTACTACAACAAAGTTTTTGTTTTATTTACAGGTAGGTAACTGATACGAAACATGGCTGAATCTAAGAAGAAATGTCGACAGTACAGTGTTGATTATTTAAAATTTGGTTTTCTTCCATCAAAGGCAGACAAGCGATTGCCCATATGCCTTTTATGCAACAAAGTTTTGAGCAATGACTCTATGAAACCATCGAAGCTCGAAGATCATCTAAGAAGGTGTCATCCTGATAAAATAGGTAAAGATTTGAAATATTTTCAAACATTGAAGGAAAAATATGAAAAGAGACCCACCGTGCACAGTATGTTCGCTTCAACGTCGGAAAGTAACGATGATGGCTTGCGGGCATCTTACAATATCTCATTACTTATAGCGAAATCTGGAAAATCGTACACCATTGGAGAACAGTTACTTCTACCGGCTGTTGAAGAGGCTTTAAAAACTGTTCTGCACAAATCTCCATTTGACATACTCAAATAAATTCCTTTGAGTAACAACACTGTACAAAGACG
Organism: Melolontha melolontha; assembly: GCA_935421215.2. Classification (NCBI taxonomy): domain Eukaryota; kingdom Metazoa; phylum Arthropoda; class Insecta; order Coleoptera; family Scarabaeidae; genus Melolontha; species Melolontha melolontha. Next base: position 43,091,535 of record OW285238.1, read on the forward strand.
TATTGATGAAATGAGCTCTGATATTGAAAGTTTCTTGTGTAATTATCTGCAAACAACTCATTTTTCTATTCAACTGGACGAGTCAACTTTACCTGGTAATGAAGCATTATTATTGGCATATGTTCGATTTGTTATGGACGAAGAAATTCATGAAGAGCTACTATTCGCGAAAACTTTGGAGACGGACATTAAAGGTGAATCAATATTTAATTTCCTGAGTGATTTTCTTAAGGAAAAATTGATTCCATTTACAAACGTTATTTCGGTGGCAACAGATGGAGCTCCTGCCATGGCCGGGCGATGTCGTGGGTTTATAAGCCATCTTAAAAGAATTATACCAGAGGTAACTGCAATTCACTGTGTCATCAACCGACAACACCTAGTAGCGGAAAATTTGAGTGCTAAATTGCACCAATCGCTTCAATTTGTGATTAATGCATTTAACAAAATAAGAAGCAATGCATTGAATACGCGTTTATTTTCACAATTGTGCGATGAAAATGATGAAGACTTCCAACGATTGCTCTTACATACTGAAGTACGCTGGTTGTCGAAAGGTGCATGTTTAACAAGATTTTTCTCACTTTTTGAATCAGTTTTAGAGTTTCTGGAAAGTAAAGATCCAGATTTAAAAGAAAACCTGACCAATTTGAAAGCAGACATCGCGTATTTGACAGATTTGTTCAAAAAATTGAATGACATTAACTTACAATTACAAGGGGACAGCCTCAATTTAATAAAAACAAAGGGTGTAATTTCAGCTTTTCTTAGAAAATTGAAATTTATGAAGCAAAATATTAGTCGGCGCGAATTTTCCCAGTTTTCAAACTTGTCACAGGTAGAATGCCTAGATGAGGATATTCACACATACGTTCAACATTTAATTGCCCTGCATGATGACTTTAAAATCAGATTTGAAGATATTCTGACGATGGAAATACCACCATGGATCATAAATCCACTTGATGAAACGGAAGTGGAGAATGTGATAAGAGGAGCTACTCGAGCTTAGCACTAATGAGGAACTGAAGGTGAAATTTAAAAGAGGGTATCAAACATTTTGGCTGCAGGCAGAAATACACGAAAAATATCCTGGACTGTGGGGAATTGCGAGAAACCTTTTGATAGCGTTTCCCTCGTCATATCTTGTCGAGAAAAGTTTTAGTGTCGTTACAAACCTTTTAACAATCTTGCATGAACTTGTTTGGAGCAGATTGAATATCACAGAACGAGGAGATTTGCGGTTATTCCTAACAAAACTAAAGCCAAATATTGATAATTTGCTGTCAATCCATCAACTACATCCCTCCCACTAAAATTATGACTATTTTGTCATTGTCATTGTAAAAGTTACGTTACGTTATTAATATTTAATTTTAATTATATTACGACTGTTATCATATTACAATGTAATATGATAACAATAATAATTAATAGTGTAATAATTACATATTTGAATAAATACAACACAAGGAAATATACTATTTTTCTTTTTATTTTTACCACTCCGAATGGGGAGTTTTCTAAATAAAATATGTGAGAATTGATTAGTTTCTTGTGCTGTGATTAGATGTCAAAGGAGTAAAGTTGGATGGAATCACTTTTTTGATTGGCTAACTTTACTTTTTTGACATCCACTCACAGCACAATCAATTAATTAATTAACCAATAACTCAGCCGCAACGCAAATTTCCATAGTTAGATCTAATCTTCACATTTTTTGTCGAGTTTTGGGAATATGGTAGAAATGTAGCTGCAGGGGGTCCGCCGGAACCAGCAAAACTTTCAAAGTGGTCTATGAGAACAAAAAGTTTGGGATCCTCTGGTATAGAACCTCTCTTCAAGATTCTATTGCCATGAACATTTATTTCGTAATCATGTGCACTAAAATGGATACTACAATTACAAATTACTGCTGCTTTTGAAGGTTCAAAATCTTTTCTTTTTAATCTAGAGCTGAGGATGTTTGCGGTACGGCAGGACCGTATGTAGTGCATCCCCACATTTAACTATTTATCTAAATATTCTCTGAAATGATTTGCCGGATCTCATAAATTAATAGAGTGATATTTTAGTATGCACTGGATATTGTTATTATACAAAATCATAATAGCCATTTGTATTTATGGATCATAAATAATAATACGCATGTATTTGTATTTGGTTGTGAATTCAATTTAAACTTAAAACGAATCGTAATATTTTAACGACAAGCCGTCCTTACAATACATGCATTCGAGGCAAAGTGTGCAACTCTACGAATAACTTCCATAATTGATCGAAAATGGACATTTTGGAGCTGAAGTAAAGCCCCTATTCTTAGAAAATTGTATTACTATCGTTAAGAACTATTATTATAAACAACAAAGGCCTTTTATTAGTGTTGAAGTTTTAGTTTCATTGAATTTCCATGTTGTAAGTAGTCAATTGTAAAGTGTTCATTCACAATATTCTAAAACAAGGTGTAAATTTACCTAAAATCCAGAAAAACACATTCTGATAATATATTACTAGATTAGAAGCTGTGTTTATTACTATTTATTATATTATTTTTATAACCAAATGCAATAAAAGCTACGAAAACAAAAGAAACCTCGATTTATTAAAATCTTGTCACACAGCCTTTCAAAGCCTGGCAGCACATATTTTGCATATATTTTATATATACTACCTACTGGAACTAGGTGAATGAAGTTAGAAGTTATAAGTTATAACTTCTAACAACATGGAAATTCAATGAAACTAAAACTTCAACACTAATAAAAGGCCTTTGTTGTTTATAATAATAGTTCTTAACGACAGTAATAAAATTTTCTAAGAATAGGGGCTTTACTTCAGCTCCAAAATGTCCATTTTCGATCAATTATGGAAGTTATTCGTAGAGTTGCACACTTTGTCTCGAATGCATGTATTGTAAGGACAGCTTGTCGTTAAAATATTACGATTCGTTTTAAGTTTAAATTGAATTCACAACCAAATACAAATATATGCGTATTATTATTTATGATCCATAAATACAAATGGCTATTATGATTTTGTATAATAACAATATCCAGTGCATACTAAAATATCACTCTATTAATTTATGAGATCCGGCAAATCATTTCAGAGAATATTAGATAAATAGTTAAATGTGGGGATGCACTACATACGGTCCTGCCGTACCGCAAACATCCGCAGCTCTAGTTATTATCCACTTTTTCCGGAACTGTGGATCACAAGGGAATCTACAAATTTAAAATATATCCTAATATGATAGAAAAATATAAAAATAAGTACAATCACCTATGGTATTTTATGTTACAATTTTTAACAATGGAGTCAATTCGTAATACGCATAGGCAATCCATATATACTACATCCATGGTACAAATATTTTTGCTTTGATTTAACTAAATAAACCTTCAGTAATCATAAAAATGCCAAAAACATAACTGTGTATGTTCAGATGGATATACACAACTCATAGTTATTTCGCATTGGGGAGACTTCTACGAAATCTTTTTTTACGAAGGCTTAGACGTGTGGTTGATTGGACAATTTCAAAAAGCGTAACGGCAAAGTGCAAAACGTTAATTTTGGGACAAATTCCAAGATTTCGGTGAAATTGATTGCGATCGATGGAAAGATAAGATTAAATAGCTCCTTGTATATTTTCCTCAAAATTTGAATTCTACTAAAAATTTTCTTTCCCATGAAGCATTACACTTTGTATTTACACTTCAAAACAGAGGTGGAATTGCATTTTAAATATTAAAAAATTGTGATCGTAGAAACCAAAGCGATCTATGGAAACTAATGCAAAATTTAACATTATTTGTTTGTTAACGTTGACAGTTCATAAAGTGTTATTAAAATTTGTTTCGAAGTTGCTTCGAACAAAGTTGTATTTAAAATGAATAACGACGATTTTACAAATGAGGAAAAATTGAATATGATCGTCATTTATGGTGAATTAGAAAAAGCAGACGTGGTGACTTCCGTGTTTACAGAGAGCGGTATCCTGACAGACATATGCCAAGCGCCATGTATTTTACACATCTAGCTTCAAATTTGACATGTGGTGCCTTTTCAAAGAAAAAAAACTGTTTTTATTAGAAAAACTGCTACTGATATGTTTTGGGAAATGTGCTTAGTAATCAGCTTATTTCAATTCGAAAAATTGAAGCAGAATGTCATTGGTATCTCTCGTTCTTCTATTCAACGAATCCTAAAATCCACCAGATTCAGGCCTTTCGAAATTCACCTGTATCAAGTATTAGAACCAGGAGGTTATTTCAGAAGACTGGCGTTTCTTGCATGGCTAGCGACTGCGCGTGAAGATGACATTATTAGCTCAATATTATGGACAGATGAGAGGCGCTTTTATAATAATGGAACCGTAAATCGACACAATTGCCATTATTGGTCTGTTGAAAATCCTCATTGGATGAGAGAGACCAACTTTCAGAGAACTTGGGAAACTAATTTATGGTGCGGCGTGATCGATGTGTACATTATTAGACCAAAGTTTTATGAACTTTCCAGACTTTCTTGAAAATGTTCCGCTGAATCAACACGTATTTTCTGCATAATGGGGCACCTGCTCACAATTCTAGAATTGTGACTGATTATGTTAATCCGATTTTTCCTAATAAGTGGATAGACACACATGGATCAATAAAATGGCCTGCAAGATCACCCGATCTAACGCCGATAGGATATTTTCTATGGGGATATTTGAAGGATAGGGTACACCACACGCCTCCTGCAGATTTGGAAGATTTAAAAAATAGAATTAGGAATTAATGCGCAGCTCTTAATGCCGAGGTATTAAGAAGTGTTACGGGATTCATAAATACCGTTCCTGTATAAATAAAATTTATAAGTATAATATTTTTGTGATTTATTTAACATTATTTTTCTGTTATTTGACTTTCAATAAGATATTTGTAAATCACTCATATCTAAATGTATATTCTTTCTAACAGAAATCTTAAATATGCTTTTCTTGGAAATGTATTTTTGCTACTTTAAATTCAAATAAGAATTAATGAACATGCTTTTCATAATTTTCTACAATTCCGCCGATTTTTGAATATTTAAAATGCAATATCACCTGTTTGGAAGTCTATAAATACAAAGTGTAATAAATACTTCATGAGAAAGAGAATTTTCAGTAGAATTAAAATTTTGGGGAAAATATATAGGGTGCTATTTAAAATAAAAAAGTTAAGGCCGTTTCCGGTTAAACCGAAGATGAAAGTATATGAATGTTAGGCTCAATTTAAAGAACATTAGGTGTATATTAGATGCCCCAAATTTCAAATTTTTATTTTACTACATAACGGAGGTACGCCATTGAAACAACATAACTGAGACACCCGGTATAAAGTGTGCAGTTGGTCGAATTGATACTTGACATTTTCAAATTTAAACACATATTGCTATCTGCGAAATATTATTTATTAATTTTCGTTAACATTACTTGATATTTTAGTTAAAAATATAAACATAAGTGACATAGAAACTAATATATCTTGTTGTCAATTTTATACAATATACGTTGTTTGTGTAGCATTTTTCTTTTCTATGTACAGTCGCGAGCAATAAATTCTGGTCGTCAAAGTCATGCTTTGACACAATGGCAAATGTTCCATGGTATAACCGTCGTAAATGTCATAACCTATGTTGTATGACAATAATTGTCATTTTTTCTTTGTAAAATTTCATTCGTGTTGACAATTAATCAGGCGGGGGAAATTTACAATTTCTGACAATCAAATCATATTTTGAAGTAATATTGACGACCAGAATTTATTAATTAATTAAGAAAGTTATATCAATAAATTTTCGGTTAATTAAATTACTAAATGTTTAGAATGTAAGTTAATAACAAACAGCACTAAATGTAAATAAAAGTAATTAAGCAGTAATGTTACGATATAAATAAAACAACAAAAACATATCACAGACGCATGCTCAATGATGGCAATGTGGATATTTGACAGGCGTCCGAATAAAAACAAAGGACAGGAAGATACCATATAAACAAACAAGGGAAGAAATAGAAAGAAAATACTACGAGAAGAGAAGCATCTACGCAACTTAGATTCGAAAAAAAATGCCGACAAGACTGGACACGAACGAAATGCTGTTTTTGAAAGACGAGACAAAAAAGACAAAAAATAACTATGTAAATTAGACAAAACAGAAACAAATAAGATAAAGTGGGGAAGAGGCTCAAGAAAAAAAAATCGGAAAGGAGATAAATAGGACCAGCACCGAGAAATTCATGATTCACTGGTATATTTTCGACTTCATAACGTGTATTGATAGATACTGATTTAAAAAAAAAGACTAAATTAGAAGATAATATAATTTAAACATTTTTAAGACTGTCGGTAGAAATATTTGCTGGAGTTTAATTTATAATTTTTCTTTATTATTTTTATTTTGCTATTATCAATATTATTGTCATTATTGCATTAGACTAATGATGTACAAGGAGAAATTTGAAAGTTCATATGCCGAAATTGGGTCCGAGTAAATAAAACATTATACACGTTAAAAAGGAGGATATAGAGTTAATTAAGGTAGTAAAAATGCATGTGGATCATTGTTTTAAATAATTAATTAGTAATAAATACACGATTAAGGTATAACTAAGGCCAGATATTCGAGTTTGACGAAAAGGAAGTAGTTTCCCTGAATATTTTCGAAATATCTGTGCCATTTGAAATATAAAAAAAATCAAAACATTCAGTGATAGGCGCGAAAATAATAAAATACATACTCATACAGTATGAGGATAAGCATATCCTATTTCTGTAGGGATTCGGTTCCCAGTTAAATAGACGCTGAATAACACACTCGCTTTGTTGTCCACATTTTAGTCAGAGATAGACTTTGAGTATTAATCTCAGCATTTGGAGGGCAAACACCCCCTTTTGCGAGTGGGATCCTCAACAGTTTTTGTTTGTAAGATTCACTTTGAATCTGTATTAAATCTCCAATACTATTCGTGTATCTCACTAAGAAATATTTGTACTATAGGGTTGGATTGATAGGTTAAGATCTAGGTTAAGAGCGATACATTTTACGTTCCCACAAAATGAAATGTGAAAATACAGATGAGCAATAAAATATTTTTTTTTAAACGATTACCTCCTGTTTTATGTCTTTGCATTTACTTTAGCCGCTAGGCCTAGTTGTGTAGAACCAAAGAGAATAGCCCTGAGGTACGCCAATCACTGTAACTGCCCACACAAATCACTCATTTAAATAAATTAAATTATTTTAAAAGCAAAGTTCACAGCAATATGGATCAAAGTATTCTAATAGTACATTGTTTTGATTAATCACTAGCCTAAACTAACTTAACTATTAAAAAAAAAAGTTCTAATTTAATTTTCGAGATTATTTTTAATTAATAATTATTTCTAACTGTAATATTTCAATGTTATTAAATAGAAAAACTAATGGTGTAAGAATGTAATAATTATAGTGTTTTAAATAATTTATGTCCATTTCATGACCTATTTTGAACTAATCGTCTGCATTAAAACGCATTATCTAAATAGAAAATCGTTCCCCTTTATCACGATCATATAAATTGACCGTGAATCCCCCCCGATAGAAAACACTACATCTTATATGGTTGCTTTCATTTCATAAAGTTCATACGATTCCGTGCACGCCTACAATTGTATCATGTTTCCTAGATGGAATTGAGAAAAAAATGACCATTCACAATCGTTTGCCGTTATCCATAAAGCACCAGATATTAATACTCTTATGTATATGTAAGTACACACATATATCTTACATACATATGCGTGTAGTTTTAACTGAACAGACGCTATAGTAGTTCGATGAGGGTCATAAGCTTTACAGAAATCATTGCACAACGTTATGAGAGCACCATTTAGGAAATGGCTTTGTTATTTTATATGGGGGGCCCGATGAAACATAATAAAATAAGCGATCAATAAAAATAATGACAAGACGACTGGAGGTGTGTTTATTGTAATGTTTAGTGCGTATGGAATGGCTCTATTATTTGACAAAAAACGTATTGTGCGCCTCACAGATGTTGAATAATGATTGTATTTTCTTTCTTCGATTAAGATTTATACAAAAAAGATGGAAGCATAGATTGAACTGTTCTGTTTCATTTCTTATATAATACAATGGGCAGATGTAAACTCGTCCGCTTAAGACAATTTATCCCTAGTGTCCAGAGAAGTAAACTAATACGATATTTAAAGAAAATTTTATGATTTCGGTCGCTTGGATTTATCTGTAAATTTTCTGATCTCGATCGGGAAGATCTTAATTTGCATATCATACCTATTAGAGATGACCTTAACGATGATTTTACATTCACAGTGAAAATACAAACGGTGATTTCAAAAGAGCAGTGATTCTTAACAGTGATCACCATTAACAATAAATGATCGCTTCACCGTTCACCGTTTACCGTTTTCATTGTAAATATATAGTATATTTGTATAGAGTGAACGGTGAAAAGAAGTTTTTATATTAATGGTGAATGGTAATTTTAATTATAAATTTAATTATGTTACACAAGCCCACAAAATTAACCTTTTTTCTTGGTGCCACCTCTGGAAAAATATAATATATTATGTAACGATCTGCAATTTACCATCATAATATACTTTGCTCTTATATAATTATATATCTTAAGTTATTTAAATATCATATACATTTGCTTATCGTGCTGACAGTTCCGTGTTTTGATTCCTGTCTGGTTGTCCGAGTAGGTTTCGTGGTTTTCCTTCTCATTTAAGGCGAATGCCAACAGCTTTACATCTTAAGACGCTCCACGGGCGCATACATAATAATAACTCATGTCTTGTGTTTCCCTGTTTTTATTGTCTATCTATTTTAGAATACTAAGGCATGATTTATTATTATTCAATTGGAATGTATCTTTGAATAATTTTATCCATAGCAAGTCAAATGTATGACATTAATATACTGTCATTTATATTTTATATTCCTTGATAAAGGCATCATTTGCCGAAACATGTAGGGTTGTTTTAAATATATATATTTTAAAGTAAAACCAGACCTTAAATCACCAACAAATTGAATTTACCATATATATATGTTACTCTTGATACTCTCGCGGACGTATGATGAAGGTGTAGTTTCTCGGGTTCTTGGCCGCGTGTGAGTTTTGTCCTGAAAAGGACTATTTACTCTACGTTTCAACGAGATCGCACTCGTCATCTTGAAGAATGAAGAAATGGATTCAGCGTTTGGAGAAACGTGTTGCACTTAATAATTGTGTATAAATAATTATGTACTACCGCGGCAACAATCAATTTGCCACTTAAGATGATTTAGATTAAATCCGACTTTTCACTTATCAGATATTATGTTATGTCAAAATAATTATTGATGCCGCATTTAATTACTATTGAGAAAATGCAAATAATTACATTGCTTGATGAAGGATGATCATCAAGAATACTAAGTGCTAGATTTGGAGTGACTAAAAGCACTATTCTTAATATTAAAAATAAATGTCAGCAACGAAGAACCGTAGAAAGAAACAGAGGCTCTGGTCGTAAACCTGTTTCAAATCCAGTTGAAGACGAAAATATTATTGAATTTTTAAGAAACAATCCATTTAGTACTGTTGTGAGTGCACGTAGTATAACGCAGTTTCCAGGTGTATCCGTACAGCAAGAAATAGAATCAGAAAGAACTCACACTTAACAAATAGAGTGGCTGTCAAGAAACCATTTCTTACCGATATGAATAGGCAACAAAGGATTGGCTTCGCGTTAGAATTATTGCCCAACGACTTAAATTTTTGGGAAAATGGAATTTTTTCGGACGAAAAAGTATTTCAATCGTGCAGTAATAGTGAAATACGTGCCTATCTATAGGCCGCCAAATTCTAGACTTATTGAAAGATATACGCAAAAAGCTTGTAGGAGCGGTCGATTTAGTACAAATATTTAGGTTTGGATTAATGCACGTGGGCCAGGTGTTTACTGGAATATTGAAGGAAGATTCGATTCTGATAATTATACTGCAATTTTAACAAATGTATTCTTGCCTTTTGTGGAAATTATGTTTCCCAATAGAAATATCATATTTCAACAAGATAATTGTCCAGTACATACAACTAGATTTACTGATCAATGGTTTAGGGAAAACAACATAGAACGTCTACCATGGTGTCCATCAAGCCCAGATCTTAATTCTATTGAAAATGTATGGGGGTACATAGTTAAAAAAATTAATGAAAACAATTTCAGGCCTCAAACTATTGAAAACTTAAATGATAAAATAGAAGAAATTTGGAAATTATCTTACACCAGAATATATTTATTCTTTGATGGCTTCCATGCCCAGGCGTTTACGCAAAGTATTAGATAGCAATGGATGTATAACGAAATATTAATTTAAATCATTTACATTGTTTTACCTGTGTATTATATGTTTCATAATATTTTTATTTCAAATAAATGCGTTCGAGAGATTTCCCTTCATTGATGAGTAAATTAGTTTTAACGAACTGTTAGTTTGAAAATTGACATGTATGTACTTACTTGACATGTTTACAACACTCAAAAATCATCAAAATAGCTTATACGACGGCCATTTTTTTGTTGCCGCAATAGTACATTGCTAGTACAATAATTCTACTTCATTTTGAGAGTGGTTTTATTATTTTGTATTTTCTTATTCTTTTTTGTAGTGTTGGAGAACCTATATATCAATCCATCCTCGTATATTTGTAAGAAATAAAAATAATTTTCGTTTAAACATCCATAGCTTACTATACTTTTTCTTCAAATAGATGCTTTAACCGAACCTCCTTGACAGGAACTGTATGAGACAGATTAAAAAATAAATGCACCAGTTGGAATTCTTCACACCTACAAAATATTTTCAAAGAAAAATGGAACAGCTTTGAAGTGTTTCATTTTTTCCGGACGAAAATACTAAATCCGGAATCGTCGAGTTTATAAAATAGCGTTTCCTGTGTGCAACTGTGACTTATCGGTGTGTACGTTGTCACAGCATCATCTTTGTTTAGGAAATTGTCGGAACTTCGCGTGCCATGAACTAAGATGAACCGCATCGGGTCTTATTCACATTATTGGATGCCCAAAGAACGTGGATTTATTGCGTAGGCGGTGGTCATTGGACTTGTCTGCTGTTTTGTATTGTTCTCGCTAGAAACTACGATTTTTAATGATTACATGTCATCACAGAATTTTTCCTTGTACATGGCGTCGTATATTTGGTAATCTTGGCTTTAAGCCAATGCTTCAGACATTTACATAAACATTTGCCTTTCGATACTTTTAGACTATATGTAAATGTCGAAATTAGGAATCTTTATATAAGGACAAACTGTTTGTTATAACAATAAATCATTAATATGTCCAAAGTATTCAGAGAGTATTTTATTATCTGTCGTTAATGAGCAATTTTAAAGGCGACATAAATTTTTTAAATTCTTTCTTTGAAATGACAGTCATTATATGCTTGCATAGAATATATACAAAACAATTGGAGAATATTTTATGCAGTAAATGCTTTGCAGAGATAGATTAAAATTAAAAGAATTTTCATTTTACAAAAATTTTAACCTTTTTTAAATAAAAATACATACCTCGACGTCGGAATCTAATTTCACTTTTTACGAAAGTTTGCTATACCGCTTTATCATTGGAAAGATAATATTATATATTTTTCCATTATAACTGGACGTTCGACTGTTACAAATCTGGTAATAATACGAGGGGCGAATTGACATATAAGGTTCCTAACAACGACATTGCGTGAATAATGGGGATAGAAACAAGATCTAACCAGTAAACAGTAATTTCGAGTATCTGGTCATAGCACGCGAAGTTCCATTTCCTTGTGTATCGTCGTTGATAAACAGTATCATTTATAAAAACATTTGTTAAGAACTTCTTAACCAGTATCGACGTGAATGAGATGATTTTCTCATGAACGTCACCACCAGGGATGAATCTTGGGTTCACCATTGTTGAGGATACATTCCATATTGTTTTGCAATATTTTAATTTCAAACATTTGTTATTATTAAATGTAAGTAAATCTAGGATATAGAATTCAAACATAACATTTACAATTTTATAAATATTCAACGTGCATTTTCAAGTTCAGACCGCTGTTTTATTTCCAAAGGATATTAGTAATTGGCATCTTTTATATTTGCAAATTGATTTATTGCTTTATACTTTAGACAGCTGTTTTACTACTTAGGGTTATTAGTAATCAGCATCGTTTATATTTGCAAATTTATTTATTGCTTTATGATGTAGACCGATTGTTTATTACATAGGGTCGTAGTGAACAAATTGTTTAATCTGGATATCCATTCTTAAGATCATGTTTCCTAAATATGTATAATAAATTTTATTATTGAGCAATGAAAGTTTACCCGGAACGACATGCTTAGATTTGCAATACCAAATAATACTTAATTAGTAATGATATTTTATTATGTATTTATTAGTTAAGATTAGAGATTTTTTTTAAGACCCTATCGTAAACTTTGGTATTGTTACTCGTAGATACTGTTTCGACGAATTTATCTTAGAAAATTTTCCCGATATGACGTTAACCAATACGCGTATTTAATTATGTAATAGTTTGTAGGGATAATGGTATATTGTATCTACTTGTAATACAGTATCAACTCAACAATAAAACAGAAGTACATTAACATCAAGACACACAGTCTTATATTAAACATCAACATAACAATTGTACTTTAAGAGACCCAGTCTCAACAACAGTTTTATGTTAGTATATGTCGTTGTAGATCCAACAATAAATGTATATAGTATAAATAAATATATTTAGATGAAAGTACATTTAACAGTTACCGAAGATTTAAAAAGTAAAGTGTATACAGTCTTACAACTTGGGCATAGTGAAGTAAACATTGGGGTTGTAATTCTAGTAATCGGAGTTGAAGCGTCACCGCAAAAAGCGGAGTCATTGCAAACATTTAGTTCCACGAGCCGAACATCCCCCATCATTGGTCCGTCACGAACCGGATATAATCGCATCGCCAATCCTTCGTTAGCTGGACATCATCCAAAACAACCATGATTCTTAAAATAGACGGCAGTTAATGAAATATTGTCGTTCTGATTCTCCAGGTGTACGAAAATTAAAAGAGTTAACTTTTTTGGCACGTTCCTATGTTGAAGGTGACGATTTTCTCATCCATATCGTATCAGATGATGAGATTTGTGTCGCCTATGTCAACGTTGAGACGAACAGACAGTCAATGCAGTGTAATCACTCTAACTCGCCTACAAAGAAACATTTATCGTCAAATTCTTTCTGCGAAAAAAGTTATAGTCACTGTCTTTTGAGATAATAAAGGCGTCCTTCTTGTAGACTGTATGGAATGAGGGACCACAATAAACACTGAACGCAGTATTATAACATGGCGATCACAAGCGGCAGAGTTTTATTAAGAGGGCATTAAAGACCTGGTTCTTCGCTGTGACAAATGTCTGAATCTTAATGGCAACTATGTAGAAAAATAGCTGAAAGTAGTAGCTTACCTTACGAATCGTCCTCGTACGTCACTTTTTCATTAGCTTTATTTGACCCAATTTTTATAAAATTGTAATAATTAATAATATATTGACAACTCCCTTGATTTTCAAATTTTAAGAGCTTTTGCTTATTATTGGTAACTTTACTAATGAACATTCACATAATCTTTATATTTCCATCTTATTACATATTTTTTTACTTGTAATTAAGTATAGTTTATTAATACTTCTGTTTATACAATTAACTGATTACAAACTTAACTGTATTTCTTTCATATACATGTTTATTTCATAATAATACGTACTCGATTGTTTTACCTTAAGACATAAGACATAAATGACTGACGTTTTATAATCAGTCATAAAATGTGAATTAGTTCATCCTGTAAAATAAACTAATGTATCTCTTCTCACTAATGAAATGATGCCGCAAAGATCACGGAGAGTATATTCGTTCGTGATTCCTACTCTAAACACATATGGACTGAATCGTGAGCTGGTCGTCTCGCTGGTGCCTCTGAGACACAAACAAATCGTTCTAATATAGTTATTTAATGTGGAATATAGAAAATTACTGTGTGCATGTAAACACGTGTAAAACAAAAAGGCTGTGTTCATCTAATAGACCTGCTATAAACTTAGTAATATCTAAGACAATTGTGAGATCTGTTTTTTAACTTGATTTAAAGAGAAAATCGAAGTTTCATGGCGTAATTAATAGTTTGGCATTGAAAGAATAATCAGTATATTTTTATCACCTTATTTTTCTCCAAAATCAATTTTGATTTGTTAAAATGAATATTCTATATTTGTTAGTATCTAGAAGATTCATTGCTTAAATATTAATTATCATTTTCTGTTTGCTTGATTTAAACATTTTAATATTTTTCGTTGCGCTTCCTAAGTTATTCAACTTAATTTCAAAAATTATTTACACCAACTACATAATAAAAAGTGTCCAGGAAGATCGATTCGAAATACAATCTAAGCTTGTAGTAATGCTTTTAGAACTACCATCAATTTTGCATTATTTCATACGCTCATTTAGAAAAAATAACGTCATTTACTAACAAATAGTATATTAAAACACAAGTTTCGTAAGGCACCATTTTGTGGCACGAGTTTTCTAAAGAACGACTTTATGAAACGAGTTCTTTAGACTACTTTCTATACATTAATAAATTGAAATTATTTAATTCAGAGATTTAGAAAGTTCAGAGTTTTATTTCTACGTAAAGTATGCAGTTGGTCACATTAATAGTTGACATTTTCAAATATAAATCTTGCTATCCGCGAAGTATTATTTATTAATTTTCGTTAACATTACTTGATATTTTATTTAAAAATATAAACATGAGTGGCATAGAAACTAATATATCTTGTTGTCAATTGTATTCAATATATGTTGTTTGTGTAGCATTTTTCTTTTCTGCGTATATCATTCTGTCAAATATACTTAAATTTAAATTAGCAATATTTACATCTGCGTTCGAGCAACACCAACATTGAAAAATGAAAGAAAGCGTATCGAAATGAAGCTCATTTCGATACTGTTTTAGGTGTCATAAGGAGTTTGTTACGAACGCCAAATAGATAAAAATTACAAATTAAATTGTATATGTCCAACAAAATTAGTACCACGAAAGTCTTTTAATAATGGCAATTTATGAAAAGAAAAAGATATTCGACTAGTACAAACCATTCAAAGAAGATCGAGTCTTCATGAAAGATGAACCACACAGCGGAACGCCAGCAGCATAATCCACATGTAACTAAAATTTAAAAAAATATTATTTTAGATTTTTCTTCTTATGCCTTCTCTTCTTTGAAGGTTGACCAGGTTGAAGGTTGACGAATCGAATTATGAGCGTTGCAGCCTTAAACAACTCAATGGAACTACATTTATACCTTTGTCGTAAGCCAGTCAGCAGGACAGATGTCTTCTCCCTCTACTTCTCTTCCCAAATAGTTTTTATTGCATAACATTTTGCAGAAGTAAATATCTTTCACCTCTGATTAGATGTTCCAGATAATCATAAAGTCGTTTTAAAAATATAGTAAATGTAATTACCTTAATTGAGGACAGTCTCCTAAAGAAAAAGCAACATATTTTCAATAATAATAAATGTCAAGAATTTTCCTGTTTCAAAGCAATTAATTTTGGAAGTATTGGCTTAAAAACATTAAATAAACCATATTTAGAACACCAAGAACCATTTAAAAGTGCTAAATTAATTAAACCTGATTCATTTCTTCAAGAATTTATTCCAAAAATGGCCCTTCGTAAAGGAAACTTTCCAGTCCTACGTAAAGAGTACCACAAACGACTAACCTTTACAGAGCTAGCCTGGTATTTCCTGAACACTTATGAACCTTTCATATATTAGTCCTGAAAACTTCATACTCTCTGTTAACAACATGTGTTCCCAGGTGAAACTATATATGCATAATTTCTAAAAGATACTTCATTTGTTAAACCAAATTATTTAGTATATCATTAAACTCACGTTATCTTGGGGCAAAATACCATTTTTAAGCAATATATATATTCACAGAATTTTATTGTTAGTATAATCATTTGTAATATAACCTCCATTTTTTATTGGATTAGTTTTCAATAGTCATATGATTATAGTACAGGCAACTATATATATTATTAGTAAAAGGGGTTAAATGAGCACCAAATATTCTTTGATGTTTTGAGATAGTAAATTAAGTGCATGGTTGTACCTTGTATCAGAAATCAATAATTGTCTTGAATATATTTATTTATTACTCTATGATTTTTTTTTGTTTTATGTATGCCTGTTGAATTGTATGGTATCTTGAACCGACCATATAACCTGAGATTAAGAAGCGCTCTTGTTTTAAATATTAGCATATTCAAAGTTTACATAATTGAGCTAGTTATATATATATATTTCATTAAAGTATTTATTCATTCAGCATTTTGCATTGCTATATTGAGATACTTTAAATTATATTTACATATACAGAGCTTTCCTTTAGAACAATATATACAGTGTGGTCATAAAGTTTGAAACCAAGCTTATAACCGCATTATTTTACATTTCTAGGAAAAACGCTCGGACAGGTAAATTTTCTTTTTTAAAACGCCATCTTTTGACATACAATTTTTTTCTATGACGTCATTGGTTTTCGAGTGATGACGTTGTCAACACTTTCTTTAAATGGCAACCATATTATTTTTTTCTCGTTTTTGGTAGATCTTTATATCCACCAAATAGTGATATAAAACAATTGGTATGTTGCATCACAATTTTTTTGAAAAAATGATATAAATTTAGAAAAAAATACGAAAATTTTATTTTTGTACAAAATTAAAATTAAATTAAAAAAAATACATCTGAACTTAAATTTATTGTAACAGTTAACGTAAATTTTCAAAATGGACCCCACCAACCAACTGACACTGTCCCAGCCGAGTGTAAATGCTTTGCGATCAATAGTAATCTGCGTTATTCGCTCCAGGTCAAAAGAAATTCGTCTTCCCAATCGGCCAATTACTTATTAAAAAATCTTATTTAACATGAAATAGTTTCACAAAAAAGGGCCAAAGAAGTTTAATTTATTTAAAAAATTGACACGATGTGGCAGACCATTTCTTAATTAAAATTATTGCCCAAAAATTGAAGATTTCAAAAACTAATTAAGCTTACAAAATTAAGTTTTTTTCACACTTCTGTCTTGTGTGAGGACTTAAATATTCTTCTTGAACAAACCGAATCGTCAAAAGCACATGTACTCATGTTATTATGCAAAAAATTTACAAAAACAAAAACACGCACTTTTTTGCAAGATATTTCTTTATGACATTCTTGCTTCTTTTTATACAATTTATGTACAAAAATTTTAGTTTGAAATTGTTTCTATGGCGACAACATTGTTGAATTATTTACTTCTATTTTTGACGTTAAATTTTTGAGATATTGCGTAAAAATTGTTCATTTTCGCTAATATAAAAAATGGCACATTTATCTGAGCGAGAAAGAATCGAAATTTTAATTATGGTTGGGTATGGGGACAGACAAAGAACGCATGCAGAAGCATGCGAATTGTTTAACCATGAACACCCTGATAGACCTCCAATTACCAGGTCTACGGTGACAAAACTAGTTGGAAAGTTTACCGAAACTGGATCCGTAAAAGATCGACCACGGCAAGGTAGACCTCAAGTAGGAGAAGATGTGAAATTAAATGTGCTTCTAGAAGCAGAAGAAAGGCATCATGTTTCCACCAGACAACTTGCGTTAGCCAATCAGGTGACTCACTCATTTGTCGTCAACTTATTTAAAAAAGAACACTATCGTCCTTACAAAGTTCAACTTGTACAGGAATTACATGAGGATGACGAAGATCGTCGACTGCAGTTCTGTGAAGACGTAATGTTACGTTGTGACTAAAATCCAAATTTCTTGGAAAACATCGTCTTCTCAGATGAAGCTACGTTCTGCCTAAATGGATCTGTTCACCGCCATAATTGCAGATATTGGTCGCAGAACAATCCGCATTTGACTCAAGCGTGTCATACTCAGTGCAGAGGAAAAGTTAACGTATGGGTTGGAATGATTGGACGACGCATTTTAGGACCATATTTTTTTGAAGGAAATTTGACTGCTGTGCAATATTTAGAATTTTTAAGATTTGAACTGGTTCCAGCGCTCGCTGTTATTTTCCCAAATCACGAGGATGGTGATGTACCCCATCCAAATATTTGGTTTCAACAAGATGGGGCGCCTCCCCATTATGGTGTAGAGGTTCGCCACTATCTTGACGATATATTTCCCAATAAATGGATTGGACGGAGAGGCGCCATAGAATGGCCACCTCGTTCTCCTGACCTGACTCCGTTAGACTTTTTTTTGTGGGGTTATTTGAAATCGAAAGTGTATTTTAACAAACCGAACAATTTAGAAGATTTAAAAGAACGAATTCGCGTAGAACTTACACAAATATCCCCAGACATAATTGAGGCGAGTATATGAAGTGTTTACACTCGGCTGGGACAGTGTCAGTTGATTGGTGGGGTCCATTTTGAAAATTTACGTTAACTGTTACAATAAATTTAAGTTCAGATGTATTTTTTTTAATTTAATTTTAATTTTGTACACAAATAAAATTTTCGTATTTTTTTCTAAATTTATATCATTTTTTTCAAAAAAATTGTGATGCAACATACCAATTGTTTTATATCACTATTTGGTGGATATAAAGATCTACCAAAAACGAGAAAAAAATAATATGGTTGCCATTTAAAGAAAGTGTTGATAACGTCATCACTCGAAAACCAATGACGTCATAGAAAAAAATTGTATGTCAAAAGATGGCGTTTTAAAAAAGAAAATTTACCTGTCCGAGCGTTTTTCCTAAAAATGTAAAATAATGCGGTTATAAGCTTGGTTCCAAACTTTATGACCACACTGTATATGTATGTATATATATATATATATATATATATATATATATATATATATGATAATTTTGATGTTCTCGCGGTTGTATGATGAAATGATGGTTTCTCGGGTTCTTGGCCGCGTGTGAGATGTGTCCTGAGAAGGATTGTTGTCTCGACGTTTCGACGGGATCGCACTCGTCATTTTCTAGAGTTGTTCTTTCACTTGACGCTGAAGAGTAACTGACAGTTACTCTTCAGCGTCAAGTGAAAGAACAACTCTAGAAAATGACGAGTGCGATCCCGCCGGAGAATATTGAAGATCTCATGGGTAGAGAGAAAAACCAACGTAGAAGTGATGAGACGTATGCATAAGGAGAGAGAAGTGATTCCGACAATTAAGAGAAGAAAACTGCTGTACATAGGACATGTCATGAGGGGAGAAAAATATCAAATACTACAAATAATTATGCAGGGAAAAATCCCGGGCAAGAGATCTATAGGAAGAAGACGGAATTCATGGTTGAAGAACCTTAGGGACTGGTTTGGATGCAATAATAATGAACTGTTTAGAGCTGCGGTTTCAAAAGTAAGAATTGCTATGATAATTGCCAACCTTCGAAGCGGAGACGGCACCTAAAGAAGAAGAATCTATTTATATACTCAAATCTGGCAATAGCAAAACATTTCCGGGTTCAGCTAGTAATTAAATATCTCATAAATTTAGCGAGGAAATTCCTCAAACATTTTCTTCTCTTTTCCCACGATTTAAAATAAATACATAACCGACTACGCCACTGGATTCTATACAGAAAATTCACCATATATATCTTTGATATACTTTGTTCAGTAATCATGGCCTGAAAATTTATGAAAAAAATAATGAATTCTTAATAACGTCTTACTATATAAACATTCCGACTAGAGAATCCAATCCCGCAAGCCCGCAGGACTGAGGTCATAAATCCAGCGGATCCGCAGGATTTGCGGGATTACAAACTATCACAATGCTTTTTTCAGTTGCTAAGAAAATTAAGTGCCAGAAGTTAATTATGCAATAAAAGGCAACTAAATTCAAAATAATTATTATTATGAAAGATAATTAAGAAAAATGATTGAGATCTCTTTTGGAAATATTGTCAGAGAAATGATAAAGTATTCAAAGTTTGATCGTGTAAAAGTCCATTCCTCCAACAAGGGTCGAGGAATGGACTTTACTTAGATATAAGCAGCTTCTAAATATTTTCCTCTGTTGCCGCCACATTCCAAGAGTGTCATCTCACGTTTTATTATTAGGTCTAGATCTAAAGAGCTTACTCGAGTGGGTGCAGAAGCAAATGAAGTCTCTGCTACCCATTCAGTGCGAAGGCTGCGCTCTAATTTATCTTTCAATGTACACGGCGAGGTTTCGAGACTTGTCACCATATAGGACAAAGCAAAGTCCTCTTCATCATCAGCGTCTCTAACTTACTTGCTCAACCTCGTCGTTTTGAGCTGACGGTTGAGATGCGTCTAATAGTAGCCGCTGGATTAAACTCTGAATTTGCTTTCTTAGTATCGCTTTGCTTGGATAAAGAAACGTGTCGTCGTCGTTTGTATCTTTTTTCAGATATTTCTATGGATTCTCTAAGTAAAGCATCACACGTATCATTGAAGTTCGGCGGTCCTTTATCCGACGTAGTAAGGACGTTATCAGTTCGTTCCTTAGTGTCGTGTTTTGCCTTTCCAATTTGCTTATCATGAAAAAAACACTGACAGCAAGTTTAATTGGATCTAAGGCACGTTCAAGATCAAGCAAAGTTGTACATTCTTGCTCAGTAAAAGAATAAAAGGATGAAGTTTTTTTTTAATCAATAAGGGCTTTGGATATGCAGTTTTTAACCTTGATGAACCTCCGCTTCGATTAAGTTATGTTTTGTTTGCAAGTGAGTGTGAAGGCTTTTAGTTAACCGAGCAGAAATTTTTATGATAGCGGAGCATAATTTACATTTAGCTGAAAATCAATCTTCTGCCTTTAAAAAATGTTTCCGAACTAAACTGGAGCTTTTATTCTCTTTGTAAATGACAGTTACACCCATTTTGTATTATCACTTATCGAAAGAGAAGAATTGATTGAATAAACACGCAATACACATATGTTTGGAAGTTGTAAAGTAACTAACCATAGATAAGAGATAGTATAGAAGCGACACTAAATAGAAACATTTTATGTACTTGTAATGCGCCATCTATTCGGACAGGGGAAAAAGGACTCCTGAAAACAAACCTGAAATTTATAGATTACTAGCAGTTTTTATGCACACACACACACACGCGTGTGTGTATATATAAAATTTCTATTTAATATTAAAATCGTTATACACAAACATGGTGATAAATTAAAAGCATTTTAAAAATTGAAAATATATTGGCATATGCATATGCTAATTAATATCTTACAATTAACAGCAGATATTTCAGGCTGTAACGTAGTTTAACTATTAAAATTTATTGCAATTCAATTTAGATTTTAGTCTTATTTTAAAATTATTTTACACATACACATAACTTTCCTGGGAGTCTCGCAATAATTGGAACCAAGTGATGACGAAGCTATCTTCATCAGCATATAGTGTTGATGTACATGGAATTATTACATCAGAAGAATCAGTCTGGATGTTATATTCAACTAACTGTTCTGTTTCTTCCATCATTGAAATATCTACCATAGGTCCTCCAACGAATATATTGTTTAGTATTATAAATGTTACCAGGAAATGTAGTGTTGAAAAAGCTGTTTTGAGTAGAACATTATTTCGTCCAAAACAAAGCTCTACAAAATGTTTACAACAAACTCTACAATTATTGAAGATTTTTTTGGCAGGTCTCTTTAATTATTCAGGTCTTCCACATATTTTTAACCACTTCTGAAAAAGTTAGTGTATTTTCTCGCGTTGGGAAATTTATGCTTGTTTGCTCGACTACCTGTACAACCAGAAATCGCACAATAAAGCCCCATCGCTACAAAACAGCTTATAAAGTATTTAGGTAATTATTTAATACACATAGTACCTAATAAGGTTTAAATTTAAAATAGATATCTAAACAAATAAAAATCAAATCACACAAAAAATCACAACAATAAAATACACAAACAAAAACAAACTAGACTCTTGGATATGATTGGTCTACTTCAAAGGCATATTACGATTTAGTCCCGCGAATATTTGAACGTAACATTTACCGCCATCTACTCGACCAGGGGAAATATTAAACGAATATCACACTTTCTGGGCATCTAGTGCATACCCCGTGTAACTAACTAAAATACAATATCGACTCGACATATATATGCACGAAACGAAACAAAATCTATTTGTTTGTTCTCAGTCGCGTCTCGAGTAGCAAAGAAAATCCCCGCCATCTTGCAGGGAAATACCCTGTCTATAGTTGATATCGGTCACATTCGGATACACTAACAAATAGATACACGTTTGTTTTTCAAATTCAGATACACTAACAAATTGGCATACATATTTTTTCAAATTCGGATATTTTTATTGAATCCCGCAAATCCCGCGGATCCCGCATGTATAGTCCCGCATTACTGATCCCGCGAAAATCGTGCGGGATTGGATTCTCTAATTCCGACCCACTAATATGGAGCAAACAGTTCCGCAGATACACTCCCTCGGCTCCCTCCCCTCCACCGCAAAAGAGACGGAATCTGATACTGCTTAAAATTCAATTTTATCTACTTGACATATCTGTAAACACAATCAATATACTAAATTTAAATGAAAGAATTCTTTTTCGGAAGTTATCCGCCTTTATCCGATAACAACGTGTCTACCCTGTAGTCATATTCAAATGCCTGTGTCTCTACACACAAATATGTACATTCATTAAAATTAATCGTCACTTGTTCGAACAATGGATTATAAAACAGGGCGAAATAAAAGAGCAAAAACCGCGACTGTGACCGCTACTTATGTACGTTCGATTTCAATGCACGAATTCAGTGAATGAACTTGAAAGTCGTTCCGCGCGCATGGGAGAAATGTGCGCAAGCCGCGAACAGACGAATGCATCGATATGATCAGTATTTGGAGCATATAAACTGCATACTTGAATATTTGAATGGGGAAGTCATTGCTTGGTATACTTTGCATAATATGCAATATAGGTACGTTCAAAGATTGTTGATAACATTACAGTTATACAGTTTGCTATGTCTGGCATAACATATATCGTGAAATTGAAATGAATCATATTCATATATGGAAATACATGAATAATACGAGTACATATATGAATGTTCTATAGGGATCAATATCTTATAAGTCGCGATTGTGCATCAATTCCTTAAATAAATTTAAATTAAATTATTTCACTTTCAGCTGAAGAAATGTGGCTTACTGTTTATGAATGCTCTAATCCAGACAGTGCTTTTATTGACTTTATTGAAATCTACACTTACTTTTGAGCATTGTTATCAATGTATGGAGTGTTAAAAAAAAGTGTATCAGTGGATCTCTATGGCTTAGAGACACTATAAAAAATAATTTATTATTTTGTTTTGTTCTATCTTGACCTGTCTCACGGGGCATAACTTCCGTGTAAGCTTTCCTTAAGCTGTTTTGTGACAGTTTAGGTGTGTTTTCAGCATTTTATTTATGTAATAAAAACACTTATACTGTTGATGTCTTGATGAATTGGCTTTGATGTGCTAATATTGTTATAAGTGAACTGATTTGTTCTGATGCTACAGTAATACTTGTGCATCTTAATGTTTAAATGTACCTTGATATCATTTGATGTAGTGTTCATACTGCTGCGATGAGACTGGCGTATCGATGTTTAAAATAGTGATGTAAGTAAAATTTATCACTATTCCAACAAACTATTGATTATTTAATAAAAATGGACCGTATTGGATGTACGGCTAGATGACGACATAACTCGGGAAATTTCTAAAGTTATCAATTCCTGGTAAATTGCACTTACTGGAATAGTAAACGATGCGAGGGCTTAACAATCTAATTTTAAACTGTGCTAATTAAATATTAGTTGTAATTGTAGCATTGTACCTAATGGTAAATGAATTGATCGTGACGTCCACTGGCGTACGTACCTATATGTATGCAATATGAACGGGCATATCAATTTATATTCTACCTATGATATATAATATATATGACCGTAATACGTGTAATAATAATAATTAATAATCATCACACGATGAACTTTATTTCTAAACCAGACATGAATATGATCAGAAATATGAGCAAAAACAGGTCAAACAAAATAAAAATGTAAAAAAAGTAAAAGTATTTATTAAATTTAGAATAATTATCCTCACATTTAAATCCAAAATACCAGATTAATCCAAGAATTAACAAACTAAATAGCAATACCAACTTTGGGATATGTAATACTACACTACTGAATACAAGTAACAAATAGGAAAATACACTAAACCTAGAAAATTGCTTTTATTGAAACCATTAAATCGAACAAACAATTAAATGTGATGTAATCAGCTTAGATTAGTAAAAATAGGAATCTAATGAATTATGATTTCGGAATACATAGAAGTCTTTTTTAATGTACTGTTAACGCAAAATATTTAAAAAAATACAACCTTGACATTAACATATTGTATCTCTTACCATTCTGTCGTTATTTATCCATTTATATCAGTCAGTGTTCAATTGAAATAAATTGATGTTTTATAAACCTTTAATTGCAGAATGCACTTCCATCATAAGTTATTTATAACTTTAAAAGACATTTACGAAAAATTAGTTGAAATCATCGAAACTATTAATTCTCGTAAATAATATCATATTTTCTTTATTGGCATTATTTTGTTTAAATTAAATTCATCTTAGAAACTAGAAGTATTTAAATAAAACCTAAGGGACTTTATATCCGCAAAATACGTTACTGAATAAGAATTTTAGCTTTTCTTCAATTATTTATTATTCGCATTCTTATTTTTTTAATTTCTACTTTCTTTTCTATTCTTTAGTTAGTTTTAAATATTTATTTAATTTGAATTTTTAACTTTTAAAGGCTATTATTTCTTTTACTTTGAATTCCATTCGTCAATCATTGAAATACATATTTCAATACATTGAAATATATTATTCATAATATATTTCAAAATTCATAAAGTAACTTAACGAATATGGAAGCTAAGTAAAAAATAATAAAAAAAAATATTTCAAACTTAATAGTCTTCATCTGCATAACAAAGATAATGACAACTAAGCAATCGTCAACTATTTGCCTTTTAGACAAGTAAATCCTTCATTTTAGGACCATCAAGGTGATTTTACAAATTAAATTGAGCAAGAAACTAGAAATGATAAGGCTACCAGGAATGAGAAGTAAGAAATGAGCAAGCCTGGCTACTTTGCTACTTTTTTTAATTATTTTTATATAGCGGTTGTTTTTCAAAGAAAAACACAACGTATAAAAAATGGATAGATGTAATTATATAGAACAGGGCTGCCCAAACGGTCGATCCCGAGAGCTTTTTGAGTGTACCTTGAAAAAATAAAAAATAATCATTCCACAAATTCGAGTTGTCTCAAACGTCAACTCTAGGCCGTCTCTATCTTATTGGAATTTGCAAGACTCCCAAGGCAATGCAACTGCGCAACGTTCGGCGACCCTTCCCGATTCATCTCGAATTAGTCAGATTCATATAAAAATCCTCGACGACGTGACACTATGCCAGTCATGACTGAGTATCTGAACGACACGTAATATTTCAAAGACAAAATGAGTGCGGCGAAAAAAGTAAAACGTACTATTTTAATAACGATTGGGAGGAAGAATTTTTGTTTATTATGGTCAAAGATTAGTGTAATTGTCTCGTTTGTCGATCGTCAGTGGCATTGACCAAAAGCGGGAACTTAGAAAGGCATTAGAAAGGCTTAGAAAGGCAAACTATGCATAAAAGCTATGAAAATGATTTTCCACAGTAACGTGTGTTAAGAAAACTAAAGGTGAAATATTTGAAAAGTAGTATAAAGGGAGAGCAAATCATGTTTACTAGCGAAATAATCAGTATGGCTATGGCAATATCTTGAGCAATAACTTCATTAGTTGCGACTTTTGGTCGTCCGCTTTTCGGTACATTTCTAACATTTCCGGTCAAGTTACACCTTCTCAAAATTTTGATGCAAATTGTTAAATAAATCGCATATTTCTTCCTAAGTTCTGACGCAGTAACAAAAACCAATCATCATCAGAATTTCAATACGTTCGTTTTCAGTTAATTGAACCGTTATTAATTCTGACAGTTTAAGTCAAGTATAGCAAACGCCAATTAAGTTGGCGCGAGCAGGGGGCGCGCAGAAGCCGTTTTTAAAAACGTCCACCCCCACTACTCAATTAATTGTCAGAATACATTTGTCATTGACGTTTGACAGAACATATTTTGTAATGTCTTTGCTAGGGGATCATACACGCTCAGAGGTTAGAATTATCCGACATTTGATGTAAAACCAAATACAAATCTTCCCACTACTTCTAATCCTGCGCGAACTTACCCCTTCTCGCGCCAACTTAATTGGCGTTTGCTATGCTGAATTGAAATTCCATGGATTACTAAACAACAATGTTTTTAAAATATCAGTTTTAATTAAATGTCTTTATCATTGTTGAACAAAACTGTACCAACTACCACTTATTATTGCTGAACTCCCAGAGCAGAGCACTATTGAAATTCGTGAAAATATACAGGATGTTTCATTTAAAATAAAATAGTTACCATCGCTTCAGGCTAAATCGCAAATCTGGTTCGGATATAAATATACTCATCTAATCCCCGTTTTGCATTTAATTAATTGTGGAAAGTCTTATTAAAATCTAAGTAGCCATAACGAAGATATTGGAATGGATCCATACATTTGCCTGACCCTGTATATTAATTATTAATATATTTTTGCATAATGGGCAACCAACTTATCACACAAGGTCCGCAATCTAATACTACATAGTAGTAACTATATTATGTATCAAGTTTTAGCAATTTTAGTCACGAGTTTGATTAATCACGAGCGAAGCGTAGTGAGTGTTTAATAAAATTAGTGACTAACAAGTTTATAAAACGAGTTGCATACTATACTTTTTCTACGACCGCAAATATGTGAATAAAAAATTTTGTAAATTAGTTTATTATTCTATTTATTATCCTATCAATAAACATGGAAACAGTACATTTTCAGATAATGAATTTGTTTGGCTTTCTTGACGCCAATCTTGGAAAAGTTTATATGCACGTTGGTACTGACTTTTTCGGCAGCAAACTAGCAGTTGTCAATGCTGCTGCTTGAGTAATTTCGGGTGGAGTACCAATGAAAACATCTTCTTCACTTCCACTTCCGTTTAGGTTCATTTTTCCCACAAAATACAAAATGACTTGTCTCTTGTCACGCCGCGAGTTATTTTGACAGATTAATGATAGGGACATGGATATTTTGCAATTAAAAAATCAAAAACTAAGTTCAGTCCATAATTAAAGCGCCCGTTGATAAGTTCACCCCGTGACTAAAACGCACGAAGTCACGGCTTGTTGCGGTATATTATATTTAAAAGATCACTTAGCGTCATGGAAACATATACGATAAATGCCATTTTATAGATGGGAGTAGAAAAAAATACATATATGCGCTTCGCAAAAATGTAACGCGTCTGTTGTCCTATTGTCTCCGAACAGAGGTACTATTTCACCGAGTTTCAAAAAAGAAAATCAACGATCTTAAAACAATTCCAAAACAAATGATTTTATTTGGAATTTATATTTTGAAAGGTACAAGAAATTATAAAGACTATAACTATAAGTATTAAACTTCTAGTTTCAAAAATTCTTTTATTGTAAATTCACTAAAATATTGTTTAGCCATACAATGGCTTCATCAGGTGGATGAAAAACTGAATATTTAAAATACAAGTTTGAATATTTATGTATTACAAATTATTGGGAAAAATGGTGGTGGAAAAATTTTTTACAATCTTAAATTTAGTAGAAGGGAGTTGCTTAAATCTAATTGGTCATTTAAAGCTAATCCTATACTATTGTATTATTAATTTCTAAGTCGTCTGAGAAGTTAAGTTTTTTACTTTTATCTTGAATGTCTAAAATTTTGAAATCTATATTAAATCTATGATTGATATCTATACAATGACTTGCTAAAGTTGAATCTGTGTTCTTTTCTTTATGACTTCTCTCGTGTTCTTTGATCCTAATTTTGAATGTCCTCCCCGTTTGTCCTATGTATACCTTATTACAATCTTCACATATTAACTTATATACACCAGAACTTAATTCTTTGTCTATTTTATCTTTGTTGTTTTTAATAATGTTCTGTATAAGTATTGCCTGTTTGAAATGATATATGTTCGTTATTAAGTTTTTTAATGAAATTACAAATTTTTTCCGAAATTTTTCCCAAGTAAGTGATTGAATTGTAGGAATTAATTATCTTGATTTTTTAATTTTGGGCAAACTAAAGAAAGGGTTTTAGATTTTTGTTGGCTATTCAGGATGTTATTAATAATGTTTATAGAGTAACCATTGTTTAATGCTATTGTGTATATCCTATTTAGTTCGAGGTCCAAATTACTTTTATAGGACGAAGAATTAGCGTGTATTGTGATGTCTGTATGTACAGTTCATAAAGTATAAGTTTTCAGTTCGTACTGCCCAAGTGTGAACCGCAAATTGTACTTTATCTCATTCTAACACACATGAATACGCGTTGTAATACTACCCACGTTTGTCATTTTAAGTTAAGACGTACGTCTCTGAAATATTATATTAAATAGAAAGGATAGGTTGTCTAGAAGATAGTCTTATGATATTCGACTTGTCAAATTATTTCAATATTGTTGTTTATTGACTTTGTTTCCGGTATTCTGACTTTTAGGTTAAGCATTCTTTTAATTTGAATATTTAATTTATCAAAAATTACAAAATCTTTTGAAAACAATACTGATAATAAATAGTAGTATCAATTAGTGGCAATAAGTACGATATTGTTTGGTTATCACTTTGACATTTCTAACCTATATATTTTGCAGAATATTTCTTAGATGCTTGGTAAACCTCTTAGTTCTCAAGCTCAACAGCTTATATTAAATATTATAGCATATTTTGAACGGGAAAAAGAGAATGGTGGACCATTTATGTCCACCGACCGTGTTTATGAGGTAATTCACATAATCAGTTAGATAAGGCGGTGTTATAAAATAAGTTTTAATTTAGAGGGTAGCAGAAGCCCAAGTACAACTTCTTTAGCAATATTGCTTAAATATATTATGGATTGGTTGAGAAAAAAGATATAAGCTATTCACCTGAAATGACTAAGAATGTATTAATTCAATTAGTAAAATATCATAAAGAAGTGAAGATATTTATTATAGATGAAATAATAAGAGAAAGTGGATATGAAGTTTTAAGGTTACCCCGTACCATTGTGACTTCAATAAAATTGAAATGATTTGGGCTAAGGTTAAAGGTATTATAATTCAAATATTGGAAGAAATGGTTATTCAGATGAAAGAGTTCAAGAAATGTGCATATTGCAAATAATACAAGTAATATTTTCAAGGTTTTATTTGGTTGAAACAGGCAGGTTTACTTATTTATATTTTGTAGAAGTTTAATATGGTAGCATTAATACTGCCATAAAAGCCATTAATGTGCATCATTTGCATGCAC
Organism: Melolontha melolontha; assembly: GCA_935421215.2. Classification (NCBI taxonomy): domain Eukaryota; kingdom Metazoa; phylum Arthropoda; class Insecta; order Coleoptera; family Scarabaeidae; genus Melolontha; species Melolontha melolontha. The sequence continues at coordinate 43,121,245 of OW285238.1, forward strand.
ATAATATGAAGCAGCAAAGAAATTACTACCACTGGTTCAACGAGACATTACATGATAAAGATCTCGTGGCAATGTTTTATTTGAATGAAGTTTGTTTTTTTCTTATTGGTGGTGTACTAACTTGCTGCTATTGGTGGTGTACTAACTTGCAAAATTATCGAATGTAGTTATCAGAAAATCCTCATGTGTTTGATAAATATTATCTTCATCTAATAAAGGGTAATATGGATTTGGATTGTATTATCTGCAAGACGAATTATTATACCATTATTTTATTAAGAAACAATAAAATATTAAATGTAGACTATATAAACGTTTTCTTTTATGTATAATTTTATAAATGTAATTTGAAAACATATATGACAACTCGCAAAAGGTTTTAATTCTTTTTCAAAGTTACGAACATAACTTTTATATTGTTTTCAAATATATTTCAATTTATTTAAAATGTAAAAAATATATAAATTAAGTAGAATCTAAATTATACATTGAACTAATACATTCCCAATCTTCTTAGCCCAGATATAGTGCAAGAAAATGATTTCGAACATTTTTTTAACACTAAAGATCTTTTTCAATACCTATGCATTTCTGACTTGAAATATTTCTTTTTAAATACATTTTTGATCGAATATTATCGTGAGTTTATAATTATAAATACCATTTAAAATAATTTGTTGGAATATTAAAGTAATAATTTCCGCATTGTTTTCTTGGATAGAATATATTTATACAGAACTAGAAAGAAACAATACTTTTGAACTATTCATGTTCCCACTATACTCATTATTTTGACATGTAGGTAATGTATATGCTTTCTTTGGTTATATACTAAAATTTTGACAATATTGCAAAACATGACGTTTATATTTTATGATGACAGATGGTTGTTTCCGCGATTGAATACCGACTTCATTTAACTCTGCAGTACTGATTTGAATCATATGCTTCGAATTTGACCTTGAACTGAAAACTTATACTTTATGAACTGTATATAGCGAACTCGTGTTTATTAGTTTTGTGTGATATGGTACAGTCTAGAAAATTAATGCTTTTATTTATTTCAGTTTCTATTGTAAAGTTATTTTTGGGTGAATAGTGTTGATATAATTATGTAAAGTTTTTAATTGTTTATCTGAACCTTTAAAGCAAATTAATATGCCGTCAACATACCTAAACCAATATACACAATTACTAAACAAGGGATGTGTACTTATTTTAATTTCTAGATTATTCATGAAAATTTCTGCTAATAACGGGCTTAGTGGGTTCCCCATTGCTAGACCCTCTGTTTGCTTATAAAATTTCTTTTTAAATTGAAAATAATTTTGTTCCAGGCTCTTTTCTAAGAGCTGTAAAGTTTCGGTCTTTGTGACAATGTTATAATGAAGTTTCAACAAGTATCTCCTTCGTCAATTAACTATGTTAAATACTATTTTGGAAAAAATAATTTTATTATTATTCTAGTATCAGATGTAACTTAAAACCTATTTTCAATGCGATATTTTAACAGCGATTAAAGTGAAATTTGGACGCTGATTCTTCCTCTTCTGCTTGCCCTAACGAAATAAAATTGATTCTTAGAGCAGAAAAATTATTGTTTCAGGTTATGTGGGTTTTCCTGTCGATATATATCGCGGTACCTTTTTAGTCGAACAAAGTTATTAATAATAACGGAAATTATTAAAAACTTAAGTAATAATAAAAGCATTTGGTTTGCGGTTCATCTGTCTAAACTGTTAATTAAGTTCTATTAGGTAATTTGTACCATAAAATTTACTGCCTTTTTTTCACAATTTTTATTGGTAGTAAACGTGATTGATGTGTCCACAATAGGATAGGAAACGATTTATTGCAAGCTGTAGCCAATGTTTTTCATGCCTTTATTATAGTTTAGTATCGTTAAAGGTTTTATTTTCCTTATTTTCTTGCGTCTAACAAAATACTATCGTCCTAAATGTTTTAATATGCACGAGTTATTTTTGTTAGTTCAGTGCATGTGTATTTATAAATTGAGTTGACGAATTTCCAACGCTTATTTATTACTTGTTATATTTAGAATATGTAACATAATTTACATGATTACATTGTAGATCTAAGCTTTATACGAGGGGTACACTGAAAATTTCGGGAAAATCATAAATAAAATAAAATGTTAACAAATTTAAATACTTTTATTGTTTTATTGAAATAATCACCCTTACGTTCTACCCATTTTTCCATTCGTATAAATCAATTAGCAAAGCATTTATCCCACTCAGAAGATGGTATGTTTGAAATGTGTGTTTCATATTCCCTAACTGCCTCTTCAGGTGATAAAAATCTTTGTCCACATATTTTATTTTTAATTTTGGGGAACGTAAAGAAATCATTGGGGTATAGGTCGGTGGTGTAGGGACAATGACTGAGTAATTCAACGTTGTTGCCGGTCAAATAGTCTCGTGTTAGTTTTGCACTGTGCGAACTTGCATTGTCACGGTGAAGTAGGATGCGACGGTTCTGATTGCTTTTTCGCAAATCTGCAATAACTTGCTGCAAACAAATGGTAATATACCATTCTGCATTTACAGTTCTACGATTCTCTAAAGGAATCGTGTCCACGTGACCAATCTTAGATACAAAACAAGCAATCATTTGTTTATAAACACTGCGCGCTCGAACAACTTTCGTCGGTTTTGCTTCACTTTGAAACACAAGTGAAGCAAAACCGACGAAAGTTGTTCTTTTAGGTTGATATGAGTAGATCCGTGTTTCATCGCCACTGACGATGTTATACACAAGTTTGATGAATCTGAGTGGAAGCGTTTCAGTGTTTCTGTACACCACTTCACACGAGCTTCTTTTTGGTCTGCTGACAGATTATGTAGGATCCACCGCGCACACAATTTTCTTACATTTAAATAATCGTACAAAATTCTTTTGTATTGCAGTCATGCCAATGCTTAAGGATGAACAACAGCAACTGTTGATGGTTGACCTTCCCGCAATAAATGCTGAGACTATCTCGTTCAAGTTTGAACTCTTGAAACCAGCGATATATTGTAGCTTTAGATAGTGCTTCACTACCAAACGCAGAATTCGCTGGGCACATTCTTGTTGACTTAAACTACTTCGAAAATCATAATAAATCATCGCACGATAGTGTTCTCTTGTTAAATTCATTTCGTTACTGTATCGCTAACTTCTAACTATCACGCAAAAGACCATGTTTATGCGAACAATCCTCTAACTTTAGAGGATTCGAAAGACAGCATTCGTCAGCTGATGGCTCAAGTGTGCCGAAAAGTGGTCCGAAATTACCGCAAAAGGATTGTTAAAACGTCAATTCATCTATTTTTCACATTGTATATTTCATTATTTTGTGACTCGTTATTTAATTTATATTGTGTATATTTCATTAGCCGTTTTAAGGCGCTTATGAATATTCTGGGCAGTTAGGTCTGATTCCCAGTAACAGTTTACAGGTCATGCGAATTATAACAATAGCCCGGTAAATATAATTTCTTAAATCATATCATTTCTAAAAGAGCAAGCCTAATTGCATTTGCTAAGTAACCATGCCATTTAGGAAATTAGTTTTATGACGGTCAAGACCAATTCGTGAATTATTTTAAGTATAAGCCTTCCCGAAGGGATTTAACGGTATACAACAAGGTTATCGTAAAAGGTATTAGATCGGGTTCCTGTAGATGAATTGTATGCCAGTAATTGTACACTGGTTTACCATACCTTAAATGTTGGGAAAGTTTATATTACTTTGCTATACGTCATGAATCTAAAAAACCTTTTGTAATTTCTACCACTCGTATAAGCAGTGGGGATGTGAGTAAGATTTCACTTCAGAACATTAGTCCCGGAGAGAGTACAGTTTACCTTCGATAGCTTCTCCTAGTGAAGAGTTCCTATAGCTCTTACTAGCGAGTAATACAAAACTTAAGACATCAACATAACAGTTTCTTATATAAGTCAATAAACAAAGTACTAGTGTACAACCTATCATATTATAGTAAATGTATATATGTATAAATAAACAGCTTATACCATATTGCATTTTATTATTTTACTTACAAACCAACGAGTGAACGAAAAAAGTGTATACGGTCTTACACCCGTGCATAAGTGTATTCTCCGATAACGACAGCTTGAAGAATACAACAAAGGTTCCTTCAAACTAGGAGGAGTCAACAAGGATCGAGTATTGCCACAAAGACCTAGGCGGTTATTTGAATGATATTATATTTCATATATAATGGCAAGGTCCAAACTTTATAATAAAAAAAAAAATTTGCGTTTTTTTTGGAAACCTAAAAAAGGATAACCCATTACGAACAACTTTAAAATAGGGTTTTTCCAAATACTTTTCCAATGCTTTCTAATTCTTCATAAAAAAGTAAAGAAACGAAATAACGCTTATCTTGAAGCTATCAATAAGTAATTAAATCATATTTTCTTTTATTCGACTATTATCTAATATTCGAATTAATTTACAACTTACTCTGAGGTTGATCAACACACAGCATCGAAATAACAGGTTCACGTAGTGAAAAAGCGCGATTTTCCGATCATTTCGTATCCAATCGATAAATTTTGTCGAACCCATTGCCATTACAAGCAATTACGGCAATTATTGCATTTTAAATTGGCGAGATGAGATTGCAGCAGCCCTACAGATGGCTTGCAGAGTGTGTTGTACACATACAGTTAAATTTGCGATAAGGTCATACTTATTCGACGACATTCAATTTAAGTGTGTTCATGTGAGTGCAAAACCGTCTTTAGTGCACGCGCACGTGTTTGTGTGTGTGTGCGTGTATTTCTGTTATTAACAGCGGTAAATGTCAACGTATGTCCTTGAAATTACGCGACGGTTGTTTCACAATACCAGACAACAGGTTGATACGTACAGACAAGCATCGCAAATAAAATATAGATGAGGATGTCAGTTTTAACAATAATTTTGTATTTGCAGTTGTTTATTGCTAATAACTTTAAGTGTTTTATGTATATTGGGTGTGCTTGTACAATTCTTAATGGAATTTAAACATATGAACGTTAACTACACGTATTATTCAATTTCACAGTATACAAAGCTATGTAGCGGGCGTTAAAATACAACCAATACCGTTTTGTTTTGGTCTTACCTAATCTACCAAATGAAATAAAAAATAACTGTCTACCGCACAAGTTAAGAAATTATTTACATAGAAGCAGTTCAGTCACCTCTATCCTTTAGCAAAAAATAATGCAATCATGACCAATTTCAGTCACAAAACTATCTTGGCGATTACATTACAAATGGAGGCAAATGAAAGATTTTCCCAGACAACCTGGACGGTTGGCGCCGCTACGTGTTGTTGTTGTATCTGCATTCTTAGGCAAATATGATTTTGTTATTTGTAGAAATTAATACAACAAATTAGAGCGGCAATTGCATGTGTAATGTGGGAATTTAATAGTTATTAATTCTCACTAACATCGCGTTTTTCAGCATTTGTATATATACACGCAGTATAGAAATGAAAGTCGTACCTATTCCCGGATAATATGTACTGAAGATTAGTAAAAACTATGAAATGTCGGTATCTGCACATTCCAGGTGGATATGGCTTTCACACATTTATCATATATATGGTATCCGCCAGAATAAACAGTACCGAAATCTAAGGTGCTATGGAGTTGCTTATGTAATATGCATTTGTTATTATTGACTTAATTGTCATTAGTTAACGTATGAGTGTTACGCTGGAGTTGAATTTGAATTGAAAATGGTTTTAACAACAGCAGAAAAAGTGTTTTTGGTAGAACATTATTTTCGCTCATACGGAAATGGTCGCAATGATGATCCAAGCATACAACAGGTGGTAGTAAGATATCAACAACAGTTTAATAAAGCAGCCCCAAGTAAAAGTGTGATATTAGCTGTTGTTGAGAAATTTCGTCGCACTGGTAGTGTATTGTGTCAACGTAAAGGTTCTTCAGGTCGTCGACAAACAGTGTGGACCAACGAAAACACAGGACGTGTTTTTGATGAAGTTGTGCAGTTACCGCAAAGAAGCCTTGTAAGAACTGCATGTACTCAACATCAGTGTAACATCTACACGTCGGATGTTCAAATCAATTGGTGGTTATCCATACCGTATTCAAGTTGGACAACGACTAAACATTGCGGACAAACATGCAAGGAAAATTTACTGTGGTCGCATATTGAGCTTAATTCACGAGGATTCCAATTTCTTGAAAAACATATGGCTTTCAGACGAGAGTCACGTTCATCTTAGCGGCTATATTAATCGACAAACAACTCGATTCCTTGGATTTGAACGTCCTGATGTTATTGTAGAGAAACCACTCCACAGTGGGTGCGCGGTTTCTGGTCATGGAATAATTGGTCCATATTTCATTGAAGACGATAATCAGAATCCATTTACTGTAAACCAAGAACGTTACAGAGAGAACATTATCATACCTTTTGTGAGAGATTTACAGAACTTTTGCCGTGCACGAAATTTACGGATGCGCACACAATGGTTTCAACAAGATGGTGCAACGAGCCATACAGCTGCGCGCACTCTAAACTTACTCCGTCAGCATTTTGATAATAGAATAATTTCCCGAAGAACAGACTTCGAATATCCTTCTCATTCACCGGATCTGACGCCACCTGATGCATACATTTGGGGCATTATGAAAGACAAAATGTTTCGCTCAGAAAATCCGCCGGAGAATATTGCAGAACTACGAGAAAGAATTCAAACATTTTTCAGGCAGTTACATCAACCACTTTTTATAAATATGTTCAGTGACTTACAAAATCGATATGAAGCTTGTTTGCGTCGTAATGGTGAACATTTTGAACATTTAAATTACAAAGTTTAAAAAATAATTTTTTTAAATTTCGGTACTGTTTATTCTGGCGAATACTGTATATATAATGGCCAAAACACCCCATTAGCGGGGTTTATCAGCTTCGGGAAGCTTTTTAAATCCTCATTTTCGGGGTGGATCAGTCCCCATCCTAGCTCTTCATATTTTCTGTCTTATTTCTTTCCAGACTTTCCTATCCTTTTTTTTCTGCCAATTGTTAACGCCTGCTCCTTGTAAATCTTCCACAACCTTCTTTAGCCATTTGGATCTCGGCTTGATTGTGGATTCTTCTTCCGCCCTCCATACATGCTCCAGCCATTTTATTCTTTGCTTCTTTATTTTTTTTAGAATACCTTCTCCTTTGATTTCTTGTTACAGTTCGTCATTTGTTCTTATTCTAAACTCATTATCCGTTAGCTTAATTGGTCCCATTATGGTTCTTAATATTTTCCGTTCGAGTATTCTTAGATTTTCTTTGTCTTTCTTAATCATTGTCATCGTTTACGCTGAATACATTAGTACTGGTCTTACTATCGTGTTATAAATTTTTATTTTATTCGGTTTAGAAAGATCCATGTTCCTTAACAATTTCCGATTGGCATAAAAGGCTCTCTATATGTTGCCATATTTTTTTCTTTTATTTCAGCATCTCTATTTCCATTGTTTGATATAATAATGCCCAGATATTTGAATTTTTTGACCTCTTTAAATTTTTCTATTTTAATACTTGTTTTCTTTGTCCTTTTCTTCAACTCTGATCAACTTCGTTTTTGTTTCATTGATTTTCAGACCTAATTTCTCCACTACTTTAATTATTTCTTGTAGTATTTCGACCATTATCTCTCTCCTTTTTGTTAAGACCACTACATCATCCTCATAGGCAACGACCTGGCTTCCTCGTGTTCTTAGTGTACCTTTGTTTATTTTCCTTGTCACATGCTCCAGAGCCAGATTGAATAACGTCGCGGACAACGAGTAGCTATGCCTGACACAAACGAATAAGAAGCAAATCAAATTAGTTCGTTACGCCTTTTGATGTTTTCACACTAACTTTTGTTGATCTTAAGGTCATTACTATAGACACTTTAAGTTCTCTCATTACCAACATAAGCTTCCCCTTCTAATATTGTCAAATGCTTGTTGAATGTCTACTAATAAGAATTCTAATTCCATATCATATTCATATGCTCTTTCCAGTATTTGTTTTACGTCCGTAGTCGATTTTCCGCTTCTGAAACTATATTGATAATATCACATGCGTTTTTACCTTGTACCTGCTAATCTTCTCTGTATTATGGATGATAGAATCTTGTATGCGGTGCTTAAAAGCGTGATTATTCTACAGTTTTTGCACTTTTGTTGGTTTTACTTCTTGTGCAGTGTCACTATTTGTCCTGATTCCCAGTCCTTTGGCACCTTTTCTTCAGCCCATATTTTCCGTATTGGTGCGTATCTGCTTTCTTGCATATCCTCTCCCCCTTTTTTCAATAATTCATTATTTATACCATCTTTTCCAGGTGCTTTTCCGTTTGCTGTTACCACTGAATAAAATTGTAGAAATTTGTCCGAAATTGGATTCGATTCTAGCAAAAGAAGGAACAAATATACATATGTAACTTTTGTGAGTCGTGTAATTTACTGGAATATAATAATTAAGCAATGCTAGTCTTACGGAGGGAGTATTTCCGCGAAAATTAAAAATGTCCAAAATTGAACTCATGTTTAAGAAAGGAGATGCGAACAAGGTTCAGCATTATATGGCTATCTCAATTCTACCATTAATATCAAAAATATTTCAAAAACTAATCGCAAGTAGATTAAGATTAATAAGCTATTTTGAGAAACATAATGCTGAGCTACACCATGCTGAGCTGAACCATAAAAATGAAAATTTTAACCATTGGTTTTATTTCTATTTTAATAGCTTTAGTTTCAACCGATCTATTTGCAGTGATTTCAAGGTGTTAGGTTTTTTAGCACTGACTTCAAGCTTAGTGGCATTAAACCAGATCTCTGCATTTCTCATATTTCCGCTAAGTTTTCTTTACAGTTCAGATGATAAACCACCTTGTCACCATGGTGGTGTCATCTGCGTAGAGGCAAACGTTAGTAGTGATTTGTGTTTCACACAAATCGTTTATATACATAGATTATAAACAAAAGTGGGCACAGTATCGATCCTTGCGGTACAAGTTGCTTTAATGTTTCAATAATAAATATTCCTTGCTGAAATTCAACATATTGTTTTCGGTCAGTTAAATACGATTTTATGATGTTGTAGCTATTGCTGCCTGCTACCATGTACTACAATGAAGTACAGTGTTCTGATACTAGTTCCATCGCTAATGGTTTCGCAAATTACTTTTCGTCAGTTTACACATGTGGAACGCCCTCGGCACTCAATCCAAAGAATATATATCCGCACAGAACTGAATTTGGAATGAAACTCATTTCGTAAGTGCTATCAAAAAGATTAAGAAAGATTATGCGACTGGGGTTGACGGAATACCTGCATTTCTACTGAGTGTTGCAGAACATCTTTGGGTGTACCACTGCTACTCATATAAAATCTAATATTGTCACCTGGATGTTACCCTGATCAGTGGAAGCTGAGTAAAATAACGTCCGTCTTTCAGAGTGAGAATAAAAATGACAAAGTCCTACCGACCGGTTTCTTTATTTAATAATTTTTCGAAAGTCTTTGAAATAATTCTCGCTCATCTTGTCTATAGTGAAATAGTGACACAATTATCGGATTCGCAACACGGATTTGTAAGAGGCAAATCTACAACAACTAATTTAATGACTGTAACCCAATATATAGCAAATATCCTTGATCAACGCTTGCAGGTGGATGTTGTACATACTAACCTAAGTAAAGCCTTCGACAAAGTTCCCCATCACGTATTAATCTCTAACTTAAACAATTTTAGAATTATTGCTAATTACGTCAATGTTATTTCCAGCTATTTAGCGGATCGATCTCATTTTGTTGAATGTGGGGGTACTAGATCGCATAAATTTCCTGGGAGGACTGGATTTCACAGGGCTTTGTTTTGGATCCTCTGCTCTTTGTACTGTACATAAATGAATTGCCACCTATGCTCAGGTCAAATTGTTTATTGTACGCTGATGATGTGAAGATTTATGGTAAAATTTACACTTTCGCTGACTATGAACAACTTCAAACTGATTTAAATATTATAAATGATTGGTGTGCGAATAACGGATTGGAACTAAATGCTAACAAGTATAAGGTTCTGCCTTTTTCTAAGAAGGAACTTACAGTTAATTACCATTACAGTGTAAATGGCGATCGTTTGGGCAGGGTGGAACTTTTTAAGGATCTTGGAGTCTGGTGGTTTGATAACTTGATTACATTTAAGGAACATATCCGTCAGGTATGCAATAAGCCCTACAGATGCCTTGGTTTCCTTTCTCGCAACACCAAGGTGTTTAAGACAATAGCGCCCTTGAAATTATTCTATCAGAGCTATATTAGAAGTACGCTGGAGGACGGGAGTTTAATTTGGTCACCATTTTACGTGAAGGCTATTGATGATATTGAAAGGGTTCAGCGGAAGTTTCCGAGGATTATTCATTTTCTTAAGCATTGTGTATATCCTGAGAGAGGTTACTTATATCGGGAATTACTCCAGGAATTCAATGTAATAAGCTTGCAGGACAGCCGCACAATATCTCAGTTGCTTTTTGGGTTTAAGTTCATTAAGGGTGTTATCCCTGACTCCCACCTTCTATCTCTACTGAATCTCTCGGTTCCTCAATTTGCCTCAAAACGCTATAACCTTTTTCATGTCCCCAAGTCTCGCTCCTTATATCATCAGCATTCGCTAGTGATTGATATGATTTGTACCATAAACAATATAATCAAAAAGCTAGACATAGATAGTTTTAATCTAAGTTATAATCAATTTGTCACCATTATTAACAACCACTTCGCATTGCTGTGATTGCATCTGAGTTTATTTTAGTTTGTAGTTTTGGTGTAGTTATTGGACCAATTTTTCTTATTTTATATATGTATATATATGTATATATATATATATATATATATATATATATATATATATATATATATATATGGTAAACCTAATCAGTAGGCGATTAAAGGTCTGTATATTACTTCAAAATATATGTATTTAAAAAACTCTACATGTTTCGGCTGTATACGCCTTTATCAAGAGAATACAAAATATGAATGACAGGATATCCTGTCATTCATATTTTGTATTCTCTTGATAAAGGCGTATACAGCCGAAACATGTAGAGTTTTTTAAATACATATATTTTGAAGTAATATACAGACCTTTAATCGCCTAATTAGGTATACCATATCATACCAAGGTCACGAAGTTATTATATTATATTTATATATATAAGTGATTAGATAATTTCTTAGCCGTTCATTAAATATAACATGATAAATTATTGGAGGTTTTCGGCTTTTATATTAAATATTTACAAATATCAAGTTAGTATGTATGTAATTGCAAAGTAAGGGGGGATGTAAACATTGCTGTCTACAAATTACAAAGCAAATCATACGAAATTTTTAATTGAAAAAATGTCTATGTTTGGACTCGAACCCAAGTCTACAGCTTGCCGGGCTGTCGTCATTACCACTAGACCACAATAGATGGTGAAAAAAGCCGAAAACCTCCAATAATTTATCAAATGTTATATATATATATATATATATATATATATATATATATATATATTGCAACACTCAATTCATTTCATTTAATTTTGTATAAATTCACACATCAACATAATCTAAGGATATCAATTTTTATTTTATTTGCTTGATTTTACTTCCGTTAATATTGTCTTTTGTTGTTTAGTTTGGTTGCTAGGTAACTTATAAACAACTATCTGTCAAAAGTATCCATTAAGCAAGTACAGTTAATGATAAATCTTAAAATGTTTTGAATTTTAACTTTAGTGTTACTTCTCCCACCATTTCTGCGTTGTTTCACAAAAATTAGTACCCATTGATAAGTGTAAGCATAAATTGCGTTAAAAGCAAACATGAATGAACAAAATAGACGTCGTCATTTACATCCTGACGAAATGAATAGGGCAGTTGGAATGATGGAAGTTGGAGTAAGACAAGTTGACGTAGCGGAGCGGCTAGGTACAACACAGAGCGTAATTAGCCGACTATGGCGACATTACAGAGATACGGGTAATCCCAGGGAACAACATCTTGGAAGAAGACGCGCCACCACTGCTATTCAGGACCGGTACATCACTCTTCAGGCTCGCCGACAGAGTTCACTAACTGCTACTAAGTTAAAATCGCGTCTCCAGGCAGTGCATAACGTGACAGTCCACAGCCAAACCATCAAGCGTCGTTTAAGAGAAGTCAATCTTCACTCCAGACGCCCCCTTAGGGTTCCACCAGTAACCAGGGGAAATCGAGGACATCGAGTAAACTGGGCTCGAGAACACTTAAACTGGACTCGAGAACAATGGTCGACTATACTTTTTTCTGACGAGTCGCGATTCGGATTAAGACCAGATACTCGCAGATTAAGAGTCTGGCGTCAGCCTGGTAATGCAGCAAGGCTACAGCATGCCCAAGAAGTGCACAGCTACCGAGGTGGTACTGTAATGATATGGGCGGGAATTATGCTGGGTAGGAAAACTGATCTCGTTTTTCTAGATCAATTCTTAAATGCTGAGCAATATATTCAGAATATTCTTGAACCTGTTGTTCAGCCATTTGCAGAAGCGTTGGGCCGAAATTTAACCCTTATGCATGACAATGCACGACCACATGTGGCAAGAGTTGTTACCGATTGGCTCAATGAAGCAAGAATTGAGGTTTTGCCATGGTCTGCTCAATCCCCAGACCTCAATCCCATTGAGCATGCATGGGATATGCTTCAGAGAAGATGCCTGCCACATATGGACGCTATACAAAATCGACGGCAACTGCAAGAACTTCTTTCACAACAGTGGAATCTTCTTCCACAAGAAGACTTGGACAATCTTATTCTGTCTATGCCAAGAAGATGTAGGGCGATTTTAAACTCCAGAGGAGGTCCCACTCTTTATTAATTCCATAATCTTCAAATTTTTTAATTCAATATAAGATTAATTTTGAATTGTTGTTTAGTACCATTTTGTAGAATTTCTAATTTCTAATTAATAAATTATTATTAAAATTGTGTTAAATATTAATTTAAGTTAATTTCACTCATAGCTTATTTTACATTTAACTTTCAAGACAAAAATGGGTAAAAAGATGCACTAAATTATTTTTTTAAAGCAAATAAGATATATCCTTAGATTATGTTGATGTGTGTATGATATTATCCTGTGATTGGTTGTTGAGACTGCTGGATAATAAACGTATTATTATAATAATTATTATTATTATTAATAAGGCATGATCCACTATATCAAAAGCTCGTGTTAAGTCGCAACATGTCAGCTCGATGGATTGTCCCTCATCCGAGGATTGCTCCATCACTTCCTGTATACCTGTATTTACCGACTTCTTCTTTCTGTATCCATGTTGAGCTGTGGCAATGTAATTTTCTCAAAATACTTCATTAATCTACTTGCAATTAGATTTTCAAATATTTCTGATATTGTTGGTGGAATTGAAATAGGCCTATAAGTTTGAGCCCCGTTCGCATGTCCTTTCTTAAATATGAGTACAATTTCGGCCATTTTTAATTTTCGCAAAAATACTCCCTCCATAAGACTAGCATCACTAGTTATTATATATAGCAGTAAATTACACAACATACAGAAGTTATATATCTACATCTGTTCCTTCTTTTGCTAGAATCGAATCCAATTTCGGACAACTACCCACATAAATTTCTACATTTTTATCCAGTGGTAACAGCAATGACAAAACTTTCAGATAAGACCATTAACGTGAAAACATAATTTACACCTAATTGCCCATATGGACCAATTAATCATTCTCTTTCTCTCTTTCAACCACGAAACGAAAATATATACTCCAAAAGAAGACACATGTTTCACTCTCACTGAAAAATTTGTTACTTATTTTTTCATTATTTCAGTGTGCTTACAATATTATTATCAGGTAGAGTTCTGTATACGGCAGTGCCGCCGTAATTATAATAATTAATTTAAATTTATGTAATTGCCGTCAATGTCTTCAACGCGTATTCCAAGCACCAAATACACTTCTTTTACCTTTTTCAGTAGTTTACGACTGGTTTATACAGACAGCGTGTTAAATATGGTCTTGGCATAAATTTTCAACTTTTGCCTTGCATAACTTCGCCGATCATAGACCTTTTTCTTTTATTTTAATGGACGTGGATAGCAGAGGCATTTTACTATCCGGTTGTGCGATTACAAAATGTAATCGACAGCGATGTAACAACTACATTATCAAAAGACGAATTTAATAAATTTGTTACATGTTTAAGAAGGTGTTGGCTGTTCATTTTTTTAGATTTTTTAGTTTTTAAATAATTCAAAGAATCATTAAACCTCTGAAGAGTATATAACTCAAACCAGAATAAATATCTTAATTATATATGTTTAGTATGCGAGTATGTTTAGTAACGAGATTCGGAATTAAGTTTTGTTTTCCTATACAGTAGCTTATCTTGCTCATTATGATTTGGTATTGCGAGTTGCTTATCTAACAATTTCTATAACTCAACGAGGTTGGCATTCTAAGATACGAGGACAGATTGATATATAAGGTCTTTAACAATACCATAATTTCCAATATCTCGTCATAGCATGCAAAGTTTTATTTTCTTATGTATTATCGTTGAGTAATAGTGTCATTTATCATGAGTTCGATTTCTGAGATGCGTATCAAGTAAAGGCCCGAAATGGAATCCTCGTCCTGATTCTCCACGTGTACGAAAATTAAAAAGAGTTCCACCAACGCAGAAAGTCACTCACCTTTTTCTAGGATGCAAAGGAAGTCATTCATACCGAATATCTGCCGAAGGGATCAACGATTAATTCAATAAGATACTGTTAAACTTTACGATCACTAAAGACGTATCCGTAAAGCAAGACCGAAAAGAACCAACTTTTTCTTGCAGCACGACAATGCAGGACCGCATTGCAACAACGAAACGATGAGGCCAGTGGCGAGCCTGAAATTCGCATATCTGTACACTCCTGATTTGGCACCTCCAGATTTCTTGTTGTTCTCAAAGTTGAAAGAGGTATTGAAAAGTCAACATTTTTCATCAGACACTGCAGTTCGGGTTGTTCGCAATTGAATCAAAAAAAAACATGAAAGTTTTATCATGGATGGAATAAAGAAATGGATTCAGCGTTTGGAGAAATGTGTTGCATTTGGGGTGGTAAATGTTCAAGGTGAAAGAAAGTAAGTTTTTAAGTAGGTCTGTAAAATGTCATTAAGTAGGTCTTTAAATATTTTCCTTAAATATTTCTGCATATTTATAGACAATATTGATTTATCGTCAAGTTAGTTAGTTAGTTATCATGGAAGTGAATTAGTGTGAAAGGAAAATTATTATTAGTAATAAATGATTACAAATTCAGAAAAGGTTCTGAAAATTCAAATGGTGAACGGTGGAGGTGTACAAATAAAACTTGTGTGGCAAAGGTTTATATAAAAAATAGAAATTATTCCATAATAAACAAAGACTTAAATCGCAACCATCCATGTGACAGCACAATTGCAAGGCAAGTACTTAGTAATTCAGTCAAGAGTAAAGCACAAGATGACATGTACAAAAAACCTGCCAAGTTGATTCATCGTGAAATGAAACGTTTAAATGAAGATAATTTTTCAATTCTAACAACAGAAGATTTGAACCGAACTCGGATAAATATATATTATGGGCGCCGAAGTATTTTACATCCATTACCGAAGAACAGGAACGAGGTTTTTGATGTAGTGAAGAATTTTACATCAAAACCAAGTAAAGAAGAACACTTTTTGTTAGTAGCTGATATGGCAACACAAATTATAATATTTTCTTCTTTTACAAATTTGAATTTCTTATGTACATTGACGGTACATTTGAATTTTGCACAAAATTTTTCTTTCAACTATTTACAGTACACGGTTATAAAAATGGACACTATGTGCCTTTAGCGTTTTGCTTATTACCAAATAAAACCACTTTAAAATTTATTAAAGAAAAATGTATAACTTATATCAGTTTTAATCACAATGAAATTGTTATTGATTTTGAATCTGCAATTCATAAATCTGTCAACACATTGTGTCCAAATACAAAAATTACGGGATGTCGGTTTCATTTAAGTCAGGCTTGGTTTAGAAAAATTCAATCACTTGACTTGAAAAATCAATATGTCCAGAAAACTCTGAAATTAGAATTTTTTTTTAAACAATTTTTTGGTTTGTCATTATTAAAACCACATGATGTAGGAGAATGTTTTACGGAGATATTTGAATCTGCACCTGACGATGATAGGGTGATTTGCGATTATGTACTAAATAATTATATTGATGAAAACGCTGCATTTCCTCCTAAAGTGTGGGCTTCTGCCTCTTCTTTAATGACTAAAACTACAAATTTTTTTTATAATTCACATCCAAACATTATAAATTTTGTAGAAATGTTTGTAAATTTACAGTTAGAAATATACGCTAAAATTAATACAGCAAATAAGTTTGCGAAGAAAATTAGAACTGATATAAAAAACAGGCAAGCATATATAAAACATAAAATCCATGAACTATATGTGTATAAGACAATTAGTAAAATAGGTTTTATCAAAGGCGCTTCACATAAATTTTTGCGCAGCTTTGTATAATATAATATTGACGTAGTTGTAATATACATATATATACAAGGTGTCACGTATCGTTATGTTATAATTTTAGGAGTGTAAAGTACACTTCATTTCAAGTAACAAAAACGCAGAACTTGTATATCCATTTTTATTTGTTTCAAAGTTACATATCTAAGAATGTGATTGTCAGATCATGAAATGAAATGTAATCCTAAAGTTAATACAAACTGATTTTATTTAAAAAAAAGTTATACGATTCAATAACGATTGATTGTTAACGTCGCACAATAAAATGTTATCCTAAAATAAATAAACACGTGTCGTAGTGCACACAGTAACTTCATGGAAATCCACAAAAAAGAGGACTGGAAATTGATTTATGATAAAGAAGGTTCTTACTTATTTCGTAAGTGCTAAACCATGAATATCATAAAGTAAACAAATGTTCAGATGACTGTTAACGTTGTATTTTTTAATAAAGGATTACATTACGTTTCAGTTCATCCAAAAACAGCTTATTAGTGTGTGGACAGTGTCCACTGGACACGTTTTCTTTATTCAAAATGCCTTACCGATTTTCTTCTCAAGAGTATGCGGACATGCATTTTGTGTATGGCTACTGTAACGGCAGTGCACATCAAGCAGTTATTGAATACCGACATTGGTTTCCCTATAGGTGCATTCCTCATTACAGAACGTTTCTGGAAGTACACAGACAATTTCGGGAATGCGGACTGCGTGACTATCTTTTCGACCAAAAGTAAATTTGCCAGCAGACTTAGAAGAAGAAGCAGTAGCTATTGTTACTAGGGATCCAACTCTCAGAGTACGTCGAATCGCTAGACAACTAGGTGTGCCACGAACGACAGTTTGGCGAACGTGAGGGCTTATATCCATATCACTATCGCAGGGGACACGGTTTGCTTGAAGCAGACCACTATGCTCATCTAGTTCATACTACCTGGATATTAAGACAGTCACGGCTTCATTTTAATTTCTGCAGAACAGTCCTCTGGACAGATGAATCTACGTTCACGAGAAGTGGTGTTACAAATCTGAGAAACCTGCACAGGTGATTTTCAGAAAATCCCAAAGCTATACGCCCATCTAAATTTCTACAAGAAGTTTCTATTAACGTTTGGGCAGCCCTAATCGATGACTTGTTGATTAGTCCTGTCGTTCTTCCTGGGAGGCTAAATGCGGACAGTTACCTTCAATTTCTTATTGACGAACTGACAGGTCTTTTAGAGGATGTCCCACTGAATGTTCGACGAGACATGTGGTTTCACATGGATGAGGCACCACCACATTTCGGAATTGGTGTCCGAAATTGGGTTAACATCAATTATCCAAGATGGATTGGTCGAGGTCCTGTTGCATGGCCACCCAGATCACCCGTTCCTAATCCCCTTGACTTTTATTTATTGGGGTACATGAAAAATTTAATCTACGCACAAGTTTCGAACACAAGAGAAGAGTTACATTTATAGATCTGTAACTTTCAAACAAATAAAAATGGGTATACAAGTTTTGCGTTTTTATTACTTGAAATGAAGTCTACTTTACACTCCTAAAATTTGAACATAATGAGACGGGACACTTGTATATATATTTATATATATATATATATATATATATATATATATATATATAAATGGAAAGGATAATCGTTTTTGGGGGAATCCAGCAAAATTAAACTCTATTACTTAAGTCAGTTCTTTATTTTTTTAACACATTATTTCGCATCAAATTCGTATGCATCCTCAGGGGATCAAAATGTGAACTTGTTTTTTTTTGGGAGAAATTACTCGTCTTAATATTCATATTGCTATGTATTGTGGTGTTGATTAGCTTATTTAAATAGCCCACAATACACAGTAGCTTGCTCGGTCTATCTCAAGTCGGGTCAGCCTTCCAGGAGCTCTTGTATCTTCAGAGTTACCCTCACAGGGTACGTAGTACAATAACAAAACAAAAGGTATTAGAAAAGTAAACAAAGATTCACCGCACGAAATTTTAATTATAAAAAATTTAAAAAAATTAAAAAATTGCTACTTTATCAAATATAAAGAAGTGTTGTGACACCAAAATATGCCGCAATGTGAGGAAAACTTGTGTAAAAATTTACTGGTACACTAGACTAAAAACCTCTCTAGTGACCGCGAGCAAAATTAACCTAATTAAATATTCAGGAAAACTATCAAACTTCATCAATTACGTTATTCCCAACTAAACGTCAAACAGAAAATACTGTAGGCGCGCGCATCAATTCTGATCCATGCGCACATTCAACATGGTAAAATATAATTTTTCCCACCAATTACCAACAACTACATTTAACACATACCACATCCTATGACTTGTTTCGCCTACGATTACCCAAAGATAATGACCAGATAGGTAGGTTGGTATTTTTTCAATGGTTCTCAAATAATATTTTGGTAAGTGGTATTTACGTAAAATAGATTCATCTGGTATATGACGATCAGTATATTTTGTAAGAAACCTCTTTAGGTTGGTAGATTGGTATGCTTTTTGAATGGGATATTGGCCGCCATGAAAGCTTCACACAAATCTTCGTTAAAAGTATCAGGTGTAGATGGACATATTGCAGTGGACTTTTCCCCGAAGAAAAAGAAGAATTATTTTGAATAATATATTGTATGTATGTACGTACATTTATTTGCAGGATATTTTATATATTTTTTGAAAATTATGTTATTTTAATGTTGGATCGATTCTTTTGATTATGCCTGTATATTGCTGTGACGTATATTACAATTATAGTTTAACATGTGGTCGCAGTTTGCTCTTTGGATTTGAGGTTAGGGGGTGTAACCAGGAGACACACATAGACTTTCGGTAGGTACAGTTGATTTTAAAGAAATAGTTAATTAACAATAGATTTTGAGTAATATCACGTTTTTTGTGTAATTGGTTTGATGGTGATTTAATTTTCATTACGGGTTTATTAACGAGGGTTTTGACTCGTTAATTTTGTTTAAATTTTATACTTATCTGCCATGTGTGTTTCAAATATAGTTTTTATATTTTTAAAAACGTAAGTAATTTTAAAGATTTATATTTCAATGCATTGATTATATTTAATTGATTATTAGGGTTACAGTCATTAGTGATTATATTTAATTTTGATATGTTTTATAGTTCTTGAATAGCAAGGAAGATTTTCATATTTTTTATGAGGGTTTTTTTCTATTTCATGTGTAAGATATTTGTAGTAGTATGGTTTTCGAGGAAATTTCATATTCATGTTGAAGTGCGCATGTTTTGGTCTTAGACACGCGTGATAGCAGTTTTTGATCTGTTTGACGTTTGAATTTTGGGGTTAACGTAAATAATTGAAAATGAAAGTTTTCCATTCTATTTAATTAGTTTAATGTTGTTCGCGTATAATTGGAGGTTTTCATTGCGAGCGAGTCACTTATCTCGCAATCTTTTTCCTCCTGCTTTTTGTTTATTAATGCAATTAGCTATCTTAATATTTTATTAAGATTTTTTAAATATATTTTTTTTAATAAACGTTTGTAGAAAAGAGGTTGTTTAATACGTGTATTTTGTTTTTCTGTCCACGTTCGTAAATGAACCTGAGATTCAAGAGGACTCTTCTAAAAGAAATAAACTCTCCCTGAGGGCAGCTCGGACTTATAGTGGTGCATTGCGGACCATCTTCAACATATTACTACAATTCACTGCAATATGTTATCTAAATGAGTTTTCGAAGAAACATGTCTCTGCACATTACACTTTTGTGGACGTCTTAAACTTAATGAACAGGCACTGCAATATATCTCGGTATTATTCTGAATATGCAACCAATCTGTATGGCCTCTAATCCATCCTACCTTGGTTGCCCTACGAGAATTCTCCATAGTTAAGGAAAAGAAAGAGAAATACTAAGAACAGAAAGAAATGGACTAAAAAGAAGAAACGAAAACTACTCCAAAAATAAGGCAGTAAATTGAACTTATTATTTCTAAAAAATTATAGGATAAGTATACAATATAACAATATAAAACGGATTTTGAAAATACTAAAAGTTGTAACCAAATAACACCGAAAGAAACGAAACCAGAAACACGCTACTGTAAAATAGAATTTATGAATGAATAGACACGCAATGCAATTTATGAATGAATAGACACAATAATGATAGAAATAACAACATCTGCGCGACGAATACAATCGAGCAAGCAAATAATGGGGCTGTTATAACATGCATACTATACATGATACAGCCACAACGTTTCATCGGGGATTTGGTCATTCAATCGCTTCAGTACACTCTCTGATAGTAGCCATCATTATATGCTTGTTGAATAATATACTATTACTAAATTTTATAAGTTTTTTTTTACATTGTTTTGAGAAATACAAGCAGTCCTCGTATAATATTTTCTGTCATACACTTCCTTTAAGTTATAATTAAACAATTGTACTTTCTTCATTTATATTATATACATTCTCTTCGCATACACGTGCACTTTCCGTTTCATGTTATTAACTTGGAATCTCGACAATTCTTGGTGTGCGTAGAGACATGCGAATATATTTTAAATTCATCATCCATAATGTACGTAGAAATCCTTCAGTATGTACTATTTATAAATCGGAAATATAATTTCCTTTCATTGACATAGTCAAGTACTAGATAGAAGAGGAAAAGTACAAATAATACAACAATCATAATACGTATTATTATTATGTCGTTCATGATTGAAAAATTTATTTATGCGTTTCTAATTTCCGTGATGTGGAATTGCTTCAACAACATAATGTTTCTGACTGGTGTGTGACAAGCAAACTAAAACTTAATATTGCTGCTTAAAAGTTCTGGAAAGTGACCTCTACCAGAAAGATAAACTAAAATAGAAATAAAACTAATGGTTAAAATCTTCACTTTTTTAATAGTAATCGTAAAACGGCAACAATTGTTTCGCCAGCATCTTACATCAGGCAAGTACCAGATGAAGTCACTGTGCTGGACACAGTTGTCGTTTTACGACTATGTATTAAAAAAGTGAAGATTTTAACCAATAGTTTGATTAATATTTTAAATTATGGATCCTCATCAAGAAAAAGCCGAATCAATTCAAGAAAGATAAACTCCCTACAACTTATATTAACGAATTCTCTAAGATTTCGTCAAGGACACCGGTCTTTGTTTTAAGAAACTGTAAAGAGTTCACTGATTTCATGTTGATAAAAACAATCTATTTTGCATTTATAACGAGTAAGCTAGAGTATGCTACCATTATATGGTACGCTTGTCGCTTATACAATTTAGAACGTATTCATTGCAGATTTCTGAAATTTTTCTCGTACACGAGTACTGGCTCTTGTTCTGATCGTGGTACTAGTTTGGGGAATATCATGGTTGATTTGAACGAATGAAAAAGTGCATAGAAGTTAATGATAAATATTTCGAAAAACAGTAAAGCGTATTAAATGTTTTATTCATAACGTTTCTCCAAATTTTCCGACTGTCCTTCGTATATTTCTTAATTCTTATTTTATTATCTTCTTAGATTTGTATCAATTGGACTGGATAATATATTTTTTTAATTATTATTACACCTCCCTCGTATAAACAATTCAAATCACTGAATCATGTTTACGTGTATTTCAGCAACCAAGTTGCCATTATCAGGAATTAATGCACACATATTGTATTTGACTAACCAGTAAATACTTTTTAACAGAAAGTACTTTAATAAATAATAAACGAAAATGTCCTTGCCTAGAATGTTTGCATAACCTTGAAATCATTAAAACCTGATGGTCTCGATCAACAATTGTGTCTTCGAAAGTAATGAACAACGACGTATCCGCTATAGTTTACGACAACTCAAGATATTCAGGTTTTTTTTTTGTACAATATTTGACGATGTCGGACAATATCCTATATATTTAAATTCACAAAAGTCGTGATAAAAAACGACGCGTCTAGAAATCTTAATAGATTGTGTACAGTTGTTGGTTCGACTTATAATATGTGGAATTGGCTGCGCGATGCATAAGATTATTAACCTACATAATGCAGTGCGACAAAGAAAATAATGCGAAAATAATAACCAGAGAGCTTACAATAAATCCACTTTTATTTTCCATAAGCACAGTGTTAGATAGTAGAGACACATCACATATGAATTGGATTATATACCGAGTGATTATAAATGATTGAAGCGAATATTTAATTTGACAACTCTGAGAAATTAGCTCGCTTTAGATTTGTCTTTTTCGGTTAGAATTTCTGTACATTTATAAAAGGCAATGTTCGTATGTGTGCCCGTTACAGACTAAAACTACTGTCACAGTGTCCGGAGAATGTTTAAATCTATTGAAATCCTCGATCTGACCAGCAGAAAGAAAGTTAGGGACCTAATAATATAAGAATCAGAAATAATCAATAATAGCAGTACTATTATTTAAATATATATGGCACCACGAGACAGTACTTCTCACGTTGAAGTTCCCTACTAGACGGCTTAAAAAATTGAAAAGTTGCTGGGCTGAGTGTATAGCATTTAATGGGAATTGTGTTGAAAAACAAAATATATTTTTTACTCTATAATAAGTATATCATTGAAAATCAGCCGCTAAAACACCCTTGTACATTTAAGGGATTTACTGATGTTACAAATTAATATTTTGTAATATACGAGGACGATTCGTAAAGTAAGTTCCGTTTGATTATTAAAAGAAACACCAATACACAACAAACACAAGAGGTTTTTATTATACACAACTTAAAGCCACTACTTTCAGCTATTTTTCTACATAGTTGCTATTAAGATTGAAACATTTGTCATAGCAATGAACCTTTTTAATGCCCTCTTCATAGAGCTCTGCCGCCTATGAATTAAAACATGCTGTAACACTGTCCTGCAGCTCTTCATCGCTCTCAAACCGTTGGCTTGTTCCTTAAAATCAACAAGAAAAACGTCCTTCTTGTCCTAAAAGACAGTGACTATGACTTTTCTCGCAGAAAAAGTTTGGCGGCACTTTCCTCGTAGCCGTGTTAGAGCGACCCCACTGCATTGACTATCTTTTCGTCTCAACATTGGTATTGGTGACCAAAGTTCATCACCTATTACGATATGCCTGAGGAATATTCACCTTTACGAGTAACGTGTCAAAAAGGTTAGCGCCGATCCCATTCTCTTTGTTTTATGCTCTTCGGTAAGAAAATTTGACACCACACGTGAACAAAATTTGTGGGAATCTAAATGTTTAGTATTCATCAACCCTGTACAAAACTATACGTTAAATTTGAGGGAAAAAGGCACTCCGTTCTGTGAATCTGAATTGCCGATTTTCACGAATTTCTTCTTCGACGTTACCCACAAGTTCGTTCGTTACAACAGTTGGTTTTCCATTCCGTTCTTCATCATGGACATTTGTTCGTCCTTCTCGAAAGATACGGCACCATTTTCTAACCATACTGTCACTCATGACATTTTCACCATAAACGGCATAAAGTTCATGATAAATCTCAGCAGTCTTCATGTTCTTTGCACCCAGAAATCGAACAACATCACATAATCCACAATGTCCGAACGATTCTCTCACTCACTAGCACTGCCAGACTCCACCGCAACGTTGCAATCACGTCGATATCCCCACTTCTCAGCTCACTAAGCCGAAACGGAAATTACTTTACGAATCGCCCTCGTAATATATTGGATAGACAAACTTCTCTCAAATGCGTACACAAATTGTATCGAATTATTACCTGCGACTACCAGATAAAATACCTTGTTGAAAAGAACGATAGAATTTTCGTTTCTTTATCATCTCTTTTCAGTTATGACCTAAGTATTGTTTATATTACAACAGTAACGGTACACTCAGACTACTTTAAAAGAAATATTATAGAAAGATATATGACAGTGGCAACCTTCTGTTAATGATTTCAAAGGTAGAACTCATGCCATTTTCAAAGAATATAATTAATACTCCATCTATCTAATGTATATCGGCACAATCAAAAGTTCTCTAGAAATAATTTAACATCATTTAACATTCATAAGGGCTATCCTCGAATAATCATTTTAATAATTAAGTTATTTTTAATAATATAAAATATTATTAAAAATCTGGTGTGAAGAACACAAATGCAGGTTCACTATTAATATTTTTTGTGAACGTGTCCGAATATATCCTATCCCCAGAGACGTAGATACGTATTTCACCTTTCTACAGGCTCATCGGTACGCCCCTGCTGGAGAAAAGATATTCCCAGACACATTCACAAAAAGGAACCACATCGCCCTATCACCGTAATTATCCAGACCGGGCGCAGACGTAAATTCGGCGCTGCCTGTTGTCAGACAGCCGAAGTAACTCGCATACCGTCCACATAATTAATGTGAAGTAACGACGCCCTTCCAAAGGTGGCACAGCCAATCTCTCTAGAAAACTGCATTTTTTTTGTGTCTTCACTCATACTACGGCTTAACCGCATGTGTAATGTATCAGAATAATTGAAACATACATGAATAGGTAAACCCCACCAGTTTTGTATAATACAAAGGTATTTTTAATAATATAAAATATTATTAAAAATCTGGTGTGAAGAACACAAATGCAGGTTCACTATTAATATTTTTTGTGAACGTGTCCCAATATATCCTATCCCCAGAGACGTAGATACGTATTTCACCTTTCTACAGGCTCATCGGTACGCCCCTGCTGGAGAAAGGATATTCCCAGACACATTCACAAAAAAGAACCACATCGCCCTATCACCGTAATTATCCAGACCGGGCGCAGAAGTAAATTCGGCGCTGCCTGTTGTCAGACAGCCGAAGTAACTCGTGTGTTCTTCACACCAGATTTTTAATAATATTTTATATTATTAAAAATACCTTTGTATTATACAAAACAGGTGGGGTTTACCTACTCATGTATGTTTCAATTATTCTGATTAATAATTAAGTTTTAAAAAGAGTTAAATACCATTAACTTTTTAAAATAGATTAGAAATTACCAGAAAATGGGTTGAATCATTAGTAATGGAATTTTTAAAGTTGTATTTAAATACAAGGACCATTCAACTAGGACGGACTAGGATTTAATATATTACGGTGTGGTGGGAAAACACTAAAATTTATAATTAAATATATATTCACTATAAATTGTTTATTATTTGTCCTGAAATTGGTGTTGACTTTTAGGCAATAAATATTATTGTAATATACGAGTATCATCATAAAGCTCGAAAGCTGCGACACTGTTATCAGCCTCTATAAACTGTGTTGGATGAAAGCAAAGCTCAAAGAAATGGAATTAAATTCTGTGACCATCTAGGAAAATCCACAATTAAAACTTCCTACGATTGAGACGGTTATTGGGGAATCTTTATAGCAATATTTACTGATTTTAGGTGGAATAAATCCAAGCGATCCAAGTGATTCATTTAATGTGCTAACTGAGGAAACCATCTACATTAGAACAGTATTTATCCGCCCAAATTAGCATTTAACTATCTCCCAAAATTATATCTGTTAAGATTGGTTATACCCTCTTTTACATACATTTAAACATGTCTAAACATTGGTGCTCGTTGGATTCCAGTTTTGTTAAGATGACATTGAAAAGCGAATAGAGTAGCGAATTGTGAAAACTGGAAACAGTGCCTTCTCTAAGAAGGTAAAGTGGTGGCAAATGATTCTTCTTCTTCTGTTTTGGGTTAAACGCCAGCACGTCCAGGCACTTGAGCACACTGCTCATTGTACTATCCCCAATGGATCTCTCAGTTCCACTCTGTTAGTCTTGTGTCCTCAATAAAAGCCACTATCCTCCCCAGGGCAAGTTTGAGTACCCTCGTAGGATCCAATAGATCTCTTCCGAAATGTTTCTGGGTGAGTCCTTTCAGTTCCTCACACGTGCATATTACATAAAGGCTAGTTTCCTCCTGTTCTTTACATCTCCTACACCAGGATTCGTTAACCAAGCCCATGCTATAGAGATGCTTCCTTAAAGGCCAGTCTCCGGTTACTAAGCCGGTAATTATTTTAATTTCTTTCTGTTACTACGAATTAGGTTGGCTGAAAAGCTTCCGTTCAGCTCCCTTAGTAGTGTTTTAGTACGGAGTTGATGTTCCGTTAACTTCCGTTTCTTTTTATGTTCTCTTTCTAACCATAACCAGATTTCCCTTTTATCGGAATCCTTAGCGATTCCACATACAGGTTCTCGTCCTATGAAGTTCCTATTAGTACCTTCTTTGGCCAGTTCGTCGGCTATCTCATTGCCTTTAATTCCCTCATGTCCTGGCACCCATATCAGCGACACAGTATTATCTTGTGCCGGTTTATTGAGGACCTGTTTGCAATATTTCACCAGTTTAGACCTGGTAGATGGATTCATAATGGCTTTAATAGTTGCCCGACTATCAGTCATTATGTTGATTTTTTTGTTTGCGCAGCCGACTTTCAGAATTTCTTCGACGCAGGCTGCGACTGCAAACAATTCGGCCTAGAAAACCGTCGTATGTTTTCCCAGACATATCGATATCTTCCTTCCAGGGCACATTCCGCATATGCCTGCACCTGTTCCCTGATTGGATTGTGATCCATCCGTGTACCAGGCGCCGGCACCACAATCGCTTGAAAGACTTTCTGCCTGTTCCCTGGTCGGTATAAATATGTTCAGCTTACCTGTAAACATAATCTCAGGTGTCATACTGTCCACCGGCATTTGAAACATCGGCTCTTCCAGTATAGTTCCTGTGATATCTGTGTGGCAGATGATTATTACTATGGATGAATTGTAACAATACTCCCATTGTAACAATCGAAGATTAAGCAGAAAAGTAGGGAATAGATAAAAAAAAATAACCAAAAAAGAAACACGCACACAAAAATCCACCGCTAAAGTTATGGCATTATCTTCTTTAATTGAGATGGTGTGTACGCATTGACTCCCACATGGTAGCTGTCAATTATTATAAAAAGACTAAGTGAAAGCTTTAACACAATAACGCTCGGCCAGCTGACTTTTAATATTTAAACAGTAAAAACGAAAAGTGTGTCCTGTATCCTTCATGTTATTGTGATATAGCCTCATGTGATTTCTATTTAAACCCTCGCCAAAAAAATACATGAAAGATTGACGGTTTCAAACAGAATTGGACGCTGTTAGGGCTTCAAATACGATTTTGAAAAAGCTTTCAAATAATTGCTCCCGTCGTTTGAACAATAGCAGCACCGGTCGGATAAGGTTATTGCACTACATGTGGACTATATAAAACGTAATAAAAGTATCGTTGGTTAAAATTAAGAATTAAAAGTTTTGGTAGTGCTAGTTCTAGTCACTTAAATTTTAATGAATTCACTACGTTTTGCAATATTTACCGCTAAAACTATTTGCATAAAATCCCCAAACCGTAAATAAGTAATAAGATTACATCGAAGTCAATGCATATATGAAATATCCTCTATCTATTTATTAGATTTCTTAATTAAACACAAAATACCTTTTAAGTTTTATTTTATATCTGTTAGTGTATTAATTTATTTTCCAACCTGATTCACACAATGGCCATTCAAGTAATTTTCAATTTACATTTGAAAACGATAGCTAAGTACTAACCTATTTTATATACGCATTTATGTAATCGTGGTATAAGAATGTGTAATTTAGAAATTAACATTTGCAAAGGATATATATTTAACATGATTACATGCACTCTTACGCTCTCTGCGTAAATTAAAATTTTATTTTCATTTGCCCACCGTTATAATACGGTTTTTACAACTGTTTTAATAATCGAAAATACAAGGATTGCAATATAAAGGTTACTGATTTTTAGGTAATATTTTCATCACGATTTTCATTTCAAATTTATTATATTTCGAATAACATAAGGTTAAAACTTAAGACTTTTGTTATGTCTGATATTTAATAATATTTAATAGTATATAATATATACAGGTTCGGTCTACAATCATCTTGCATGCGGCTTCCCATACATAAGGCGTGAGAAGTTGCCAAACCGTACCTACCTAACAAATATACATACGAGAGCCGGCAAGTAGACCTTTAGAGAAATAAAAATGTTCTTCTAGATTAGTGGTTTGCCGAAGCAGATGTGATAGATGTGATACTTTTGTTGGAGAATTGACAAATGAATATGAGTGTATTCCGTAATAGTGATATACTATACAGCTATGCACATGTACAATATTGTTAACAACGAGCGCAAAATACATAATTTGTGAATCTTTTAGGTAAATAGTCATTAAATACAAGCTGTAAAAAATAGTAAATGTATAACACTACCAAAGTAGACGTATTGAAGTAAGAGAAAAAAAATGCTCTTCTAAAGGCAATAAATTTTAAAATAAAATAGATAAAAAAAATAAAGAAAATTCTTGGAAAACAAAATGAAAAAATTCAATAAATATAATTTCTGGGGAAACAGGAAGAGTACGATAAACTAAAAGAATAATTCTAAATAATGGAAATTAAAATATACTTCTAAAATAAACGGAATTCTTGAAAAACCAAATTAAAACTTCTCAATTAATCAAATGTTCGAATAATCCACCTCTTTGCTCCCGACAGTACGCAAGTCTATGATAAAAATTATTTCGTACATTCGAAAACATTTCCGGGGTTATCGTATTTGCACAATCAACAATTTTTTGTTGTAGTTCCCCAAGATTACGTGCTCGATTGTGCTGATGACTATACAGGGTTTGTTTTACATACCCCCAAAAAAAGAAATCCAGGGGCGTTAGGTCGGGGGATCGTGGCGGCCAAACAATTGTACCAACGGAACTTATTAGACGTTCATGATATGCTTCCCTTAAAAATGCTTGAACCAGACGAGCAGTATGGGCAGGACAGTTATCCTGCTGGAGCCAGATATCGTCAAAATTAACCTCAAGGGCACGAAGAGCTGGTATAATTTCATTTTGCAGCATTTGCAAATATTTAGCTGCTGTTAAGGTGCCGTCAATAATAAAAGTACCAATGATGTGATCCCCCAAAATGCCGGTCCACACGTTCAATTTTTGGGAATACTGGGTACGCAGAGGTAGATAGATATGACAATTTGCTTTAGACCAATATCTTGTAGCCATTGAATTATGACGCCCATGTAAATAAAAGAATGATTCGTCCGTAAACAAAATATTTGCAATAAAATTGTTATTGGCAATGACCTTCTCCATAACCTGTTCACAAAATGCAACGTGTTTTGATTCATCGTGAGGAAATATTTCTTGACGTTTTTGAATTTTAAAGCTACGGTATCCTTGCCTATTCAAGATTTTCACAGTTCTCGCTGGTATATTGACTTGTTCGGGAATTTGGCGCGATGAGCATGGTTCATTATGTTCAACCGAGCTACATACTAAAACTTCCCGTTCTTCTCTTCCTTCATTCAATACGCGCATTCTAGGTACCTTATTTATACATTTTCGACAATTTTGCACACACCCAGTAGCTTAAAACTTATGAACAATACTCATTATTGTTGGTATTGTAGGCACAGGTCTATTTTGGAAAGAAAAAATAAATCGCCCTACTACCTCTTGAGCAGTACTACCAGAGTAGTACCACTTAATAATTTGTATCCTTTCCTCGTTTGTATAAACCAACATATTGAATAAAAACTATAAAAACAGGCCAAAATCAAATAATACAAAATATAACTGCCAATTAGAAACAAATTAAATTCAACAATAAAATTAATAAATGTGAAGTAGGTAATTCTTATAATATTAACTTCAGATACTTATTAAGAATATCACGAACGTGAATAATAATATAAAAATTAAGAAAACAACCACCAACATACACAATATTGGTGTCTTATGATCGAAATGATCGTATCGACCTGTCTTTAAGGGTTCCCACTACTTTTCTCGAATAGTACTTGCGCACTTGTGTATTTAACTTGGCAACTACGTTCGTTTATATACATGGACTTGTAGCTCGCATTTAAGGTAAAAACGGGCCAAACGTGTATATACTGTAGTCGACAAATTTTAATTTCTGTTCGCGTATAAAGTGTATGCTTGTTATATCCAACGTTGCCTGCTTTCAAACAGTGAAGTGAGAAGCAGAGTGGTGAACACACATACACATTTAACGTGCCCTATTCCCTAACAAGCACTTACCGGGTGTAGAACACTTATTTCTCTACGTGCGTATATTAATAGTCGATTTCAACATACATGTTTTTACAACTCAAGAAAAGACACAAATCGTAAAATGGTATTATGTCGGTAGACACCTCAATGTACCTGTACATACCCGATATCCACAAAAAATAAATGTATGGGCTAGTATTTTAAATAATTCAATTGTCGGTTCTTTCTATAGGGACATATCAAACAAAAAGTTTTCAGTAATTTATACGAAATAATGAATAATATAAATGAATTGCGAGAAAAGATATTGTGAGCATTCGTAACTTCAATACCTGACATGCGCCAAGAATTTTGTTATAGGTTGGCCAACAACAATGTGGTGGATTATTTGAACCTTTAATTTAGAATATTTATTTTTTATTATTATCGAAGAAGAGTTAATTTATTTTCTTTTCATAAGAGTTACATTTTTTTTTTTACATAGTTTAGAATTAATATTTCATTTCATTTTATTTATACGCGTAAAATATGAGCTTTGTTGTACATTCTCATAAAAGGTAATACACCATGAAATAAATATTTTTCTCTAAGTATTCGTGGCGAATTTTATACGTTCTTCTAAGATGCGTTCTACAACCCTCTAAAACAATAGACTTACTGACTAGCTATAATCTGACTGAACCTTATCGTACGGTATATATATTGATAAATTCTTGGAGTTTTCGGCTTTCTATTAAATATTTTAGATATTTTTAAATTAATGTGTTATTTCCCGAAGTAATGTGAATGTAAACATTGCTGTCTACAATTACAACGCTAATTATTCGAAATTTTTATTTGAAAAAATTTCGTCCTAGGTGGGACTTAAACCCACGTCCACAGTTTGCCGGACCATCGCTCTAACTACTAAGATACGAGGACTTGGTGTCAAGTTTATTGGAAACGCCTTATAACAATATATATATATATATATATATATATATATATATATATATATAATTATAGAATACTGGGAGAGATGCTCCCCTTTGAAGATGCCCCACATTAGGGTGGCAAATGTTATAGAATAGCCTGATGGCTTAATTATATCTATGATAATAAGCTGAAAATGATGATACTTGCTTCGACTTCGGCATAGCTCAGGTAATATTTTAATACTAACAAGAGAACACTTAAAAACAGGATCTAAATGGAGCTTCCAAATATTTAGATAATTGATTCTCTTTTACATATGGAAATAAAAGACTAGTTGATAAATTAAAACAATTTTAATATAAATCTATATTTTTTTCTTTAAAAAAAAATAAATAAATAGTTTTAACAGGAACTGTTTTACAAGCGTATGGTATATATTAAGTGAACTGTGTTGCCTAATGTGCATTAAAACATGGCAAATTGTATTGACATTGACCTTTTTTACCTATTATGTACGTCAACTTAAAGATATTGATAAATTTGAATTAATTAAATTTTTACGAAAGAGATTTGACCTATAAGTAGTTATTTATTGAATATATTTATGAATTTTGACTTGAATGCTCTGAATTAAGTAAATAAATGTTGGTGTACCATACCTTTTATATGTGTTATGTGTTTGTAGATTGGAAAACGAATATTATTCTGTAAATTATATGGAACCGCCTCTTAGGAAGTTTTCGGCAGAATTCAACGGGAATATTTTTTATTTTTCAGGACTTGAAGGAAGATCTGGGATGTTTTCACAATATGGGAAATCGGTAATTGCAGGACCCGGAAAATTACTTCAATTTGTGGGTTATTTTTCCTTTATATTTTTCCTATATATTTAACACTGATTTAGGATGATAGCTTTAGATTTTAATCGTTTTTCTTAATTATTTTTCAGAGATACAGGAGTACGTATTTTATTAAGCTTCGGTGAAAAAATTCTCTCATTCAATAAACTTTGTTGTTACCGTGACAACGGTGAGTGTCCATATATTTTTAATTTTTCTTTCGTGATTTATATAAAGTTAAATGATTATTTAAGTAATGTTTTCCGTAAGATATTTTTAATTTAATTTTCTGAATATTATCAATTCACTTATTTTAACATTTGAATATAGATTAAACTACTTATTTCAATTTTTCTAAATGCCTAAATCACGTGTCCTTTGAAGTTATATTTACTAATACAAATGTCATTCAAAAGTTTTATACAAATCATCTCAAAATATTGATACATTACTTTTGTAATCAGAATTAGTTTTATAATTATTGATTAACCGCGATATTTAAATAAAATAAATGCAATAATGAATAAATACGATGTAAATATGAATTTAAATGCAATAAATTACCGATTTCATAATTAAGAACTAATTGAGATATTACAATATTTTATATACTGTCGTGAGCAAAAAAATCGGGACAGTGTCAAAATTGTTATGTCAATTTCCTTTATTTTTTGGCATTGTAATTTGTCAATATTTAATTAATTTTCAAACTCTCCGTCAAATTATATATCATAGTTGCTAATTCAACATTGAAAATGCGGCATCTTTCGAAAACTGATAAAGCCAGACTTATTATAGTTTGAAAAATGGGAAATCATTAAGAAGTGCATCGGTTCAATTTAATATTGAAAAGTTCAGCGCCGCAAGAATATATAAAAAAATGGAGAGAAGAAGATAACTTAAATCGGAAAATAATTTCCGGACGTAACAAAATTTCGAATACGCAGGAAGACGAAACATTAGTTACTGAGATTAGGCACAACCGTTTCAAAATATTAAAGGAAGCTATAAGAACAACACAATTTTCTGTCTCATCTTGTAACACAATGGTTACAAGCGAATGAAATTTAAACTTGAGATTTCCAGCCCTACAATCTTTATCTAAATCCCATTGAAGATGTATGGGAATTAATGAGATAGAGCTGCTACCCAAGAAGAAATTTGGGAGATTGTTCAAAATGCGTGTGATCAAATTTCTATAAATGTTGTACAAAATATTGTCGCTTCAATGTCTACAAGATTAGATGCAGTTAATAATAACGGTGAAATGACGAAATACTAATTATTTTAATTTAATAAATAATCTTTCTCTATCGTTTTTAGTAATTTTTATTTACATTTATTTTAAAAATGTTTAATAAATGTCAATAAGACACCCATTTTCAACAATTCCTGACTTACTATTATGAGTAAATATAGCCACTTAAATAGTCACAATTTAAACCCACGCAGAGACAATGTCCCGTTTTTTTTTTGCTCACGAGGACACATATATGGTATGGTACACACACTTGATGTGTATTTACACATAGATATGCCATTTCTTTTTGTAGAAAGAAGGGTAATATTTTTATTGACGAAATAACAGATTATTTCCAATCCGCGGTAAAGTTGTAAAATGGTGCTTATTTTATCACGTTGGATCTCGCAAATGGAACCACAAAGGTACTGTAATATTTTAAATTGATCTGAGGTATAAAAAATACATTCTATCCAGTAGGATGAGACAGTCAATGATGTTAATCATTAGTTTCTGTAGGGACTTTTCACATAGAGCATCCCTTCGTGTACCATTGGATAACATGTGACGACGAGATAATAATTCATCTTGGAGAATGCTTCTGTCCGTATAACTTCTATAGATGGTAAAACAAAATGAATTTGTGAAATATGCGATGAATACGATCCAAAAGAAGAGAATTGAAAACATAAAAGCGATATCATATTAAAGGTGCATACTCCAGTCTACTTACGACATAGCAAAATATAGAGTCTTTGTGAGCATAATATGTTGAAAGTACCTAGAAACCCTCATGATTAAGCCTTACTTAAGGGATCAAAATGCTATTTAAAAGTAAAGATAGAATCAAACGTAACTTCCAAATCTTTAAATTTAATCCTCGCTATTATTTGATTACCATCAATAAAATACGATGAAGCAAAAGGCGATATAAGAGACTACACACTATTTCGCAATATTAACTTTAAGTTTAAATTTTTTGATCCAAGCCACCACTACATCCAAACTCTCTGTTGAAGTTTATGATGTTGGTCGAATAGTCGATACGGGAAGAAAAACTCTCCCACACTCAAACACGCATATTAATATATACAAAGATATTGATTACATGTTTTATTTTCATCTTATCAAATATATATTCATCATAGTTGCAAAAAAAACAAAAGCCAAATGTCAGCATATACTGTTTGTAAATACCCACAGAATTAAAGATATTCTTGTTTATTCTAGAGAACGGACACGCTTACCACCCAGTGCAGTACTGGGTGGTACATATTTACTTGTTGAAAAGTTGTATTTATAAAGACTATCGAAATTCTCAGCATAATAACTAGTAGCTTCCAGCCATGTTCCCCATCTAGTTATTACTAAAGTGGGAGGCAGTGACAGAGATGGAAATTTATCCCTGAAAAGAGCTACTCTCAATGGTGGTTTTCTGAAAACTTCCGGAAAAGTGTCTCTGATATATTCACAGATTCTGTGGAGAGCATGTGCTACACAAGTAATATGCAGCATATTAGGATATGTTTTCTTCAATAGTCTGCCTGTTTTTAACATATACGCAGCACTATCACTGACAAATAAAAGTATTTTTTCTTTGTACGTGGCGTCCGAATGAAGCATTTTTTGCATATTCTCCTTAATGGTTTCAGCAACTGTTTCCGCATCAACTCTATTTATAACACTTGTTGCTATTACATATGAGTTATAGGGAATAGTTGGATGTAGTACACCAGCTACAACATTTACCACACAGCGTCCTAACATATCCACCGTTTCGTCGGGGCTTATCCATATGTATTGATTTCAACGATGGCTTCTAATGCGTTCTACTGTTCTCGTATAGCACCTAGAAACATAATATTTGCGTAAAGTTGATTCATTTCATCAGGAACATTTCGACCAGTATATTTTTTCAGAAATATTTTTAAAGTGGGATTGCTAAGTTTATTTAATGGAATATTAGCCGCCATAAAAGTTTTACAGAGTTCAGATGTGTTTGCGATCCTAAGTAACGAATTTTTGACGATATTTTACGGATTTTGTAATAAATTTCGGAATCACTGACAAAATGGACATACAATCAGTATGACCGTCAATCCAACTCGCCATTGTTTTACAATGCCGTTCTCGACATTCTTCCATATCATGTCTGAAAAAGTAACTTAAACAATGCTCTAGATCTAAATAAATGAAAACTAAAAATGTGTGCGTAAGTTATTGAAACTGAACGAAATTCAATTCACACTCTTACGTCGAAATAATTGGTAGAAATAGATTCAATCAAACGATATTAAACAGGATCTATCACAAAAATTACGATGTAATTAACAGTAAAAACTATGAAAACAAGAAACTTACTCACAGCACTTTATTTATCTTACGAAATATAAACTAATAAATAAAATACATGATAAAAACCCCGCTTCTATCTACGCTCATGAAAACACTTTAAAAAACACTATATTCTTCAAATACAATAACTGGCTTGTCCATTGTTATCGCGGCGAGACCAGGGGTCCGAGTAAGTCAAACAAATACTTCATTGAATTACGCCGGGATGTACTGAGCGACGTTATACACAATTCCAATTGCCGATTGCGTTTTATGGAAATTGCGTCCGTTCTCTATTAAATTATTACTAATATGTTATCTGTTACAATTGCATACCAGGTGTAGAATGGATTTTCGTACATAGGGATTTTACATGCAGAACTAATAATTTGCGAATATTCCCTCCCCTAATTATTTTATAGGAAAATGTTTAACACAAAAGTTGTGGACAAAACAAAAATGTATCTAAATTCTTTGTTATTTATTTTCTAACACCTTCTGGACCTGCTAGACTTGAAGAAAAAGTATTAGGAATGAACCGATAAATAGTACTAGCCATGAATCCTGACAGCAATAAATGTCACGTTTTGACAAACAAAATAAGTTTGCTGATTCTTAAAATGAATTCCTATAGCCAAGAAGAGAAAGTCAACTTTATTAAATGGTACTACTCTGGATTGTCTTTTAGGGACATACAAGCAACTTTTGCTGGATTCTACCCGGAGCGACCAATTCTAAATTTGAACACAGAAATATAAGTGCCAGAAAGTAACAGCTGGTGCAAGTAGAGAGAAGGTAGATGCCGTTCTCTTAAGCGTTGCAGAGAACAAAAATGTCTCCTTAAGACAAATAGGCAATAATTTGGGGATTCATTTTACTACTGCTCAGAAGATTTTAAAGAGTCAAGATCCGCGGTTTTGGTCTTATAAATACAAAAAGCACCAAAAAATATTCGAGGAGGATAAAGGAAAAAGAATGCAGTTTTGTGAAATAATGATGGATATGGCCAATGATGACCGAAACTTTTTATCTAGGATTTTATTCAGCGATGAGTGTCGATTTCAGTTAACTGGTGAACCAAATCAACAAAATTATCGCTACTGGAGCACACAAAATGAACATTTAACGTTACAGACTCATACGCAGTACCGGGGTAGTGTCAATGTTTGGGCTGGCATACTAGGTCCTCACATAATTGGACCGTTCTTTATTGGAGACCGCATAACTGGTGCTGCGTATTTAAATTTTTTGCAAGAAGAAGTCGGGCCAGCTATCGACGATTGGGAATTAATTACGAATTTTGGTACCAACATGATGGATGTCCGGCGCATTACCAGCGCGATGTTGTAGACTACTTAAATCATGTATTCCAAATCGCTGGATAGGTCGAAGTGGAGAAATTCATTGGCCTCCAAGATCTCCGGATCTTTCGCCAAATGATTTGTTTCTGTGGGGCACATTACATGATCGGCTATACAATGGAAGGACGTATCAAAATGTGGACGCTTTAAGAGCTGCAATACTTGCAGAATGTCGTCAAATATCATACTATCAGAAATTTTTACGACAGATTGGGTACTGCTCAGCTGTCAACGGAGACTTGTTTGAGCATTTAATTTAGTTATTACTACCTTTATTACCACGTTCAATAAAATTCTAAAATCTCTTCAGCACGTTTTTTCTTTTCTGCAAACGACTTAAAACCTATGCTTAAAACAAATTTAAACGCCTCTACTAAAATTGTCACATTCTTTTGTTAAATGAAAGAATTTTGTTACTTTAGTTGTCACACGTCACGGCTTTTGCTATTTTGTATCATTTCTTCAATTCTTCTTGCTTTAATTGTGAAGTCCCGGGGGCTGTTAATAAGCAAAGAAGAAAAATAATGGGAACTATTTTTAATGCTCTACAACTTTTGTGTTTAACATTTTCCTATAAAATAATCAGGGGAGGGAATATTCGCAAATTATTAGTTCTGCATGTAAAATCCCTATGTACGAAAATCCATTCTGCACCCGGTATATAATATTCAACATTGTATTATTTATAACGTTTCATAAATGTATTCTTTATTGATTTAATTCGCCAGAAATAATAATAATTTGATTTTTAATGTAAGTCGATCTATCCATATAAAAAGTAATGAGACTGATTAAATAAAACACAGAGAAAATATTTTATACATCCAAATTTATTGTGTCTGCTTCAAAGTAATTCCCTCCCACTCGAATATACTTATTCCAACGTTTCTTCCAGTCTTCGAAACAATTATTATACCCAGCCTCCAAAGCAGCCAGCGAATTCTCTTGGATGGCTTCTATTAACTCAAAACTCCATGAAGTGGTAATTTCAATCGAGAAAATAAAAAAAGTCACACGATACCATCCGACGAATACGATACTTGCGGAACGACATTGACTTCATTTTTGACG
Organism: Melolontha melolontha; assembly: GCA_935421215.2. Classification (NCBI taxonomy): domain Eukaryota; kingdom Metazoa; phylum Arthropoda; class Insecta; order Coleoptera; family Scarabaeidae; genus Melolontha; species Melolontha melolontha. Next base: position 43,159,766 of record OW285238.1, read on the forward strand.
AAAAACTAAAGAATAATGATGACAGTATGTGATAGTGCATTATCACCATGCAAAAACCATGAATTGTTTCGCCATAATTGTGGTCAATTTTAACAGAACCCCCTGACGTTGGTTTTGTGTATTATTTGCCGTCAATTTTTTTAGATCTATTAGAATGTTTACGGCTCACCTTATCTATGTGGCTCACTTTCGAAGTGCATCTCGAAACCACGATGCGACGTCAGATAATTTGCGGTTTTATTTTGAACAATTTGTAGAAGCATTTCCTCACAAAAATGTAAATTATAAAGTTTTTGGTCACCACAAACGTGAAATTGTAATGCGATTTAAGACAAAAAACTGTATTGGCAAAGGTAAATCAACTAGGCGACCAATAGTATTAACGGAACCTGCTGCTAATGATCTTCGAGAACGAATGAATCAAAGTCCACAAAAATCATTACGGAAGTTATCAGCAGTTAGGTATATAGGTTAAATACTTAAAGCAATGCAAGTCCTTTAAGTGCTTTTTGCAGGTATTACTAGAGCTAGTTGCACAAAAGCGCTACATAAGAGGAACTTAAACACAGGCAGTTAGACATGAAATTGAAAACATCACTCAGGAAGAACTTTTGAATTTGAAAGTATGAAATGACGAACCACAAAATAAAGGTACACATTTTCAACAGTTTTTGTAAAAATAAAGTATTTTTCTACTAATCAGTGTTCTTTTCATTAAATAAAGCATTTGTTGCATATTCAGTTAACAAATTCACATAAACATAACCTTAATCTTTATTATTAATATTGCCACCAGCTGTAGAAAAATAAAATCCATCGTACCAACATAACTGGCGTACGATCATTTACAGATACACGTTATATTTATAAAATTCCTATTATAATATGGCTTAAAACAAAGGAAAGTTATTTCACTCGAAATCGTGCATTTCTTATTTAGGAACATGACAGCTTGGTTGTACATTAAACTCAAAAACGATGCAAGCAATGCTTCATTAAAAACCGCTTACAAAAACAGATTTCGCTGCTCATTGATTTTCTGGAATCAGAAAATGTGTAAAAAATTCAAATTTGACAGTAAGAAGAAGTTGTTCGTGATATGCAGGTAATTACGGAAAAATGTTAATTTTTCAACGCGAGTTAGTGTTGAAACCATCTGTTACGTGTTAATAACAAAAAACTTCTACGTATAGATACGCAAATAAAGAACAGACAAATTAAAAAAAGAAATAGTAGCGGTCGTTGATTAGTTGTTCTACATGTTTTTATACCCGCTTGGCGTGCACCGTTGACGGACATTCAGACAAAAGGGAAAAATACACACAAGAAACCGTTATGGATATTTCGTTTTCGTTTCACTTATCAGCGGCGTAACATGTGCTCGTTTTATGCAATTAATACTAATTTCACGTAACTGTATTAAGTTTTTTTTTATTCTAAAATAATACAATCTAATCAGATTATCTCATATAATTATATGAAAAACATATTTTATTTTATTATCCAACAGAAATTACTAAAAATAGTAATTGCGCTGGAAGATAAGTGTTTCGTGTGGTTAATCCTCGCACAACTCTTATTTAAAATAACGTTGCACATCTTCAGTCTACTGTCACAGTACAACACATGTTTTTGCGACTCAATTCTGAGAATTGCACGTGAAAGTAGCCCCAAAAAGAAGATCTTCTGCATCATTCGTTTTGTCAAGTTGGCTGCATTAACAATTTAATGGCCATACGAATTTTTTTGCTCAAGGTGGATTTTGATCACTTTTTCTATATTTTAACACGGTTATATCTCGGTATACCGTACGGAATATCTCTTTTGTGTCTGAAGCAAAGTTGTAGATATTGAATTGGAAAAAAAAAGCGCAACAAACCTACTCGAAAAAAGTGCATCCAGTGCCTTAAAAATCGCAAAAATGCCCATTCTTTCCCCATTTTTCACCTTTTTTTGCTCAATAACTGGATTAAAAATCCACAAATATGCTGTTTTTTTTTCTTTATAAACTTTATTTTTCATGAAAATAAAAATTCCGGTTCATATTACAGCTATTCTTACACAGAAAATATGAGATTTTTATTTGTTATCTATGCATGGAAACAAAATTTAGAACATTTTCAATTATTGTCAATATCCATCCTCGTTGAAGTTGACGCTTGTGGTTCTGATAATCTTGTTTTCTTCGTAGGTTGTTCATATTCATGTTCTGAGTCTGCATCATCATCCGAGTTAGACATAATATTCAAGGGCATGTTTTCTTCATTGTGTCCACCAATTTCGGTGTCATCTTCATCTACGGTGCTTTCATCTTCAAACTGCATAATTTTAGAACTCCACCAACAAACCTCCGCAAGCAATGCATCTAATTTGTTGCCTTTGAATCGCTTTTCCATTGGCATGATCACTTGGTGGAACCTCTCTCCTTGTTCGTCCGATTCCTAAGGTAATTGTGCCAAAAGGGTATCAAGGTGGAAATGCATGAAATGTAATTTTAACGTCATGAATGCATTGATTTTTTCAAAATAATACAGCTACTTGTCCACTCGTGTCTGTATGTCATCTCGCTGTACACCGTTCTTTCCTAAAACGCCTTCAATGACTTGTTTCAATGCGTCCCATGCACATAGGTGGTTATAATGGTTCGAAAGCATATTTGTGAAAGATTCGCTTTTCATTAATTTTCGTATATCCGGTCCATTCAGAGTACCTGTTTGAAATTTTAAAAAAATCAGTTGCGAAAAAATTATTGGTAATTATAATGCGAATATATCGAAGTGAACAAATTTAGATATGAGAATATTTAAATACAGACAACGATACGTACCTTTTCTAATTTTAGCTTCACTGAGTTTTGGAAAGATGGATTTCAAACAGTCATAGGCGTCCTCAATATCTTTGACTACCACTTCAACGAATTTCCCAGCTATTCCTAATTTCATGTGGAGCGATGGCAACAAAATATCATCTACATCCTTTATCAAAGGTTCATTACGTAATTTTAATTGTTTCTCGAGCTCGGGAGTTCTTGCTTTCCAATCTTTACATTGATATTGATTCCCTGTGTATCGCGAATCCCAATTACAAAGAAAGCAGAAGTATTTTGGAAAACCGCCCTTTAATATAATGCCTTGTATTATGTTGACAACCTTTAGATCACAACAAATCTTCCATTTGTGTACATTGTATTTGATTTTCTCTAAAATTTCGCCCAATGTTTCATACGTTTCCTTCATAGTTGTGCTGAATCCCAATGGAATGGACGGTTTTTTGTTTATTTTGTGCAACAGCACAGCCTTCAAACTTGAAACTGAACCGTCGATGAATAAACGCAAGTCGCCAGCGATATAATCCATTCCCATATTTTTCACTAAACCTGGGATATCATGGCAGTAAGTGAACGTATTTGCTTCGTCAACGGAATAAAATTTCTGAAAATCAGCTTGACGTTTTCGGTATGATGTTGCGCTGACATTTTGCTCTGTCAGTTTTTTACGCTTCAAAAAAGATGTCAAAAATTCTGATTTTTTTTGTGATAGTCCCATCTTAGCCACAATGTAATCCATTTCGATTTGTGTTACCGGTTGTGGTGCATTATTTTCAATATCGGGTGTCCAATCTGCATCATTCACATTGGTCGGATTGGTGAAAACGGTTTCGGCTTGCAGGGACACAGTATCCAGACTCGGAGGTTTAGGTGGATCGGTAACAGCAGCGCGTTGTACTGGAGGTGTCGCAGTAAAAGCGGGAATGTATACTTTTGTTTTCAATTTTTTTTTGTTCAATCCATAACCGGAATTTATACATGCGTAGCACCTGGATTCATCATGTCCAGTTAGGTCTTGCACCCAAATTACTGGCTTCATAAAAGAAAACTGTACACCTTTTCCATGTATCCACATTATAAGGGTATTATATCAACATTTGCACACTGTGTTCGGCGTAAAATTTACACCACTTAAATCTGTTTCATCAAAATAATGACAATACGCTGTTTTAAATTCCTCAGTAAACAAGTTTTTCCGATCCTGTTTGCCTATTTTTGGGATCTTTTTGGGATTTTTGGTTTTAAAATGTAATTCACTCTGAACAAAAGGGTTGTTTATTCCACAGCCATTAAATTATTAATGCAGCCAACTTGACAAAACGAATGATGCAGAAGTTCTTCTTTGTGGGGCTACTTTCACGTGCAATTCTCAGAATTGAGTCCCAAATAAATGACCTGAAAAATGTTGTACTGTGTTTTTAAAAACATTTATAGTTAACCACTTTATGCATTTGATAATCATGTATTCTCTATAATTATTACATTTAAATGAATGAACAAAGTTCAGGTCAATATTTTTTTCATACTCTCTGATAATTATTTATTTATTTATTTCAAAGCGAAATATAAATTTAGATACTGGTGTAGAAATCACTTTCATAACAAAAAGAAAGTGGTCATAAAACTAATTTATACACTAATATCGAAATTTTTCAACCAGTCCAGAGCTGCAGGAGTTACCTTGCTCAGCTCATGGATGCCACCAAGGAAATTTCTTCTGGTACACACATTTACTATGTGGGCCATAGTTTTTTCCACGTTTCAACAATCGCAAAGACTAGAATTTGCTACTTTCCATTTATAACACAGCATCGAGTTGCACCTTCCGTGGTCTGCGCGGAACCTATTTTATTGAGACCATTGCCTATGTGGGAGTGTTACACTCAGCAGAGGTCTGAAGGATTAGAGATTAAATCGCTATTCCTCAATTCAGGGTGCTGTTCAAGGAGGGCTATCCAGCAATCATTCACATTGACAGCATGCTGAACTTTCGTATCTAGCCAATCCGGTCTCCTAGATTTCAGTCGGGTCCTGGGGATGCTCTCCAAATCAACGTGTATGGGAATCGGTAACCAGAGGCTAGGAGTAGATCTAACAGTACCGATGACGATCTTCATTGCATCGTTAAGTTGAATATCTACTAGCTTGGTGTGAGAGCTTCGATACCAAACAGCAGCACAGTATTCAGCAGGAGAGTAAGCCAGTGCAATAGTCTCCCCATTGGCTCCCATGAATTACTGGCAAGTTTATGTAATATATTATTGCATAGTTTCACCTCTATAAAACTAGTCTTTTGACTAGTTTTATAGTGGTGCTACTTGAATGTCAGAGACCGATCTAACATTACGCCCAGATATTTGGGGTGGAGGTTGTGGTTGATCCGGTACTTACACTAAATTCAACAATCATCTCTCTGTTCGCTTCCTTATTGCACACATGATTCAGATTTTGAAGGATTCGGTGACAAACACCATTTCTTATAATATTCATCTAAAGCTTGCAGATCTTCAGTAAGTTGTAATTCTCCATGCTCTAAAGTCTTGGTTTGGGAGCATAAAGCGAAGCCATCTGCATATAGAAATTTTCGTGATTTTGTGAGTGGGAGATCATTGATGTAAGTGTTAAACATTAGAGGAGCCAGAACCGATCCTTGAGAATGGCTGTTTTTCAAGGTTTTGCCATTACTACACTGCTCAACTTTTGAACTGGTACACTTACAAGAACATATATAAATAACAATTTACTACTTTTTGAGCAACACTTTCTTGCTTAATTGATAGTATATGGCTCTGGGAAACACTTTTAAGGCGAAGAATTAAAAGAATAAATCTTAAATAACGAATTTCAAATGTTTTAATAGAAAAATAACAAAATCTTCATTTTAGTATTACAGAAAAGTTTGCTTTGGAAAGAAAAGATAACCAAACACTTAAAGATTAATAATGCGTGGGACCTCCTCTAGCTCTTATGACCTCCTGGCAGCGTCTTGGCATGCTGGAAATCAAATTCCAAATGTAATACGGAGGAATATTTTGCCATTCTTCCAAAACGGCAGTTCGGAGCTGATGGTGATTGTTTGGATCCACTCCTCGTGATCTTATCAACCTCTTGGAATTACCCCCCATACGCTCTCTATGGGATTTAGATCTGGAGAGATCGCTGGCTAATCCATTTGCGTAATATTGTTCTCTTCAAAAAATGCATTGATTTGTCTTGTGCTATGAGGATGCGCGTTATCATCAACAAACACAAAACCATCGCTTATTTCATTAGCCAATGGCAACACTACAGGTCGTAATACTTCATTAAGATACCTGACACTATTCATTGTAGCATTTCCAAGCATAACTAATTCAGTACGACGAGTCGCAGAAATACCTCCCCAAACAGTAATTGAACCACCCCCATAAGCTTGATGGTAAGTCACGTTGTTCTCAATATAGCGTTCTCCTCTGTTTCTCCAAATTTTAACTCTTAAATCTAAGCTATGGAGACGCACTCTGGTTTCGTTACTAAATGAACAACGACCCCAATCTTCATCATTCCAATTTACATGTTAATGTGCCCACTCTAGCCTTCTTCTTTTGTGGCTCTGGTCAACAATGGGCATTTTTTAGAAGATCTGGACCTTAAATATACCCCGTGGAGCCTTCTTCTTACTGTTTGAGTGGATACTTGAGTACCTGTTGCATTAAATAACTGAATTTGGAGTGTTCTTGCAGTAGAAAATCTATTCCTTCGACACTGAATCGTAATTAAACGGTCCTCCCTGTCTGTTGTACTATGTTTGACAGATCCAGTATCATTAAAACGCATTCGAACTCTTCTGATCACATTGTGGTTCACATTGAAATGGGCAGCAACAGTTCTTAGCGATACACCAGTCATAAGCATTCCCATAGCTTGGCTGATCTCTTCAATACTTAAACGACTTAATGGCATCTCTAAAATGCAATCAACCACTCTGCATTAAAACTTATTCGAGAAATTAGCAAAAATTGTCTTAAAACTTGAGAAAAGTATAAGCGTCCGCGAGCTCAGTAATTGCACTTATGACAGATAATAATAACAAACAACAATGGAGTCGCAAATGTCATTCGATAGACATTTGTTTGCATTCCGAAACACAGCCCTGATCATATAGGAAGTCATGCCTAACGCCTACGAAGGATTGTTTACTTTTACTGCATGCTATATAAGTGTACCAGTTCAAAAGTTGAGCAGTGTAGTTCGATCGTTTAGCCAAACTACGATTCGGCGATTGCTCAGCATATTTTGGATATGTTTGCCTAATTTAGTTTTTGGAATTTAAAAATCATTCTATTCTGCCAGACTGTGTTATATGGACAGGAGAGATCGACAAAACCAGCGGATGTTTTCAAAGCATTCCTAAAACCTGCTACAATGTGTGTTGTTAACGCCAAGACTTGGTCACAGCAATTACATCCCGTTCTGAAGCCGGCTTGCTCCTTATTAACAATCTCGTCGACGGTGGGAGCTATTCTATTGTAGATAAGCCGTTTAAGAAGTTTATAGCAAACAGATAGCTTCCAGAATCTTCCGGGAACTTACCAAGATTTTTGCTTTCCGAAAAATATTATTGATATCTCCAGAATATAAGATATTGCTATAAATCTTTCTCAATCATTCTCTGGCACCCATTTCCAGATTTTTTATGAAATCAGGAAGTACATTATCAACACCAGGAGTTTTTTTAATATTTTTTTATTACTATATTTTACACTTGATGTTAGTTAAACATCGATATGCTATCTTCTACGTTGTATATTGGAGGCATCTACACTACGGGTAGTCTATGAGTAGTGTGACTCTCTTGGCTGTCAGATGTATTGAAATGATTTCTCATGACATTCGACGTACAAAATTGTGCATATATTAGCAACAACGCAGGTATTTGGTGTGCTTCTTCTCCTCGAACACTAACGAGAACTAGTATAAGTTCGGAACACATGTCTGTACGTAGAAGTCTCACCGACGCGAAATAAGTATCCATCTGAACAATACAGTTTTTTTGCATCTAAGAGATGCAAACATATTGTTTATGATCTTCGTCAATTCCTTTCCCAATTACCTGGAGCTGCTTCTGATAGTGTAAAAAAAGTTAAAGCAGTTCTAAATAGCAATCCAGGGTTTTGTACTGTACGCCGAATTATTGACTAATTTGATGGTAAAGTAGTAGATTTTTCCGAACCGGAGACAAATGTGCCGTCACTAAAAAACTTTATGTACTCTAAATGTGCTCCTATTTCATCGGTAGATGTTGAACGGTCGTTTTCAATGTATACATGGATTTACGGTGAATCATCATCATGAATTCATGATGCCCTCGCTCCGTCCCTGGCACTGACATCATGTAGCCCCAACTGCCGATCCCTAATGATGAGTCATAAAGGCAGCTCCACGTTTGATTGTGCGTTCGTTTACACGCGCGATTAAAATTTTGGAAAAACACCATAAAATGACGATAGCTTAATATCTTAAATGCCTAAATAAAGTGTTGCAAAGTATAATAATTTTATATATGTTGTGAACCGGAAATCCTCAAAATATTTGTTTACAGTGGATTATAAACTTTATAATGAATCTAATGTCATAATATTATTTATGTCTAGAAGCAATAACAAAGAATAGCTTCCAGGAATAATTTACGAAATGTTATTGAATGTCCAAATTAATATGAGGTGCTAGTGTAAATGTTACAAAATAATGTGTGACATAATACAAACCTATGAAGAATATAAAATCTTGAACTATACCACAAACTAAAATTCAAATGACATTAATTTCAAAACAAGAGAAACATATCAAGTTCTATTTATTTTTATACAAAATAAAATACGCACATCAGATTAGTTTAAAGATTTTTTACGTATATATATATATATATATATATATATATATATATATATATATATATATATATACTAGATATAAACTCATTCAGCTTTTCTTAATCTAGTAAGCTATAGCATATCAAACGATTTTATGAAGCCCCCCTTCGAGCCGATTCAATCTTCCTATAATCCGATACGGCAACGGTATTCGAAACGCTTTCGCAATTTTGGATGATTATATCTACGGTATTCTTGACGGAACAGCTGGTCCATTAATGTCCGTCTTTATTTATACTCCTGTTTACATATAGTTAGACGGACGTCGTTTCGACGCTTTCTTTACGACGGACTAGCTTTGTTTCCTATCATACTAATGGTCCCGAAATACACAATGATCGTTTCTGCATGTATACATTTTGCATTTGAATCGTGCCGATTCGTTCACTTATGGATCGCTTGAAATGTGTTCTGTCTGCAAAAAAGTAACGCGTATCAAATGCCAGACACGCCACAAAAATATGCCAATTTTTTTTTTAATTATCGTTAATACGATATGTTACATAGCGTAGTAATTAAAAAATATTTGTGTTACGAAATATGAAAGTTTGGCTGGTTTCGTTTCTAAATAACACTCATGTAAATTCAACATTTAAATAGTGCATCGAAATGCATATCGTAGTTCTGTATGGTTCATAAACTAGTTAATTTAATTTTGTAAATTATAGTTCATTTGTCATTTAATAAAGTCAAGCAATTTTATTATAACAAGATAATGAAAGTAGAATGAAAATAACCAATAATTTACACGATACGCTATAAATATATACGGCGTTGTTCCAGAATAGTATATGTATAGTAGGCTACAACAAAATATAGCGAGACTGGTGCTATAACTTCCTTCCGGAGGGCGTAATTTCGGCCGGTAATCCCGTCGCTTACCTGCATAAAGCAAGGGGTCCCATTTATGACAGATGTAATTTCGGCCACAGACTATTTATTAGAAAACTGCATAACACCAGAATCTCATTTTCCACCAAATATAATGGGCATATGAAAACCCATCAATTAAAGGATGAACAAACGCGTGCGAATCATTCCATTCGAAATTTAATTCTAGTTTTTTTCATGTCACCCCTCTATATTTATTTTTATAGAAAAATTAAAAGAATGTCAGATCGACGAATATTTAAAAATGAAAAATTTACATATTACAGGAAAAATAAAAAGTCAAACAACTGAAAAACAAACTAAAATTTATTGAAAACATGGTAAATATGCGTCGATTTGGCAATATTTCTAGAATTAGTTCCATAAATGTGTGTCACATACAAAACGTTTTTTAAAAATTTTTACCTTATGCAGAGTATGATGTAAGTTATAGAAATAGGTTGATATAATTTAGTTTTGTTTTAATTTTAACTTTACTTTTTTATATAATATCTATAGTGTTTGTCTAATAATTATTTTAACATTTGGAACTTACTGCAAGTGAGAATTAATGAATATTAAACCTCATTCTTACATGTAAATGTCGACTTATGTGATGCGTTCATAATTACAATCCGACAAACTAAGTTTGTACCAATATGCAGAACACACCCTTTCGCGACAACGAACTTCCTGGTAATTAGGTTAATTAAGAATTGCTGAAAAAAACAAGTCAATCAACGGGAGGAAACGTACAGACGCGTTTCGTTCTAGTTGGAACTTTTCAATGCACGGCATTCCTCGAAGACGGACATTGCTTTTCATTCCTATACTTCCTGTATATATAGTTAACATTTGGAACTTACTGCAAGTGAGAATTAATGAATATTAAACCTCATTCTTACATGTAAATGTCGACTTATGTGATGCGTTCATAAATACAATCCGACAAACTAAGTTTGTACCAATATGCAGAACACACCCTTTCGCGACAACGAACTTCCTGGTAATTAGGTTAATTAAGAATTGCTGAAAAAACAAGTCAATCAACGGGAGGAAACGTACAGACGCGTTTCGTTCTAGTTGGAACTTTTCAATGCACGGCATTCCTCGAAGACGGACATTGCTTTTCATTTCTATACTTTCTGTATATATAGTTAACATTTGGAACTTACTGCAAGTGAGAATTAATGAATATTAAACCTCATTCTTACATGCAAATGTCGACTTGTGTGATGCGTTCATAATTACAATCCGAGGTTTAATATTCATTAATTCTCACTTGCAGTAAGTTCCAAATGTTAACTATATATACAGAAAGTATAGAAATGAAAAGCAATGTCCGTCTTCGAGGAATGCCGTGCATTGAAAAGTTCCAACTAGAACGAAACGCGTCTGTACGTTTCCTCCCGTTGATTGACTTGTTTTTTTCAGCAATTCTTAATTAACCTAATTACCAGGAAGTTCGTTGTCGCGAAAGGGTGTGTTCTGCATATTGGTACAAACTTAGTTTGTCGGATTGTAATTATGAACGCATCACATAAGTCGACATTTACATGTAAGAATGAGGTTTAATATTCATTAATTCTCACTTGCAGTAAGTTCCAAATGTTAACTATATATACAGAAAGTATAGAAATGAAAAGCAATGTCCGTCTTCGAGGAATGCCGTGCATTGAAAAGTTCCAACTAGAACGAAACGCGTCTGTACGTTTCCTCCCGTTGATTGACTTGTTTTTTTCAGCAATTCTTAATAATTATGTAGTTAATATATGTATTATGTAATGATTACATGTATTTAGTCTATCTTACCGACACTATCAACTATTGTATTTTGTTTATAAATATTTAATTTTACCTGATTTTTGCGGCCGAAAATACGAAGCATTCTAAAACCTCCAGCCGAATTTCCCTACCGGTTTTTAGTACCTAGCTTTTTTTCGGCCGAAATTACATCCGCCCCTTTCTTCACAACTAGAATTCTATAACACAAAGAATAGAACATGAAACCCCCACCTCTAATGTACTTATCCTCAAGTAGGCTTTGATTTAACTTATGACGTTTATTACAAATTAATTACTGAATTGTCAGTGTTTGACGTACCCATCGAAGAAATCAGAGTGGAGCAAAAAATTAACTACTAAGGAAGTTGCGTTCTAAGTTACCCGGTTCTACGGTATGTTAGAAACTACATTAAATTTTGTAAACCAAATCCATTATTTTATTTGAAATTAACACCTTTTATATAGAAACATACGTAGCAGAGTAGTTCATGCCCAAATGCAAAACAAAACGTTCTCCATGAGGACAACAAAAGGGTGTCCTCAAGGAGGCGTATTGTCACCGCTACTATGGAGTCTAGTAGTGGATAATCTCCTTAGGACATTAAATGACCAGGGAATATGGACGCAGGGGTTCGCCGATGACATTGTCATAGTGTCCCAGGGGAAATTCCCGGGGCACTGGCGAGCATCATGCGAAATGCTCTGCGAATTGTGGAAAGATGGTACCTTGAGGAGGGATTAACTGTCAATCCTCAAAATAACCAAGTTGGTAGTCTTTACCAACATGAGAAAACTAAATGGTCTGGATAGCGTAAGGCTGTTTGGACAGAGTTAGAACTAACCAATGGAGTGAAGTATCTAGGCATAACACTTGATGCGAAACTGAATTGGAGCAGACACCTAGTCAACGTGGCGGACAGGGCGACACAGCTCTTCTGGAGATGCAGAAGAGCTGTTGGCAAGACCTGGGGACTAAAACCAAATGTGGTACACTGGTTGTACACAGTAGTAATAAGACCAACGATTACCTATGAGCAGTTGTCTGGTGGAGGAGGACGGAGTGGACATCGTCAGTGAGGCTCCTCACGACTCTCCAGCGACAGGCTCTGTTGGCAATCACGGGAACTATGAACAGTACGGGAACCGCCTCCATGGAGGCCATCGTGGGTCTCCCTCCGCTGGAACTATTAGTAAATGCGGAGGCAATGGCTGCGATCCTGAGGCTGAGGGCCAATAACGTATGGTGTCCTAATAATGTTGTAGGGAGCCATACAGATATCACAGGAACTATACTGGAAGAGCCGATATTTCAAATGCCGGTGGACGGTATGGCACCTGAGATTATGTTTACAGCTAAACTGAACATATTTATACCGACCAGGGAACAGGCAAAAAGTCGCTCGAGCGATTGTGGTGCCGGCACCTGGTACACTGATGAATCACAATCTAGTCAGGGGGCATGTGCAGGCATATGCGGAATGTGCCCTAGGAGGAATATATCGATATGTCTGGGGAAGCATACTACGGTTTTCCAGGCCGAATTGTTTGCAGTTGCAGCCTGCGTCGAGGAAATTCGGGAAGCCGGCTGCGCAAACAAAAATATTAATATAGTGACTGATAGTCAGGCAGCTATTAAAGCCATTATGAACCCATCTACCAGGTCTAAGCTGGTAAACAGGTCGTCAATAAACTGGCACAAGACAATATAGTGTCGCTGATATGGGTGCCAAGCATGAGGCAATTAAAGGCAATGAGATAGCCGACCAACTGGTTAAAGAAGGTACTAATAGGAACTTCATAGGACCAGAACCTGTATGTGGAATCACTAAGGATTCCGCTAAAAGGGAGATCTGGTTATGGCTTGAAAAAGAACATAAAAACAAATGGAGGTTAACGGAAGGTCAACTCCATACCAAAACACTACTAAGGGAACTGGACAGAAAGTTTTCAGCCAACCTAATTCGTAGTAACAAAAAAGAAATTAAAATAATTACCGGCTTAATAACCGGACATTGTCCTTTAAGGAAGCATTTGTACAGCATGGGCTTGGTTAGCGAGCCCTGGTGTAGGAGATGTGAAAAACAGGAGGAAACTAGCCTTCATGTAATATGCAGAGATCTATTGGATCCTTCGAGTGTACTCAAACTTCCCCTGAGGAGGATAGTGGCTTTTATCGAGGACACATGACTAACAGAGTGGAGTTGGGTTGGGAGAGAGATCTATTGGGGATAGTACAAAGAGCAGTGTGCTCAAGTGCCTGGACGTGCTGGCGTCTAACCCAAAATAGAAGAAGAAGTTAATAAATTAAAGTATCTCACTTTAAATACATATACAATGTTCTTAAAGTAAGATTTGGTATTCTTAAATGAAATACGTCGGTATCAGATATATCAATCTATTCACAATCTTAAATCAAGAATATGCAATATCTTGATATAAGAATATAAGCGATATTTAAAATGAATATAAACAAATTCATTTTAACAATACATTGTTCATTTTAAGTGTATTAGGAAAACATATACTATATTCAAATGAAGTAAATGAATTTATTTTAGTTGATATCATTACTTTCAAAATAACAAATGTAGACTATATTTTCATATAAATAAGATTTGGCGACTCATTAGTCGAACCTGCCACCTTCTGGACGCAGTGAATGTTTCAACCAGTTATCCTGCGTATATTATTATATATTTTATTTGTTATTCATTTGTAAATAAATGAAAATATATTAGATGCATATTCAAATTTCTATTACAATAAAATCCTCAATAATTTTAAGAAAGCTTTGGAAGCATTACAGTGACTACGTATTGCTGTGTATTCCTCTTTATAGGTAAATTAAATAAAATGTAATAGACCACAAACAGCAAAGAAATGTATTTGAAGTGGACTGTATTTTAAATTGCACCCTGTATGATAACTATCGATAGACAAATTTAATGTTTTTATGCATAGAAATTTTTAATTATACCTTCGTAAGAGGTATACGATGTAACTAAACAGATCGTGTTTAAAAATGCATCTGTAATACATGGAAGATTTTGTGTTTAATATTCAATATTAATAGGTTATCGTTTACATTACGATTTAGTTTTATAAACACTTAAAATTTAGAATAAAAACATGCATTACGAACCAGAATTAATTTAAAAAAGATATAAAGGACCGTTTACGGTAGTATAACTTAATGACTGATATGTATAACTAGTAAGTTCTCTTTATAAAAGTATCCATTGTTAATATTGTGTCCTAGAGATACGTTTAATTCTAATAGTAAGATTTTTATTTGAAACAAAATGAAAACGAATCTATACTTCGACAATCCAATGTATATAGCGAACCAGAATAACCTGAAAGGCAATAGTGACGAACGTGAACATGATGTAAAATGTGTTTTAATAGCATGCCGTCATACCTACGTTTACAAAATATCAAACATTATATATAATATCCATTTAAAGCAGGCACAATAAATGATCGTTGAAGGGTCGATAATATTGATAAACCTTTGGAAGACTTTACAATGTTTAAATAAACCTTTATATGGTATTTGATACCTATAAAGATGTACGTTCACTTAAAATAACGTAAACAAAACAAACGTCAAAATTTAGACTTTGCATTCTGAGGTTATGTATCACTGTCAAGTAATGTAAGGTAGTAAGGTAGAAGTCCGTTTCAAGACATTTGTCTTCGCGAAGCAAACCATAAATATAACTTCGTACCTGGAGTTTATACGAGGAACTAATAAACGACATAAACGACAGTCAATAATGTTTTTCATTAGTTTAGTTAAGAATTTCCTACAAATATTCTCCCTTCTTACGTTTAGAGATGGCATGCCATTGCGTAAAAGCAAATCATCCTGGGATGCACCACGTTCCGGGGAAATACCATCAGTCTTGAATGTGAGGTACTTCAAAAACTTAGGGTGAACACGGTCCAAAGGAATAGAATCGCAAGCATAGATGGGATACCAAATTAATGAGGCATATTCCATTTTGCTCAAAGCAAAAACATGGCACAGTGATTTAAGCAAATCTTTAAAGTATTTTGATACACGCATAATAAATCCCAGAGTTTTGTAGACATCGGAACACATATGGATTATATGGAATCTGAACGTAAGCTTAGAGTCAAATAAGACTTCAAGATCCTTTATTTCCG
Organism: Melolontha melolontha; assembly: GCA_935421215.2. Taxonomy (NCBI): domain Eukaryota; kingdom Metazoa; phylum Arthropoda; class Insecta; order Coleoptera; family Scarabaeidae; genus Melolontha; species Melolontha melolontha. The sequence continues at coordinate 43,175,333 of OW285238.1, forward strand.
TCTTACTGGTTAAGATATTGTTTTTAATACAGTACGAGGATTCGTGAGGCGTAGTAGATCGAGTATAAGTGACCACGCAGAATTTGTCAATATTTAATATAAGTTTGAAACGGTCACACCATGCAAGGAATACGTCCAGATTTTGCTGTAGTTTAGCGATATTGTCAGTTGTGGAAATTTCAGAATATATTTTTATATCATCTGCATAGGCGAAAATGGGACACTTCACTTGGAAAAAGAGATCATTCATAAACAAAACAAATAGCAAAGGACACAAAAGTCAAGAAAAAGACAGTTCATGCTGCAGAATTAACGGGAGATTTAACTCCCAAAACTATTTACAAATATATCAGTTCGTCGAGTTTATCCTAACAATTATATTTTTCAACAGATTACTTATTATTCATTGTTGGAGTATAACAACTTATGCCTTATTCTATAACTTACAGGATAATTGTCCTGCACACCTTGCACGTGTTGTGCAAGAATGGATGGCTGAGAATGGTATTGGGCTCTTACCATAGGTGTCAAAAAGTCCGTATTTGAATCCAATTGAAAACATTTGGGGGTATATTATTAAAAAAATTAATAATCGAAATTCCCGGCCAAGAAATCGAGAATATTTGTGAGGATGTAAGAGGCATGGCAAAATTTACAAAATAATTACGATATACCTTCTTTAATTTTGTCTATGAGACATAGACTTGGCAGTGTAGTCGCAGCAAATGGTGCGCCTATAAAATATTGATAAGTTCCTAAAATTCTGATGTTACTTAAATAAATACTTCTGATGTTAGTTAAATAAATATATGTTCTAGTTAATTATCACATTATTTATTTTTGAATGATTTGAAAAAAAAAGGAACGTTACTAACAATAGCGTTGCTATAATGTATGGAAAAAATTAAGAAAGCCATAGCAACGAAAATCTGCACCTTTGGATGATCGCAATGGTACGTATATAGGCAATATAGGCTAGGCAAAACAGAAATTTTTAAATCATTCTCCTACCATTTTAAAGAACGAAATCTGAAAATTATTGCTTAAATTAAAGGTTTGTTATTAAAATGATGATGATTGTATACTTTTGAATAAATATAGGTATGTGTTATTAGCTCTTGTGTTAATGTGCCAATTGCCATTTTACTCGGCTTATATGAAATAAAACGTCATTACAATCCTCATTACAGTCATTACGCTCTTATTATTACTGTCTATAAATATAATTTTACTGACCTTAATGACGAATTGAAATTTTGATTTATGGTTAGAGAGATTGTTACGAGTGCAGTGACACTGGACACCACAGTTATTAATTCTATTTAAACTGGTATATATACATATTACATATATACATACAAATCTTGTTAACAACTCAACAAACCTTTCATAAACTAAGATGTTATAACACGCCTTTCAACTCTTACGATGCCAATGGAATAGAAGTTAAAATGAATGTGCTTTAACGACCGCTTGCCTTAGTTATAGTAGTTTGCTTTCGCTAACTACCGTGTGATGTGTTTATACTACGTTCAAAGTACGGTTGTTGAATCTAGTTAAAATTAAAATATGGTAATTTTCAATGAAACGTTTAAAGACACTTCTGTGAGAATATATTGTGATTACATATGAGGGGAATACTGAAAAAATCATAAACATAAGAGCCATGTTGAGTTGTTTTCCTGTAATGCATCAGTTTCGAGTTATGAAGGAGTTTCAAATTATTACTAAGTTAATAGGAAAAATTAAACACATTACGGGTTGATAGCAGCGTGTAATGAACAACAACTAATAACATACAATATTTAGATAACATTACAACTAACATGGAACGATTATTACAAAAATTGTTGAAAATGCCCGCTTCACTTAATACGCATGCTTCTGCCCTCCTTTCCATGGAATTGCGTACTCGTTCATATATTCCCGGGTATCTTTTATTCTATCAGATACTGCAACTATTCTTTCTCTTAATTACTCTACAGTGATAATGGGACTTGTGTACACTAGCGTGTTAAGATGGCCCCAGAAAAAAAAATCAGAGCTGTTGAGGTCGGGGGCCCTTGGTGACCATTCTCAAAGCCCACCGCGGCCTATCCAACGATTTGGGAAAACAGTTTATAAATAATTGCGAACCACTACACTGAAATGTGCTGGTGCAGCATCGTGCATGTACCACATACGGTTTCTTATTGCTAGCGAAACATCCTCAAGCAGCAGAAGAAGGTATGATTGTGCGTCAAGTCGTCCCGGCTAAAGGAATGGGCCAATAGAGTGGATACCAATAATTCCAGCCCATACGTTAACCGAAAATTGGTGTTGGAAATGGGTTTCGGTTACGGCATAGGGATTTTCTGCCGCCCACAAATGATTGCTATGGAAATTTTGAATGACATTTCTTGAAAAATTAGCTTCGTCCGTGAACAGAATGTGTTTCAAATTGCGGATTTTATGCAATATTATGGAGACACCACTGACAAAAGGTCACACGCCTTGCAAAATCTCTGGGAAGTAATGCCTGTAATCTTGAAATATGGTACGGAGATAACAAAAAATCCACTAAAATTCTCCAAACAATTTGATGGCAGATATTCAAGTTTCCAGCAATCTTCCTCGTACTCGTTTCGGGATGTTCTTCGACTTCATGTAGCATCACTTCCTCAATACGCTTCTAACAGTAAGAGGTTCACCTTCATATATACTTCTTCGGACACTACCAGTTTGAACAAGACGACGATGAATATTAGAAAAGGTTCGACTATCTGGCAACGCACGATTGGGGATATCTCTGGTGATAAATAGGTAATAAATGTCAGATGTAAAAAGCAAGTGACATATTCCAGGGCAACCAAATTTATTGCGAAATTGTATTCGTCAACGGCGCATTACAGGAAAACAACTCAAGAGAGCTCTTATGTTTAAAATTGAACGGGGAATTCAAAAATAATTTATATTTTGGAAAACACCTAATCGTACCATTTTTTTCTTCAAAAGTATAAAAATGTGTGCCCATACGTACGCCACTGTTTAAGCTAAAAACTATTTTTTTTTTTTTTAAATATGCACCTTTATTAACAGTCGTTACGTATTAAGTTTAACTGTAATATTTTAAGCAGTTTCGAAAATATTAATTAATTTCCATTTTTTTCTTAAAACTTCAACACCCTGTATTTTCATAATGGAACATTTCTAGACCATAATTTAAAGCAAACTATCATTTATTTTCCATGTAGATTCACACCCTTAAATATTCGCATATCAATAAGGAACAAACGATACATAGGTCCATTAGGCCTGTAATGGCTCTTCACTTTAAGTTCTGGCACTCTTCTTCAGTTATTTCCAATCCGTGATCAATACTACTTACTTCTTGACTTCCTTCAGTCATCTTTTCTGCAATGTCTTCTTATTTTCCTTTCTCCTTCTCCCAATTAAAATTCTTTTAACCCATCTGTCGGCAAGCAGCCAAACTACGAATCCAAACCATCTGGCTCATTACATAGGTGCTCACTACTTGGCCAATACATGATATGTCGAAGGACTCTTATGTCTTTGTTTGTTTTTCTAAATTCTCCATCTACTATAATCACTCCGTAAATACTCTCTAAAACGTTTCTTTCCTCATATTTCAAGTTTATTTTCATCCTTATTATTTATAATTTATAACATTATAATTTATTATTACCTACGCAGTCTTCGATCTTTTCGAGTTCGATATGATTAAATATATTATTTCTAGTTTTAGTAGTTTATAATAAACACTGCCCCAACGCACCATGTAGCAAACGAATAAATGTTTATCTTATTTGCTTTTTTTGTGTTAGTTACATAAAATTAAATCACATCCAATAATCATTTAATATACTACCTCGAATTAGTATAGAAACTGTTGGTAAACGTCCAAGAGATGCTACTTTGGTATGTCGTATACCAACCTGAGGTAAAATAACACGATCATAGTTCAAAATTATCTTGAGGAGGTTGGAATCGACACCATGGATTGGCCAGCAAAAAGTCCAGACCTCAATCCAATAGAACATGTGTAGAACATGCTTGGCAAACGTCTGCAAGATTATCCGATTCCAGCCTACAACCTGCGCCACCTTGTGGAAATGTGGAATAATATTGAGCAGAATATATAAGCTCGCATATTTTGTGTATGAGTCGTCGATGTTAAGCCATCATTAGAAGCAGAGGTGGAAATGTTAATTAATGTTTTTTCTAAATTTTGCCTTTTTCATTGCTTTTGACTATGTATTAATTTGTAAAGGAAGATTAAGCAAAGTTTACTTATTAAAGGTTAGTATATATGTTGAGCACTTGTGAAATTATTACACTATTAAACTTAAATAAAACACCTTATATTTCACAAACAATAGTATATTAACTATATGTACATTTCATGTGCCCTGCACACATCATCAGTAGTAACTAAATTTAAAAGTATTATTTTTTAAATACATGTATAGCAAAAATATCTATCTATTTTTTTGGTTAGGGGTGTAAAAATTACAATTATAAATGGTCAACAAATGGTCAAAAAACATGCATATAAAAATATAAAACTAAAAATAAAACTAAAAAATTTTGGTCGTATATTGTAATAGTGCCTGTTAAAATCTATTGGAATTCTAAGAAAGGACAAATTATGGGAAAGACCGTTACCTATGAAAAACAAGACAATGACTGTGTTTGGCATGTCGGGTTCTATTAAATAACAATATAGTAACGTGAAAAGGAAAATTAGTTATTAGATACTGTAGGTATACAATTTAAAAGTTTATTATTAATAGGTGAAATGTCATTGTTTAAGAGGTAATTCTTGTATTTTTTCATATGTATGGCCTCCCACATGTCTAAACTTTTGCTATTACATTTTTTAATTAATTTTATTTTATATTTTTATATGCATGTTTTTTGACCATTTATAATTGTAATTTTTACACCCCTAACCAAAAAAATAGATATATATATTTTTGCTATACATGTATTTAAAAAATAATACTTTTAAATTTAGTTACTACTGATGATGTGTGCAGGGCACATGAAATGTACATATAGTTAATATACTATTGTTTGTGAAATATAAGGTGTTTTATTTAAGTTTAATAGTTATTAAAGGTTGTTAATTATCGAAGAATCGAATATACTTCTCTATTCAGTCATACACTATAGTTTTATAAAGGATTCCCTAATAGTGCGTTAATTTCTTGGAGCAGTGTATATTTATAGGTGCAAGAAAGCACGGAGTTGCGTTATCAGTCCGTATTTTTTTATATTTCTTCATTTTGGCACAATCTTTTCCTAGAGTTTTCTTAAATAAAATCCTGAATAGATTATTTAATCAACCATCAAATATATCAAAAATACAGATTCAGATTTAACTTTGCTTAGTCACCGTCCATAGAAGATGCCGCAGAAAAGTAACAGGTATCCGCAATTATATTTCGTCACTTCATCAGGTATAATAAATATATGCATACATAGGCATATACGGTTTAGTTTCGGCTTCCTTTAGTAAACATTATTTTGCTTTATTAAACTCTAATCACTCTTCGACGATCACGGTGGTCCAATAATCAAGTGCACTTTGGAACTGAGTCATGCTCATGTCCGTCAGTCCAAGCGTACAGCGACTTCTCGCCGAACACTTGTTCACTGCTTCCTCAACATGTTCGCCTTTTTCTCCGGATTCCGTTTTTACTTTCATCGGATGCGTTCCTGTCGTTTCTGTCTCACGACTTCTCACGGTTCGTATGGCTTGAATTTCGGTGACTATGCTTTACGAATTACGTCGGTCATTTTAAACGATGAGTTCGATGAATTAATATGTATTTAATTTGTTGCAGGGAACAATTTATACTATATACGGAACAGTATTACTAAGAAATTAAATAAAAGATTTCTAATGTGTTCTCTCTACACCTACATTATGATCTCAAAGGATAATAACGTCATATTTTACAGCTACATTGTTGAAGACTCCTTAGTTTGAGAAGTTTTTCGCTATGCACAGTTTTTCGAATAAAACACTCGTTTGTGAACTAAAATATTTTATTCTACTATGTACGCAACTATTAATTATTCGATAAAAGATACTTGTTATTTATTTGAAGTTTGTTTTAAGTACCTGAGCGAATGCCGAGTTTTTGTCTAGGTCGATGCTTGCTAGATATTTTCTCGGTGAATTCTTCGTTGATGCTGGTCTTTTGTGCCAGGTAAATTATGGTGTCGCATCCACAATTATTCCGACAATCAAATATGTAATAAAATCTAACTAAAACTTATTATAAGAAATCTGGAATATTAATCAATAGATATACGGAAAAACCCTCAATGAATAGAACAAAGAGGGCTATAAATTGTAAACGTAAAACCCATAATAAACCTTTACATTCAATTACGCCTTTGCATATTTAACAGAAATAACAGGCACGTGACGGACCACAGAATTACATTTACTATTAAATTAATTAGGAAATTTTAAGTGATTAGGAAATTTCGGTAATCTATCATTTCGCATAGATTACAATTGTAATTAATATTGAATAGTATGATCCAAATGCAAGATATATTAAGTATACTATATACATTGATGAGTATGAATTTAAAGAAAGTAATTAGCTAAATATATATATATAAATATATATATATATATATATATATATATATATATATATATATATATATATATATATATAGTAAACCTAATCAGTAGGCGATTAAAGGTCTGTATATTACTTCAAAATATATGTATTTAAAAAACTCTACATGTTTCGGCTGTGTACGCCTTTATCAAGAGAATACAAAATATGAATGACAGGATATAAATGTCAAGTAATTAAGTTGCTATGGTTTAAATTATTCAAAGATACATTCTAGTAATAATAATAAATCATGCCTTAGTATTCCAAAAAATAGATAGCAAGGTGTGAACATATGTGTTGTTCGCTGCTAGCAATTTGTGTCTCCTTCTGGGTATGAACTTGTGTGTTGGTTGCTGCTGGCAGCTTGCGTCTCTCTATGGGTGTGTGGTTTTGTGTGAGAGCGTAAGTGTAGGGTTTTGTATGTCGGTGCGTTCGTGCGTGTGTTTAGTGACCGGTCGCATGAATTTAGAGAGGTCGGATAACCAGCCGTTGCGTAGGGCCACCAACCCTTTCCCGGCAACTTCTTTACAATTCCGTGCAGTACTTCGACGGCCTGACCCCCGCCCCAACGAGGCAAGGCGCAGACAGGCGAAGCGCACCCTGTACGGGGTTGCTCATCGCTAACCAAGGGAACACTCTTAGTGGCTACCTCGGTCGACGATAGTCACACTTGTGACATCTTAACGTTAAATGTTTACGGAATTGTAAAGAAGTTGCCGGGAAAGGGTTGGCGGCCCTACGCAACGGCTGGTTATCCGACCTCTCTAAATTCATGCGACCGGTCACTAAACACACGCACGAACGCACCGACATACAAAACCCTACACTTACGCTCTCACACAAAACCACACACCCATAGAGAGACGCAAGCTGCCAGCAGCAACCAACACACAAGTTCATGCCCAGAAGGAGACACAAATTGCTAGCAGCGAACAACACATATGTTCACACCTTGCTATCTATTTTTTGGAATACTAAGGCATGATTTATTATTATTACTAGAATGTAACTTTGAATAATTTAAACCATAGCAACTTAATTACTTGACATTTATATCCTGTCATTCATATTTTGTATTCTCTTGATAAAGGCGTACACAGCCGAAACATGTAGAGTTTTTTAAATACATATATTTTGAAGTAATATACAGACCTTTAATCGCCTACTGATTAGGTTTACCATATCATACCAAGGTCACGAAGTTATTATATTTATATATATATATATATATATATATATATACAGTAGCCGCTCGATTATGTGAACTAATTAAAACCTTACCTGATCACAGAATCGAAATGTTCACTCAATCGAATGTGCAATTTAAAACGTTTATTTATATGTATATGTATTCAGTTACATCAAAAAGAATTAACAAATGAAAAATATACATGTTCTACATAGATACGTACATACATACATGAATACGTAATGATTTAAAGAAGTCACTTTTGTTTGTTAAAAAAACTGGTTAAATTTATTTGAACCTTTTTTCCTTTTAAACATCTTTGAATTGCAATTTCTTTTATTCTTCGCAAAGTTAATAGATCTTCAGAATTTAGCATGTTTTGTTTTGCCCAATAAATAACTCTATTAAGTCCTTGTAAAACTTCCTGAGTGGGGATGGTAGTTGGCATTGGCTCATCATCCATTGTTTCTTCCGCACTTTCAATTTCAATTACATCCTCTTCAAGATCTTCTATGACATCCGTATTCCAGTTTTCTATGTCTTTACGGCTGTATGTTATGTTTCCGTTCACTTTCTGTAGTAATGCTACAGTTTCTTGAAATGTCACTGCCTCGACGCTGTTCTTGTATTTTTCTTGTAGAATAGCCAATGGAACATCTTCTTCTGAATCAGAGTCGCTATTGAAAGAATCTGATAAAATATTTTTCCAACACTTAGCAATTATTACTTCTTTCACATTCATCCATGCTAATGCCAGATGTGTAACAGCATCTTTTAGACTCAAGTTTTTAATGACAGCTGAAATATCATTGCTATCAGAAGCAACTATTGTGGATAAAAGGTTTCTTCTATAAAACAATTTTGTTAACCTAATGACATTCTGGTCCATGGGCTGTATAAGAGCTGTTACATTCGGAGGCATGTATACAGTAAGAATTTTTCCATAATCGGAAACCAAGATTTCTGCTGGTGGATGCCTTGGAGTGTTATCCAAAAGTAGAAGAGCTTTTTGTGGCAATCCCTTTTGTTTCAAAAATCTTCGAACCTGCGGGACAAATGAATGATGAAACCAATTTTCAAATACCCCCGACGTCATCCACGCATTTTTCGTACTTGTGTATTACACTGGAAGTGAAAAGTTCTTAAAGCATCTTGGATTTGCGGCACGCCCAATCACTAACAGTTTGATTGTATGTTCACCGGTTGCATTGGTGCATGCTAGTAAAGTAACTCTACTTTTATCCGTTTTCCGACCAGGGGCCGATCTTTCTTCAGACGTAACCAAAGTCCTTTCTGGGAGTAATTTCCAAAACAAGCCTGTCTCGTCGGCATTGTATAATTGGTTATGTGTTAATTGTAGCTCCTCTATTTTCTTTCGAAGATAATTCTTGAATGGACCTACATGCTCCGGAGCAGCTGATAACTTTTCTCCCGAAATTTTTAAATGTCTTATTCCAAATCTTCGTTTAAATCTTTGGCTCCATCCGTCACTAGCATTAAAATTAGGATTTTCAGCGATAGTTTCATTGATAGCTTTTGCTTTTGTTTTTAAAAGTTCAATCGAAACCGGTACATTTTTAAGTCTTTGTGTACAAAACCATGAATATAATTTTTTTTCCATTCGTGGCATCTTACAGGATTTTAAAGTTTTTCTTTTCCGTATTTCACTGCGCCTTGATGTGACTTTTAAAATGTCCCTTTTTTTATTTTTGATTGCACATACTGTGGATTTGGCAATCCCGTACTTTTTAGACAAATACGTTACACTGCTTCCACTGTCCAGACTTTTTAAAATTTCACATTTTTCGAGCAAACTTAACACTTTTCGCTTCATTTTTATTGTAAACACAAAAATGTTCTAGCACAGTACACCTACAACATCAACAGAACTCAGAATTACAACTAAAATAAAATACATACATACATCTGTCCGCTGTTCTTGTAAGTTACGCCGGCGAGTCAGCAAAATAATTCATACGCCGGGAATTTACCCAGTTCACTGGAACTGAATCGAATGCAGCAAAATAATTCATACGCCGGGAATTTACCCAGTTCACTGAATCGAATGTGTTATTGTTCATTCTATGGAGCTTTACTAATAAAATTTTAGTTGTTCATAGAATAGAGTTCACTGAATAGAGTGTTCACTCTTCCGAGCGGCTACTGTATATAACAATTGATAAATTATTGGAGTTTTTCGGTTTTTATATGAAATATTTACAAATATCAAATAAGTATGTATGTAATTGCAAAGTAGATGGGGATGAAAACATTGCTGTCTACAAATTACAAAGCAAATCATACGAAATTTTTAATTGAAAAATATTGTCTATGTTGGGACTCGAACCCAAGTCTACAGTTTGCCGGACTGTCGCTTTTACCACTTAGCCACAATAGACCTAGGTTCAAGCTATTTAGAAATGCATTATAAAGTAATAATTTATCAATTGTTATATTTAATAAACGGCTAAGAAATTATCTAAACGCTTTATATATATATATATATATATATATATATATATATATATATATATATATATATATATAACGTGTGTTCATTTGAAAAGTCAATCTAGGTTACTTTGAAATTTTGATAGAATAAGACGCATATATATTAGTATGTGTTTGTTGTTCCGTAAACGTAAATCCAAATGACATTTGATAATGTCAATCACATTTGTTATTTATTTGTATGTATGAAACTGTCAAAATATACGACTTCGTAGGTTAAGTAGTAAATTTTAATTTACGACATACTTCAAAATGTTCTCGCAAATCACATGCTACTAGATTGACTTTTCAAATGAACACCCGTTATATATATATATATATATATATAGTAAACCTAATCAGTAGGCGATTAAAGGTCTGTATATTACTTCAAAATAAATGTACATATTTAAAAAACTACATATTCTGTCATTTATATTTTGTATTCTCTTGATAAAGGCGTACTGCCGAAACATGTAGAGATTTTTGAATACATATATTTTGAAGTAATATACAGACCTTTAATCGCCTACTGATTAGGTTTACCATATCATACCAAGGTCACGAAGTTATTATATTTATATATATATATATATATATATATATATATATATATATACATATATATATACATATATATATACATATATATATACATATATATATATATATATATATATATATATATATATATATATATATATAGACTGAATCTATGTAAAACAAAAAACGCAAAACAATTATGAATATTATTGCATTGAATATATGCATATACGGTCAAACAAATGTTCACTTTTGTCTTAAGCTTTCTTAACATACATAAAAGTGTCATACTCATAAAATTAGGATCTAAAATTTTTAATCCATTAGCAAATATCCTTTTTTTATGATTCTATTACATACATCGAACAATCCAAAAAAACTTTTTCAAAAACTTCTTTGACCTCCTGATAAGAGAAATTCGACAATCGCTTATGCTTACTCCTTACTTATATTCATGTTATCAGATATCAAGGATGGAAAAGAAGCAAATTCTTCACACTAGCGAGGTCTATTGCAATGACTAACGATGCAGAAAAGAAGTCGCGGTTAGAAGAACAAAAGAGATTACCAAGAATAATTATATTTTATTGACCAGTATAATTAAATCAGTTCAAATATTTTATAAGCAAAATTCAAAATAAAGAAAAACAACATTCAACAACCAGATAACGAGCGAACGAAAAAAAAAACTAAATTGAATAAGAACTTACAAAAATATATCGTCGTTGTCACCAGTAAACGGCACCCGTGTAAATAAACATAACTTGTAATAAAACCAAATATACTCCAACAGTAGCACCAACACTGTGAAACAGCGGAGTTTATTAGCAGTTTAACAATATAAATTATAATATTAAACTTGTAGAAAAAAACAAATAACCAAAAACTGCAATATTGTATATTAACACACTTGTTACACATGTATCTCCCTTGAAAACTATTAGAATATAGTGAGAGAACAACATATTTTAAACCAAATTATGAATGCTACAGGATATTGGATCTTGCTATTTGATTTATAAAGAGGAAACTTCTTATTATTATACAAAAAAAAAGGCCGCAGCAATGGCACAACCTCAAGATGTTTCTGGCTTTCAATTGTACAGGAATTTCATTACAACTTTGTTGTATTTATTTCTATGTACTAACATGTGATTTTACATTACAAAAACAGTAAAATTAAGTTGCAATCAATTATTCCTGGTGGATATGTAAATGAAAGACCAGATCGACTTGAAAATCTTGTTTTTTGTTTGCAAAGAAAATGCAGAATCTACATTATTATGCAGTATTTATGCAATGCCTATTATTATTAGCCATTCATCGTGTAAATAATATTTGTGCTTCAAATATTTTTAAGAAGACTCTCATTTCTCTAACCATTATGTAACATGAAACACGTAAATTATATGTACTTGATGTAAATCATAACTAAATATAGAAACTGCAAACAAAGTTAGTTACAAGTTATTAACACTAGATTTTACCATTTTTATTATAATGTTATGAGTAAACATTAATCTCAATCGAGATACCTCGTCAATGCTTTTTTTCTTAAAACGTCTCCCCTGGCTGTGGTTCTCCCTCCTTTATTATTCATATTTCATTTTTTTAAGTTTTTACACTAAAATAGAAACTAGGAAATATTTTTTTAAGTTAACTACAGGTTCAAGATATTTAGATACGGAATATTGTTTTAGGAAATATCCGTTAAAATTTCGGACTGCAAAGGTCGTGCGCTAGAAGCATATTTGGAATAAGAAACGGACTCATGCAGAGAAGTTTTCAAGAAAATATTAACTTTAATAAGTCGTTATACCAGTGCATTGACGGAGCTTAGCATGAAAACTAATAAAGTTGTAGCTATGAAATTTTACGTACACATGTAGTATGCTACAGTGCATTTTCTATTTTTATTTATATATTTACAGGTGCTCCAAATTTCCGCAATCACTTTCAATTTTTTTTTAATAGATTGCTATTCTTTATTGTTATTATGATGATAGCCACCCAAACTATCTTTGCAATGATATATGACAATGTGCACTTACAACTGTTAGTTTTGGTTTTATTGCAAATTTTGTTAAAATCTTGACAGTTGCAGCGTCTAACATTTTAAGTCTTAGCCTGAAAATGGGTGCAGTGCCTCACGTAACTCTTTTGTTACCAATTTATGGACTAACACGTTATATGTTTTGAGGGTGAACAACGTGACAACATATACAGGGTGTTAACTATGTCGTGCCAAAGTTATCGAAGTTTAAAGGCTATTTTCTCTTTTTTTTTAATTGAACCTAAAATTTCCGTTAAAATGGTAACAATAGCATAGTACTTATTTCTAGTATGTATTTTCGAAGTTATAACCATTTAATGGGATATACCTATGTTTATAATATTCAATATGCGGTGCATCTAATAGTTGGTTGGCCATGAAATGATATCAAACAAAGTAACTTCTACAAACACCTGTTTTTTAATTCTTTATTATTAGTTTTAGAATTACATTTTGTAATTTTTCCATAATAAAGCAAAATTAATTTAAAATGTGTTCAAATATATGTCCATTCTGCTCAACACAAGCTCTTAATCGCCGCTGCATCGACAGACTTACATTTTGAGCCATGTTGTTTTCACTTAATTGTGAAAAAGCGCCTCTGATTCGTTTCTGCATGTTCTCTGCCGTTGTAGTAGATGTTTCGTAAACTATATTTTTTACAGTAGGCCACAGAAAGTAATCACAAGGGGTTGTTAGATCTGGAGATCGCGGTGGCCAGCTTATAAAGCTTCCTCTCCCAATCCACCTATTGGTGAATACCTCATCTAAATGTGCTCTTGCAGCAACACCGTAATGTGCAGGTGCACCATCATGTTGGTACCACAATCTCCTTATGACGTTATCTGGTAGGCCTTTTAACAGCAATGGTAAATTATTTTGCAGGAAATTTGTGTAGATTTCACAATTTTAAAGTAGTATTAAAAAAGAATGGATCTATATAGCGTTTCCTATGATGCCTCCACAGGTGTTACCACTCCATTTTTGTTGGTATAAAATAGGTTGAACAGAATTAGGGTTTCTAGTGTCATAATAATGAGAATTTTTTCTGTTTGTTATTCCACAATTAGCAAATGTTGCTTCATCTGTGAAAAGCACATGATCTAGAAAAGTTAGATCTTGTCGTAATTGTAAAAGTAACCATTCACAGTAAACAAGCCTCCTTTCAAAATCCGTTTGTAATAAGCCTTGATGATTTTGTATGGGTGAAATTTATGTTTTTTTAAAATCCTTCTTACAGCAGTGACTTCTATCCCGTGTTCTTTCGAAATTATCCTTGTAGATACGCGCGGATTTTCCACACCGGACTGGACGAGGGTCACTTTATTATCTTCTGTAACCATAGTCTTAGTTTTTTCATGTTTGACGTAATTCACTGAACCCGTCCGAAGAAACCTTGTCAACAAATTTTCAAACGTATTATTAATATCTGGTGTTCTTCGGTGAGGACACTCCATAGCATATGTTCTTGATGCTAAAAGTGGATTTCTATTGCTAGCGCCAAAAACAAATACCATGTCAATTGGCTCCTTTTTCGAAAAATTCATTCTAAAGAAACACAACTATAAACTATTACGGCATGTAAATAAAAAATAATGACAACAAAACGATATAACTGACAACAAGATAACAACTAACAACGAACAAACGGAAATTGATAATTAACTAGCCGAACGCGCAATTTTACAGATGGAGGGAAAACAAAAATATCGAATTGTAGGTACGAGCGTGCTCTACAAGTTTGACGATTAACATTTTTTCGCTATGCGTGATGATAAGTGATGTTAGGTGAAAAAGTCATATAATACAAATTGTAGACAATAAAAAAAGGAACAAAAAGTAACCATACAACTTCCCCGTAGAACGACGAGGAGCCGAGTTGCAACGGAGATAAGAATTCATCTTTATTTTCTAAATAATGGAAAATAGTCACAAGGGTTTCGTTCGAGAACTTCAAATTAGGCACTCCTGACCCCGCCCCCAACAACATATAAAAAATTTGGCTTTATGGGATCTCGTTCTAATTCACAGCCTATTTTCGGACAGAATGACTGGACTAATTGTTAATAAAAGTGAATGGTACAAATAAACAAAATTTATAATCCTTGTCGTTTTAGATGAAGAAATTACCACTAAAACATCTAGAGAAAAAATTATGTAATTAATGCTGTTATCTAAAATATCTACAAGAATCTTTTGCATTTAATTTCTAGTCAAAAGCCGTAAAAATTTTAATTATTTTATCTATTTACATATACATATTGCAATGATTTTTCCCCGAAGAAAAAGAAGAATTATATTGAACTTATAAGAAAATTTAGTACATTTATTTAACATGCATATTTGTTTTATATCTAGGTATATTCACATGTTTATATTTTTTGAGCTATTTATTAAGACAGTGACTGTACACTATTTGAAACTTTACAGGAAGGAGTCCGTCTCGTGGTCCTATTCTGTAGCTTTTTCGCTTGATGCCGGATCATGCATCCGATTAAAGTTTAGAGATATCAACTTCGTTGCCTTGAATAGTCGAGTGTAAAAAACATCAATTTTTACATTCAGGTTTTTGATTTAAAGTCGGTTTATTTTATTTTATTGTGTTTCTGATGTGTATTTACTTTCATTTACGAATTTTACGAGAGTTGATGATCTCGTTTGTTTTAAATTTAAATATATTTGGTATCTCTCGCCCTAGTTTTTGTGTAAAGGTGTTTATATCGATGTAAGTACTTGACACATTTGATTTGTATAAATTTCTATTTCGAGATAATTCTTTGATATCTGTGCTTATATCTTAAATTTTCATTATTGTTGATAGTAGAGTATTATATGTTTATTTAAGAAAATTATCATGTTTTTTGTGAGGGAGTTTTTTATGTCAAGATTTCTAGAACTATTTTAGTCAGGATTTTGGAGGGAATATTTTATCATGTTTATGTTGCGCATGATCTGATCATTGACACGCGTGGTTAACAGTTGGTCTCTGTTGACGTTTGAAGTTTGGGGATAAAGTAAATATTTGAGTTTGACAATTTTCTTAATTATTTATTAGTATTAATTATTGCTCGCGATTCATAGGAGGTTTTTCTCTGTGTGCGTGTAGTTTATCACACAGACTGTTTCCTTCCAGCTACTGTTTATACTGCTTTAGCTCTCTTTGCACTTTGAAAAGAGATTTTTTTTTCTTTTATTTTTTTTTAAATAAATTAATTAAGTAGTAGTGTGAATTTTATTTGACTGTTGTTATTTTCCACATCTTTCACTGGGGAGAAATCAGCGAAAGCTCGAGAGAAGGAAGTTTCTAGCAGAAGTATCTACGACTGTAAGCATCCGGACAATTGTTGTGAGCTGATTTCATAAGCAAAGGCACAGTTCACTGCAATATGTCTGTCTTGTGATTGTGACTAGCAATGTTTATATTAATATATAATTACTGTGATTGTTTTGTAAAAATGTTTACAATTTAAGTGAAGATGTTGTACCTTTGACCTTGGGTACCTTGGGCGACTTTTTAAATTAGGCTCACTAACTATTTTATGTGGTCTCTTTAAACAAAATTATGAAGCTAATAAATAAAGCAAACATTGAACTGTCTATATATTTAACAAAATACTTATTATAATTTACAGCAACGAATTGAGATTATTCTAAATGTACGGCGAAAATTGATCCAAAGTATAAACTAGGATTGTATCATGAGGCATTTGCAATTTTACCTTAGACCACTTAAGAAATACATGATTCTGGTTTATCTAATATTACAATACATCATAGAAGCACTTTTTAAATACTCTACGTTGTACCCACCGAAGCTTACATCGAAACGTAACAGTAAGAAATTTCGAATTGTTCCTTATACTATACTCGGAAGTGTGAGTTTGCAAATTAAATCGCCATGAATAAAATCATACGTTTCCTTTGAATCACTAACTAATTTATTAGAATCATTGATTCTACCTTAATATTTAATTTAATTATTATCATTCCTGAAATTAACTTCTGCTACATAGTACTTCACAGTTTTCTTTCCCGATACTTTCACCAATACAAAGTCGCTTTTATGTAAGAAAATTAATACAACATTGGAAAAGAGGTGTATATGTAAGATCCAACTGGTCGTTTAAAACGATATCTATTGTGTTCTTCTGGCTTTTAAAAATCTCTAGGGCCTCTAAAAGATGTAATTTACGACCTTTCTCGGCCAAATGCAATATTTTACGGTGACCAAATGTATGCCTTATTGCATTATTCCCAAAGATTTACTTCACCCTAAGACACACAAACATTCATTTTCTAATTCTATGATACATAGAGCATTAAATATTCCTTTGTCTAATGAATCTTTTGTTCGTGAAATCAATACTATAAAACAAATAGCGGTAAACAATAGTTATAAAAGTAGCGTAATCGACAGTATACTAAAGAAAAACAGTTACAAGTGGCCCTTAGTTTAGTATATCCTAAAGATAGTGCTAATTTGAAACAATTTGTCTCCTTAACTTACTTCGGTAAAATAAGCGAGCAAATTGGAAATATAATTTCAAAAAATAATAGTAATGTTAGTATAGCTTACAAACCATATGTAAAAACAAGTAATTTCATTTTTAACGCAAAACCTAAAACAGATATCAATAACAAATCAGGAGTGTATAAATTATATTGTAATGATTGTAAAAGTGTATATATAGGTCAGACTGGTCGAAGTTTTATTATACGGGAAAAAGAACACAGGAGGTCATATAAACTAAAGAAGACAGATTCAACATTCGCAAACCATCTTATTACAGAAAGGCATACATTTGGTCACCGTAAAATATTGCATTTGGCCGAGAAAGGTCGTAAATTAAATCTTTTAGAGGCCCTAGAGATTTTTGAAAGCCAGAAGAACACAATAGTTATCGTTTTAAACGACCAGTTGGATCTTATATATACACCTCTTTTCCAATGTTGTATATAATAGTTAAGTATATAGTAGTAATTTTAAATAACATCATAAACCACCCCCATATATTTTTGTGTCATTTATAAGTTCTATGTAGGCCAGTAACTTTTGCAGTTTGATAATGACATTATATGTCGAAACCGCGGTCACGATTATATGTGAATAAAGTGGTAAAACAAAGTTATTGCTTTATTTTATTTTATTAATTTCGCTTTTATGTATTTTATTATTTTCATACAGTTTTTCCAAATTTATATATTCTCTTGGAACAATATTTTCCAAGTTTACGTCGTCACTAGAAACATTTGGAGGGGGCGATTCATCATCCCAGTCGGACTCTCTACGTTTTTTCTTTTTCTAATTCATTTAGCTATTTGAGTAATTTGAATAGCTCGTTTTTTCTTTAAGGCTGCAATTTCATCTTTTTCTAGAGTATCCGTGAGAATCCGCGATTTTCTTTTTAGACGTCCACCTATTCTGTTGCGTTAAGGTACCTTAAGGAAAGGTCTTAAAATTACTGGTGTGGAGTATAATTGCATTCCTAAAACCGCACAGGAATTACTAGCAACTGCAGCAAGGCTAGGTGTTCGTAGTCCATCAGAATGTGTACTGAAATTTTGATATCAAGATCGAGCAGTTAATAATTTGTTAAGAATTCCTCCACGAAAATGCTTTCATTAATGGAAAAGAATCCAGTCAAAACCTTTCAGAACACATGTAGACGTAAATGCCTTTTTAAAAGCTTTTCCAATTAGTTCAGCAATGTCATATATGGTGATGTATAAGTAACCACTCGTTACAGACCGTGTTATCCAACGGCTACATCTTGTGACTTGTGTGGGACTGAAAAGTTAACATTATAATTCCGTTGCCTTTGCAGAAGTTAATAGGTTCGATGCTGATATGGCTGTCGTGGTTATCTAATGTTGGAATTATAGAATTTCCAACAGTGACTCCAACATTATTTTTAAAATGCTGCAAAAACTTTTAAAATAACTGTATTGGAACAGCCTGATAAATTTGCATCTCGAATTGTACTAACCGTACTACCTTTTCACATACGAGTTTTGAAATGAGAACTGGTGAAGACCATCATTGTCGAAATGGGATTACCAATTGTGTTAGTAGCCGCAATTAACGCCACGTTTTGGCAGCGTTTACCGCTGGTCATCTGACCAAACTGTTTTATTTTCTTTTATTTCTAAAATCGCAAATTACTCAACTTGAACTACAAAATGAACAAATAAAAATGTATTTAGTATTTTATAGCTTGTTTGTTTTCCAATTAACAGTTAAAAACAATGAAAAAAAGAAACTAACTCACCGTACTTTATTTATCTTATGAAATATAAACTAATAAATAAAATAAATGATTAAAGCTCCTCGCCCTTCTATCTACGCTCATGAATATTGAAGTAATTGCATCACAATTCAACGACAAAAAACAGATGTGCGGCTAACCGAATGAATAGAGCTATTCAATAACTGCGTGTTGTTCTTAGCGATGTTATAGACTATTTATGTGGTCCATCGTAATTTCGGCCTGATGCGTCCAGTCTCTACTTATAATACACCTCGAATATCTTTAGCCTCCACAATTTCACCATGTTGTAAATGTGAACGATTCACAATGTAGTATAATGCAATAAACAAAATACAAACCCGGCGTATGAATTAAATTAATGATAACAATAATAAATAAGATTTGATTAAGTACAGCGTAAAAATGCCTGCATTATAACGAGCCATCGATTGGAGTAGACTGTGGAATTGGCTTGGTACTTTAGCCACTACCACATGATGACATTTATTATTTGACATTGAAACTATAAGTTTGTGTCCAATTTTTCAAAATTCTTATTAAATTTATTTAAAAAATAGTATTCAACATAGAACAAAAAGCAAAAATTATCGAATGTTACTTCCGTACAGGTGTGAAAGTAAATGGCGAGTGGTAATATTCAATTACGGAATGCATGGCTGATTTTAGTGAAGAACATCCTGAATTAGTGTTTGACTACAATGATTTTTACATTGTTTTGACAAATTGTGTAAAGTTATTCAGAAAGACTGGTAGCGTCGGTCGAAAAACTGGAAGTGGACGGCCATCTAAACGTACAGCTGATAATATTGAAGCCCTTCAGCATATTATTGATGAAAATCCAAAAACATCCATTTTAGTAGTGACCTAACAAATAAATTTACCTTATGGTAAGTGTCAATTCATTCTTAAAAAAGTCTTACATTGTCATCCATACAAGCTGCAATGTTTTCATGAACTTTATCCAGTGGATTATTTAAACGAGTGGTGGAATTTTGTCAATGGTTTCAAAATAATCTACACAATCAGGATATTCTTAACAGTTTTTTTCACGGATGAGGCCTGGTTTTATCTTTCTGGATATGTTAATTCACAGAATATGAGGTGTTGGTCCTCCGATAATCCTCATTTTTTTGTTGAAAAAACATTGCATCCCCAAAAAGTTGGTGCTTGGGTTGGAATATGTCGAAGAAGATTGGTGGATCCAATTTTTCTTTAAGGTACACTTACTGCTGCACGATATCGCAATGGGATACTCGGCTCATTCATAAAACAACTGGATGATGAGGAATTACAAAATGGGTATTTCCAACAAGATGGTGCAACAGCACATACGACCAGAGAAACACTTCAATATCTCAGAGAATTTTTTGATAACAGCATAATAAGCAGAAACACTGAAATCCTATATCCAACTAGGTCTTGCGATTTAAACAAATGTGATTTTTTCGTATGGCCATACATCAAAAATTTGATTTATTCAACGCCAATTGATAATCTGGAACAACTGAGAATTCGCATAACAGAAAAGTGTGAAGAGATCAACAACTCACCGCAAATACTGCATAAAGTTTTAACTGGATTTCGGAGAAGAGTTGGTTTGTTTAGATGTAAATGGACAACATTTTCAACAACTTCTGTAGCTACATGTAAATTTTGATTATGATTTCGATATTAAATAAATTATTTGTTTTCTTTTTTGTTGTAGTATCATTTCAATGCCATAACCTTTTTTTTACAATGAAACCAAATGAAACTGTCAAGCATCAAGTAATGTGTCATTATGTGGAAGTGGCTAAAGTACCAACCCAATTTCACAGTCTACTCCAATTATGAATTTTTTCGATGGCTCGTTATTAATATGTATGATGCAAGCAATTACTGTAAGCTTTATATACTTTAACTTGATAAGAAGTTTTGAAATTCAATGCATTTTTTAGTACGTGTATCAAGTATATGTATATTTATATCTGGATTCTTAGAAAAGACGATTTTTTCTTAAGTTTATTTATAAACTCTTCAAGAATACTTGGAATATTTAAATTAGGTTGTTATTATAAGTTAATTATGTGATTGTTTAATTAAAAGAAATATATAGATTTTCATAACATTTAATATGTGCTGTAAAGATACTAAAGCGGGTCCATTGCAATTCTGTATTGGGATGTAAAAAATATTTTCATGACGATATTGTGTTTCTAATAACCACAATGAAGGTTTTTGAGGAGAAACATCAGATTATTTTTGCAAGAGTATACAACCTTAGTTTTAGGTAGCAAGAAAAAAAGGGGGTGAAATATACATATGAATAATGCCTTCATATAAAAAATTGCGGTCCACAATGTTTCCGTAGTAACGAGAAAATGATTTTTCTTTATTCGAGTCCGGCCATGTCGCAATTATTCTCTAATTCATCAGTAATTCTCTTTACCGACGAATTATATTGTTCTGTGTCGTCAACATAGGTATTTGTCAGTACCACAATAAATTTAAAGAAAAAATATATATATAATCGCATACAAATAATTAAAAACCAGGTATCCCGTAGACACGTTACATAAAGCTAACGATTAACGATTTTCGTTTTATCATAAATATAATAATTTTATTTTAAAAGGAGTTTAGCGATCAAATTATTTAACTATAATTACATTAATTAAAATGTGCCATAGAATTGTCCACATATTGACGTAAAGGTAATTGATAGTAACAAAAAAAAACATCGCAATAAAAACACCATATGTGCGGCTGACTATATTCCAGAAGTGTTTTGGTAAGAAAACAACACCATTCATTATTCTTTTCAATAGGAACTTATTGTTAAACGTTATTATATAACTAGGAACTTCAACAATTTTTTTTTGTAGATTAATGATCAGCTGTATTTTGGTTAATATAGAATGAACAAGGATATTGACTGACTTTACTTACATTTTGGCCGTAAAAATTTGGAAATTTTCGATGAATTACAACGAAATTTTTTTTTTGATTTTCAGTTAGACATTTATACGTATAGTTAAAATTCGCATTACTTTGACTCTATTCAGTGGTAACCCTGTATAATTATTAATTAATGGTTGTAATAAATTCATTGAAATTAGTGAGAATTATCTTGGAAAATACAAATTATAAAATTTTCCAAATTTTATTTTTTCTGTGTCATACCAAAACCATATGGCTGGCGCTTACTTCATATATAAAATTTGGATTGAAATATTTCGTATTTTTATAGAGAAGTATAATTAGTTTATCCACATATATTTAACTTAGTTTATTAATAATCATAATTAAAACAGAAAACTTAATAACAAGCTACACTTTTGTTTTAAAACACATCGCTTATGATCTTAGCTCCTCTCCATTCCATAATGATTAAACTGCGACCATATAATCTATTAATTACGAGGCTTTAGTTAGTTATACCGACTCTTATGCATTTTAAAAACTATTACATCACTAATAAATATAAATCTAAGCGGTAAAACTTACCCATTCGTCATCTTCAGTGATGTCTTCCTCTTTTCCAATGCTTTCAGTTACGTCGTCTTCGTCGTAATCGGGTTCTTGATAATAATTATCCCAGAGACCCGATCTTCTATTTTCCTCTGTCGATTTCGTTTTTTTCGACGGATTCAACCTGTGCATCACCCCATCTAAGTTTGGATATCTCGAATTGTAACCGCTGTGTCTGATATGATGTGGTTTCGCTGTTGTAGTTGTTGATGTGGTTGTTGTTATGGTACGATATTGATTGTTCTTATACCACGATGTTGAAGGCAAAGACGAAAATGTAGAAGCACTGCCGTACAATCTATTATTCCACAACGAGTTCTTTTGGTCCGATTTTAAATTACTGTAACGATGGTAAGCCTGACACGACTCACACACCGTGTATACCAAGAGTATTATTTTTAGCACTGTCATTTTCATTGCATGTCCACTGACTAGGTGCTTGTATTCGGAATGTTATCTAGGTATCATCATCATCTTTGCGTCCTGTTAAAAACGTATTAAATGTATTTACGCTGTGAAGGAATTTGCAGCAAATTCCAATTAAATAATAAGTTGGGTCTTTTGGTTTATGTAATTTAATTTGATGTATTATAGATAAAGTTATTTACATATTTGACAAACTATATTTATTTAAAATTCGGTTATTCTGAATAAGAATTATAGAATATACACCGTGTGCAAAACCAGCTGAAATTGGCTGTATTAAAATCTCCAAACTAGAACGTTTTAATATTAGTAAATTGTCAGCATTACTCATATTTATTTATGTGCTTGTTTGCTTGTCATTATTGTTTGTTTTTCATCATTGTATTACAAAATATTTATTTATAACAAGTGTTTATAGCTGATGTAATAATAACTAAAAGGCAATACCTCGAAAGGGCAAATTCAAATCAGGACATAGATCCTCTTTTATTTTGGAAGGTAAGTTTAAAAAAGAAGAGTAATTGCATTTTTTATTTGGATTTTCTTCTAGGTAAGAGGAATGGGGCTGAAACCTTTAGAATAATGTGCTAGGAAATACTTCTGTATTTCAGCAAGTTCAGCAGAAAGTGAAAGAGTGTTTAGTACAACTTGTTTAATAATAGAATAGAGTCGTGCAAGACTAAAATCGAATAATGTTAATATGATAATGTTCCTAAATAAAAATTTTAACAATATTAATAAGTAACCTAAGTATTTATTTTATTAAAATTACACCCAACCTTTTCCAATTAGCTAAAAAATCATTCAATAGGTTTCAAATTACTATGCTTTCTAACTATTAAAGATATGTATGTTCAAGGATTCAAAGGGAAATTATTTAGATTGCCATACAGAATGTATATAAAACTCTTTAAATAAAAAAAATCAGTTCCTTTTACTTTATCTTCCTCGAAAAGCTCTTGCTGGTTTGATATCTTGTATATTGGAATTCTTTCAGTGTTTTGAACCGAACTATACGATACTCCAAAATACCTGGCTACATTTAAAAGCGATCCTACAGACCGTTCATCTAAATAACACGAGATATTCAGCTTCACGTGTTCTGTTAACACGTGTTTGGTTTTTTTTTGTGGGAATTTAGAATAAAACTATTATCTTTGAATTTGTTAAAAATATTTAAACTTGTTTTGGCACAATGTATACGCCTGTTGGGATAATTAACTGCTTTAAGTAAATTATCTATTTTTCAATAACATGTATTTGTTTTAAGATATAAGTATGAATAAAAAATCAGAAATATTTGACTATTGGAAAAATACGTTACAGGTGTATAACTGGTTGTCTGCTATGCCACCAATGCATTGACTTATTTTTTTTGCTCTACACATAGGGCGATATATGTGTAATGATAATAAAAGTATTATAAAAAATGCGTATTTATCATATTATACCTAATCATAATATACTCTTTTATTACGATTTTGTATTATTAAGCTCTGGACACAACGGTACTGATACAGGTCATATAAACAGAGGCGGTTTTTGTATAAGAGCTACACAACACATTAATTAATAAATTTAGTAAATCAATAAAATTATTTTATTAAATTAAGTATATCAACTGCTTCTTTGAATATTTTAAAATTATTTGAACATATTAGAAATTATAATGCATATTCTGGCCAACACACGACTGTATATGCATCATTGCATAGAAAATGTGTGCACAGTGCACAATTATAAATATCTTTCATTGTCATTGGTTACTTAAGCACGTGACTATATTTCTTTTATATAGGTGTTGTCAAGTTCGTTGTCTTATGAAGATGAAATTAATTAAATTAAAAAAAAATTGGACGGCCAACACCGCAATTAAATATAGAAGTCAAC